>CM073579.1:27745070-29238714 GCA_037074715.1 Magnolia kwangsiensis
GTTGATAACCGGAAATGCGGGGAAACGTAGGATAAACTATGGAATTATCAGTGAAACTTCAGGATATGTTAAAATGCACATATTTGCATATTTAGAAATTTAAAAAAAATAAATTACAAAAAGAATGAATACATAGCAAGTTTCCATTTAATGGGGGGCCTTAAAAGCATGTGTTGGTGTAAGAAATCAGTCCAACCATCCTCTCTGGCCAATTTAACCATCCAACCTTCCATCCATTGATATTGCAAAATATCAGCAACACATGAAATCATCAATAATTGGAAAGGAAATGAAAGATTGTGGTCTCAATATCTTGTATGTTGCGATATCGATAATATTGAGATATTATCAATATTATAAATGACAAATTGAACACTACATACAACCATGTGCCCATGGAAAAATTTTGAGATAAAAAAATTCTAATAAACAAAATTTTGATGATATTAATACGTTAGTGATATTATTGAAATATCGTCAATACACTCATGATACAAGCATTACCTAGAATTTACATAGTCGAAAATATTGGCAATACATTGGTGATATTGATGCATTGACAATACAAGTGACACCTAGAATTTACATAGTTGAAAATATTGACGATTATATTAATGATATTGATACGTTGGCGATAATAAGCAATACATTGCTAATACCTAGAATTTCTGTTACTACCAGCGTTATCGATATCACTACCAGTGTTATCGGTATCGTTGAGCTAGAGATAAAGATAATATTGGAGATATTTCGATAATATCGGAGATAATTCCAACATTGATTAGAATCTATTAAAATATATTCAAAAAATAGTTATATATATAGAGGAATGCTCACCTGCGCACCTTTGCACATGTGTCTTAGGCAGAAAATCTGAACAGTCCATGTGATGCGGCACCCCTTGAAACTTCGTGGGTCCAATTTTCAGCCTGATCCAAAACTATAGTGGGCCATAGCAAAGTGAAATGCAAATTAAGGGAAGAAACTGTTTCCTTTTGCCATGGCCCACTATAGTTTTGTATCGGGCCGAAAGTTGGGCTTGTGAAGTTTCAAGGGGTGCCGCATCACCTTGACCATCAGATTTTGTGCCTAAAACATGTGTGCAAAGGTGTGCACGGGTGCTCACGTAAGTAGGTGCATAAGTGAGCATTCCGCATTCCTCTCTCTCTCTCTCTCTCTCTCTCTCTCTATATATATATATATATATATATAGTCAAATCCATCCCCCCCCCCCCGCCCGGCCAAATCTCCGTTTTTTTTTTTTTTTTTTTTCCTGAAAATTTTCTGATTTTTATCTGTATTTATTTTGTTGCACCAAGGGTCAATACATGCAGTCATATCTCATTTATAGATAATATTTTATACTTTTAAGGACCTTCACCAAAGTGATATTATTGGCGATACCTTCTTGCCCTCTGTATTGCTGGGGTGCAATACCAGTAAATATTAGCTGATATTATTGATAATATTCATAAGAGTTCTGAAAGAGAATAAAATAGTTTCTAGAGGTTTTAAAAGAGTTGACTGGTGTTGAATGCTGGAGATTGCTATAGATTCCTGGAGAGCTTACAGGGATGAGGAGAGATACATTTGCCATGCTAACAACTTCATTATAATTAAACAAAAATGAACTAAAATGTAATTTCGTAATGACAAATACATTGACACAGACTTTTAGGGCCACAATTCTCACACTTGGTAAGGTTGAATTGGAGTGGGTCTCCCCAACTCATTCATACTTATTTGCAGAACTGAAAATTTCTTTTCTTGACTAGGGGTACTCAAGGGATTTTTAATGTGAGAAATCTGTGAATAAAATATCAAGTTCTCAATGCTGTTTAATACTTATCCTTGCACCTTTAGCAATTAAATTTAAACAGAAATAAAATTACTTTGCTTATCACTTGCACCATTTCAATCTTATGGCTTGCATTCTCATTGGCTTCTGAAAAGCAATTCCCTTGAAGGACAGATGATGCTAATATTTATCGCGATGTGTGCATGAAAATCATCTTTATTCTTGTGTTTTTGATGTATGTTGTTCTCATCACATTTTAATGGTAGTACATTGCCCATGTAACACAGGCTCAAGGAAATTCATTTGAAAAGAAGCTTTTGTGGCTCCTTGGAACAGCAATTCATGCTCTGGAGGTAAATGCTTGATTCAGTTAATTTTTCCTGCAACAAAATTAAATGCCAAAGTTGTGTTGATAAAAGAATAGTCTTCTATGATACTCTGTTCCGTAAAACTCCAGTGTATCTAAGTTGGTTTCCTTTGATGCTTGGACAAAGGCAAGGATGTGCCACTTTGCGAGGGACTTACTCCAGATCCACTTCGGTTCTGAATACTAGGAACATTAGTTATTTGTAATTTTTATTGAATGTACCCAAGCCTGCCTGGATTGTTGACGCTACATTTTCGAATCCAGGTTGCATGACCCTAGTTCATGGTTAATTTGTGATTTGGAGTACTTTTTAGCAACCCAAAATTATGGTCCTACACTTATGGTTAAATTATAAGTTAATTTTAAGTTTATATTCTAGAAAACTCCACCTAGTTGGGTTCTGAATACTATGAACGTTAGTTACTTGGAATTTGTTGCCAATGTACCCAACATTACCTAGATTGTTAACCCCTACGTTTCCAATCCAGTTTGCATAGCCTAGTTCATGGTTCATTTGTGATCTGGATTATTGGTTACTTGGAATTTGTTGTCAATGTACCCAACATTACCTAGATTGTTAACCCCTACATTTCCACTCCAGCTTGCACAACCTAGTTCATGGTTCATTTGTGATCTGGATTATTAAATTTTTTTTTTTAATAGCAACACAGAGTTATTGTCCTAAACTTTTGGTTAAGTTACAAGTCACTCTTAAGCTTATAATCTAGAAAACTCTAGATCTACTCGGGTTCTGAGTACTAGGAATATTACTTAGCTGGAATTTGTTCTGAACGTACCCAACATTACCCGGATTGTTAACCCTACATTTCCAATCCAGCTTGAACAAGTTAGTTCATTGTTCATTTGTGATCTGTATTATTAATTTTTTTTTAGCAACCCCAATTTATGGTCTCGTGTTATGGTTAAGTTGTAAGTTAATTATAATCTATAAATTTATGCATCGAGTCATGCAGTAGCATGTATATGATATTATACTACTCTGTTTGGTATTCATGATAATGATATTCATCATTTCAAATATCAATACAATTTGAACTTATAAACAAATTATATTTGTATATTTTTGAAGGTGTACTGAGGTGAGGGAGGGAGGGAGGGGTTAATTCATATCCTGAATGCCCAGATGAGAAAGTGAGAAGGGTTGGGGTTCGTATCCCGAGTGTTGATTTATACAAGCATGAGAGAGTGAGAGGGAAGGAGGATGGGGTTGATTTGTATCCCAAGCATTGATTCATCATTCCCAAATGATCTTACGTGAGGAGGTAGCGGACAAATTTAGGAAGGAGGAGGGAGACATTGATTCATAACCCAGGATTTGGATTAGAAGAGAGTGAGGGAGTGAGAGTCATTGAGAGAGATGTCTATTGGTATACCGGCATTTGGATTTTGAGGAACAGAGCGAGCAAGGGAGAGAGAGAGAGAGACGTTGATTCAAGTCTGGGGATTTGAATTTCAAGGTAGGGAGGGAGCAAGAGATGTTGAGTTGTATCTTGGGATTTGGATTTGAAGGAGCAAGCGAGAGATAGATTTATGTCCTGGGATTGGATTTGTATGCTTACTTACATATCATTTACTTTGAAATGGGTGTCTCAGTGCTATCAAGTGGGGTGTGGCTTTGTGAGAGACAATGCTTGATTGTATGTTCTGAGAGTCTCGATTTTATTTCAATGTCGTTGAAAAAACTGTTTCACTCTTTGTTCATATATAAAGAACAGGACCTTTATATATGGAGCGTAGAATAATGATACCTGGAAACTTAAAAAATTCTATCATATTCGTACTGTATTCATGTCTGATATTTCAAGACTTGAGTGAAGCTGTTCATCTCATTTGTGTCTTGTTTGGATATCAAGGGGTATTCTAGGATGTTCGTCAAGTCATACCAAAGAAATTCTGTTTATTATTTCATGAATTTTTTCTAAGCCAATGCAACTGTGGAGCTTCTTGAATTTTCAAGGTGTAGAATCATGCTTTTAGTTGCATGATCCTTCTAAGCAGGTGCCACTCCCACTTGGAATTGCCCTTTGAACTCACGCTTCGACTCCTATTTCCTAGCTGTTTGTAATTGCTAACAGTTTGAAACGGATAATCCTCTGCTCTTGAACCCGAACCTCTTGCTGCTTCACTTCATGCTTCATGCAACTATAATCATGCAAAGGCAATAAATTCATCAATGGGAATAAGAATACTTTAGCAGGAGATCTGGCCTTTGGTTTTTTGCAGTTGAAGGCATTGGCGGAAACTAATTTGACATGATAATTATGGAGGAATAACAAGGTTTCTGGAGGAAAATTTTTCAGGGGAGTGAGGATTTGTCAAATCTATAGGTTTTGACAATCTCTAGTTACTGAGTTGATGTAATTGGTAATCCATCAGAAAAACCCTCCACCGCAAACAGCCCCTTGGAGAAGCAAAAGAAAGGAGAGGCGGTAAGTTAAATAACAATACCATGACCTGGATGGTGATGATGATTATGTCTGGACCGTTACCTCATGTAGTATGGACTGTTATCTCATGTAGCATGGATGACACAGTGCTATTTCTGGATGTTGCTAAGATAAAGGTTCAGGAAGGCAGCATAAACAAAAGAATAAATGTGTAATGATATAGGAAGAGTTGAAGGAGCAGCTGGTTATGTTGGTGAAGTAGATGGGTGTTTTGACAACTGCTGGTAGGCAATTGTGCTGGTTGCTAGGGCTGCATCATGTGGATGTGCTACTCTACCTTCATGACCGAAAAACAAAGAGGAAGAAAACAGAAAAATACAAAGAAAGACAATGAAGATGATTGAGCATTTTTTTTGCAATGCTGATACCCTTTGGGTGTCCTAGGATTCTGCAGTACAAAGAATGTGTACGACTGTCATGAAGTTAGTTGAACTTTTTTACAATCTACACTTCTGACTAAAGGCAGAAGATGTAGTTGAAGAACCTGTGGATTTTTAACTGAAGTGTAATATTATATATGGATGGAAAATAGTTTTATGTTCACAACAAAGACAATAACAGTTTTGCTTGCTGACAATAATGGAGATAGGATGGGTTTCTATACTTTCTAGGTGACTCTGGTAGCTTGATTTTGTATCAAATTGTAGCAGCTGCCTCCACAAGGGGCTAGATCCTCATTCATTACATTTTGCCTCTTCCAGGGGTTCAGATTCTGGATGAAATAGTGTAGTGTCCTTTAGGAGTAAGTACAAGTTGAAGGCTTTAAAAGGGCAAGGGGAAGGCCCAAAGGGACATGGATGGTGGTAGTAAGAAAAGACTTGATGACATATGGTCTAAGTGAAGGTCTGGCCCTTGTTATAGTGGAATGGGGGAACATGATTCATGTAACCGATTTTCAATTAATTGGGATGAGGCTTGGATGATGATGATGATGGTTTATATGATGTTAGTTGGTACTAAGCAGTATCATGTTATCTTTTTCACCTTGTTGTTTCTAAGTGTAGCTTATGTAGACAATTTCTGTATCTTGTAACTGAAGTTACAAAATGGAAAGCAATGCCTGTAACTTGTTTTCTGAGTTCTTTGGCTTTAGTCTGAATTTTTTCTTGTGACTGTAAAAATGAATCAGTCGATTGTAAATTATCTTTGTCTGAGATATGTGATGTATCAACTTGTAATTGAGATATGTGCTTCACCAACATTTCAGCCCATCTTTTATGTGCTTTTTTATTTCTATGGAGCAAAGACTTAGAAACCCAATTCAGCTCAAGGAATTCTTGAGTTTTGATGGATTTGTCCCTTATTTTGTTCGAGTTTCAAGATCTTAAGCATTGAGTGGCATGTAACAATATCAATACTCTGAACAATGTGTGATTATGCTATGATTGCATGGCAATGGCTCAGGCGACCACTTTTCTGGTCACAGCCCAGGGCAATTGTAACTGCCCTGAACATGGAGAACATGCTCCTTTCTCCTGACCACCTCACTAAAATGCTTACCCTCAAGAAATGAAGGGGAAAATTTTCAAATTCATTACTACTATGCTGGATTAAATCTTCAAGCTTTAGTGACCAAAACTTGAGCATATCTCTACATGGCTCTCTTCTTTGCTTTTTATTTTTATTTAGCTTTGAAAGAAAGGAAAGATCAGTTAGGTTGGACGTCCAACCCTATTGTGTTTAGAAGATAAAATATGCAAATTACATAAAATACCCTCAAGTAAAAGGGAAAAATTAGGAAAAAAAAAACCTATAGCTTGATATTTAGCCTTAACACTGGATCTTGCACTAACAATTTACTTCTTAGTCTTCCACATAACAAGATTTCCTCTAAAAAAAGTTTAATACCCTATTTTAGAATGATGATCATCAAGAGATCTCGCGCAATCTGCATCTGAATAATCTTCAATAATCAGATGATTATAACAACTAAATAGAATGCCACGTCCTGGAGAAGACTTGATGTGGCAAAGTATGCAACAAACAACTTTTAAATGATTGGAGATAGGTGCATGCATAAACTGGCTCACGAGATTTGATTGCATGAGATAGGTCAAGATGAGTAGTAGTTGAATATATGAACCGACCAACCAAGCATTGATACGTGTGAGGATAATCATTAAGTTTTCTATCATTAGCCTGAAGTTTCGTATTAAGCTATAATAGGGAATTAATAGGTTTGTCACTAAGATTACTAGTTGAAATCAAAAGATCAAGAGTATATTTTCATTGAGACAAAACAATTCCCTTCTTTGAACGAGAGACTTCAATGCCAAGAAAATATTTGAACAGCCCCAAATCTTTAATGTCAAAAACCTTGCTTAGATGGAGCCTCAAGTTAGAAATCCCACCAGCATCATCACCTATAACAATAATTCCATGCACACACATATTAGCATAATGCCTTGCACATGCTGGTTAACGAATACTGAGTGGTTTGACCGAGTACAAGATAATCCAATACCAATCGAGACCCCACTAAATTTGTCAAACCAAGCTCGAGTGGCTTGCTTCGAACCATGTATCACCTTGTTAAGCAAACATACCTTATTTTTAAAACTTGTAGTAAATCTAGGAGAATCTGGGGCATGAGAACTCTTTCAATCCATTGTTTGATTGAAGTGCCTTTTGTGTTCGAGTCATCTAGAACCCACTTTATTTCAAATGTGTTTTGTGTGTTGCACTTTTCTGTCTTTTAACAAACTTAAAGTAATTGTAAACTCAACAAGTTTTGAATTAAAATCATGTTAAAATCATGAAGTTGCAGATCACTTATCTGATTTGACTTCAGTTTAAGATCACTTAAAATTTTCTAAAAGGTGAAATTTTTTTCTGATTGTCAGAAATCTTTTAAAGATCAATGGAATTTACTTTTTATGCTGAAATCTCTTGGAGGCCACTGGAAATGATTTCTAATCGCATCTAGTTGGTAGGAAGTAAGGATATTTGCTGATTCTAGAAATTAAAACCTAAGAACACCTATATCATTGTTGAGAATTGTTGTGGGCCTATGCTAGATAATCATATTAGAATGCTATTGATTCAGGTCATTATTCGTTTGATTGACTGACCAGACAATGTTCCACTGGGTTTCGCCTGCAAATTCCAGTCATCAATAATAAATTTAAGATATATTAGCAGTTTGTAACATTTTGTACATATAGAAAATGCACTTAGGGTCTACTTAGTCCTAATGAAATTTTAATTGGGTCGGTATTGGGCCTGGTAAATTTTCGATAAGGCCGTGATTGGATGTAGAATTGGCTTATCTCAGACTCAGGTCTGGTGGTCTATTATCAGTTTAGGCTCGGACTAACCCTGACTTGGCTTGTTGACACCCCTACCGATATTTTTCGAGATATCTCAGCCAATTGTACTTATGCCATATATCTAGGGGATTTCTGCTGTACTCTAACGTATGCATTGTCTGCAGTACAGATTGAAACGGATGTCGAGAAGATCGATATAGATTTAGGTAGCGAGTCATTGCTGAATGTTGTTTATCTTTCATGCCTCTATCCTGGCATTTATCTTTCGCCTCTTTGAATGATCCAATATCCTTGGCATCATTGGTTAACCCGAAAAGAAAAAAAAATGATCTTCATGCTGTGCCCTTTCCTAATGAGACTGAGTTTTGCTTTTGGTGGGTTTGATTTACTTTCTAGTTACTGCTTGTGAATTTACTGCAGGGCCATGATAAATCTAATGGTTCGAGTGGACCAACTCAACGGGCTTCGGCTTTGGCTGCTTTGTCCTCTGCATTCAATCCATCTTCTGGATCCAAAACTTCAGGTCCAAAGCCATCTAGTTCAGGCCAGGGATCACAGAGGGCAGCTGCAGTAGCAGCTCTCTCGTCAGTCCTTACAGCAGAACAAAAGAAGGCGGGGGACGCCTCTCCCACACGGGTCAGCAGAAGTCCTTCAGCTGATCCATCCGGTAGTTCCCTGATATGATATTTGTTTAGATGTGAATTGTAGTGATATTTGTTTATTACGAAGATGCTTGCAAAACAAAAAAAAGAGCTCATTCTTTCCAAATGACAAGCATTCTTAGTAGGGGTCCAAAATGTCCTGATTTTATCAGACTGAAAAGATGCTCTCACAAACTACCTTCATGCAAGTTATTGACTGCCTGTTGTTGGATTACATGAATTATCTTCTGATGCTTATAAAATATGCTAAGCCTGGAATATCTTTCTTTTAGTTCAGCTCAGCATGACATAGAGGTGGGGGCCTGTTCAGTGATCCAGATTATTTATCTGGTGGGCTGCACTGTGGTTTAACAACACTGAAGATCTCCTCCATGGTTCAATGGGTTGGCATTTTCACTTTGCATATGGGACACTGCCTACACTTTCTCAAACATTCGTTTGCAAGCCACAAGTCGATTGTTAGAATTCTTTGAAGAGAAATTTTATTGCGAGTGGCCAACCACAATGGGGTCACCAGATCAACAGTTTTTAACAGTAATTGTGTGTGTGTGTTGGGGGGGGGGGGGGGGGGGGGTACTGAAGAAGACCTCGAAACAACAATCACACCCATTTTTCGCAGCTTTTGTTCCTTTTTTTTTTTTTTTTTTTTCCTTCAAATTTATTTATTATTATTACTATTATTATTATTATTATTATTTTGGTTTTGTTTTAACACCTAGTAAAAATGATGAAAGGAATTCATCAATCCGAGATAGTCATTGGCTGATTCAGAATAGTTGTCTTTTGGTTTTGTTCCTTTTCTTCTTTTTTTTTTTTTCAAAATTTATTATTGTTATTATTATTATTATTATTTTGGTTTTGTTTTAACACCTAGTAAAAATGATGAAAGGAATTCCTCAATCCGAGATGGTCATTGGCTGATTCAGAATAGTTGTCTTTTGGGCTGTTCTATGGGATGCAGGTGGGTTCTATGTTTTTCAGGTACTTTTTTAGTTTGAAACTAAAGACATTCTATATTACTATTGCAGATAGGACAAAGGGTGATAGTTCTCCCACAGTGGAGGATACTCAAGAAGTTTCAGCTGACAAGGAGACCATAGAGGGAGGAGGATCTCCATCTGGATCTGAAAGCAATGGAGAAGATTTGACACCGAAGGAGTTACCATCCGATGAGAATGGAGGCGGAAGTACATTCAGTTATGAGCGTGTGAAAGCAAAGTCCACCAACCCAGCTAGTGGGATTGATTACAAGCGAAGGGAGGTTTGTGCTTATTTCACAATTAATATATTTACATGCTTTTCTTTCTCAAGAGGAAATAAAGGAGATCGCATATATTGCTTTGATACTCCACTAAAAATGGGTGGGCCCATTTCTAAAGCCAATGGGTGTCTGTGGTCGAATTAGGTGGACCCATTCTCAATAATGTCTGTGGAGGATGTGAAGGATGCTCACTCCATACAGACTTTATCTAAAAGGTTCCGCTGTATATACAGGCCACACCTGACGAGTGAGGGTCCTCTTTTTTTTTTTTTTTTTCAAATGTAACTGATTTATGGTGGAGATGTTATGGATGAATGGTCTGGTTCTGGGGATGTGTTCCCTTTAGCTTGTTTAAAAATAAAAACTGATTTTGACTAATCGCCCTTCGTCGGGAAACATATGGTAATCTGCTTTATCAATCTTTTGTTTCTTAGGCCTATCTATCTGATGCCGAGTTCGAGAGTGTGTTGGGGATGACGAAAGAAGCATTTTATCGACAGCCAAAGTGGAAGCAGGATATGCAGAAAAAGAAGGCCGATCTCTTCTAAGGGTGGGATACAAAAGGATCAAACGACTGTTTCTACTATTCCTTTCATTTCTTATTCCTTGGTGGATTTTCGTTGAGATGTGGTTAATGGTTATTATGCTTGCATTGCTTTAGTTTGCTGTTTTTCAGAAGACAAGACTGCTGCTCGTTTTGTGCCTGCCGGGAGTGTTTTTTTTGTTGAACGGCAGTAGGCCATTCTTTTATTTTATGCGAGCAGATGGGCCTTTGGTTGCTCGCTGGTTTGCTTAGTATGTTTGATAGGGGGAACCCACATGTTTGGGTATTAACGGTTGTGACTCTTTCATCTGTTTGCTGAAAAGAGGTGTGTATATGTATTAATGGTACAATGATTCATTGCAGGGGTGGGGAGTTCATATTTCTTTCTTGCTGGGCATTGTTGGGATGTTCTTGTTGGTCATATCATGTATAAAAAAGAAATGATGATGATTATGCCGATTTTGGGAAGGGGTGTGATTTGATACTTCAGCGGTGGGATGCTTGATATTTTGGTAGTAAGTGGATGATAATGACTCTAATTAAAACATCCACCGTGTCAATAACTGTAGATGGGCTGTAGTCTGAAAATCAAATTGGGAGAACAATTCTGACTTCTAGTGTCATCAGCTGTAGATAGGCTGTCTAAAAATCAGATTGAGAGAATAATTCTAAGCTCTGATTTGTGGATCATCCGTTGTCAATTTTGGGATGGTGGGACTGTCCACCAAGCGTTTGCTAATTGATGGTCATGTTATCACGTTAGTGTAACTTACACCACAGTGGGATTTCACTACAATGGGTACGGGATCCATGATCTCCTGTTGAAACTCTTGTGAGCCTCTACCACTAGGGTATGAGCAATGACCAGGGCTGTACATCGAGCTGAGCTGGGCCAAGCTCAGCTTGACTCGTCCATGCTATACTCAAGTTCGAACTTGAGCTCGCCTCGAGCTCAACATTGAAGCTCGGCTTGTTTGCCAAAGCCTTTGAGTTGATCTCGAGTTGAGCTAGTGGTTTGAGTTGAGTCGAGCTTATTCATATGTCATCCCAATGCCCAACCTGACCCAAATCTGTGCCTGAGTCGCTGAGTGGGCTGAGACGAGTCGGGTTGGGCGCAGACCAGAGAGAGAGAGAGCTGAGCTGAGCTCGTGGGTGGGCTAGGTAAGGGAAAGAGAGGGTCGGGGTAGGGTTTGGTTTTGTTTTGTTTTGTTATATATATATATATACACACACATGCAAAGGTGCACCAGTTCGTTTTGAAACTCATCACACGTTATTTGGGCCCAAAATCTGAACCGTCCATGTGATGCAGCACCCCATAAAACCCCTTAGGGCCCGACTTTCACTTTGATCCAATGGTTGGCCATGGAAAAAGGAAACAATTTCTCTCTTTTGCCATGGCCCACGAAAGTATTGGATAAGGGTAAAAGTTGGGCCCCAAGGCTTTCATAGGGTGTTGCATCACATGAACAATTCAGATTTGAGGTCGACATCAGGTGTGACGAGTTCTGAAAAAGTTTACATGAGTTCCTGTGAGAATGTGAGAACTAATGCTTAGGTGAACAGAGAGGAATGCTCACCCGCACGTGTGTGTATAAAGAGAGAGGAATGCTCACCTTTGCACACATGTCATGGCCACATAATCTGAACAGTCCACATGTCGCGGCACCCCTTTAAACTCTGTGGGCCTAATTTTCATCCAGATTCAAAACTTTAGTTGGCCATAGCAAAGAGAAAAGCAAATCAAGGGACCCACATCACATGTACCGTTCAGATTCTGTGCTCATGGCATATGCACGGGTATATATATATATAGAGAGAGAGAGAGAGAGTCATGCTCACCTATGCACGTGTGCCCCTTGTTATGGGCATCTAATCCGAACGGTCCATGTGATGTGGAATCCCATAAAATCGCAGGGAACAAATTTCACCCTGATCTAAAATTTTGGTGGGCCATGGCAAAGAGAAATGCAAATCAAGGGAGGTAACTATTTTCATTTTTCATAGCCCATCTAAGTTTTGGATCAAAGTAAAAATTGGGCCCAAGGGGTTTCATGAGGTTCTACTTCATGTGGACAGTTCAGATTTTAGAGTCATATCAAGTATGATGAGTTTTCAAAAAAGTTTGCATGAGTTCGGGCGAAATGGTGCGCAGTTGAGCATACGGCTATATATATATATATATATATATATATATATATATATATGGAAAAGGTTCTACGTGGTAGAGCTATGTGTGTCCCACCATGATGTATGTCAAACATCAACACCGTGCATTTGATGGGTCCCCTTTAAATTATGAGATATGCCAAAAATCAATGGTATACAGAACTCACGTGGGCCATATCACCTAAAATCATGTGAAGACATGCGTAAAACATATAAAAGTACTTGGTGGGCCCCACATGAAATTTGGATGCGTCTGAAACTTGGTTTGACCCCTCATCCAAGTGGGACGCATATAATGGATGGGCTGAATTTGTGAACTACATCTCAGCGGGCCCAACAAATGATTATGAATGTTTTAATGGAGCGTAACGTGTCTCAACTTTTGTAAGTGTTGTGATCCACAAAAGTCATGGATTGACTTGATTTTTAAGCCTAGGCCCACCATGGAATGATGCATTTGACTGATAGGGTAGATGTTCGACATGCATCATGGTGGGACCACACAACTCGACCTCACGGGAAATTCCCATCAGCTCGACCACATAAACCGCCCCCCCCCCCCCCCCCCCCCCCCACACACACACACGCATTTATGACCCAAGAATGGTAGTGTAACCTCCTGCAGTTTGGCTCTACTTCGCTGTTCAAAGTTCCTATCATTTTTTCTTTTTTTGTCTTGCCATTGATTCATCTCGACATCCTGGTTTTAACTTCATGGTGTTCCATAACTGCTCAATATTGTGGGCCAAAAAGAATGGCTGCTCTTCCAGTCATCCTATAAAATTTTACCTTTAGTTTGATTGTTACATTGTGATCAAATTGAAAAAAAGGTTCGGTACACCCCCAACATCCCTGGATTGGAACGGACAGGGACTCTGAGGGGCCACCGTGGTGGTTAATTTCTATCAAACCTGTGGTTAAGGGAATACACAAACATCAGCTTGATCCAAAACTTCTGTGGCCCCAAAATGTTTTCAACCATAGGTGTTCAATCCCCACTGTCTGGCCCACTTGAGCCTTTGAACTGTCTCATTTTTTAGATTGTACCCTAAAATGATATGGAAAAATGGATGAACAGATACATCACGGTGGCCCCTCAGAGCCCCTGTCTGTGGCAAAAGGGGTAGTCCCCAATCTGCCTCCCCACCTGGCTTGAATTCTATGAGCAGCATTCTTTTCAATCTCTATACTCTTATCAATTATGACCCAAAATAAAGAAAATGGTCATTCAGGTATACTATGGATTGCAATGGATTGGGTTTGGTATGGGTCAAGTTTAGTTTAGGACCGACTCACCTACCAATTTATTAAACTTGTCATGATTTTCGGACCAAACTTGACCCATTACCCTATGGCCCAACCCCATCCAGCCCACTTAAAATTGATCAAACCCAAGCCTAGCCTGGCTAAGCCCGACTTGGCATGACCACACTTGGGTTAATAATGAAAATGGGGTTATAAAATTACACTAGCTTGGTCCAATTAGCAGATGCATAAAACATACATCATATGCAGGTATCTAATTATTCATCATCATCATTTAAGCCTTATCCCCACCAATTGGTGGTGGCTACATGAATCCTTCTCCACCATACTACTTTATCAAAGCTCCTAACTTCAATTAGATGTTAGGTCATTTAATGATCTTGATGAATGAACCCAGCCACATCCACTTTTATTGGCCATGCGGAAGCCTCATGAAGCGATCAAAAGCAAGTCTGATCAACACCTCTCGATCTACGCATCCTCAGATCTATTGATTTGATGGAGCTAGTGTATTTACATTTCATTTTTGTTCGGAGTATGATGGGTCGCCAGTCTAAATACCTTTCATCGATCCTGGCAATGTATGTGACCTAAGTTCCACAAAGGTACTGTATTTATGGCACAGTACTTACACACTCATGTGGTATAGGGCTAGGGCATACCTGCACCAAGTCAT
This sequence comes from Magnolia kwangsiensis, assembly GCA_037074715.1. Taxonomy (NCBI): domain Eukaryota; kingdom Viridiplantae; phylum Streptophyta; class Magnoliopsida; order Magnoliales; family Magnoliaceae; genus Magnolia; species Magnolia kwangsiensis. Next base: position 27,759,551 of record CM073579.1, read on the forward strand.
ACTCAATTGTGGAGACTTTCCATCTTGATGCAAAGTCAGTCATCTTAAACAAGAGATCACTCATGGAATATCACAGGCTTGTCCTAGAACCTACGCGGTCATGGCACACTCAGATCCATGAAGCACAACTCTCTCTTTGCCAATGGTCATTGTGTCCAATCTCAAGTGATGCAAGGACAACTGAAGGAAACCCTCTTAAACCCATATGAATAAACACGCTCCACAGATATTAAGCATGCCAATAAATGGAGGAGTGATTCATGCATATAAACTTGGTCAAAGGTAACATAACATTAGTTTTCAGGGTGCACCACCATCCATCTCCCACTTGCCCTAAAACTAATCAACCTTTACATGCATCATACTGTGAACCTGAGCACTAAAAGGATGAATAGACAACACCTTAGTCAAAGGACCTGCAACATTATTTGTTGATGTTGCCCATATAACTTCAATTTGATTGTCCTCCACATAGCCTTGCAAAATGTGACACTTCCTATCAGCATGCTTGGGCTTTCCCATGATATTGGGGTTCCTTGCACTATGCAACTATACTAGTTTTATTGCAATATAAAAGCAACGATCTATCAATTCCTGGGATAACTAGTGGTTTTGTGGCAAAATTCTTAAGCTATACAACTTCCTTAGATGCTTAGCTTGTAGCCACATCCTCTGCCTCCATGGTAAAATCTGTGATGCACTTTTACTTGGAACTACAAGTAACAATACCACCACCCACCATTGAGAAAATGTACCCATTAGTCTATCACCTAACATTAGAATCTGCTGAAAAGTTTGCATTAGTGTATCTGACTATAGATAGATTTGCATGCCCATAAACTAGGATGAGCTTCTTCCTCTGCAAGTACTTTATGATATGCTTAGTGGTTGTCTAATAATTCATGGTTAAATTGCTTTGGTATTAATTAACCACTACCACTCTAAAAGAAATATTTCGTCTCGTGCACAACATAACATACACTAGGCTTTTAATAGTAGAATTGTAGGGAACATTTTCCATAGCTTTTCACTCCATAGGGGTCTCAGTACAATTATTCTAAAAGAGAATAATGTTGTGCCTGAAAAGCACATCACATTTATTGGAGTCAACCATAATGAATTTCTCTCACACCTTGCTTGTATATATTACCTGAGAGAGTTTTAGGACGCGCAGCTTTTTTCTTTTGAAAGGTTAGTACAACTCTTTATTTCTTCTAAAATGGTACGCAACCCAAAGATTACAAAAAGGCCCACACCCGGGCCAATGAAAATGAAAGGAAAGAAAAAAGAAAGAGAAGGAAAAATGAAAAAAGAAACCCACACACCAAATTTGGGAGGCAATCACATCCCGGGCCTAAGAAAAAAAAGAGAACCACCCCCGGGTAAAGGAAAGAACCCACATCGTAGGTAAAGGAAAGATCCCACACACTGGGCCAGGGATGAAGAAAGAATAAAGAAAAGAAAAAAAAAAAGAGAGAGGGAGAGACAGGTTAAAAGGAGCGAAGCTAACTCAAATCTCCGAGATAATATGGATGGATGAGCTGGATGGGGCATTAGCTAGCTTTAAGATAAGTGCTTTCTTCTGCCTACCAGTAATTATCACCTCTCCTCCGTGCTAATTAGTTATAGATCTTAAACTCGGGTGGAATCGTCATTGTCTCGATCATTTTAGGTGTTGAGCCCAAAAATGCACATGGGACGTGGCGAGTGGTGTCCCCACATGTGGAACCCACCTTGATGTATTTGTGAGATCCACATCGTCCACCTATTTCTCTGGGCTATTTTAGGCCATGAGAGTTGGCCAATCCTATGGACGGATTGGATCCTTCAGATGGGCCCCACCTAGGTGGGGAAAACACAAATAAGAAAAAAAACAAAAAAAAAAGAGAGCCATTTGGGTGTTGTGCCTAACGCCCAGAGAGGCGAACGCCCTTCTTGGGCGTGGAGTGGGGGCCCACCCATGGGACCCACCATGGTGTATATGTTTCATCTACGCCGATCATCTATTTTGCCAGATCATTTTAGGTCGGGGGCCCAAAAATTAGGCAAATTCAAATCTCAAGTGGAATACACTGAGGGAAATAACGGGCCAAGGGCGGCCCCTTTTGGCAACAACTGGGGTCAAGTGGGACCCATCTTGATGAATGTGCTTCATCTATGCCGTCCATCTGTTCTCCCATATCATTTTAGGACATCGGTTCAAATTCGAGGCGGATCCACACCTTGGGTGGGCCGCACCAAGCTCCCTGGATTTGGGAATACTTGGAATTGGGATCCCTAGATTTGGGAATCCCCTGGCTAGGTTTGGCACCATGAATTCAAAATGCTTAAAAAAACTAAGGTAACTGTACATAATATATTTACAAGGATTTGGATTTAATTATTGAATCAACTTCAATATCTCTAATTAGTGTAGGTATGTAACACACAATAGTTATAATAAACCTGTTGAAATATAAACTTTGCCTGAAAATGATGAAATCACAAGACTCAGATGGGCCACAAGCACATGATCACATCCTAGTGACAAGAACGGATTAGGTACTACCCCCGTGAGCTCGGGACAGGCTAGACATGTAGCCCCTATATTGGTGGAGAGCGGTTATGTCAGAGGGCAGTAAGACAACAAACGGAGGTGTTAGCCCACATTTGTACTTGGGTCTACTAAAAGCCCCAAACCTCTCATTTTCTTCCGTTTTCTACGTTTTTCTCTGCTCTCTCTCCCTCTTTCCTTATCCATGTGATCTCTCCTTCGATTCTCTCTCTGTCTCTCAACAACCCAAACCTGTAAGTGCTGTGGTTTGAATACTCTTTGGTTGTCAAATTTTGTGTGTCAAAACCTCTATATGTGTCTTGTGTTTTTATCTTGTTGAATATGTTCGAGACATCACAGCTACATTTCGAGACACGACGACGAACTCCTCAAACTAGTTCAAGCTACAATTTTGCAAATATTCAATAAGAGTTCAAGTTCAAGACTCACAATTCACGATCAAGACTCTAGCATAAGTTAGGGAACTGAGCACAACTCACACTGACATTGACTTCAAAGCTTGTGAAGTGTTCAAGCTACAAGAAGAACTCAAGCTTCGTAAAGATCAGAGTCTAAGCAATTGAAGGTTCAATGTCCTTACTTATTGAGGTTTGATTGACCTTAGGTTGACCTTTAGAGTACGTCACTTTAGATACATAATTCATATATCTTTTACAAGTGATTTTGGTCTGTTCTAAGACTAGTCCTGGACCTTGTTCGACTAGTTCTGGCACTGGTTCGATCAATCCTAGAAATTTCAATACCAGTCGAAGTTTTGTTGCAAATTATTGGATTTTTCTGTTCGGCTACGACTAGTCCTGGAGTCTACTCGACCGGTCGTGGGATGGTCTCGACTCGACCTTCGACCAGTCGTGGAGCCACGACTCCAACTCCAACAACTAATTCAAGGGTCGCACGACTAGTCGTGTGAGGGTCTCGACTAGTCGTGGACGGGCTTCGACCAGTCATGGACTGCTCACGACCGGCCGTGTAACGATTTTATCCGATCGTGCCCGAAAATTTAAAAATATGTTTCTTCTTCGACTAGTCGTGGTGACCCTAGGACCAGTCGAAGACGAATTTCTGCAGCTATAAATAGTACACGAATTTTAGAGTTTTTCATCGAAAATTAAGTGAATTCAAAGCTCCACTCTGAGATAAGTTTGTATCTATTCTTAAGATAAATTGTGCATAATTTTATTTCCTTTTGTTAGCTTTTTACTATTTGATTTGATTCGTTATTCCAATCTGATTTGAAAAGAGAAAATATTGCTTTCCTTCTTTTGAGAATTAAAATCAAATAGAGCTAGCCCAGTCTGATTTAATTTAAAATCAATTAGAACTTAGAACCATTATAAAGTGAGTATTGGACATTGAACTTTCATATCTGAACATCTACTCCAATTGGTTCTTCTGGGCTGCTACAAGAGGAAAAATTCAGGTATTTTACAATTCTGTAAAATTTTCATTCTTTTGATTTTTGTTTGGAATTCGCCAGAAAAATTTCATTTGTTAGTTATCTGAGGAGAGCCAAAAAACTCAGAATAGTGTGGGTTTTTGGATTGTGTAAGCCCAAGTTAAAAGACACAATTGTGAAGGTTTTAGGTGAACCTGTGAAACTTATTTTAATAGTGAACGCTAATATTCCTGTGTAAGGATATTAGGAGTGGAGTAGCATTCTGTGTGGCTGTTGTAAAATAGTTGGTGTACACATAGGCAAACCATTATAACTCCTTATCTTGTGGATTGAATGCATTCTTAATTCTTTATCTTTCATCATTCAGTTATGTGGAATGTACATGTGGATGTGAATGCTGTAACTATTTACATTTCAAGCAAGTGTGGGGAATGTTGTAATAATATAGAGATTTATTTCAGCATTTTATTTCTTGATATACTTTTATCAATCTGTGCTTCAATTTTAGTAATTATTCTTGTAAGGTTATCCTGCCATTTTTATGGTGCATGGTTGTTCCTAGAATAATCAATTCTTAAGATTGCAATTCATTGTTATTTATTTTTAGATTGAGTTCTTGATTCAAAAGACGTTCTAGAAATAAGGTTGTCCTACCATAAGCCCTTGTTTATTATGGTGTAAGGTTGTCCTTAGAACTGAATTTGTATCAACCTCTCAATGCTTGTTTATTGAGATTGATTTAATTTCAGCATTGTGAATTGATTTATTATTTCTTTATTGTAATCCACCGTATTTAATTTTAATTTGGCATAGTCCTATTCACCCCCCTCCCCCCCCCCCTCTAGGACATATAGCTTGGCCATTTCAAAACCCTCCCTCTCTTTCTCTCCCGGCTTATATCTCTTATCTCTCTCTAATCAATCTTGCCCCCTATTTCTCTAACAGTGTTTCCTTATCAATCTTGTCCCATCTTTCTCCAGCACCATTCTATTGCAATCCATTTGTGGAACACTATCTTGATGGAGCTCTCATCGTACCTCTGCATATAACGGGTAGGGTTTCTACCCTAGATTTTTTTTCTTCATCTTATTTACATGCTTAGATTAGAGATTTGAAATTAGGATTTTTTATTTTTTATTATTTTTATTTATTTATTATTATTTTTTTTTTGAGAAATGCATTAGGATTTTTTTTTTTGTGATTAGAATTTAGAGTTTCTCGTTTAGAAATGCAATTGCAATTAGAGTTTTGGGATTGAGATTGGAATTGGGATTAGTAAAAATTCTCTCCCTTCATATAATCCCAACCATTTGATTAGTGGCCTATCCGAAATTCAGTTGGTAAAAGAGAAATCCATCAATCATTATGGGCATGCCCTCTTTGTGACAGAGGAGATTTTTAGGGCATGACTTATTTGTGATGGGCCTCATTGGAGAGCTCACTGTATAATCAAAAGAGATTCTTATTGAAATTTGCATTTTCTATAATCTAATTTTTTAGTCATGACCTGTTGTGATGGTCCTCACTGGAGAGTCGATTGACTTTATTCATTTGGGTTATATAATATTTTGGTGGGCCCTACTTTATATATTGGATAGTAGAAAGGTTTAATTATATGCATCATATGACACTTAGGCATTGTTATGTTTATGGAAATATTCGGTAATTTTTAATTTTAAATAATCTAATTCTTTTTTAATCAAGTGCATTGTTGCTACCAAATAAGATGAGAAGAAAAACTAGCTAAAATCATACATATAATAAATGGTTAGATCCTCATGTACATATTATATATTATAAATGATTTTTGGAATAGTGAATGATTTAAATGCCATTTTCTTTTGAAGGTTAATTGATGAAATGGATAATGATATCTTGAAGACTTGAGCATGTTCTCAGCTATATTGAAGGTTAGAGTTTGATATGGAAATTAATGATCAAGATACAAATTAACAAGTAAATGAATATGAAGCAAGACGAGATGTACTGGTCAGTACAAATGATGAGTTAAATGAAGAACCAAAACTAGGAATGAAATTTATTTCTGACGATAATGCATACGAGTTTTACAATAGGTATGTTAGGAAGAAGGGTTTTAGTACTCAAAAGTCAAGGATAAGAAAAAATTTAATGATGGTGTCATAATTAAGAGGCATTTTTGTTGTTCCAAAGAAGGTCAAAGATGTAAAAGGAAACATATTGATTGACCAAAGTTTATCCATTCAATTACAAGAACTCAATGTTTAGCAAGCATGATTATTAAACTTCAGGTGAATGAAAAATATTGAGTGACTAAGTTTGTGGTAAAGCATAACCATGAGTTGTTACACCAAAGGTGCGCATGTTAAGGTCACAAAGTTACTTGCTTAATGAACAAAAACTTGAAGTAGATATAGTGGATGCTTCAGGAATAACACCCAAAGCAACTAGAGAATTGTTGAGTAGACGAGCTGGAGGTCGGAAGAATTTAGGTTTTACACCTATGATCGAAAAAATTACTTACAGAGAAAGTGAATGAAAGCAATGGAAAAGGGTGGTGCAAGAGTTATTCTAGAATACTTTCAAAAAATATAAGTAGATGATCCATCTTTCTTTTATGCAATACAAGTAGAAGAAGATGATCAAATCACGAATATGCTTTGGATAGATACGAAGTTAATAATGGATTATAATGTTTTTGGTGACATAGTTTGCTTTGATACCATGTACAAGATAAATAGCTATAGACGGTCATTTGGCCTATTTATTCGGGTAAATTATCATAAGGAAACTATAATATTCGGTGGAGCCTTGCTATACGACGAGACATTTGAATCGTTCAAGTAGTTGTTTCAAACATTTTTAAGTGCAATGTTTAGAAGACAGCCAATGACATTCTTGATTGACCAAAATGCTGTAATGGCTAATGTAATAGCTTCAGTGATGCCAGAAACATATCATCGTTTATGTATTGACACATCTACAAAAATGCTATGAAACATCTTAATGGTGGATTTAAAGTTTCAAAAAGTTTTGAATATGATTTTAATAAGTGCGTGTATGATTATGAGGATGAGGAAGAGTTTTTAGCTGCATGGAATAACATGCTTGAGAAGTATGATTTAATACACAATAAGTGGCTGCAGGATTTTCTTAAAGAAAGAAAAAAAATGGGTTTTGCTTTATGAAAGAAATACATTCTGTGCTGATATGAAAAGTATGCAATGAAGTGAGAGCATAAATAGTCTTTAAAAAAAATATATTTGAACTCTAAATATAATCTATTATGTTTCTTCACTCAATATGATCGAATACTAATTGATCGACGATACTAGGAATCCATGGTTGATTTTAGAATGAGGCAAAGTACCCTTGTACTATTTCTTGAGATGAATATACTAAAGAAAACGACAAATGAATACACTCCAAAAGTGTTTGAAAATTTTTAAGATGAGTATAAAAAAAGTCTTAGTTATGCCATTTTTAAATGTAGTGAGTTTGGCATGATCACAAAATTTCGAGTTACTTGTAACGAAAAATATGAATGACGTATTGTTAAATTTGACTCATTAGATAGTATTGTGACCTGTAGCTGTAAGAAGTTCGAGTTTGTCAGTATCTTATGTAATCATGCATTGAAAGTTCTATATTATCATAATATAAAGGTGATGGGGTTTTCCTCCTCAGTTTAGAGGAGAGATGGTGCAGCGGGTGAAAAATTCAGAGTAGTTCATCGCACTGCATGACAGGTCGTGGGTGGCGCACGACCGGTCGTAGGTGCCGCACGACCAGTCGTGGTTACGCAGATTCGTTCCGCGATTTTGCACGGATTTGGTATTGCAAGTCCTTTCGCAACTGGGATGCGGAAGGGAGTTTTTTAAAATTATAAAAAGGGGTCTCTATGGTTTTTCTAGGGTATGATGGTGATAAAAAAATATAAGAGAGATATCAAAGGTGTGTGTGTGTGTGTGTGTGTGTGTGTGAGAGAGAGAGAGAGAGAGAGAGAGAGAGAGAGAGAGAGAGAGAGAGAGAGAGCTTGTAGAAGGGAGGTTATGCTCGTGGAGGTGATTTACCATATCTCAGCGCTTTTACGTCCTCATAATCGGTGAGATCTCTCAGTTTTCTTTTGTTTCTCTTACTGTTTATTCACTCCTGCGTGAGTGGTGAAGGTTTAATCATGGCAAGGTGTGTTTGTGATTGGTTGTAATATTCTACTTCATAGTGAATTGTTGATCTGAACGAGGTCCCATGGTTTTTACCTCTTTGAGGGTTTTTCAAGTAAAAATCTCTTGTGTGATGAATGATTGATGCTTTGATTTATTTCATTGCTTTGCTATTCCATAATTCTAGTTTGTTCTGGAGGGCTAGATCCTAAGGTTTTGTGCAAGGCCCTCAACAATGTGGTATCAGAGCTAAGTTCATTGAATGGGTAGGATCGGTTTGGAAGTATGGAAGGTGGCTCATCAAGGATGATCAGCCTCAATGGTTCTAATTGGACCATATAGAAGGCTAAGATGGAAGACTTGCTTTATTGCAAGGACCTATATTCTCCAATTTTAGGCATATCAGTAAAATCCAAAGATATGTCTGATGATAATTGGAAGAAATTGGACCGAAAGGCGGTGGGATTTATTAAACAATGGCTTGATGATTCTGTGTTCCACCATGTGTCTACGGAAACCTCAGCCACTAGCCTATGGTTGAAACTAGAAGGGCTGTATGAGAGGAAGACAGCTGATAATAAAAATTTTCTAATAAGGCGACTCGTGAATCTCAAGTTCATGGATGGTGGTTTTGTGGCCGAGCACATGAATGATGTCAGCAATATAGTGAACCAGCTTTTTCCTATGAAGATGGTCCTAGATGATGAATTGCAGGCTTTGCTATTGCTTAGTTTGTTGCCTGACAGTTGGGAGACACTAGTGGTGTCTCTAAGTAACTCCGTGCCAGACGGAAAGATATCCATGGAACAAGTGACTAGCTGTCTCTTGAATGAGGAGACAAGGAGGATGTCTCAGAGGTCTACTTAGCAAGAGGCTCTTGTGACATAGGAATGGGAGAGAGGAAAGAACAGGAAGGACAGGAAGGTCCAAAATAAATCAAGAGGCAAGTCAAGTAACAAAAAAGATGTTGAATACTTGAATTATGGCAAGAAGGGCCACTATAAGCATGAATGTCGTAAGGCTAAGAACGATAAGAAAGGAAAAAGAAAGGAGAAAGAAGATGAATAGATTCCACTGCGGTCGCTTCAGATGGCGACGTTGTCGTTATTCTTTCTGCAGATCATGATGTATGCCTCATAACTACGAGTCAGGACACCGACTGGGTGATAGACTCGGGAGCCTCTTTTCATGCGACTCCACATAGAGACTTCTTCACAAGTTACAAGTTAGGTGACTATGGGACTGTGAAGATGAGAAATTCTGACATATCGAAGATCGTAAGGGTCAGTGATATTTGTGTGAAGACAGATATGGGCTGCACATTGGTTCTCAGGGATGTGAGGCATATCCCAGACCTTCACCTCAACTTGATGTAGACGGGAAGGTTGGATGATGATGGCTATGAAAGCCGATTTGCTGGTGGGTGGTGGAAGCTCATCAAGGGTTCGTTGATCACAGCCAGAAGAAAGAAGTGTTGTACCCTTTACAAGGCATGTCTCAGTGTGTGCAAGGGTGGGTTGGACACAGTGAAAGATTCAGCTATTGACATGTGGCACAAGTGTCTAGGCCATATAAGTGAAAAGGGGCTTCACCTACTAGCGAGGAAGTGACTCCTTCCAAACGTGATAGGTACGCCTCTCAAAACCTATCTTAATTGTTTATCAGGGAAACAACATAGAGTTTCATTCATTAAAACTGCTTCTCATGTTAATAAAATACATGCATTAGATTTGGTTTATTCTGATGTTTGTGGTCCTATGAGGACAAAAACCTTAGGCGGGGCATTGTATTTTGTTAGGCGGGGCATTGTATTTTGTTACTTTTATAGATGATGCATCTAGGAGAGATTGGGTTTATGCATTGAGATCTAAGGACGAGGTCTTTGGTGTATTTAAATTATTTCATGCTATGGTCGAGAGAGAGACAGGTAAATCATTGAAGTGCATCCACACTGACAATGGTGGTGAATACATTGACGACTTTCATGAGTACTGCAAGTCCCTGAGTATATGACATGAACAGACGGTTTTCAAGACCCCCCATCATAATGGTGTAGCTAAGCGAATGAATTGCACTATTATTGAGAGAATCAGATGCATGTTATCCCATGCGAAGTTGCCCAAGACGTTCTGGGGAGATGCAATGCACACATCGGTGTATCTGATAAACAGATCTCCATCAGCCCCGTTGAATAGAGAAGTACCTGAGAAGGTGTGGACTGGATAGGATCCATCGTACAGTCATCTTAGGGTGTTTGGATGCAGGGCATCAGCTCATGTACCAAAGGACGAGAGGTCTAAGCTCGATATGAAGATCAGGCAGTGTGTGTTCTTGGGGTACAGTGATGAAAAGTTCGGTTACAGATTGTGGGATACGACCGAGAAGAAGCTCGTCAGGAGCAGAGATGTGATTTTCTTTGAAGATCAGTGTATAGAAGACATTGATAAGCCAGAGAAGAATCGGCCTAGTTCAGGTGATCTAGAGGACATGGATCCAATTTTTCCTCCCGTGGTGCCTGATAATGGGGGAGTACAACAAGGTGCAGAGGACGAGGGAGTTTCTACAAAAATAGACCGGGGAAGTAGCCCCCACCTGATCCACCTGTTGAGCCACAGGTGAGGAGGTCATATAGGGACAGGCAACCGTCCAAGAGGTACTCGCCGCATGAGTACATTATGCTGACTAATGAGGGAGAGCTAGAAGATTATTCTGAAGCCCTAGCCGACGAGTATAAGGGGGAGTGGTTGAAAGCTATGCAAGAGGAGATGAAATCCTTGCATAAGAACCACACCTATGATATGGTGAAACTACCTAAGGGCAAGAAAGCTTTGAGCAACAAGTGAGTGTTCAGAAAGAAAGTTGAGCAGAAGAATTTACAGACGAGGTTCAAGGCTAGACTTGTGGTAAAATGGTTCAGTTAGAGGAAAGGTATAGACTTGTGGAAAAATGGTGAAGATGACATCCATACGGGTCTTGCTTGAGTTGGTGGCTAGCATGGATTTGGAGATTGAGTAGTTGAACGTTAAAACTGCTTTCCTCCATAGTGACCTGGAAGAAGAAATCTACATACATTAACTAGAGGGGTTTGAAGTCAAGGGCAAAGAATATATGATGTGTAGGCTGAGGAAGAGCTTGTATAGGATGAAACAAGCTCCACGACAATGGTACAAGAAGTTCGATTCGTTCATGTTACAGCATGGGTATGACAGAATGGAGTCGGACCACTGTGTGTTCACACACAAGTTCTCAGATGGTGATTTCTTAGTTCTGCTGTTATATATTGATGACATGCTCATCATGGGAAAAGACATCAAAAAGATCGACAGGCTGAAACAGGAGTTGGGCAAGTCTTTTGCGATGAAAGACTCGATCTCGGCTGAATAGATCCTAGGAATGGAGATAACCAGTGACAGAAGCAGCAGGATGCTTTGGCTGTCACAATAGCGGTATATTGAGAAAGTCCTAAATTGGTTCAATATGAATGCAGCGAAGCTGGTCAGTACTCCACTGGATGGTCACTTCAGATTGATTGAGAGGTAGTATCCCAAGATGAAGACAGAGGTGGAAGAGATGCAGAAAATACCCTACGTGTCAGCCGTAAGAAGTTTGATGTATGCTACGGTGTGTACATGCCTAGACATAGCATATGCGGTTGGTGTTGTCAGTCGGTATCTTGTCAATCTAGGTAAAGAACATTGGTTAGTGGTGAAGTGGATACTGCGGTATCTAAGAGGCTCATCCAGGTTAAGCCTATGTTAATGTGATGGTAAACCTGTGCTAGAGGGCTACACAGATGCAGATATGGCAGGTGACATAGACTCCAGGAAGTCTACATCGGGGTTTATGTTCACATTTGCAGGGGAGCAGTTTTTTGGCAGAGTAAGCTACAGAGGGTCGTAGCATTGTCGACGACAGAGGCCGAGTGCATTGTAGTCACAAAAGTATGTAAAGAGATGCTTTGGATGAAGAGGTTCCTACATGAACTTAGCTTGAAGCAGGAGGAGCACGTGGTCTATTGCGATAGTCAAAGTGCTATACACTTGAGTAAGAATCCAAGTCATCATTTCAAGTCAAAGCATATAGAGATTCGGTATCATTAGATCAGGGATATTTTGGAACACAAGGTGTTACAACTTGAGAAGGTCCACACGGAGGATAATGGGTCAGACGTGATGACCACGGCTTTGCTCAAGGGTAAGTTTGAGGTTTGTAGAAATCAGGCTGGCTTGAAGAAGATGTATCCCTCCCAAGTCGCAAAGGGAAAGATTTGATGGGGTTTTTCTCCTCAGTTCAGAGGAGAGATGGTGCAGTGGGTGAAAAATCCGGAGTAGTTCACTGTGCTGCACGACCTATCATGGGTGGTGCATGATCGATCGTAGGTGGCGATCGATCAGTCGTAGGTGGCGCACGACCGGTCGTGGTTACGTAAATTCGTTCCGTGATTTTGCGTGAATTTTGTATCGTAAGTCCTTTCGCAACTGGAATGCAAAAGGGAGTTTCCTAAAACTATAAAAAGGGGTCTCTAGGATTTTTTTAGGGTATGATGGTGATAGAAAAATATAAGAGGGATATCAAAGGTGTGTGAGAGAGAGAGAGAGAGAGAGGAAGCTTGTAAAAGGGAGGTTATGCTCGTGGAGGTGATCTACCTTATCTCAGCACTTCAACGTCCTCGTAATCGGTGAGATCTCTCAATTTTCTTTTATTTTTCTTACTATTTATCCACTCTTGCGTGAGTGATGAAGGTGTGATCATAGCAAGGTGTGCTTGTGATCGGTTGTAACATTCTACTTCATAGTGGATTGTTGATGTGGATGAGGTCCCATAGTTTTTACCTCTTTAAGGGTTTTTCACGTTAAAATCTCTTGTGTGGTGTGTGATTGATGCTTTGATTTATTTCATTGTTTTGTTATTTCATAATTCTGGTTTGTTCTGGAGGGTTAGATCCTAAGGTTTTGTGCAAGGCCCCCAACAATCCCCATTATATTTTGAAGAGATGACGAAGAGATGCAAAGATAGATTTTGCTAAAGATCATACTAAATTAACAATACAACGTGACCGCAATGTTACTTTAGATAAGTGGAAAAAAATATTGATGTTGCAAGCTTCTTAAATTTGCAACAATGGTTGGAGAATATGATGAGGTTTTTGAATTTACAAATGGATATGCAGATAAATTTCATGATAAAGTTATGAGATGCATAAAAATAATCAAGGAACGTCCATTAATGCCATCTCAAGTCAATGATTAAAGTGTAGATACTGATTGTGCATGCCTTGAGCCGATTGAAAGTATGAGTAATGAACTTGCACACCCTAAGATGACCAAAATTGTAGATGCTGAATGTGCACACTCTGAGCCAACTGAAAGTGCATGCCTTACAAAAAAAAGAAGAAGCAAATTACTTTTGTAGATAGTTTGAGTTCACAAATTGCAAGTGGTAAGAAACATCATGCACCATCATTCATTTCAACCATCACCTTATCCATTTGCATTCCCTCAATTGGGTCATTTCAATTCGGTATTATTGCAAACTTGTTTATTAAAGCTTATCATGGCATATGATTACTTCGTTAAAGTTTCTTATTCTTTTTTTTTCTTCTCTATCAGGGTTCACATATTATGGTGATGAATTCTTTTGGATTACCAAGTGGATCTGATATAAGACATGGTCATCAAATGGTGGTGAGCTACATTCCTGTCCTTAGTGGATTTATCAATGCTCCAATGCCTCAAAGTGGGTACCAACTACCTAATGTTCACATGTTCCAAAAAAACCCTACCAACATTGGACCTCAGGTAAAAATGAGATTTAATTTAGTAGTTTTGTAATATTAGATACAACATTTGTATCACTTGTGCTCATTGAAGTTTTTATTATTGTGTTTTTTCTTTACCAGAGTTCAATTGTTTCTAGAGGGAGTCATTGCGGAATACCCGAGAGTGGTCCAAGTGGATTCATGAGTGCCCCTTTGGCCCATTGCAACCAACAACCAAGTATCAATTTACGTAAAAATTCAGCACTACATGATTACAATCAATCTATGGGATGTGAAGATCACCACCTACACTCGATTAATTAGATTTTCTTTTATCAAAAGTGAGCATATATTCTTGTCTGCAACTAGGAAGAAAATTACTCAATGTTAAAAGATTCTCCACTATTTTTTTTAAATGGTGATGAACTATCATAGGACTCTAGCCATCTTGATTATGTTCTTTATATTCTGACTTCGAAATACTCTCAAATTTTCTCTTGTGAGAAAAAGAAAGAAATAATATTTGCTGGTTAATGTATACGATTAGTTATCATGAAAAATAAGTTAAAAATCCCAAAAAGGAAGAGAAATTTTTTCATTTTTCTTTATCAAGTAACAAAGGTATATATATATATATATATATATATATATATATATATATATATATATATATAAAGTTCTCTTCTTTCAGTTTTTACTATAATCTTCTCTTGAGCGCTATCCCAGCTTTTAGTGTTTCTGTTTTTGCTTAACTTTGCTTAATAAAAATTTTCTATTATCATTAGAAAGAAAAGAGTGGATGAAGAAGAAAAGTAGGGAATCCTTTTAACATTTGTGATTTCAAGTGTGCAATAATTGCTCCAAGATACAGTTCCACTCACCCAAATCCTGATTCTACCATGGCCAATTTACCACATTTGTTCAAACTTGTAGTTATTTATTTTTACTTATATTAACAATATGCATTATGTGTTTGATTTATCAACAATTTTGGCTTTGTACAAGTTGGATTGGTTGTGTGAGGTTTTTTTTTTTTTTTTTTCTTCTTTCCTTTTTTATTGCTTCCCTTAAGTCCATGCCGTAAGTACTCTCAATTCTAATGAAAATTTTGGAATGCTATTGTGGAATTCCTATGCTGCAGGTAGCTAGGTGCTGTCATGATCCTCTTTGCTTTCATGCCATGGTTCAATTAGGGTGGTTGCTATGTTGCTTTATTTGCATTCTAGCAGTTGGATGGTTTTGTGTGCGGTAGTATTTTTGGGGCAAAATTTTCAATTGATTGGTGGTGGTACTGCGAGTTGCAAACTAGAGTTTGGGTGTTTTGTTAAGTGGTTGGCAGGATGTTTTGTCTTCTCAAAATGTTTGTTAAGAAGTTGTCTTTGTTTCTACCATATGATATGCATGGCTCCCTTTTTGTTTTTATTTTATTGGGGCATGCCCAAATTCTTCTTCTTCTTAATCTTTTTTTTTATTATTATTTATTTATTTAATTTTTTAATTTTCAACTATGCAGAAGTTGTATTTGTTTTCATCATATGATAGGAATGGCCCCCTTTTGTTTTTATTTTGTTGGGGCCTGTTTGAAAAGTTGTATAATTAATTTGGAGCTTGAGAAAACTCAAGAACATTATTACATGGATTATAAGACCAAAGCTATGAGAAGTCTTAGAGCTTATGCATTCGGGTTATAAAGCATTGTCTCCCTTTCACGTGCATGGCCGCAAGTGAGGCACAAACTTGTTGGTTGATGCAATTGGCTCTCCAAACTTCACATCTTGATGAGTCATGACTAAGTTGATCCTATTAAAATAGAGTTTAGAACTATGACCAAGACCATTGAGAAACAATGTGCATGAAATATAACAAAGGATTTGCATATCTATGTATGAAGTATGACCAAAAGTCATGACAATATTGAAATGATTCCAGCTATATGACCAAGATGTCTTTGTACACAATTTCTACCTTTAAAGCCTAATGATGGGACACGTACCCATTGGCCTTGACCATCTAATTGATGAATAGATGTTTTTTTTTTTTTAAAATAATTATTATTATACTTTTACTGTCGATAAAAAAGAATGTTGTTAATCAAATGGTTAAAACCATCCATTTGGTCCCTTGCTTATAGACCATAGCCCATGAGTCAAACATTTTGGGGCCTGTTTGGTGTGTGGGGTTAAATGGTATGGAATTGTATTATATTGGATTAGTACCATTATTGCACAATGATTTCATGTTTGGAAATACATTGTATTTTGGACATCCAATCCCATGTTTGGAATAAAATTCTTGCTATGGGAAAACACGTATAGGGCATACATGGATGGACGACACTTGTACACGTATATAACTAGAATGTAACATGTATAAAGCATACATGGATAAAACACATGCATCAATGTGGGGTCCACATGTGTAGTGGATTTCAAAATCCACCGAAAAGCCCACTTGGGACCAAATGCAATTTCATCCCCTATAATCCCAACCCTTCCCATCCTCATCAAACGCCGGATGAAATTTGCAAGACCAAATGCAATTAACTCTTACCTAGTTCCATCTAAGCCCATGTACCAAACATGCCCTTAGATCAATGGTCAAGATGATTTTTATATGTCCATCCGCACTAACTTGATAGCTTAATTTGTAATTGTCAATTGTGCTTTATAGGTGCTAAAGTGAGGCTAAAATACGAAGAGAGGGAAAGCAAAGTAGCTGACATACACCATCAGGAAGGAGACTTTTTATAGCTGAATGTATGAGAGCCTAGTTTTAGATGATTTTTTTTTTTTTTTTTCTCATATAAAGTTGGAACAATCCACTTGTAACTTTGTTAATTTGAACAAAATAATTGAACAAGCATTTGGCTAGGTGCACAAAAAATTTCAGGGCTCACCTGTAGTATAATCTAGTCTAGACAACATTATACAATGTATTTGAAAGAAAACAACATATCCACAATGAGTACAGAAAAAAAAAAAAAAAAAAAAAAAAAAAACCAGATCCACGACTAGACCAGGTACAATGGTAGCAACATCACTACCCATGTTGTTTAACATCACAAGGCCAACATAGATGCTCAACGAGAGCAGCAAGTAGCATAACCTCAGGCCATCACATGCCCACAAAAAACTTAAGACATCAATAGCAACACTAATTACTTCGTAGCCTGCAAATTCTCCATTTTTGCCACCACGAGGAGCACTCCACTAATCTCAGCTTTAGGCAATGCCCATATAACGCAGCTGCAACAATCTCAGTCCTCAACAGGTATAAGCCAGTTACACTGATGCTGAAATGGTTAGCCCTTAAACATGAATTCAATGGAGAATACATTTTGTGAACCAACAGGCCTCTTCTAAGTTAGCAGACAGTAGCAACCAAAAAAGTTTTTACAACAATATAAACATCTAATGAACCATCCAGCAAAGAGATCATTTTGCACCAATCAGCCAATATAGTGAGTGCACCACCCACATGTTTGGTTGTGAGCATGCCCAATGGTAAATGTTTCAAGATACAAATTCCAACTGTATGTTCTGCATTAAAAGAAAAGAAGAAAAATTAAATGAGTACATAGGAATTCGCTATAAAATTATTGTATAAGATCACAAAAATTAGATTATAGAAAATACTGTAACATCCAGGAAAAATCCGTACAAAGACCCGAGTACCACCTCAGTCAGAAATCACTAAGGACTAAATCCTTTAGAAATTAAACAAGAATTAACTAGTGCTAAACTAGATTACCTATGAAATTATCACTAATAACTTTAAATACGATCTACAAGACCCAAAACTTGTGAAATCGTTAACGTTATATTACCCTAAAACATAGGATCAATCTCTAAACCCAGTTGCTCTCGGGAGCATCTGAAAACTCTGTATTGGACCTGGGCCGTACATCGAAAGTCCGATAGTGACGAAACTATATGAATATGACCGTCTTGTTGTACTTGATGACCACCTCGGAAATCAAGTCCAGATGCTATCCCATGACTATTTACTTAAGCCCGGAGCGAAGTGTGTGAGAAACATGAATATTTTTAAACTTAAATTCAAATTTAAGAAATCTGAGTCAATTACACCCTCGGATCAGGAAAAATGTCCCACACATGTCAGTACACTTGTGGCCCTGATCGAGTGCCGGTGACCATCGAATTGAAACTGGTCCGCCATGGGTGATGTGTAAATCCGATCGGACTGAAAACTTAGCCTGACCTGGATCTAATGTCAGGGAGCTTAAGTGTGACCGCATTCAGTAAAGGAGCCTCTAGAAGTACTCCGTTGGATCGGAACAGACCCGATTTGGCTATAACCTAAGTATACCTTGGCCCTAGGGCCATTCCCATCAGTTCTGGGCCTTTATAAGGGCTTAAAACCCTCACCCTCTCACTCCATATAAATTCCCTAAAACCCTAAGGGAGAGAAGAGAAGAAAGAGAAGGAAAGAGAAAGAAAGTGTGAGAGAGAGTTGAAGTTACTCCTGGGATTCGATGCCTGCTACTCCACGTGCC
Source organism: Magnolia kwangsiensis (assembly GCA_037074715.1). Taxonomy (NCBI): domain Eukaryota; kingdom Viridiplantae; phylum Streptophyta; class Magnoliopsida; order Magnoliales; family Magnoliaceae; genus Magnolia; species Magnolia kwangsiensis. Next base: position 27,777,917 of record CM073579.1, read on the forward strand.
TAAGTGACTTTATGTGTAAGTTGTACTTCATAATATGCCTAAGTGATTGTAGGACTTGGATTATTTATTTACTATTGTTTGATTTTCTCATATGATTACTTGTTGTAATTGAATGTGATTGAGACTATGTTATAGTCCGGGCAATCGGTAATAGGTCCTGATTTGGTGGCTGACGTTGTTTTCGCCACACAGGACGTGTTCGATGAATCCGAGCTGTACTTGGGATGTTGACAGTGGTTAGGCCACACGGAGTGCTTACGCACTTCATGTCAATCAACTCAACGTGTGCTCGTCCTAGTCGAGCTCGTCAAGTAACCCGATTGACCTGATGTATGTTCACCATGTTTGGACGCTACTGCTTGAATCTAAGGTACCAAACTCACCAATGAAAACTACGCTTAACCTTGGTACCTTGATCCGCTAAGACTCATGAGCCAGGGATGGTAGTATGGGACACTGTGGTCGAGCTATCGGCCTACGCTGAGGCGACAACCCTCCCCGTAGTGACCAGTGAGCAACCCAGACTCGTGAGCTGAATACGGTGGTATGAGACACTGTATTTGAGCTGTTGGCCTACACTGATCAAGTGACGAGCCCTTTTGTAGTGACCGAGAGCGTACTTTGAGTCTGTGTAGAGGCGACGAGCCTTTTCATAGTAGCTAAAATATAACCTAGGCCTACACCGATCAGGTGACGAGCCCTTTGTAGTGTCCTAGAACTGCAACATCATATGAGATTTATTAAGATTGACGACCCTAGAATGGATCATTGTTTGAGGATTGATATGAGGGAGGTACTTTAGCTCTCCAATCCTGCTGTGTGAATAAACCTAAATAAGAACCTAGCTAATCATGTGCATGCATCGCATCGCATGTGCTTTGGCAAGGAAGAGCACTTTTGGGAGGTTGCCATGCGCGCCATAAGATGAAGACGCTTAGGGAGTGCAGGTGAGGGCATGCATCATTTTTACATATCATTCTTTCATTAACAAGAGTATCTAGGATATGTTTTGATTTTACTACTTTATCATTATTGCTTAATTGAATTGATAACATGTTAACCTTTGCTGTATAGCTCCACTGAGTTGATCACTCACTCCCACGTTCTGGGACTACTTTAAACACCAACTAGACTCTGTCTTAATTGCAGGTGATGGTGATGCCTATTAGATTAAGCCAGACTTCGAGGATTACGAGGAGGCATTCTCTTACATGCAGTTTTTAGGCGGGTTCGTGTGAACCGTGCCCAAATCGACGGGGATTACCGAAATTTCAGAAATGCAACTAGTTGAATATTATACCGTAATTTTGTGAATTTTGGAACAATACATGTAATCATTTAACCTGGTAATCTGATCATACTCTAGGGACTTACCACCATTTATATGCTTTATATATGTATCATAGTCTTTTGCTTGTGTAATTCAATTGCTTCTGGAGTATGATATAGTGTTTTGGTATAATCCCACTCATGTTTAACGCATTAACACGGACAACATTTAATCATCATTGTCTATGTTGCATAAGTGATGCGTTAAAACTTGGGAGTGAAGCTTATGCTCGACCCCCAATTTTCAGGGCGTTACAAGTTATTATCAGAGCATGATTTGGATTAAACTGGACTTGAGTTATGGTCACACAATGCACACTGCTGTACTTTGACTTAGGAGGGAGCTACGGATCGTAGAAACAGACTTAGGATTTCCCAATTTCGCCAAACGGTGAAAATGACCGAAATTGACTACCGAGATTGGGTCCGTACACACCCGTGATCACTTGAGGCGATCCTATTAACCTCCTAGACCATCAATCAATGGGTTTATACCACGATGTACCCCATTCCAGCCTTCAACATGCGATAAATATGTATATATATTAGGAAATACTCGAAATGACCCGAATCGGTTCAAAATTGTGTTGGGGACCTAACGGAACATCTCCAGGGGGACCCAGGGTGGGACCCACACATTTTTGGGACCCAGGGGGCAGGAGGATGTCGCTCCACTGGCAAGCCCTCGTCGGGATGTCCAGAGGTTCGGCAAGGCCTCGCCGCCTAGCGGGCCTGACTGGGCGAGCCGGTCCGGGCCGACGTGTCTAGGGGGTTGTGTGGCCCACTGATGCAGGTAGGGTCAATTTTAAACCCCCCCAATATACCCCCTCTTCATAAACTACCCCTCTTAGCTCTTCTATTCTTAAGAAAAAATTCAAGATCTTCACTAAAATCCCCCCTCCAAGCACTCCTTCCATTTTTGTGCACCACCTACATCACCCCCTTAAAAATCCTCTCCTATAGCTATTGCTCCCTTCCTTTCCCTTTTATTTGAGAATCCCAAACCCCCTTTGTGTCTCAAATTCGTGGGGACCCAAATAGCCCATCCAAATCCCCATTTTCTCTCCTTTTCTATGGCCTTATTCGAGCTAGTTACGGCCGTATTCTTAATTTCCACCATTCTTTCTTTCATGGGAAAGAAAAGAGCTTCTATATATGAAGCTGGGCCTAGTCGCCCCACTCGTTTGAGAAACCCGAGAGGTATCGCCGTGAGTACAAACGTCGATCAGGAGTTGCAGACCAAGCGAGATTTAGATCCCCGGGCTCCCATAGGAAGGGCTCTATTGGCGGAATTGTCCCATGGAATTTATGAGGGCTATAGGGTCCTTTTTGAAGCTCATGTGAATGCGTGACTCTTTGGGGAATATCTGTTACTGGAGAACCTGGAAGAGGCCAGGTGGGGTCCGCTATTTGAGGAAGGGTATCGTGTAAATGTGGGCACTGTCCGAGCTTTTTATGCCCACATTCGAGAGCCTACGCTGGAGCCCTTACAGTTCAAAATCCTAGTGGAAAGGGATCAAGAGGCCACAATTAATATTGGTTTGATAGCTCGGCTTATGAAGATGCCGCTTGGCGAGGTACATGCAAGTGAGAGAAATCTGAAGAGTGTACGTGAAAGGGATCGCCGCACGAGGTTTCTTTGTGGCCGATTGGTTCAGTGGCACCCAAACAATAGCCTTCTAGCGACCAATATGATTGGCGACTTCCGTCTGTTCCATCACATTTTCACGTTCAATGTCTACCCCAAATGGAGCAATCGCAGCGAGTGCACACGCCTGATGGTAAATTTCCTGTACCAAGTGAAGCAGGGAGAGAAGTTGTATGTGCCTACGTATGTTCTGTGATAGATAGTTCTTACAGCATGCTCTAATAGAAGGTCTGATTCACTCCCATTCGGCTGACTCATTTGCAAGATTGCACTTGAGTTTGGCTACAGGCTTGGGACGAAAATGCCGTGCCAGTCTATTACATCAACAAAACTACTCTCAATCAGATGGACATTGCGCCACGGCAGCCGCAAGCCCGGTTGGATAAGAGCGAGGACGAGACATCTAGTGAGGAGTATAAAAGCGAGGAGGAGAGTAGAGAAGAGATAGAGGAAGAACAGGGAGAGAAAGAAGAGGAGGCTCAGGACACGGATGAGAGATCCCCTCCTATGGCACTGGAGCATGATACTGATCGGGCTGCTAGGGAGGCCCATTTAGTTCGACTTGAGGAGGGTCAGGCCGCCTTACGGTAGGAGATTATTGATACTCGAGCCCTCGTGAAACATAAGTTCAAGAAGGTGACTCGCACCTTGAAAGCTATCTTGTGCTGCCTGCAGGATAAGGGTGCCCCTCCTCCATCACCAGACTCGGATGCCTAGGCATCCATGCCACTTAGCTTATTCTGTTACTGTTTTAGGATCTCTGTGTTTTCATGTTGATTGGTAGCTTGTGGTGGGTAGAAAATGTGATTGTGTTTGGTAGTTGGGCTTAGTATAGCCGCATGCATTCCTGTCATAATTCATGTAGAAATTTATTCCATGTATTGTGGCAAATTTTGTTAAATGAAATGCATGCCCCTTTTTTTCTTTTATTATAAGGTGTGTTAAATGCTTAAAGAATTGAGTATTTCTATGCTACATCTGACACGGGTTACGCCCTATGTTATATAGGGAATGCCACCTAAGGTTGCACGGATTGCAGCACTTCTCACTTATGGCGATCCGACTGATGGGGTACCTCCCCTAAGTGATAGCCAGACGGACGCTAGTTCAGGCCCGACTCACACTGCTATGCAGGATTCTCAGCCGACCACTGGCCCTGCTACTAGGCCGACACCTATGACAACAGCTGTGGTACCACCTATCACACCATCAGTTTCTGAGCAGAATCGTGCGTCTACGTCGATGCCACACATACCTCAGTCTGCTTCACCTCCTGATAGGCTAGAGCAGATGGTGTTGTTGATGCACAACAACAGATGCAGCAGCAGCAACAATAGTTTTTAACCTCCATGGTTGGTATTTTTGCTCAGAGTATGGGGGTGACTCCACTTGCATCACTTATGCACCCTATCGAGAATTCAAGTGTTAATGGCACATTTGAATGATTCCAGTGCTTACGGTCTCTCACTTTTGTGAGTACTCATAGACTCAAGGAGGCCAAGTATTGGCTTGACTGCATCTCTAAGATGCTCAAGCCGCTACACTGCACTGAGGCAGAGCAGGTAGAGTTAGTCACCTTCATGTTTGAGAAGGAGGCCAGCTTGTGGTGGGACAGTATTTTCCGCACTGTTAGGAAAGGACATGTTTGGTCATGGGCTGCATTTGAGACCTGCTTCCACGAGAAGTATTTCCCTCTCACGTACCGCTATGAGAAGGAGAGTGAGTTCCTCCGCCTTCGACAGGGAGGCATGACAGTGGCGGAGTATGAGAACAGATTTACGGAGCTGGGAAGGTACATTTCGTTGATACTAGCTGATGAGTTGATGCGTATGCGGTATTTTTCTAAGGGTCTAAGACCCGACATCCGCACAAAGATGTGCTGCGCTAGCATACCTAGCTATGCCGAGCTAGTGAGTATGTCTATACGAGCTGAGTAGGGCGGGGATAAGCAGTCTCGTATGAGAGCACCTATGGCCCTTAGGTATCGACCTGATTTCCCGGCTAGGCCATTTCTCGGTAAGAGGCCATGAACAGATTCTCCTCCTAGGCTTGCGGCGCCACCCACTCAGCTGGGACGAGTAGGCTTGCGATGCATCTACTGAGGGAAGGCAGGGCATACAGACCAATATTGCTTTAGTAGGATGGGCGATAATGGATTTTCACCACCTCAGAGGATCGGCTGCCAACTTTCTCAGATTATATCAGCACCACCTTTACGGTTAGCACTAGCGCATCCATCTTTTAAGCCACCTGCACCTCGCTTCAGGCCGCCTTAACGGCCTATGGTGCCAAGCCGAATCATCCGCAGCAGGCTCGAGTGCATGCACTTATAGCTAAGGCATCTGAGACAGAGACAGCACCACCCTTGGCTTTTGAGGTCACAGCTCATATCTAAGATACTCTAGTTTTCTTATTAGTGGACACTGAGTCCACTACCTCTATCATATCATACACGGCAGTCAAGCGCCTGGGATTGGGCACTGTTCCTATGGAGGGAATAAGGGTCCTCATCACCACCGGAACTTTTACTGACGTTTTCAGGATTTGTAAGGATTGCACGATAGACCTAGGGAGCAGGATGGTACTACTCGACATGATTGTCATTCCCCTATTTCATTACGACGCCATTCTTGGTATGGATTGGCTCACCAGGATGCGAGCAGAGATCGATTTTGGGACTAGGATGGTGACAGCCCGTGGATCTGAGGGCATAGCTTTTACTTTCCCTATTCAGGTCAGTCATCCTTCCCATCTGAATTATTACGTTTCACTATTGGAAAGTATTGGTGGTCTGACGTTGGGGCCTACACCAGTGGTTCGAGATTTTGAGGACGTATTCGAGACGATTCCTGGACTACCTCCTCGACGCGAGATTGTTTTTACAATCGATCTCATACCTGGTGTGACACCTATTTCATTACCCACTTATTGCATGCCTTTGAGTGAAATGGAGGAATTGATGAGGCAAATTGATGGCTTGTTAGGTTTGGGCTTTATACGACTTAGTGTGTCCCCTTGGGGAGCGCCCGTTTTGTTTGTAAAGAAGGACGGTTCATTGTAATTATGTATTGATTATCGCAGGTTGAACCAGGTGATGGTGAAGAACAAGTATCCCTTGCCAGGATTGATAATCTGTTTGATCAGTTAAAAGTGGCGCAATACTTTTCAAAGATAGACTTACGGTCGGGGTATCATCAGTTGCGCGTCAGGGAAGAGGACGTGCAGATGACAACATTCAAGACCAGCTTCGGCCATAACGAGTTCCTTGTGATGTCGTTTAGACTCACAAACGCACCAGCTGTGTTCATGGACTTAATGAACAGAGTGTTTAGGCCGTTTCTTTTTCGATTTATCATCGTATTTATAGATGACATTTTGATATACTCCATAAGTCAGGAGAGTACGAGGAGCACCTAAGAGCGGTATTCGATACTCTTAAGAAGAACCAGTTGTTTGCGCAGTACAAGAAATGTAACTTCTGAAAGGAAGAAGTCAAGTTCCTAGGATATGTGGTGTCCAAGGAAGGGATAGCAGTTGACTTCGCTAAGGTAGCCGCTGTTCAGGATTGGGAGCAGCCCGGTTAGGTCACTGAAGTGAGGAGTTTCCTGGGCCTGGTAGGTTACTATCATCGATTCATTCGAGACTTTTTCAAGATTGTCAGACTGCTATCTCAGTTGATACAGAAGGATCTGAAGTTCGCCTGGAATGAGAAGGCGGAAGCAGCTTTTCGGGAGCTGAAGGATAAGTTGATGTCCGCTCCTGTGCTAGTATTGTCAGAGTAAGGGGTCAAGTATACTATATACACCGACGAGTCTCGCGTTGGTCTGGGTTATGTCCTTATGTAGAAGGATAGGGTGATTGCTTATGCCTCGAGACAGTTGAGGAAACACGAGGAAAATTACCCTACACATGACCTGGAATTGACAACCGTCATCTTAGCACTGAAGCTTTGGAGAAATTACCTCTACGAAGAGGAGTTCAAGCTCTTTTGTGACCACAAGAGCCTCAAGTACATATTCACTCAGCGGGACCTGAATATGAGGCAGCGGAGATGGATGGAAACCTTGAAAGACTTCAAGTTTGAGGTTTCCTATCATCCGGGTAAGGCGAACCTTGTGGCAGACGCATTGAGCTGCAAGAAGACCATAGAGTTTATGGCTTCGCTGATAATAGCAGAGTGGGACATGGTAGAGTTTGTGCAAGACTTTGAGCAGAAACTCATGGTAGAGGAGCCGTATGAGGGCATCACACATATTCGAGTATAGCCCCTCATTAACGATAGGATTATCGCGGCTCAGGCAGACGATGAGCTATTGGCGAAGATGAGACAACGGATTAGTGCAGATGAGGACTCAGAGTGGAGAGTTGGTATGGATGGGGGCTTACGTTACTGTGGCCGCTTATGCGTCTCAGACGCTTATGACTTGAGGCAGGAAGTTCTTGAGGTAGCCCACATTTCGAAACTTGCGATGCATCTTGGTAGCACGAAGATGTATTGCGATATGAAGAGATCATATTGGTGGGACAACATGAAGGTCCACATAGCAAAGTATGTGTCCTGTTGTCTCACGTGCCAGCAGGTCAAGGCAGGGCATCGCTGACCTCCTGGACTACTTTAACCTATGCCCATAACGGAATGGAAGTGGGACTTTATCTCTATGGATTTCATCTCTAGGCTACCGAAGACGAGGAAGGGACATGACTCCATTTAGGTGATTGTGGACCGGTTGATGAAATCAGCTCATTTTCTTCCTATCATAGTTTCAAACTCTGCAAATAAGTTGGCTCGGTTATATATCAAGGAGATTGTACGTCTGCATGGAGTTCCCTCGGAGATCGTGTCAGACCAAAATACGTGATTTACATCTATCTTCTAGACTCGTATTCAGGAGGCAATGGGTGTGAAGTTGAAGTTCAGTACCGCGTTCCACCTACAGACTGAAGGGCAGATGAAACAGGTGAACCAGGTATTGAAGGACATGTTGCAAGCTTGTGTTCTTGATTTTAAGGACAGTTGGGATGACTGTCTTCCTTATGTCGAGTTCGCGTACAACAACAGCTTATAGACAAGTATTGGCATGACTCCCTATGAGGCCTTGTATGGATATCCCTATCGAGCACCGCATTGCTGGGCAGAGGTTAGTGAGAAGAGTCTAATTGGACTAGAGTTAGTTCAGGCGACCTTAGAGAAGATCGATGTTATCAGGCGTCGGCTTCTGGCAGCACATAGCAGACAGAAGAGCTACGCCGATACGAGGCGGCGACCGCTAGAGTTTGAGGTCAGAGACTATGTATTCCTTTGGATTTCCCTCATGAAGGGAGTCCTTCGATTTGGTAAGAAGGGGAAGCTCACGTTGAGATTCATTGGCCCATTCCAGTTACTGGACCGAGTGGGGGCGGTAGCATATCGCCTTTATTTGCCCACACCACTCGTAGGCATGCACAACGTATTTCATGTATCTATATTGAAGAAATACGTTCCTGATCTTTCACACATTATCAGATGGGAGCAGGTGCAGTTGAGCGAGGATGCTATATATGTACTGCGACTTACGCGTATCCTGGATAGGAAGAAGCAGGTATTGCATAGTAAGGTTATCCTACTTGTGAAGGTACTGTGGACGCATAGAGGAAGACGCTACTTGGGAGACAGAAGCCGAGGTTAGAAAGAATTGCCCTCAAATTCTCGAGGAGTAAGAAAAAGTACTAATTTTGAGGAAGAAATTTTTCTTTAAGGAGGTTAGATTGTAACGTCTTCAAAAAATCCATATAAAGACCCGAGTACTACCTCAGGTAGAAATCACTAAGGACTAAATTCTTTAGAAATTAAACAAGAATTAATTAGCGCTAAACTAGATTACCTGTGAAATTAGCACTAATCAATTTAAATACGATATGCAAGACCCAAAACTTGTGAAATAGTTAACGCTATATTACGCTAAAACATACGATTAATCTCTAAACCCAGTTGCTCTCGGGAGCATTTGAAAACTCCGTATCGGACCTGGGACACACATCGAAAGTCCGATAGCGACGAAACTATACAAATATGACCATCTTGTTGGACTTGACGACCACCTCGAAAATCAAGTCTAGATGGTAACCCATGACTATTTACTTGAGCCCGGAGCGAAGTGTGTGAGAAACGTGAATGTTTTTAGAATTAAATCCGAATTAAAAAAATCTAAGTGGTGTCACTTACGGGCCAAATATAAGGGTTCAGACCGTCAGAATCTAACCCAATTAGACCCTCAGATCAGGAAAAATGTCCCACACATGTCAGTGCACTTATGGCCTTGATCGAGTGTCGGTGACCGTCGAACTGAAACTGGTCCGCCACGGGCAATCTGTAAATTCGATCGGACTGAAAACTTAGCCTGGAATTTAACAAAGGGGCCTTTAGAAGTGCTCCGTTGGATCAGAATAGACCCGATTTGGCTATAACCTAAGTATACCTTGGCCCTGGGGCCATTCCAATCAGTTTTGGGCCTACATAAGGGCTTAAAACCCTCACTCTCTCACTCCATACGAATTCCCTAAAACCTTAAGGGAGAGAAGAGAAGAAAGAGAAGGAAAGAGAGAGAAAGTGTGAGAGACAGTTGGAGTTACTCCTGGGATTCGATCCCCGCTACTCCACGTGCTTTATCGCCATCCCTATATCGTTATACAGGCGAAACTGATCCTGTTCTTAGGTAAGAGAACCTAACCCTAATCTGGTTTAGAGTTTAAGAAAGTGTAAGTTATGAAATAGCTAACCTGAATCATGCTATATGTTGCAAATCAACGCTTGATGAAGACTAAGTGTCTAAAACGAATCCGTTACGGGTTTACCAGCGTAAGGTGCGGACTATATACAGTTAGGTTATGATTTTCAAGGCTTTCAATGCTAGATAATGATTTATAACTGTCATGGATATATGTCATTTGACATGCTAACAGCGATGTTGTTTCGCTTTACTGATATATATGACTATGTTGTATATAGGGTATTTCAGGTGTTTGTTGAAATGGTTGTATGAGTTTGGAATTTAAAATTACACTTACCATGATTAATTATCATAGATATTGAATAAAACTTGTAACAGCGAAAATTAAACAAATCTCAATGTAAGAATGTAAAGAATGTAAAACAACCTCAAAATTCAGATCTTGAGAGGTTGATACAAATATTATTCTAAGGACAACCTTACACCAAAAACTAGAGTTTATAGTAGGATAACCTTATTTTTAGAAAGGTCTTTGTATCAAATCTCAAATCAAAGAGGAAAAGAAAATAAAATACAAACTACATTGAAGAATAAATTGCAATCAATTTTATACTGTTCTAAGGACAACCATGCACCATAGAAATGGTAGTGCAACCTTACTAGAACAAATAAGAATGCTGATAAAGGAATCGCAAGAAATAATTGCTAAATTATTATAACATTCCCACAATGCTTGAAGTAAATAATTATAGCACTCACATCCACATATACATCACACAAATGAATAATAAAAGATATGAAATATAAACCATTCAACCACGAAACATAAGGGATTATAGTGGTTCGCCTGTGTGTTCACCAACTGTTAAATAACAGCCACACAGAATGCTACTCCACTCCTAATATCCTCACACAGGGGATATTAGCATTCACTATCAAATTAAGTTTTTACAGGTTCACCCAAAACCTTACAATTGTATCTTTCTATGTGGGCTTACACAATTAAAAAACTCCACTTCTGAGTTTTCCTGGCTCTCCTCAGATAACCAATATAATGAGATTTTTCTGAAAAATCCCAAATAAAATTAAAAATAAAAAGGAATTTACAATTAATGTAAAATACCTGAATATCTCCTTCGTTGTAGCAGCCTAGAAGAACCAAGTCAAAGTAGATGATTGAATGTCCAAGTTCACATTACAATGGTTCTAGTTCTAATTGATTTTAAATTAAATCAAAATGGGGTAGCTTTAATTGATTTTGATTCCAAAGAAAGGGAAACAACAATTCTTCTTTTCGGATTAGATTGGAATACAAGAAATAAAATCAATTAATAAAGCTAATGAAAGAGGGATTAGATTGGAATATAAGAAACAAAATCAATTAATAAAGCTAATGAAAAAGAATATTAAATATGTACACTTAGCTTAGAATGGAGCACTTTCTTATCTCTCAGAAGGCCGAATTAATTAGCTTAAATTCTATATTTTATTTTGAGATTCGTGCTCTATTTATAGCTGAGCAAAATACGTCTTCGACTGGTCTTAGGACCTCTATGACTGGTCGAAGAATCAACAGAAATTTAAATTTTTGGACGCTATAAGATTTTACAGTTGCACGACCGATCGTGGGTACCCTACGACCGATCGAAGGTGACCTACGACCGGTAGGATGCACACGACTGGTCGTAGACACAAGATTTTCAACGCTGGACTTTGAGTCGAAGGTCTATGACTGGTCGAAGAACCAGTCAACACTGTTCCTACGACTGGTCGAACAGTCTCCAAGACTGGTCGTAGAGTAACCAAAAAATTTTGAAAATCTTCAACAACTTAGGACTGGTCATGAAATTTCTTAGACTGGTCGAACCAGTGCTAGGACTAGTCGAACAAGGTCCAAGACTAGTCTTAGAACAGACCAAATTTACTTATAAAATATATATAGATTATGTATCCAAAATGTCCTACTCTAAAGGTCAATCTAAGGTCAGTCATACCTCAATAATGAAGCAAGGACACTGAAACTTGAAGACAAGTGACCTTTGAGTATAATTAAGCCCAAAATATTGATCTTGAAAGTTTCTTAAACTTGAAAACTTCTAAGATCTTGAAAGCTTCTTGAACTTGAACACTTCTGAGATCATCTTGAAGGCTTCTTGAACTTGAAAGCTCCTTAAAGTCTTTTGTTCATTACATAGACAAGCTTCAAAGCAGTATCTTTGTCACCACAAATTTGATAATAACAAGGGCTATACAATATAATACTTACAGATATGTGTTTAGTATATATATGACAACTCCTTTACGAAAGGATTTGCCCTAATACGTAATATAACCAACATACGTCATGTATGTTGGAAAGTGTAGTCTAAGTATTTGTAAAAATGTCTGTATGGGCGTGTATGTGTTACGTTGTACTGATTCAAGGGTGTTGAGATGAGATTCTCAACTGTATTAATAATGTGTATGATTTCCTCCATGTACCGTATTTTATCGCATTTGTCTTATTTGTGGAATGCATATATGTGACTTTATGTGTAAGTTGTACTTCATAATATGCCTAAGTGATTGTAGGACTTGGATTATTTATTCGCTACTATTTGAATTTCTCATATGATTACTCGTTGTAATTGAATGTGATTGAGACTATGTTATAGTCCAGGCAATTGGTAATAGGCCCTGATTTGGTGGCTGAGGTTGTTTTCGCCACACAGGACGTGTTCGATGAATCCGAGCCGTACTTGGGATGTCGACAGTGGTTAGGCCACACGGAGTGCTTACGCACTTCATGTCGATCAACTCAACGTGTACTCGTCCTAGTCGACTCGTCAAGTAACTCGATTGACCCGATGTATGTTCACCATGTTTGGATGTTACTGCTTGAATCTAAGGTACCAAACTCACCAATGGAAACTCTGATTAACCTTGGTACCTCGATCCGCTAAGACTCATGAGCCGGGCATGGTGGTATGAGACACCGTGGTCGAGTTGTCGGCTTACGCTGGGGTGATGACCCTCCCCATAGTGACCAGTGAGCAACCCAGACTCGTGAGCCGAATACGGTAATATGAGACACTGTATTCGAGATGTCATCCTACACTAATCAGGTGACGAGCCCTTTTGTAGTAACTGTGAGCGTACTCTGAGTCTGTGTAGAGTCGACGAGCCTTTTCGTAGTAGTTAGAGTATAACCTAGGCCTACACTGATCAGGTGACGAGCCCTTTGTAGTGTCCTAGAACCGCAACATCGTATAAGATTTACTAGGATTGACGACCCTAAAATAGATCATCGTTTGGGGATTGATATGAGGGAGGTACCTTAGCTTCCCAATCTTGCTGTGTGAATAAACCTAAAAAAGAACTTGGCTAATCATGTGCATGCATCGTATCGCATGTGCTTTAGCGAGGAAGAGCACTTTCGAGAGGTTGCCATGCACGTCGTAAGATGAAGACGCTGAGGGAGTGTAGGCGAGGGCATGCATCATTTCTACATATCATTCTTACATTAACAAGAGTATCTAGGATTGGTTTTAATTTTATTGCTTTATCATTACTGCTTGATTGAATTGATAACATGTTAACCTTTGCTGTATAGCTCCACTGAGTTGATCACTCACTCCCATATTTTGGGATGGTGCTTTAAACACCAACCAGACTCTGTCGTAGCTGCAGGTGATGGTTATGCTTATGAGGATGAGACAGACTTTAAGGATGACAAGGAGGCATTCTCTTACATGCAGTTTTTGGGTGGGTTCACGTGAGCAGTGTCTGGATTGACGGGGATTACTGGGATTTCAGAAATGCAACTAGTTGAACATTATACCGTAATTTTGTGAATTTTGGAACCATACATGTAATCATTTAACCTGGTAATCTGATCATCCTCTAGGGACTTACTGCCATTTATATGCTTTATATATGTATCACAGTCTTCCGCTTGTGTAATTCAATTGCTTCTGGAGTATGATATAGTGTTTTGGTATAATCCCACTCATGTTTAACGCACTAACATGGACAACATTTAATCATCATTGTCTATGTTGCATAAGTGATGCGTTGACCCTCGGGATTGAAGCGTATAATCGACCCCCGTTTTTCAGGGCGTTACAAATGCAAATTTCAATAAGAATCTTTTTTTATTATACAGTGATCTCTTTAGTGAAGCCCATCACAAACAAGTCATGCCTTAAAACTCTCCTCCATCACAAAGAGGGCATGCTCATAGCGATTGATGGATTTTTCTTTTACCAACTGAATTTTGGATAGGGCAGTAAAATGGTTAGGATTATATAAAGGGAGAAATTTTTTACTAATCCCAATTCTAATCTCAATCCCAAAACCCTAATTGTAATTTTATTTCCAAACGAAAAACTCTAAATTTCAATCACAAAAGACAAAATCCCAATGTATTTCCCAAAAGAAAAGTCTTAAATTCAAATTTCTAATCTAAACATGTAAATAAGATGAAGAAAAAAAATTTAGGGGATTTTCTCCTCATTGATGGTTTCGATGAAATCAAACTAATTTTGATATCATCGATAATTGTCAGATTTTTTACCGCTGGTCACTGAATAGTTTTTATCCTGTTCTGATATCTTCGACAGACTTTAGATGATATAAAAGGCTGTCATCGAGAGAGCTTCGATGACATCGATAATTGTCAAAATTTTCACCCCTGGTTGCTGGACAGTTTGATCTTATTTCGGTATCATCAAAGGACCTTATATGATATCAAAGACTCTCATCAAGAGACCTTCGATATTATCGAAGAGTTACACAGATGCGATTGTAAAAATGCAGATTCTGTGAAAATTATTTCTTATTTTGATTCTACCTATTTTTATTCTTATATAAAGGGGTGCATATAGGATTGGGGTATATTTCAGGGTATTTTAAGGTTTTCTAAAGGTTTTCTAAGAGGGCTTAGGGCTATTAAAGGTGAGAGAGAGTGAGAGAAAGAGAGAGAGAGGAAGCTTATGGAAGGGAGATTTTGCTCGTAGAGGTGATCTACTTCGCAGTCCACGTCTCAGCGCTTCTACGTCCTCGTGATCAGTGAGATCTCTCCATTTTTTTTTTCTCTTATTGTTTATCCTCTCCTACGTGAATGAAGAAGGTTTGATCTAAGCGGTGTATGCTTGTGATCGGTTGTAACATTCTACTTTATAGTGGATTGTTGATCTGGACGAGGTCCAGTGGTTTTTACCTCTTTGAAAGTTTTTCATGTAAAATTCCCTGGTGTCATGTGGTTTATGCTTTGATTTATTTCATTGCTTTATTATCCCATAATTCTGGTTTGTTTTAGGAGGCTAGATCTTAAGATTTTGTGCAAGGCCTCCAACAAATTGGTATCAAAGCTAAGTTCATTGAACGAGTAGGATCGATTTTTTGAATTATGGAAGGTGGCTCATCAAGGATGATCAGCCTCAATGGTTCTAACTGGACTATATGGAAGGTTAAGATGGAGGACTTGCTTTATTGCAAGAACTTATATTCTTCAATTTTAGGCATATTAACAAAATCTAAGGATATGTTTAATGATGATTATAAGAAGATGGACCGGGAGGCGGTGAAGTTTATTAGACAATGGCTGGATGATTTTGTATTCCACCATGTGTCTACGGAGACCTCAGCCGCTAGCCTATGGTTGAAATTGGAAGGGCTACATGAGAGGAATACAGCTAGTAATAAGATTTTTCTGATAAAGTAACTTATGAATCTCAAGTTCAAAAATGGTGGTTCTGTGGCTGAGCACATGAATGAGGTCAGCAATATAGTGAACCAGCTCTCCGCTATGAAGATGGTCCTAGATGATGAATTGCAGGCTCTACTTTTGCTTAGTTTATTGCTTGACAGTTGGGAGACATTGGTGGTCTCTATGTAACTCCACGCCAGACGAAAAGATATCCATGGAACAGGTAACCAGTTATCTCTTCAATGAGGAGACAATGAAGAAGTCTCAGGGGTCTACTCAACAAGAGGCCCTTGTAACACAGGAACGGGGGAGAGAAAAGAACAGGAAGGGCGGAAAGGCCTGAGATAAATCGAGAGGCAAGTGGAGTACCAGAAAGGATGTTGATTGCTAGAATTATGGCAAGAAAACCCACTATAAGCATGAGTGTCATAGTAAGAAGAACGACAAGAAAAAAAAAAGAAAGGAGAAGGAAGATGAATCAGATTCCACTGCGGTCGCTTCATATGACGATATTGTTATTATTTTTTCAACAAATCACGATATTTGTCTCACGGCTACAAGTTAGGACACCGACTAGGTGATTGACTTGGGAGCCTCTTTTTATGTAACTTTACGTAGGGACTTCTTCACAAACTACAAGTCAGGTGACTATGGGACCGTGAAGATAAGAAATTCTGGAGTATCGAAGATCATAGGGGTTGGTGATATTTGTATGAAGACCGATGTGGGATGCATATTGGTTCTCAGGGATGTGAGGCACATTCTAGACCTTCGCCTCAACTTGATGTCGTTGGGAATGTTGAATGATGATGGCTATGAAAGTCAGTTTACTGGTGGGCATGGAAGCTCATCAAAGGTTCATTGATCGCAGCCAGAGGAAAGAAGTGTTGCACCCTTTATAAGGCAAGTGTTAGTGTGTGTAAGGGTGGGTTGAATGCAGTGAAAGATTCAGCTATTGACATATGGCACAGGCATCTAGGCTACATGAGTGAAAAAGGGCTTCATCTACTAGCGAGGAAGCAGCTCCTTCCGGTCGTGACAGGTACACCTCTCAAAACCTGTCTTAATTGTTTATCAGGAAAATAACATAGAGTTTCATTCGTTAAAACTGCTTTTCATGTTAATAAAGTGCATGCATTAGATTTGGTTTATTCTGATGTTTGTGGTCCTATGAGGACAAAAACCTTGGGTGAGGCATTATATTTTGTCACTTTTATAAATGATGCATCTAGGAGGGTTTGGGTTTACGCTTTGAAATCCAAGGATGAGGTCTTTAGTGTGTTTAAATTATTTCATGCTAAGGTCGAGAGAGAGACAGGTAGATCATTGAAGTGCATCCGCATTGGAAATGGTGGTGAATACATTCGTGACTTTCATGAGTACTGCAAGTCCCTAGGTATATGACATGAACAGACGGTTCCTAAGACCCCTAACATAATGGTGTAGCTGAGCGAATGAATCGTACCATTGTAGAGAGAATCAGATGCATGTTATCCCATGCGAAGTTGCCCAAGATGCTCTGGGGAGAAGCAATGTATACGGTAGTGTATTTAATAAACAGGTCTCCATTAGTCCTGTTGAATGGAGAAGTGCCTGAGAAGATGTGGACTGGATAGGATCCATCGAACAATCATCTTAAGGTATTTAGATGCAAGGCATCCGTTCACGTATTAAAGGACGAGAGGTCTCATCTCAATATGAAGATCAAACAGTGTGTATTCTTGGGGTACGGTGATGAAAAGTTTAGTAACAGGTTGTGGGATCTGACCGAGAAGAAGCTCGTCAGGAGCAGAGATGTGGTTTTCTTTAAAGATCAGTGTATAGAAGATATTGGTGAGCCAGAGAAGAACTAGCCTAGTTCAGGTGAGCTAGAGGACATGGATCCGGTTATTCCTCTCGTAGTGCCTGATGATGGGGGAGTACAACAAGGTGCAGAGGACGAGGGAGTTTCTTCAGAAGATGGACAAGGGGAGCAACCCCCACTTGATCCACCTGTTGAGCCATAGGTGAGGAGGTCATCTAGGGACAGACAACCATCCAAGAGGTACTCACCACATGAGTACATTATGCTACTGATGGAGAGAGCCAGAAGACTATTCTAAGGCCCTAGCCAATGAGCATAAGGGGGAGTGGTTGAAAGTTATGCAAGAGGAGATGAAATCTTTGCATAAGAACTACACCTATGATATGGTGAAACTGCCTAAGGGCAAGAAAGCTCTAAGCAACAAGTGGGTGTTCAGAAAGAAGGTTGAGTAGAAGAATTCACAGACGAGGTTCAAGGCTAGACTTGTGGTGAAAGGGTTCGGTTAGAGGAAAGACATAGACTTCGAGGAGATATTCTCACTGGTAGTGAAGATAACATCCATACGGGTGTTGCTTGGGTTGGCGGCTAGAATGGATCTGAAGATAGAACAGTTAGATGTTAAAACTACTTTTCTCCATGATGACCTGAATGAAGAGATCTACATGCACCAACCAAAAGGGTTCGAAGTCAAGGGAAAGGAGCATAGGTGTGTAGGCTGAGGAAGAGCTTGTATGGGCTGAAACAAGCTCTACGACAATGGTAAAAGAAGTTCGACTCGTTCATGTTACAGCATGGGTATGACAGAACGGAGTCGGACCATTATGCGTTCACGCGTAAGTTCTCAGATGATAATTTCTTAGTTCTATTATTATACGTTAATGATTTGCTCATCATGGGAAAAGATATCAACAAGTTCAACAGGCTGAAACAGGAGTTGGGAAAATCATTTGCAATGAAAGACTTGGGCTCGGCTAAACAGATCCTAGGAATGGAGATAACCCGTGACAGAAGCAGCAGGAAGCTTTGGCTGTCACAAGAGCGATATATTGAGAAAGTCCTAGAGCGGTTTAATATGAATGCAGCGAAGCCGGTCAGTACTCCACTAGATGGTCACTTCAGATTGAGCGAGAGGCAGTATCCCAAGACGAAGGCAGAGGTAGAAGAGATGCAGAAGATACCCTACACGTCAGCAGTAGGGAGTTTGATGTATGCTATGGTGTATACACATCCAAACATAGCATATACAGTTGGTGTTGTCAGTCGATATCTTGCCAATCCTGATAAAGAGCATTGGGCAGCGGTGAAATAGATACTACGGTATCTAAGAGGCTCATCCAGGTTGAGCCTATGCTATGGTGATGAGAAACCTATGCTAGAGGGCTAACAGATGCAGATATGGTAGGTGATATAGACTCCAAGAAGTCTACATTGGGGTTCATGTTCATGTTTGCAGGGGGAGCAGTTTTTTGGCATTGCAGTCGTAACATTGTTGACGACAGAGTCCAAGTACATTGCTATCATAAAGGCATGTAAAGAGATGCTTTGGATGAAGAGGTTCCTACAGGAACTTAGCCTGAAGCAGGAGCAGCACGTGCTATATTGCGATAGTCAAAGTGCTATACACTTGAGCAAGAATCCAAGTCAGCACTTCAAGTCGAAACACATAGAGATTCGGTATCACTGGATCAGGGATACTTTGGAATAGAATGTGTTATAGCATGTGAAGGTCCACACAGACGATAATGGGTTAGACATGATGACCAAGGCTTTGCTCAATGACAAGTTTGAGGTTTGTAGAAACTAGGCTGGCTTGAAGAAGGTAAATTTCTCCTGATTCGAAAAGGGAGAGATTTGATGGGGATTTTCTCCTCATTACTGGTTTCGATGAAATCGAACCAGTTTCGATATCATCGATAATTGTCAGATTTTTCATCATTGGTCGCTGGACAGTTTTTGTCCTGTTCCGATATCATTGATGGACTTTATATAATATCGATGGCTATCATCGAGAGAGCTTCAATGACATCGATAATTGTCAAAATTTTCACCCCTGGTTGCTGGACAATCTTGGTCCTGTTTCGATATCATCGAAGGACCTTAGATGATATCGAAGGCTGTCATCGAGAAACCTTTGATATCATCGAAGAGTTATGTAGATGCGATTGCGGAAACACAGATTCTGCAGAAATTATTTTCTATTTTGATTCTACCTCTTTTTATTCTTATATAAAGGGGTGTATGCAGCACTGGGGTGTATTTCAGGGTATTCTAAGGTTTTCTAAAGGTTTTCTAGGAGGGCTTAGGGCTATCGAAGGTGAAAGAGAGTGAGAGAAAGAGAAAGAGAGGAAGCTTGTGGAAGAGAGATTCTGGTCGTAGAGATGATCTACTTCGCAGTCTACGTCTCAATGCTTCTACGTCCTCGTGATCGGTGAGATCTCTCCATTTTTCTTTTTTTCTCTTATTGTTTATTCGCTCCTACGTGAGTGAAGAAGGTTTGATCCAAGCAGGGTATGCTTATGATTGGTTGTAACGTTCTGCTTTATAGTGGATTATTGATCTGGACGAGGTCCCGTGGTTTTTACCTCTTTGAGGGTTTTCCACGTAAAATTCCTTGGTTTCGTGTGGTTTATGCTTTGATTTATTTCATTACTTTATTATCCCATAATTCTGGTTTGTTTCGGGAGGCTAGATCCTAAGGTTTTGTGTAAGGCCCCCAACGGCAGAGGTATAATGAGAGCTCCGTTAAGATGATAGAGGCCTACAAATGGGTTGCAATAGAATGACACTGGAGAAAGAGGGGTCAAGATTGATAAGAGAACATTGTTAGAGAAATAGGGGACAAGATTAATAAGAGAACATTGTTAGAGAAACAAGGGGCGAGATTGATTAGAGAGAGTTACGAGAGATAAGCCAGGAGAGAAATCTATGAAGAGTTTAGGTTATTGAGAGGGAGAATTGGAGAGAGATCACAGGGATAAGGAAAGAGGGAGAGAAGAGAGAAAAATGTAGAAAATAGAGGAAAAGGAGAGGTTTGGGCCTTTTTGTGGACCAGAGTACAAATGCGGGCTAATGCCTCCGTTTGCTGATGTGTCCTGTTACCGGCCCTATGACGTAACCTCTCTCCACCAATATAGGGGCTGCATGTCTTGCCTATCCCGAGCTCTACATAGAGGGGGTAGTACCTAATCTGCACCCCCGGTAACTAACCAACGATGTGTAACCATTGATTTACATCGACAACAATTAGATGGTGCGACTCATCATATTGAAGTAATAATAGTGATGTCATTGATAACATGATTATTTTGGGATATATCAGTGGGCCTTGTGTCCAAGAGATTGGTAGCTTAGCGGCACATATGTTGTACATGTGGGTGTCCACCCAGATCATTCCCAGTTGACCATGCCTTACATCTACTTGCTAGACCTTCATTTTGTACAAGCTGCATGAGGATCCGATGTTACTCTAACGTGGGCCACACCACATAAACTTTTACATTATTAGTAGGGCCTGCTATTCAGGTCCCACTCTTTGTACATACATGACCAATTAAGGTCAATTATCACATGATATGTTGGATAAGATGTTAGTATACTTTACCTGATAGGACACACTGACAACATGCTTAGTGTAGTAGATACCATGCCTAGTTATGTACACATACGCATCATTTGTATGCATGTTGCAGATGATGATTGTTCATAGCATATGCCATTCGACTTGAAACCCTAAGGGGACCCCATAGGAGATTTAATAACCCCACGTGACTGCGCGATATACACAAGTTTGGTGAATGACTTGGATAGGATAACTCATATATTTCGTACCTTGTATGTCAAGATTACTTTCAACCCTAGGATAGAAACCTAAAGTATGGGAGTCAGGAACCGAGGCTGTCGGCATCGAATTTAGTAGCCAAGAATTTAGTGAGCCTGATTATCGATTTGGGCACGTGACAATAATTAACGAAAGATTATATCTAACAAATAAAACCATTGGATTAATTACCATTCCTTTATTATCACATGACAAATCTAATGGCCTAGACGAGCCAATCTCCTAGGAATGTGAGTTTTAATGGTCTAGTGTAGAAAATTAATGGTCTAAACTTAGATGTTTCTAGTTATTGTAGCTTTCACATGGTGAGGTTCATTGTAACACTGCATTGGATTATGTGGGGCATGCCTCCTGAGATTCAGTTATATCATAAACATTATATACTCTTCTATATATGCTTTGGCAGGGCCCACATAAAATAAAGATGATTGTCTCTCGTGGTCCACCATCACATAGTTAAGGTTCTAAGAGTTTTTACAACTATTCTCCTAATATTATAATACATGTTATATATAAATATGGGTCCATTAAAATATGATTAAAGAAAGTGTTACCCATCACTAAATATACATATAACATTGACTCATTACATTTATGGATTCCACCGCACTATGGCATCATCTTATCACGTTTGTGTCCGAACATTATATAAATATATAAACATTATCATCTATTTACAGACTATGGATGAAATCTATATATCTCCTATAATGCTTGAATGTGTACTATTATTTAATTATAGGATGGATAAAATTCTTAACTGAGATCATTAATCTCATCACAACAAATCTACTATGTATGTACATAGCCAAGAATCAGTGAGTACATCAAGGTGGGGCCCACCTTTTCTAATATTTTCTCTTTATTTCCTTACACAGGGCCCACCAAAACTACCCACGTGTGGGAGCTCACTTGACTGCCCATGTGGAGCCCCCCTGATTGCTTATGATGTGGCTAACCTCGATGTACATGACTCTAACACTGTGATTACTTGTTTATATAAAAATAAAAATTGAAAGACTTACTAGAGTGTGTGTCCCGCACAATCAATGGCCTAGACTTACTCCCCTTTGATCATTTCCTTTTTGAATTCAAAGAAAGATGGAGTTGGGATATGTTTTTAAGGTATACAAGGATGCATGGAAGTGTGGTGATCCTGCCACACAAAAGTGGGCCATCTATACATGGCCCACCTGATCCAAGTTTGTAGTTTTAATGGGCGCACACAACTATACATAAGGGTCAAGAGTTTTTAAGAGTGACAAAATACCAACCCTTGATTTTTAAAAGATTGCACACAAAAATAGAAGATGGCCCGAGAGTGTATCCTTTTTAGTACACGTCCAATGCTAACTTTAGCTACCCAAGTGGTCCATTGATCATCCCCTCTGTATATCTCAAGCCCTCTAACATCTAGTATGTAATAGTAAGATTGGATCATGTATCGGAAATAGATCAAGATCAATAATCAGCAATCTATACTTTTAATCCAAAATTTCCATGATCATCAGATACCAATTTTTGTAAAAATTTAACAGAACAAACAAGGATCAATGGATGGATTGAGTGATCAAGCACTCATCCTCTAAGATCTAGAGGATTTGTCTGTCAGATTGCATTTTAACGGTTCGTTTGTAGATCCATCAATTATTTTTAAATTTAGATAGTCCGGATCAAAGATTCAAGGTATGAATCGGATGAATCGTCATAGATTTAGAATGGATGGTCCTGATCATCCATATTATGGCCCAGTATTTTTTTTAGACCGGGCCCAAAACTAAGACGAGTAAACACTGTCCAGCAACTTCCCGGCAACAATGATTGGCCTAGCAATACCGAGCGGTGAGGATGGTTGCATACAAAAAAGGTGCAGGTTTTCAATGGTCCAATTGTGGATGATGAGTGGTCCACAGCAATCAGCGTTCCGCAGAGAACTTTCCAATCAAACGGCCATCAGCGAAACATGATCCAGAGGACCCAAAGTAAAAAATACAGCCCAGCAGCAGGATGGTCCAGATACTGTTTTCAGATCAACAGCCCAAATTTTGGAGAGAACACAGGCAGAAAACAGGCCCACCAACTGTGTGGCCCACAGGATACGGATGCTGGAAATATAACCCGTAATGTTCTGGAATCAAGGGCACTGATCAGGCCCAACATATGGTCCAACAATACTAATTGTTGATGAAATTTGGTTGATCATGCCTCACATCCTGTTAGCCCGAGTATTTGCTGTTTATTGAAAAAAACTAAAGAAAGAGAGAACATTGGGGTACCCGTTCAAGCCGGGAACCCTTCAATGCGTAAGTCATGATATGGACTTACAGGAGACGTTTAATAAAATTGGAATTTTAGAGGTGACCTTTATTTATAGCTTTGGTCTTAAAAACGTATATAGTAATATTGCCTCTTAGATGGTAATTACATATTATAGAAGAGATTTTCATCTGGATGTGTTGTAGTTGACTTCCTCAGATCCTGGACAAATATATTGAAGGATAATCTTATTTTAATATATTGTAAGTGTATTTGTATTCCGAGGCCAAGGTTGGTACCCAAGCCGAGTTCGGCATTTGAGGTCAGGGTTATTTTTTGGCCCTCAAGCAATACATAATCTTCGATTATGTACATTTGGTCAGTTCACTTTTACCTATAACAGTAACCCCCTTACTTTTGAGCGTTCTTCAGGAGCTCAGTAAGTAAGTTAGTGTGGACTGACATTGTGTGAAGTCTTGCATTGAAGAGGTTGGTAAGTCAAGAGGTCGGACGGAGTAGAGTGAGTGGGCCGAGCAATCATAGGATCGATACGTCGATTGTTTAGTGGTAGATCGCACACGGTTGAATTAATAGGAGAGACTTTTCTTCTCTTCAACTGAGGGAAGTCCCAGATGTTCACATAGTAGTAAGTCGAACACTTGGTAGATGCACTTTTTTTTCTTATACTAAGGGAAGTTCTTATTGTAGATCATACAGTCCAAGTAGTATTACTAATTTGTGGTCCAATCTCTTCTTTAAGGGTCAGACGACTAGTTGATGATTGTTTTTCCCTTGCACTAATGAAATTCCTTGTAGTCGGTCATGTAGTTCTAGTAAGAGGGACTTTCTTCCCTTTAATTGAGGGAAATCTCAATAGCTCGGATCGTTGGTACATTTAAAAGAAATTTCCTTCTCCTAACTGGGAGAAGTTCTTTTATTGTAGAAATCGTGAATAGTAGAACTATGAGCACATTTTTTTCTTTTAAAAAGGGATCTCACTCTTAGTCAAGTAGGTCGGGATTGGCCGATGAGTCTTATTACCGAACTCCGTTGATTGATTAAGCTCGATTGTCAGGTTTCCTTGTCCATTCCAGCTTCCTTAAGTACTTGTTTTGGCTTGGTGTTCAAGGGAGTGTACCAATGGAAGCCACTTTCTAGATGTCGGTTGGTACGATAGTCTCGGTCTTAGTCATCCTCTTTCTTTCTTTTGGTGTTAACGACATACGGCTCTCCTCATTCCCTTTGTTTCCTATCCTTAGCCGAGTTATTTCTTTCTCGAGTAGTTTTTCATGAACTAAAGAACTCTTCGGCATTAGAATATTTTTTAGCTTGGCTAAGTAGGTTGGTGAGTGCAGTTGGGGGGGTTCTTACCAATAGAGAAGAAGAACTTTCCTTGTTAAGGCTGGCTACTATGGCGGCTAGAGTTCTCTTTCTTCCTTTCGTCATTGTAGAACCTCGATGAGATAAGAACAATTTTGATGTCGTTCTTACAAACGGCGCCAAACTGTTGATATAGAAATTTGATTGATCCCGCCTCACCTCCTGTTAGCCAAAGTACCTACGATTTATTGGGAAAAATAAAAAGGAGAAGACATTGGGGGCACAAGTTAAGGCCAGGAACCCTTCAATGCCTAAGTCATAATATGAGACTTGCAGGAGGCATAGTAGTAGAATCAGAATGTTTATCATATCTTTTACTATAGAGGAGGCCTTTATTTATAGTCTTTGGTTTCAGAGATGTATATGGCAATCCCTCTTGGATGGTGATTGCATTTTACGAAAGAGATCTTCCTCCAAATGTATCGTGGTTGACTTCCTAAGATCCTCGGAGAATATGTCGGAGGAAAGTGTATTTATATTTCGAGGTGGTGGCCGATATCCAAGGTCGAACTCTGAGGCCGAGGTCGGTATCCGATGCCGACCTTCAAGGTCGAGGTCTTTAGTCGAGGCCGAGGTTAGCATTCAAAGTCAGGGTGATTTTTCGGCCCTCAAGCAATCTGTAACCTTCGAGTATGTACATCTGGTTGGTCCATTTTTACCCATGACACTGATCATTCATCACATCTAAGACTCGTGTAATGCTGATTTTTTAGGATTCATGGTGGAAATATGGCAGCCCACCTGATGGATCGGGTAGATCCCACGTGATGCTAAAAAATAATGGTAGGCCGTAGGACTTGGATTTGGTATTGAGTACCGCTCTAGGTCGGTGTTGTAGGCCCACCATGATGTATGTGTTTTATCTAGGTTGTCCATTTATTTTTCCCCTCATTTTATTGCTTGAGCCCAAAAATGAGGCAGATCCATATCAGGGTGAATCACACAGCAGAAAACAGCGGTGATTGAACACCCTCTATTAAAATTTTCTTAGGGCCTACTGTAGGGTCCACCGTAGTGTTTATCTACTCTTTAGCCTGTTGATTAGGTCACACAGACCTAGACAACACAAATACCAGCTTCATCCAAAACTTTTGTGACCTAAAGCATTCAGTTACCACTGTTTCCTGTGTCCACCAAGGAAACAAAATAATATTTTGGTCAATAAATGAAAACTCCTGTAGATTTTTATGTACTGATAATAGGAACTGTAGATTTTGTTGGACAAATATTAGGGTATGGCGTCCACACTATTTTCTATGGTGTGGTCCACATGACTTTTGGATCTGCCTTATTTTTGAGATCTTGCCATGAAAGAAAAAATTTAAAAAAGAAGAAGAAGAAGAAGAAGAAGAATAGAAAGTGCAGATATAACACATGCATCATGGGGGAGCCTTCGATAGCTTTGTGGCGTCAACACAGTATCGATAGCTTTGTGGCGTCAACACAGTATCGACCTGAGTGCACATGAGATCGCATTTGTCAAAAGTCACGACTTTTCTTCTTCTTCTACTTCTTCTTCTTTTTTTCCCTTTTTCTTATAACCTAAAATAATTTCTAATTTAATTATTTAAGATATCAAGTCAGTAGTAGCCATTCTTTCTGATCCCCACTTTTCCACGTGCATCGGATACTGACCCCAGCCGTTCCGAGCTTGGCACAGGCAGGGGCTCTCAGAGGCTATCCTGATGTATTAATCACACCGTCCGAAAATGAGGCAGCTCTAATGTTCAAGTGGACCACACCACTGGAAGTAGTGGTTATAATGATGCAGCCCACCATGATATTTATTTGCCATCCAACCTGTTAATAAGGTCACGTACCTGTACAAATGGTAAATACAAATCTCGGCTTGTTTCAGAACTTTTGCTACTCTCCGGAGAAGTTTTGATGGTAGGTGTTTAATTCCAATTGTGTGGTCGACTTAAGCCATGGATCTGTCTCAATTCTGTGTTTATACCCTAAAATGATATGGCAAAATGGATGGACAGTGTGGATAAAAGTAGTAGATAACAGTGGCCCCTTGGAACTTGGAGTAGTACCTAATCGGCGTCCCACTTTTTCCAGAGGCGTGGCCGACTTCAGCTTGAGGGAGGTGTCAAAGATCTATGGCCGTATCATGATATATCCTTTTTATCTATGCCATCTATCATTTTTTTCGGCTCATTTTAGTATAAGAGCTAAAAATGAGATAGATCCAAATATCAGGTAGACCACACCACAAGAAAATAGTGTTGTCGGGATGTACAATATTAAAAACTTCTTAAGGCTCCCTATATTAATGCTTATTTTGTTGTAAAATATTGATTGATATATATATATATATATATATATATATATATATATATAAGTATTTGTGATTTTATTTTATTTTTTTTTTATTATTATTATTTTTTTTGTAAAAATTCATATTGTGGTGTTTTTGGAAATAGTCCGGCATTGAAAAAGAGGTAAAAAAAAATTGACTTTATATGTGAGGTGTGGAGTACCATTATATTTCTTTGATTGATCCGTGGAGTATTGTGGCTTGCGTGTTCTAGTACTTCCTGCACTCAAGCACGGTCACGAGCATGGGCATATGAGGCAGTGTAGCATATGACACCTGTGTGGCTTTTATAGAGGTTGGAAAAACTTAACCATTTGAGTGAGGTGTAAATCCTCATTCACATAAATTCTGACCATGCAGAAACTAATGCATGTGGCTAGCCCAACAGCTATAAACAGCTAGTCAGTGAGTCTAAACGACCAATATGCAACAATGCTATTATTCCACATGCATGCACAACGGTCATAAACGACCAATAATGGCTAGTTGATCACCAATAGCTAGAAAATGACCAGATTAGTTAATGGCCCTGGACCAAAATGGTCAGCCACCCTATCTTATATAAAGAGTGCGTGGATGGTTCAACAATCTATCACCAACAATCGAATCACACTCACATACGAACTAGAGAAAAATGAGCAACAATGTACTCTAAGCAATCAGGTATGCACTTAGCTAGGAGACCTCAAAACTAGTGCAGTGGTCTAAAATTTTTTTATTCTTTTTTTGATTCTGAGATTTTTTATTTTTTATTTATCTGTGAGAAATTTATATATAGAGTTTCATCCGTAGCTATTTGTATTTAATAAATGCAGATCTACACCAAAACTCGTCATATCGTAGAAACTATCTGCCCAAAACATTTGATTGAAAATGGGCAAGTAATGTTTCAGGACAATATGATCATACGTGCTTCCACTTGTTATAATATTTTCAGTTTAATCATTTTATAGATATTATAAATCTGTAATATTATTTTCAACATATTTTCCATTCAACTTGTTAATCAGGCCATGCAAAAACAAATTGAATGAAGGGAAAACACAAATATCAGACTCATCCAAAACTTTCATGGCCTTTAAAAAGTTTTCAACTATAAGCATTTAATCTCAACTATTATTGTGGTGTAATCCACCTGAGATTTGGATCTACCTCTTTTTGGGCTCACGATATAATTGACCTGGCCGATGAAATCGTTAGACCGCGTATGATAAAAACATATAAATCAAGCTTCGACACCAACCAGCTGACTGGTGTTGGGGTCACTAGCCAAAGCTCGTCAGGACGGCGCAAAATTAAAGGTTCTCTGGGCAGCGCCCAAGTGGCCGACATCAAGACCACAAAAACAAGCCTCAGCTTTTTGGGTGACAAATCCGAGAAGTCCACTTTCCCAACCACTTACAAAGGGACGCGGATTAGGTGGTGTTGCCAGCACCACTTCCAGTGGTCGTGTATTGATGTGTTGGGCGATGTGGTCCCGATACATGTGTTTTATATCCTAGCCGTCTGTTTATCCATTCCTCTGCTCAGTTTAGGGCATGAACTTAAAAATGAAGCAGATTAAAACCTCAAGTAGGCCACGATACAGGAACAGTGGGGATAATCAACAACCGTTAACCTTTCTAAGGCGCACCATAATGTTTTTTTCGTCATCCAACCTTTAGATAATGTAATTCCGACCTCGATGATTGGAAAACACAAATTTCATGACTCCCAATAAGTTTTTGATGGTGGAAGTTCAGTTAATATTATTTCCGGTGGTGTGGTCCAATTGAACTTAAGATCTAAGTAATTTTGGACTCATAGCCTAAAATGTGGGGGAAAATGGATGGATGGTGTGGATGTAAAACACACACATTGCGTCAGGCCACACAGCGCCCAACACATCGACACACCACGTGGTTCGCATCCTTTGGAAGTCGTTTTGTGCAATGGAATGTGACATGAGCCAAAGTTGTCTCAGCACATATTGGCTATGGTAATCATTACTAACATGAGCCCCACCTTCATTTCTACTCGTTACCTGTAGGATACACAGCCATCGAATCCAGATCATCCATCTAGTGGACCTGCCATTGATTGCTCATGCTTGAAAATCCACACCAATCCAGCAATCCATTTAACCATATGGTGAAAATAAAAATATTTGTCCAACATTCAAAGTGTAAAGATGTCTATTAATAATAATAATAATAACAATCTAAGATTGGTGGACAGTTAACTGGTTACATTTCGACCATCCACTTAATTCCACCAAAAATCAATAATCAAGACCTTCCATTATCACCATGTTTTTCTTTTTAGAAAAAAAATAAATTAAATTAAATTTTTTGATTTTTTTTATTTTTATTTTTAACCATATCAATCCACAGAACCAACTGCAAGATGGATATCTCATATCATCCAAACATGTAGCATGTGGACCAAATCCAAAAACACATTTTATTCGTACCTTTGAAACATCTACATGCTGTTGCACCCATGCACATCTATACACACAACCAGTCCCATCATTACAAATGCATGCAACGTCCAAAATAGAAAACATGCAAGACATAGTACACACGTAACAATTTGAAGAAGAAGCTAACATTAAGTAGGCAATGTATTTCGGTGCAACTCAAGGCCATTCACGGTCACCGCCACCATACCCGGACCCATAACCTGACCCAGACCCATATCCCGAACCCGAGCCGGATCCATACCCGGATCCGCCACCGCCACCCCCGCCTCCACCACTTCCGAAACCTCCACCTCGACCACCTCCTAAACCATAACCGGAACCACTCCCATACCCAGACCCATACCCGGATCCGCTTCCACTTCCGCTCCCGTAACCTGAGCCACTTCCGCCGCCACCACCTCCACCGCTTCCATAACCTCCTCCTTCACCTTCTCCGGCACCATATCCAGAGCCCGAACCATACCCGCTCCCAGAACCATAGCCAGAGCCAGATCCGCTGCCGTTCCCGGAGCCGCCGCCACTGCCTCCACCCCTTCCGTAACCTCCACCTGCGGCCTCTCCAGAGCCACTTCCACTCCCGGAGCCATAGCCCGAGCCATAGCCGGATCCACTACCACTCCCGGACCCATAACCAGACCCGCCTCCACCACCACCACCGCTTCCATAGCCTCCACCATGTGCACCCCCATACCCAGAACCACTTCCAGAACCACTTCCAGAACCATAGCCAGACCCGTAACCGGAACCGGATCCAGTGCCAGAGCCACTGCCACTTCCACCGCCGCCGCCTCCGCCTCTGCCTCCGCTGGCCCTTCGGCCGTGGATTATCGCTCTAGTGGCCGAGGAGAGTCCCACAGTCAGAAAAATTAAGAATGCAACACCTAATATTCTCAAGCGCGACATGTTTTTGTACCAAAAAGGAGCGTTTTTATGCAAATGAGATGAGATATACACCAAGAAGGAATGTGTAAATGAAAATGAGATGAGATATGCAGGAAGAAGGAATGTGTATATGCAAATGAGATGAGATATACACCTAGAAGGAATGTGTTTATGCGAATGAGATGAGAATATGCACCAAGTAATGTGCGGTGGAGATGTCGCTGATGGAGAATGGTTGAAGGAATATATTGGTATATATAGAGGCGTTTGGAAACCTTTCTCCAGTAGCTTCTATCCCACTTTATGATGTGCAACGGAGTTTGTTGCTTTTCATTCCAAGATTGTCGACGTGGGAATGCTTTGCATGGTTTTCCTACAACATCTGTTTGTATGTGTTTCATTTTTGATTCCTCGTGTTTCCTCACTCTCAACCATTGAAATAGTGTCCACGTGTCCCATGGACTCTTTTGGGCCACTCATTTGTAAAAGGAAAGTAAAATCACAACCACCCACCCAAGTGCAAATAAAATTGTACCATGCACGTGTCCTTAGAATATTATGTTAGTGGCTTCCTCCACTCTCTCTCTCTCTCTCTCTCTCTCTGAGAAACTTTCACCCATATAGGTATCTGAAGTAGGATGGCATATGTCCGTTAAATTCTAAGAGGCAACTTATTATGAAGAGAAACTTAGATAGACAGAGAACCGAAAGTTACACTGGTTGGCGGATTATGTAACTAGTCCACTAGTGGACCTTATTGAATGATTGAAATGTAAATATACAATGGTCCTAGCTCACTATTGGACCTTTAT
The DNA here is from genome assembly GCA_037074715.1 of Magnolia kwangsiensis. NCBI lineage: Eukaryota > Viridiplantae > Streptophyta > Magnoliopsida > Magnoliales > Magnoliaceae > Magnolia > Magnolia kwangsiensis. The sequence goes on from CM073579.1 coordinate 27,809,049, forward strand.
TTAAAGGTGAAATGCAAATATCCAATGGTCCTAATCAGGCCACGGATCATATGTTTGGACAATTTTAAGCGATTTGATTTTGGGATTATGGTCCCATATAACGCCGGTCAGGAGACGGTAAGGAACTTCTGCAAGAGTGCCTGAAGTGAGATCGAACTTAGGTCATGCCTTTGAGGGCATATGTCTTTACCAGCTCGAACTAATGAGCCGGAGACAATTAGCTCAATCCACTACTAATATGGAACATGTGTAATATGGTTTTGGCTTTGATCATGGTTGTTATTGTCACATGTTACGTAGATGTAGTTGTGTAGATACTCCACCCAGGTTGATAAGCTGATTGAGTTTGAACCGATGGATGGACAATCGAACCCCAATCTAAAACCTTAACTCTAGAAGCTTAAACCTTAGGAATCTCAATCCTAAATGCTAAATTCACCTCATCCAACCCATTCAACTGAGACAACTCAATCAGCATAACCTTGAACACTAGGAACCTAAAACCCTAGAACATTGAGGCAACTCAGCGAGTCAACTCATCTGGTCAACCCACTGAGTTAACTCACCTGGTTATCCTACCTAACCCTACAACCTAGTCAACTCAGATAGCTAAGCCCAAAACTAAACCCGAACCCAAGTCCAAGAGCAAGCCCGATCGAAAAATGGTTGAAACCTCAAAGCAACAACCCTCGCAACAGAATCTTCACATGCTTAGAGGATGACGCCTACCAAATAGGGATTCCAAGTGGGGACTGACGGCAGATAGGCTGCCACCAGCTATGTGGCACTCCCTCTCTTTGGGGCAGCATTCCTCAAGCATGTGGAACTGTCCTTTTTCAAACCTTAAGCATGCGGTTAAAGTATATTTACTTCAATGCCCATCTCCTTACCCAAAATTATCATTTTACCACCTCATCCAACCCATGCGATGATGCCATGTGGCATTCTTCGATCCCAGCCCTTCAACCACTTTTTTCCCCTTAGGATCATAGGAATTACAAGAAAATTGAGTTGGAGACTATAAATATCCCCCTCCCCATTTCATTTTAAACATCTAAAAAGCACCAATCCATTCTCATTTGGATCCCTTCTAACCCAGAAGTGCCTTAGCCTTAGCCATTTAGCCATTCCTCCATTAAGGGGGGGGGAGGAGAGAGAGAGAGAGAGAGAGAGAGAGAGAGCCTAGCCTTGATCTAGCCTAGCCTATCTAGAGTCCAAGCCTCCCAAGCCACTTAACTTTAAATCTGAGTCATTCAATTTAGCCTTGCAACACTATCTTCATCCAACCATTCAAGCTTCTATCAATTTCATCAGACCAACACATTATCATTGTGCAACGTTCATTCCCTTCTCAATCCCCTTACTCCTTATATACATCAGCCTCATAGTGCATTTTTTTATTGTTTTCTCTCATCTAACTGGTGGGCGTATGTTCTTCTTCTTGCCAATACAATCGGATCTTACCCATTAAAAACCTTAGATAGTTATCCATCGTTTTAGCATATACACTGCATTGCATTATTTTTCATCATATCTAACTAGTGTGCATATGCTCTGAGACCTGCTGATATAATCATAGCAAGTCCACCAGAAACCTTACCAGGTTGGTCGTCATTTTATTATAAGCATCCATACAACATCATAAGCATCCCATCCATATACTCTGCACTTGATCGTTTTGAACATATGCTCTGCGGCTTGCCGATATAATCAGAACCTGCCCATTAGAAATTCAGATTAGTCAATCAATACCGTGATTGCATCGCATTACATTTTCTATATGCGAGAACTACCATTATTTTTCAAAAATTAGTCAGATCTTGTTAAGTAAAGACTGTACATTCATACAGGCAGAGTAGGTGCCTATAACACTTTTTCTCTTTGTAACCATGGTCTCTTAGTTGGAATCTCTGGAACGTAAACTCACGAGCCACCTTAAGGTTAAGAATCTTCAGGTTTTCAATCTTAAGCATTTCTATAAGGTCTAACCAAGTGTAGAATCGTAATAATTAGTTACATGGCAATTCTAGTCAAATATATATTACTCCCCTTATCCATTTAATGAAAGCCCTCAAGCGAGGCAACCAATGGAAAGAAGAGATTAAAGCTCCTGTACCCTTGGAAAATCTGCCCTCCAGTGTCCACATGATTGCTAATAGAAATGATCAAATAGGTTAAGTATATGGGAAGTTTCATATACACCTAGTTGCATCTATGGATTTGATAACATCCATATTTCTTATCTGGATTGTCTATTAGGTTTAATCCACCTTACATAGGCAACGTTTAATTTTTTTTATTGATCGTATAATCAAAACTATCTAGTCAGTATATACAAAAATAGATGGACAAGATCATTGTTGGGAACTGTGGAAGCACACAAAGATGAATCAAGCAAAGTACTTCAGTCTCACAATCAATTTCAAACACAAACAATCATAATTTTACATGAAAAAATCGTTCCGAAAAAAAAAACTATGGTACAAAGTGACAATAATGCACTATGAAAGTAGAAAATTACAAGAGAGAGAGCTAGATTACTTGATTCAAATACTTCTTGAATCTCCGTTACAAGCTAAAATATGCTCTTGAAACCGTATGAATGAATTTGAAAGACCTCTTAATCCAAGCCTCCCACATCCTGATTACACCTATATATATATATATATATATATATATATATATATATATATATATATATATATATATATATATATATATATATATATATATATATAGAGAGAGAGAGAGAGAGAGAGAGAGAGAGAGAGAGAGAGAGAGAGAGAGAGTCATGCTCCCCTGCGCACCTACGCACGTGCGAACCTTTGCACCCGTGCCATGGGTGTCTAATTTGAATGGTCCATGTGATGCAGAATCCCATGAAACCTTACGTGACAAATTTTCACTCTGATCTAAAATTCTAGTGGGCCATAGCAAAGAGAAATGCAAATCAAGGGAGGAAACTGTTTTCATTTTTCATGGCCCATCAAAGTTTTAGATCAAAGTAAAAGTTGGGCCTGAGGGATTTTACGAGGTGCTGCTTCACATGAACGGTTCAGATTTTAGATCCACATCATGTATGATGGGTTCACAAAAAATTTTGTACGTATTACGTACGAACTGGTTTGCAGGTGAGCATTTCCGTGTGTGTGTGTGTGTGTGTGTGTGTGTGTGTGTGTATAACTTTTATGAGAATTACAATCAAAATTGAAAACAAATCCCACATTTTTGTAATTTTACATGAGCGTTCAATGTCACATTCAATGAGACTTTAATGACATTGAGAAAACACCAAAATATTCCAACAACAAAACATGAATTTTTTAAAATTTCCTGATGGCATCGACAACCTGTCGTTGGTATGGAACTGTTTTGATGGCATCGAGTAGGATGTCACAAAGTGTCCAACAACCAACCTGGGATTTTTGAATTTTCTTAATGGCATCAAGTAGCTGTTGATGGCATCGAACATCTGTCGATGGAATTAAATGGCTTATTGATAGCATCGATAGACCCTGTTGTCGAAAGATTTGAGACATCAACAACAATCTCTACCATGGATTCTATCTTCATTCGTCATATATTCTTTTCCTCATCTCTAATTTTGCATTGTATTAAGCTCCACCCACTACAAGAAATGCTACTTTTACCAACGAAAATTTTCGTAGGCAAAAGTCCTAATTTCGTAGGCAAAAAGTTTTACCAGCGAAAATTTTCGTTGGCAATTTCCTCGCTAAAAGACCGAGGGGAACACCTTTTACCCATGAAAAAAAAATTTCGTTGGCAAAGGTAAGACTTTTGTCGACGAACATTTTCGTAGGAAAAACATTTTACCAGCGCTAATTTTCGTTGGTAAAAGTATTGACAAAACTTTTTACCTACGAATACTTTTGCAGGTAAAAATATATAGATAACACTTTACCTATCAACAATTTCGTAGCTAAAAATATTTAGGAGTCTTTTTACCTACGAATACTTTCGTAGCCAAAAATATTTAAAACATTTTTTACCTACCAACAATTTCGTAGCTAAAAATATTTAGGAGATTTTTTACCTACGAATACTTTTGTAGCCAAAAATATTTAAAACACTTTTTACCTACCAACAATTTTATAGGTAAACACATTTACAAATTTTATACCTACCAACAATTTCGTAGACAAAAATATTAAACACTTTTTAACTACCAACAATTTCATAGCTAAAAACATTAACATGACTTTTTACTTACCAATAATTTCGTAGCTAAAAGGTATAAGATTTTTGCCCACATATATATTCGTAGATAAAAATACTTAGAAAATGTTTCCCTACCACCAATTTTGTAGCTAAAAAGTCCTTTACCTACGCATGTTTTTGTAGGTAAAAATATTTACAAAATTTTTTAACTACGAATGATATCGTAGGTAAAAATACTTACAAAAACGTTTAACTACGAATGATATTGTAGGTAAAAATACTTACAAAACGTTTAGCTACGAATATTTTCGTAGGTAAAATTATTTGTGAGACTTTTAACTACGAAACTTTTTATAGGTAAAAACTTGGGGGAGACTTTTACCTACGAAAATATTTGTAGGTAAAAGTTTTTCTTTTTTTTTTTCCACGCCCTATATTCTAGCACAAAATTCTTAATAGACACCTGATATACACCTGTTACAATATAATTCCTGATATGCACCTGTTATTTAATATATTTCATCATATTCACATTCACAGCTATTTAACTCCAAAGTACATAAATAAATCTATCCAAACATAAACTACATCATGCATAAATACATATAAGTTTAACATCATAAATAAAATACAAAAGATGGAGGAAGAGGTGGTGGGGCATCGATGGGTTTGGGTTCGGGATGGGGTTTTGCTTTGGGTTTTCAAGTTTAGGTTTAGGTTTAGGTTAGGTAGTTGAGAATAAGATTAGGTGTAGGTTTAGGTTTAGGGATTTGAGAACACATTTAGGTTTTAGGCTTATGTTTTAGGTAGGTTATAAGTTATAGCTATAGGGAATTGAGAATAAGTTAAGGTTTAGGTTTTAGATTAAGGTTATAGGTTATAGGTTTAGGGAATTGAGAATAGGTTAAGGTTTAGGTTTAGGAAATCGGGTTTGGGTTCGGGATTGGGTTTTTCTTTGGGTTTTCAAGTTTAGGTTTAGGTTTAGGTTAGGTAGTTGAGAATAGGATTAGGTGTAAGTTTAGGTTTAGGGATTTGAGAACACATTTAGGTTTCAGGTTTAGGTTTTAGGTGGGTTATAGGTTATAGTTGTAGGGAATTGAGAATAGGTTAAGGTTTAGGTTATAGGTAGATTATAGGTTATAGGTTAAGGGAATTGAGAATAGGTTAAGGTTTAGGTTTAAGAAATCGGGTTTGGGTTCGGGATCGGGTTTTGCTTTGGGTTTTCAAGTTTAGGTTTAAGTTTAGGTTAGGTAATTGAGAATAGGATTAGGTGTAGGTTTAGGTTTAGGGATTTGAGAACACATTTAGGTTTTAGGTTTAGGCTTTAGGTAGGTTATAGGTTATAGCTGTAGGGAACTGAGAATAGGTTAAGGTTTAGGTTTTAGGTTAAGGTTATAGGTAGGTTATGGGTTATAGGTTTAGGGAATTGAGAATAGGTTAAGGTTTAGGTTTAGGAAATCGGGTTTGGGTTCGGGATCGGGTTTTGCTTTGGATTTTCAAGTTTAGGTTTAGGTTTAGGTTAGGTAGTTGAGAATATGATTAAGTGTAGGTTTAGGTTTAGGGATTTGAGAACACATTTAGGTTTAAGGTTTAGGTTATAGGTAGGTTATAGGTTATAGTTGTAGGGAATTGAGAATAGGTTAAGGTTTAGGTTTTAGGTTAAGGTTATAGCTAGGTTATAGGTTATAGGTTTAGGGAATTGAGAATAGGTTAAGGTTTAGGTTTAAGAAATCGGGTTTGGGTTCGGGATCGGGTTTTGCTTTGGGTTTTCAAGTTTAGGTTTATGTTTAGGTTAAGTAGTTGAGAATAAGATTAGGTGTAGGTTTAGGTTTAGGGATTTGAGAACACATTTAGGTTTTAGGTAGGTTATAGGTTATAGCTGTAGGGAATTGAGAATAGGTTAAGTTTAGGTTTTAGGGTAAGGTTATAGGTAGGTTATAGGTTATAGGTTTAGGGAATTGAGAATAGGTTAAGGTTTAGGTTTAGGAAATCGAGTTTGGGTTCGGGATCGGGTTTTACTTTGGTTTTTCAAGTTTAGGTTTAGGTTTAGGTTAGGTAGTTGAGAATAGGATTAGGTGTAGGTTTAAGTTTAGGGATTTGAGAACACATTTAGGTTTTAGGTTTAGGTTTTAGGTTAAGGTTATAGGTTATAGCTATAGGAAATTGAGAATAGGTTAAGGTTTAGGTTAGAGGTTCAGGTTATAGGTTTAGGGTGTGGTTTAGGTTAAGGGTGAGGTCCCTGCAAATACAGATATAAACATGGCCTGTCAACATGGCCAGGCCCTTCCAATGCTGTCCATATGAAATGGACAGCTTCATCATGGTCATAACAAAGGTTCCCACCTTCCAGGGATCCCTGCTCATCCGGATAGCTCCGACGCACATCCGGGTATGCTCCATTAATTTCAAGGTAATACACAAATATGGCTTGTCCAAATGGCCAGGCCCTCCCAATGCTGTCCATAGAAAATGGATAGCTTCATCATGGTCATAACAACGGTTCCCACCTTCTAGGGACCTCCGCTCATCCGGATAGCTCCGACGCACATTCGGATATGCTCTATTAATTTCGAACAACATAACTTAATCATAAATGAACTTTTATAAAATAAATTTTAATTTACTAAAATTTATCTGAAGGCGCTGACGGATGAGCTACCGCACATCATTTGTCACGTCTGGCCAACGGGGGGTGGTGGCGGGGATCAGAGATCGACATAGGACACCAAATTAAGAGTTTGAACAGCTGCTGACTAGGTTCAGTTGACTCACTTCCATTACCAATTCTGAGTCTGTTTTCGATTACAATTAGAGAAATCAATACTCAACATGCCCCAGTCCCACCTCAGAAATTGATGGATAATTCATGAGTCAACTACAGGCTTTTAAAAAAGAAGAAGACGAAGTCAACTACAGGCTTTTAAAAAAGAAGAAGATGAAGTCAACTAAAGGCTTTTAAACAGTGATAACTACGATAAAGAATAATACCTGCTGATTACGAAAAGAAACAAAGCCAAATCCTCTTGAGTGTCCAGTTTTATGATCCCACATAACCCAGGCATCTCTGCAAAGAGAATTGTGTAGCCACCAAGTTTATAATCACATCAACACATGCAGTAGCAGAAACTTTCTAAGTTTACTCAAGCAAAACAAGAAAAAAAATAGAGTTTCATCCTTCCTCCAAAAAAGAAAAAACCAGAAAAAAAAAAACAGCAAACACTATAAACTATCAAATGCAGTACTCTGAAAAGCAGTAGGGAACTCACAATCAGCTGGAATACACTGAAAAGCATGCAAACAAAGTTGCATCAGTGACTTCAGGACTTAGGTCGCTAACAAAGATGTTGAAGTGGCCTGAAACACATGAAAACAACATAAAGAGTACTGATTAGTAGAGAGAAACACCATGGTGTGCCAACAGAAACAACAAATAAAGAACAGTAAAAGAGAAACGAAACAAGTATGGAAGCAAATAGTAACCTGAAGTAACCTCCCTTGGCAGTATGATCTAGAAAGCATGGAAAAAGCATGTAAAACAGAATCTAGCTAGCCTTCTACATGCCAATGGCACTTGTCCTGGCTATTGGCTTTGCCATTTTGAAAGCGTGTGTTCTATACAACAATGCTAGTGCTATTTATTTATGTATGTAAAACAGAATCTAGCTAGCCTTTAAAGGACAAAAAATGAACCACATCTGATTGAAATGTGTTCTCCTATCTCCAATAAAATCCAATTAACAGAATAAGATGTAACTTACCGAAATAGTGGCAACTTACCTTCATTTTCTTTCCAAGAATCTCTTCATCGGCATTATACCATTTATATGAAAGCAGATTCTTGCTAGATGGACCCTGAAATTTTTAAATAAAATTCATGAATTCTTTCAAAGATTAGAGAGAATCTTATACAAAAGAAGTGATGTTAATTTGTTCAATCCAGAAATGATACAGTTAGAGCCCATTTGATTTGTGGCTTATGGTAGGGCAAATATATCCAATGGTCCACCTTTAGTGCAGGCCCAATCAGACGGTTAAGTAAAATTCAAGGGGAAAGATTATTTTTGGTATATCCATACAACACAAGGGCATTAAACACTTGCCTATGTAATTCAATTGTCTTCAGTAAAATCAAATTACTGTCTTAAAAGAAATGCACTCCATGCATACGAAACGTCATTTTCAAACCAAACTACACTCGCTATTTTCAAATCTCACGCAACCACTTCATTCGCTCACTATCTCCCTCGATTTCCCCACTCTCACCTCTCCATCTCTCTCTCTTGAAAAAAAAAAAAGAAGAAAAAAAAAATCTCTTTTATATTTTTTCAATCCATCTTCCATTTTTTTCTTAACAAGAAAATCCATATTTACTAATATTTCCATTTTTCTATTTTTCAAAAGAATGAGTTCGGACTTCGAAAGCGTCGGCTCTAGCACTCGTACTTTTAGCCTAAACCCTAAGCAAGGATTCCAAAATTACCAAGTACTCATAAACATTCATTGCGAGCATTTTTTGTCTATGTGTATGACGACCATACTGTTTGAAGTAATTCAGGAAAAAAGATATGACTTACAGTCGAAGGAATGTGAAGTAATCAACAGATGCACCAACAAAGGGCTTATCTGCACACACCAAAAACAAAAAAAGTGTTTAGCTTCATGGGCTTAGTAATTTTCAGCTGGAAAGTGAACTTTCTCATGAAAGAATAACACATGATCAAACAAATGAAATAATTGCGACTATAGCCCTTGTCACCTTCCAATAGCCCAAGAACAAACGTAATATTTTTTATGGTGCACACTTATGGTGCACACTTCATGGAATTGTATGAAAACACCCGTTGCACAAGCATTTCTCTATAACAATATGACAAAGAAAAACTAGCAGTTTAATGAAAGAAAATATCTCACCAAGCTGGAATTTGACTAGTTGGTATTTCTTTCTCAAACTTCTATGTTGGAAGCATAACAATGTAGCTGAAATATGTGAAAGCAATGTTTGGGAATAGATAATGACGCACGCATGCACGCACGCGTTTCTTGAACTTCTATGTTGGAAGCATAACAATGTAGCTGAAATATGTGAAAGCAATGTTTGGGAATAGAAAATGACGCAAGCATGCACGCACGCGTGCGTACACACACACACACATCAATAGAACAAGACACTCTTTGTTAGAAGTTATAGAAGCTATTGCTACTATAAGAACATGAAATCAGTATCACTTCATATACATCATGAACTCTTCACCTTTCTAAACCTTGGCATTCATATCAGCTATTCACTATAGAGCTAAGGACGTACTTGCCTTGTAAAATGAAGTGAAAAAGCGGACCAAATTCTGAATAAATGCCTGAATGAACAACCAAAAGAAGAATATCAAGCATGCTCAATGGCACGTCAGAATCTCAATATGAAGATGCAGACAAAGGGATCATGAGTTTACATGCATGCAGCAATTCCATGCAATGAAAAAGTACCCGCTCTTCACTGGAACCATTTGCATAAGCATCAGGAATATTCGTTCCAGGTGGGAGAATACTCTATGGAACATCAGATGATCCCAGCAATGGATACAGATACAAAACAAAGTGAAACAAAACTGAGATTTTCTGTCCAAACACCACCTGTGAGTGAATAGCTTCCAAACCCTTTACAACTAATAAAACTTCCAGGCATCCAAATGACCCCTAAATGCACCAGAAAATTGAGAAACTATATGATCCTTGGCCTCTGCAAACCTATTTTTTGCAACTCACAACCAATCTACCAGAATATACTATCCATGTTTCTCTAGTTTACAAGTCCATTCACCATGAATCAAATTCAGCAACAAAAACCAAACAAAATAAAAGAAAAGTCTGACAGAACTTCAATACTCTGACAGAATTTCAAATCAGCAACTTATATAACAATTAAAAAGAAGTTGGTAGGAAAACATACAGATCTATGGAACTTCAATACTCTGACAGAACTTCAAATCAGCTACTTATAACAATTACAAAGAAGTTGCATGGACTGCCTGTGACCTGCATCATTGAGTCTTTTTTTTAGCTACATAAAAATTGTATAAAAGAAGAACTTCAAAACTCTGACAGAGTGTGATGGACAGATTTCTTAAAACACTTCTCTGGTTGCTTATGATAGTGGCTGCAAGGGCCGATCTACACATAACATGATGAGCCCGAGTTTTGGGATATAAGAAGAAAATGTGGTGGCAAATGTGATGGACAGATTGGATATCATGCGCACAACATGATGAGCTTCAAACCCACATTACTAACAAATGACGGTTCATGGAAACTGATTGAGAACCACAACTCCCTCCATAACTCCTAATAATAACATGATAGTCTTTGTATAATTTACTAAGAAACACTGCAACTGCTGCAAACTGGAGTGGGCCACCATGATTGGGACTCGAGAGGATCAACCTACCTATACAATTAAGAAAAAAAAACCCAACATTAGTCTACATTCAGTGAAAACTAAGCCAATAGTGAAGTGGTACCCATCCTTATGGTATTGAACTTGCTTTTTAAAAGTTCAGTAACTTGGATAATGATGCAGTAGAAACTAGCTGGTATAGTCACTGCTTGTGTTATAGAGTAATGCCCAGTGTGCTCAAATACAACTTTTGGCATTCTCCTCTCACACACGGAAACATGCATGTAGGACATTCTAGACATGCACAATGTGGGCCCACCATGAAGATCAGTGGTGCAAAATCATATCACTTCGCTTATCAGCCAGGCCACATATTTGCATATTTTCTTCTCATGGTTCCCAATGCTATCAAGGCATATTTTCTTCTGTGCTCTGTTATTTGTCACTACTTAAGGATGTTGGCTCTCTTCATATTCATGTTATTTTGTCTAACCCTTTGTATTTGGAAAACAGAGCCGTATACCAGGGTATACAAAAGGGCAAAAAACTGCAAAGGAAAAAAGGATTTTCGTAATGTGGCTTTGGTAGCTGGTGCGTGCACTGATATTGAAAACAAAGAAATAAGGTCTCACTCCAATGTAAAGGACTATTCAGATCCATCTGCTTTATGCAGTCTACTAGAAGGAGTGGACAACAGTTTTTATGGAAGTGTTACCAAAGAAATTGAAGACAACCATACTCAATGGATGTCAGTTTCAGCTTTGTGTCTGGGTCCAGTATCTCAGCCTTCTACAGCCAGATTAAATGGTGACCTCCCATTATTGGGGTGAAGGGAGGTGGACCTAGTGTTAACAAATCAGCAAAATAGCCATTCCACTTCTCCAAGGATAATTGACTTGGACGTTGATTTATCTACAAATAATGAAGTTTTGGCTGTAGAAAATCTCAAATATCACAAATCATCTTCAGAAGACATGCTGAAATGTGTTGGTGGAAGTTCTCCATGTGTACCTGGTTACCATAGCTACACAAGTCAAGGAAAAATATCAGATATTCCATGTTACATTCCTGAACTTTCGTTGTATAAAGAAGGGACGGATAAAACATCCATTGTTATTATCGATTCAGATGAAGAAGATGGTGTTGATCATATTATGACTACGCATGTTTCCAGTCCTAAACTTGAGCCATGCAATTCTGAAGTGTGGTTGGGGTCTCAAAGTGAAAACTTCTATAATATAGAGAAAGAAATGAGTCAGGGAAACATTGAGCTTGGGATCTCTATGATGGATGGCAGCGTTACTATTGAAGTGAACAAGCATTCTTCTTATCTATATCAGAAGGTTGTCTTGAGTGCCATTGATGAAAATCCAATTCATGACGTAGTGGTAAGTTATTTCTGCATTTATAATTCCATTATTTGCATTGTTGAGAATGCATGCATCAAATGGCTGTCTATGACAACATTCAAATATAACCAGGACAATCAAGAAAACAGCTGAAAAAGGGAAAAGATACCACCAAAACAAAAGAAAAAATTCTGCAGCTAACAAAGGACTAGAGTGAATCCACCAAACTCTCCACTTCAGACCCCCAAACATGCTTCTAAATATTGGTATCGGCAAGTGTATTGGCCCAACCAAAGAATGATGCAATACAATGTCGCATATCAGGATAAGGTCCATATTGGTCTAACTGATATTGGAATGGCATATCGGTGCTAATACAAACCTTGTATTAACATCTCTTTTCTAACACAGCCTTATATGGGCCCATAACACATAATGTATCTTGGCGATATAGATACAATATGCCCACATTGGCCGATACGATGTTGATATTTAAAATCATACCCCCAAAATACCATAAAGGAGCAACCACAAAACTCCAATCTCACAAAAGCCTAATTCCCCCAAAGAAGAAGAAAAAAATACACATTACTTAATGTGTATTGGAAAAAATACACATTACTCATCAATGTGGTTCATGTACACCCCTACAAATGAGGTCTCATCAATACAGTTAGCTAGAGATATGGCCACTATGGTGTATGTATTGTATTTAACAAGCTTACCATGTTTTCCTCATAAATCATACCAAACGAATCATTAATAATGTGAATTTTGAGATTTTGAGTGGTTGTCCATTGTTTTCTTTCATGTAAACAATAATTTGTGAATTGACGACTCGAACACTAGCTACAGCTTTTGGAGGACTTGGGTAAGAATTGCACTTCAAGAATGGAAGAAGCTGTTATACAATGTATTATTTCCATCATTATTGTTTCTCAGCTAAGAGGAATAATAGTGTAGCTCAAAACCAACCTAATTCTCAAACTATTGCCTACAAGACTGAGGAAATGAGTCTAGAAAAGAAATGTGAAAGCATTCTCCGACAGTTGCAGAAATGGCATATTCAACTGATGAACTACATTATAAATATAAACTAGAGAGACAAATTCCACATCTAATTGCTCCAGTAATGGTGGATTGCAACTAGAGATTCTGCAAAATCCTCAAAGTTTAACAGCGGGTTCGATTTAGGATAAATCAGAAAAAAAATAAAAATTAAGTAATAAATTAGGGTAACCTAGTGCTAAAAATATTAAGGATATAGGGTAACAGACCAGGTGCATTAAGATCATAACAATAAGAAATATCAGGCTTGCTCACCAGTTGTTTACATCTTACTTGCGGATCAAAAGCTGCCTCCACAACTTGTCTCACTGCAGGTGATGAACTTGAAAGTAGCAAAGAAGCTCCTTGATTTGTTATTAGCAGCAACAACACAACCAAATGAACTTCAAACATATACTTTGGAAAATGAATTGCACTGGACTTCGAACAATAGATTAGTTGTTGCAAAATAAATTCCATGGAAGAAGTGCATGAAATGAAAATAAATGTAAAATTCCATCAGAAGTCAAGCAAGCAGCTCCCTCCCTCAAATAATTAAAAGTAAGAAAATAAATGTGTTGCCCATTACTCAGCTTCAATACTGACTTGGAGATAATGCATCTTGTCTTCCTTGCACTTCTAAGAAAATTAAGGAGCATCAAGGAAATGTAAGGCCAATAATAAAAAATTTCCAACTCAGTATTGATTGTGATTTCCAACTCAGTCTAATAAAAAAATTAAAATGACCAAATTACAATTTCCTTCCTTAGTATTCACATGGAAGGACCGGGCCGGACTGCATTTACACTACTTTCAATTTGGATTCGAAAGAAACGTAACCACTCTTTCTTGAGGGGTACTTCCTCGTCATGATTACTTGGACATCTTCGTAGTTCAATTGGATTGCTACTTGTTTTCTCATCAAACAAAACACTTAAGTAACATTATCTCCACCACGTTATTCCCCACATTGCATTAATCTAGAGTCGACTGAACATCCATTTCCAGTAGAGAGAAATCGCCAACAGGAATCTAAAAACAGAGAACTCAAAGCATCGAAAATGGGAAAGGAAATCAAAGGTGGGGGCGATATTACCAGGATGGGATGGCAGAAAGTAGTTTTAAGAAGCTCTTTGATATCTTCCCTCACGCTTTTCAGTTGCTTCAGATCAGATGCAAAGCAAGTGGCGGAGGCGGCACCACTGGACACGTGGGCCACCTCAATTGATGTCATTCTTCAAGCATTCTGTGAGACCACAAAAGTAGAAAGAGAGACGTTTCAGTGAAAAAGAAAGTGAAGGAAGAAATAGCGTATGGTAGTACTTACCCGGTGGAGGAGCACGGGAGAAGGAAGTGACGATTGAAGAAAAGATGATGACGGCAGGTGAGCGACGGAGGCTCTCGCTGATGGAAGGTGAGTGATGGAGGCTCGCGCTGATGGGAGGAGGCGGCAAGTGCATAAGCAGGCCATCAGTGAAGAAGGATCGAGTCTGATTGGGGATGTGCTTTTGCAGGAAGGATTCGGTGGTGGAGCAAGCGGTGGAGATCTGAGGTGGGGATGAGGATGAGATGATGGTGGAGGCAAGATCCTGAGCTTTGATATGAGAATCCATGGCATACGGAGGAGACATCATTGTGGATGGATAAGAGATAAAGAGAGCTAGGGTTTGTAGAGAAAGTTAGGGTTTGGGAGGAGAAGGCAGGAAATGAGGGGGGATTTTGAAGTTCAAACGAAGAGGGTAGCAGGTGGTGAGAGAGAGAGAGAGAGAGAGAGAGAGAGAGAGAGAGAGAGATAATGGGGATTTGGGGTTTTTTTGGGTGTGGATCTGTTTTTCAGCGCGCGCCCAAATTTAGGTCGAGGTATGGTATGGCTCTGTGGGCCCCACCATGATGCATGTCAAACATCTATCCCATCAGTCAGATGCACTATCCCATGGTGGACCCAAGTATTAAAAATCAATTCAATCTATAACTTGTGTGAGCCACACCACATACAAAAGTTGAGAGGGGTTACCCTCCATTAAAACATTCATAATTATTTTTTGGGCCCACCGAGATGTGGTCCACAAATCCAGCCCATCCATTATGTGTGTGCCACTTAGATGAGGGGTCATACCAAGTTTCAGATGCATCCAAATTTCAGGTGGGGCCCACCAAATGCTTTTAATGTTTTAGGTCTGTCTTCACATGATTTTAGATGGTATGGCCCACCTGAGTTCCGTATACGGCTGATTTTTGGCATATCCCATAATTTAAAGGGGACCATTAAATGCACGGTGTTGATGTTTGACACATGTCATGGTGGGGCCCACAAAGCTTAACCTCATGGGGATGACATGAATTAAACACAAAGGTCAAGCTGTGTGGGCCCCACCATGACATGTGTCAAACATCAACACTGTGCATTTGATGAGCCCCCTTTAAATTATGGAATATCCCAAAAATCAGCCATATACGGATCTTAGGTGGGCCATACCTTCTAAAATCATGTGAATAAATTCCTAAAACATATAAAAGCACTTGGTGGGGCCCACTTGAAAATTTTATGCATATGAAACTTGGTCTGACTCCTCATCCAAGTGGGACACACATAATGGATGGGCTAGATTTGTGAACCACATCTCGGTGGGCCTAACAAATGATTATGAATATTTTAATGGAGGGTAACCCCTCTCAACTTTTGTACGTGGTGTGGCCCAAAAAAGTCATGAATTGACTTGATTTTTAAGCTCTAGGCCCACCATGGAATGGTGCATCTAACTGATGGGGTAGATATGGGCCCACTTTGATTTATATATTATATATCCATATGATCCATTTGTTTCCCTTACCATACCCTGTCTCTTTTTTTTTTTTCTACCCTAACCGCTGTTTGCACGGCCGCACCCAACAGTCCAGCACGCTGCCCGCCAGTCACCATCTCCACCCCATCTATCTCTCTCTTTCTCTCTTTCTCCCGGTCTCTTTGAGGCTCCGAGCCAACCTACGCCCAATCCCGACTCGGCCTGATCTCTCCGAAGTTGGTGTTTAACTTGTTTTTTATTTATTTAACTTGTATATTTATATGATTATAGATTTATTTTAGATTTGTGGTTGGGGAGCTAGGTTGGGTCAGGTTGGGGTTTGGATCGGGTTGGGAGGGTTGGATTAGGTCGGGTTGGAGGTTTTTATACTTAACATGATTGATATTTAATTTGTATTATTTAGTCAAAAATATATTAAGTTAACATATGAACAAGTTCCACTTGACTCGACTCGAACCGCTATCTCGACTCGATAGCTTTAGAAAACAAGGCATGCTTCAATGTTGAGCTTGAGGGTGAGCTTGAGGTCGATTATAGCATGGACAAGTCAAGCCCAACTTGGCCCACTTCAACTCGACTCGACTTGGCTCGATGTACAACTATAGTGAGTCTAGAGTAGGCAACGTTTAAAAATTGGAGGTAATTCTTTAGCTGTATAGGTGACATAGTTTTACAGTAATCACAACCGTCCAAATCGTTAAACCAAGTGTGGATGGAGTATAACTGAAAAATGATAAAGAGAAGATTATTAACCATGCACTTGATTTTTTTACTTTGAATTTGGACCACTCGCTGCTTACTTTTAATAATCTATTTCATGACCATTAATTGGATGGTCAAGATTACTTGACCTTGTGGTTCTAGAGATTTTCTTAATCTCACAATTTGGATGGTCTGGATAGTCGAACATCACTGTCATGCGTAAGGAGAATGAATAGACAAATAGCCTGTTTTTGGAGAAGGACAATCTTCATTGAGGGGCTTACCTTTTTCATGGTACTGATAATATAAGCCATGGTACCGTTGCATGTAGGTGATCAGTTCTCTTTTTAAAATGTTGAAATATCAATATTGTATTCTAAGCTTTGCTAAGCCCACACGCATGTGCAATATAGCTCCAATACATGCCATATATTTGCCAGCATGACACAATAGATCTGAGATCCAATCCATCCATCTGAACAGAAACACAATAATAATAACTTAATTCAAGAATCCGTTTGGTCCATGTGTTATGTGAGCCACAATTTGTAAAAAAAAAAAAGTATGGCTCCGAAAAACCTGGTTGAAGTTTTCTAACCCATTCGTTGTTTCGAAATTGAGGCCCACATACTCATTGGACCAGATTTTATTTTAAAGAAAAAAACATATATAGAGTAGGACCAACGTGATGGATGGATGAGATCTAGCATGTATGAGCCAAGCTGGCATATGTGTGGCATGTACACGAGTTTAATTGCACACGCATGTGCGCTTAGCAAAGCTCTACGATTTGCTATCATTTTCTACTGTCAATATAGAATTTCAGAAGATGGAAATCATACCAAACTCAAATGAATAATTTTAGAAGCTTCTCACCGTCCAATTGAAATTATCATATGAATAATTTTAGAACCTCAATCAGGCCACATATGAGAAAGATATTGGGCATACAAGATTGATCAACAATTTCAGTGAAATTTAATTTAAACATCTGAAGTTATTTACTCTTCAATTTGAACCAATTAGATTGTCCAAAAACAATTAAGTGTTCGATTAGTGGATGTGCCTAATAATTTAGTAATTTTATTTTTCACAAATAAATTTCAATTTCCTTTTCAAAATAACATTTTTTTTTCAAAATGTATATATTTTTTTTACTCTTTTAACCAAATATCATTTTTATTATAAAATATTTCAAAAATATTGAAAATACAAATTTTGAATTTTTATCTTCAAAATCTCAAAAAATTTCTCATATTTTAATTTTTTTCTCAAAAATTTCAAAATACCGATTTTTTTTCTTCAAAAGCATTATTTTGTTCTCAAAATTTTTCTTAAACATAGTTAAAATTTCGAAAGTTTCAATATTTTTTTAATGTGATATTACAAATCATTTAAATATTACCTTTTAATTATATATATAAAAAAAATTTCCATTCATATGATATAAAAACTAAACATATACACACACACACATACATTTTTATCAACAAATTTTTTTAAAAATTAAAACATTTTTACATTATTACAAAAATATATACATTTTTACATTAGGAAAAACACTTTTACTGACGATTTTTTGTATTTTGAAAAATTCAAAACACACTGTACCTACGAAAATTTTCGTAGGTAAAGATAGCTTTTACTTATTCTGAACACCCTTTAGCTACGAATATTTTCGTAGGTAAAGATGTCTTTTACCTACAAACTTAGATTTCGTAGGTAAAAGTAAGGTTTTGGATTTTTTGTATTTTGAAATTTTCAAAACACCCTTTACCTACAAAAATTTTTTGTAGGTAAAGATTTGTTTTACCTACGAAATCTAGTGTCGTATGTAAAAGTAAACTTTACTATTTTTTTAAATTCAGAACACCCTTTAGCTACAAATATTTTCGTAGGTAAATATGGCTTTTACCTACGAAATCTAATTTAGTAGGTAAACGTGGACTTTTCGATTTTTCTTGAAAAATTCGGAACGCCCTTTAGCTACGACAATTTTTATAGGTAAAGATGACTTTTTCCTACGAACTTATATTTCGTAGATAAAAGTAAGGTTTTCGATTTTGTGTGGTTTGAAAATTTTAAAACACCCTTTACCTACGAAAAGTTTCGTAGGTAAATATGGCTTTTGCCTATAAAATCAAATTTCGTAGGTGAAAGTAGACTTTTTTATTTTTATTTGAAAAAGTCAGAACACCCTTTAGCTACGAAAAGTTTCGTAGGTAAAGATGGCTTTTCCCTACAAACTTACATTTCATAGGTAAAAGTAAGGTTTTCAATTTTTTGTATTTTGAAAATTTCAAAACACCTTTAAGCTACGAACATTTTTGTAGCTAAAGATGGTTGTTGCCTACGAAATATACTTTCACAGGTAAAAGTAAACTTTTCGATTTTTTTATTTTGTGAAAAATTCGGAACACCCTTTAGCTACGAATATTTTCATCGGTAAAAATGGCTTTTACCTACAAAATAAGATTTCGTAGGTAAAAGTAAAGTTTTCAATTTTTTATATTTTGAAAAATTCAAAATACCCTTTACCTACGAAAATTTTCATTGGTAAAGATGGCTTTTGCCTACGAAAGTAAAGTTCGTTGGGAAAAGTAAAATTTTACCAACGAAAATAATTTTCATCGGTAAAAGTCATCTTTACCTACGAAAATTATTTTCGTCGGTAAAAACCATATTTCTTGTAGTGGGCCATTTTACATGTCTGGTGCATTCACTCTATTTTACTGATCAATACTCTCAATTTGACTAGTTACTCGCCTTAATCAAGCTACATATGAGAAAGATATTGGGCATACAAGATTGATCAACAATTTCAGTGAAATTTGATTTAAACATCTGAAGTTATTTACTCTTTAATTTAAACTAATTAGATTGTCCAAAAACGATTAAAGGTTCAATTAGTGGATGTGCCTAATAATTTAGTAATTTTATTTTTTACAAAGAAATTTAACCTTTTTTTTTCAAAAGGAATATTTTTTTTACTCTTTTAAATAAATATCATTTTTATTATAAAATATTTCAAAAATATTTAAAATACAAATTTTAAATTTTTATTTGCAAAATCTCAAAAATTTTCTCATATTTTAATTTTTTCTCAAAAATTTCGACATGCCAATTTTTCTCATCAAAAGCATTATTTTGTTCTCAAAATTTTTCCTAAACATATTTAAAATTTCTAAACTTTTCAATATTCTTTTTCATGTGATATTATAAATTATTTAAATATTACCTTTTAATTATATATATATATATATATATATATATATATATATATATATATATATATATACATACACACACATTTAGGTTATAGGCAAAAAAAATTTAAAATTAAAACATTTTCACATTATTACCGACGGTTTTTAGCCGTCGGAAAAAAATTTAGGAAAAAACCTTTTCCCGACGAACGTTTTCGTCGGAAAAATTCTTATCACCACCATTTCCATTAGCCCGTGAAAATTTGCTTTTCGATTTTTTGGTAAAAATTCAAAAGATTCTTTAGCTACGAATACTTTCATAGGTAAAGGTGAGTTTTACCTACGAAATCAGATTTCGTAGGTAAACATAAAGTTTTCGATTTTTAATTTTTTGTAAAAATTGAAAACAACCTTTGGCTATGAATATTTTAGTCGGTAAAGATGAATTTTACCTACAAAATTACATTTCGTAGGTAAAAGTAATGTTTTTGATTTATTGGTTGAGTTGAAAAATTCAAAAGACCGTTCAGCTACGAATCGTTTCATAGGTAAAAAATGGTTTTACCTACGAAATTAGAATTTGTAGGTAAAAGTAAGATTTTGGATTTCTTAATTTTTGAAAAATTCAAAAGATCCTTTACCTACGAATATTTTTGTAGGTAAAGATGAGTTTTACCTTCGAAATAACATTTCGTAGGTAAAAGTTAAATTCAGGATCCTTTAGCTACGAATAGTTTCGTAGGTAAAGATGTGTTGTACCTACGAAATCTAATTTCGTAGGTAAAAGTAAGGTTTTCGATTTTTGGTTCTTTTAAATATTCAAAAGACCCTTTAGCTACGAACATTTTCGTAGGTAAATATGGGTTTTACCTACAAAATTAGAATTCGTAGGTAAAAGTAAGGTTTCGGTTTTTGGGAAATTCAAAAGACCCTTCAGCTACGAATATTTTCGTAGGTAAAAGTAAAGTTTTCGATTTTTTAGAATTCAAATCATCATTTAGCTACGAATGGTTTCGTAGGTACAGATGGAATTTTTTGATTACGCAATACCCTTTGGCTATAAACAGTTTCGTAGATAAAGATGGGTTAGAAAATCCAAAACACCCTTTGGCTACAAACCGTTTCGTAGGTAAAGATGGGTTTTACCTACGAAAGTATATGTTGTAGGTAAAAGTAAAGTTTTCGATTTATTAGAATTCAAAACATCATTTAGCTACGAATATTTTCGTAGGTAAAGATGGGATTTTTTATTACCCATTAGCTAGGAATATTTTCTTAGCTAAAGATTTGTTTTGGCCTACAAAATTGCAGTTCGTAGGTAAAAAATAAAAAACAACCTTTGGCTACGAATATTTTCGTTGGTAAAGGTGTGTTTTGCTTACGAAATTAAATTTCATAGGTAAAAGTAATGTTTTCAATTTTTTATTATTTGAAAAAGGCAAAAGACCCTTTATCTACGAAAATTTTCATAGGTAAAGATTGGTTTTACCTACGAAATCAAATTTCGTTGGTAAAAGTTGTCTTTTACCTACGAAAATAAGTTTCGTCGGTAAAAGTCATATTTACCTATGAAAATAATTTTCGTATGTAAAAGTTTCGTAGGTAAAAACCATATTTCTTGTAGTGACCATCACTTCTCATGCACACTTCATCTTCCTTTATGCCTTTGCCAAGCCTAGAGAAATTGTATAGAACTTGAACTTCTCTGTGGAAATCACCTTAGTGAGCATGTCAGCTGGATTCACACTCGTGTGAATTTTCTCTAGAGTTACACCTCATTCCTTAAGTACCTGTTGGATAAAATGGTGATATACATCAATATGTTTAGTATGTGAGTAATAAATATAATTTTTAGCCAAATTAATCGTGCTTTCACTATAACAATTAACCAGCATGGCCTCTTGCCCCAACTGATTATCATCCCTCTTAACTAAGCACCTTCCTTGAATGCTTCTGTCACTGCTATATACTCAGCTTCAGTTGTGGAAAAAGTCATCACAGATTGAAGCTTCGATATCTAATTGATCGCTCCACTCACTAGCACAAATGAGTAACCGAAAGTTGACCTTCTACTGTCCACACTTTCCCATAATCAAAATCCACATAGCCTACTAACTTGGCCCCTGATTTTTCAAAAAATAAGACTTAGTCTTGCGTGTATCGAATATATCAAAGTAGCTATTTCACTAACTCCCAGTGTTGCTTGCCGATGTTAGACATGTATTTGTTAACAACACCAACCACATATGAAAATCTGGTCTTTTACAGACCATGACATACATCAAGTTAACAACTACGCTTGAATAAGTCACACGAGTTGAGACACCCTGATTTTCTCCATCTATTTTAGGACACTATTATGAAGATAGCTTGAAGTGAGCTACGTGAGAAACGTTGACCGGCTTTTCTTTATTCATCTCATGCTTTATCAGTACATTCTCAATATATTCCTCTTAAGATAACCATAACTTGCTCCTCTTCCGATCTTTGTGTATGTCAATATCAAGATCGCCTCCTTGTAGCCCCTAAATCTTTCATTTCGAATGTCCCTGATAACTAAGTCTTTAGTAAGTCAATCTCAGACATGTTATGACTGACGATAAGCATGTCATCGACGTACAAAACTAAGATAATAAATTTCTCATCATTCAATATTTTGTAATAGAAACAATGATCATATTCGCTTCTGATAAACTTCTGACTATCCATGAAAAATCAAAATTTTTATATCATTGCCTAGGTGACTATTTTAGGCCATACAATGACCTTTTTTTTACCTGCAAACCTTGTTTTATACCATTTTTATTTCAAAACCTTATAGTTGCTTCATGTAGATTTGCTCTTTCAATTCTCCATACAGGAAGGTAGTCTTTACATCTATTTATTATAGCTAAAGATTGTATTAGGCAACCGGCACTAACATAAATCTGATAGATACTTACTTTACCATAAGTGCAAATATCTTAGTAAAATCGACACATTCCCTTTGAGCGTATCCTTGCACTACCAACCTTGCCTTGTATCTATAATATTTCTTCTTGAAGATTCACTTGTACCCAATCACTTTTCGTCTGATGGGAAACTCAACTAACTACCACGTCTCATTCTTGTACAGAGAGTCTATCTCATTATTCATTGCTGCTTTTCACTTTTCAGCATTAGACTCATCAAGAGCATCCTAAAAAGTAAATGGATCCTCCTCATCCGTAATGAGGGAAAAGTGATGTTTCAGTCATCCTTGTATCTTGCTGGTAACTTGCAATCCCTTGACGGATTCCTTCTCATAGGTGGCTACTCCATCTGCTTATTTACCTTTGCCTTCGTATCTGTCTTAACCTGAGTTTCATCTGTCTTACTGAACTTCCACAATTAACTTTTCTGGTTTCTTGTATTCATCCTTATGGAACAATGATCCTTCGTCGAATTTAAAGTCATGACTAAGGATAAATTTTCATATGACTTGTTATATAGCCTACACCCCTTCACACCACTAGCAAAGCCAACAAAGATATACTTTTTAGCCATTTGGTCTTATCTCTCTCAATTGACGGTACATGAAAGTAAGCATCACAACTAAATACATGTAGTCCCGAATAGTCTACCTACTGAATACTCCATACTTTCTCTAGAATTTTACATTCAAAGGTCATAAAAGGGGACCGATTTACTAAGTAACAAGCCATGTTAATTGGTCTTATCTCTCTCAATTGATGGTACATGAAAGTAAGCATCACAACTAAATATATGTAGTCCCGAATAGTCTACCTACTGAATACTCCATACTTTCTCTAGAATTTTACATTCAAAGGTCGTAAAAGGGGACCGATTTACTAAGTAACAAGCCATGTTAATTGGTCTTATCTCTCTCAATTGACGGTACATGAAAGTAAGCATCACAACTAAATACATGTAGTCCCGAATAGTCTACCTACTGAATACTCCATACTTTCTCTAGAATTTTACATTCAATGGTCGTAAAAGGAGACCGATTTACTAAGTAACAAGCTGTGTTAATAGCCTCAGTTCATAATTCCTTGCCCAACCCAGCATTACTAATAATGTATCAAGCCCTCTCCAAGCAAGTCCAATTCATCCGCTCAGCTACACCATTTTACTCTGATATGTGGTGTAGTATGTTGTGCCTCACGATCCCTTCATCTTTGCAATACTTATTTAATTTCCTATAAGTGAATTCCTCATCATTATCTGTCTTTAATACTTTCACATTTTGTCCAACCTATTTTTCCACCATTGCCTTTCACTGCATGAAGTTAGTGAAAACATCAAATTTATTTTTCATAAAATAAAGCTACACTTTTCTATAATAGTTATAAATGAATGTGACAAACTATGATGATCCTCCACTAGAAACCACGAGTGATGACCCCTATAAATGAGAATGCATATAATCAAGAACACCCTTACAAATATATTTACCAAACTTAAAAGATAACCTTGAATATTTACCATATATACAATGCTTGCATATATTAAAATCAATACTTTTAAAAATTTGAATTAAACAATGGTCAGAAAATACTTTTATATCCGGTTCGCTGATGACTCAAGTGTGCATGCCACATACGTGCGGACATGAAATCTTCTATAGACACTACAACTCTAACTGATGAAGTGTTTCATATCAACCTGTAAAGATTTTCATTCCGTTGTGCCTTCATAACTACGAATGCACCATTTGAAACTTTAAGGACACGATCAAAGTTGGTAAATCTGCACCCAAGTTCCTTGAGTGCTCCTAGAGATATCAGGCTCTTCCTAATCTTAGTAACGTGTCTCACCTAGGTTAAGGTATGTTCTATGCCATCAAACATCCTGATGCCCACCAATCCAACACCAACTACTTTACAGGCATTATCATTACTAATAAATACCTAGCCACCATCTCACTCTCTGTAGTTAGTGAACCAACTCCAATGAGGAGTCATGTGATGCCTCAATATCCAAAATCCACTCATCCTTACAGTCATCATATGAGTGTCCGACCATGGACACTGACAACACTTCATAACCACTCGTACCTACATCAGAATATGCAGTGTTTTCCTTTATGGAAGAAGCCCCTGAATTATCTTTTCTTGCCTTAGAATTTTAATAATCCTTCTTTATCACTACCAAAAACAGGAAAAAGGCTACGGATAAAAGCCGTAGCTAAAGACCTATGGCTACGATTTTAGTTCGTAGAACGACCGTCGCCATTGATACCGTAGCCATAGGTCTAAAAGCTATGGCTACGGCTTTAAACCGTAGCCATAGAAGCAATAGCTACGGATTTAATCCGTAGCCATATCTTTCATAGCTCTAAAGTATATACAGCTACGGATTATATCTATAGTGAAAAGTTGAGCGAGAACCGTAGCAATAGGCTGAAATTAGCAATAGCTATGGTTTCCGGATAAACGGCTATAGTTAATAGCCGTAGCTACTACCTATTTTTTTTTAAAAATAAATAATATTATTAATAATAATGGCATCTCTTACCATTGCAATACATGCCCTGATAGATCAACTCATATAAGCTAATACATATAAATACATCATGGCTAAATTATTCATTCATTCAATCAAATACAATCATTCATTTCAATCCATTCACAAAATTATAATGCCAACATAATAGTTACATGTTTATTTAAAGTTCTCATTAACAGCAAGATCCAATGCCTTCTCGCAGCCAAATAGCTTCTCAACAATCGCAAGCGAGAACTCCATGGATGTGCCTTTACTGGTTATCAAATTTCCATCAACTAACACCATATTCTCAGCTTCGCTTTGATCCGAAAGCTTATTGCACATGGTTGAAAATCAATTTCATCATACAAACAATGTAGTCATATGAAAAAGCTATTCCTCTTCACCCTCATCCTGCTAAAAACAAATGTGATGATCAGTTGGCAAATGCAAACACTTGTGCTGCAGAGATACTTCAGTTGCGGACTTGCAAATACATGCTGAATGTTAATTATATGTGAATATTTTCCACAGAGCCTGTAGTTCAAGGAAAGTTTTTCAGGAGAAGCTTTGTTGTGCATGTATCCTAAAGCATGTTTAGAAATATATATATATATATATATATATATATATATATATATATATATATATATATATATATATATATATATATATATATATATATATATATATATATATATATATATATATATATCACGTTCATTTTTTTTAGCACCCTTTCATAGCAACATTTCCATATCTCATATGTTAGGCTTCATCAGATGATATTTCCCATGGCCTTCATCAGATGCTAAACCAAAAGAGAGAATACAAGCAAGAGATTACTACCTGGCCAGGAATAACTTCTCCATTGATCTCACTAATGTTAATTCCAGCATAAAGGCATGCTTTGTAGTGAGAATCAATAATGTCTCATCCAAATGCCTTGTCAGCTCCGACACCACAATAGTATGGCCCCTGCACAAACCGACACACACAGCCTCAGCTCCGGTAACATGAGAGATATTTAGATAGCAAAGATACACATTGGATGAGATCCTTTTTTTAACTATGGTTTGTGAAGTCAATGACATTTGGGACCATTTATGCAGATTTTGTTTCTCAGAAAACAAGAGACATGCTGCTATTAAAGAACAAAAAATGAACCACATCTGATTGAAATGCGTTCTCCTGTCTCCAATAAAATCCAATTAACAGAATAAGATGTAATTGTGTAGTCAAATCAGCAGATAAGACAAACATACCACCCAGGCTAGAAAAGCATGAGCCTGTAAAAAGTAAAATGACAAATACACCTGCCTATACCTATTTTCCATGCAAAGTAGCTAATTGCTCTAGTACCTTATCACAGCATCTTCCACTAATTATTGCCATTGGGAAATAGTTTGTAACCTCCCGCATGACTTCACGCATCTGTCAACAAGTTGCAACTAATTATGATGTGAAGAAAGCCTTTTAGCCCAACTTCAGCATAGAAAATACCAAATGCAAGCTTTCTGAAAATGACAGTCACAAATGTGTTAAAAGAAGAACAATAGAAAAATGTAGTTTGAGCAATATCCAAGTGTGGAATTCTTGTTGCACTGTGAAGTGCACCATATATTTAGAATGCCTAATTGCACATGAAAATTTGCAGCCAAGTTCCCAAGGGGACACATGGCAGACGATTTGGATTACCTATCATGTGCGCTCCACTATTTGTGTACAATATCATTCCTCTATAATAAGATGTTTGCAAAGAGACCCAGCTGCAATTTCAACAATTTAGTCTAACAAGCTAAAGGCATGGTGCTTGTGTTAAAGCACAAAAAGGAAAAGTACATACAATTAAAGGATTAGGGTCCAAAATCCTTTTGATTAGGTTTTTTGCATTGGTAGAGAACCATGAGGGACAAGTGAAATCTTCCTTAATGATCTGCAACAAATGCAGTTATGTCAGCCACACATATACATGTATGTATTTGTGAGTGTACATAAGGCTCACCAAATCTTGCACTTTTGCAACTACAAAAACAATATGTGGAAGAAGAAAAAATATGTTTCACTACAAAACATGAGTATGATCCTACCAGTAAGCAGCACCTGCAACTGCAAAAACATGTGGACTTAGCTCACCAAATCTTACACTTTTGCATTGCTCCATCATTTGAGCATCATATTATTGGTTATGATTTTGGAAGTCTAGATCATATTATGTGGAAGTAGGACTGGCTGCCTGAGGCAAAGTAAAATCAAAACCTTGAATAGGTCCAGCCTGAATAGTTCAAAATCAGGGCAGAAGCTAACCCCAGGCCTGGCCCATTGAAATCCATATGTGATTAGTTTTCTGACTTCAAATTTAGATTTCAGATTCAGACTTCGAATTTCAGATTTAACAAATAGGCCATTAGTCTTCCATCCTTCTAGAGCCATGCAAATCCAATTCATGAAACAAGAGTACTCAAGCGATGACAATTTTACCTTGTTAATTTGGTATCTTTGATAGGAATTTCAACAGAATAGGGTTTGGTATTTCTTTTGGATGATTTCAAATAAGTTTTTAAAAGATGGTCCTATTTATCAATTGGGTGATTTTAATGCAAGGTGTAGAGGAAATTTTTTTTCCCATGCACTGGATGATTTTTTTCCTTCATTGAAGGATTTTTCAATAAATGCATAGAATTATGTAGCTAAAACATTAGAAAAGAATATCATTCTTTAAGTCTCATTCCCCTTATTTTTCATATCTTTAAACAAAGAATATCACTACCCAAGTTGGATCTTTGATGCTGCCATGCCCTCTAATCAAGACATTGCATTCAGTATTTTTCTCCACTCACTTGAGAGAGTTCCCTCTGTCATGCCCCAAACTCGAAAACCGGGCTCACAAAATTCTCGATCGCCGAATCCGGCGCCGACAGCCTCCGTAGAACCCCATTTTCAGCTCCCAGCTCCCATTCGCCAGGTTCTGATCCTGAGATGCTACGAGGAGGATTTTCAACGTCAGTTTGATTCGTAATAAGCATAACCAAAGGCATAACCCACAAACAACAACCAAGAACTCTATTACATTTCCACTATGATCAAAAACTTTATAAGTACAATGAACATGAAGGGGAAATACAATGGTAAATAACAAAAACTCTAAAGTAATCTGTGAAGCGCTCCTGCCTCAACGCTGCTGCGCCCCAACGTCACCTGCACGTAACGGTGCATAAGCTTATAGAAAGCTTAGAGGGTGGTGAAAGTGTGTGCGCAAGGTAGTAATATGATCATGCAATATCAGAGTAATGCGGAATATGCAGATGGGTACATAATAACATGAGCCGTACCAAGGCTATGCGATGCAAGATGCAAGTCAAGCATACAATCCTCCTCTAAGTCCACATATCAATACAGCTCAACTCTGGGATATCACCGGGGTCTAGTACACTCTAAACCAGATCGCCATCACATCGCGCGCAATAAGGTAAGTGAAAGAGACCTCACTATCCGTCGGCCAATATCGGGCTTGACTCGTCGATAGCGGACCCATTCCTCGAGCTGGTCAAACTCAGCCTAGCATTGCCCTCTACTCTCGGGCAGGTAAGGCCGCACCCCCTTCCAACCGACCCCGACACACTGGAGAGTGCAGTCATCTGATAATCGGCACTCGACGCTCATCTACTCATTCGGTCTAAACGTTGGAGCAACCTCCTGGTACCATAAGGGTTTAGGGACTTTCACCCAGGGATATCTATAGCACCCCATGTAGAATAAGATTTTCGGTATCCAATCCTACCAACCACGATACGCTTGTGGAGGCTACGACCCGATGTCACTAGGGCGTATAATAACCATGTCACACAAATGCGAAATGTATGAATCATGCTATCCAGTCATGCAACAAATCTTGCGCATATCGTGCGCTCATGTAGGGCAACACCGCCTAACCGGGAGCCCATAAACAACCTACCCGAAGGCATATGCTATGATCAGTTAATTCTCATATCAGGCATACATATGATGCGTATGATCATGAGTCATGGAACTATACTAAACATGTTATAATGAAATGAACTATCCTTACAATGGAGATGGGCCTGGACGGCCTATACACAACAAGTACTGCCTATCAAAGGGGACCTAGGGAGAGTCGTAATGTGGACATCTAACCAACATTACACTTGCAATGTGGACGTCAAACCAACATTGCTCCCAAGGTACGATCGTCGCAAACATTATTACATAAGCCGTGTTGGGCTCATACATTGCAATGGACCTTAGGTACATCTCATTGGGTCTTAAATACATCAAATGGGCCATATCATATGGGCCTTTTACTCATCAAATGAGTCACATAAATGGACCACACCAATGGGCCTTATGTGCATTGCAATGGGTCATAACCCGTTCGCCTTAGACTACATCAAATGGTTCTCGACCCATGGGCCTTAAATATATCAAATGGGTCTAATCCCATGGGCCTTAAAGTACATCAAATGGCCTAATGACATGGGCCTTATATCCACATCAAAGTGGGCCCCAATGAACTACCACAAATACATAAAAAATGGGCCTCAATGCATACCCAGGTGGGGTCCACTTGGACTATGGATCTAGCTCATTCCTTCACTCATGTCGTAAATGAGCTATCAAAGTGGATAGACGGCTTAGATGTGGCACATACCTTGTGCATGCGACCCACATGGCCTGGGAGGCCTGAGCACGTCAGCACAGCAACCATTATGCTGCTGTGTACATGCACCAGCCAATCCATATACAAGTGGGTCCCACATGGGCCCACCACAAAATTTATTTGCCGTCCAACCCATTTACAAGGCCACACGGCCAGGGCAGGGGACCCACCGTGATATTTATTTGCTGTCCATCCAAGGAGGGGGGGGGGGCGTGAATAAAACTCATGCATTAGGTGGGCTCCACCGTCCAGCGGACGGTGGAACAGAACATATACATCACTGTGGGCTCCACGTGGGGCCCACCTCAATGTTTATACTCCATCCAATCCGTTCATAAGGTCGCACGGACCTAGGTGAGGAGGAAAAATAAATTTCATCTTGATCTGAAACTACTATGGCCCATGAGAGGGGTTCCAATAGTACAGGTTCAATCCCACTATTTCCTGTAGTGTGGGCCACCCAAGCCATGGATGGGGCCAGAATTTGGAGGGGGCCCACTACTGGGGGTGGCCCACCTTTTGGATCGGTCGGATGACAAATGAACAGCATGGTGGGGCCCACGGTTGGAGCCATGGGTCCCCTTCTGGGACGCCACCCGCCTGCTGCAAGCAGCAGCGTGCTGCTGCTGCAGCTTGTCAGAGACACAGAGGCTCTGCCTCTTTACTATTTTAAAAGAAAATTTTGGAAACTCATTTTTTTAGGATTTTTCACATCTGGGGCCCGTATCAAGTAGATCCGCTCCGCCTATTGTGTTCAGTGGCTCGAGGCCGTCCCAATGAGTCTAAAGTTTGAGATTTTTGGGTGCATGGAATCATCAGGAAATACTTTTAACGGTAACCACCAAAGTTTCTTATGTTATGACCCACTAGTTGATCACGTCAGCCTAATTCTTCGGCTCAACGGTTAAAATGTCTCAGGGAATGAGGTGGACGGTTTGGATTGTTTCCATACATCAAGGTGGGGCCTATGCAGGTGGCTCACCCCAAAAGCTCCATTTCTTCTTCTGTTTTTTTTAACAGGGACGTCCAACGTCCCAGACGCTGGACGGTTTGGTCCTTGGAGAAATTACGTTGTGGTGGGCCCTGATTAGGTGGGCCACCATTGATGGATGATGTGGGTACAACATATAAGGTGGGCCCCACTTGAAGAAAGTTGAACAAAATAAATATTCTTCAAGGTGGGGTCCATTCAAGTGGGCCACACAAACACAATATAATAAAAAAGAAAATGAAGTAGAGAGAGAGATAGAGGGTGGGACACGCTTGTGATGGAGGGCTCTGCCACTATGAGCCCTCCCTTGTAAGAGATCATACAATGAAATGGGTTCCTTTACACAGAACTAACAAAAAAAAAAATTAGATTCAACGGTTGAGATCCTTTTTCCACCAATATGGACGGTCTAGATGACCTTTAAATGTAATGAAATAAACATCATGATGGGGTCCATGGAGAATGGCCCCATCATAGATGATCATGATGATCAAAGTGGTCCATCGGCCACAACTTAGGGTCCCAAGTGAGATCCAAACCATTGATCGGTTGGACTCACTTGGCCCATCTTAAAAACATGAAAAACTACTAACATCAAGCACCTACCGTTCGATCTTCTTGCTCCTATGGGTTCCTTAACACCTTATGTAACACCCTGAAAATCGGGGGTCGTGTATAAACTCAACTCCCGAGTTCCAGGCCGTCACTTATGCAACAAAAATGGTTATGATTCAATGTTGTCTGATTTAAAGCATTCACATGAGTAAAAGTATACCAAAACTGCAATTCATACTTCAGATCTAGTGATAAAAGCAAGCGGAAGACTAAACAATGTATATATCACTGTATGGAAAAATAAAGTAATCTCATCTGTCTCCAAAGTATGACTACATCTCTGAGTCTCATATACATATACATAACAAAAGAATAATGTTCAAAAGAAAGTCCCACTGATGTCCCCTCGATCCAGGTCGCCTACGGGAAGCCGTCGTGATACTGCATATACGAGAACTCATCCTGGTCCTCGTCAATCTCTGGCTCCACCTCCTGGATCTCGTCCTCACCTGCAACTACAACAGGGTCTGGTGGGTGTTGCAAACACCATCCCGTAACGTGGGAATGAGTGATCAACTCAGTGGAATCATAGAGCAAAGATTAGCATGTTCACAATTCAATCACGCGATAATAGTAAAGCAGTAAATCAGACAATCCTAATACTGTTATTAATGCAAGATGATATGACGTGATGTATGCCCTCACCGACGATCACCCTCATGCGGCAATATCTTACGACCGCGGCATGCCACACTCCCTAGAGTGCTCCACATCTTCCAGGCACATGCAATGCTATGGTGATATGATTTCCAAGTTGTTATTAGTCCATTCAAACAGCAGGATTGGGAAACTAAGGTACTTCCCTTATATCAATCCCAACACAGATCCTGTCTAGGGTCGTCACTCCTAGTAATCTCATACGATGTGTATTTCGTAGGTCACTGCAAGGGCTGCCAGGGCTGTTGCTCGCACTCGTTGCACTGCTCCCCCATCACCTTATCAATACAGGCCTACCGTACTCTACTGCAACGGAAGGGTCGTCGCCTCCCGTGGACTCAGAATACGCTCGCGGTCACTACAAAGGGCTCGTCGCCTGATCAGTGTAGGCCGACAGCTAGAATATAGTGTCTCATACCACCATAATCTGCTCACGAGTCAAGGTGCTCACTGGTCACTACGGGGAGGTTTGTGGCCCCAGCGTAGGCCGACAGCTCGACCACGGTGTCTCATACCACCATGCCTGGCTCATGAGTCTTCGTGGATCAAGGTACCATGGTTAACAGGGTTTACAATGGTAAGTTCAGTACCCTAGGTTCAAGCAGTTATGACTCATACAAGGTGAACATACATCGGCCAGTCGGGTTACTTGACGGGCTCGACTAGCGGGATCGCATCTCAAGTCGAACGGCATGAAGTGCGTAAAACACTTCGCGTGGCCTAACCACTGCCGCCAACTCTAAACACGAATCACGTTCATCGACGCGTCGTTCGTGGCTATGACCAGTCAGCCACGAATTCGGTCGGTTACCGACTGCCTGGACTAAGTCAAGTCCCACACATCTATGGAATCATATTAGCATTACATGTTAAAGTATTGGAATTGAAATACATCATGTGAGCATGTTAACACATGTTATAACATTCAACTTAAGCAAATCTTCAAGGCATACTTTCTATGCATGTAATGCAATCATGCATAAGGTAAACGTGTAGGAAATCATTTAGGTCAGCATATTAATCAAGAAATCACTCTCAAACTACTACATAACATCATTTAATTTAATACATACTAATACAAGCATTTATACAAACACATAAACTACACACTTAAGTCCACATAAAGTATGTCGACCCAAAGTGCGCAACTTGGCGAATCTCTTCGCCAAACTGATTATGCAAGCATTCCTAACTCCCTAATGCGGCGACAAACCATGTCAATCACGTCAGTAAAATATGCATGTAGACCGTACTTCCTACAAATGACTAAAATGCCCTAAATCTCATATTCTTCGTTAATTTACGAAACAGGAAACGGAGAGCATGTTGTACATGTCAAACGGCGATGCCGTCGATAATCTACTATTAAACGACATTGAAAGCGTTGTAAACCGTTAATCAAAGCGTCTAAAATCCTCACCTAGTCTCTTACGGTTGCGGGATTTTGAACGGAGCGTGTACGCTTCGTCTACGGCGGTAGGAGAACCTGATTTATGGAATACGTTAGCTAACATGCCATGGATCTAAGTAAACCCTAAATCAGCAAGTTTTGAAATTATTTTATACCTGAAAAAGGGGAGAAATCACCAGCCAGGTGATTGGGAAGAAGTGCTGAAACACTAACAGTCGGCGGCTCGAAAGCGGGAAAATTCCCTTCCTCTCTTTCTCTCAAACTCTCTCTCCTTTCCTCTAGGGTTTGGGATTTTCGGATGGAAGGGAGAAATGAGGGTTTCAACCCCTTTTATAAGCTTAAAAACGCCGAAAATAGGCTCCGGGACGAAGTTTACTTGGTGCCTATCCATTTCGGGGCTGTTTCGGTCCAAAAACTGCTTTCTGGTGGTCCCCTGGTCGATTGCGATCGGACTTAAGCTCATGTGTACCAGATGTAGCTCGTATTAAGTTTTCAGTCTGGCAGGGTTCGCAGATCGCACGTGGCGGACCAGTTTCAGTTCAACGGTCACCGCACATAGATCAGGGCTGAAAGTCTCATGATAATAAGTAGAAATTTTTCCTGATATGAGGGTGTAATCTGGATGAATTCTGACGGTCAGAACGCTTAATACTGACGCGTCAAGTCGTGTGCCAGATTTGAATTTGAAATTCCAAATCCGTCCCTATTCGTGGTCGCTTCAGTCCGGGTTCAACGAAATCGTCTGTGATTATCGGTTTGACTTGATTTTCGAGATGATTGTCAAGTCCAGCTGGGCGGTTCTAACAGTCTAAGATAGGAGGTATCGGACCTTCGACGCGCGGTCTAAATCCAATACAAAATTTCAATATGGTCTACAGAACAAACCCGCTTAGAGTTTGATCCGAGGTTATAGAGTATTGTAGAGTTGTTTGTTCTACTCGATTTGGGTCTTGCAGAACGTATTTAAAGTGATCAGGGACTATTTCCCAGCTACTCTAGCGTTGCGCTAGCTAACTTACGCTTAATTTCCATGGAAATTATTTTTACGCGATTTCGGGTCGAGTTGGTACTCGAACCCAAGTACGGATTTTTCACGGGCGTTACAATCTACCCCCCTTAACAAATAATTTCGTCCTCGAAATTTGTACCTTTTCGTACTCCTCGAGAAGCTGTGGGTAGTTCTTTCTGATCTCGGCTTCTGTCTCCCAAGTAGCCTCCTCCTCAGTATGATGCGTCCATAGTACCTTCACAAGGGGAATCACCTTGCTACGCAGTACCTGCTCCTTCCTGTCTAAGATGCGTGTCGGTCGCAGGATATAAGTAACATCCTCTCCTAACTGCACCTGCTCCCATCTAATGATATGGGAAGGATCAGCAACGTACTTCTTCAGCATAGAAACATGAAATACGTTGTGGGCGCTCGCGAGGGGCGTGGGTAAAGCCAATCGGTAAGCCACTGCTCCCACACGATCGAGGATCTGGAATGGACCAATGAATCGCGGTGCCGGCTTCCCCTTTTTCCCGAACCGAAGGACTCCCTTCATAGGGGAAACTCGCAAAAACACGTGATCCCCGACTATGAACTCTAGTGGCCGTCGTCTCGTATCGGCGTAGCTCTTCTGTCTACTCTGCGCTGTAAGAAGCCGACGTCGAATAATATCAATCTTCTCTGACGTCGCCTGTACCAACTCTGGGCCAATCAAGCTACGCTCACCGACCTCTAACCAGCAATGCGGTGCGCGACAAGGTCGCCCATACAGCGCCTCATAAGGTGCCATGCCGATACTCGCCTGGAAGCTATTATTGTACGCAAACTCCGCATATGCAAGACAGTCATCCCAACTGTCCTTGAAGTCTAATGCGCAAGCTCGCAACATGTCCTCCAGGATCTGGTTCACTCGCTCCGTCTGTCCGTCCGTCTGTGGGTGGAAGGCAGTACTGAACTTCAACTTCACACCCATAGCCTCCTGAATGCGAGTCCAGAAAATAGAAGTGAACCGCGTGTCTCTGTCCGACACGATCTCTAACGGAACTCCATGCAGACGCACAATCTCTCGGATGTACAATCTAGCCAGCTCGTCTGCAGAGTTCGTAACTCTGATCGGTAGGAAGTGCGCCGACTTCGTCAATCGGTCGACGATCACCCAAATGGAATCATGCCCCTTCCTCGTCTTCGGCAACCCAGAAATGAAGTCCATGGAAATGAAATCCCACTTCCACTCTGCAATCGGCATAGGCTGCAAAAGTCCAGGTGGTCGGCGATGCTCTGCCTTCACCTGCTGACAACTGAGACAACGGGACACGAACTCAGCTATGTGGGTCTTCATACCTTCCCACCAATACGTCTTCTTCACGTCACGATACATCTTCGTACTGCCTGGATGCATCGCGAGTCTAGTAGAATGCGCAGCCTCGAGAATCTCTCGTCTCAAGTCAGGGACATCTGGGACGCATAGGCGGCCACGGTAACGTAAGCCCCCGTCCATACCAACTCGCCAGTCGGCGTCAGCATCATCACTGGCCTGCTCTCGAAGCTCAGTAAGATGCGCATCGTCCCTCTGCGCCTCGATGACTCGGTCATCGATCTGAGATCGCACCTGTACGTGTGCGATGAACTCAAATGGTTCCTCCACGGTGAGTTTCTGCTCAAAGTCTCGCAAAAACTCAACCATATCCCACTCGGCAACCATCAGCGGAGCCGCAAACTCTATCGCCTTCTTGCGGCTCAACGCATCAGCCACAAGGTTCGCCTTCCCAGGATGGTAAGAGACTTCAAACTTGAAGTCCTTCAGCGTCTCCATCCATCGCCGCTGCCTCATATTCAAGTCTCGCTACGTGAATATGTACTTGAGGCTCTTGTGGTCGCAAAAGACCTCGAACTCCTCTCCGTAGAGGTAATGTCTCCAGAGTCTCAGTGCGAATATAACGGCTGCCAACTCCAGGTCGTGTGTAGGGTAATTCTCCTCGTGCTTCCTTAATTGTCTCGAGGCATACGAAATTACCCTGTCCCTCTGCATAAGGACACAACCCAAACCAACGCTAGACGCGTCAGTGTATATAGTGTATCTAACCCCTTGCTCTGGCAATACTAGCACAGGGGCGGACGTAAGTCTGTCCTTCAGCTCCTGAAAAGCTGACTCCGCCTTATCATTCTAGGCGAACTTCACGTCCTTCCGTGTCAACTGAGATAAGGGTCTCGCGATCTTCGAGAAATCCTGAATGAAGCGCCGATAGTAGCCAGCGAGTCCCAAGAAACTCCTCACCTCAGTGACAGAACCAGGCTGCTCCCAGTCCTGCACCGCAGCTACCTTAGACAGGTCAACTGCCATGCCATCCTTGGACACCACGTGTCCCAGAAACTTCACCTCCTGCTTCCAGAAGTCGCACTTCTTATACTGTGCGAACAACTGATGTCGTCTGAGCGTATCAAGGACCAAACGCAAGTGCTCCTCATGCTCCTCTCGACTCCTAGAGTACACCAAAATGTCGTCAATGAAGACAACGACGAATCGATAGAGGAAAGGCCGAAATACCCGGTTCATCAGATCCATGAACACGGCCGGTGCGTTCGTGAAACCGAACGACATCACGAGGAACTCGTAGTGGCCAAAACTGGTCCTGAAAGCTGTCTTCTGCACGTCCTCATCCCTGACGCGCAGCTGATGATAACCTGACTGAAGATCAATCTTCGAGAAGTACTGCGCTCCTCTCAACTGATCAAACAAGTCATCGATCCTGGGCAAAGGGTACTTGTTCTTCACCGTGAGCTGGTTCAGCCTGCGATAATCAATACACAATCGCAGCGAACCATCCTTCTTCTTCACGAACAAGACCGGTGCTCCCCAAGGAGACACGCTAGGCCGTATAAAGCCAAGCTCTAGCAGACCATCAATCTGCCTCCTCAACTCCTCCATCTCACATGGTGCCATGCGATACGTCGGCAGTGAGACGGGTGTAGAACCAGGAACCAGATCGATAGTGAAATCGATCTCACGTCGGGGCGGCAAACCAGGGATCTTCCTGAACAGATCCCCGAACTCATAAACAACTGGCGTCTGCTCAAGTACCTGGGCACCAGCGTCGCGCAATAGAGTGGCGTAGCTAAGAATGCGGAAAGGAAGATTTACCCGCACGGGAAATGTGAAGGATGCACCCTCAGGCTCGTACGCTGTGACTATACGAGTCTCGCAGTCAATCTCGGCTCTCGCTGCAGTCAACCAATCCATGCCAAGAATGACGTCGAGATAAACGAGCGAGGGATCGACGACCAGATCAAGAGTCATCGTCCTGCCTCCCAGATCAACCAAACAACCCTCACACATCTGGGTGACATCCGAATAATCTCCATGAGCTGCAAAGACTCGCACGCTATCCATAGTGATAGTCTGTAACCCAAGACGTCTGACTACGGCACGCGATATCAAAGAAATCGTGGAACCAGTGTCCACCATGACAAGAACGGAAGTACCTCCGATATGGGCCGTGACCTCAAAGGCTGAATGCTGGAAAGTCGACGTCGTAGCTGCCTCCGCGGTCAATGCATGAACCCGAGCCTGTTGTGGCCGGTTCGGCCGCTGTGTCAAGGGCCGTGGAGGCTGTCGAATCTGCGATACCGTAGGTCTGAAAGAAGGATGCGCAGGAGCTGACCGTATAGGCGGTGCTGATATCGCCTGTGGACGTACACGATCAATCTTCTGCGGCGGCGAGAACCCACTGTCCCGCATCCTAGAAAAGCAACTCTGCGCCAAGTGGCCCGTCCTCCCACAGTATGTACATGACAAATCAGGGCGCCGAAACGGTGGTACAGGCGTCGTAGTCCTAGTAGGAGGATCAATGTGAGGCCTCTTGCCCGCGAAGGGCCTGTCTGGCAAATTCGGTCGTGGCCTAGAAGCAGCCGGGCCTCGAGATCGCGCAAGTCGATCCACGTCCTGCTCTGCCCGCATGGACATGTGAACCAACTCCGCATAAGAGGAAAAACTAACACAACACATCTTCGACCGAATATCCGGTCGCAAGCCCTCCAAAAAGTGCCGTATGCGCGTCTGCTCATCAGCTAGGATTGTCGGGACGTACCTGCCCAACTCTGTGAACCGATGCTCATACTCGGTAACTGTCATCGCTGCCTGTCTGAGACGGAGAAACTCATTCTCCCTGTCGTGCCTGTAGGTCTGGGGATAATACTTTTCATGGAAGCGGAACTCAAATGCTGCCCACGTCCATATAAAATCTGCGGCAACAGTCCGCAATATGCTATCCCACCACATACTGGCCTCTCTCTCAAACAGGAAGGTAGCCAGCTCTACCTGCTCAGCCTCGGTGCAGTGCAACATCCGTAGAATCTTCGACACTCGGTCGAGCCAGTACTCAGCCTCCTCGGGTCTGTGAGAACCCGTGAAAGTAGGAGGCCGCAAGCGCTGAAATCGCTCCAAAAGGCCCCGTGTGTCGGCAGGATTCTCCGCAGGGAAAGCAGGCGGCCCAGGATGAGCCATGCCCTCATCCTGGGCGTATGTATAGGCATCCTCAGCTGGATGCGCAGGTGGTGCAGGTGGAGTAGATGTAGTCGCACCCCCACCCTGGGCTAAAGTCCCCACTATGGTAGTCAGAAGCTGCTGCTGCTGTAGCATCATAGCCATCATCTGCTCGAATCTGTCAGGGGGTGGAGCAGGCTGTGGCGGATGAGGTGTGGAAGTAGATGCGCGATGTGGCTCTCTAACTGATGGTGTAAATGGCGGCGGTCCATCTGTAGGACCAACAGCAGGCTGAGACGACCGAACCGCCTCAGGAATCGGGCCCACAGCAGGGTCCGGACGAGTGCCAGACTGAGAGGGAGTCTGATCCATATGCTCTGACAATGCAAGCCGAACCGCGCTCCTCGTAGTCTTAGGTGGCATTCCCTATATTCAAAATAGGGTGCAACCTTGTCATCTCAATTGCACAATTACACCGCAATCATTCACTTAAAGAGTCAAAGGCATTCCATGCATTTCAATTAATCAAAATTGTCACAATACAAGGGATATATCCTTACAAGCATCATGACTAGAATTACATGGAAATTAAGACAGTTAAGTAACAACAACATAAGAAAAGCACTAGCCCTAACAGGCTTACACACATAAAACAGGAAATGACTAACTACTGATAATAACGTCAAAGATCGCATCGCTAGTCGGAGTCTGGTGAAGGAGGAGGAGCACCCTTATCCTGTAAGCAACACAGGATTGCCTTCAAGGTGCGAGTCACCTTGCCAAATTTCTTCTTTGTAACGGCCTTGGCATCAGCGACTTCTGCTCGAAGTTCTTGGACTTTCCTTCGCAAAGCGGTCTGACTCTCCTCCATCCGAGCAATGCGATCGTCGATAGTAGCCTGCGCAGAAGGAGGAGGGCTCTCATCAGTATCCTGAGCCTCCTCTTCTGCTTCTTCCTGAGCTTCTTCCTGAACCTCTGCTCTAGGTTCTTCTTCGCTTTGATCTTCCTCTTCATCAAAGTCATCCCCACTATCCCTTTCAAGTTGATTTTCACGGTATTGGGACCCAATCTTCATCTTGACCATTGTCGACTCATCGATGGTGTGAATCAATACGGGCAATTCCGGCCCAAGTCTATAGGCAAACTCAAGTGCAATCTTGCAAATAAGTCGGCCAAAGGGAAGCGATTCGGATGTTCTCCTCGACCTGGCTATGAGAACTATCTGCCGTAAGATGAAAGTGGCCATACATACGTTCTCTCCCTGGGCCACCAGAAATAAGAAATCGACCATAAGACGTGTACATTCAATGCGGTTCGTCGACCTGGGATAAACATTGAACGTGCAGATATGGTGCAGCAGGCGCAAATCCTCAGACATATACGTCGCCTTGAGGCTATTATTAGGCTGCCATGGAACCAACTTACCGCACAGAAACCTGGTGCGGCGATCTCGTTCACGTCTAGTCTTCAAATTCTTCTCACTTAGATGCACATCACCTAGAGGCACGTTGAGAAGTCGCGCAATCAACCGAACATCGATCGTAGCCATCCGATCTCTACCAAAAGGGATTTTGAACTGCAAAGGCTCCAAGGTAGGATTCTGGATGCTAGCATAGAAGGCACGAACGGTGCTCACATTAGCACGAGCGTGAGCTTCAAAGATCGGTCCCCAGTGCGCAGCTTCAATGCGTTCGAACAACAGATATTCGTCGAACAATCGTCCATCTACGTCCGCCTCAAATAACACTTTGCGATCAGTGTATTGGCCATGAGGCATCTCCGAAAGAATTGTTCGTCCAAGGTGTGCATGGGGATCCAAATCCCGCTTTGTACGACACTCCAGGACTACAGCTGGACCTGCGGCGGTGCTTGAACTTGCGGCACCACCCCGCGGTCTTCTCGATGGAGTAGGGCGGCTCGGCCCTGCCTCGTCTGTTGCGGTTTTCCTCTTACCCATCAAAGATATGATGGATGAGAGTGACAAAAGGCCCAAAATGGCTTCCAAAAAAGCCATGGAAAACGTCGAAAATGCGAAGAAGCGGCTGCCCAATCTGAGAAAAGGAAATCTAGGCGTCGTAGAGGGATGCTTCAAGATTCCCAAGGCTGTAGTTTCAAAGAGAAATACAAACAAAAAGATGGGATGGAGCACCTCACGATTTCAGCTATATTTGGGGGATTTTGGAGCTCCAAATGGTGAGATCTTCAAGGAAAGAGCCTGCCAACACCCAATAAGTGATGGGTGGTGGTCGGTTTTGGCCAAGGAGGGTCCTAGAAGTGTTTTGGGACGCCGGAGTTTGGAGTGAGTTGCTGAAAATTGAAAATAGGGCTATGGAGAGGGCTGTTTGTGAAGGAGGGATAAGATTTGGGGGTTTTTGTGAGATGGGAGATGCATAGGGAGGGTGCACATGCCATTTAAGAGCGTGCGCCCAAAAATTAGCTCCATTGGGCCCCGCCGGTCGGCGATGCATCGCCCGACCGGCGATGGCATCGCCGGCCAACTTCCACGTTGGCTGGTGGGACCCTATGGGTCTGGTCCCCCATGGTCTCAGGGTTCCAAAAAGTTAAGTCCCACCCCCTGGTTCATTGTACTTTGGTCTGTATGAGCCCAAATGTATGTTCGGGGCTTTTCGGGTCCACATCGCAATCCCGAATACCAAACCATATGATGCAACATATGAATTTGGGGTAGAAGGATCCAGTACATCTATCTAGATCCTTATTTGCTAAAGAAAGTGAAGTTAGAATGGCCTTATGGACATTTTTCATGAAATTTTACTATTCACTGTAAAATTTGGTGAATGTACTAATTTATGTTATTTTCACATTAGGTTTGATGCCTAACATGAAATGGATAAGAAAGAACTGAAGGTCGGAGTGTTTAGAGGAGAAATTTTGAGAATTTTTGGCGAAACGGGGTTTTTAAGCCCTGGCGATTGATTACAGGAGTCGTGGTCATCCCACGGCCCAAGGATTCACTTTTGCGGTTTAAAATCACTCATAGGACGTCCCCACCAGACTTCCTACATCTTAGAAGTGATTCGGGTTGCTTTACGCGATCCGAGATACGTTACAGACTCGATCTTGCGATCGATCCTAATAGACTTCGTCTATCGGCGAATCTGCGATCCTAGAAGTGTTTCTAGACCCTTCTCGCACCCACCTAAGTCAAAGGAAGCGACAGCGTATGTCGCAAGACCATAACACAGGCCCAGTATACTCTTATTCATGCTCTGATACCAACTTGTAACACCCTGAAAATCGGGGGTCGTGTATAAACTCAACTCCCGAGTTCCAGGCCGTCACTTATGCAACAAAAATGGTTATGATTCAATGTTGTCTGATTTAAAGCATTCACATGAGTAAAAGTATACCAAAACTGCAATTCATACTTCAGATCCAGTGATAAAAGCAAGCGGAAGACTAAACAATGTATATATCACTGTATGGAAAAATAATCTCATCTGTCTCCAAAGTATAACTACATCTCTGAGTCTCATATACATATACATAACAAAAGAATAATGTTCAAAAGAAAGTCCCACTGATGTCCCCTCGATCCAGGTCGCCTACGGGAAGCCGTCGTGATACTGCATATACGAGAACTCATCCTGGTCCTCGTCAATCTCTGGCTCCACCTCCTGGATCTCGTCCTCACCTGCAACTACAACAGGGTCTGGTGGGTGTTGCAAACACCATCCCGTAACGTGGGAATGAGTGATCAACTCAGTGGAATCATAGAGCAAAGATTAGCATGTTCACAATTCAATCACGCGATAATAGTAAAGCAGTAAATCAAACAATCCTAATACTGTTATTAATGCAAGATGATATGACGTGATGTATGCCCTCATCGACGATCACCCTCATGCGGCAACATCTTACGACCGCGGCATGCCACACTCCCTAGAGTGCTCCACATCTTCCAGGCACATGCAATGCTATGGTGATATGATTTCCAAGTTGTTATTAGTCCATTCAAACAGCAGGATTGGGAAACTAAGTTACTTTCCTTATATCAATCCCAACACAGATCCTGTCTAGGGTCGTCACTCCTAGTAATCTCATACGATGTGTATTTCGTAGGTCACTGCAAGGGCTGCCAGGGCTGTTGCTCGCACTCGTTGCACCGCTCCCCCATCACCTTATCAATACAGGCCTACCGTACTCTACTGTAACGGAAGGGTCGTCGCCTCCCGTGGACTCAGAATACGCTTGCGGTCACTACAAAGGGCTCGTCGCCTGATCAGTGTAGGCCGACAGCTAGAATATAGTGTCCCATACCACCATAATCTGCTCACGAGTCAAGGTGCTCACTGGTCACTATGGGGAGGTTTGTGGCCCCAGCGTAGGCCGACAGCTCGACCACGGTGTCCCATACCACCATGCCCGGCTCATGAGTCTTCGTGGATCAAGGTACCATGGTTAACAGGGTTTACAATGGTAAGTTCAGTACCGTAGGTTCAAGCAGTTATGACTCATACAAGGTGAACATACATCGGCCAGTCGGGTTACTTGACGGGCTCGACTAGCGCGATCGCATCTCAAGTCGAACGGCATGAAGTGCGTAAAACACTTCGCGTGGCCTAACCACTGCCGCCAACTCTAAACACGAATCACGTTCATCGACGCGTCGTTCGTGGCTCTGACCAGTCAGCCACGAATTCGCTCGGTTACCGACTGCCTGGACTAAGTCAAGTCCCACACATCTATGGAATCATATTAGCATTACATGTTAAAGTATTGAAATTGAAATACATCATGTGAGCATGTTAACACATGTTATAACATTCAACTTAAGCAAATCTTCAAGGCATACTTTCTATGCATGTAATGCAATCATGCATAAGGTAAACATGTAGAAAATCATTTAGGTCAGCATATTAATCAAGAAATCAC
This sequence comes from Magnolia kwangsiensis, assembly GCA_037074715.1. NCBI lineage: Eukaryota > Viridiplantae > Streptophyta > Magnoliopsida > Magnoliales > Magnoliaceae > Magnolia > Magnolia kwangsiensis. The sequence continues at coordinate 27,852,909 of CM073579.1, forward strand.
TCTCAAACTACTACATAACATCATTTAATTCAATACATACTAATACAAGCATTTATACAAACACATACACTACACACTTAAGTCCACATATAGTATGTCGACCCAAAGTGCGCAACTTGGCGAATCTCTTCGCCAAACTGATTATGCAAGCATTCCTAACTCCCTAATGCGGCGAAAAACCATGTCAATCACGTCAGCAAAATATGCATGTAGACCGTACTTCCTACAAATGACTAAAATGCCCTAAATCTCATATTCTTCGTTAATTTACGAAACAGGAAACGGAGAGCATGTTGTACATGTCAAACGGAGATGCCGTCGATAATCTACTATTAAACGACATTGAAAGCGTTGTAAACCGTCAATCAAAGCGTCTAAAATCCTCACCTAGTCTCTTACGGTTGCGGGATTTTGAACGGAGCGTGTACGCTTCGTCTACGGCGGTAGGAGAACCTGATTTATGGAATACGTTAGCTAACATGCCATGGATCTAAGTAAACCCTAAATCAGCAAGTTTTGGGGTTATTTTATACCTGAAAAAGGGAAGAAATCACCAGCCAGGTGATTGGGAAGAAGTGCTGAAACACTAACAGTCGGCGGCTCGGAAGCGGGAAAATTTCCTTCCTCTCTTTCTCTCAAACTCTCTCTCCTTTCCTCTAGGGTTTGGGATTTTCGGATGGAAGGGAGAAATGAGGGTTTCAACCCCTTTTATAAGCTTAAAAACGCCGAAAATAGGCTCCGGGACGAAGTTTACTTGGTGCCTATCCATTTCGGGGCTGTTTCGGTCCAAAAACTGCTTTCTGGTGGTCCCCTGGTCGATTGCAATCGGACTTAAGCTCATGTGTACCAGATGTAGCTAGTATTAAGTTTTCAGTCTGGCAGGGTTCGCAGATCGCACGTGGCGGACCAGTTTCAGTTCAACGGTCACCGCACATAGATCAGGGCTAAAAGTCTCATGATAATAAGTAGAAATTTTTCCTGATCCGAGGGTGTAATCTGGATGAATTCTGACGGTCAGAACGCTTAATACTGACGCGTCAAGTCGTGTGCCAGATTTGAATTTGAAATTCCAAATCCGTCCCTATTCGTGGTCGCTTCAGTCCGGGTTCAACGAAATCGTCTGTGATTATCGGTTTGACTTGATTTTCGAGATGATTGTCAAGTCCAGCTGGGCGGTTCTAACAGTCTAAGATAGGAGGTATCGGACCTTCGACGCGCGGTCTAAATCCAATACAAAATTTCAATATGGTCCAGAGAACAAACTCGCTTAGAGTTTGATCCGAGGTTATAGAGTATTGTAGAGTTGTTTGTTCTACTCGATTTGGGTCTTGCAGAACGTATTTAAAGTGATCAGGGACTATTTCCCAGCTACTCTAGCGTTGCGCTAGCTAACTTACGCTTAATTTCCATGGAAATTATTTTTACGCGATTTCGGGTCGAGTTGGTACTCGAACCCAAGTACGGATTTTTCACGGGCGTTACACCTTAGCTTCGACTTCAATGGATGAGATGAGGAATGGATGGCTAGGATGGGAGATGATGGGGTAGGAAAGTGGGCCACACTTGGAGCTTGGGAATGCTTGGAGAGCTCTCATACGTATGGAATTTCTCTGCCTTGGAGATTTGAAAATGAGAAAGAGAGAAAGAGTTGTAAAGGGAGAGAGAGTGAGTGATGGATAGATGTGGTGATGGGTGTGTATGACACCTTTGTTGACTTTGGTGGCCTTTTGTGTAAGAAAGGCATGGCTTGTGTAAGGATTTCTTGACTTTTAAGGCATTTCGTGTAAGAAAAGTATGGGCATGGAAGAACTTTTGGACTTTTGTGGTTGCTTGGGTATGGGTGAAAGGTGATGTATACTTGACATGTTGATGGATTGATGGACTGATTGATTGATGGGATTGATGTGATACATCGTAGAGACTCTCTTGGGTTTTGCAACGCGCGACTTTTTCTCGCACCGAACATTGGCCCACATCTCTTGACCAAGGTATCGCCTCGGCGCACAAGTCGCGGCATCGGAACCGCAGCGATGGCGCGGTCGCTACGCTAATGGTCTTGCGTTGAGTCGGCTCAGGTTGACGGCATATGAATCAGGGCCGCGCGTGAATATCGGTTAAGGGTCGAAGGTTGTCGGAATTCGACCGGTAAGACCGCGGAAGTCTACGAAATGGTACGGTCTAGGATACGGGTCTTACACCCTCTAAGACCATGGAGGCAGCCTACTAAGTTGTACTGCAAAGGTAATATGGTAAAAATAGCTAAATTGTGATTTCATGTTATATAACCTGTAGAGCTGTCAGGTGGTGCACATGGTCTAGGAAAAATCATAGAAGTGAATTGATGAAGCATTCATTAAGAACAAACAAGAAACAGAACTTGACCTGCGGAAACAGATTCAATGGAGCGGAATTGAGTAATCCAGAGAGATTCAAGATCAGATGTAGCAATTAAAAAAGAAATGTTATGTTAGACCAAACCATGTAATGAGAAGTGCCATAAAGATTGAGCTACTACTGGCGTTAGTAACTACCAAAGCTTAAGAAAATCTTACTCTTTGAGACTGCTTTCTGCCAAAAAAAATAAATAAAACTGTTTAAAGTTAAATATCTCCATCAGCATTCTATTTGTAAGAAAAAATAAATAAAATTGTCTAAAGTTGGTTAACACAGATGGAAGAATACCATGTGCAGTTGATGGAAATATACATTAGCCACCTGTTGAAAGAATTTACCAGCTATGGAAATAATCGAATTGAACAGATACTACAGAACTGCAATTCTAAGTATGTTACCATGTGGGGAGAGGCATTTGATCAGTAAAAGTGAAATGGTGAGGATTGATTTCAATAGAGATTTACTGTAGTCATCATTCACAGAGGTTGTTACTTCTGTTCTTGACAAGGAGGGAACAAAAGAGACTATTAAGTTCTTTAATATGTTGCAGCCATTGCTGATGGAGATTCTCTTTTTAGAAGGATATAGTGTTGGCATGAATGATTTTGATATTCCCAAGGCTGTTACTGAAGATTTAAAGAAGAAGATTTAGGACATATCACCTTTGTTGCTTCACGTGAGATCAAATTACAATGAACTTGTAGAGTTGTAAGTGGAAAGCTACTTGAAAACTGTAAAACTGCCTATCTTGACTCGTATTCTAAAGTTGGCTTTTTGGGGCTTCAACTTTGGGGCTTTTGGGGGCTTCAACTTTATGACCGAGGGAAGTTTTATTCAAGGCGTTTGGTTGAGGATATGAGTTTCCACTTCCAAAATAAGTATTCTGTTAATGGTGTTGACTATCCTTCTGAGGCATTTGGGTTAGTTAAGGGATCCTTTTTTCAAGCTATCTGCCCAATTTTGTTGGGGACTCTGGTTAATGGTGACCCTTGAGTGCATATGGCTAACATTATTTGGATTGGTTCAGATTCGACAACTTGGGTGAGAAATGATGGGAAGTTGTGGAAGGGTGAGGTAGTTGTTGAGGTGGTCATTGAGAAAGATGCAGCCAAAAAAAGCGGTGATGCTTGGAGGGTAGCCATGGATTCGTGCCTACCTATGATGCACTTAATTGACACGAGGAGATCTACACCATATGGAAATCAATAAATTCAAAAACTGCTCAGAATTTCATGTGCTTTTGGTCAGTCAGTTCAGTGACTGTCAACATCTATAAAAATGGTTACAAAAGGCGTGCTAAAAGAACATCTGATGCTTGTGGCAAATAGCATGACATGTAGTGGAAATCTTATTGGTTTCAATACTGCTGGCTACAAGGCCCTGTTTCACTCTTTGAATGTTCAAGTCCCATTTACAACAGCCACATTATTTAGGCCAATTAAATGTTTTGAGAGAGCAGCTGAGACAACAGCCGCATTTATTTATTTATGGGGACTGGACTGCCAGTGCCAACAAGGGACCAAGGCAACAATTAGAGGGAAACAACGCATTAGCTTAATAGCGCATCAGCACATGTGACCATATAACTCAGCTATTAACACAACAATTTGCATATGTCACTAGTGTGCTAGACTATCCATTAGATTATGGATAAGAAATACCTAGCATTGAAGATTCAATTGAATCAATTGAAGCTGAACTACCAGTTCCCAGTCAAGATCATGAGCCCAACATAGGCAATATTGATCAAGAGATAAGACTAAATTCAATTCAGACTAAACCAGTCAATGACAATGGAGTCTATGACTAAATTCAGTTCATACTAAATTCAGTTTAGACTAAACCAGTCATATGCATATAAGAGAGCATATGAAGTTATCTGCATGCCCCTTGTTATCATGGAGGGATTTCACATTTTGAACTAAAAATGCCTGAAAATGGCAAAAAAAACAATAGATAACTTAAAACCCATGTCTTATTTTTTGAAAAAAAAAAAAATCAAAATAGAAGGGTTGGAAATTAGAAAGAAAGAAAAAACAGACCTTGGAAATTAAGATTCTTGCCCCAACATGTTTGTTATCCCAACCAAAGGTATTGTCAGTTTCATCAGTTCCAATTGTCTGACCATTCACCTGAATGTAGTTAAGATAAGCTGGGTTTTTTGTGGCTTTGTGGAGCCAAGCAGCTCCCCACAATAGCTCATCCTTCAATTCAGATAAAGATAATGAAAAATCAGAGATTTTTAAAATAAAAAAATCTATATAAAAGAGAAGTTTCCAATAAAAAAACAAAGAAAAAAATAAACCTGATAGCCAGAATAAGAGCAGTAAAAATGGGAGACATATGGCTTCAACCCATTGCTGTAAGAACCTCTGTACTTATCAGCAAAACCAAAGACCTGCAACCCATTTAAGGAAAAAAAAAACTCAAAATGGAGAAAAGAAAATACTCAGAGAAAAAAAAAATCAATGAAGAAAGAAATAGTTCTTTTGGGGGGGATTTTTACCCTGATAGCTCTATTGAGAAGAAGTTTGGAGTAGGAAGGATCAGGCCTTCTGAAGACATTATTACAGATGCACTAACCTTTCACATGCACTAACATGATTGATGTCCAAGGCTCAGTTCGTATGCAGTCAAAGAAGCATGCACCAAACCATCTAAAATTATACCACATTTAGCCATATTCGATGGACGGAAGAAAGAGGGGTGGGTAGTATACGTGTATCAAAGGTGGTTGAACAAAATATATAGACTTCGTGCGAAGGAAATAAGACTATAAATTCCCCTGATTTAGAGGTGGACTAAGGCCCATTTACAATGGTTTGTTGGCCAAAAGGACTTAACAGACAATTAAGTGGAACTACCCTATATCAGAAAATTCAAACAATTGCCATAGCTTTAGACAACCAATTATTCCAATCCAGAGACCCATCTCCAACAAAATGCACAAGTGTAACTAACGGAGTTCACACAAAGGGGTGACCAGATATCATGGATGTCCAATAGCAGGAATTCAAAATACCCACCACAAATGGAAAATCAACTTTCCACCACAAATTACTGGTATGACTATGTAATTTCACCGAATTCTACACCTTTGAGATCAATTCATTGGTTTTCTTCCATAATAAAACCAATTCTGCAGCACACAAGAAAATGCTGGTTACTAACAACCCTAAAGATGGGAAGGCAAAATCCACGAGATCAATTTGCCATCTCATCTAACACATGAAACCAACTCAAAACCATTGCTTCACATCTAGATCATTAGCAAAGTTAGTGCAGAAGCAGATACAAGAGAAGACATAGGCTCCAGCCCAGCTCATGTACTGAACTTAGTATCACCTCAGCAGATTAATGCAATCCAGAAACGGAAAAAAAATTACCACAAAACAACCATGTGGAATCAGTTTTAATGAAGCAACAATACACGAGAAATGAATTTTGGCAGCTATTCAACAGCTCTCCAACGTGAAGACAACTTCTCATGGAAAAACACAATGGCATTGTATATAAATATTAGAATTTTTGCTAATTCTGATGAACCTAACAAATGAGAATCCTGATGGCTGTCAGCAAATTGCTGATTGCGGAGGACTGGACACAATGGCTGCCTTGATCATTGGTCACTTCCCATTGTTTGGCGCCTACCTATCTACAAATAATCAAATGAAAGAGAGCAACTCATTCTCTAAAATTGAAAGCTACTGCACTTTCTCAGTTTGCCTGTAACATAATCCAATCCACCCCTGATGCTACTACACTTTCTCAGTTTGCCTGTAACATAATCCAATCCACCCCTGTAACATATAATGAGTATCGATCACCTACTAGACCAGAACAAAACTGTAGCAGTTTGTGCTCCATGAAATTAACCTAATTTTTCACCTTGAAGTTTGGTTAGCTGCAAAATTAAGGGTAATGGGATTGTTTGTGAAACTCAGCAACAACATGTTTTAGACCTTTGGTACAACCCAAACCAGGCTTTTACAGGTAGAAATATTTCCAATGCAATGTATATCCAGATTGTTTGGATGAGAACAAGACCACAGTTTCACATGTAGAGAGAGGATTTATTCATTTCCACTTCATTTCCAAGAAGAAATGAGTCGAAAATAAAAAATAAAAATTCTCATGCCATAGCAGGTCCCACACACAACCAGTTGCACAAATTTCTCATCTATAGCTAGTGGTGTCTCTTATTTTACTCTAAGTTAATAATCAAGCACCTGTATCTCTTTACATGTGGCAAACACTTGAGAAATCAAGACTGTTCATCTACTAGCCCCTAAAGACGATGGGCAATGTGTTACAAATTACACTGATTGGATCCTAGGCACTGATTGGAAGGCTTTTGATGATTACAAATGGATGATTAGAAAAAAAAAAAAAAAAAAAACTGAAAAATAGTCTTTAGTTTGATGAAAAAAGAAAGGGAATGGTGGTCATCGTTGAAAATATTGTTGGGTTTAGGATATATATATATATATATATATATATATATATATATATATATATATATATATATATATATATATATATATATATATATATATATATATATATATATTCATGCTTCTTCAGTTAAAAACCAACAAATAACTAAGTTGTTTGCCTGCAAATGCAAGAAAGGAGTGCTACGACTAGTTGCAGTTACCCGACTAGCATTTTGGCATGTTAACTCTGTGGCAAGAGAACTGACTGCAATTCAATGCAGGCGCCAGCAATAGGTATCTCCCCTTTTCTAAATCTACAAGCGGGATCTAGGCTGTTCACCAGGTGGACCCCAACAAATTACCTGCAAAGCAAAAATCGGGTCAGGCCTGTCATCAGGTGGGCCACATTATATATGGAAAAAAAATTATGGTTTTTGAAACTCATCAATGGCCTGTACACAATCCTATGTAATTGCCAAGTGCCTATATGTCATCCATCTCACTCTGTCAGATTATCAAATTTTTCATCGTTTTAGGAACTCGTCAACCCATGAATATCCTGTGGGGCCCAGGTTAGCTCACCTATGGTAGGCAAGCGCCTTGAGTCGGAAGACTCCCCAATGCATATTACAAGGCCTGTACTGGGCTAACATGGATCATATTTTTTATGCCCAAACCTACTTTAAAACTTATTAGGCCAAACCCTGGCCTAATACACAATCTTTATGTACATATTAATCATATCTAAGAAATGCAAATGACATTACTGCCACTGCCCATAGGTAAGCTGTTAAGAGTCACTAGACGGAGCAATGCATTCACCTGATATATGGGTTTGAAGGGGGTACATATATGGCCTGATCTACTTCCAGCATGCAGGGACTGGAACTATTAAAGTGCCATGCACAACTAAAACTTGCAATGGCCAGTCCATTGTAACTCTGTCCAAACTAATTCTCAACAAAAAAGGATTGCTAACAAAATGGATAAATAGACAATCTCTAGCCCATGCCACATCCAAAGTAGTAAAGCCATTCATAACAAATAACTTACACTAATAACGAATAATGTGAATCACCTCCTTGGTTGTGAAAGTTGAAGAGTGTTTGTAGTCGAGAGATCTGTAGAAAGAAAATTCTTCTCATGAGAATATTGAATAAAATTGACAAAAAATCCACCTATTACAAAAACCAATCATTGAGAATAAGTACTCTGAAATCGAATCTAGGTTTGAATTCATGTCTTTCAACCCTTGTCCATATGGGCTCCATGAATCTTTCTTTCCCTGAGGAATAAAGAAACCAATAGAGGCACTCAACATAGATTCACCAAAAAACTAAGCTACGAAAAGAAAAATCCAGATGTAGCCTCTAAAAGACCCCCTTTCTTTATTCCAAAAACTAAGCTACGAAAAGAAAAATCCAGATGTAGCCTCTAAAAATCCAAATTGTTGTGGTTGAATATCTGTTGCAGTCAACAACTCTGAGCAATGTTGTTGTGTCCTGTACGTTGTAATCAGCCAGTTTTCCAACATGGCCAGGACCTGACTAATACGTGTGTTCTCTCCAAGAAGTAAGAGCTCCCCATTTGACCAATACATTTAAGTTCACGAACTACTCTCAGAATATAGGTTTTGGGCCAAAATGAGAACTAAGCTTTAAGTTCTTTAGTGCTTGCCATCCTTAGACAAATGCCCAAATAGACATTAGGTAAGTTGAGATCACGAGCTACTTCTATGATAAATGTCCAAACAGAGGTAGTTCAAGGTACCTTAGAATACTACTCATGAGTTTGATAGAGCATTACTGGATTAGAGGTAGAAAATTATATTGTACATACTTCAGTAAAGCCACTATCTGGTTATGATCTTGTGATAGTATAACATCCAAGGGCAATATGATAAAGTAACAAGTGATGAGAACAAATGGTTAGTCTATCATAGGACAATGAAGAATACACAACAATTTGAAATCCTGCAAAATCCATCAGAGAAACATGAAGTAGAATTTCTCAGAGAATTGATTAAAAAAAAAAAAAACAAAGAAAAGAGAAACAAATTGATAGTGCATGAATCTAAAAATCAAGGTCGTGACCCCAGAACCAGGCCATTCATGGATGAAACATGTCCATCTCAGGCAGTACATACATACTTCAGACGATACTTTAACCCTTGGTCAAAAATCCAACACAAAGGCATAACTCCATTGAATAAAGACAAGAAAGAAAGAAAAAACCCACAAGATGATAGCACCACTTAAGAAAGAATGAGCCAAAAACCATGGATATCTGGCTTCATGGTAAGATGATTTGGACAGTCCAGCTAATTTGCACCAACAGAGATAGCTGTCATTCCAAAAATACTTACAGGGCGAATACATTTTTTTTTCTTTTGTCAAGCAATGGATGTCCCACTTGAAAGGAATTTGATTACATTCTGTTTGCATTTGCAATGTGCAAAATGGAGATTTCTGATATGGTTAGCCATAACAAAGCATTTTCCTATTTACCCTCAAGCCATGATGAATGTTCATTTCTCACCAACAACTCCATATCTCTTTCTACTGAATCACTCATAGCACATATGGATAGCAGGGTTAAAACAACATTTTTATACAAGCGCTTTCTAAAATTTCTAAGTGAGATGGGAAGTTGTTAAAAGAAACCAAAAAACAAAAAACAAAAACAAGGCAAAACAAAACAAAAAGAAAAAAAGAAAAAAAAAATCATGTTGCAAACTGCAGAGTGCAAACATCCAAATGCTATTTTGGGCAAAGGAAAAACCAATGTATCGGACCATCAAAATACTAAATTAAAGATCAACATGCTAGCAATTATGAACATTGACAAACCTGCATATATTACAAAAATGAATAAATTGGGACTGCATCACATCAAGGAAAGCCCTTCAAAATGTACCACGGAACAATAACAAAAATACTGCAGTACCTTGCTACGACAAAAATATTCATGGCTAATTACACAATTATTGAATCACCTCCCTTGATCATGACACACTTTCCCCAAAACCATAGCTTAGCAAAACAATTGAATTGCATAGGCATAGGTTATTCTATTGGAACCATATTTTTATTTCTCAAAGCAATTGGTTGATTTTAATAAACCTTTGTAATTAATTGCATGCTTATAGCATCTATAAGAGTTTTGTGTTCTTATTGTCAAGTCCAAGCTTGCATAAAAGAGTGTTTCCTTAGCATAGTAGCCAGCATGCTGAGGCAACTCATCCCTGCTCCCTGGGCTATATTTTCAATTCCATAAGTCCACAAATGCATTACAATTTACTACAGTGGCTACACTTCCACATGTTTAGAGGAGGAGGTAGGGTATATACCTGAAGGTGGTGGTTGTATAACCATATATGCATGTTTTAAGCTTGCTAGTGTTGTGAATATAAAGCATGCACCTGCCCAACAAAACCCACTTGCAATTCAAATCAATGCAACAACAAAATCAAAACCTATGATAACTACTCTAATATATATTTGAAATATTAATGGAAGGAAGTTGCGATAAATACATAAGAGGTGCATGCCTTTGCAACATGGGCTTTGGGAATTTCGTCAAGCAGTTGGCATCCCTTCCTTCACATGTTCTTGTCCCTAGACACTAGATTAATGTTAGTGAAGCAATGACCAATTGTCTTGGGATCGAACCATGCCGCAGCCCACAACACCATATTAAGCTTCACAATAGGGTACACCATACATTTTCCAAGGGAAATCCCCCCTTACATCATTATGCAACAAATTTACAAATAAATTTTAGAAACTCTAATCTCAACATTCGATTTCAGTAAAAAAAAATGTATAAATCAAAAAATAATAATCAGAAACCCCTAAATCTAAACATCCGAAATTTGGAAACAAACAACAAAAAATTGATTGAAAATTGTTTCTACATAAACTAACATTTCCTTAAAGAGCTTGTTTGGTGCTCTACCTGTGACTTTTACGACAAGTAGCAGAGAGAGCCTTGCTTTCAGATCTATCAGCGAAAAGGGGTTTTTGATTTTTTGTGAGTAGGAGTGAGAGAGGGGTTCCGAATCTTTCAACAGAGAGAGGTTTTGGATCCTTCACTACCGGGAGTGCAACAACTCGAAATCATCCATTGATGAAGAGGAGTTCGTGAGATCGAGTGGGAGGGGATGGTTAGGGAGAGAAGAGGACTTCGTGAGAGGGGAGATCGAGAGAGAGAGAGAGAGAGAGAGAGAGAGAGAGAGAGAGAGAGAGAGAGAGAGAGAGAGAGAAGGGGTGCGAGAGATCGAGAGAGAGAAAAGGGGCGGGGGAGAGGGAATAGGGTTGAGTGAAGGGAAAGAAATATTTCGTGAGAGGGGAAAAAGAAAAAGGTCGTTCAGTTTTTTACTTTTTACCTGCTACGGTTATTAACCGTAGTAAAAAGACAACATAACCGTAGCCATTGAACAATCCATAACGGGCCCTTCTCAGTTCACATTTGACGGGATTTGTACGGACAGCCTTGTCAAGGGCTTTGTGGTGTCCATCTTGATGCAATTGATATATCCACTCTGTCCATTAATTTTGTAATTTTTTTAATAAGAAATGAACCCAACATCTAGGAAAATTGAAGGTCTAATTGAACCACACCATCGATCAATAGATTAATTTTCACTCTTTCCTACCGTGTGGCCCACTTATGCTTTCGATCTACTTCTTTTTTGGGTTCTTGTCCTAAAAAACTCTTAAAAAATGATAGATGTACTAGATGAAGTACACACATTTTAATGAGCCTTGTAGAGTCCCTTATGAAGTATCCAAAGTTGTATGTACGTTTTGCGGATTAGCTTTTAGCTACGGTTTTAAGCCATAGCAAATGAACTACGGTTTATAGCCGTAGCAAAAAACCAGAATAGTCCTAGCCTTTGGTCCTTTTTTTGGTAGTGTATGTGCCCAGACATCCCACAGTTCCAGCACTTCAACTTTCCTTTACCCTTGCCCTTGGATTTGGATCTTAATCGAGAATATCCATTGTCATGCTTAGAATTTCATCCCCTCGTAACCAGTACATCTCTAGAGGCACCCATATCATTGCTTTTCTTTCTCATTGTCTTTAACTGAAGAGTTGAGATAGTGGTCTCAACGCTAATGGTTGATCTACAGGTTCATAATGAGTCCTTGAATGACTCATATGAAATCGAAAGAGAATTCAACAGGATGCATGCCTGATTCTCATTTTTCATTGTTTCCTCCACATCCAACAATTTACAAATTAACTTACATAAATATCCTCTAATCTCACTCATGTACTTATTGCAACTTTCTCTCTCATGGCATTATAGAGGACCTCATCCATTAATCACAATTGGATAGAGGTTCTCGCTTTTTACACATCTTGTTCCATTCATCATTTGTCATAAATTTTGGTCACTTTTCAAGGAGAGCATTGTCCAGTCCTTCTTGAACTAGAGGAATGGTCATCTTGACTGTAACACCCCAAATTTTTACCAACCTGAGATTAAACGTCCTTAGGCAATGGGTCGACCATAACACCTTGGTAACCTCTCAGAACCCAATTCCAAAGCCAAAGAAATCATGTAGAACCTAATTCTTTAGAATTTAACGTGAATTAGACAGCGCCACACTAGATTACTTGTGAAATTAGCACCAACCACTTTAAATACGATCTGTAAGACTCAAAATCTCTAGAATCGTTGACGCTATGTTACCCTAAAATCCAGGATCAAACTCTAAACTGGTTTGTTCTCAGGAACCCTTTGAAACTTTATATTGGATCTAGACCGCGCGTCGAAAGTCCGATACCTACAATCTTAGACCGTTATGACCGCTTAGCTGGACTTGACAATCGTTTCGAAAATCAAGCCCAACCGATGCTCTGAGGCTATTTCATTGAGCCTGGAGCAGGGAGTGTGAGAAAGATTGAAATTCATTTAAAATTAAATGGGATTTAAATAAATTTGGCACGTTTCGTTTGTGGGATCAGTATAAGCATTCAGACCGTCGGAATCTGACCCAATTACACCCTTGGATCAGGAAACATTTCTCATTCAGGTTAGTGTACTTGGAATCCTCGATCGATTCTCCGTGACCGCTGAACTGAAAATGCACCACCACGTGCGACCTGGGAACTCTACCGGTCTGAAAACTTCGGGTGAGCAGGATCCGATACGCATGATCTTAAGTCTGACCGCATTCGGCCAGAGGACCTCCCGAAATGCTCTTTTGAATTGAAAAAGTCTCGATTTGGCTATAACCCAAGTATACCTTATTCCCAAGTCTATTTAGGTTAGGTTTTAGCCTATATAAGGGCCTTAAACCCCCTCATATCTCTCCCATCCGAATTTGGAGTAAACCCTAGAAAAAGAGAGAGAGAGAGAGAGAAAAAAAGTGAGAGATTGTGAGAGAGTTGTGGGAGAGATTTCCCGCCACTTGCTACAGCTGCTACCCGTGCTCATTCACCACGTTCGAATCACTTTTTCGGTGATTCCAACGCACTTTTAGGTAAGAAAAACCCTAACCACTTACTGTTTTAGGATTCCTTCGATTTAAATAGCGAAGTACCTTATATATCTTGTGCATTAGGTCGCCTTTACGCCGTTGACGAAGCGTATGCATTCAAATCCAATCGATACACGTTTAGAGCAAAAGGTGAGGATTTTAGACGCTTTGATTGATTGATTTCAAAGCTTTCAATGTCGTTTAATAGTAGATTATCGACGGCAATGCCGTTTGACATGTAGAACATGCTGTCCGTTTTTCGTTTCATAAACGTATGGAAAATATGAGATTTAGGGCATTTTAGTCATTTGTAGGAAATACTGTTTACATCCATATTTTGTTGAAATGTTTGCCATGGTTATTTGTCATGTTAGGATATTAGGAATGCGTGCATGATCTTTTTGGCGAAGAGATTCGCCCAAACGCGCACTTTGAGTCGACATACGCTATGTAGACTAAAGTGTGTAGGCTAAGTATTTGTGTAAATGTTTGTATTAGTATGTATTGAGTAGATGGTGTTGTGAATGAGTTTTGAGATTGAATTCTCAAGTAATATGCTGATGTAAATGATTTCCATCATGTTGGCTATATAATTGATTTCATTATATACATGAAATGCATGTGTTGGATGATTTGCTTAAGTTGTATGTTATAACATGTGTCAACATGCTTACATTGTTGTATTCCATTTCTGTTACTCTCATATGATGACTGATGTTGATATTCAAGTGTTTGGGGCTATACGTTAGTCCAGGCAGTCGGTAATGGATTAAATTCGTGGTTGGCTTCTATTTGTCACGAAGGACGCGTTTATGAACGCGAGTCGTGTTTAGAGTTGGCGGCAGTGGTTAGGCCACACGAAGTATTTTATGCACTTCATGTCGCTCAGTTTGAAATGTGCTCGTAACAATCGAGCCCGTCAAGTAACCCGACTGGCCATTATATGTTCACCATGTATGAGTCATAACTGCTTGAACCTAGGGTACTGAACTTACCATTGAAGACCCTGTCAACCATGGTACCTTGATCCACTAAGACTCATGAGCCGGACATGGTGGTATGAGACACCTTGGTCGGGCTGTCGGCCTACGCTGGGGCCACAAACCTCCCCGTAGTGACCAGTGAGCACCCTACTCTGAGCAGATTATGGTGGTATGGGATACTATATTCTTGCTGTCGGCTTACATTTATAAGGTGATGGGGGAGCGGTGTAACGAGTGCGAGCAACAGCCCTGACAGCCCTTTGTAGTGACCTTGAGTTTATCCTGACACCGCATGGGGGCGACGAGTCCTGATGCAGTCTTAAGGATATAAACTAGACATGTATTGATAAGGTGATGGGGGAGTGGAGCAACGAGTGTGTGCAACAGCCCTGACAGCCCTTGTAGCGACCTAGAAATATAACATCGTATGAGATTACTAGGAGTGACGACCCTAGACAGGATCTGTGTTGGGATTGATATAAGGAAAGTACCCTAGTTTTCCAATCCTGCTGTATGAAAAGGACTAATAACAACTTGGTAATCATTATTCATATCGCATTGCATGTGCCTGAAAGATGTGGAGCACTGCGGGAAGAAAGCATGCCGCGGGCATAAGATGGTGTCGTATGAGGGAGTATGTCGGTGAGGGCATCCATCATGTCATTTCATGCATGCATTAACAACAGTATTTAGGAATGTTTGATTGTTTGCTTTACTATTAACACGTGATTGATTTGATAACATGCTAATTTTTGCTCTATGATTCCACTGAGTTGATTACTCATTCCCACGTTACGGGATGGTGTTTCGGACACCCACCAGTCCCTATTTTAGTTTCAGATGATGGCGCTGCTTATGAAGCGGAGTCGGACTTGATGATGAGGAGGAGGATCCCTCCTTTATGCGTGTTCTGATCGACGGGATTACAGGGAGGTTGATTAGACGCCTTGACACTTGTCATTTTATATTTTTGGAGCACTCATGTATATTCTTTTCTTTCCATTTTTGGAGTATACATGTATTTAATTAACCTGGTAACATGTTCACACTCTGGAGACTTATAATTACTTATATATTTTATGTATTCATCACAGTCTTTCGCTTGCTAATTTAACTGTCTCTAGAGTATGATATGTTGTTTTGGCTTAGTCTCAATCTTGTTTAATGCCATTCTACAGACAACATGCATTTATCATTATCTATGTTGCATAAGTGACGTTCTGGAACTCGGGAGTTGGGTTTCTACCCGACCCCCGATTTTCGGGATGTTAAATTGACATTCCATAGTTCAAAATTATTTTTTTCAGAATATTTTTTAACATCAAACTATAGATTTGAAGCCATTGTGATGCTATGCTTTCAGATTTAATATGCTTTCCAACGTTATTCTTTGATACCACTTGTTGGGGATCCACAAAAGCACACAGAGATGAATCAAGCAAAGTACTTCAATCTCACAATCAAGTTCAAACACAAACAATCCAAATTTTATGTAGAAAAACCCTTGGAGGAAAAACTCACGACACAAAGCAACAGTAATGCACTATAAAAGCAGAAAATTAGAAAGAGATAAAGATTAATTATCCAATTCGAACATGCCTCGAATCTCCCTTACAGGCAAAAATATTTTCTCGAAACCTTAGGAACGAATTAGGAAGACCACTTGATGCTCACACATCCTGATTACACCCATATATATAGCCTATATAGGAATCACATTCTAAATCGAAAACAAATCCCGCAATTATGTAATTCTGCATGCACTCGATGGCACCTTCAATGGGACTTCAATGGCATTGGCGACCTATTGATGGCATCGAATCCCTTCGATGGCATTGAGAAAATATCAAAACGTTTCAGCAACAAAACATGGATTTTCTAGATTTTTCCGATGGCATCTTCGATGGGACTTTGATGGCATCAAGTAGGACATCACAAAGTGTCGAGCAACCAATATGAAATTTGTGAATTTTCTTGATGACATCGAGCAGGTTTGTCAATGGCATCGACGGACCTTGTCACTAAAAGATTTGAGACATCAACAACAATCATACCTAGAAAACAACAATCATACCTAGAAAATAGGTCCATTGAAGGAAGTTCATGAAAATCCGATTGTTCGTTTTTGCCGGTAGCAGCGGGGTGCACTGAGATAGATGAGGGATGGTTTAGATAGATGATGGGGTGCCAAAAAGCCCACTTGCAGGCAACAATGTGCTTAGGAAGGCTTACATATGGTTAGCCCACTAGATCATTCCCGGCCCACTAACAGACCGTTAATTCCACTGGTAAAAGAAGATGAAAGCTAATAATATATTAAACTATTTGAAGTGGCTCATTACCATTATGGAAGCTGATTGCGTGGTGTGCCACACACACCCCGACCTCAGTGTCGTGTTAACGTCACCAAATTTTGTGGGCCATGCCATGATGTATGTGTTGTATCCACGCTGTCCATTCATTTTACAAGATCATTTTAGGTAACGAGCCTAAAAATAGGCAGATGAAAACCTCCAGTAGACCACACAGTAGAAAGCAGTGGGTACGACCACCGTTGAAACATTCCAAGGGCCGCAAGATGTTTATTTTCCATCCACCCTGTTCATAAGGTCACACAGACCTGGATGAATGGAAAGACAAATATCAGCTTGATCCAAAACCGCTATGGTCCCCGACAAGCTTTCAAGGATAGGTGTTCAATCCCCACTGCTCTCTGTATTGTGGTCTACTTAAGGTTTGTATCTACCTCTTTTTTGGTCTCATGCTTAAAAATAATCTTGCAAAATGGATGAACGGCTTGGATATAACACATAAATCATGATGGCAGCCACGTAACTTGTTGAATTCAACACACCATGGATTACTTCCGTTAAGAGAGAGGAAAAAAAAAAAAAAAAGAAAAGAAAAAGAAAAAGAAAAAGAAAAAAGAAAACTCATGTATAGAAAAGGATTGATTTTTCTTAGTTCTTACTCTTGCACGGGTGGTAGACTCTCAGGAGTTTCAACACTCAGTCAAGGGTTGGAGTACCCATAGGTGGTGAAATTCCACTAGCGTGAGTGTGTGAGGTGTGTGTGTAAAAAAAATAAAATAAAATAAAATAAAATAAAACGGATTGATTTTTCTTCTCCATCTAGATACTTCTAATTGGAGATAGGTCTGGAAAGTATTATTTTCTTAGTGGAAAGAAAATATCAATAAACTTTTAATACTGGACACGTGGATCCTATCTGTGGTTTTATCATGACATGTTTGTCATCTGGTATGGACGTGGCTACCATGGATTATTAATTTGAAGAGCTCATCTAGACTTTAAAATTTGTATTTGCATTTATCATTCAATCCACATCATGACGTAAGAAGTCAAAGAAGAGCAATACTGAAAATAGCAATCCATGTAGAGACACGTCTACCGCACTGAGATTAGCTAAAACGAGACGAAAGAAAATGGTGAGTTGAGCTATTTGAAATTTCTCCTCTTATACTAGGAAAACACATGTACGGAGATATAATTGATTTTACTTCCCTATCAAACTATTCTAGGTTCGGGGTAGGCAATGTGTCACAGTGGAAAAATATTAACGAACTTCTATAAAATCATTCACCTTATGAAGAGATGTATCATAAGTTGAAATTAAAAACTGCAATATAGAATTAACAACATTACTACACTTTTAATGGTTAAAGCTAAGGACTATAAATGGTTCCAACAAGAAGATACTAAAGAATTGCAAGCTCACCACAAGAAAAATTAGATTCTCTGATAGAGTGTGATGATTGATAGACATGCACTTGGAAATTATAAATACGTGTTAACTCAAACTGATTTGTCCAAATTGTGGAGCCGAAACCTAGATGGATCGTAAGTTGAATCTTATACCTATTTTTCTAATGAGATAATTAGTGGACATTTGTTGGATGTTTGTGATGAAAAACTGTCATCTGTTCAAACTCAACAAACAAATATCCATTAATCAGAGATTAGGATCATCTGTTCCTTTTGATATTGATTGGTGACTTACCATTGTAGGCTGCAATTTAGAAAGGTTTAATTTAAGATAATGCACACCCCATGTATAGTTTTTAAGTTACTGCATATCAACCATCACACTCTACTATGAAGTATCAAACAATTCCACACTGTTTAGCATAGTAAAGAATTAAAGGTATTTCATATGATTTTGAGTAGTCACTAATATATTAACCAAGTTGCCAATGCAACGGATTCAACTAGTGATGTAGAGCGGGTCGCAGACACTTTTATGGCCCAGATGGATCAGAAAAAGTCTAATCGAAGACGGAGATGATCCGAATCATCAAAATGTAAAATGGACGTATCTTGCAAATTGGAATGAGCTATCGAGCATGCCATATATGATTTTAGGGTAGGACGAACCAAAATAGTTCACTGAATTCAGCAATGCAGAATGCACAAGTCAGATCGAGTCTCCGTCTTTAATCCATGGTTCCCTCTCTCATATGAGGGGCCCACGTTGAATCACGACCCTGGATCAAATGTTCCCGTGTGAACATTAAAGCATGAAATCTCATGTACTAGTGCGTGAAATTATGTTTTGCACCGGCATCTTGAATCCTTTACGCACCCAATTTCCCAATCTTTGATTGGATGGGAAATGGAACCGACGAAAGGCACTATCTTATATTCCAAGGAATGACAACGGCCTACTGCACTATCATACACGTCCATGTACGGTCTTGACTTGGATTTTAGTGGGTTGGTTGTGCGGTGATTTGACTATGATGAATGTTCCCACGTTGGCACTGTACTATATATCACATACAGCCCCATCTCTTTTTCCTGTATTTCACTTGGGCAGAGACCTTAACCGTGCAAAAGATGGGTCACCCAACAAGATCGCCTGGAGAGGAATCAGGTCGATCCATTCATCAGGAGGGCAACCCCATCAGAATCAAAAGAGAGCTGATGGTCTGACATAAGACATAATGTACAAGTGTGGCCCATATTTTTCACGGCTTGGATTTTATAAGGACATGACATGTTCAGTAAAAGAAGGGGTTGTATATTTTAAAGTTGAGATACGGTTGATGTATGTAATCATGTCTACTTTGACCAACTTAAACAATGGGAGGACTTTTGGTGTGGTGTTCATAACATTGTGATAAATAATGGTGACTCATCGCATAAGGACACCTACACCAATGGAACAGTGGGCCTTAAGGTAGATGGAGCATAGCCCGGACTTTGGACAGTTGAATTTGGACCACTGAAAATTCTCTTCCAACCATCCATTAGATAGCCACCAACTAGGGGTGCAACAGGTAGGTTGTTCAACCTAAACCCAACCCGTGTAGCACGCTTTAGGTTGGTTGGGTTGACACGGTCTGAAATTCCTTGCCCCAATTGAAAGTTCAGGTTTGATTTGGGCTTGGATATAGGCCTTGGACATTTCAACCTGATCTGGACCTTATATCATTGTCATCAATATCATTTAAGTGATCTTATCTCAACTACTTATGGCCAACTATGTGAACTCAATATTATATACGCAATATAAATGGGAAGGTTATAATTAACATACCTTGGTGGTCCTCTCTCATGATTGGTGGTAGACTCATGACTGTGGTGTGTGGGGGTGTAAAAAAAAAGAAAAAGAGAGTTATAACTAAAGTATATGATATAAATATAAAATCACGTTATATATATATATATATATATATATATATATATATATATATATATATATATATATATATATAAATGAGTTTATAAATAAAATGTTCTATAATTTTGACTGTGCTACATAAGGTGCCTGATAGGAACTTAAATGAAGTACATATGGTGAGATTTTTTTCATTTTTATTTTACACACACCCATATGACATAGGCACTCAATCCCAATGTCTTGTGTTAAAACAGAGTCTATCTACCTCTAAGTCATGGAGCTAGGCCCGCATGTTTGATTAGCAGTAGTGGTGGTCATACAATGTCTACTTTAAATTAGTGGTATCATTTTTTTAGTTATAGGTAGGGGTGTACATCGAGTCGAGCTGGCCTCAGCTCGACTCGACTCGGCCACTAGCTGACCTCAGCTCGAACTGGGCTCGGCTCGCTCCTCGAGCCTGACTGGCCAACTCGGCTCGGTTCGGTCAGCAGCTTAGGCTAGCTCGAGCTGAGTTTGAGCCAAGATTGAGCCGAGTTTGCCTGTGCAGCATTTCCACAAACACCTAGACTGCACCTTTAAAATCCCACTATATGTAAAACAACAATAGAGATTTTTCAGGTATTTTATCAAACACCTTCTAAGCAATATAAAAATTAAGAAAAAAAGGGTATTTGTTTCATATACATACCTTCCTTGCCACCAACCATATTTCGTTGAGTCATTTCATCAAACACATCTACCAAAAAAAAAAAAAAAAAAGGGCAACACCAACGGTTAAAAACCGTCGGCATTGCCATCGGACAGGCTGGGCCGTCTCACCGACGGTTTAAAGCCATCGGAGTTTCCGACAGCTAAAACTGTCACCATTTCCTATGGCCAACACCAACAACAGAAGCTGTCAGGTTAGATAGCCAGGATTTCTCATTTAACTAAAAAAAATGATGAAATTAATCGGTGCACATCCAAAACTAGCTTAATACACACATTCTCCTAAGCCCCAAACCAACCTATTTGAAAACAGAAGTCAACATGGAGGAAAAAATCAAAATTAGATCTACCATCAAAATCCCAAACACAATCTGTATTTCCATTAAAAAAAATTTGATTGTGTCATGACAACTCCATCTAAAAGCAAACGTTAATATAATAATTAAATCTATGATGGATATTTATATACTGGATGCATAAACATAACATTTATTTATTTATTTTTATCATAAGCCTATCATTCAAAGCTTTTAGAGTAGGTTCCACGTCTGATTTCTCTAAAATTGCATTCCCTACAATGCTAAAAAATCACAAGAAGCCTGTTGTTACTACAAACCCCATGCTTCCATCAAAATGCAAGGAACATGAACATGTAGAATGCTCAAAGTGATCTACAAACATGGATACACTCCATGAAGTGGTAAGCAATTTCATTGAAATCAATCGCAGGCTTGAAAAGCTAGATACAAGAGTTGAAGTCTTCACATATTGGTATATGGCAAAGTGTAGAAATTTTCACAAGAAGACACCCCTAGCATGTAACAACTAATAGATAGGGCTAAAATGTTTAGATCTTCAGGCCTTATGACAGTGACAGCCAATAATAGAATGCAGAGTTTTTTAGTTACATGAGCCTCCACATTATTGCATGACTTAGTAGTCTATTTCATTCCCACTTAACTGCACACATGGTTTATGGATGGTTCATTCCCACTCAATTATACACATGGTTTTACAGATGGTGAATCCAGAGCTATACATCTAATGAGTCATAATGTGGGTGTCCAATGCTACAATACACGAGGATTGAGTTCATCTAGTTCGGATGGGTTCCTTTCTTCTGTGTTTGGCAAAAAAGAAAGAAAGAAAGAAACGAAAACAAAAACTCGGCTTAAAATGGTGCTACTTGATACCGAGCTATAACCTTTTCCTGAGAATCTACATACATATGAACCTGCAAAAAGCAAGCAACAAGAAACATTCTTCACAAATGCATTTGTACATCATTGCTCTTTAGTTTTGTACAAAAAAGACTAACCTTTCTCAGGGAATCTATCATCTCTACCTTGCATTGAAGTGAATATTTAGAATTCAGTTCATTGCCACAGAATATGTTAATGTGGACAGAAGTTCTACATATTTCTAATATTTTTGGTTCTCAAACTCGACGTTAGAAACTTATTTTAGCGTGAAAGCCAATTCTCAAGAGCAAGATTGCAACGTGATTAAAAAAATGAAAAATAAATAAATAAAATTATCAATCAAAACTAACTTTGATCTCTCAACTAGTACCGGCTCACCTTTGACCCAAGAAAGGGCCAAAAGATCAAAGTGGTTGGCACATGGACCAAAGATCACACTAAATTAGATCATTCTAGTTGTTTGGTCATTGATGGAAGTAAAGAAAGAAAAATGGTCAACAATCCTAATTCAATTGCCAAATGGCCAATCAATGTGACTGGACATTTAGTTAAACCACATACACTGTAGGGGTCTATTTTTGGATGATTGGGTTGGCATACCTCAGCCATGTTGGATGATTGCAGTTGGCATCCCTCAGCCATGTGTATGGTGGATGCATTTTTTGGTATGATCCTCCATACACAGCCAAAGTAACATATCATTCCTCATTGATATGAAACATAACTTCAGCTTTTCTCAGATTACTCCATATTGCAAAACTCAAAAAATGATTCAGCCTCAAAGTAGACACCAACTTGGTGATAAAAGCCACCACCAATCCACCAACAGAAAAGGGCATCATCCCATATTTGGTTGTGAAAACAAACCTTAGTAGATAATTTTAATGTTGCTCTGTAAATTCTCAACATTGAAAATCTACAAATCATTGCTAGCATCACTTGATTTCTTCTTAGGAGTACTTGAATCTTCACGCACTTGATTTCTTGGCTAGTACAAGAAAGCATCTGAAAGTATTAGAAAAGACACCCAAAGAACAAGCATTTTCCTATTTCTAAAATATGAAATGTCATCCAAGTATACAAGACTCCTTACCTGATTATTGTTAATCCATGTAACAAGGACAATGACACTTTTAGGAATGTACTGTATTGACATGGACATGTATGCCCAATATAGGGGCATCCATGTGGTGGTTATAACCGGTCAAGATGAGTGCCCCAACATGGATAGACCATGGACCGAAGGTCACACAGCTCAGGTTATGTAAATTCACATTACAAGAAAAGCGGCCTAAGCCGACCGATGGCCCAACCCTTTACCCGCGGCCAGTCGTACCGGCTGCAGGCAAAGGCTATGCCTATAAAATCAAAATAAAAAATAAAAAAATGAAGCCCTAATCTATTTGAGCGCCGACCTCTCTCTCTCTCTCTCTCTCTCTCTCTCTCTCTCTCTCTCTCTCTCTCTCTCTCTCTCTCTCTTGCGTGCTCTCCCTCCCTCTCACGCGCTCTCATTCTCCCTCTCTCTCCATCTCGCGTGCTCTCCCTCTCCCTCTCTCTGCCTCTCCCTCTCCCTCCCTCTCTCTACCTCTCCCTCTCCCTCTCCCCCTCCCCCTCACACGCTCTCTGTTTCCCTCTCCCTCTGCCTCTCCCTCTTGCTCTCCACTCGCTCTCCTCTCACTCTCACTCTCCCTATCTATCTCTCTCTCAAAACCCTTTTCCTCTCTCCCTCTATCTCCTCGGCCCTCTGCTGCAATTCGGTCTTCTGCTGCTCGTGGATCTATGATTCTCATCCATCTCAGGTATGCTTTGTCGAATACAAATTCCCAATTAGGGATTTACGTTGTCGAATCCATTTTTAGGGATTTACGTTGTCGAATCCATTTTTAGGGATTTGCATTGTCGATTTTCCATCTTTTTTTTTTTTTTTCAGCTCATTTATTTCACATATCAGTTACTGATTTCTTATCTTATGTTGGGTTGATTTGGCTCCTAGAAAGTAGCCCTAATGGAAATAGAATCTAGTAGCAAGGGCTGCTGCACATGTTTGGTTTTTAGAAAATGCTTGAAAATGGATCCTATTTCATGTTTTGGGGCCATTTTCCTTCATAAAAGTTGGGAAGCAAATTTATCCCACAATGAAATGCATTAACCAATTAATAGAAGTACTAGTTGTTTGGCTGTATTGCTCCCTTTGGAATTAAATGTATTTTTATGCTATTTTATTTTCTTATGCGAAGATTATTTGTCGGATATTAGATACTTATGTTACTTTAATGAGCAAGGAGATTCTAGCAAAGTTGAGAGATTTAGGCAGGTCTTGGTGTCTCTGTGTTGTGTCATTTGGATGGACTAGTGGAAGGGTTCTGATTCATTTTGTTGGCATTTCCAAGTCGTGACACAGTGATGGTTGCATTGTGAGGTTCCCAAGTACAAGCTTATCACTCCTTCAATATTGTCGGACAGATTGAGGGTACATTTCTAACTTGAATTGCAACCTTGATTTGAATTTAGCAAGAGTACTATTTATGTCCTGTCTAAGTTAAACATTGATTTTGTTCAACCCATTCTTTGGATTTGAATTTAATTTTTCACATCAATCAAGTTTAGATTCGAATTTATGTTTTGTGATCAGCGTAGTAGAGTATTTCTGGGATTGAATGAAGATATTGGACTTGCATTTGGCTTTCATCTTGTGTTTTAGTTAGTATTAGGAAAATAGGTTTTCTCATATTGTATAATTGCTGCTAAATATTTACCTTATGCTGGATGTTAAATTGGAGTAGGGTGGCTTGTCAAATCAACTGATTTTAGGGAGGTTGCTCTTTTGATGAGCTTTGAGGTTGCCCCTAAAGTGGTCATAATGGTTTTGGTTTCTACAGTTCTTTTCTTGGTGTTTGTTATGGTTGCTGTTAAAACATATGCTGAATACTTTTCTTCTTCTTCTTTTTCTTCTTCTTTTATTCCATCTGTTCTATTAAGTAAATCAAAATTGCTTCTGGAAGGCAAGGAGCATTGTTTATGCCATAGTCAGCAAAACTTTGCTGCAAAGTCGGTATTTTTGAAAAATTTATAGTTTTTAAAATGTTTAAAACCAGTATTTTTTTGGACGATAGGAAGAAAAATGAACTCTTTTTGAGCAAATGAATCAAACACTTTTTTTTTAGTGTTTTTTTCTGTTCAAAAACGCTTTTGAGAGCAATTTAAATGACACTAGAGCTTTGCCTACATCCGTGTGCAATAAAGCTTGTTTACATGCCACACATGTATCTACATGGGACAATAGGTCTTGGATCCCATCATCCATCATAACGACACCACTATATTGATGCCCTAGCCCAAGAATCAGGTTCATCCACTGGTCAGATGGGCTACAATTTGAAAAACAAATTTGCAGCTCTGAAAAACTTATCTAAAGTTTCTAAACTGCATACAAATATCAGCTTATCCAACACTTCTATGGCCCTCGAGAAGTTTTCAAAAGCGAGCCTTCAATCCCCACTATGTTTGTTATGGTGTCATCCACTTGAGATTTGCATCTACCTCATTTTTGTGTTCATGCTCTGTATTTCATTTTTCTGTTGTTTTCTATCAAAACCATATGACACATTCCCTTTAACAGAAGTGATTTTCATCCTTGGGCCATATAAAGGCAAGATTATTAGATGAACTAAAACACCACTAATCAAGTCTAACATTATGTACGTATTTCTTTTGTAAAATCCAATATAGCAGTACTTCACATCTGTAACTTGAAGCCATTGCATAACTAATCTGTTACTTTCCAAGAAATAGTAAAATTGTGACAATGCAAGCTACATGATGAAAACAAGGAGTGGTTTAGCTGGTAAAAAATTCCCACTTTGGTATATTTAAGCTAGGTCTTGCATTTATGCACATTCTGTTAGTTGTCAATCTGTTTTTAATTTGCTTTAAAAGGCAGAGAAGTTCAAGATACACTTTTGGATGCATCCACAACTTGTTACCGGTTTCCATTGAATAGATGAAGTTGTAATGCTTCCACAATCATGGAGATGAAGAGTGCCTGATGATTCTCAACAGGTGCAAGGAAGCAATGCCTGAAAATGGAGGGAAGCTTATTATCTTGGAACTGGTTCTCCTGTCTATTTGGCTGTTGTTCTTGAGTACTTGGCAGCTGAGGTTTTGGAACTGGCTGGGAATGTTGCTAGAGACAATAAGAAGATCTGCTGCGAGATACTTATATGCTTCATAATTTTTTGCTTAGAAGTTCATATGATTCGTAGAAGTGTCACCTTTTCCTTCTCCATTCATTCTGCTTTCTGTATTCTGATAGCTTACCATTAGTTTTTAACATCTTTAGGTGCCATTTGAAGTTCTTGTCCGAAGACAGATAGCTCGTTTGTTGGATCCAAGCCTTCAGTGTGCAAGGTTATGAAGAGGTTAAGATTGTTTTAATCTTTAAAATGGATTGCACACCTCCTTTGTGACATCTAAAAGCATTGAAGTAGATGTGCTCATCTATGATTGGAACTACTGTGAATCCTAATTTTTCTTATTTCTTATTTTCTAAATGTAAACCTCTATTAGAGACATCTTGGAATGGATATCTTGCAGCGATTTCAGCATCAAGATATTCTTGTGTCATTGTTCAAGCATTTCATTCCAACATCTATATTTGTATGTATGTGCAGTCAACTTACCATCTAAACATGTGGTCCATGTAATGGTGCAGGTGGTGCATCAATTTCTCTCACATACATTGCTGCTGAAAGGATCATTCCTGGTTAACTTGATTTACACACCCTGTGATTTTAGCAGCCCATATAAATACGAAGCATCTATCTCTATCCATACATTTGAGTGGAAATGACCATGGAAATGTCAGATTTCTTCTCAGATCTTGCATTTTCCTGAAACGAGAAAATTTACAAAGATCCCACACTTGGAACTATCATTTAGTGTTGTTCAATTTATATAGTCCTACTTAGTGACATTGATAATTAGTGGAGCAATTAGCTACTTTGCTAGTGAGTCTTTGTTTTGAAGAAGATAAGTTCAATTTATATAGTCCTACTCAGTGACATTGATAATTCATGTTAATTGCACTTCTCTTGTTTCAGGATGGAAAAATCAGTTACTTGGAAGACAAGCAGGTGAGCTGTGGCCTGGACTCTGTACTTTGTATAAAATGATAAGATGAAACCAAAATCTTATTTGGTGCTTTATCTACGATGTGATATATTGCTTATTCTGTTTGCTTATAACAGTTGATGTTTATGAAGAAAATATGATCATTCACTGTTTGATACATGTATGGGTTCTAATCATGCATTTGCAAATGTGAATGCAAGTACTATGATTTCTTTGTGGATTCAAAGTGTGAAAACTTGCTAAATGAAAATGTCTGCTAATTACAAATTACAAGTTAAAAGTATACATAGAGAATGATTAATGGCTGGATGAATTTGTTTCCCATGTGTAACTGTGTGGTAGCATCAATCTGTATATTTGTATATCCTTCTTGATAATTTTGGTTCCTTGTGATATTTGAATGCATAATGTTATGGTCTGCATTTCCTTCTGCTTGCTTGAAGCCTTGTTTCACAGCCATGTTTATGGAACACAAATGGAGGTGCATTTGTGAGTAATTTTATTTACTTCATTTTGTGGGATGAAGCCCTTAAATCTCAGTCAGAATGCTTGAATCTTTACAGTTAGAGCCTGAATTCAAGCATAAATTAGAGTTGGAAACACTAAGAACCCAACAGAATTCTAGCATAAATTAGAGCCTTTCAACTAGAAAAAAAAAAAAAAAAAAAAAACTGCTTTTTGTAATTTATAGCTTAGCTATGAATGAGACCATGCCATGTGCTTATATAGACCATGAAACTTAAGCAACTTCTTTCATGTCAACTGCTTGATAGTTCAAGTAAAGTTTTTTTCTTCAGAATATAATCAAAAGGGTTTTCTGACTCATTGTACAGTACTGCAGAAATGGTGATTCAAAGAAGTTGGCAAGGCATTTATTTTGGAGCACTTTGAGGTGGTTTTTCTTAAGAGCTTGTTTGTTTCTCAGTCTTGACTATATCCTTGCAGGACACAACAGAGTATCAAAAGTCACTGGCACGCAAGATGGAGGCTTGCTTGAAAGCGAAATGCGATAAGTTAGGTGATGCCTTTGTAATGGATGAAATGTGATAAGTGAAATTTCCATTTTGTGGATGTTTTATATACCATGTTTGTTGGCCCTAGAACTTCATGAGCTAAAGTTTGCCGATATTCATTTTGATGAAAGTCCATGGTAAATAGACCATCCTATTATTCTGTTATTCTGTTATGTTTTCGAAGCTTATGTGGCTTTCGATCTAATGCACTAGGAAAGTTGGGTCATTTAGATGCTACCCTAGGATTGCATCTCCACAAGTGCAACACAATATAACAGTCAGGCCCACTTGGGCTCGGGTCCAGAAATTCATTGCCTTTCTTTTTCTTCTTTTAATATATATTTCCTATTTCATTGTTAAGGGTGTGAACAGTTAGGCCCACTCAGGCTTGGGTCCAGACTCCAAACTCCTCGGTCTGTTGTTCTGGATCTAATGGACATTTATGCCAAATTACTAATTTTGCCAGAAATTGGTTGCAGATCTTCTGCTATACTGGGAATTGATGCACTTGTGGGCAATCAAAGTTCCATCTATAGTCTGTCTGCTATATACAAAAGCTCCCTGCACCTTGGAGATACATTTCCTAGCACCTTTTGTAAGTGGATGGTAGTATTTTAGCATGGATTTTGTAAGGACTTTCAATCAATCTGATTGGCTTGAAATCCCTCAAGGACCCACACCTTTTTACTTTGGAATGAGAGTAATAAGTGATGTTCCCAACTCCAATGAAAATACAACTACTTTCAGAAGCTTACATTTCAACCGTTGTAGTATATATAGTATGTAGTATGGATGCAAGACCTCCCAATTGAAATGAATTATTGTTTTATGATGAGCCTCTTGGTTAGGAGACTTGATGCGATCTTCCATTGCGAATGTCCAATATGACCCAAACTCGGGTTGGGTAAGTCGGGTTCAGTTTTATGAGATTTATTTTGGTTCATGAAGTATGGATTCTTTGCAAAATGTTTCATTATTTTTGTAGAACACTTTCTGACAAATGATTCTTTTTGTATGCAATGCGTGGGCCAAATAAAATCCCCTTTTAAATTGAAGGTGAATTTAAGAAGGTTACAAAACATCTCATACTATAAAATTATGAGTTTGACCCTTGACTCATGACTTTTTTTTCCTTTTTAAACAGTTGCCCACGTAGTTGAGCTGGGTTCCTACTGAGTTGGCCTATTTTAGTAGATGATTCCAGTCGATAACTGGCTTGACTGTCTGGTTCTTACAGGTTTTAAAGGAATGATCACTAAATATCTCAAAGTTATTTTATATTGGAATGTGGTATAGTTTTCTCTGGTTAGGGAATCAATTTGAACTATCTGACTTGGATTTGGCTTTGTTTTCGCACAATGGATGTGTTGTTCACCATACTAATTCTTGTGTTTGATTGGACCAGAGTTTTTTCAAAGTTCAACTTCCTTTTGGTTCGTATGTACTGTAGCTTCAAAGTTCACAGCTGAAAGTTATGATTGGTTCTTCTTCAATTCGTTAATGAAAACATGAGGTGACCCCAAATCGAACAAGCCAATCCGGAAACCACACCTCTGGCTCAAACTTTCCTCCCGCAACAACCAATTCAACCAGCAGCTAACAAAGAGCTAACAAAGAAAAACGACCTCAGTTTCTTAGCCTGGAAACTATGACTTCTTATATGCAGAAGTCATTAGTCTAATTTAGTTTACTTTTTCTCTGCTATTCACATCAAATTTTTAGTAGAACAAACTGATTTTGACGGGTTTATGGAAACCTAAATTTCTTTGTACCTGTTAGCAAGATTGTTAATACTCTTCACATATCTGTTTATTGATGTCAAGTATCTCTTTTCAATAGGTAACTCGGCTTAATTCAAGCTATCTAGGTGGTTTGGCATCACATATTCGAAATGCTAGGAATCTATTAGCAGATTCAAAAGTAGAGAAATTCCATTTAATGGCTTTACTCCTTTGGTGAGTGAATCCATTAAATTTGTTTTGCAATCTGTGTTTCTTGTACATTTTTGCCAGAAATTTGTCTTCGATTTCACTTTCTTTCTTTCTTTTTTCTTAATGAGAAAGATTTGCTCTTTAAACTCCCCTTTTTTTTTTTTAAGGCTAACATTACCAAGTCATCTTGAAGGTCTTCTCCCTTCCATTCTTATTTCCCTGAACCCTTGATTGTGGAAGGTGACTGGTCAACTGTCATCAGTTTGATGAAGAGAAGGATGGCCATCACGTATGGGTGCATTATGTGCATCAGGGAGGTGGAACTGTTTGATCACCTATTCTTACATTATCACTGGGAGGCTATTCTGTGGACCTGCTAAGGGGTTTTGGGGGGCCATCTTCCCCTGTGTATTTGGGATGACATGTTTAGTATTGGACT
The DNA here is from genome assembly GCA_037074715.1 of Magnolia kwangsiensis. Lineage (NCBI taxonomy): Eukaryota > Viridiplantae > Streptophyta > Magnoliopsida > Magnoliales > Magnoliaceae > Magnolia > Magnolia kwangsiensis. The sequence goes on from CM073579.1 coordinate 27,883,279, forward strand.
TGCTTTCAATGTGGTTTTGCTTTCAACTGATAAAAGATCAAGACTTCCATGTACAGCTTGTGGAATTAGTATTGGACTTTATGTAGGTCTTTATAATTATAATCATTCCATTGAATGGCCCATTCATGAATTTGTGCCTGTATCTTCTATTTTAACTGCCTGATGTAGCATAACTATTGACATGACCATGATAAGGCTGATAATTGATTTTTGGTAATTATAATGATGGTAATCAATAGATAAATGGTACATATTACTGGGCTATGGGCTCCACTTGTCATTGTTGAATACCTATTTCTTGGAAATTCAATTGTGTAAGATGATCTGAATTGGAACAGAGGAACATCATTTCATTAGTACAGTGTTGGGGTGGAAAATGGTGAGGCCATTTCTATGGAGGACACAACACTTTTCTTTTTCAAAAAAATATTTATATAGCCTTAAAAAATAAACCTTGAAGAATTTGGAGAATGCTGATTTACTGATTTAGATATAGCTTTTTAACATGTGAAATGACGACAATGCCCTTTGTATGTTTCTCTGTTAAGTAGTAGTGGAGTCGAGCATTGTGGGGCCTGATGGCACACATTTCAAATCAAACCTGTACAACAGGTGTGGTCCACCATGATGATTAGATTACCTGGAAATCATGTCAATGTTGTTATCATAGAAAACTAAGTTCAACCTCTTCTAAAGAAGGAATTCCAGTTTTATGTCAATCACTGTCATCATCATAGCCTTGTCCAAGCCATTTGTTGTTGGTGTTAAGCACCCTGTTTCACCAACTACATTTGAGAGAGGATTTTTTGTGATTATTGTTTGGCAAAAGTTTAAAACCAGCTACCCACCTAACGTGAACGGTCCTTTACCTGGGGATGCCATTGTAATAAACTTGTTCCTTTACCTGATTGTAATAATAGTCTATTACATTGCGCTTGTGGGAGTTCTCATTGCTGGTCCCCAGCCCGGATAAAGAAGGAGATTTGTGTCAGTTTGGCAGTTGGCAACAAGCTTACCTATATAAAAATAAAATAGTAAAACATGCCTATAATTTCCAAGAGCGTGCTTTATCGTTTCTAAATATAGAATGAATCCATTTCTCATTGTTATGTTCCAAGAGCATGCTTTATCTTTTCCAAGGCACTTACTTATTAAGGATAGCAGGATCCATGATTCATGCAAGGTTTGTGTCTCCTCAAGTTCAAATTTCTAACAATATTAGTGGTAAAGGTGGGTTGCATTTCACATACATTCATACACTCTGAAGTTTGTTATATCGTGACTGATGTAACTAGCCAAACAAAAGGACTACTGATTTAGTTATAATACAGTAGAAGGTTCTATACACATAATCTTGACTTTTCTTGTTTGTGAACTGTCGTTATTTTACATTACTTTCATTTCATTGGTGTCATTTGCAAGTGTCAAGGCAATTTTATATGCTCCAAAGATGAGATGCATCAGGTTTTCTGTTTGTTACTATTATTAGGTGGGAAGGCAAAAATCAGCCTGCAAATGAGAAGGGTAAGCTGTGTTGCACGGAAAGCCCCAAGTTTTAGTGGTCCACTAATGCTTTCAAACTGAGCTTTTGCAAACAATTTATCCTTTTGACTGTGAGGGCACAACATGCCTTATCTACTTAAAGTGTCTCTTGTTCTTGTTCTTGTGTAGGAACTTGTTCTTATTCTTGTTCTTATGTTTGTTGAGGGCCCAACATGCCTTATCTACTTAAAGTGTCTCTTGTTCTTGTTCTTGTGTAGGAACTTGTTCTTATTCTTGTTCTTATGTTTGTTGAGGGCCCAACATGCCTTATCTACTTAACGCTTATTGGTGTTTATAGGAACTTTCTTCATAACATGTCATTTGCCACTAACATGTGGGTGGAAGCACTATTGGTTGTGGATGCTTTTACTCAGTTTTCTATTATTCATTGTAATACAATCATGCCTCAATGTTCGAATGACAATGCCCAATCTTCTAGATTCTTTTGATTTTCTTTAGCGGCTTTGTAGTTATGGGATTGATTTTTTGTCTTTGTCTATTTTCATTCTTAATAATTTAACGTTTTCTTTCAAAAGAAATGCATCAAATTATGAAGCTGACCTATTGATCTGCATTCCTGCCAATCTACAGGAGCTGGAAAGGGAGGGAACTGCTAGGTCAGATTTGGAAAGGGCTGCCCATGTTGATTTATTAGACATCAAAACAGAGATTTTTCCCTTCATTTCTTAGGTAATGTGATGGAGAACTTTGGAAAGAGATTAGGTTCATTCAGTTTTGAAAAACTTGAACTATCAGTAAAGAAAAATTCAGACCATACAAGCCTTCTGAAGACATGACTTTTGATGTGCATTAGCTCTGCCATCACCATACTTATCGTGTGAAGCTGTCAATTGTGCCCTTCCTTTTTGATCTTTTAGGAAGCTTATGAGAGATTCTTTTACGGTAACCTCTCACTCTCCTTATTGCAGTAACCAACGTCTTACACTAGCATGTGTTTGATGCTTCATTACAGTTTCTTTTTTCATAATAAAAGTCTCTGTCATAGCGTTTGGTTGCATCAAATGGCCAAAGGTGCATTTGGTTGTATCAGTGATTGACTTGATCCTTATGATCATGGTAGTAAGTGTTTGTTGTGATCAGCTAACACCTGATCATATATATCCTCCACGGGAGTGTTGATTTTGCAAGAATCTGTATGGGCAGGTCTAGCAACCAGCAGAATGGAAGAACTTTCTGCATAAGTTTTATTATGCTATATTTCCATGAAGGTTTCTTGTTGGATGTGTATATTAACGTTCTTTTTGATAAGTAGAATGTCTATGAACAGATCCACTTTGCTGTATTTTTTTGATAAGGAAGACCGGTTTACATCGAGAGACTTGGTAAAGCTGAACCAAACAAGCTTATGCACATTACTAGAATACACAAGTACATAAGGTATCATGTACATGAGTATGAGAGGAACTGTATGATTTGTGACCAGTGGCTTTGTAGAATTTCTATAGGTTTTCAATTCCGACAAGTGGGGCTCATGGTTTGGCAATCTAGACTATTGGTCTATGCTCCCAACTATACTCAATAGGACAATCTTAGCTTTTCCAATTTGAGGCTGAGTTCAGGATTCTTGAGATGATGCAGGCTGTGGTTTCTCATGAATCTGAGAATCGGATGTCTACATCGGCTGTAGTAGCTTGCATGGCTCCCTTACTTCTCTTCCCACTTCTTGCTGGTGACTCTGAGATTCTGAATGAGTTTGTTATAATTATATTATAAGAGTTCAAAAGCATATTTTTAGCTATAAGTTCGCTTACCACTTCTAACTAAGAAAATGCAAAATGGGGAACCAGTTTGGGTATTTATGTTCCCTGTACAAGTTGGTAGTTTTTATTGGTTTAATAGTTTTGGTGGTAAAGGTAAGCACTGCTCAATTGTAAAGGTAAGCGCTGCTGCAATAGCTGATTGATTCATTTTTCTTTTACTGGTAAGAAACCAAATATTTCAGTGTAAGAAAATGGGCGTTAGTGGTATTATTACATTAAAATGATTTTATGTTTTATTGATCTTCTCTATAATATGATTTTACAGGTAGAAATGGTGGCATGGATAGGAAGAAGATGATTGCCATAGGTATTATGCTCTAAACCTCTGCATTCTTTTTTCATTGCTTCTTGTTCAGTGGCGTTTTGTCAATACGAGGGGATAATTTATAGACCATAGCTGTCCTGAAAATACCATTTTGTCGAAACTAAAAACATTTTCAATTCATCCAGCACAAATTGGCACAAAATATTTAATATGCTTGGATCTCATTCTTAAAGATGGTGGGCTCAGGTTTGTTTCTTGCAAATGAGATTGCCGAGCTTGTGGCCATGTTGATTCTGTTGCGAGTATTTTCCACTACTTTCATAAAATTGTGTAATTTTTGTTGCTTATGTATGTATGAAAAGCCTTGCTCTCAGTCTCTGTTTGATTGAGACAAAGAACCCAAGTTTGGCAATTGTTTCAAAGAAGACCATGCAGCCATTGCTGCATTCTTCTCAGCTTGCTTCTTTGTCTTTGTTGGATCACCTGCTAGGATTTCTTTTCAAGTTTTTGCTGTCTTGGATTTTGCACTTGAATGTCTTCCTTTGTTTAACTTCAGAAAACATCATCAATATTTCAGGTGTCTCTCTCAAGAATGTGGCATCCACCGCATGTGAGAGATTGCACTTCGCATTCCTTGTCTGTATTTATTATGCAATGAGGTTTTCTTGATACTGTTCCCAACTAACATGCTTGTTATGTTGACTGCATTGCAGTGCACCACTTTGGGGATTTGTTGTTGCTTTCATGTTGTTTAACATAAACGGTAAGGCATGCTGGTTTTTTGTCTTACGAGATGTAAGTTGCCCCATCGTCTTTACTAATATAGAATGTTCTAGATTATTTATATTGTCAATTGATTTTTTAAAGCCATATATCTGTTTCATGATCTGTGGCTCACTTCATTATTGGATTGACCTGATTCTTTTACTGTGGACGTCAGCATAATGGGACCCTTGTGATAGATGGTCCGATCCTGTACCTTTATGCGACCATTTAGATGTGTGTAAGCTCAGCGAAGCTCCTTTTTTATTGTAATATCGATTTTCTTTCTTTCTTTTTTCTCTCTTTTTTCTTCTTCTTCTGCCCCTCTCTCGCCCATGTCATCAATGATAGTCCAAGTAAAATCCTTTTGATGTTGATGCAGATTGACTTGTAGCAATCTGCTCCAACTACAACTAGATCGAACACTGAGCTCTGATTTTTCAATCAAATGTTGCCACAACACACATCATCTTGATTTTGGTAAAGAGATTGCATGGTGGGGACCACCTATGAACACAGATAAAGTACTAGCTTCTATATATAGTCTTTCTTTTTTTTCATGTACATCACAAATTGTGCTAGCTATTTTTTAGGGGTCATTTGGCAACCTAGAATTTAGAAATTACTAAAGAATTTATTTCCAGGAAACAAATTCTCTGAGAAATTGAATCTATTGGTTATGTCTGGAAACTGGGAATAAAATTCAGCAGATTCTAGAAATGTGCTTGGAAACTTGAAATTCATTACCTTGGATTGTCTACTTATATGACAAATTAAAGAAATATTCACATTTCCCTAGGGATTTGGAAGCTTCCCTTAGGCCAAGAATTTAAGAACTGGCCTTTTTCTGGAATTGACTTGATAACTTGATATGTCATTATGCAAAATCTATAAAACGTGCTTGCCTTTTCCTATTTCACTGCTATGACACCAATGGATGTACAAGACAAGGCTGCTGTTACTGCTCTCAACAGCAAAGTTTTCAGACTGTCTTAAAGCAAAAGAAGCCTGATTGGTGTGATGTAGAGAGAACCCTGAAGCCTGGTCTTAAAGCCTAACTGGTGTGATGAAGAGATAAAAGCCTGATTGGTGTGACGTACAAAGAATGGCTTTATAGCCTTATAAAAGTTCATAACGTCTCCTTAAAAGCAAAGAAGCCCAATCTTAAGGCCTATGCTCTTAATTAGATATATAATTTTCTAAACTACCTTAACTTGCAATGAAGAAAGCATCTGAATTAGGCAAATAAAGATTTTCTAGCAGTCACCATGTCATGGGAATATTGTAATACTAGTCTCTGATTAAAAATTTAGTTTCTTGCATTTTTTTTTTTTTTTACCACTTAGCCATAAAATGGTAATGGAATAGAAGTTCATGTGCTTAAGAATGTTATATTCACTGGACATGTTGGTTTTCTGTGCAGATACTGGACACAAATCCCCAACTATTTTTCCATCTTCAACAGTAGAGGTTGATAGAACTAATTCGGAAGGGAAAAGTAGAAGAAGCTTTGGAGTTTGCCCAGGAGGAGCTTGCACCAAGGGGTGAAGAAAATGCAATGCTATTTTACCTAGTTCAGTATTCCTAGTTAATTTTATTAATTAACATTTTTTGTCATGGCAGAAACCTGTAGCCTCACCGAGTTCTCTTCTTTTGCTCTAAATTATGGAGGCTTTTTCTCATGATCATATTTTCTCTATTTGATTGTTCAAACAAAAGATTTTATTTTTCTTTGATTCACGCAACACCAGATTTATTAGTTGGTACGTTTCATGCAAGGATGGAAGACACTGTCAACTAGATTACCACTTAAATTAAATTATAAAGTTTCTTCCATAAATTTTTTGCCAAGTTCTTAACAAATTCAAGCTTCTACAGCCAAACTTTTTTGAAGGGTTGGGCATATCACAACACCTAAAAACTGCAAGTGAAGTGAATGCAGCCATTCTCACAAGCCAGAGTCATGAGAAAGGTTAGGAGATTTTCCCTGCATTTTGCACTATTTCACAAAATGGAGACCATTTAATTTCAATTTTTTGCTTCTAACCCCCTGGTCGATATATACAAAGAGAAGATGCTGGTTGCTACATTGATCATCATACGGAACTTTAAATTGCCATTTCATAACTCTAGCTTCTAATGCCCCAATGGATTGAACTGGAAAAACTATTAGTGGGATTTAAATGATTAGAATATTGATTTCTCTTGTTACTTTTCTGTATACTAAACACAAAAAATGTATGGCTTCATGATTTCTCTAGTTACAATATTGCAATCAGGTACACTTTATATTCTAGGATCCAACCATGCACTAAGGGTACTCAAGGACTTTCCCCCAAAAGCTGCGCACTGGATGCAATCCTCCCGAAATTGCAATTGGATTCAGGTGGTTCTGTTTGGAATCCACTGTGAGTTGGGGTTGTAAAAAAATCGGGAAACAAAATCCTAGTAATTTGGTTCTCGTTTCCCACTCTGACACATGCAAGTTTTTAGTTCTCCATTGAAAAGAAGAAAAAATCAATTTGGGTGATCTTCCAAATGGCCTTTAATTGATGCTCAGTTGTCATTCTGGAGAATTGTGTGAAAAATGATCTAAGTTGTTTTAATTGTTGCATTGTTGTTCATCTATCTTTTTCTTATTATTTTTTTAAAAATTTATTTATTTAAAAGTTCATATTTATATTTTAAAAGCAGGTAGGCAGGAAATGTGAGTAAAACAAGCTCATTAGTTTATGGTAGAAAAACCTAGGTTACAAAAACGCTTGGTGACTGGTTTGGAATCTATCCACGAGAAGTAAGATTTATGCTTGGAAACCAATGTATTAAAATATGGTTACGTTACCTAACAGTAATGGCAGTGCCCGTTACATGATACAGGGCCATAGAACCCATTTTGAAAAAATAAAAGAAAAGAAAAGGCCAATACAGAGCCATGGCGGACCGATTATCCCCGTAATGGGCTGATACGGGCCTGTTAACACTTTTTCCTTTAAAATAAATTTTGATTTCTATATTGGTATGATTTTCATGCCAGATGATATGGAGCTATCAATAAGGGAAACAGCAAGCAGGAGCTGATTGGGGTTGTTGTGGATCGGATACAAGGTGCAGATTTGCATTTTGATATGGAGCTATCAATAAGGGAAACAGCAAGAAGGAGCTAATACCATGTTTGCATGGTATTAAATGTTTGTTTTTTTTTTCCCCAGATTTCTATTCCAAATAGAAACTAAAATTTCAATTTGAAAAGTGTTTGTGATTCTCATGTTTTTCTCCACCCACATAATTGACAACAAAAATGCAAGATATTTAATCAATGGCCACTGATCAAAATGGTTGGATTCATCTAATCAAAGTAGTTCCCAATAGCTTTTTTTGTTAATTTTATGCAATGTAAGTCATTTTACCTCTTCTCATGATATGTCATTTTATAATTGGTTCCTTATCCTGAAACTTATGATATTAGTTTTAAGGAAATCATTAATTTACAAGTTTGACTATATTGAATGAGATTGCCGAGCTTGTGGCCTTGGTTGCAATTTTGAATTTCAGATGTATGTCTGGAGAACTTTCAAATTTCAGATTACCTCTTTGTTTCTATGGATTGGTAAAGCAAAATGTATGTCCATTGTAATTTTCAATTTCATTTTGTTGCTTGCAGGTTCATTGCAATGTATGCTACTCTTGCCAGTCGAGATGTGGTATGTATTATCATTGGTCATCTTGCATTATCAGATCTTCTTTTTCTGCCATGGCGCCTTTCATTTTAAATTGCATAACTGAAAGTTTTCAACTTGTGGTTTAGATCTTCATTATTTGTATTTTAACATGCTAAGTAAAATTGTGATTGCCATTTTCCTTAGGACTGTTGCTTGATTCCAGAGTCACCCTTTTATCTGGAAGGACCAGGTGGGCTTTTCGAGTATGTGGAAAAAAAACCCAAAGAGAATGGACTCATGGTTATTGTTGTAGCTGAAGGTGCAGGACAGGAGCTTGTTGCCGAAAGAATCCATTCAATGGACCAAGAGGATGCTTCAGGAAACAAGCTACTGCTTGATGTTGGGCTATGGACTCTATTTTTTTGCTTTTTGTGCAGATTTTGAATACCAATTAATTTCTTTTCGCTATTTTGTTTTGCATGTATTAGGCATGGATGAATGGGAGCTATAGATCGATGCATTTTATTTGTTTATTTTTTATTTTTTGAAACTATTCGATTTATTATTGTAAATATTATTAGTGGCAGCTCGATGCATGTGAAAGGGCCACATAGGCATGTATTTTTTTTATAGGAAAACAATCACTAGGCACAATCCACTTCTCAGAGGAATGTGAAATTAAGTGGGCCTTGACCAAAAGGGTCAATGATAAGGTCCATCATTTTATGAGTTGGAGAGGTAGGACTCATAAATGGGACTCACTGTAGAGTCAGGCATCTATTTTGTGTCATTTTCGCTTTTTCTTTTTAATTATTATTATAAAATGAATGTTTGCAATCTAATGAGCCTATACTTCTGAAACTGCAGCCAACATGAAGCTGCCATAGGCAATGGAAAAGAGAGCATGAGGCATAGGGAAAAAAAAATCAAATCACAATTATAGATGTGTTTATAAATGCGTATGCATTAAGGAATTAGGAGCTTAAATGCTAATTGAAGTGTTAGTAAGGTTAAATCAGTCTCACATGGATTTGGAGTAAAAAATTCACATATCACGACCTTACCGTGCATAGTGTCGGTAAATCCCCTAAGCAGTGGCGGCCTGCACAACCGCCAGTAAAGCCCCTGTGCAGCGGCGGTTTGCACAACCGCCAGTATAGGGAGCACAACCGCAGGTAAAACCTTTACCGACCGAGGCTTCACCGGCATTTGCCAAACCGCAGGAAAAGGCTTTGCCGGTAGTTTTCTGGGCCTTTGCCGGTGGTTTTGACCGCCGGTAAAGGCCACTTTTCTTGTAGTGTCATTACCCTCCAGCTCAGGGGACTACCCATACATATTGTAGCCCAAATAAACTGATGACAGGATCATCGAAACCATTGGCCCCACCGCTCAAACTGTTGAAGGCTCCACTTCTTAGAGGGCTGATTTCAAATCTGGGTGCATAGTATACCTACCACATCCCTGAAAGTTCAGCAATATCAGCCATGAGCTAGGACTCCTAACATGGTATAGGTTACCTGTTATAGTATAGGTTGGAAGTGAAGGAATAAAATTTAGGTTTCGATAATTAGATTGGCATTATGTTATCAGGAGTTGTTGCAGTTGTAGCTTTGGAGCTTGATGGCCGTCTTGGCTTCAGAACCATTGTAGTAATTGAAGACCATTGGATGGGTGAATAACATAAAAGGAATTGGTAATAGTTGCACATCATAACCCCATGATTTAGGGTCTGCATTGTAAAGATGAGATGTCGCATAGGAAGCTAGAAGCCTAAGCAGTCATGTTATCAAGTTATTATGATTCTCGAAGCAGTAATTTTCCTTTTCTAAAAGAAAATACACATTAGTATGATGTTTTCATAATGATGCAACTCAATGGAATGTGCTACAGTGGTAAGAAACTAGCGACTTCATAATTCTCTAAATTTACCTAAACTACAAACTCAGAAAGAAGCAAGCATCTCATGTTCTCGAAGAATCTAACACTAGAAATTGGTTTTTCAGTATGAAAATGTTAAGAAACAACATGAAGATTCAACACCCTTTGGAAGAGCTACAACTTGTTCCTTCAATCAAGCAACTTCCCATTTCTGCTTCATCAACTCTGGGCCTCCAAACACTAGAGGAGAATCTTTCAAGCCTACCAATTTTGTTCAAATTGGGCAACTTGTCAAGAGCAAGCGGTTCCTCTAAACTCGACATTGCGGAGCTAGAAGTCAAAAAGGAAAGTTGGAGTAAATGTAAATACATGCAAGTGCTCCACAATAAACAATTGCACAAGGCCCTAGATGCCAGCATTAGATCAACAACAGTGCATGAAGGATTGATGCATCTCAGACAAGAAGATTATCAACCTTGGTTCAAGAATTCAAGTACCTGATTTAAATGTCAAAGAAAACTATATGAGGATAGGAATACATGTCTTACACATAGTTACGAAGGTCTGACCAAATTAAGATTGGGGTAAATCCAGATCTTTCTTAAATTGAATCATGCCTTGCATCATATAATATATACCAAAGCTACAAAAAGGGGTCTGTATAATATCTAATTCTCCATTAATCTCCTGGTATTCAGCTATTTTTGCACTCTAACCTATGAATCTAGGGTATCTAGAAGGTTCATACTAGATATCGTGTCTGAAACTTCAATTTTTTATGTAAAATCTGTACCCATGATGCATGGTGTATGTGAACATCATAGGTGCTGAACCTATCATAAATATAGATTGATCAAGGAACTGTATCACCCATACTTATGCTTCCTGAATCCTTATAAAATTCCCACTAGCCTTTGCCTCTACTAATTTTCCCTTCCAGACCTTATTAAGACCTTCATATTCATACGTTTTGTCTTGGAAACTGAAATTAAAAAGCACAGTAAATACCATTTAGTTTAGAAGAAGTTGCAATTACATTCCTTTTAAATCCAACTTAAAAGTAACATGAGTGCATTTTGCAGCCCAATCTTTTTTAAGTGTGAATTCTTAAGAAGTCACAATCTGCTTATTTCCTCCTCATTAGAATAATGTTGCACAATTCATTTCAAGAGTGCATCCAAACGCACACAAACGTTAACAAAAGCAGAAGCAAGCACAAAAAGACTTAAAGAAGCATCATACTTTTCAAAGCCATAAAGTTGATAACATTGCATTTGCTACAATAAAATGATTTTTTTTTAAAGGTAATGAAAGCACACTAAAAAGAAAAAGACTACATAAAGAGAAGGTGAGAACCACTCCAACTATTTACATGAAAAAAAATAATTAATTCCCTCACAAAAGCTCAAGGCTTTATGCTTATGGCTTTCAACATGACCCAACCTCTCAAATTCATAAAACACTCATGATTTCTTATTCCCAAATAGCCTAGAGCCTTACCAACAAGTATAAATGTAATGTCTCAGAAAAATCCGTACAAAGACTCGAGTACTACCTCAAGCAGAAATCATTAAGAATCGAATTATGTAGAAATTAGCCAAAAATTAATTCAGTAATAAACTGAATTAATCGGTGAATTAGCTTGAACTACTTTCTATACGAACTGCAAGACCCAAAACGAGTAGAATCGCTAATGTTACATTATATAGAAACCTATGATCAATCTCAAAACCCAGTTGCTCTCGGGAGCATCACGAAACTCCATATCAGACCTGGACCGCCCCGTCGAAAGTTCGATCACTGTAAAACTATACGGTTATGAACGCCTTGCTGGACTTGACAACCATCTTAGAAATCAAGTCCGAATGGTATCCTAAAATGCATAACTTGAGTCTGGAGTGCAATGTGTGAGAAACGTGAATATTTTTAGGAAGATAAACTCAAACTTAAGTGAATTGAGCCGTTCGCTTGTAAGAAAGTTTTAAGGATTCAGACCGTCAGATTCTGACCCAATTACACCCTCAGATCAGGAAAAATTTTTAACACATGTACAATATACTTGTGGCCCTGATCGAATACCGGTGACCGTTGAACTGAAATAGGTCCTCCGCGGTCGATCTACTGATCCGATCAAACTGAAAACTGAACCCGACCTAGATCCAATGTCAAGAAACTTTTCTTATACCATATGTAGAAAATGGGCCTCCAGATGAGCCCTGTTGGACCGAATCAGCCACTCTTTGGCTATAACTTAAGTATACCATGTCCTTGGGGCCATTTTCATCAGTTCTTGGCCTATATAAGGACCTTTACCCACCCCTCTCTCATTCCATACGAAATTCCCAAAACCCTATGAGAGAGAAGAGAGAAAAGAGGAGAAAAAGGTGAGGAGAAGTGAGAGAAAGCGAGAGATCATTGCTGGGATTCGATCTCACCATTCCACGAGCTGAATCGCCTCTCCTGTGTCACTACACCAAAAATTCTGATTCCATTTTTGGGTAAGAAATCCTAACCCTAATCTGATTTAGGAATCCAAATAGCATAATCAGTGAAATAGTTAACCTATTTCGTGATTCAGGTAGCCGTTGTGTTGTAGGCGAAGACTTAGTGTACAAGCTGAGTTCGATTTGAATATATCGATGAAAGGTGCGGACTATAAATGTTTAGGTTATGATTTTTAAGGCTTTCAATGTCAGTTAATGATTTATGACTGACTTGATTGCTATCACATATGCTTAGATACAACGTTTCTGCGTATTATACATATATATGAACTATGTTAAAAATAATGCATTCCATGTGTTTGTTGAAATGTTTGAATGAATATGGAATTATATTTGGTACTTACTATGATTATTTGATCAAGATTACATGATTGATGTATGTATGACAACTCCTTGTGAAAGGATTTTCTATCAGATATAATATAACTAATTTGTTACACGTATGTTAACATGTGTAGTCTAAGTGTTTGATAAAATGCCTAAGTGAGGAAATGCTTATGGAAATGTTTGTAATGAGGGCATTGAGATAGGATTCTCAATAACCATATCTGTAGTTACAGTTTCCTTCGGGTAACTTATCTTACTACTAAGCGCTTTATGGATGAATGACTATGTATGTTAACATGTACTCTATGTGTTCGTTAAAATGCTTATGTGAGATTTATATTTGAATTGGTTGCTACATGCTATTTTGACTATCAAACATGAATGCCTATTGTGTTTGAGTATGATTAGGACTACTGCATAGTCCAGACAATCGATAATGATTTCTAAGTTAGTGGCCGAGGTCGTTTTGCCACACAAGATAGGTTCAAGGAATCTAAGTCGTACGCTGCTTGTTGACAGTGGTTGGGCCACGCGGAGTACTTACACACTTTATGTCGACTAAGTTAACGTGCGGTCGTACCAGTCGAGCTTGTCAAGTAACCCGATTGGCCATTGTATGTTCACCATGTATGGACATTACTGCTTGAATCTAAGGTACCAACTTACAGGTGAAAAGTCCATTTAACCTTAGTACCACGATCTGCTAAGACTCATGAGCTGGGCATGGTGGTATATGGGACATCGTAGTCGAGCTATCAGCCTATGCTGGGGTGACAAGCCTCCCTTAGTGACCAGTGAGTAACCCAAACTCATGAGCTGAAGATGGTGGTGTATGAGACACTGTATTCGAGCTGTCGGCTTACGCTAAGGTGATGAGCCTTTTCAGTAGTGACCTCGAGTATACACCAAGACTACGCTAAGGTGACGAGCCTTTTCGTAGTAACCTCAAGTATAAAATAGGCTTACGATCAGGTGACGAGCCTCTTATAGCGACCTCGAGTGTGAATTAAGCCTACGTAGAGGTGACTAGCCTCTCGTAGCAACCTATGGTATAAACTCATGAACTTGCCTATCATATCTGATTAACTAGGATTGACGACCCTAGATGGATCATTGTTTAGGTAAATGACATAAAGGGAGGTACCTTAACTTCTCAATTCTGCTGTATAAATAAGTCTAATTAAGAACTTGGCTAATCACATACATCTACCGTATTGCATGTGCCTTTGGCATAGGAGTTGAGCACAAAGGAAGGGGTGCATGTGCGATCGCAAGGGTATACATCATTAACACATATCATCCTTGCATTAATCAGAGTACCTAGGAATGCTTATTGTATTGTTTTATCATTACTACTTTACTGAATTGATAACATGTTAACATTTACTTTATAGCTCCACTGAGTTGATCACTCACTCTCACTTTAGGACGGTGTTTTAAAACACCAACCAGACTCTGTTTTAGTTGTAGATGATGACGATGCTTATGAAGCGGAGTCAGACTTTTATGATGACGAGGAGTTCTCCTACATGCAACTCTCTAGCGGGTCTGTGTAGACTTGGAGTTGCATATCGGGGTTACAGGGATATGATTGGATGATATTACACTTTACCATTTTGTATATTTTAAAATTTTACATGTAATTATTTAACCTGGCGACGTTCATACTCTGGGGACTTACAATTACTTATATGCTTTATATATTTATCACAGTCTCCCACTTGCATAATTTAATTGTCTTTAGAGTATGATATGTTGATTTAGTGCAATCTCATTTATGTTTAATGTACTAATACAGAAAATATTTAATCATTATTATCTATGTTGCATAAGTGATACGTTGAAACTCGGCAGTTGAGCTCCTGCTCGACCCCCGATTTTCAGGGCGTTACAATAAATATCATGGGATTTGTAACTCTTTTTTGAAATTCACTTCATGTTAAGACAATAAGAAAAGATCAACAAAATCCAAATACTTTTAAATAAATCAATTAATAGAATCTGTAATCAAGAAACTGATTATAAGAAAAAAAAAAAAAAAAAAAAAGTAAAATCCTACATCAATAAAAATTAAATTTTTACGAGTTATATAATCTTCAATATGAAGATCCTGTAGAACTAAAAGAAATATAATGAAAAGAATGTACCACATTGTTGAAACTAAATTCCAAAAAGGTTCTTCTGAAAATATCTCTACATCAATGAATTTATAGGGCCTACTCCTACCTTCTTCTTCTAGACGAATGACAATGTCTCCCATCCACATCTAAAGAACCGGGCACATCATTCCTTCTTCTTCTCAATAGGTGAGAATATGAAGTGTCACTAGCTACAGAAGAAGCATATGCAACTCTAGATTCACTACTTACAGCAGAAGCATAGGTAGTTGCAAGTTCTCCCTGTATCAAAGTTATCGTGCTCAAAGCAAAGGCCTGATCTTCCACAGGCGTAGCGGCTTGTGGACTCAAACCATGTGAAGTCTTGGGATTCTGAGGATTTACTGATGCAGATGAGATAGTACAGCCTCAATTATCCACCTTCTCCATCGTAGTAGAAATTCTAGCAATCAAAGCAAAAGCATAGAACTTTTTTAAAAAAATTAGAATAATTTTTTTAAAAAATAATTTTTGAAATAAAAACCAAAATCTACTGGCAATAAGAGAAATAGAAATCAAAAATTTCAAGATTAAGCTCAAAAGGAAAGATTTTTTCAAGAAAAAAAAAAAAAGAAAAAAAAAAGAGAGGTGGTAAGGAAATAGAGTTGAAAAGAAATATAAGAGATGGAGATCACCTCTTTCTAGCGGCCATAGATCTATGAATGGCCAGATCTACAAACCCCTATTCAAACGACAAACCCCAACCCAATCCCTTATCCAATTTTTGATTCCCATCCTCAATCTGCAAACCCCGTTCTGGTAAACCCCATAGCAACCTCAACAACCCAAATCACAGTAACTTCCTACTCCATCTCCGGCCCGCCACCGTGAACCCAATAACCCTAGCCTAGATAGACCCCCAACCACCAGTCCTAGATCCAATCATCCACCAAGAACCCCATCATCGCCACCCCAAACTTTGGAAAAATCCCAATTGCGCACCACTAGTCCCGATCGCGCACCACCTGACACGATCTTGTCCAAAACCCATCATCTTCCCTAGTCGCATTCTCTCGAATGAAAGGGGAGGGAGGGAAGGGGAGAGAGAGAGAGAGAGAGAGAGAGAGAGAGAGAGAGAGAGAGAGGTGGCAAGAGGGGGTAGCCAAGAGAGAGAGCGAAACCTTCCCACAAGTAAGAAAGGGTAGCTGAGAGAGAGGGAAACCTTCCCATGAGTCCGCCAGAATGAAAACTAAAAATGCGGGTCCTCTTTTATGCATGGACAGAGCTAGAGATAGATGATCATGCCAGGGGTTCTGTGGGGCCCACTGTTATGTATATGGTTTATCTAATCCATCCATTCATTTTAAAAGTTGTTTTTAGGGCATGATCCAAAAAATAAGGCAGATCGAAGGCCCCAGTTGACCACACAAATGATCAATGATAGGGACTTAATATCTACTTTTTCCTATGGTGTGGTCCACCTGAGATTTGGATTTGCCTAAGTTTTTAGGACCACAAACTAAAATGGGATGCAAAAACGGATGGACGGTGTGGATATACATCAAATCATCAAGGTGGGCCCTAAGGTAAGGGTAACACCTTGTAGGTTCAATTTGGATGCAGGCAGAGTTAGAGACGATGGTCTTATGAGGAGCTCCGTGGGGCCCATCATGATGGATGTGGTTTATCCATGCCTTTGATTCTTTTTAAGAGATCATTTTAGGACATGATCTAAGAAATGAGGCTTATCGAAGGCTCAAGTAGACCACACCATTGGGAAGAAAATTTTCAACGGCAAGAACTAAATATGCAATGCTTCCTATGGTGTGGTCCACTTGAGCCCTCAATCAGCCAACTTTTTTAGGCATATGCCATAAAATGATTTGTCAAAATGGATGGATGACTTAAATAAAACCATACATTGCGACTAGCCCTAGGAAGATTTTAATGGTAAGTGTTCAATCCCTGATGTTTCTTATGGTGTGGTCCACTTAACAGTTGGATCTGCCTAATTTTTGGGACCACATCCTAAAATGAGCTAGAAAAGAAAAAGATGGACGGGATGGATATTTATCAAATTGTCAAGGTGGGCTTTAAGGTAAGGGTAACACTTAAAATACAGTGGGAATGCATCCACGAATTCTATACACACGTAGAGTTAATGTTGACGGTGAATTTTGATTCAGCAATGACTTTTAGCCGTCGACATCTCTGACGGCTTTTGGTCATTGACAAAGCCAACCCATGACCGTCGACTTTGGTCATTTTTTTGATAGTGACTTGGTGAGCAACATCAATATCAAAATAAACTGAGTCACCGAACTGGTTTAATCCGAGTTCGATTTGAGCTGGGTTTGATCTAACTCAAGTCGAGCTGGGGCCAACTCGAACTCAATTCGAACTCATCTTCGAACCAAGTCGAGTCGAGCTTTTTCGAGTCAAGTGGAGCTAGCTAACTGAGCTAGCTTGGTTCGTGTACACCTCTAGTTATAGGTCATAGACATTTGAGTTTTAATTATTAAGGTACTAGTTTTAACAGAATTGTACAATGGACGAGTGCCTGTGCGGATAGGAGAATCTAGGGGAAGCGACATCTCCTCACTCTAGTTTTTATTTTGTGGGAACTCTGGCAATCTCGGAATGGGGCCTTTTTCGACGACAGATTGATGAATCACCGGTCAGTCATAGAAAATGTCTCCTGGTGGCTGGCATGCGCCAGGGAGGAGGTTGTCAGGAACAGATTCTCCCATCATCTCCAATCTATGGTTGGGTTTCAAAATTTTTGTCCAAAGCCAAAGTCGCAAGCGGTCATCCGATGGCAGAAACCACCTACAGGCTGGGTAAAGGTAAATGTAGACGGATCCTCTAGGGGAAACTCGGGCTTGGCAGGGGGCGGTGGCGTTTGTAGAAACGACAAGGGAGATTTTATTTTCGATTTTTCTTATGGTTATGGTAATTCTATGATGAACATTGGCGCTGAGTTCAGGGCAGTTCATGACGGAATTCTCTTGTGCTTGGAAAGAGGCTTCTCTCAAATCATTGTTGAGTCGGATTCAAATCCGGTGATCAAGGTTTTTAATGATGGGGCTAAGACTGCCTGGGTATGGAAAGGTTGGAGAACCCTTATAGACAGGCTCTGGGGTGGTCTCGCAACAGTGAATTTCATGCACACCTTTAGGGAGGGGAACTGCACGGATGATGCTCTTGCTCGGATGGGCAGCTTTTCCCAGTTTCGACAGGTGTTCTCCACTTCTGCTGATCTTCCTCGACAGGTGAGGGGATTCCTTTTCTTGGACAAAGTGCGGCTTAGAGTGATTAGGGAGAGGAAGATCCCCTGGAACCTTTTTTGTAAATTTCCGGTTGTTTCTTCGTTTGGCCTTTATGATAGGTCTTCCTTTGGTCCCTTTTTTTGAGGAAGACCCGAAACATTATAATTTTTGTCCAGAAATGAATATAACACTCTAAAAAAATAAAATAAATCAAAAACAAAAAAGGTACTGGCTTTAGCTGTTAATCCTAACCAACTACTTGAGTTTTCACTGCCTTGAGTTGGGTAACTTGGGTTGGATTACTCTTGATGTTAGATTGAGCTTGGACTAACCTTTAAACCAACCCAACCAACTTGAGTTGCATCCCTGCTTGCAACTGTATGCTTGATTAGCGTGACATCCGCTCCATCTGGAAAAGGTACCCAATGTGCTTGGATTGAAATGACACGCGTGCATGTGCACATCTACAATCGATTACCAATACCACCATCCCACTTAGTGGCATGAGGTGATCACCACACACCAGGCCTAGCTCCAATGAGTGGCCGAAAGTTTCCATGGGACACGTGGATGAACAGCTGTTTGTGTGGGCACTATTTTCTTAAAGAAAAGAAAGCAAATGAGTTAAGGGTTGCCCACGTTAGGATTCTAAGAGTCCAAAGAAAGCTCCAGGGCATGCAATAGATGCTACTAGATAAAGGTATGCAATTGCTATATAATGGTCTATTGTTGCCTTCGATTCTCACTCACATGTACACACTTCTTCTTCGTGTATAATCGCTTCTCCTTCGTACGTACATACACGTTCTTTCTCGGTGTGTACTCCCATTTCATTCACGTAAACATTAATAGAGACACGTGCGTGAACATGTTGCGTTTGAGAGTATTATCTGTTGCACTTCTAGTTTTACTCAGTTTGGGCCTCTCATCAGCCGCTAGAGCTGTGATCTACGGTCAAACAAAGGGCGGTGGTGGAGGTGGTGGTCGAGGTGGTGGTGGCGGTGGAGGTGGCGGGTCCGGCACTGGATCTGGATCCGGTTACGGGTCTGGATACGGTTCTGGGAGCGGGTCTGGGTATGGTGGTGCAAATGGTGGAGGCTATGGAAGCGGAGGTGGTGGTGGAGGTGGCGGTGGGAGTGGCGGAGGTTCTGGGAGCGGTTCCGGTTCCGGTTCCGGATATGGTTCTGGAAGTGGCTCTGGCTCGGGATCTGGGGCTGGAGGAGCTAGAGGGGGAGGTTATGGAAGTGGTGGAGGTGGCGGAGGTGGTGGTGGGTCCGGTAACGGGAGCGGAAGTGGAAGTGGGTCTGGTTACGGGTCTGGGAGTGGGAGTGGTTCGGGCAATGGTGTTGGAGTCGGTAAAGGTGGAGGCGGTGGCGGTGGTGGCGGGTCTGGATTTGGTCCTGGCTCGGGGTCGGACTATGGATCCGGGTCGGGCTATGGGTCTGGATACGGTGGCGGGCGTGGTGGGTCACCTTGAATAAAATCCAAATGAGAATGGCTACTTCTACTACGTTTTCTTTTTCATCTGCTTGTATGATACCATTTTGGATGTTGCTGGGGTTTTCTCTGGATTGCCACAAGTAGATGGTATAGATTACATATGAATAAATTAAAATCCGTATATTCTACAAGGTTTTTCTTTTGAGCAGGTTTTAATTCTTTTGCCCCAGTCGTGGCCTACAGTCACCAGCATGTGTAGCTCGGCCGTCCCACTTGCAATATGGCTGCATTATCAGGATTTCTCATCTTCTGAGAAGTATTATAAATCGGCCATGAGCCGTTGATCGTTGTCAAAAGATGATGCTTATGGTTTGATGATCATGGCCGTGGCGTCCGAATGGATCATGTTAACATACCTAAGTTTTATTTATTTATTTATTTTTAAGAAAGTGAAATTTTATAAATAAAAAATGCAGCAGAATTTTATTTTTATTTTTCAAAATTTTCAAATTTAAGTGACCATAGATCTTCATCATTGATTATCTAATGTTTCAAAATCCCAAATCTAAACTGTGGATGGTTAGATTTTAAGTGAATCAAGTGCATCATGTACAAATGAAAATGCTTGCCGATGGAGATGGAGGGAGACGAAAAACTCTCTGTCTCTTCTCTATCATGCACAAGAGGTACATCTAAGGTCTCTCTCTACTTAGAGCTCTCCACTTTGAGATATGATCTTATTTATACAAATGGATTAGGGTTACGAGGGATTAGGGTCATGGGGTGTATCAGGTATGGTACTCGGCCATCTTATATATAATTTTCATATACCACCATGTCATTGAAATCCTATAAAGTTTTCTTATCCATGCATGTACTTATAAGCCAATCCCGCCAAGGACATGGTCATTTATCAAGGACCCCATTGCCTGTATATATTGATCAAGTGATGGACCATCAAATCTGGATTATAAGATTATCATCAAGTATGATAAAAACCATTTTAATAGTTAAAAACCTTAGTTAAGAATTTTAAAACCATTTTGGTACTAGGCCCAGTAGAAAAAAATCACATGATGAACCTCTGATCTCTTAGACCTCCGTTATAAATTAGTCCTTGGGAAACTAGTGGATCCTTCGTTAGCCCATGCAAAGATCAACAAACCCTAATAAATGCACCTAACCACAATTATTTTTACTGGCCACGTGGCAACTCATAAAGAGAGTCAAAGCCCGAACAATCAAGGCCTTGACCTAACATGTTTTCACATCTGAGCATTAATTAAGTTCCAATGCATCATCAAGTCTAACATATTTCAAGCAAATGAGCCCTCGGATTAATGACTTACTCTTCTTGATGCATGAATTTTGGTACTTAGCCAAAATAGGCATCCACACATCAGATGGCACTACTATGTCACACAAGCTCAGAGTCAACGGTTTTATGCCAAACAATGACGTTATCAATTCGCGATGAGAAAGCAGAAAAACCAAATGAAAGCTCAATGCCCTGCGAAGAAACTTCTGCACCCAGCCCAAAGACCTTTACGTCATAAACTCCCAAGCACGTGCAGAGATCCACACTCACTTGCATTGGGAAAATCAAGCCCACATGCTTATAAATATCTCCAAGCACTCATCAAAAAAGAAGAAAATCCAACGGAGAGATGAACGCCATAAGACCGAAAAAACTCAATAGGGCGCAGACCTTATTACCTTTGGGCAAAAACGCTCATAAAGTGAGCCTCATTTGCCTAAACCTTTTGCATTAAGATGGCCCTACTCCATGCACTAGGGACCCCAATGAAGGGAGTGTTGGATAAAATGTTGAATTAAATAGACTATAA
The DNA here is from genome assembly GCA_037074715.1 of Magnolia kwangsiensis. Taxonomy (NCBI): domain Eukaryota; kingdom Viridiplantae; phylum Streptophyta; class Magnoliopsida; order Magnoliales; family Magnoliaceae; genus Magnolia; species Magnolia kwangsiensis. Next base: position 27,904,649 of record CM073579.1, read on the forward strand.
AAATCGAGAACCAAAAAAGAAAAATAAATTTAGAGAAAGAAAAACTTATTGAATTGAGTCGAGGCGTGACTGAGTCACTCGGCTTGAAATCGAATTTGCTCCCCTTGGACAGCGTCCCAAGTGCAACAGGTTTCCAGAGCAATCGACCTCCAGGATACAACGACTATGACCCGGTCCCAGCGGTGCACTCACTGTACACGGGCTCGAACCACTTGCAGTTTAATTCGAAAGTGCTGAGTTGACTCAGTAATGAACTCAGTAACAAAACCGTATCAGAGAGAGTTTTATAAGGCAGGGAATTTTTCGTATGTTGAAACTAGAATCGGAAGTCTTTATATAGACTCCGAAATGGTGCATAAGCACCCTTTACAAAAGGTTAGGTCCGTTGGGTTTAAACCCAACAGGGGCGACCAACCGGAAGGGAAGCATCTCTCTGGTTTAAAAACGAAAAGACGCAAGTGCGAGTACACTCTCGCACATACAGTTCTGCGAGTACCCATACACACACACCCACGCGAGTACACTTACACCGCACCCGCACCCGCACCCGCACCCGCACCCGCACCCGCACCCGCACCCAGCCCAGCCCGTCCCGTCCCGTCGCGTCGCGCACGCGGACGCGGACTCGGACTCGGCTCGGCTCGGCTCGACGCGCGCGCGCGCGCGTGTGTGGTTAATGGCATAGATTAGAGCTATTGGCATAGCCCCCCCACAGGACCAAATTCACATGCCCCCTGAAAGGGGCTCAAGCCCTAGGCAAAAAGTCTATCATATAAACAAGAGAATTTCTCTTGTCAAATCCGATGTGGGACAAAACCAACACCTCAAAAACATCAAAATTTAAATGTGGAGGGAAAACACCGAAATTTGAAAATTTAAATTTTTAATATTATTTTAAAACAAATACAACAATCCCCCACATGTTTTAAAATAAAATGCTTTCGGATTAAAGCGAAATAGTTGTGCAATGGTGCCGGTGTCACCATAGACTTGAACCGACATTAGAGTAAGCAAGACAGGTCTACAGGAATCAGGTGACACCATAGTCTTGAACCTGAATCCTTTTAATGTAGATCGCAAGTACATGCCACTCACACAACTCTTCCTCTGCAAGTGATTCTGTGGTTCGGTGCGTTTCGGCCATACACCATTACCTGGATTTCATGAGTGCTCTAGAGAATTCGCCTAGATTCTCATAGGAAGCGGCCTCCACCTCCACACCCATATAGGTGAATTCCATCAAGTGTATGCAACAACTGTATACACCACCAAATATATGGCTATGGATCCATTAAGAGTTCTAAAAACTCATCCTTCTGCGTTGCTGCTCGCACTGTACACCATAGAAGGGGCTCATATAACTCAGTGCAATCGTCTACCTCGTGTCTTGTTGTTTACCCATTGAACCTATCTCATGGGATCTCCACTTGTATAGGTTGGGTTACCGACACTGGCAGCTCATATATTAGGCTCAGCCCCATTCCCTTCGATGTATCATTGACTAACTTTTTAGATAGTCCTTTAGTCAGAGGATCTGCTAGATTCTTTTCTGACCTCACAAAGTCAATAGATATGACTCCATCACGTAACATATGTTTCACTATGTTGTGTCTGAGTCTAATATGCCTGCTTTTTCCATTATATATTTTACTTTTTGCTTTCGCTATAGCTGCTTGACAGTCACAATGAATAGATACGGCCGATACAGGCTTTGGCCACAATGGTATATCAGCTAAGAGATTTCTAAGCCATTCAGCTTCTGATCCAGCCTTTTCTAAGGCAATAAACTCGGATTCCATAGTCGACCGAGCAATACATGTCTGCTTGGTGGACTTCCAAGAGACTGCTCCTCCACCCAAAGTGAAGACATATCCACTAGTGGATTTTGTCTCATCTGAATCACTGATCCAGTTAGCATCACTATATCCTTCTAATACAGTAGGATAACCATTATAATGTAAACCATATGTCATATTACCTTTTAGGTATCGTAAAATTCTAGACAATGCATTCCAATGTTCTTTTCCAGGGTTATGTGTATATCTACTTAGCCTTCCTACTGCAAAAGCTATGTCAGGTCTAGTGCAGTTTGCTAGATACATGAGACTACCAATTATTCTGGAATATTCTAATTGAGACACACTATTTTCTGTATTCTTCATGAGAGTCACACTATAATCATAAGGAGTACTGACAGGTAAACAGTCAAAATGGTTAAACTTTCTCAATATCTTCTCAATGTAATGAGATTGTGATAATATAATAACACCATTTTTCCTGATTACTTCAATACCCAATATTATACTTGCCTCTCCTAAGTCTTTCATGTCAAACTTAGATGACAAGAATTTCTTAGTTGCATTAACTAATTTAATATTAGTTCCAAAAATAAGCATGTCATCAACATAAAGACATATGATAACATAATCATTTCCAGAAATTTTACTATATACACATCTATCTACATCATTTATATGATAACCATTTGATTTTAAAACACCATCAAATTTTTCATGCCATTGTTTAGGAGCCTGTTTTAAACCATATAGTGATTTAATTAGTCTACATACTTTATTTTCTTTACCTAATATCTTATAACCCTCAGGTTGCTCCATATATATTTCTTCTTCTAAGTCTCCATTTAGGAAAGCAGTCTTAACATCCATCTGGTGTACCACCAGTTTATATATGGAGGCTATCGCTATTAAGACTCTAATAGTTGTAATCCTAGTTACAGGGGAATATGTATCAAAATAATCTATTCCTTCCTTTTGTTTAAAGCCTTTCGCTACCAACCTAGCCTTAAACTTATCGATAGTTCCATCTGGTTTTAGTTTCTTTCTAAACACCCATTTGCAGCCTATTGGTTTGTTACCAGGTGGTAGGTCTACAAGTTCCCAAGTATTATTTGATATAATAGATTCTAACTCATCATTTATTGCTTCCTTCCAAAAGGTTGCATCTGGAGAGTTAATAGCTTCTATATAAGTTGTAGGATCATCTTCTACTAAGAATGTGAAAAAATCATCTCCTAGGTTAGTTTCTTTTCTAACTCTAATACTTTTTCTTGGTTGTATCTCTTCTACTACTTTCTCGTAAGCATTTTTACTAGTAGACGCAATATCTGATTCATTAACTTTTTCTATTCCTATAGATTTAGATTTCATAGGGAATACGTTCTCAAAGAACTCTGCATCCCTAGCTTCTATAATTGTATTGGGATCTAGAATATTATCCTTAGTTTTTAAAACTAGAAACCTATAGGCTGCACTGTTTTGTGCATACCCTATAAATACACAATCGGTCGTTTTAGGACATAATTTTCTTTTCTTAGTTTCAGGCAATCCTACTTTAGCAAGACACCCCCACACTTTAATATATTTATAACTAGGAATATGATTCTTCCAAAGTTCATATGGTGTTTGTTCAGAAGATTTAAATGGAATCCTGTTTAGGATATAACAAGCAGACAGAATTGCTTCTCCCCACATATTTGAGGGTAAGCCTGAACTATTTAACATTGCATTCATCATTTCTTTTAGAGTTCTGTTCTTACGTTCTGTTATTCCATTTTGTTCTGGTGTATAAGGAGCTGTAGTTTCGTGAATTATTCCATTCTTTTCACATAATTCTCTAAATTGAGAAGATTCATATTCACCTCCTCTATCTGTTCTAAGTCTTTTAATTTTTATATTTAATTGATTTTCAACTTCAATTTTGTATTTAGAAAAAGCATCTAAAGCTTCATCTTTGTTCCTTAATAGATATACTCTAGTGAACCTAGAGTAGTCATTTACAAAAGTTATATAATATCTTTTTCCTCCTCTAGACATGTGATTTCTAAAATCACCTAAATCACTATGTATCAACTCTAATAGAACAGATGATCTTTCTATTTGTTTAAAGGGTTTTCTAATAAATTTTGATTCTACACATGTTTCACATTTTTCAAACTCTTCATTAGATATATTAGGTAATAAACCTAATCTTTTCATTTTCTTTAAAGATGCCACATTCACATGACCTAATCTATTATGCCATAGATAAAAAGGTTCAACGATATAAACAGAACTAGATGTTTTCTTATTATCATTGGATACATTTACAATGAATAAACCATCGCTACAGTACCCCTTACCAACAAAGGTTCCATTTTTAGTCATTACAAGCTTATCTGAATCAAATACTAATTTGACACCAGCCTTATTGAGGAGCGAACCAGAGACCAAGTTTCTTCTAATGTCAGGCACATGGAGGACATCATTTAACATTAGAGTCTTTCCAGAAGTGAGTTTCAGAAGTACTTTCCCTTTCCCTACAACTGGAGACGTTCTAGCATTTCCCATGAACACCTGTTCATCATCTCCTGATACTTGGTAGGAGGTAAACATGCTACGATCCTTGCACACGTGTCTAGTTGCACCAGTGTCTAGCACCCACTCCAAGTTGTTTACAAGGAAGACTTCTGACACCACAGCCACTACTATATCAGACTCATTGCCTGTTTCTGTAAGATTAGCTTGCGGCTTATCTTTATTTTTCTTAAGCCAGCAGGTTTTAACATGATGCCCAGGCTTTCCACAGTTGTAGCAGTTTTCCTTTTTCTTGAATTGATTGTTTGCATTCTTCTTTTTGAGCCTGCATTCATTTGCATAATGTCCAGGTTTGCCACAGTTATGACAGTTGCCCTTTTTCTTATTATTTGTCCGACTTGATTCCACAAGATTCGCTTTTGAATCTATCTCATTTTTATTTCCTTTTTGGTCCCTGATTCTATTGGCCTCCTCTATTCGTATGTGTACGATAGTTGTTTCCAAAGAAACACCGTTCTTCTTATGTTTCATTCTATTTTTATATTCTTTCCAGGAGAGCGGTAACTTTTCTATTAACGCTCCTGACAGAAACACCTCATCCAACTTAATTCCTTCTGTCGATAGTTCGTGAATTAGACTTTGAAAGTCGTGAATCTGATTTGTGACAGATTTATCGTCTGTCATTTCATAGTGAAGGAAATTAGCAATTGCATGTTTCTTAGCGCCTACATCTTCTAATATGTATTTCTTTTCTAAAGCAATCCATATATCTTTAGCAGAGGCGTAAGACGCATACACATCATATAATTCGTTGGATAAAGAGTTTAGAATATAATTTTTGCAATTATTTTCATCTGTTACTTCATTTTGATTTGCTGGATCTATAGTAAATGATTCAGATAAAATGTATGAAACTTTCAGGGTGGTAAGAGCGAACATCAATTTCTGTTTCCACCGTTTAAAGGATTGTCCAGCGAACGGTTCGATTTTGGCTAACTCAGTAGAAGCATTTACTGTTACTGTAGCCATAGTCTATGTAATTCAACACAAATTTCGATTTCAAGATTGTTGGATAAAATGTTGAATTAAATAGACTATAAAAATCGAGAACCAAAAAAGGAAAATAAATTTAGAGAAAGAAAAACTTATTGAATTGAGTCGAGGCGTGACTGAGTCACTCGGCTTGAAATCGAATTTGCTCCCCTTGGACAGCGTCCCAAGTGCAACAGGTTTCCATAGCAATCGACCTCCAGGATACAACGACTATGACCCGGTCCCAGCGGTGCACTCACTGTACACGGGCTCGAACCACTTGCAGTTTAATTCGAAAGTGCTGAGTTGACTCAGTAATGAACTCAGTAACAAAACCGTATCAGAGAGAGTTTTATAAGGCAGGGAATTTTTCGTATATATAGACTCCGAAATGGTGCATAAGCACCCTTTACAAAAGGTTAGGTCCGTTGGGTTTAAACCCAACAGGGGCGACCAACCGGAAGGGAAGCATCTCTCTGGTTTAAAAACGAAAAGACGTAAGTGCGAGTACACTCTCGCACATACAGTTCTGCGAGTACCCATACACACACACCCACGCGAGTACACTTACACCGCACCCGCACCCGCACCCGCACCTGCACCCAGCCCAGCCCGTCCCGTCCCGTCCCGTCGCGTCGCGCACGCGGACGCGGACTCGGACTCGGCTCGGCTCGGCTCGACGCGCGCGCGCGCGCGTGTGTGGTTAATGGCATAGATTAGAGCTATTGGCATAGCCCCCCCACAGGACCAAATTCACATGCCCCCTGAAAGGGGCTCAAGCCCTAGGCAAAAAGTCTATCATATAAACAAGAGAATTTCTCTTGTCAAATCCGATGTGGGACAAAACCAACACCTCAAAAATACCAAAATTTAAATGTGGAGGGAAAACACCGAAATTTGAAAATTCAAATTTTTAATATTATTTTAAAACAAATACAACAGGGAGGGGCTCTGCGCCATGCGTTAGGGCCTCGCAATACAAGCCTTAACACCGAGCCCCATGCGTTATAGGATCGAGCTCTTCGCCCAAGTGCAAACCCATTAAAAGAAAAAAATCCTACGCATATGCATAAACTTCTCCTTTAGCCTACATGATGACTACTAGTCCAAATCACCCATAATGGACCTCTCATACAGTAAATTCGGCACATACCTTATGGTTGGCTCCAGAACGAAGAGCCTTGTCATCGTACGTTTTGGGCTAGGGAGTTGTCTCATGCTCATCCTCGGCAGGTGAGTCCCTACTACATTGTCATGACAACTACTTGTGTATGCCAAGGCCATCACGACCTTCCTGATTTCCGACACTTTGAAAATGAAGAACTAAGGACCTAAACACATCCTAGGCTACGCCATATATAGGACTCCCACTTTGATTTTACCTTCTAATCAAGGATTTTTCCTAGAGATGTGATTAAGGGCCCATGCTAGTGTAAACACCCTATCCAAGATGAGTAGCTTAGACAATTAGATGCTTGATAAGCGAACAACTCCAATGCCCATATCTAGCCCACTGAACCCAAGCCAAGCCAAGCCCCAAACTTGAGCCAAATTCAGGCCAAATATGAGCCAGATTCAAATTGAATTTTAAAGTCAAATATATTCATGAAGTGGTGATGTAAAGCCTAAAAGAAGTAGAGATTGAAGAATTGAATAATGGAGCATGAAAATGAAGAGTTGAAGTATCAAAGGATCATAGAAATCAAGTACCAAATATGGAAAATGGAATATCCAAAACACCAAGAAGAATTGAAGAAAGTCAATAATCTTCGATAGTACTTCGATCTCATAGATAGTTGTTGAGGGTAAAATATTGCATATTATTCCCCATTTATATCTTGGTTTTATGAATATTATAATGTTTAATGTTATGTTTTATGTATGTTTATGTTGCAAAGTGAATCTGAGAGCTTGGATTGAAAAGGATGTTAAAAGCACGAATTTAGTGCTCAAGAATCACTAAAGCAAAGGAGGGATCTTAGGAGACCAAGAATGGAGAATTTTCATACCAAAGATCTGAGGAAACTATGCACAAAGGATGAAAAAAAGATTGATGAAAGCATAAGTTAAATAGTAGAAAAACAACCAATTTCAGTGCCACCTAAAGTGCACGAAATAGTCTAATAAGAAAACAGCCTAATTCGGTGCCACCTAAGCATAATTCGGTGCCACCTATTGTCATTTTGGTGCCACCTAAGTACCCTATACATACAATTTCAGATGCAGATACTATTTCAGTGCCATCGAAATCGCGCGGAGTTGTTATGCAGGGCCACCGCGGATTGCATAAATTAAGGCCTTTCGCAAGCAGTTTCTAGAAATTTCAAGTTTGTGCATAAGAGGGGGATGCATAACTATAAATAGGATTCCTTAAGACTTTCTTACGCATCCTCTAGGGTTTGAGGAGGGGAGCAAAAGCATGGAGGGACACTGCCAAGAGTCTTTCTTCCACTTAGTTGTTTTTAGTTGTTTTTAAGAGATTTTAGTTCAATCATATCTGTGGTTAGCTAAACTTTTTAGCTAGCGCTAAGAGGTGAAGCTTGTAGCATGATTGAGATGTTTACTTAACTTTGATTCATGTTTATATTTTAATTTCATTAAATTCTAGTTGATTCTAAGGAATATTTTCAGTTTTTAATGGTTTGTTGTGACTCAGATTATAATAAGTCTTAAATAGATTTAAATATCTTCTTTTCTATTTGAGATTCTGAATTTGGTAAATCCCATTGTTTGTCTGTCTCTTGGGCATGGTTGGGTGATGGAATCCCTTCCAATTCTTCTTCATTGAGGCTAGATCAATGAGAACTTCAGAGATTTGACCGTCTCTTCTTCCAACTAGATAGGACAAGACTCTGATTCTAGTTGGATCTCTTGCATTAAGGTAGCATCTCAATTGCTACAAGTGGATCCTTAGCACCTTCGTTCCCACCTTTAAATTTACAAGTTTCAATTACATCATTTGCAATTACTCTTCAAACTTCTTCAGATTTTGATTACATCTTCTTCTACTTCTACTTCTAGTTACTTTCAGAAACATACGAGATTAGTCCTTGTGGATTCAACCTCGGTCTTACTAAGATTAATTATTACTACATTGTGACCCTATACTTGTGGTTGTGAATAAGTTTTTGGTACCGTTGCAGGGGATTAACGACTGCATTTTTCAAGATTAACTAGTTTTGAAATTAGTTTAAGATTAGGATTTTTCTACTTTTTATTTTTATATTAGGGTTTTTTCAGAATTATTTTAAAAACTAACTTAGCTTTCTATTGCTAAGTTTAGAAACTTTCTTTTTTTATTTTTAAAAACTAATTTACTTTCTAATTCTAGGATAGAAACTTTTCTAATTTATTTTTAAAAACTATTTAAAAAAAAAAAAAAAAAAAAACTTAATCCATTTTTAGAAACTAATTTCCATTACTTTTTCTGTTTTTTAGAAACTAACTTTCAATTTTTAAAAACTTTCCTTTTTCTTTTTTTAAAAACTAGGTTGCTTTCTTAGTTCTTTTTTTTTTTAAGAAAGTAATTCACTTTCCTTTTTCTTCTACAGGATCCCAAAATAGGAACTTCTAATTTGGTAATTTCTTTCTAATTCTCTCTCTCTTTGTTTTCTATTTTATAGGATCTTGACCTAGCTTCTCCTATTTAGTAACTACTTTCTTACTTTTTATTTTCTATAGTTTTCAATTATTAGGTTTAGGGTTAGATTTTGAAATTGAGGGCTGAGAGTGCTTCATGCCCAAGTGAGTTCGTGATAACACTCGACGTCTCTTGAGTGAAAGAGGATTAGTTGAGGGGTTATCTATTCATCACAGGATTATACACCACTCAATATTCTCAAAGTTAATTGAAGTGATGGCTGCAAATCAACTGGCCAATCAACCTGCGATCCAACCTCAACCTCGAGTTGAGGAAATCCAAGATAAAAATGAGGTACATTAAGCACCCCCGCCTCGTACTTTACAAGATTATTTACAACCGGTGGGGGTAAGCACACTTTCATATATGGTTTTTTTTCAGAAAATACGGGATATATGGACATCAAGCTAAGGGTGATCCAACTCCTTCCAAAATTTCATGGGCTTGAATATGAAAATTCATATTTACACTTAAAAGAGTTTGATGAAATCATAACCACTTTATATTTTCCTAACATGTCTGATGATACGGTTAGGTTGAAACTCTTTCCATTTTCTTTGAAAGAGAAAGCTAAGACATGGTTACATTCATTACAACCTTGATCTATATTGGTAAATGGAATGATATGATAAGGTAGTTCATAAGAAAAATTTTCCTATATCAAAAAACGAACACCCTTAGAAAGTCAATCATGAACTTCGCCCAAAAGGAAGATGAAACATTCTTCCAATGTTGGGAGTGGTTCAAGGATCTTGTCAGTTCATGCTCATAAAATGTGGCGCATTACACACTTTTTTCATGATGGACTGACATCTCCCATACGCCAATTAGTTGAGACAATGTGCAATGGGGAATTCATGAGCAAAAACGTCGATGATGTGTGGGATTATTTGGACAGACTTGCTGAAAACGTGTAATCATAGGACGTCTCCCCAAAATCGAGCACTACCTCTAGGCCCACTCAATCAAAGGAGAGGGGCAGAATATACATTTTGAAAGAGAATAATGATATCAATGCCAAAGTGGCTAATCTCATAAGGAAATTTGAGGCCATAGAACTAAAGAAGGATAAGGCTAAGGAAATTGTTTGCGGTATTTGTGCTTACAACATTCACATAATTGAAAATTTCCCAACAATACTTCCTTTTCCAAAGGTACTGAATGAGCAATCTAATGCCATGAATAATTACTAAAAGCCTTTCAATGGACCCATCTCCAATATATATAATCCTAGTTAGAGAAATTATCCAAATTTTAGTTAGAGGAATGGACAAACTGCTACTCCTCAAGGATTCCCTAATTAAATTCCAAATCAAGGAAAACCTCAAGAAGAACCAAAATTCCACACAAACTTAGGAGCTTACCCAAGCAATACGAGAACTTATAAAATTTATGTAAAAGATGGATTCACGTGTTACTGTTATATAGAAGGGGATGCTTCTTGCTCAACCTTTTTCCAATCCTAAACCGCAATACGAAATAAGTGATTCAAGCTCTTCAAATTAAATGAAGCAAGCTAAGTCTACCACCACTCTTAGGAGTGGGAAGATAATTAACAAATCTATTCTAATTAGGGCTGAAAAGTCTAAGGACCCAGAAGTAGATGAAATTAATAGACCTAACAACACTCTGCAAGAGTTAGAACCGAAACTTCAAGGTAAGTTAATTGATCCATTTCCTCAATGATTGATTGCACCAAAACGTCTTTCTAATTCTTAAGATATTCTAGAGATGCTGAAACAAGTGAAGGTCAATATTCCTCTACTACATTTGGTTAATTAAACAAATACCTTCATGTGTCAAATTTTTAAAAGATCTATGCACTAACAAAAGTCAACAAAATATTCAAAAGAAGATTTTTCTGACAGAAAAAGTCAGTGTCATCCTAAAGTAAGATGTGCCACAGAAATACAAAGATCCCTGTAGCTCAACCATTGCTTGTATAATTGGGGACTACCAAATTGAGCACGCACTTCTTGACTTAGAAGCGAGCGTAAATCTGATTTCTTACTCGATCTACGAACAGCTAGGTTTTGATGAAATAAAACATATCCAAACCACATTACAACTTGCTAATCACTCAGTTCGTGTGCCAAGAGGGATAATTGAGGATTTGTTGATCCAGGTTGACAAATTCTACTACCCGGTAGATTTTATCGTCTTGGATACTCAACTCATCATGGACATGAGCACTCAAATTCCTGTCATTCTTAGTCCCTCATTCCTTGTTACATCAAATACAATCATTAATTGCAGGAATGGAGTCATGAGTTTGTCTTATGAAAATATAACATTGGAGTTGAATATCTTTTTCAATACGGACAAACAATTAGAGGATGATGACGATTCCCACGAAAACAGAACATTTTTTACCTTATCCTCTGACCCTCTAGAGACGTGTCAGGCCCACTCCCATAATTTTGTTGATGATATGATTAATTAGGGAGATGGGGACAATGCTGGATACCGTCCCGATACTTGCAGTTAACCGATGGAGGTCACAATTTGAAGAATTGTCGCAAACTAATGTAATGTCTCTACCATCTAACCTCAAGGCACTGAAGCTTGACCTAAAATCATTACCCTCTGATTTGAAATATGTCTATTTAGGTCAAGATGAGACATACCTAGTGGTGATTTCTTCCTACCTTGAGTAGGAACAGGAGAGTATGCTCATCTCTACTCTTATTGAGCATAAGGGAGCCCTTAGATGTTCGATTGCGGACCTCAAGGGAATTGACCCTTCAATTTGTACTCACCGTATTTATCTAGAGGATAATGCGAAGACCTCCCGGCAATAACAACGTCTATGAAATTCAAACATGAAGGAATTGATTAAAGCCGAGGTTCTTAAGCTATTAGATGTAAGTATCATATACCCTATATCGGATAGTCAATGGGTGAGCCCAACTCAGGTGGTTCCTAAGAAGTCCGGAATCACTATAATAGCCAATGTCAATAATGAACTAGTACCAAACAGAGTTACTACTGGTTGGAGAATGTGTATTGACTACAGGAAGTTAAATGCCATCAATAAGACAGACCACTTTCCTCTGTCATTCATTGGTCAAATCTTGGAAAGGCTAATTGGTCACTCATACTATTGCTACCTTGACGGGTATTCGGGCTACAACCAGATAAAGATAGCCCTTAAAGATTAGGAAAAGATCACATTCACATGTCCCTTTGACACCTTTACTTATCGAAAGATGCCATTTGGACAGTGTAATACCCCCAACACTTTTTAGCGATGCATGTTGAGTATTTTTTCTGACAAATTAAGGTAATATCTAGAGGTATTCATAGACGACTTCTCTATCTTTGGTACACCCTTTAGCAATTGTTTAAAAAATCTTAAATATGTGCTGAAGCGATGTAAAGAAAAGAATTTAGTACTCAATTGGGAGAAGTGTCATTTCTCGTCCAAGGGAATTGAGGTAGATAAAGCTAAAATGAATCTATCTCTACCCTACCTCCACCCAAAAGCATATGAGAGATGCATTCTTCTTAGGACATGCTGGGTTTTATAGAAGATTCATAAAGGATTTTAATCACATCTCTCATCCTTTATGTAATCTACTTCAAAAAGAAGTTCCATATGAGTGGACTGAGTAATGCCAAGAACCTTTCTTTAAGCCCGAGGCCATGTTGACAACCATACCTATCATGTAGCCACCTGATTGGAACATTCCTTTTGAACTTATGTGTGATACGTTTGACTATAATATTGGGCGGTGTTAGGCCATAGAAAAAAAAAAGCCTACGTTATTCATTACGCAAGTAAGATTCTAAATTTGGACCAAGGGAATTACTCTACTACGAAAAAGGAACTCTTGGTCATGGTATTCTCTTTGGACAAATTTAGATCTTATTTGATTGGATCTAAGATTATCATATACACTGATTATGCGGTGCTTAAGTACCTTCTTTCTAAGAATGATGCTAAGCCCCGCTTGATAAGATGGATCCTCCTACTCCAGAAATTTAATTTAGAGATAAAAGATAAAAAGGAAGTAGAAAACGTAGGGCTGACCATCTTTCGAGACTTGACCTCCTGGATTCCCTTAAGACAGCACCCATAAACAACATGTTCCTAAACAAACAATTGTTTAAAGTCTCCCACTCACCTTGGTTTGCTGATATTGTTAATTATCTTGCCACAGGTTTCACGCCGACACACTTGACTACGCAAGATAAGAAGAATTTTTTCACCGAAGTACACAAATTCTTCTGAGATGATCTGTATTTATTTAAATATTGCCCAGATCAGATTCTAAGAAGACGTGTGCCAAACAATGAACACCAAAGTATCATCTCCTTCTATCACACTAAGGCCTATGGTGGTCACTTTTCTACTAAAAAGACCATGGCCAAAATTCTGCAATACGTCTTTTATTAGCCCACTATGTTCAAGGATACTCATGAGTTTTGCAGAGCTTATAAGTGTTGCAAAAAACTTGAGAGCATTGTCTCGTCAAAATATGATGCCCCTAAACCTCATTCTAATCATTGAAGCATTTGATTAGTGGAGCATTGATTTCATGGGACCATTCCCTCAATCCTTTAAAAATTTGTATATTTTGCTAGTGGTAGACTATGTCATTAAATGGGTTGAAGCGATCCCGTACCGTAACAATGATCATCAAACGGTCATTAAATTTTTAAAAGAGAATATCCTTTCCCGCTTCAGAACACCTCGGGCCATCATTAATGATGGAGGCTCACATTTCTTTAATAGCCCATTTGTAAACTTAATGAAGAAATATGGCATCTCTCATAAGGTGAGCACTCCATACCACCCACGGAAAAGTGGGCAAGCTGAGAGTTTTAATAGGGAGATTAAACATATCTTGAAAAAAACGGTTAACCGGCTTGACCGTAAGGATTGGTCAATCCGCTTGACCGATCCTTTATGGGCTTACCGTATAACTCTCATTGGAATGTCTTTCTTTAGACTCGTCTATGGCAAAGCTTGTCATTTAGCTGTGGAGTTGGAACATAGAGCCTACTGGGCTATTAAGAATTTGAACTTTGATTTGGACAACGCTGACTCGCTGTGCAAGCTACAATTGAATGAACTCGAGGAGATCCAGAATAACGATACGAGAACTCAAGAATTTACAAGGACAGGATGAAGGTATTCCATTATAAGAACATCCATTGGAAATCATTCTTGGTTGGTCAAAAAGTCCTTTTGTACAATTCTCGGTTACATCTTTTTTCGAGAAAGATCCGATCTCGTTGGACCGGCCCTTTCACAGTTACTAACGTCCATCCTCATGAGGCCATCAAGATAGAGAATTCGAACAATGGCAATACGTTTAAAGTAAATGGACATCGGTTGAAGCCATTTGTTGAAAAAATCAATTCAGGGGATATGTTCATACTTCTAACCGATCCTGTGTACCAGGAATACCTCCCAGTCTGATGGAGGTATAGTTAGGTTTATCGCTTTTATATGATTTAAGATTAGGAAAGGGCTTTTTAGGATAGTATGCTTATACTCTATTGAGTTTTATTTTGTGCTAACCAATTTTACGCTAAGATTCGTGAAAATGCTTTAAATTTCCTTCCTCTAGGTACTATCTATTCCCTTTCTTTTCGTTGCCTCATATGTATTACATACTTATTTCTTTTACATTGTGGAAAATGTAGATTTTAGGTTGGGGACAGGGGGGTTAGCTAAACTAATTAATGTTTTCTTAGTTTTGACCAAAAAATTTTGAAAATTTTCAATGTTTCAAGTTGGAATTTGATTGGAAACAAAAGTATGTGTACTTAAAAATGCTTTGAGTGGGATAATAAGATGAAGATTGGATCTTGAATTGTTGGAGTTTGATCACCCGAGTAAACCATCACCTAAGATTTTTGAATGATTAAGAGGAAATTTGTATATCATGTTAATTTAAATAACAAAATACGTTCAAGTTACTTCCTTAGGATGTGCGAGGATTGTTAATGGTTAGTATGTGAATCATTGATAAATGTTGAGAATTGAGTTTGGAGAATTTTATCTACATTAAAAGATGAAAAACCAGTTAAAAATAAAAGATCGACAAAAAGGTCATGAAAAAAATGAAAAATGACAACATCTCTGAAGAGAATGAAAAAGGTCTCTAAAAAGGATGAATTGTTCGAAAAAGAATGAATAAGAGTAGCCGTTGATATAAAATCAAAAACTAGAAAAAAGAAGAAAATTGAGGATATATTTGAAATCAGTATTTGAGTTTTTAACTAATTTTGATATGACGAACATAGGTAACATTATGAAATAATAGTATTCCCATGGGAAGTAAGTTAACATTCATTGGAAAAACTTAGAATATGAACTTATGCTCTAAGCTAAATGATAACTTATTTGATTGATTGCTTATGTAATTTGGCTCTAGGTTTTCAAAATACCACTTTCATGTCTTGAGGCTACTCATTCATACTTGAGTGCACAAAAGATTATTTTCCTACGAAGGTTTTAGACATTGAGCATTAAGGTTTATTTCACACATACTTTGCTCGGGACTAGCAAAATGCTAGTTGGGAATTGTATTGAGGGTCAAATATTACATATTATCCCCCATTTATATCTTAGTTTTATAAACATGATAATGTTTAATGTTATGTTTTATGCATGTTTGTGTTGTAAGGGGAATATGAGAACTTAGATTGAAAAGGATGCTAAAAGCATGAATTTAGTGCTCAAGAATCACCAAGGCAAAGGAGGGATCTTAGGAGACTAAGAATGGAGAATTTTCATGCCAAAGAATTAAGGAAACCAAGTACAAAGGATGAAAAAAATATTGGCAAAAGCACAAGTTAAACAACAGAAAAATAGCCAATTTTGGTGTCACCTAAGCCAATTTTGGTGCCACTTAAAGTGTATAAAACAGTCCAGCAAGAAAACAGCTTAATTTGGTGTCACGTAAGCTTAATTCAGTGCCACCTACTCCCATTTTGGTGTCACCTAAGTACCTTACACATACAATTTCAGATGCAGATACGATTTCAATGCCACTAAAATCGCGCAGAGTTGTTACTCGGGATCACCGTGGATTACGTAAATTGAGGCCTTTTGCAAGCGGTTTCTGAAAATTTCAAGTCAATGCGTAAGAGGGGGATGCACACTATAAATAAGAGTCCTTTGGACATTCCTAGACATCATCTAAGGTTTGAGGAGGGGAGCAAAAGCATGGAGAGCCACCGCCAAGAGTGTTTCTTCTTCTTTCTTAGTTGTTTTAATTATTTTTATACTTTTCTTAAGAGATTTTAGTTCAATCATGTCTATTGTTGGCTAAACCTCTTAGCTAAGGCTAAAAGGTGAAGCTTGTAGCATGATTGGGATGTTTACTTTGCTTTTATTTATGTTTATGTTTGAATTTCATTGAATTCTAGTTGATTCTAAGGAATATTTTCAGTTTTTAATGGTTTGTTGTGACTCAGATTACAATAAGTCTGAAATAGCTTTAAATATCTTCTTTTCTATTTGAGATTCTGGATTTAGTAAATCCCGTTGTTTGCCATAGTCTCATGGGCATGGTTGGGTGATGGAATCCAATTCACCACAATTCTCCTTCATTGAGGCTAGATCAATGAGAACTTCAGAGATTTGACCGTCTCTTCTTCCAACTAAATAGGATAGGACTCTGATTCTAATTGGATCTCTTGAATTAAGCAAGATAGTATCTCAATTGCTACAAGTGGATCCTTGACACCCTAGTTCTCACCTTTAAATTTATAAGTTTCAATTACATCCTTTACAATTACTCTTCAAACCTCTTTAAATTTAGATTTACATCTTCTTCTAATTCTACTTCTAGTTACTTTTAGAAATGTACGAGATTAGTCCATGTGGATTCAACCTTGGTCTTACAGAGATTATTACTACATCACGACCCTACACTTGGGGTTGTGAACAATAGTTCGATAGGTTTTGATTAAAGTGCAATCCGATCGAGAAATTCAAGAATTTTAGATGTACTCATTAGACTATTTTTGCACTTCTTTGATCCCATCAATAGATCTTCGATCCCATTGATGGGACTTCGATAGAAGTTTTGATCCCATTTAAGTCTCCTATCTACAGACACACAATTTGAATAAGTGAGAAAATTATTTCCTATTTCCAATGGGATTCTTTCTAGATGGTGAAAACTTGTATTTAAGGATTTCTAAGCTCGTATTAGGGTATTATCAAGCTAAAAGAGGGAGAGAGAAAGAGAGAGAGAGAGAGAGAGAGAGAGAGAGAGAGAGAGAGCAATGGCGCTTCTTCTAGTTCTTTTTTCTTCCCTTCTTAATTTGGTTTTTTCAATGATTTTCTTAATTTTTTGAGTTAGGTATGTATGGCTAATCTCTTAGCTGAGGTTAAGGGGTGAAGCTTTTTAGTTAATTATAATGTTTTATTTCGTTTAATTCATACTTTGGAATTTTATAATGATACTTAATTAAATTCGATTTAGAATTTACTTAAAACCTTTGAGTTATTTATTTCTGGATTCATTGTGAACATAGGTTACAATGAATGTTTTAATTTAACAATTAATTAGCTTAATTAGAGAATGAATCAATCTATAAAATTTCTTGATCTATTATAGAATTTGAGCACAATAAATGATTAAATTCCCTGCAATTGATATTTAAGTGCTTCATGAGAGATTTGTTCAATTAAGATCATATATTGTCGAATGTTTGTGGTTGGTTTAATTATTTGATCTTCTGATTAGAAAATATTGGATTCCAATTCTAGTTGAGTTATAGAAGATAAATCGATGAATTATACATTGTGATTGTTAAAAGTGAATCTTCGGATCCTCAATGTTTCCTAATTATTGTTTTTACATTAAACTATTCAGTGGATTCTCAATTCTAATTGCGTTCTCACCATATAAATCCCTATTGAATGACTCAATCTCACCGAGCAATTAGTACATTGCGGCCTTGCACTTGGGGTTGTTAACCCTTGGGTTCAATCAAGTTTTTGGCATCGTTACTGAGGATTAGCATGGTTAAGAACACGTTAGGGTTTTGTTAAGTTCTTTGATTTTTCTAAATTTTTTATCTAAACTAGGTTTTGTTTAGTTTTAAGGTTTCCATTTTCAAAATTTTTAGTTTAAGGTTTTTCTAGAATTTGTTTAATTTCTATTACTAACATTGTTTTTGTAATACCCCGTACTTTTCAGTATTCGGGTGTTGTCGTGTAATCTAACTTAGTATAAATACAAACCTAACTTATTCGAACTTCTACGTTCATTCTAGTCTAAATCCCCCATCCATATATCAAGCTATCCATCCGTTATTATTCAATATGGACCATCACATCTATGTTCATTCTAGTCTAAATCACAAGATCCACCATTTAAAGTGTTCACAACACCTTATTGGTCAACTTATCATCTGATCATGCAATTCGACCACCTAATTACGAAAACAACCCCTAAAGACCCACTAAGACTAGACTAGAAACCTTGGTAACTATTGATGGTCAGATTTGAATGCAATTTGGCCATCAGATCGACAAGAATCCACAACTAGATACCAATATCTAAAAGTATGGCCCACCTAAGCTTTGGATCTGCCTTATCTCCTGTCAGATGGCCTTAATTGGACCCTCCAAACCAAATTGTTGGTGTGTATTTCATTAAAACATCATGTAGGCCCCATTATTAGGTCACTAGGTACATGGGTGAGCGTGCTCCTGAGAAGAGTCGGGCCATGAACTTGGTCAAATTGAGTTTGACCCAATAACCAAAAGAGGAAGCCTCCTCCTCTCCTTTCTGTTTTCTTACCCGAGGGCATTTTAAACGGGTAAGAAATTTTCTAAAATGCATGTTACCTAAAGAAAAAATGATTATATGTAAAAAGCATAGATTCTTGATTAAAGAAGATAGTAAAAACTACCAAAAAAGAAATTATACAATAGTAAAACCTTGTGAGAAATCACTCACCTTGATAAGTTCTAAATCAAAATAGGTCTCCTCTTCCTCTTCTTCTCACTCCCTTTCTCTCTCTTTCTCTCATGTCCTTACCCTCTTGCGTCTCTCCCATCTCACATCCCTTTATATAGCCAACTACAACCATCCTTGCCTCAGGTAACCAACTCCTATACTCACTAGGACTTTACATACTCTACCTAATGATGCAACTTGCACACAAGTGATGCATGTTGGATTGGGTAGATAAAGGTTATGGATAGGTAGATGGCTAAAACATGAAGAGAGTAGAGGTCCAGATTAGGTAGATGGACGAGTGTATTGATGGGTTATTTAAATGGTTGGGGTCTAGTGCTAGGGTGAGAATGGGCGATCACAAATCATGGAACATATGAAAAGATATGTAGATTTCATTAACCAAAGGACATGACAGACACTACCAACCAAAAGATAGGATAAACTTTTATTTATACAAAAAAATTATTTAAATAAATGTCCATGTACTTAAGTTATTTTTATGTAAATAAGAAAATACATCCCATTTGAATTAAATAAAAATACTTTAAAAATCAAATTCTCAACAATTAAAATTTTAATTTTCCATATCAATAATAAATCGTGACCTTTTTGCATTTATTAAAAATTTAAACTTCTAAATGATAAAAAATTTTCTCAAATCCTAATAATTCATAATTTTTATTATATTAAAAAATGTTAAAACATTGAAGACCGGTAAAAAATATTTTTAAATTATTATTTTCCTTTTAACCAAAATAAGGAACTAGTATCAGGAAACAAATGGTGACGGGTAACTAAATGAATAGTCTGATAGATAATTAGATGAATTGATTTAGTGATCAATGGATGGTTATATTTGATTATATGGATGAATGATTGGGGTTAGGGGATTGGTGAATGAGTGGCATATAACCAATAGTAAGATTAAGGGGTTTGTACATATTGGTTAAGGGTAAAAACTGAGGAGTTGGTCCATCTTCTTAGTTGGACTGATTTGGATAGTTAGGCACATTATCATATGTCTCAAATGGCTGATCTAAAACATGGGTTTAATGGTCATTAATGATGTAAATGTATGGTGGAGATTATGGGTCAAATGACGATGGATTGATCTACAACTTCACAGGTTTGTTTGGGTTTAGTTTAAGTCAAGATCGGATGGTTAATAATAGGCCAATTTGATGTATAATTTAGTATTCCTATTTGAACATATTTTTAATATAAATAAAAGGCTATAGTTGGATGGTTTTGGTGTATGGGTAACAGGTATTAATCAATAGGTTTAATGCATATTCAACGGTTAAGACTAGGAGAGTTTATGAATGAATAATCAGTTTTGTATGCATGAGTGGTGAGAGTGAACACATACATACACATATATACACAGACATAGAAAAAATATTATATAATTACTATTTATATAAATAATAGCTAACATTAAATAGATCTATCAAACATATCAATGGTTACACATTGCATAAATTGATGGTTACATAGTCATTTATGTATAAATGTATGAATGCATAGATGAATGGGTAGATCTGTGCATATATACTTGGATAATACAAGTGTACATGTATATGTGCAGATGAATGCGCATCGAAATTTTGACTCATTACACTTGCACCAATATCGAGAAGCTTCTTAGCAAGAACATGACTATTGACTATCTTCCCACCTCCTCATCCTCTCTTATTAATTTAGGTAATGCTCTAGTTGTATCCTCAGCTTCATTACATTCGGTGATTGATTCTAGGTTCACCTACCACATCACAACTTATATATCATTTTTCTCACCAATTAATTGCCACTTAGTGTCTCTTATTGATAACTCAATGTCCAAAGTCATTGGTTGTAAGACCCGTATCCTATACCGTATCGTTCCATAGACTTCCGCGGTCTTCCCGATCAAATCCCAGCAACCTTCGACCCTTAACCGGCATTTGCGCGTGACCCTGATTCACAGGCCGTTAGCCCGAGTCGACTCAACCTGAGACTTATATCCTAGCGACCGCGTCGTCGCCGCGGCTCCGATGCCGCGTCTCGCGTGCCGAGGCGCTACCCAGGCCAGGAGATGTGGGCCCGCGTTCAGTTCGAAGAAACGCCGCGCATTTACAAATCTAAAATAATCTTTCAAATCAATCACATCACATCACATCAATCAAGTACCACATCACATTTCATGTCAAAGTACAACCCCATCCCCAAGCAACCCCAAAGTCAAACTCTCTCTCTTACAAAAAGTACACCCACCACATCACTCACCCATCTCTCTCTTTCAATTTCTCTCTCTTTCATCTCCCTCTCCCTCATTCTCTCCAACCATCCATCCATGGATTCCATGGGAGAGAAACTAGTGTGGCCCACCTTCCTACCTTCCATTTTCACCGTCCAAGTCCGATCTCAACCGTTGAAGTCCATCCATTCGAGCTCTAAATCGCATTGGCGGAAGAATGAAGAAGAGATCTTGAGGTGGGTGTCTCTCTTTCTCTCCTTCCCATATTCCATTTCATGGCCCATCCTGATGTATTTTATCCATGCCATCCACCCAAATGGACCAAACCGCTATCCAACTTGGTGCCCATTTTCGGGCAGGGTTGGACATAAGGAAAATAAATATCAGCATTGATCCAAATCGGTGGATCACACTGATGTGGACCCCATCATATTTTATGTGAGGGAGGTATTCCGTCCAGCAGCAGGTGCTGCTGGACACAGCCTCAATTGATCCAAAACTCTGGTGCATCTGTTGCACACACACACCGTCCATGTTATTTGAAGGTGACGCCAGCAAGTCTTGGTGGGCCTTGATCATGAGGTATGATGCATACCCAAACCAATCACCCGTGTGGGGCCCACACGTGCTGCATATCCACACCGTCCGATGGTTTGGACGGTGGGGATCACCCCGATTGAATGATATGTATCCAGGCCGTCAGACTCTGGTTGTTAGTCCCTTTTAAAAAGAAAATAATAAAAATGGAAATAAAAGAATAAAATATAAAATACATTATTTCAATGATAATATAACATAATATATTATATCAATATATAACGTATGTATATATGGTGGGCCCCACCTATTGTGAAGGGCTAGTGGTGTGTGTGTCTCACACCAGCAGCATATTGTTGCATTATGTCCAGCACGTGTGGGGTCCACGTGAGACATGTTTCATCTTAACCATACACCCTTGGGGCCCCTTATGATATACATGCTTCGATCCCACCATCCAGAAGGGCTGGACGGTGGGCCTGCTCACTTGATGTATGGATTTTATATTCAAACCGTTCATCCATTTCAATGGACGCGTGGGACCCACCCTCATAGCTGCACGTGTGGGGTAGGACCCACCTTCATGTAAGTGTTTTATATCCACCGTCCGTACTTGGACGGTGGTAGGTGGAGCTATCCAATGATGTATATTCCACGCCGTCCATTGTGATACGGACCCCATAGTGATGTATTTGTTCTATTCATTCCATCCATGTGGGATGTGGGGCCACCATTATGCACGTGTGTGTACATCCACTCTGTCCAACAATCTGGATGGGTGGGTCCCACCTGGATGTAAGTATCCCATCCCTGCTACGTGTGTGGCTTACTATGATGTAAGTGTTACCTCCAGACCATCCATCATCTGAACGGTGCTATGGAGACCACCATGATGCAAGTTTTGTACTACATCGTCCAGTTCTGGGCCCCACTTTCTACACGTGTGATATCCAATCATCGGTTCATTTGAGGATGTGGGGCCCACCTTGATGCAAGTGCTTTCTATCCATGCCATCTATAGCTCGCCATGATACATGTAGTTCATCCCTACCGTCCAGGGGCTCCACAGGATGCATGACCTTCATCCTTGTCGTCCATTCCATGCACCTGAACGTTGAATATTTAGAAAATATTTTATTTTAAATATAATATCACAATGGGCCCTGAGGTACATGGGCCACCTTGATGAGCGGCCTTACATTCTAGCCATCCATCCAGCACTCATGGACGCTGGATCAGGTGATATTTAAATTACATAATATATATTATATATACATACATACGTATGTATGTACTTTTGTTATGGTGGGCACACGTGGGACCCACCCATACTTGTCACACATGTGGGGTAGGACCCACCTAGCTGTATGTATCTTATGGTGGAGCCCTCCTTGATGTATTGTTCTATCCCACCTTCCATCTCATGAACGTGGGACCCACCTTGTATGGCAGTGGGTCGGCTGGTGTCCACTAACTATATAGCTGATGTAGCTACGTCCCAAGTTTCACGAGTCCCACGTATGATATATGTGTTATCCACGCCATCCATATGCCGGACGGGCGGGCCCATCTTGATGTATTTTATGGCCCATTTGTCAGGCCCACTTCGATGTATTTTATGGTCCATTCGTTAAGCCCACTTTGATGTATTTTGTGACCCATTTGGGAGGCCCACTTGATATACTTATGGCCCATCTGTGAAGCCCGCCCTGATATATTTGTAGCCCATGTATGAGGCCCATTAGTGTGGCCCATTGATACAGCCCACTTAATGTGTATAAGGCCTATGTTTGAGGCCCAATATGATGTATACTTGACCCATGTGTTAAGGCCCGATGTGATGTATTTATGGCCCATGTGTCGAGGCCCGATGTGATATATGTGTGGCCCCTGTGTGAGGCCATGGGCCCATTATGTATTTAGCTCTATGCAGGCCACTCCTTGGGAGCGATGTTGGTTAAATGGCCACATTGATGAGCAATGTTGGTTAAATGTCCACATTATGACCCTTCCCTTAAGCCTTGTTCGGTCGATTCCATTGACCTGACCGACTTACTGACTCTGATTATCGATCGATACCGATTATCGTGACCGATTGTCGATTTCGATTGACGTAATCGATTTGCCGATTCTGATTATCGACTGATTTCAATTGACGTGACCAATTGTCGATTCCGATTATCAATCGATTCTGATTAACGTGACCGATTGCTGATTTCAATTGACGTGACCGATTTATCGATTTCAATTATTGATCGATTCTGATTATCGACTGATTTTAATTGATGTGACCGATTGCCGATTCTGATTCCGATTATCGATCGGTTCTGATTGACGTGACCGATTGCTGATTCTGATTGACATGACCGATTTACCGATTCTTATTGTCGATCAATTCTGATTGACATAACCGATTACTGATTCCGATTGACGTGATCGATTTACCGATTCTGATTATTGACCGATTCCGATTGACGTGGTCGATTGTCGATTTTGATTGATGTGACCGATTGTCGATTTCGATTATCAATCGATTCTGATTGACGTGACCGATTTATCGATTCTTATTATCGATCGATTCTGATTGACGTGACCGATTTATCGATTCTTATTATCGATTGATTCTGATTGACGTGACCAATTGCCGATTACGATTGACGTGACCGATTTGTCGATTCTGATTATTGACTGATTCCGATTGTCGTGGTCAATTGCTGATTTCGATCGATGTGATCGATTTGCCTATTTCGATTATTGACCAATTCCGATTGTCGTGGCCAATTGCCAATTGTCGATTTCGATTGACGTGATCGATTGTCGATTTTTGATTATTGACAATTTCGATTGTCATGACCGAATGCCGATTTCGATTAACGTGACCAATCTGCCGATTGTGATTCTGATTATCGAGGCCGATTTTGATTTGTGGAGGCCGAGTATTGAGGTCGATTTCGATTGTTGAGGTTGACCTCGATTGTCGAGGCCGATTTCGATTGCCAAGGCTAATTGTTGAGACCTATATGAATACATGTGACCCACAATTGAGGCCCATCGTGACACGTATTAGGCCCATGATGCATGGCCCATTTGATGTATTCAAGACCCATGTGTAGGGCCCACATGTCATGTATTTGAGGCCCATGGGCAAGGCCCATTGTGATGTATTCATGACCTATGAGCAAGGCCCATTGTGATATGTATTAGGCCCATGAGCAGGATCCGCCGGTTGTGTATATGTGGCCCTTGAGTAAGGCTCATTGTGTTGTATATTAGGCCTTTGTGCGAGGCCGTAGGCCCATTATATGTTTGACTCTATATGGCCATTACTTGGGGGCGATGTTGGTTAAATGTCCACATTGTCAAGGTCGATCGTTGATACCGATTATGAGTATGTGACAGTATAGCATCATGATACATGCCCATACGCATCATCTGCATGTTTGTTATGAGATGTGATTGACCATTACATATGCCATAGGGCAGGTTGTTCATGAGGCTCCCTGATAGGCGGAGTTGCCCCACATGAGAGCACGGTATGCGCAGGATTGATGCATGATAGGACTGTGTGACTCATGCATCTCGCATTTGTGTGACATGACCACCATATGCCCTAGCAACATCAGGGTCATTTCGTGATGGCTAGATGGGACAATGAAAATCTATTCTACATGGGGTGCTATAGATATCCCTAGGTTAAAGTCTCTAAATCCTCTTGGTTCCAGAGGTTGCTCTAATGTCTAGACCAAGTGGATACATGAGCGCATGAGGGTCGTATACCGTTAGGCCACGTCTCCCACTGTGTCGTGCTCGGTTGGAAGGGGGTACGGCCTTACCTGCCTGAGAGGAGGGGGCAATGCTAGGCTGAGTTTGACCAGCTCGAGGAATGGGTCCGCTATCGACGAACCGGGCCCGATATTGGCAGGCGGATAGTGAGGTGTCTTCCACTCACCTTGTTGCGCGCGATGGGGCGACAACCTGGTTTGGAGTGTAATAGACCCCAGTGAAAAATCGTACTGATATGTGGACTTATTGAGTAAGAGTTGCATGCTCATTCATTCATTCATTCATTATCTACTCGGCCTGGTGGTGCGAAATTAATTGTTGTGTACCTTCGTTATGACAAGGATTTCGGTTGGGCGCGCGACTAACCTGAGATCAGGAGCTGACACGTTGAGTTTGACTATCCAAATTTATGTATGAGACTGATTTTGATAGAAGTCCCTTGTGGTGGACCCCGTAGCCTACGATACTACATACTATCATCCCGACTTCACACTCCAGCATGGTCATTTCATTCGCATCGCATATTGCATTAAATCTGCAGGCATATGACATTTTGGGTTGCTATGTTTCTGCACTTATATGGCCTAGACAGACTTAACAGGATTTGTATATTGCATTACATCCTCGACATCTGATATTTTTCTCTTTATGACTCCTTAGTGCATAGCTGTTCTATATTCCGTATTCTGATATTAATTGACTTATGAACTTGTCCATACTTCCGCTTACTCTGTCATTGTATGATTTATGATCTTGTCAGTATTTCTGTTTATTCCGATAATTTACGATTTATGAAGTACCACTAATTTCGGTAATGTATGATGATGGTATTGTATTGAATACTTGACACTTACTTTGTGCACACACTTACACCACCCTCTAAGCTTTCTATAAGCTTATGCACGATAGATGCATGTAGGTGATGTTAAGTTGCAGCCATGTTGAGCTTGGAGCGCGCAGCGGTCTTCTGGAGCTTGATTTTCGATTTATGTATTTTCCCTTCAGCATTGTACTCAAATGATTATATTAGTGGATATGTGATGATGATGTTGCCTTTGTGATTTGGAAAATCTTGTGGTTATGCTTATTACGATTTAAATGTAAAAAAATAAATAAATAAATAAATAAATAAATAAATCCTCTTTGTAGGATCCCAGGATCGAAATCTGGCGTATGAACGCTAGGAGCCGAGAATGGGGTACTATGGAGGCTGTCGGCACTGGATTCGATAATCGAGATTCCTGCGAATCCGATTTTCGGGTTTGGAGCGTGACATTGGTAAATTAGTAGTTTTTTTTTTAAGTCAAAATATAGTCTTGCCATCAATACTTTTATGTTCTAAAATTTTCCTTTACCCTTCCTTATGTCAATCAATTAACCAAGCATATAAGTTACTCAATAATTTTACTCTTCACATTGTTTTTTAAGACCAAAGATAAAGAAGATGATTGGTGGAGGGTGTGAGTCATAAGATTTTCTACTATTTTAAACTAGGACTATAACACCTCATACTTTTCTGTACTCGGGTGTTACCATGTGAACTAAGTCTCACCAATGCACAAGTAGGATTATCAAAATAAGCTTACCTTTATCGTCAAAGATACATTTTAGGACAACATCTAGCCGATGGGAAGAAGGCATCGACCCTAGGACAATCCATCCATTGGTTTACAAAATATGGTGCCACAGTATCTAGATGGCCTATTTTTCTAGTGAACCTAACCATCCACTAGTAACCTATAGTATTGGGTCATCGAACCCATCAATCCTCACCCTTAGAAATGGGTCAGGGATGATAAACGACAAAACTATAAGACTTGGGCCTCCAATCCAGCCATCTACTTTCAAAATGGACTTTCTTGTCAATCAAGTAGCCTATCTTTAAGAGTTCATTCTCCTTAAATAGATAGGATGTAACTCTACACCTTAGACTAGGAACCGTGAACATGAGATTCATTGTTCATTAGCAGCGTACTTGAATGGAAAGCAATACACCACTAGAAAGTGAGGGGGCACCTATGTTAGGATTTCAATCGCTCTAATATGCATAACTCAGTATTTATGTGTATTATGTGATCTAACTATTTAATTATCATTTAGAATAAATATTGTAATACAATATAAATACATACACTACGAAATGTTACTTGTATACTTCATAAATATTTAAAATTTCATAACACGTTGAAGTGTAATTACAATCCATATTATAATTATACACCTGTGATATTATTTATATAAATTTTAATCATAAAAATCTATATTACATAAATTAATAAAATTTATAATGAATAACATATTTCAAGCGATTTAAGACTTTATATCAAATTTAAAGTTAAAACATATATAACCACACAAATAATATATATATATATATATATATATATATATATATATATATATATATATATATATATATATATATATTAACCTTTGCCTCCTCATGTTCATATAATTTATATTTATTAACAATCTATAATAATATAAATTATAAATGATAAAGTATATAAGGTAAATAATTACTAATAATAATAAGTATTATAATTATAATGAAGTAAAATTAAAAGATTAAAATTATTGATTGCTTACTAACATATTATGAGAGTCTTGGATATACATATGGTCCATTAATACTTTTTAACCGTTGAAAATCGAATTGGAATCAATCCGACCATCGGATCAATGCAATTAGCACTAAAGGACCCTAGTTTCATTAGTATGGCCCACCAAAGCGTCAGATCTACCATATCTTCAGTCAAGATGACTTATCTGAGCCATGAAACATCACGGACGGTGGAGATTATGAAAAACAGTCTCGTGGCCCCATTGTTTAGTGCACGTGCACATAGGGTGAGTGCACTCGCAAAGCACCGAATCTAGGGGGCACGGTCAGAACACTCAGACCCGACAGTTTCTGAAAGAGGGAGAGGTCTCCCGGCCTTTCTTCCGTTTTTCCCGCTGCTGGGATTTCAAAACGGTCCGAACCCGTTTTCCTTTTGCCACGAGATGGCCCACCACTGGCTCTGATCAGATGATCTGAACCGTTCATAATGTCCATGGAATTGGTATAACCAATTCCTATTGGTTTCAACCGTTGGATTACTCACATGTATGCACAATCTCAGCCGTAAATCGGGCTATGTAACGCACCCTTTGCAAAAAGATGGAAAATCTCTCCGCTTTCCACGCTGGCAATCCTCGTGCTTTCATTTCACCCCATCCTGGCCGTCTGGTACAAGGAATCCCAACCGTCCATTTCTATTCACATGGATTTGGGCTTTTGATGGAAAACCGACGCCAAAAACCAAACCGCGACCGGTTTCATGCACCAACAGTTTCCTCTCTGCCATGGGATGAATCCGGGCCGTCTGATCTTGATCTAACGGATCTGGGAGAATCCAGGGAAACTTAAAATGAAAGAAGAACGAGTAGCAGTTGTTTAGATCGGATTGCTCACGGCCCTTTAACGAAAACTCGGCCGCCCCTTTCAAAGCTCGAACCCACCGCGAAAACGCCACTAGAGCTTCGTTTTTCCTCTTCCAGAAGCATTGTGTGGAGGAACTAGATGCTCCAGCATCAACAGTTCGAAGAAAATAGCCTCCATTGAGAGACTGTCATTGAAGCCGAAGCTTCTTCCTCGAGAGCACAAGCTCCGTCCCGTTGCTGTCGCAACCTACACCGAAGCAGGCTCATTGTGTCATGTTGCTGAGCATGGTTCAGAGAGAAAGACGGTGTTAGAAAGAAGAGGGAAGAAAGAGAACTCGGGAGAGGTGTTGCGGCGTTGCTGCCACTGCCATTGCCGCGGCAGCTCGACTCGGTCAAGTTGTAGGGCGGGGCTGCTGATCCTTGCAGTAGAAGAAAAGAAGGTAGCAAGAAAGAAAAGGAGAAGGGCAGTGAGAGGAAGAGAACCATGAGAGAAAGAGAGTCATGGGGCTGTTGCCCTGTTGAAGCCAAGCCGACTCTGTTGAAACCGAGTTTGGATTGGTCGAGTCAGACTTGGGCCTGGTCCAGGCCTAGCTGGATATCCCAGCAAAGGACGAGGTTTAGGGAGTGAAGGGAAGAAGAAAAGGAAGAAAGGGAGAAAGGAAGGAAGGAGGAGGAGAAGAGAGTTGGGAATCGAGTCAACTCGCAACCCTGACTCGCTGCCCAGTTGAGTCTGAGTTGACTCAGTCCAGACCATTGCTGGACATTCCAGACTTCCAGCAAAGAGAAAGGAAAGAGGGAGCATGCGGCTACCCCGACTCGTTGGTTAACTCGCAAGGCCTGTTTGAGTTGACTTGGTGTTGAGTGGTGCTTGGACCCGAATCTAAGTTAGGTTGACTCGGTGGAATAGGTAAGTAGCACCCCCATGTTCTGAGTTCTAAAGTCGTGATATTTAATTCTAAATTTCATTCAAATATATAGGAACGTTGCACGTCTCTTGAATTCGCCATGTTTGAGCTTTAGGCAAAAAGAAGAAAAGTCAAGACAGTCAATGTAAGATCGAGCTGACCTCTTGCAATTTCAAATGGGAAGGATTCAATCCTAAGAAGCACACACATTATCAGACAACACAAACTAAAATCATAAGGTGAGGACTCACCCTTTGAGCTTCCCACTTAATTTCATCAATCTGAATATAGATGATAACATGATTCTTCTAATTGAATTACTTACCTTACGATTGAACAAGCTAAATTGTTGTGTTAGATGATAGACATCCCTCTTTAATTATAACATGTATAAATGATTTGGTAATAACATACTATCTTTAGTCGTACATTGCAAATTAACTGTATGTTTGTCGTTTGTGATCGAGTGATGTAATGAATGGGACCTGTCATGAACTCACCATCTTGCGGTCCATATTTGACTTACGCGACTTGGATCGCGCATCCTTACATGGCTTGGATCACATACTCGTCCTATGTAGCTTGGATCGCGCATCCTTACATGGCTTGGATCACATACTCGTCCTATGTAGCTTGGATCGTTTATTTGCCCTCTGTGGCTTTGATGGGTCATTGTTGTCATTTTGTGGCTTGATGGTTATATTCGCATATCTTGTTGATTTTCTAGCCATCTTACGATATTCAGTCATACCATGATTTTCGGGTGGAGCGGGTGTTCGCTTAGCAATTTTCTAGCCATCTTACGGTATTCAGTCATACCATGATTTTCGGGTGGAGCGGGTGTTCGCTTAGCAATTTTCTAGCCATCTTGCAGTGTTCACATATGATATGATTTCTGGGTAGTCTAGAGTTTGTGTGTTGTTTATCTCTTCATCTTTCGGTGTTCAGTCGTATCTTAATTTTAGGGTGGAGCGAGTGTTCACTTAACGATTTCCTAGTCATCTTGCGGTGTTCACGTACGATATGACTTCTGGGTGAAGTAGATGTTTGTATGTTGTTTCCTAGCCATCTTGCGGTGTTTAGTCATACCATAATTTTCGAATGGAGCTGAAGTTCGCTTATCAATTTTCTAGCCATCTTGGGGTGTTCACGTATGATATGATTTTCAGGTGGTCTAGAGTTTGTATGTTGATTATCTCTTCATCTTGTGGAGTTCAGTTGTACCATGATTTCTAAGTGGAGTTTAAGTTTGCTTATTGATTTTCTAATCATCTTACGAAGTTCACGTACGATAGGCTTCTCGAGTGAAGTAGAGGTTGGTTTTCTATTCACCTTTTTCACTTGTATCATGATTTTCGAGTGGAGCTGAAGTTCGCTTATCAATTTTCTAACCATCTTGTGGAGTTCACGTACAATATGATTTCGGGTGCAATAGAAGGTCATATGATTGAGTGTTTGACTTTCTGAATGTATTCATTTATATTGCGATTGCTATTGTATTCTGCTTATGATGAGATTCTGTTAATTTGCTAAGTTTTTAAGTATATGTTCATGATTATGAAATGCTCTGTTTAATATATCCATTTTCATGACTTGCAATCTATATGGGATTATGAATGATGAGTGTGCAACCTTAGAGGGTGTTCCTCACTGTAATAGTCATTGACGCTATCAAACTATAACAGTTGATGCAGGTGTAGAGCGAGTCGATGACGTTCATTGGGTCGCTAGAGTAGATCGGTTATCTGGGGAGCTAGGTGGGGTTCCTACGGCCCATATTGAGTTCCACCATTACATGATAGGTTTCAGGTTTTTTTTATTAATGAACTTTGTATTTGGGATTGTATAAGTCCTGTATGGGCGCTACATTTGGAACTTTGTAATGATCAGAATGTTTTTATACAATGCATGGTTTAATCTAGCTTCGTTGTTGTTAACTCTGATTAATGATAAACGGTTTAAATTTACACTGAATTTTATAAGTTAACACTCAAGTTTTAAGAAAATAGGTTATATACTCGGGTCCTGAAAGCACGGGGCGTTACAAGGGCACAATGGAATTCCTTGGGTGTCCGCAACATTACTCTTTTATAGTGGCATGCTCAATTCGATCATCCTTCACTTAACTCTCTTAAGAAAATAATCTCATCATTGTCATATGTGAATTTAATAAACTATTAAGCTTGTCAGTTGGCTACACACACCCAATCTAATTATTAATTTCCATAGCTTTATTAATCGTAGTTATGCACTCTTTTGATTAGTACATTCAGATATGTGGGCTCCCATTCGAGTACCTAATTTAAATAACTTTTTGTACTTTGTTATACTTATTGATGGCTTTTCTTATATGAGATATGTATTTATGATACATGATAAATTAGAAGTGTTTAAAATGTTTAAATCCTTTCATACTAAGGTTAAGAATCAATTTCATACAGAGATCCAATGTTTTTGGTTTAAGAATGCTCTAAAATATTTCTCGCACTTATTTCATGAATTGTAAGACTCGTACCCTGATTAACCTTTCATACACTTCATTTTCAGTGTTGGCATATGTTCACAACCCCAAGTGTAAGATCGAGAAGTAGTAATAATCTCGGTGAGACCGAGGTCGAATCCACATGGACTAATCTTGTGTGTATTATAAAAGTAACTAGAACTAGACCTAGAAGAAGATGTGAATCTAATTTTGAAGTAATTGAGAGAGTAATTGTGATTAAAGTAATTAAAACTTAAGAATTCAAAAGTAGGAACTAGGGTTTCTAAGGATCCACTTGTAGTAATCATGGTGATACTATATTATGCTTAATTCAAGGATACAACTAGAATCAAAGTCTTATCTTATCTAGTTGGAAGAAGAGACGGTTAAATCTCTAAACTTCTCATGAATCTAGTCATCCATGAAGGAGAATTGGGAAAATTGGAAGGGATTTCATCACCTAACCATGCCCATGGGACAATGGAAAACAACAGTATTTACAAATCCATCAATCTCAAAATAAGAATGGATGATATTCAAAGCTATTGCAGATCTATTATAATTTGTCACAACAAACCATTAAAAATTAAAAATATTCCTTATAATCAAACTAAAATCAAAGAGTGTTCAACATAAATATGAATCAAAGTAATAGAAACATCTCATCACGCTACAAGTTTCACCTCTTAGCCCTAACTAAGAGGTTTAGCCAACCACAAATATGATTGAATCAAAGTCTCTTAAATAAAATATGAAAATAAATAAGGAAGAAGAGAAAAAACTCTTTGCGACGGCTTCTCCACCCTTTTACTCCACTCTTCAAACTCTAGAAGATGCCTAGGAACATCCTAAAGACTCCTATTTATATTTGTGCAACTCCAACTTTCGCACTGAGTTGGAAAAATCTGAAAACTACCTTAAATTTACGCAATCCACACAGAATTTACATAACCTTAGATTGGTTGAAGATAACCTTCAACTGATTGAGGGTTACCTTCGACTAGTCGAGGATGATGGGAAATTAGAGGACTGTGATCGCTAGAATTCGATTTGAAGTTCCTTCGACTAGTCGAGGAAGAGCTTAGACTGGTCGAAGCAGAGCTTAGACTAATCAAAGTAAGCAAACTTCTAGGGCTCTTTTTCTTCACTTCAAGTTTTCAATTCTCTTCATTCTTCACTTGGTTTTCTTAGATCTTTGGCATGTGAATTCTTCATTCTTGGTCTCACAAGATTCATCCTTGGCTTTGGTGATTCTTGACTGTTAAATTCATGTTTTTAGCATCCTTTTTAATCCAAGCGCTTACTTGCACCTTGCAACACAAACATGATTAAAATAGAACATCAGGCATTATCATGTTCATAAAACCAAGTAATAAATGGGGGA
This sequence comes from Magnolia kwangsiensis, assembly GCA_037074715.1. Classification (NCBI taxonomy): domain Eukaryota; kingdom Viridiplantae; phylum Streptophyta; class Magnoliopsida; order Magnoliales; family Magnoliaceae; genus Magnolia; species Magnolia kwangsiensis. The sequence goes on from CM073579.1 coordinate 27,938,325, forward strand.
TAATGCAAATATTTGACCCTCAACACAATCCCCAACCAACACTTTGCTAGTCTCGAGCAAAGTATGCATGAAATAGATCTCAATGCTTAATGTTCAATCCTCTTTAGGAAAATAATCTTTTGTTCAAAAATGAGATCTTGAAATCCTAGAACCGAATTACATGAGCAACCAATCAAATAAATTCTTTGTCCATTAAATCAAAGCATAGCTTGCATATTAAGTTTTTCAATGTGCTAAGTAAAAATCAACTTACTTCTTGTACAAATACTATCAATTCATCATGTTAGTCATGCTCATCACTTCAAGACTAGTTTGAAATTCAAGTAGTAATTCCGAACACCTTCTCATTCTTTCTTTCAGTTTTTAATTTTATATTGACAGTCAATTTTTATTCATTCTTTTTATTTTTGCATTCCTTTCCTGATTTTTTATTCTTTTCATTCTTTTTCATGACCTCTTTGTTGATCTTCATTTTTTTAATTGGTTCTTTTCTTCTTTTAAGGTGAATAAAATTCTCCAGACTTAATTCTCACCATCTATCAATGATTCACATACTAACAATTAGAAATTCTAACATCTCTTACAGAAGACAAATTGAATGTGTCTTGTGTGAGGCCCGTATCCTAGGCCGTACTGTTTCGTAGGCTTCCGCGGTCCTCCCGGTCGAATTTCGACGACTCGTTATCTGTAATCGTTAGTTGCGCATGACCCTGAGTCGTATCCCGTATTTCAGAGTCGGCTCGACCTAGACTTATACCCTAATGACCACGTCGTCGCCGCTGTTTTGATGTCGCGTATTACGCACCAAGGCGATACCCATGCCAAGAGATGTGGGCCCACGTTCAGTTAAGAAAAATGTTCTGTGTTACGAATATCGAGGGAATCTCTGCAATACATCACATCAATCCATCAATAAATGTCAAGTACACAACCTTACCTAGCCCATCCCTCCCTCATTTCCCATGTCAACACTCCTTACACAACCCATACTCATCCCATTAATTTCTTACCACAAGTCAACAAGCACTATGCCCTCTTATCCCATCACTCCATCTCACCACTCCAATCTCTCTCATTTTCTCACTCCATTCCATGCTACCAAAGGAGGAAATGTCCATGGCTTCCAAGGAAAAAAAGAAAGAGCTAGTGTGGCCCACCTTCCTACCTCCCATCTCCACCATCCAAGTTTCATCTCAACCCTTGAATCATGATCCTTGGGAGCTCTAGGATGTGTTGATGAAAGAAGAAGTCTAAGAAGAAGCATAGGTGGGTGATTTTATGATTTGATTTTGTGATTTGAAGGCCCACATATGGTGGGACCCTTCTTGATGTATACATTGTATAGAGGGGCCCATAGTGGCGAGGTCCCTCCGCTGATTCGATCTCTCTCTCTCTCTCTCTCTCTCTCTCTCTCTCTCTCTCTCTCTCTCTCTCTCTCTCTCTCTCTCTCTCTCTCTCTCTCTCTCTTATGATGTGTGTGGCCTGCCCTGGTGCAACCCACCATGACGTATGTATTATATCCATGCCATCCATATGTCGAGCCACCTTGTTAGACCGTCCATCTGGACAGACCCAGATGAGGAGAAACAACAAATATCTGCTTGAACTGAACCATGGTGGGCTACCACGTGGGACCCATCAAACCATCCAAACGGTGGGAAACCACCTTGAATGTATGTATTTCACCCATGTCGGTAGGGCCTACCTTCACACGTGTGGACCCACCCACGATGTATGTATTTTAACTACGTCATCCATCCTTGGAGGTCACCTTGATGATTCGTTCCATCCAGGTTGTCTGTTTGTTGGATGTCCAGTAGCCTGGATGGATGAAGAAATCACATACATCAATTATATAAATGGTGGGTCCCACACGTGTGGACCCACCTCTGGTGTATGCATTTCATCCCTGCAGTCCACCGTCCATGACCCATGTGATGTATGTAGTTTATATCTAGGCCATCCATCCACTGTTGGGACGTGAGGCCACCTTATGATGTATTGTGGGATTCCATGATGTGTGTGTTGCATCTCAACCGTCCATTTGTTTGACGTCAGCAGGTTCAGTGCGTCCCACCTTGATTGCATGTATTTCATATCCAATCGTCCATCCATTTTGATGTGGCACCACACCATGATGTGTATATCTGCACTGTCCAATTAGGACGGTGTTAGACGTGCTGGGCATGCTGCACATGGCATGTGGGACCCACATGAGGTAGTGTTTTATCGCAGCCGTCCATCATGTAGACGGTGGGACAGTACCATGATGTATGTCTTCCATCCACACTATCCAATGCTTTGGACGGTGCTGGACACCGGGTGAAGGAGCTGTGGTGCCCCACCATGATGTATTAGTTTCATCCACACCGTCCAAATCAGCTGGACGGTGTTGAACCCGTTTGGATGGTGCAGGGTGCTCACCATGATGCACGTGTTCTATCCACTCCATCCAATCGTCCACTAACTGGATCAGTGAACCCCACCATGAGGTATGTTTTTATCCAAATCGTCTGTCCATTGTTGGACGGTGGGACTCACCCTGCACGTGTGGGACCTCCACCGTCCAGCAGAACATAGGACCCTTAATGCATGTATTCTACCTATACCGTTCATTTTACCAGATCACGGGGCCACCTTGATTCATCTGTTTCACCCACATGCGTGGACCCACCTGGGAAGCAGATTGGCTTGTACCTTACATCAACAATATAGTTGTTGTGTAGACGTCACCAAGTTCCTTGGAGTCCACCTTGATATATGATTTCATCCACGTTGTCCAGGGACAGGGGACCACCATGATGTATGTATTGTATATCTATGTCGTCCATTTGTGGGCCCATCGTGATGTACATTAGTGTAACGTCCCGAAAATCGGGGGTTGAGCATAAACTCCACTCCCGAGTTTCAGAACATCACTTATGCAACATAAATGCTTATGATTGAATGTTGTCTATGTTAGTGTATTAAACATGAGTGGAATTAAGCCAAAACAGCATATCATACTTCAGAGATAGTTAAATTTCTCAAGCAGAAGACTGTGATAAATATATAAAATGTATAATTAATTGTAAGTCTCTAGAGTGTGAACATGTTACCAGGTTAACTAAATACATGTATACTCTAAAAATGAACAAAAAGAATATACATGAGTGTAAATAAAAGGCAAAATACCAAGTGTATTGGCATCTAATCAATAACCCTGTAACCCTGTCGATCAGAACCTGCATATAGGAGGAATCCTCCTCATCATCATCAAGTCCGGCTCTGCTTCGCAAGCATCGCCATCATCTGCAACTTAAATAGGGACTGGTTGGTGTGTACAACACCGTCCCGTAACGTGGGAGTGAGTAGCTAACTTAATGGAAACTATACAGCAAAGGTTAACATGTTATCAATTCAATCAAGCAGTAATGATAAGGCAATACAATCAAACAGGTCCTAGATACTCTTGTTAATGCAAGGATGGTATGAAGAATAATGCATGCCCTCACCACAATCCCCTGTGCGACATCATCTAACGATCGCGGCATGACTCACTTCCTTAGTGCTCTATCACCAACGTCGCTAGTACATGCAATGCGGTGTTATGAATATACTTACCAAGTTCTTATTAGTCCTTTTCATACAGCAGGATTAGGAAGCTAAGGTACCTCCCTTGTATCATTACCCAAACGGTGATCCATTCTCGGGTCGTCAGTCCGAGATAATCTCATACGATGTTACGGTTCTAGGTCTCTGCAAGGGCTGTCAGGATTGTTGCGCGCAATCGTTGCTCCTCTCCCCCATCACCTTATCAATACAGGCCTAGCTATATCCCACATACTGCAAAAATACTCATCGTCCTTCTATACTATCAGGATATACTCGAGGTCACTATAGAGGGCTCGTCACCAATCAATGTAGGCCGACAGTAAGAATATAGTATCCCATACCACCATAATCTGCTCACGAGTATAGGTGCTCACTGGTCACTACAAAAGGCTCGTCACCAATCAATGTAGGCCGACAGCATGCATATAGTGTCGCATACCACCATAATCGGCTCATAAGTCTTAGCAGATCGAGGTACCAAGGTTAGAGAGGCTTTTCATTGGTAAGTTTGGTACCTTAGGTTCAAGCAGTAGTGACCAAACATGGTGAACAAATATCGGTCAATCGGTTTAGTTGATAAGCTCAACTAGGCCAAGCGCACGTTGAGTTGAACGACATGGAATGCATAAGCACTCCGTGTGGCCTAACCACTGTCGAACACCCCAAGCACGACTCTGATTCGCTAAACTCATCTTGTGTGGTGAAAACAACCTCAACCACTATTTACAGAATGGTTACCAATTGCCTGGACTGTAGTACAGCCCCATTCACATATAAAGCTAATAGCTAGCATATGATTCATATCCTGCATTCATTTAAACAATCATGAAGTATAACTTAATTGTAAATAGTACATACAGGAAATCATACACACATGTAACATGATTCAATTAAACACATAAGTCAAGGAGGAAATCATACACTTATTTAGGATGGATAACCTAAGTTACATGATTCATGAAGGGAATCATACACATCATTGATGTAGTTGAGAATCATATCTCAACCCGCATATAGGTACATCTTACTAACTCCTAACTCATTCAGACACTTTTACATACACTTAGTCTACACATTACATCATACATATTATGTATCTTTTAGCATACGTATTAGGGCAAATCCTTTCGTTAAAGGGTTATCGCCTATACAAAAATCATACATCCATGACAATTAGTCATGGCGAGCACGAAAGCGAATTCCATACTCATTCAGTCATTTTCACAAACACTTAGACTACACATACTAACTACATATCGTATGTTGGTATATAATGTATTTGACCAAATCCTTTCACTAGGGAGTTGTCCCATATATCACTTGCATATACCCACGACGGATAATCATGGCATGCATGAATCTGGGTTCTGTATTCATTTAAACATTTTCACAAACACGTGAGCTACACACTTTTATATATATAGCGTATATTGGCCGTGGCGTGATTTAGGGCAAGTCCTTTCGCTAAGGAGTTGTCACATATGTAACAAGCATATATTCACGGCAATTAATCATGTTAAGTACAAATTCGAATTTTATACGTATACGGTATTTTCTACAAATATGAGGAATACAGTATAATCAACATAGGTAATGTATAACTGAAAAATGAAATGGACAACACTTTATACATGTGAAATAGCATCCTAGACAAGAATAAATTATTACTTAACATTGAAAGTCTTGAAAACCATAACCTAAACGTATATAATCCGCACCTTAAACCAGAAAACACGTATAAGATGTGATTTAAACGATAAATCTTCGTCAACGACAGATAGGCAACCTAAGGCATGAAATACGTTAGTTACAACATTACTTCAACTATCCTAGGCTGTAAAACAGGTTAGGGTTGGGATTTCTTACCTAGGAATAGAGTCAGAAACGCCGAGATAGCGATACGGATAGGTGGATTAGGCACGTAGTAAAGCTGGGAAGAATCACAGGAAGAATCACCAACTTTTTCCTCACTTTCTCTCTCTTTTCTCTCTTCTCTCTCCTAGGGTTTCTCTTAAATTCATATGGAGCAATTGAGAGAGGGTTTAAGGCCTTTTTATAATCCTAAAAGCGACGGAAATAGACTTGGGGCCAAGGTATACTTAGGTTATAACCAAATCGGGTCTGTTCCAATCCAACAGAGCACTTCTGGAGGTCTTGTTACTAAATGCGGTCGGACTTAAGCTCTCTAATACTGGATCTAGGTCAAGCTAAGTTTTCAGTTCGGTCGGATTTCCAGATTGACCGTGGAGGACCAGTTTCAGTTCAGCGGTTACCGAAACTCGATCAAGGCCACAAGTGTTATGACATGTAAGGGCCACCTATCCTGACCCGAGGGTGAATTTGGGTCGAATTCTAATTGTCAGAATGCTTAAAAATAACGCACAAGTGAACCGTTCCAGATTTCTTTAAAATATAATTAATTTTTCTAAAAATCTTCCTTTTCCTACTCTCTTCAGTCTGGGCTCAATAAAATGGTCTCAGGACATTGGTTGGGCTTGATTTTCTAGGTGATTGTCAAGTCCAACTAAGCGGTCGTAATGGTCTAAGTTCGTAGATATCAGACTCTCGATGCGCAGTCTAGAACCAATACAAAGTTACAAAGTATTCCCGGGAGCAACTGGGTTTAGAGTTGGATCATAGATTTCAGGGTAACATAGCGTTAACAATTCTAGAGGTTTTAGGTCTTACAGATCGTATTTAAAGTGGTTGGTGCTAATTTTACAGGAAAACTAGTGTAGCTCTAGCTAATACACGTTAAATTTCTAAAGAATTTGGTTCTAAATGATTCCTTTGGCTTTGGAATTGGGTTCTGAGAGGTTACCAAGGTGTTATGGTTGACCCATTGCCTAAGGACGTCTAATTCTAGATAGGCAAAAATCTGGGGTGTTACAATTAGCCCATTGGTGTGATCCATGTGATGCGGCCCACTTGATGTATTTCTGGCCTATACGTCATGGCCCGTTAGGATATATTTTTAGCCCATATGATGAGGCCCATTGTGATATATTTTCGACCCATATGATGCGGCTCATGTGATATACTTAAGGCCCATTGATGCGACCCACCTAGATATATATTGGGGCCCATGTATTGCGGCCCATTATGATGTGTATTTGGCCCATGTGATGAGGCCCGTCATGATGTATATGTAACCCTTGTATATTAGATCCTTGTGTGAGGTCATGGGCCCACGATACGTTTGGCTCTAAGTGGGCCACTCTTTCGGAGCAATGTTGGTTAAATGTTCATATTGATGGGCAATGATGGTTAAATGTCCACATTGTGACCTTCCCTTAGGCCCTTTGTTAAACTGATTACCGATTTTATTTATCGAAGCCGATTCTAATTATCGAAGCCAATTCTGTTTATCGAGGCTGATTCCGATTATCGAGACCGATTCCGATTGTCAAGGCCGATTTCGATTGTCGAGGCTGATTATCTAGGCCAATTTCAATTGTTGAGGTTAATTATTGAGGCTGATGTCGATTGTCAAAGACGATTATATATGCCGATTATCGAGGCCAATTAGCGATACCGATTATGAGTATAGCATCATGATATATGCCCATACACATCATCTGCATGTTCGTTATAAGATGTGGTTGACCATTGCAGATGTCTTTGGGAAGGTTGTTATGAGACTCCCTAATAAGCGAAGATTGTCTCACATGAGTGCACTGTATGTGTAAGATTAATGCATGATTGAATTGTATGACTTATGCATCTTACATTGTGTATTGTGATTACTGTATGCCCTAGCGACATCAGGGTCATAGCCTCCTCAATTATGTCGTGAATGGCCAGATGGGACATCAAAAATTGGTTACTAGCATCGGGCCACCATAGATAGCCGTAGGTGAAAATTTCTAAACCTCCGAGCCCAAGAGATGCCCCAACGTTGGGACCTAGTGGATACATGAGTGCCCGAGTGCCAAATACAAGTAGGCCGCATCTCACACTATGTCGTGATCGGTTGGGAGGGGGTGTGTCCTTATCCGCCCGAGAGTAGTGGGCATAGCTAGCTGAGTTTGACCTACTCGTGATTGGATCCGCTATCGACATGCCGAGTAGATATTAGCTGACTACTGACTAGGTGGATAGTAAGGTCTCTTCCACTTGCATGGTCATGCATCCAGTGGGCGGCGATTGCATGTAGAGTGTACTAGACCCCGGTGATGATCTCAGAAATGTACAATACTGATATTTGAACTTATTAAGCAGGAGTTGCACACTCATTCATTCATTCATTCACTATCCGCTCGGGCTAGTGGTGCACAACTAATTGTTATGTATATCTTTGCAATGGCAAGGATTTCTATTGGGGTACGCAACTAACCTGAGATCAAGAGTCTACTATATTGAGTCTAGCTATCCGAATTTAGGTATGAGACTAGTTTGGATAGAAGTCCCCTGTGATGGACCCCATAGGTTACGATACTACGCACTATCATCCCAACTTCACTCTAGCTTGGTCATTTCATTTGCACCGCATATTGCATTGCATCCGTAGCATTTAGCATTTTGGGTTGTCATGTTTCTGCATTGATAAGGTCATTAGCATTCATGCCTTACGTCGCATAGCCTTGGTACGACTGATGACACTCATGAACTTACCAGTATATTTTCGCTTACTCTGACATCATATGATTCATGACCTTGTCAATATTTCTACTTATTTCGATATTGTATGATTTATGGCATTATCTTGCATACTTGGCACTTACCTTGTGCACACATTTTCACCACACTCTAAGCTTTTTATAAGCTTATGCACAATAGATGCGTGCAGGTGGCGTTAGGTCATAGTAACATTGAGCTTGAAGCATGCAACGGACTTTTGGAGGTTTGATTTTTGGCATATGTATTTCCCTTTCAGCACTATATTCAAATGTTTATATTAGTAGATATGTGATGATGAAGTTAACTTTACGATTTGGGTAAACTTGTGGTTATGATTCTTACGAAACAAATGTACGTTGAAAAATCCTCCTTGTAGGATTCCAGGATCGGAATCTGGTGTATGGATGTTGGGAGCCGAGAATAGAGTATTACGGAGGTTGTCGGCATCGAATTCGAAAATCAAAAATTTTATGAGCCTGATTTCAGGATTTGGGGCATGACATCTTGTGATTTAAATTAACATGATATTTAAACTACCTCTTAATCAATTCAGCGCAAGAACTTAAGTGATAGATTACTTAAATGATTAAATTCTAATAATTCAAAATTCGATCTCTATCTTATCATACTCGAAGCATTCTTAAGTACACAATTCATCGCTTCCCAAACAGATTTCAACTTGAAACATTTAAAATTTTCAAAAATTTTATTGCTCAAAACTAAGAAAACACTTATTAGTTTACTTAATCCCCCATCCTCAACGTAAAAATCTACATTGTCCTCAATGTAAAAGAAATAAGCATGCAATGCAAAAGAGTGCAATGAAAAGAAAAGGAAAGTGATGGAAAGGTAATACCTGAAGAAAGAATTTTGAGGCTTTTCTAATGATCTCAATGTGAAGATGGGTTAGCACAAGAATTAAAACAATAGAAAGCAAACTATCCTAAACAGCAAAAAAAAAAAAAAAATCCTAAACAGCGGAAAACAAACTATCCTAAATACAACATATATGAAAGTAATAAACCTAGTTATACCTTGGTGAGACTAAGAGGTTAATTCTGGTAAATAGGATCGATCAGAGGTATGGACATGTCCTCTAAATTAAATTTCTCAACAAATGGCTTTAATCAATGTCCATTTACTTTGAAGTCATTGTCATTGTTTAGATTTCGAATCTCGACAGCTCCATGAGGATAGACATTAGTAATAACGAAAGTGTCAGTCCAACGAGATTGGAGTTTACCCGAAAAAAGATGTAATCGAGAATTATACAAAAGGACTTTCTGACCTGGTGTGAATGATTTCTAAAGAATGTGTTGATCATGAAACACCTTCATCCTGTCCTTGTAAATTCTCGAGTTCTCATATGCATCATTTCAGATCTCTTCAAATTCATTCAACTAAAGTTTGCATGGTGAGCCAGCGTTGTCCAAATTGAAGTTCAAATTTTTAATAGCCCAGTAAGCCCTATGTTCCAACTCCACAGGAAAGTGGCAAGCCTTTCCATAGACAAGTCTAAAGGGAGACATTCCAATATGAGTCTTAAATGCAGTAGCATCGGTCAAGTAGATTGACCAATCCTTACGGTCAGGGTTAACTGTTTTTTCCATAATATGCTTAATCTCCCTGTTGAAAATATCAGCTTACCCACTTGTTTGTTAGTGGTATGGAGTGCTCATTTTGTGGGAGATGCCATATTTTTTCATTAAGTTCGCGAATGGCCTATTACAAAAATGTGAACCTTCATCTCTAATAATGGCTCGAGGCATTCCAAATCGGGAAAGGATGTTCTATTTTAAAATTTTAATGACCGTTTGATGATCATTGTTCTGACACGGGATCGCTTCAACTCATTTAGTGACATAGTCTACTGCTGGCAAAATATACAAATTTTCAAAAGATTGGGGGAATGGTCCCATGAAATCGATGTCCCAACAATCAAATGCTTCAATGATCAGAATGGATTTTAAAGGCATCATATTTCGATGGGACAATGCTCCCAATTTCTGACAATGCTCACAAGCTTTGCAAAACTCATGAGTGTCCTTAAACATAGTAGGCCAGTAAAAACTGCACCGCAGAATTTTGGTTGTGGTCTTTTTGGCAGAAAAGTGACTACCACAGGCTTAAGAATGACAGAAGGTGATGACACATTAGTGTTCATTGTCTGGTACACATCTCCTTAAGATTTGGTCTTGGTAATATTTAAACAAATATTGATCATCCCAAAAGAATTTGTGTACCTCGGTAAAGAATTTTTTTCTTATCTTACATAGTCCAATGTGTTATCATGAAACCTGTAGTAAGATAATTAGCAATATCTACAAACTAAGGTGAATGGGAAACTTTGAACAATCGTTCATCAGGGAACATGTCAATTATATGCATCGTCTCAAGGGAATCAGAGAGGTCAAGGGGGGAAAGATGGTCAGCCACAACATTCTCTACTCCCTTTTTATCTTTAATTTCCAAATCAAATTATTGGAGTCGGAGGATCCATCTTATCAGGCGGGGCTTAGCATCATTCTTAGAAAGAAAATACTCAAGCACCGCATGATCAAGTAGGACTTAAATTTATCCAAAGTGAATACTACGGCTAAGAGTTCCTTCTCTGTAGTTGAGTAATTCACTTGGGCTGGATTTAGAGTTCTACTTGCATAATATATAACATAGGGCTTCTTCTCTTTTCTCTAGCCTAAAACTACCCCAAGAGCATAATTGGATGCATCATACATAATTTCAAAATGAAGGTTTCAGTTGGGTGGCTGCATGATAGGTGTGATGGTTAAGATGCCCTTAAGCTTACAAAAAGCTTCCTGACATTGCTCAATCCACTCATATGGTGCATCCTTTTTGAAGTAGATTACATAAAGAACGAGAGAGGTGAATAAAGTCCTTTGTGAATCTTCTATAAAATCCAGTGTGTCCTAAAAAGGATCGCATGTCTCGTATGTTCTTATGTGGAGGTAAGTTAGAGATAAGATCAATCTTAGCCTTATCTACCTCAATTCCCTTGGACGAGATGATATGTTCAAGAACAATTCCCTTACGAATCATGAAATGACACTTCTCCCAATTCAATACCAAGTTCTTTTCCTCACATCGCTTCAGCACACAAGATTCTCTAAACAATCATTGAAAGATGGACTAAAGACAGAGAATTTGTCCATGAAGACCTCTAAATATTGTCCCACCATGTCAGAAAAAATACTCATCATGCATCGCTGAAAACTGGCAGGGGCATTAAATAGTCTGAATGGCATCCTTCGATAAGCAAAGCTGCCAAAGGGACATGTGAATGTTATCTTTTCTTGATCTGTAGAGGCTATCTCTATCTGGTTGTAACCCGAATACCCATCAAGGAAGCAATAGTACGAATGACCAGCTAGCTTTTTCAAAATTTGATCAATGAAGGGAAAAGGAAAATGATGCTTCCTCGTGATGGTATTCAATTTCCTATAGTCAATGCACATTCTCCAACTATTAGTAACTCTAACTGGTAAAATTTCATTGTTGGCATTAACTACGATGGTGATTCCGGACTTCTTAGGAACCACCTGAGTTGAACTCACCCATTGACTATAGGAAATAGGGCATATGATACCCACATCTAATAGCTTAAGAACCTCGGCCTTAACCACTTCCTTTATGTTTGGATTTAATCTACGTTGTGGTTGCCGAGAGGTCTTCGTATTATCATCTAAATAAATGTAATGAGTACAAATCAAATGATCAATTCCCTTGAGATCCGCAATCGACTATCCGAGGGCTCCTCTGTGCTCAATGAGAGTAGAGATAAGCATACTCTCCTGTTCTGGCTCAATATGGGAAGAAATCACCACCAGGTATATCTCATCTTGACTTAAATAGACATATTTTAATTTAGAAGGCAAAGGTTTTAGTTCAAGCTTTTAGTTCAAGCTTCAGTGCCTTGAGATTAGACAATAAAGGCACTACATCAATTTGGGGTAATTTTTCAAATTGTAGCCTCCACCGGTTAACTTCAAGTACCAGTACAGTATCAAGCATGGTTCTCATCTCCCTAATCATATCATCATCTAAATTTTAGGAGTGACCAGGCACATTGATTGCTTGCCTCCAAGTGCAGAGGTTCGTAAGTAATATCCTGTGAATAAAGGGTCAATCCCACAGGGAGATGAATTAAGAGAAGAAGAAAATCAAATGCAAAATAAAGTAATAAAAACTAAACTAATGATTTGATTTTGGGAGTTTTGAATTGATGTAATTCAATTAAATTAAAACAACACCCAAGCTTCAAAGTTCCACACATAAGTTAATGTTCCAAAATCATGATGACTTGGATAACACAACTAGGATCTGAGCACAATGGTTGACCTAATCGAAAAATAAAATAATTTAAACATTTTAAATAAATGATATAAAAGATTAGAAAATCATGGATTTGCACCATTGATATATATTCTTAAACACCAGTGATTTTAAGAATTCATATATATAAGATAATGAATATTAAATAAATGTAACAGGTTGAGAACCTCTCCTATCTGGAAAATCTAATTAATTCAGGGTAAGCCTATCCATCAATATAGATCTCATTTGATGAAAACATATTGATCTCACATGAGGATCAAAAACTAAACTTAAACAATTGATAGCATGCATACACCATCCATCTCATCATTAAAAATAATCAATCATGAAAACTTAAAGATTTATTAAACCCATGTGCTTCCCTTCTAACTTGGGCTAGAGGAAACTAGAAAAACATAACTAGAATAGAGAAAAAAAATCAATAAGAAAGAATAAATATCTAAAAGCTTATGAAGAAAAACAAATTAAAATTATAAAACTCGCTAAAAACCCTAGATCTTGTTTTAGGATGCATTAAATGATGCTTAAGAGTGCCCTGGTAAGCCCTATTTATAAGTGGGGAACTCCAACTTTCGCTCCAAGTTGGAAAACTCTAGAAATTGCCTCAAATTTACGCAGTTTGCTAGACTTCACTCTACACAGTTTTCCAAAATAAACTTCAGAGTTTCAGAATATATTTTTTCAAGATGATTTCAGGATTCTTCACTTCAAATATTTGATACTCTTCATTCCTCACTTAGTTTTCTTAGATCTTTGGCATGTGAATTCTTTAATCTTGGTCTCCTAAGATCCATCCCTTACCTTGGTGATTCTTGAGCATCAAATCCATGTTTTTAGCACCATTTTCAATTTAAGCTCTTAAATTCACCTTGCAACACAAACATAAGTAAAATAGAACATTAAGTTGATCCATGTTCATAAAACCAAGATATAAATGGAGAAAATTATGTAATATTTAAGTCTCAACACACGTCTCTAGAGTGTCAGAGGATAAGGTCAGAAGTGTTTTATCTTCCATAAAAGAATCAATTAAGTTAATATCGTAAGTATCATCATCATCCCTTGCCTGTTTTCTCATAATGAAAAAGATATTAAGCTCCAATGTAATATTCTCAAAAGACAAATTCATGACTCCACTCCTACAATTAATGATTGCATTTAATATGGTAAGGAATGAGCGACCAATGATGACGAAAATTTGGGTGTTCATGTCCACGATGGGTTGAGCATCTAGGATGATAAAATCTACTGGGTAGTAAAATTTTTCAACCTAGACCAACACATCCTCAATTATCCATCTCGGTACACGAATTAAGCGATCGGCAAGTTGTAATGTAATTCGAGTGAGTTTTAATTTACCTAAACCCAGTTGTTCGTAGATCAAGTATTAGATTAGATTTACACTTGATCTATGAATTACTGAGTTTAGGATGACACTCACTTTTTCTATTAAGAAGATTTTCTTTTGAATATTTTGCCGTCTTTTGCTCGTATATAAGTCTTTCAAAATTTTGGCATATGAAGGTATTTTTTTAACGGCATTCAGTAGAGGAATGTTGACCCTCACTTATTTTATCACCTCTAAAATATCCTGAGAGTTCGAGAGAGGTTTTGGTGCAACCAACCGTTGGGAAAATTAAGCAATCGGCTTACCTTAAGGTTCCAATTCTAACTCTTGTGAAGCGTTGCTAGATCTATCAGTTTCATCTATTTTTGGGTCCTTAGACTTTTCAACCCTTACCGGAATAGATTTGTTGATTGTTTTCCCACTCCTAAGAGTGGTAATAGACTTAGCTTGCTCTATTTGATATGAATAGCTCAAGTCGCTAACTTCATATTGTTGTTTTAGATTGAGAAGAGGTTGAGCTGGAATGCTTCCTTTCTCCCCAATCGCATTTTTTTGTCTCAAGCCCTTATATGGCCTTTGTAAGGTCTTGAGAGGCTTGTAGTATACCTTGATTGAAAAGCTCGTGATTTTGAAGATGCTTTAGAACCGAATCCTCTTAAGGTTTCCTGTAACGTCCCAAAAATCGAGGGTCAAGCAAAACTTAACTCCCAAGTTCCAACGCATCACTTATGCAACATAGATAATGATGATTAAATATTATGCATATTAGTGCATTAAACATGAGTGGGATTAATCTAAAATGACATATCATACTCTAGGGGTGATTAAATTAAGCAAGCGAAAGACTTAATTACTTGTATTATAACATGAAAGTGTTTCACCTTCAAGAGTATGAATCTATTCCAAGCTGAAAATATACAAGTGTTTGTTCTAAAATTTACAAAATAACAAAATGTAACTGTTCAACTAATCCATATAACCCTGCAATCCCGTCGATTTAGAACAAGGTCTACAGAGACCCGCCTGATAGCTGAATATAGGAGAATTCATCCTCCTCATCCATGAAGTCCGGCTTCGTCACGTAAGTCGCATCACAACCTGCATCTAAATTAGAGTTTAGTTGGTGTTTTAAAACACCGTCCCAGAGTGGGAGTGAGTGATCAACTCAGTGGTATTATAAGGCAAAGGTTAACATGTTATCAAATCAGTTAAGCAGTAATGATAAAGCAATACAATAATCATATCATAAGTACTCTTGTTAATGTAGAAATGGTATGCTGTAATGATGCATGCCCTTGCTTACACTCCCTCAGTGACATCATCTCACGATCGCACATGCAACACTCCTTACATATGCGCTTCCTCACCAAAGCACATGAAATGCAGTGCATGGTCATGTTAGCCAATATTTAATTAGGCTTATTCATACAGCGAATTCGGGGAGCTACGGTACCTCTCTTTATATCATTTACCCAAACAAGGATTCATCTAAGGTCGTCAACCCTAGTTAATTACATACGATAGGGAAGTTGTAGGGCATCACCCTTGATTAAAACAGTGGATAAGTAAG
Source organism: Magnolia kwangsiensis (assembly GCA_037074715.1). Classification (NCBI taxonomy): domain Eukaryota; kingdom Viridiplantae; phylum Streptophyta; class Magnoliopsida; order Magnoliales; family Magnoliaceae; genus Magnolia; species Magnolia kwangsiensis. Next base: position 27,953,810 of record CM073579.1, read on the forward strand.
TTCGTGAGTTTACACTCAAGGTCACTACGGAGAGGCTCGTCACCTGAACGTAGGCCGACAACTCCAATACGGTGTCCCATACACTACTATATTCGACTCATGAGTTGGGTTGCTCACGGGTCACTACGGGGAGGCTCGTCACCCTAACGTTGGCGACAACTCGACCACATTGTCCATACACCACCATGTTCGGCACATGAGTCTTAGCAGATCTTGGTACCATGGTTAAACGGGTTTTACATTGGCAAGTGGTATCTTAGATTCAAGCAGTATTGTCCATACATAGTAAACACACAATAGGCCAATCGAATTATTTGACAAGTACAATTGGTATGAGCACACGCTGAAGTAATCGACATGGAGCACATAAGCACTCCAAGTGGCCTAACCACTGTCGACAATCACCGTACAGCTCGGATTCGTCGAACTATCCAATGTGATGAAACTAGTTCAGTCACTTAAACGGGAACCGTTACCGATTGCCTGGACTACGTAGTAGTCCCAATCATACTCAAATACAATAGGTATTCATATGTAATAGTCATAACAGCATTTAACAAACCATTCAAATATAAATCTCATTTGAGCATTTTAACAAACACATTGAACATGTTATTATATATATATATATATATATATATATATATATATATATATATATATATATATATATATATATATATATATTCAGTCATAAATCACGTAGTAGCAATTTAGATTACATGAAGGAAACTATAAATACTGATAAGGTAGTTGAGAATCCTATCTCAATACCCTCACTAAATACATTTCATCAAGCAATTTCTCATTCAGACATTTTATCAAACACTTAGACTATACATTACTTTAAATTAGTTACGGCATATATTATGGCAAATCCTTTCACAAGGAGATTGTCATACATACAACAAACATGAATCCTAGATTAATAATCATAAAGAGCACAAATCATGATTCATATTCATTCGAACATTTCGACAAACACATGGAATGCATCATATATTCACATAATTCACACACATGTATAAATTATCGAATACATCATAAGTAAAATCATATGGTAGCAATCAAGTCAGACATAAATCATTAGCTGATATTGAAAGCCTTGAAAACCATAACCTAAATGTTTATAGTCCGCGCCTTTCATCGGTTAGCTCGTTACGAACTCGGTTTGTACACTATGCTCCCGTCTATAGCACAACGACTACCTAAATCATGAAATAGGTTAGCTATTTCATCGTTTCCTCTATTTGAATCCTTAAAAAAAAATTAGGGTTAGAATTTCTTACCCAAGTTGTATTTGAAATTACAGTGCAGTGATGGGGTGGTGGAGATTCGGTACGTGGAGTAGTGGGAGTGAATCCCAGCAACAATCCACAAATCTCTCTCTCTTCTCCTCACTCTTCTCTCCTCTTTTCTCTCTTCTCTCTCCTAGGGTTAGAGAATTCGTATGGAATAAGAGAGGAGTGGTTTAAGGTCCTTATATAGGCCTAGAACTGATGTCAATGGCCCAGAACTGATGTCAATGGCCCCAAGGACATAGTATACTTAGGTTATAGCCAAAGGGTGTCTATTTTGGGAAAACGGGACTCATCCGGAGGCCCATTACTCACCTGCATCATGGAAAAAGTTTCTTTACCATGGATCTAAGTCGAGTTATGATTTCAGTCTGATCAGATTTGTGGATCGACCGTGGAGGACCTGTTTCAGTTCAACGGTCATCGTCACTCAATCAAGGCCACAAGTATACCGACATGTGTAGGGAAATTTCCCTTATCCAAGGGTATAGTTTGGTCAAAATCTGACCGTCTGAAACCTTCAATTTTGCCCACAAGTGAATGGTCCAATTTACTTAAGTTTGAATTCATTCCCTAAAGATATTCGTATTTCTCACACACTTTACTCAGGGCTCAATTTGTGCGTTTCTATATACTATTTAGGTTCGATTCCCACGATGCTTGTTAAGCCCAATATGGTGGTCATAACCTTATAGTTTCGTGGTAATCGGACTTTCGCCGCACAGTCCAGGTCTGATATGGAGTTTCAATGTGCTTCTGAGAGCAATTGGATTTTGAGATTACTCATAGGTCTTTAAGTAATGTTGAGATAGTGATTCTAATGGTTTTGTGTCTTGCAGTTCATATAGATAGTGGTTCAAGATAATTCACCAATTAATTTGGCTTACTACTTAATTAATTTTTTGTCTAATCTCTACATGATTCGGTCATTAAGGATTTTTTTGCTTGAGGTGGTACTCGGGTCTTTGTACGGTGTTGAGGGTCAAATATTACATATCAGACCCCAATTATTGACTGAATTTATGAGCATGATACCGTTTAATGGCCCGATTTAATCATGTTTGTGATGCAGAGTGTATTTACGAGCATAGACTGAAAAAAGGTGCTTAAAGCATGGATTTAACGCTTTGATGACACCAAAGGCAAGAGACGAATTCCAAGGGACCAAGATCGATGGACTCACATGATAGAGATCTAAGAAAATCAGGAAACTGAAGCTTAAGTGGCCCAAAATTGGTCCGGAATGCAAGATCACGGGGTTCCTATCATCCGTTCAGCTCGAAACTTCATACATGGCCAAGGGACCACAAATTAACCGTACATGTCAAATTTCAGCCATTGAAGATCTCGGGAAGTGGGCCAACGGACAAATCAGCCCATTAATCTCCAATTTGGGACCCGTCTGATATCTAGATATGCTTCAAAGTTTGTCTCAATCCTTCAATTTGGATCAAAAAATGGATGGACAGATCGGATCCCTCACATATATCACATTGGACCCCATATAATGTTGGGCATGCACACAATGCAAGCGCACAGGCTCTACATCAAAATAGTCAGGGCGGTCAAACCACGCTGACCCGTATTCCTTCTAAAACGGGAATTTCATTTTCGCCAGAAAGCGGACGTGCGTCCACTAAAGTGCGTAGTGGGAACACACCGTCCATCACATGGATAATCGGGCCCGTCCATTGTGTCCAGGGGGTGTCCATGAGTCTCGCCTAGGTGACCTTTTGGTCCCATGCACGTGTACGCACATGAATAGTCAGAAAATGCAGGATGAACGACGAAAGTAAAACGTCAGTGGACCACATCAACAACAATCCAAAACCATCCATTCCTGACCGATTTTTCACCAGGAATTTAATGAACAGAGTGGATTTCACCAAAAACATCACCATGGGGCCCACCGAGCATCGCACCGAATCCGCGTAGGCTTTACACGCGTCCAAAAAATCTAGGATTTTTGGGCAGTTCTGGCTCCCTATCTTTGATCAGATGAATGATCCAAACCGTCTATCGTGTAGCTCGTCCAAAAATGCCCCAAGGGATGTTAGTTCTTTGAAAAAGAAGCGAGGAAAGTGAGAGGTTTAATGGTTATTTTCTTGACTGCGCAAACAGCCTTACGCAGGAACCGACTCGAGCAACTGACTTTCGCCACTCTTATAAAAGGAAAGAGAGAGAGAACATGGAGGGGGGGTTCTGGGACGTGAAAGCTACGCAGGGGGCAACCGTGGAGGCATTGAAGGGGAGATCCAGCTCCATCTGATTGAGTTTTCTTCTTTTTTAGTTTCTTTTATGTCTTTTATTTTGAGATTTAGCCTAATCATGTTTATGTGTGGCTAAACCTCTTAGCTAGGGCTAAGAGGTGAAGCCTATAGTGTGATGGGGCACTCTTTTGCGTGTGCCTTTGTTTAACTGAACTGATGTGGATTTTAGTTTATTAATGAAAATGTTTTTAGTTTTTAATGGTCTGTTATGACTAAAATTACAATAGGTCTGCGATAGCTTTGAGCATGTTCCTTTCCTTCTATATTTATGACGTCAGGAAGCCCTGTTGTTCACCATAGTCTCCTGGGCATGGTCGGATGACGGTACCCTTCCTAACCTTCATATCATGTTGATTGGTTGGTAATTAATTTAATTCTATTGTTTACTTTCTCCAGGGCATGGTTTGGTGATGGAATCCATTCTAATTCATATACCTTTCATCTCTTGAAAACTATATCAAAGGAAGTTCAGTTTTGATTTACATGTTTACACTCTTCAACTGGATGAAGATGGGACTCTAAGTCCAGTTGAGTTCTTGAAACAGGCGTAAGATCTCCCTGATCTCTACAAGTGGATCCTCTAAATCCCTAGTTTCCTTCCTCTGAATTCTCTTAAGTTTTAGATTAATCTTTCACCATTATTCATCAATTTATATTCGATTTAGATTTCATCTTAAGCTAATTCTATTTCTACCTAGTTTCAGATAACGTATAAGTATCAGTCCCTTGAGATTCGACCTCGGTCTTAACAAGTTTATTACTACATCACAACCCTGTACTTGGGAAGTGAAGAAGTTTTTGATACCGTTGCCGGGGACTGATGATTGCATTTTTGAAATTAACTAGTTTTAGGATTAGTTTAAGATTAGGATTTTTCTAACTATAGGTTTAGGTTTTTCTGATTTCTAGAAACTAACCTGTTTTCCTGTTTTGTAGGATCCTAACATAAGCTTCTAATTTGATAATCCCTTTCTAATTCCTCTATTTTTTTTATTTTTTTTTTCTATTTTTAGAATTAGGGTTTGAATTTTAGAAATTTTCTAATTGTAGTATTCCTCTACTTTTAGGAATTAGTTTATTTTTAGAAACTTTCCTCTTTTGTTTTTAGAAACTAGGTTAGCTATTTCCCTTTTTAAAAACTCTTTCTAATTTTAGAAACTAACTCATATTTCCTTTATATTATTTTTAGAAACTTTTTAATTCTAGGCTTTCTTTTAATTTTAGAAATTTTCTATTTTCTAATTTTAGAAATTCTTTCCTTTTTAGAAACTAATCTTCTATTTTAATTGTAGGAACTTTCTAACTTTAGACTTTATATTTTAGAAACTAATCTCTTTTTTTTTTCTTTTTCAAGATCTTAACATAGAAACTTCTCATTTGGTACCTTCTTTCTAACTTCTCCTCCTCTTACTTTCCACATTGCTGTAGGATCTTTTCTTCTATTTTTCTTAGTATTAAATTCAGATTAAGGGTTTCAACATGTATATGCACGAGTGGGAATGTCAGTATGCTAAGAAGAATAACCTATTTTGGAATGATGATGATATAAATCAGTCTGTCTCAAAACTTTTCTGAAACTATCATTGAGAACCGATCAAAATATAAAGATCCACTGGCTAAGAAGTTCTTACGTGATTATATGCAGGAGAATAATTACACCCCACAGATTAACAAAATAATACGTGAGTGTTGGGGTTATCATGACTATGATTGTGAGAATTATTTTCACCCATCCAATAAAAAGAAAACAATGCGTGATTATATCATGAGTAATAATAAGTATTACCAACCATCAGATTCTCCCACCTATGATCCGTATGACTACAATCAGTGAAAATATCAAAATTAGAGAAATGAACCAACAACATGTTATAATGATTATTCTCTTGGATCCCCTACCTTTGAGATCCAACCAGAAACGATCCAAGAGGATTCATATCAGCGTGACATGGCCTGTCTTGAGAAAATTTGAAAAGCAATGGAAACACTCACTTCGAGCCTTGAAAAGATAGAGGAGGCTTGCTCATCCCAACCACAACCCAATCCAGAAATACAATGCGAGGAAAGTGATCCGCACTCACTTTTGAAGAAATCTGGAATTTAGAATGAGGAGTTGGATTCGATTAATGAGCATGCGGTTCAATTTCTCGATGAGTCGATCTCGATAACTGTTCAAAAGAATGGTGAAGATACATGAGTATCTTTTAAATACATTGATAATAACACACCTTCCTTACATGACACACAGGATTTCAATGATGAGGTAGAGGTTATTTTATTCAAACCTCAACCGAATTTAAGACTAGAATGTGAGGAAGGCGATCCCATCCCAACTGTGCACTGCACGAAATTAGACGATGATGCATATTGGGATGATGATCATGAATGTTCAGCCCAAATTCTCCTGGATTCAATCTCAAGTATAATCCAGGTCAGTGATCAAGAAGTACACAAAGTGATCAGTCAGGAGGATCTACTCCACTCATTTGACATGCCTGATTTAAATGTGGAGAATAAACCCCTTACAACCGACTCTTATAACTCTTGTGAGACATGTTTAGACCACTCCCCTGAATTGAATGATGATATGATTCCGGAGAAGAGGAGTTGCCCGCTACGACTTTAGAATTTGAAACCACTCAGTTGAGGCTACCATCTGAGCTGCACACATTTAACAATCCAACGCCTCAATTGAGTAATTTCAATAAACAGAGTTATCACATCAATGCTTCACTTATTGATCTTCAATTTGTCTGTACAGGACTGGAGTAAGAGAGCGTACCTCCATCCACTTTCAAGGACAATGAATTCTTTGAGCAGATCATTGTGAGCTTCAATATGGGAAATAAGTCACACTCAGCTGAACTTCCCAACTCTTGGGATTGCTTGGCACACTTTGCAATTTCAAACGATCCCATGTTAAAAGACAAAGTGGATGCCTTGCGAGATAACATCTCGGTAGTCATCACTGACCGAGAGAACCCTTATTCTGAAACCCTCTCTTCCCCTGATCCTAAACGTCTACCAGTAAAGGAAGAGGAGCTAAAAATTGAACCGAAGTTTGAGCTTCGGAATGTATTGAAACTACACTTCTTAAGAAGTTTTCTAAACTTTATTTACTTGTCGTCTCTGATTCACCATGCAATACTAACATTAAAACTTCTTTTGTCACAGGTGAATCGTATATATTATGGATACCTCAAGCAATTTAATGGAAGATTTCTTACGAGGTACATAAGTCTCTCTAGAAAGTCATGCTATAGGGTGCCCAAGCTTATTGCAAAAAGGGCTTGTGGATAATCCTGTTGAGGAACTTACTGAGAAACTTATCATGTTATTGGCTGGAAGAGGAACCTTGCGCAAGATCAAGTAGTTTTTCCCTTCTTTCATAAGACTAGGGTAGTTTATTTTATACTGTTTTAAGATAGACGGTAAACTTAGCGCTCTTAGGAGGCAACCTAGATTTTTATTTCATTTTTTTTCCTAGTTAGTTAGTTCAATGTTTGTGGGTAACATTGCTGCAAACCCTCACAAGACTACAACTCGTCCACTAGGGACAACCTAAGGGTTTAAAGGCTTGTTGCATACGCTAAATGCAATCGAGAGCACCTGCGAAAGTGGTATAGGTAGGATTTTATTTTTGTTATTTTTACTTCTGTTGGTTTCTCTCTCGTGCTGACCCAGTCTTACGTAGATATCTTTGGAAAACCTCTTGATTCTTTCATTTAAGTACTATTTTCCCATCACTTCTCATTTATTTTCGTTGTCCTATATGCATTGCATGCTCATATCTTTTACATTGAGGACAATGTAGATTTTAGGTTGAGGATGGGAGATTAGGTTCCTAATCAAGTGTTTTCTTGGTCTTGAGCAAAAATTGTGAAAATTTTTAAAATTTTCTGAAAATTCTTGTGAATTCAATGCGATTTTGACAGCCATCTAGGACACTTAGAATTTCAAGATATGTGATTTTGGTAATTTCTGACTCTTGGATTCAGTATCTGTTAGATTTCATATTTAAGTTAAAATTTTTAATTAAGAATTAGAAGTTATAAACATTGACTGAGTCATGATTTCACATGTCACATCTCACTTACATATTAAGGTTTCAATTTGATATTGAAGGGTTAACTTGGTAATCACTAAGCATGTAAGAAACCAGCTTGGAAAATTTGCTATCATGATCAATTGAAGAAAAAAAAAATATCAAGCTAAAAAAAAAAAACAGATACCTTTGGAAAGGGTTGGGCGAATAATCTTCACCATAGGTTTGCTCCCTATAGGTGTAGATTTAATTCCCCATGGATGATATATGAAAAGGGTTGGGTGTACAGTCTTCATCATAGGTTTGCTCCCTATCGGTGATGATTTGATTCTCCTTGAAAAGATGATCTGTAAAGCAAGTTTTGATTTAAGTTTTGGTTATCATAAATTCTCTTGTTGATTACTAATGACATCCCAAAATAGAGAAGTGAATTTTAATGATGATAAGCCGAAATTAGACCATACACTCATAAATCCTAATGTTTAGAATTTCTTCTAATTGATGGATTAATACTTTGAACTTGACTATGAAATTTACTGTGCGCTCGAGTCCAGGAGAACGTAATGCCCAACATTCATGAATCTTAAAATTCTAGTATCTAGATTGTTTTTCCATAAATCGCTCAAGTTCATTAAAATTGTCCTGTAATTCTCAACTTATTTTTCGCATACCTTGCTCGGGACTAGCAAGATGCTAGTTAGGGGTTGTGTTAAGGGTCAAATATTGCATATCAAACCCCAGTTATTGACTGGATTTATGAGCATGATACTGTTTAATGACCCGATTTAATCATGTTTGTGATGCAGAATGTATTTACGAGCATGAACTGAAAAAGGGTGTTTAAAGCATAGATTTAACGCTTTGATGACACCGAAGGCAAGGGACGGACTCCAAGGGACCAAGATCGACGGAATCACACGCCAGAGATTCGAGAAAATCGAGAAACTGAAGCTTAAGTGGCCCAAAATTGGTCTGGAATGCAAGATCACGGGGTTCCCATCATCCGTTCGGCTCGAAACTTCATAAATGGCCAAGGGACCACAAATTAACCGTACATGTCAAATTTCAACTATTGAAGATCTTGGGAAGTGGGCCAATGGACAAATCAGCCCATTAATCTCCAATTTAGGACCCGTCTGATATCTGGATATGCTTCAAAGTTTGTCTCAATCCTTTAATTTGGATCAAAAAATGGATGGACGGATCGGATCCCTCACATATATCACAGTCGACCACATATAATGTTGGGCGTGCACACAATGCAAGCGCACACGCGCTACATCAAAATAGTCAGGGCGGTCAAACCATGTTGACCCGTATTCCTTCTAAAATGGGAATTTCATTTTCGCCAGAAAACGGATGTGCATCCGCTGAAGTGCGTAGTGGGCACATATCGTCCATCACATGGATAATCGGGCGCGTCCATTATGTCCAGGGGGTGTCCATGACTCTCGCCTAGGTGACCTTTTGGTCTCATGCACGTGTATGCACGTGAATAGTCAGAAAACGCAGGATGAATGGCGGAAGCAAAACGTCAGTGGACCACTTCAACAACAATCCAAAATCATCCATTCCTGACCGGTTTTTCACCAGGAATTCAATGAACGGAGTGGATTTCATCAAAAACATCACCATGGGGCCCACCGATCATCGCACCAAATCCACATAGGCTTTACGCAAGTCTGAAAAATCTGGGATTTTCGGGCAGTTCTAGCTCCCTAACTTTGATCAGATGAATGATCTAAACCATCTATCATGTAGCTCATCCAAAAATGCCCCAAGGGATATTGGTTCTTTGGAAAAGAAGCGAGGAAAGTGAGAGGTTTAATGGTTATTTTCTTGACTGCGTAAACAGCCTTACGCAGGAACTGACTCCAGCAACCGACTTTCGCCACTCTTATAAAAGGAAAGAGAGAGAGAACGTGGAGGGGGGTTCTGAGACATGAAAGCTACGCAGGGGGCAGCCGTGGAGGCATTGAAGGGGAGATCTGGCTCCATCTGATTGAGTTTTTTTCTTTTTTAGTTTCTTTTATGTCTTTTATTTTGAGATTTAGCCTAATCATGTCTATGTGTGGCTAAACCTCTTAGCTAGGGCTAAGAGGTGAAGCCTATATTGTGATGGGGCAATCTTTTGCGTGTGCTTTTATTTAACTGAACTGATGTGGATTTTAGTTTATTAATGGGAATGTTTTTAGTTTTTAATGGTCTGTTGTGACTAAAATTATAATGGGTCTGCGATAGCTTTGAGCATGTTCCTTTCCTTCTATGTTTATGACGTCAGGAAGCTCTGTTGTTCACCATAATCTCCTAGGCATGGTCGAATGACGGTACCCTTCCTAACCTTCATATCATGTTAATTGGTTGGTAATTAGTTTAATTATGTTGTTTACTTTGTCTCCTGGGCATGGTTTGGTGATGGAATCCATTCTAATTCATATACCTTTCATCTCTTGAAAACTCTATCAAAGGAAGTTCAGTTTTAATTTACATGTTTACATTCTTCAACTGGATGAAGATGGGACTCTAAGTCCAGTTGAGTTCTTGAAGCAGGCATAAGATCTCCCTGATCTCTACAAGTGGATCCTCTGAATCCCTAGTTTCCTTTCTCTGAATTCTCTTAAGTTTTAGATTAATCTTTCACCATTATTCATCAATTTATATTAGACTTAGATTTCATCTTAGGCTAGTTCTATTTCTACCTAGTTTCAGATAACGTACAAGTATCAGTCCCTTAGGATTCGACCTCGGTCTTACCGAGTTTATTACTACATCACAACCCTACGCTCGGGGAGTGAACATATGGATTTTTTCGAGACGTTACATTTTCCTTGATTTAAAAGTTGATTAGGGAACCCTTGAGGAGAAGCAGTTTGTCCATTCATCCGACTGGAGTATGGATTATTTTTCTAACTAGGATTATATGTATTTGAAGTAGATCCACTGAAAATGTACGGACCGTATCCTAGACCTTATCATTTTGTAGGCTTCTGCGATCCTCCCGGTCGAATTCAGGCAATCCGCAACCTGTAATCGACGTTTACACACGACCCTAAGTTGTAGCATATATATCTATTTCAACTTGGCTCAAAACTTGTATCCTAGCGACTGTACCGTCACCGCAGTTCCAACACCGCTTCTCGCGCACCGATGCGATACCCAGGCCAAGAGTTGTGGGCTCGCGTATATTCAAAGAAACGCAACGCATTATAAATTCTAAGAGAATCTTTACAACCGATCACATCAATCAATCAATCACGAGTCAAGTATATATCCTATCACAAGTACAAGCAACCCATACCCTACCCATCTCTCTTCCATTCCTAAAGTCAATCTCTCTCTCTCTCTCCACCCATCCCGTCCTTACACCCATCACTCCATCACATTTTCATCACATCACTTCTCTCTCTCTCATTCTCTCTCTTCACTCCTAAGCAACCAAGAGACCAATCGTCCAAGGCTCCCAAGGAGAAGCTAGGTGTGGCCCACTTCCCTACCTCATAAACTCTCATCTCACCATACAAACTTCATCATCCACCATCAAAGGTTGATCATAGGAGCTAAGGAAGTAAATGGACCAAGGACTGCAATAGGTGGCTAATCTTCAGATTTTCACCGTTGATTTCTATTTGTGGGCCCACTTGTAGTGGGACCCACTTGATGTATGCATTGTATTTAATATAGGGAAGGCCCATAGTGGCGGGGTCCCTCCCCTCCACACCGTTCTCTCTTTCTCTCTCTTTCCTTTTTTTGATGATGATGATGATGTGTGTGTGTGGCCTACCATGATGTATTTTTATTAATGCCATCCACTAAGTGGGACACACTTGTTGTCCAACCGGGGCCAACCTTGTTGTTCACCTGCTGCCCATTTATGGCAGACCCTGTTACAGGGAAAATATAAATATTAGCCTCATTCAAAGTAGGCGGGCCACACATGTGGACCCCACCCATGATACATGCGTTTCATCCACTCCATCCACCATCCAGCCTGCTAGACGGTGGGGTCTGTTGGATGCATGGATCGTCCACACAGCCCAACCAGGTGGACGGTGGACCCACCTTGTATATATGTGTTATACATCCACGTCGTCCTCTTTAGGATGTGGAACCCACCCACATGTGCCACACGTGTGGGGTGGGCCCACCTTAATGGATGTATTCTAAATCCATACCATTCGTCCAGTATCCAGGCCTAGACGCTAGACCTTTTCAAAAAAATAAATAAAAATAATATATATATGTGTATGTATGTATGTGGTGGGCCTCATGTGGGACCCACCTATTGTATCGGATTGGCTGGGATACCTCCCACCAGCTGTTGCTGATGTTAATACGTCAGCAAGTGGGGTCTGATCATCCAAACCGTCCATCTACGTGGACCCCACGACCATGACGCATGTGGTTTATATCCACACCGTCTGTTTTTGGGACGTGTGGACCCCAGTCATGATGTATGGGTTTTATCCCATCTATCCATCCATCTGGACTGACGTCAGCAAGTTTTGTGGGCCCCAACAACATGTAACTATTTTGATGACGCCAACAAGTTCTGGGGCCCTTGCATGATGTAAGTGTTGTATACACCGTCCATTGCTTGGACGGTGGGCCACCTTGATGTATGTGTTACATCCAAATCGTCCATCCAAACGGTGAGCTCGTCTTAAGGCTTGAAACTAAAAATGAGGCAGATCTATCAAGTGGACCACATTGCAGAAAATAGTGGAGAATTGAACACCTACCATTGAAATCCTTTAGGGATCACAGAAGTTCTGGATCAATATGATATTTATTTTTCCCCTTGATTCAAGTCTTTGTGACCGGATGAACAGGTTGGATGGAAAATAAACGTTATGGTGGACCTTGGTAATTTTAAGGGTGAAAATCATTATCTCCACTGTTATTTGTGGTATGGTCCAGATGATCTTCTATTATGATTCATTTGGGTAATGCTCTAAAATAGATGAATGGTATAGATGGCGCGGCCCATTGATGCGACCCACTTAATGTATATAAGGCCCATTGGTGTGGCCCATTGGTGCGGCTCACTCGATGTATATGAGGCTCATTGGTGCTGCCCATTGATGTGGCCCACTTGATGTATACGAGGCCTATTGGTGCGGCCCATTGATGCCGCCCACTTGATGTATATGAGGCCCATTGGTGTAGACCATTGGTGTGGCCCACTTGATGTATATGAGGCCCGTTGGTGCGGCCCATTGATGTGGCCCACTTAATGTATACGAGGCCCATTGGTGTGGCCCACTTAATGTATATGAGGCTCATTGGTGCGTCCCATGTGATGTGGCCCACTTGATGTATATGAGGCTCATTGTGATGTATTTGAGGCCCATAGGTTAAGGCCCAATGTGATTCATATAAGGACTATGAGTGAGGCCCAATGAGACGTATGTGAGGCCCTTGTGTGGGGCCGAATGTGATGTATATGAGATCCATTGCAATATGTGATTCCACCATGATGTATGTAATGTGACGGGTCATGCCTTGGGAGTAATGATGGTTTAACTTGTACGTTGTGAGAGCAATGATGGTTAAATGTCCACATTGTAACTCTCCCTAGGGCCCATTGTTAGGCCCATACTTATTGCGTGGAGGCCATCTAGGCCCATTTTCGTTATGAAGATAGTTCATCACTATATAACATGTTTAGTATAACTCCATGATTCATGCCCATACGCATCATATGTATGCTTGATATGAGGAGTGACTGATCATTGCATATGCCATTAGGCAGATTGTTTATAAGACTCACTGATAGGAGTTGCCCACATGAGCGCACGGTACGTGCAGGATTACTATATGACTGGATAATGTGATTTATGCATCATGCATCTGTGTGACTGATTACTATATGCCCTAGTAACATCAGGGTTGTGGCCTCCACAGGTATATCGTGGATGGCATGTTCAAACATAAAAAATACTTTTATTAGCATCGAGGTGATATAGATGTCCCTAGGTGAAAATTTCTAAACCCGATGGTACTAGAAGATGACTCCAACGTCGAGATCGAGTAGATACATGAGTGTACAAGGGCCGTATACCAGTTGACTTTGTCTCTCACTATATCGTGGTCGGTTGGAAAGGGGTGTGACCTTACCCGCCTAAGTAAGGAAAAAATATCTAGGTTGAGTTTAACCAGCTTGAGGAATGGGTCCGCTATTGACGAGCTGGGCCCAATATTGGCAGGCGAATAGTGAGGTCTCTTCCACTTACCCAGTTATGAGCTCAAATAGGGGCGAAAAGCTGACGTAGAGTGTACTAGACCCCGATGATTGTTCAGTGTGAGAATTATACTGATATTTGATGCACTAGTGATGAGCTGCATTGATATGTGGATTTGGATGAGGACTACTATGCTTGAGTTGCATCTCACATCGCATGGCCTTGGTATGGCCGACATCATTCACGCCTTGCATCGCATGACCTTGATATGGTCGATAGCATTCATGTCTTGCATCACATGGCCTTTATATGGCCGATAGCATTTATGCCTTGCATCGCATAGCCTTGGTACGATGATAGTACTCATGGATTTGCTAGCATATTCTGCATTACTCTGATATTACATTCTAAGCACATTTATATTGCGCACACACTTTCACCACCCTCTAAGCTTTCTATAAGCTTATGCACGATTATACATGCAGTTGACGCTAAACCGTAAGCTAAGCAAGAGCATGAGCATGTCGTAGAGCTTCTGGATCTTTTGATTATCGATATCATATTTCCCTTTATGTGCATTGTACCTTAAAGCTTTTGATCATAGTGGATTTCGTGATAGTATCTTAGTTATTGTTCATGGGTTATGCTTATGGTTATGCTTATTGTGAATTAAATTCATGTTAAAAATCCTTCTTGTAGGATCCCAGGATCGGAACCTGGTATATGGGTGTCGGGAGCCGAGAATGAGGTACTACGGAGGCTGTCGGTGTCGAATTCGGGGATCGAGAATTTTGTGAGCCTAGTTTCCGAGTTTGGGGCTTGACAGAAAGGTCTTTGGTAATTATTCACAGTATTAGATTACTCATTCAGCACCTCTTGAAAAGCAGGTATTGTTGGACAATTTTCAGTTCTGTGAATGTTGCAAGTACAAATGTCGCAAAGTGTTTCCGTAGCCTTATCCTTCTTTAGTTCCATGGCCTTGAGTTTTCTTGTGAGATTAACCACTTTAGCATTTATATCATCATCTTCTTTTAAAAGATATATTCCGCCCCTCCTTTAATTCAATAGGCCTAGAAGTGGTGCTAGATTTTGGAGAGATGTCCCATGATTGTGCGATTTCAACAAGTTTATCAAAGTAGTCTCACACATCATCAACATTTTTGTTCATAAATTTCCCATTGCACATTGTCTCGACGAATTGGCGCATGAAAGATGTCAATCCTCCATGAAAGAAATTTGTTATGCGCCACATTTCAAAACCATGTTGTGGGCATGAACTGATAAGATCCTTGAACCGCTCCCAACATTGGAAGAATGTTTCGTCTTCTTTTTGGGTGAAGTTCATGATCGACTTCATGATGGTGTTCGTCTTATGATATGGAAAAAATTCTTTATGCACTCCCTTATCATGTCATTCCATGTGCCAATAGATCGCAGCTGTAGTGAGTGCAACCACGTCTTAGCTTTTTCTTTCAAAGAGAAAGGAAAGAGTATCATCCTGATCATGTCCTCAAACACATTGGGAAAATATAAAGTGGCTATAATCTCGTCAAACTCTTTCAAGCGTAGATATGGACTTTCAGATTCAAGTCCAAGGAACTTTAGAAGGAATTGGATCACTCCTGGCTTGATATTCATGTTTTCTGTATTTTCTTGAAAGACAATACAGGAAGGGGTGCTCACCCCCGCCAGTTGTAAATAGTCTTATAAAGTACGAGGTGAGGGGGCTGGATGCACCTCGTTTTCATCCTGGATTTGGATTTGGAGGTTGATTGACCAATAGATTAGCAACCATAACTTCAGTTAACTCGGTGGATCTCGAGTGGTGTATAATCCGGTGATGGATAGATAACTCATTAACCAATCCTCGTTCACTCAAGAGACGTCGAGTGTTATCACAGACCCACTTGGGCATGAAACACTCTCAGCCCTCAATTTCAAAATTTAACCTAAACCTAAAAAAGAAAAAGAGAAATAGAAATCTAGAAATAAAAAGAGAGAGAACTAAAAAGAAGTTACCAAATTAGAAGTTTTTATATTAGGATCCTGCAAAAGAAAAAGGAAGGTGAATTAGTTTCTAAAAAAGAACTAAAAAGCAACTTAGTTTCTAAAAATGAAAAGGAAAAGTTTCTAAAAATAGAGAGTAAATTAGTTTCTAAAACAAATTAGGAAAGTAAACAGATTAAGAAAGTTTCTAAAAAAATAAAAAAAAGTTAATTTCTAAACATAAATTAGGAAATTTTCTATCCTATAATTAAAAAGTAAATTAGTTTCTAAAAACAAAAAAAAAGAAAGTTTCTAAACCTAGAAATAAAAAGCTAAGTTAGCTTATAAAATAATTCAAAAAAAAAAAAAAAAAACCCAACCTAAAAATAGAAAGTAGAAAAATCATAATCTTAAACTAATTCTAAAACTAGTTAATCTCAGAAAAACGCAATTGTTAATCCCGGTAACGGTGCTAAAAACTTGTTCAGAACCCTAAGTGTAGGTTCGTGATGTAGTAATAATCTCGGTGAGACTGAGGTTAAATCCACAGGGACTAATCTTTTGTGTGTTCTAAAAGTAACTAGAACTAGAACTGGAAGAAGATGTGAATATAATTCTGAAGTAATTGAGAGAGTAATTGTAATAAAAGTAATTAAAACTTAAGAATTCAAAGGTGGGAACTAGGGTTTTCAAGGATCCACTTGTAGCAATCAGGGTGATACAATGCTTGATTCAAGGACACAACTGGAATCAGAGTCATATCTTATCTAATTGGAAGAAGACACGGTCAGATATCTAAACTTCTCATGAATCTAGTCATCAAAGAAGGAGAATTAGGAATACTGGAAGGGATTCCATCACCTAACCATGCCCATGGGACAATGGTAAACAATAATATTTACCAATCCATCAATCTCAAAATAGGAAATGACTATATTCAAAGCTATCGCAGATCTATTGTAATTTGTTACAACAAACCATTAAAAACTAAAAATATTCCTTATAATCTAACTAGAATCAAAGAGAGTTCAATATAAAAATGAATCAAAGTAATAAAAACATCTCATCACATTATAAGCTTCACCTCTTAGCCCTAGCTAAGAAGTTTAGCTAACCATAGACATGATTAAACTAAAGTCTCTTACATAAAACATGAAAATAACTAGGGAAGAAGAGAAAAAACTCTTAGCGATGGCTTCTCCACCTTTTTGCTCCACTCCTCAAACCCTATAAGATGCCTAGGAACATCTTAGGGACTCCTATTTATAGTTTTGCAACTCCAACTTTCGCACCAAGTTGAAAAAAACTGGAAACCGACTCAAATTAACGCAGTCCACGCAGAATTTGCGTAACCTTAGACTGGTTGAGGACAGCCTTCAACTAGTCAAGGATGACGGGAAATTAGAGGATTTTGATCGCTGGAATTTGAGTCGAAGTTCCTTTGACTAGTTGAGGAAGAGCTTAAATTGGTCGAAGTAGAGCTTAGACTAGTTGCAGCAGGAAGATTTTTAGGGTTCTTCATTCCTCACTTGGTCTTCTTGGATCTTTGACATGTGAATTTTTCATTCCTGGTCTCACAAGATCCATCCTTGTCTTTAGTGATTCTTGAGCATTAAATTCATGCTTTTAGCATCATTTTCAAACCAAGCTCTTAAATTCACCTTGCAACACAAACATGATTAAAATAGAACATCAAGTATTATCATGTTCATAAAACCATGTAATAAATGGGGAATAATATGCAATATTTGACGCTCAACAGCATACCCAGAACGGACGGGATTGGTGCGCATCAATCAAGCATCATGTTTTACTGCCGCAATAACCTGAGACCTATACGTTGGCGACCACATGGATGCTAAGATTCCAACGTCACGTAGCATGCCCTGTTACGATACGTGGTTTGAAAGATACAATCGTTAGACCAAACTAAGGCGGGTCCCACTTAAGCAAATCTCAAGAAAATCTTGTTAATCAATTAGTCAATTATCCACCTATCCCCGTCACATTTTTGTCTATCAATCTATCAACCATCACCCTAATTACCCTATTATCCCTTACTAAAATACCACCTACCCCCTATAAATCTCCAAAATGTTACCTTTCTCCCATTCCCCATATAAGAGAACCCCAAAGTCAACACCCACCCCCTAACCAGAAACCTTCATTTCTTCCTATTTTTCTCCCCTTTCTATCCCTCTTTCCTTTTCTAATACCCACTTTATCTTATTTTCTCTACAAATCCCCCAAGCTCTCAAACCCTCATTTTACTTCACCTATTTGTAAGAAAGAAGAGAGAGAAGAAAAGAAAAGGAAAAGAAAATATTAGAAAAAGAGAATTAAGAGAGAAATAAAGAAATTATATAGAAAAGAAGAGAGATTAGTGAGGAAAAGAGAAATGAAAGAGATTAAGAGGTTAAGAGAAGGATAATTTGAGAGAAAAGAGAGAGTTAAGATAAGCTAAGATGATCCGAGCTGTCTGATCGACGATTCATCCCAATCCGACCGTTCATTCGTCATTGTGAGTGCAATGGAGGCTACAATCTTCTTTTTTCTTACTTTCTTTCATTTTGGTGGGCCTACATCTCCTTTCTTTCATTCCTTTTTACTTTTCCTATTCTTTTCTTACTTTTATGGATTGTTATGAGGCCCACAAGTAGGAAGAGCTGGGCAGGATCCGACCCGATCCGATGAATCCGACCCGATCAAACCGGTTGGATTTGATCTGACCCGAACCGAAGGCCATGATCGGGTCAGCTCGAGTTGGCCCACTTAAATCCGACCGTACATCGAGTCGAGTTCAAGTCAATGGCCAATTTAGACTGATCCGGTCGAGTGTGTGTGTGTATATATATATATATAAACCTCTTTTTGTACTTTTTTACTACCCTTTCTACCCCCGAATGAGCCATAAATCCCTAACCCCTCTTCTCTACCCGATTGAGCGGTGTCGCACCCACCCATCTTGATCCGGTCACTAAGTAGCCCTAACCCAACAAGACATCTTAACCATTCATTCTCCTCCATATAACAGGTAGGTTCCATTTTAAATTTATCTATATATTTTTTATGTATTTTCGAGCGGACGCCCGCCCTGGCTCGTTATTGGTCCGGACTTGGCTCGCTGGTGGTCCAACCCTGGTATGCTGGATGGCATATAAACATGATAATGGGTCTTAGTAATGACTTGTATCAGCTCAAAGCAGCTCAATACAGAGTGATAAGGGTTGTAATATTAGCAGTGAATGATATATTACTCAATACACCAAATTTCAACCTTGAAATGTCATTATTACTTGATCCTAATCTAAATATGTTAGGCCCGGCAATGGGTTGGGTCAATTCAATCCCATCCCATTTGATAAACGCATAAGGAATTTTGGTTAAAGCTGACATGCAACCTTAACCTTATGAACTAACTCACTCACTAAAAATTAAGTATAATCAGGTTGAGCTCAAAATACATGCCTAAGCCAACATAGGATAATAAGTATTATTGGTTATGTTTATTGATTCTTTCTTAAGTATGCAGTGTGATTTTTATCTTGCCTTGATAGCGTGCATTGGTTGTTAGATTTTCTCTTCATATATAATGTACTAAAAAATATATGATGGGAATTTTCATTTTATTTTATTGGTTAAGTCGAGTTGGATTAGATAATTTGGACCCATTGATGCATTATATGGGTCGTTTAGATAGGGTTGGGCTAAACCCAAGTCATACCCCTTTATTTAAATGAGATAAATTTTTTGCCTGAGCCCAACCTTACTAAGCCTGAACGCATCGTAGAAGCGGGCCGAGTCAATTGACTTGCGATTCGACCCAACCTATGCCAACCCTAGATATGTATAATATAAATAATCGAAAATTGGTATGAGTGGAGGCCAATCCTAACCCTTAACCCTAACCCTAGACCTATACCCTAAATCTGAATTTTTAAATTACAATTAATAATTAATTTATTGGAATTATCATTTACATTGCTTTTTGGTATTGCCATTTACGTCACTTATTGTTTATTGCTTACTGCTTAATATGTTTGTATAATTGTATTACACTAGCTTTTTTGCTTATTGTATTTTTGTGCATTGTATAGTTAGCTTAATATGTATTACATTACTTATTTTGCTTAGCTTATTATTGTGACTTGTGATTATGAGTTAGATAATTAGTTGCCCATTTGAGAATTTCTATATCACCATACATAGATATAGTGTATTTTTTGTGGCATAAAAATTACTCAAATTGTCCCATTTTGGACAGTTCAAGGTTAGATGAATAGTATACTTTCATATGATCTATTTAAATGTTCATGTCTGATCCACGGCCATCTCTTCATTTCTCTCTAGATATGTTTCTTTCGTTTCATTTCCAATGATAAATATCTTCACATTGCTTAGATATTTAGCATTGAAATTTAACGAAAAATCAACTTATCTGGAAAAGCATAGGGATATGCTGTCGAATTCTTAGTGTAGGCGTTTAAATAGAAATATGAAAGTATTATAATCTATCCAACCTTAGATGGGTAACTAATTTAGCTTATTATTGTGACTTGCGATTGTGAGTTAAATAATTAGTTGCACATTTGAAGATTTCTATGTGGCCATACATAGATATAGTGAGTTTTTGGAGGCATGAAAATCGCTCAAATTGTCCCATTTTGGACAGTTTAAGGTTAAATGGATAGTATACTTTCATATGACTTATTTAAATGTTCATGCCTGATCTGCAGTCCATCTTCTCATTTCTCTCTTAATATGTTTCTTCTGTTTCATTTTTAATGAGAAATATCTTCACATTGCTTCGATATTTGGCATTGGAATATAACGGAAGATCAACTTATCTGGAGAGGCATGGGGAGATGCTGTCAGATTTTCGACGTAGGCGTTTAAATGGGAATATGTAAGTATTACAATCTATCCAGCCTTGGATAGGAAACTAATTTAAGATTTAGTATAAATCTTTTAGCATTAGATTGCTAATGTTAATATGATTTAGTATCTTTAACTATTAGATAGAAAGTGGGGGTCTTTCCAATATCCAGGGCGATTTGTCAGTTACATCGCCAATAGTCTTGAAAAATGAAGGATTAGGTCTATAAGATGAATAGTACCTCATAGTCACATAGTGGGGGAAAAGTGAAAAAAATTGGTGGTGTGGGACGATTTTGAAGAAATAATCATGAAGAACAGTACCGTGAAAATACAATACAAGTACTGCAAGACTCAATATGTTAAGTAAGCAGATGGTTTGACCACAACTCTGAAGAAACATAGTTTGAAGTGTCATAAAAAAAGTGAGAACTCAAACCTTAAGGCAACAGATACTTTCATTTGCCCAATCTTTAGTGGGTCTGTCGCAGGGTACATTGTCCATCTATAAATATAACAGAGCTAGTGAATGAGTTGATGACCAAATTAATTATTAATGATGAAAGACCATTTCAGATGATAAAGAGTCCTGCTTTTGTCGAATTAATCAGATTCTTTAACCTCATATACGAGAAGATCTCCCGTACAATAATAAAGAGAGTGTGCAAGAAGATGTATGAAAGCAAGAAGCTCAAGTTGAAAGGAGAGTTGGAATCAATTTTCCAAATTAACCTGACATTAGATTTGTGGACGACAAATAATCAATGAAAGGGGTATATGTCACTAACTACTCATTATGTTGATGTCAAATAGAAGCTCTGCAAGAAAATTATAAACTTTCGTTATCTTGTGCCTCCTCATACTGGATTGATGATTTTAAACTACATGTACAAATGTCTTGTGAAGTGAGGAATTGAAAAAAAAAATCTCTTCAATAACTCTAGACAATGCCTCTACAAATGATAGTGTGATAATGAATTTGCAGAACCAGTTTATGGCCATCGGTGACTTGTATTCTGGTGGAAGGATATTTCATGTTAGGTGTTGTGCCCACATCATAAACTTGATTTTACAAGATGGCCTTAAAACTATTGAGCTAACGATCAAGAACATAAGAGAGTGTGAAGTACACATGGGGATCAACTTCAAGATTACATACATGGAATGAGATCGTGAAGCGGTTGAATTTGTCAACTCAGAGAACGATGAAGCTGGACGACATGAAATGTTGAAATTCAACTTTTGAAATGTTGAATTTAGTGATAGCTTTCGAACATGCATTCTCTCACTATGTGGAGTGTGAAAGTGCTCGTCTTTGGTTGTCTTCTAAAGATGATTGGTCAAGAGCTAAATCAGTTCGTAAGTTCCTTTCAATTTTTTACAATAGTAAGAATAAATTTTTTGGGAAGCAAGTATCCAACAACAAATATATTTCTACCAGAACTTTGAAAGGTAAAAGATGCCTTATGCAAAAGCAGTAGTGGACTAGACTTTTTGCAATTAATGACTATAGGTATGCAGGTAAAATTTGATAAATATTAGTCCGAGTGTAGTCTGGTAATGGCTATTGTAGTCATTCTTGATCCTCAATACAAAATAATCATAGTTGAATTCATATGTAAGTTTTATGATGTGATGGGTGCCCTTGAGGTCGATAAGATCCGTGATGCAGTCAATAATTTGTACAATTTTTGTGTGCGCCGCAAAAGACAATTCTCCTCATGTGGGTTCTATTTCTACTATTGATGACAGTACGCCAAAATCGCAGATTTGCAACAGACCAAATCTGTCGTAAAACTAAATAAACAATGGATAATGGCTGAAATCCATCGTTCAATCTGCGATGGATAAGGTCCGCCACAGATTACCGACGGATAAGATCCATCACTGAAATTCAAAAAAAAACCCACCCGAATCAGTCGTCATGGTCTCTAATATGAGTAGCGCGGAACAAATTTGGTCAATTTACTTGTTCAGAAATTAGCGACGGATTTGGCCCGTCGCTAAAATATCTGTAAATAAAAAATTATATCATCGAATTTTTTATTTTTTATTTTTTATTTTGAATCTTACACCTGATAGTCATTCAAAAAATAATTCACATGATTGTTTAATAAGAATCCCATTCACAAAATTGGTAATAACTCAATTCAATAAAGAGGAAATGGCCTAAGTGGTGCTATAACCCAAATAGCAATTCCCATGGTTTCTCAAGTACGTGGTCTTCCATAGCCTCTCGAAAGAAAAAAAAAAGTTGAAAAAAGTTGGATACTATAGTAGTTGGCATGACTTCAGAAAATAAACACTAACATTAGGATAATTAGAAATTTGGGAGATGCTTAATAATAAACTTTAGCTCATTCAGGAGTTAGTACTCGGCGAATACTCAAATTAAACCTACATAAATTACAGAAACAATCAAAGACTAGAGAGTTCTTCCATACCTCAAATGTCATATTATAGGAAGAAGGTTCCAATTCTTCAGCAATGCGTCTCTCTAAAGATTCTTCATCAGCATTCGAAGGGACCCGGATATCAAAACCTGCCTCTGCTTCAGATGGCTGCAGATTCTTGACAAACCCCTCCTCAAAGAAAGTAGTCATTGGTGAGAACAAGGAAAACATTAGAAAATACCACATAACAACTTACAATCTACTTCATCAATACATTATATAAGAAAGTTCTATTATTACACAAGGTCTGCATGTTTTGAAAGCAACAAAACCTGCTCCTGCAGCTAGATTACAATATTAATAAAAGTCACTAACCAAAGTTCCTATGTACAGAGGATGAACCTAATGCTAAACCTATGAAGGATTCAAAAATAAATCATAAACCCACATGAGAACATGAAAACAACAAGAGGAATGAATAGTAAATCGTAAGGGGGGATTCTTCAAATCAACAGCCATTAAACATATGTTAGCAGAGCAGAAAGGAACTGTGAACCCTATTTTAAGGAATACCAAAAGTAATTCCCAGTCATCTACAAGTTGTAACTCCCCATTTCATGCAAAAACATAAAGCGACGTAAGAAAAACAGGATAAATCTTTAGGGTCAACTACAAACCCACACTTCTTGAACAGCCTGCATGAAACATTCCTGTGATGTTGAGAAATTCAAAGGCGACAGAACCCTTAAGAAACCTTTAATGTCAAATGCAAGATCACAACCTGGCCATATGCCTATACATCCCACATATTTTTTTCCCCCTTCTATTTTAGGCTTTCCTCCAGCCTCTTTGGTTTGGTTTCTTGGTTTTTGTTTTCAGAGTTGCGAGTTATGGTTTAGTTGCAAGTTAGTGCTGTGGTTGGCCTTTTTTTTTTCTTTTGCCACTTGTTGTTCACTTTTTTCTTTGAATAAATTTTGACTTTTTCCTTCTTTTTTTAGTCAAGTAACATGACGAGTAGAAAGTGAGTATTGATTTCCTATCACCAGATCTTTTTCTTGTAACATGACATGTAGAAGTGAGTAATGGTTTCCTATCACCAGATACTAGCTAAGCTTAACACACCATGAATATGTCAAGTGTGTAGGACATTCAATCCATGCATGAGGTGGGCCCACCATGAATATCATCAGATAAAAAATCACATTGGCCTACTCATAAGATTGGATAACTGTGTATAAAAGCAATGGACAGCAGAGCTGCCCACAAGCAATTGTGTGGCCTGCCTGGTGCATGAGAATGAACTTCCTATGACAACATGGCACCATGTCAAAAGAATAGCAACACACTAAAACCCTCATCCTATAATTTGAAAACAAATTCCAAATGGGAAATGAGAAGAGAAACCACACAAAGGAAATGGACTCCCATGCCACCATCTGCACATCCATCTTCCATTTACATGTGTGTCATCAAGGCTTCAGAAAATTCCAGGTATCATCCAACAGGAAGCAGATCAACCAGGACAAGTCAAAATCACACCAAAAACGATAATAGAGAGGGAAGAAGAGACTACAAAACTCCTTGGAAGGATGGCCGATCTTGCAAGGTATCAAAAATGGATGTGACTACTGCATTTTGCACAAAGGTTAGCTACAAACGGCTAAGCAATTCACCGTCCTTCGCCTAAGATGTAGCATCAGCATACTAAGCTTAAAAATCCATCAGCAGTGCACAATGTATCAACTTAAAGAAAATGGCAGCTCTGGAAACATCAATAGAACAATGTATCAATTATGTTGAGGCCCATCACATAAAACATTTTGGGTCATTGAAAAGGACCTGATCTGGTGGCTTGACTCCCAACATATCCTGTTACGATACATCAAGGAAGTACTTTAGTATAGATTTCACTTGATGAGCAGTTCCTATCTGGTGTCGGCATGCCTGAAAATTCAAAATGGTCCAGTTCCTATCTGGTGCCGACAACCATTCCTATCTTTACTATTCTCAATGCCGGCCTGCTGCATGCATTTACAACAAATTCAATTCATATGAAAATTAGCAATTACACAAAAACAAAAATCAGTGAAAGAAGACTTGCCTGCATATGGTCAAGCCATAAAATAAGGCCAAAAAGACTGCACCAGCAGACAGCTTCCTAAAATCAGCTCCCCACTCCTTGTCTACCACCCTGCATCATGGAAAAGATCACAAGGTGTCCATAAGACAAGCCAATGTGCATTTAATACTACCAAAGGCTTTGATTTCCACCATGCTTCTTGAATAACAGATGTATGGGTCTTTATATAGTAAGCCTATTGACAGGATCTGCTATGATTGAAATTCAACCTCTAAAAGAGGACTCAGTTGATATAAATTATTTAGAGACAATTTGCTGGAGTACCATCTACTTACAACTATATGGTGCTGTAGAGACGTAAAGCTGTGAAAACATCCAAAAGAAAAACTATGGTTATATATTTCCATTCTAACAGATCCAATTGAACCTGGGGGGCATGAGGTCCACCCTTGAACCTCCATAGTACAGATACCCACAAGGACAGCCTGTTTGGCAAGCAATGCATCAATGGAATTCTTTTGTCAATGAACCTGTATCTCTGGACATAAAAAATCAAACAAAAAAATGGAACAGAGTAAAAAATCATAATGTACATCCTCACAACTTCACAAGGTTAATAATGCTGAGATTGACTCCTCAGTCTTAATGGGTTAAGATAGCATGTAAATGATAATGACAATTATTAAACAAGAAGTATCACCTTTCTTCTGTCTATTTTAGGCAAACGATTCTGGCCAACTACTTTCCAAAGTTCTGACTCAAAACTAGTTGTTGGCAAGTTTTTTAGGCTTTTAAGATCATCTATAGACAAAACATCTTCTAACTCCTTATATGTGTGCGGGCACACAAACAAATAGAGCTAGATCATCTTTTACCTGAATATATGTACAGAAAAGGAGGAAAGCCAAACCTCATTTTCAGACAAGTAGGCTTCCCTTTCCTCATGTTTAGATTTCAGAACATCAGACAACATACCTATATCCCTGAAATATGAATAAAGGCTGGAAATATGTGATTCTTGCTCAAAATTATTTGTGCCAAATAGCCATAGTTTCAAGGAAAATATAATCTTAAAGACCCAAAGAACCAGTGTCATTATACAACAGATTGATTTGAACCAGCATGTGGCTCAGCAAGAGGTAAAAACCAGCACACTCAGATTATCAAAGCTATCTATTCATAATGATTTTTGGCCGACCACCTAACCACAATGTGGCTCAGCATATCAACAATCTGATCACCATGCATGTTTGCCATTTCTAAGGTAGGCGATATATTTTGAACGATTTCGACATAGTTTACAACATTTCAAACTAACTAAAGCTATGGATAGCAACAGAGGTCTTCATGATCTTATAATGTTAAATGAAACACAAAGCACGAACACAAAAATGAGACGGATCCAAAACTCAACCAGAATTTCAGTCTGTAAAAAGCTAGAAACGGCTTAGCAAGATTTCCAAGGACTTAACTGAGTTTCTAAAACAAAAAGCAACTAAATGGAAAAGAAATTGCAGATTCAACTGGAAATCGTACGGACTAAAAAACAATTTAAGGGAGTGAAGATAAATTGACATAGATAACAAAAATAATAAATAAAAAAAATAACCCCTAGTGCACAGTGATCATGACCATCAGTTTGGTGCTACACCATCTGGATGTGATTGGACTATGGTAACTACCATCCTATCAGTAACCTGAAAATGAGATAGCTCATTCAAAACAGAGCAATCATCCACATTTTAACAAGTAAAATTCACAACAATGTCATGTTCGGAGTTGTTCAATCAATGCCATGTTTAACTTTGTAGGGCCATCCACATGGTGACTACAAAGTCCACAGTCCTGCACACATGCACGAGCAAAGGGAATTCCGTCATTCCATTGAATGCAGAGGCATTCTAGTAATTCTCATCACTCGGGCACTTACTTTTCGATGGTACTATTTAGGTGAAATAAGAGATGACATCCTCAAATGAGAAAAATGATTTAATTACTTAAAAAGAATTGAACAAATAACTGTGTGAGATAAAAATCTCATGTTCAATTTTGTAGAGCGATGATAAGAATAACCTCTCTTTTTTTCTAAGATGTGGATTTTATCAATCAGGAATAATAATAATGCTATCTTTTAAATCCAAATGTGCTATGTTTGCTTTGTTCTTCTTTTTTGGACACATTTGATGTGGCACTAGCTAAAACCTTGTTCAAAGATGTTTTTACTAGTATTGACCAAAATTTGGATACTCATTCAGAATTTTGGGTATTCAAAAAAACTTAGAGATCTAACTACAAGGAAGCAAGTAACTATGAATGCATTTTTAATTTATTTCTAAAGACAAATTTATCAAAGACATTTTAAAAGTATGATAAAAATATGAGTAAAAGTGGGTCCCTCCTCTAGAAATAGGGAAAAGAAGAGAATATATGTTTCCTCTTCCTCTAGAATCCTTTACTTATGATCCCTTGATTAAAAAAGATAAATCTTTGTTTATAAAGAGATAATTACCAGAACAAATCAAATAACCAAAATATATCTAAAAGATACTAAGAGATGCATATCAATATAATCTTCAGCTGGAACACACAAGACTGTGTACTCCATTGGTGTGGTGCTATGTAAATACAAACAGAGCTGTGTACTCTAACACTTCCAATACGGCTTCTCTTACCTGCAAGCTTTAAAGATGACATGTGAAGGAAGTTATCTGCCCCTTTTTTGTCTGATTTGTGAGATATAACTATTCTTTTACTGAACAGCTTTGACCGTCATGCTTTGGAGTTACTAGAGAGGATGCTAACTCTTGATCCATGTCAGGTATCACTTGTAGATGTACTTAATTTCAGTGATTAGGTTTGTCTGATTAATCTAAACTTTTAGATATTTGCTGGAGGTTCAAATTTCATACTGTGTTTGCTCTGATGCCTACTCAGCATGAACTAGCTTCTCCTGATATAGCATGTTTACATGATTTTCCAATGTTCAGGAATGGATATGCTAATCAACATTCACTTAAATCTCTTTAGTTAATGTTCTTGCTTGCATTGTCTCCCAATCTATCTAGTCTATAAGGAGATGAGATGTTTGACTTAAAACCTTGCCTCTATGCTAATATTGTTGTATATTATCTATTGTAATGTGCACATAACCTCTTAAAACTGCATGAAGCTTACACGTCACTTGCATACCCAACATTCACTACATGTAAGCAATTTTACACATATTATCTTACACACACACACACACACACACACACACACACACACACACATACCTGAAGGAGATGAGAGTAAACATGCCTTTCACACAAAATTTGTGGGCTGCATGTAATAAATCATTAAAATAAAGCTTCTTTTTTTGTTTGAAAGATGTTAAATTTGTGATCATAAATGTAATGACCATGCTAGGATCATATAAGTAAAATATTGAAAAGAAAAGAATGAATTTGCTCTTACAAATCATTATATCCCGTAAATGATTGTTATGATGTATAAAGAAAATTCTTTAGGACATGAGGAATATTGAAATCCAAATCAAAAGCCTAAGAAACTTATGGATTCTAGAATGAAAAGCAACAACTGGTACCATAAAGAAGCAAGATTATTGGATGTGAGCAGTTATTTCTTGTTAATGACAGAAGGAGAAAAGTTACATATTCCTACCGATGAAGACCAAATAACTGGTCTAGTCACATTCATGCATAGAGCAAGGGTGGGAGTCTGATAAATCCCCAAATCTCATTCAAAATCATGCATGAGATTTTCATCTCGCATGGTTCCCAGGTGATAAAAGAAAGAACTCTTCTTTTATTACCTTTGTCACGTATGAATAAGATTGAATTTAATCATTCAACCATGGATGCTTAAAAAGGATAACCATACATCATGAATAACCAAATTCTAATTGAAATAAAATATTTAGGAGGAATCAATGAAATGGCATCAATTCAAATCCAAAATCAATAAAGATCATATAGATGTGTTGACATTGTGGTCCATCCCGATAGACAGTGCTAGGTGAAACATGGCCAACATGACAAGCAGTTTTGATCTCTTAACATGGCCTAGAAAGTGGACGGTTGTGATATTTAAGCTATACGGTGGGGCTGCTGGATGATTAGACAACAATCATGGCAGATTGGACCTGCGCCCATCATGTTAACTGAGAGATGGTCATGATCGTGTAGTGCAGCAAGGATGGCACTAGTCTTAAGGCATTTGGATCATCTTCCAAGTGGTGAATGCACACCACATGAGGATGAATCTCCATCTGTCAAGGAGCTATGAACAGTTGTTGCATGTTGACGAGAGGTTGCTCAATGTCCAAGGAGGCTGTCAATCAGATGGTTATCTACTCAATCATAGAGCTACATGCTTATCGTCCAAGATTTGGACAGTGATTACGCCATGCAAACGATAGAAACAGGGCTTGAACTGATCGTGAGATGAACGACATTCCGAGCATGACATGGACATCAATCAGACCTTAGCCAAGCATGATACAAGAGCTTTAGATCTGAACATTAAAGGAGTCCAGATCGAATCACTAAAACGAGATTAAAATAGGGTACTTACGGAGCAGAGGGGAAGAACCCATATCGAAAGAGGGGCCGCCATCTACCTTTCGAAAATGAGAGAGAGAGAGAGAGAGAGAGAGAGAGAGGAATTGTATTCGAAATAGGATTCTAATCCCTCTTTGAAATTGGAATTTTGATTCACATCCACACAATTGTTTGTTTTACATCATTTATATTATATAATAGATTATCAGCCGTACAATTAAGGGCCCACCTAATAGATGATAAAGATAATATAATATGGTAAAAGTTTAAATATTAACCATTAACAAGTGGAACCACTATTTGGATGGTCTAACCATACATCATTGCCTTAAGTGACATGAACGAGTCACCACTACTTTACATTATATCCAAAACCTAACACATTAAAATTCTTTTATGTAGATGGTCGGTGATCTATGGGCCCCACCATGATGTATGTGTAATTTATCCGCACCATTTATTTATTTTTAGATATTATTTTGGGGCTTGATCTTAAAATTGAGGCAAATCTATCTTTCAAGTGGATCACACGGGAGAATAAGTAGTATTGAATGTCCACCATTAAACCTTGCAGGGCCACTACAATGTTTATTTGGGACACGGATTGCGTCCAACCCGTCCGAGTAGGGCTTTGTGGGGCCCAAAGTGATGTAAGTGCTTTATCCACGCCGTTAATAATTTTTCTTGGATCATTTTAATATATAATATAAAAAATGAGGCAGGTAACAAAGTGGGGATTTAACGTCCACCATTAAAAGCTCAAGAAGTTGCGAATCAAGCTGATATTTGTGTTTTAACTTCATCCACGTCTACATGACATTATTAGTAGGTTGGATGGTAAAAAAAACATCATGGTGGCCCTTAGAAAGGTTTCAACAATGAGAGTCATCATCACTGCAGCTTACCTTGATGTGGTCCACTAGAGCTATGGATCTGCTTCAGTTTTTGTCTCATAACTTAAAATGATATAAGAAAAGCGATGAACAGCGTGGATAAAATACTTACATCACTTTGGACCCCATAGAGCCTTGCCCAGACGGATTATCGTCCGGGACACCTCCGTTTATTTGACATCCAACATCACTACCAAAAAAAGGGACAAAGCTGACAGACTTTGTGGGGTTTTAGCTATGGCTAAAATCCGTCGATGAAAATCAATAATCCATCGGGGAAAGCTTAGTTTTGGATGGTGGACGTCCAACCGTCTACCGTTTTCCCATTTTGTGGTCCACTCAAGAATTATTTAATTCTAATTTTTTGTGTTCTATTCCAAAATAATGTTGAAAAATGGATGGACGACGTGGATGAAATATATCCATCATGGTGGGGCACATAGATCTCTCCCCTTTCCAAAGGAATGTTTACCATTTTTTTTTCTGTAAAAACTGTGAGTTTTATAAATAATGTAAAATAGTGGTGATTCCTTTAGTGGCAATGATATAGAGTCATCCAGACCATTAAACTAATCCGTCTAGTTTAAGCGTGTAATATTTATAATTTTGTTATGTAATACAATCTTAGCCATCCAGAAAGTGGTCCTTCTTGCATGTACGACTATTAACAGAAGTTTAGTTATTAACAATGGTAGACGCACACTGTATCAGATTAGAAGCTTTTATCTAATTTAGAAGAGGAACTCCCAAAGTTTTGAGCGTCGGTTGCTATTTTCGCCATTTTCATCGAGCAGGTCCCTCTCCTTCGTTTCTATCTTCCAAATGTCATCCGAATCTCAGCAATGGCAGTGTTAGATCAAAGATTGAAGATCTAAACTGGGATCACTCCGTGCGGGATTTTCTGAGAGATTCACGGACTGATGCGATTCCCCGATAAGTTTTTACTTTTCACCCACGCACTTCTTTGATAGGTTTCTAATTTCATCAGGGAGTGGGCTTCCTGACGTGGAGGGCTTGTGTTTGAGGTTGTTGGCTGTATTTCTAGCTTAGTGTAGTCTTTTGTCTCTTTTCAGTTGCTTTTGTTTTTTGTTTTTTGTTCCCTTTTGGCTGTTGCCTGATAAAATCGTCACCATTAAATAAAATAAAATAAAAGCTGTCATGTGGGCCAGAATGTTAGAAAGTAGCAGACAGCTTAGAAAAACTTGCCAACTTTTTTTTACCTGTGACTTTCCATTTGTTTCATAAACTATGGCCCACATGATCAATCTAGTAGCCTTGATCAATTTTGGTGAGGACATCATACCTTGTGGGATCCACCTGATGATCGGCTTGAATTTGGGTGGTGCACATATACATTGAAAATAGGCCGTTGGTTGGCCCCTTTTAACCTTCCATTGTCTTGTACACATGCTGCTTAATGATCGGCAGGAAAAAATATGAGCTACTAAACATTCATCATGGGGCCGACATGATGAATAGCGTGGAACTGCATGCAGGTGCTGTTGTAGGCATGGGTGGGATAGCTGTGCATATGCTGATCTGTGGCTAGGAATATTTATCCTCAATGACTTGACTTGAGAAACATGACTGATGTGTTGGTGTTATTTTATTTTGGTATATTTGCATTCTGGGAATAGATTCTGGCGCCGATGTTGCAATTCACTAGTATGCAGCCAAGTTTGCTATCAGTAGCTAAATATACCTGTGAGGTTTGTTGAATGAGAAAAATATGCAGGCCTCACCATGGATGGCCCATGGGGTAAAAATCCCTACAGATTGGGAGATCCTAGAACTATGTTATTTGACCCTTTTTGTGGTTGAATGTGAAGGATAGTAGTAATTCTTTCTTGACTGCCTATTTGCTGGCACCTACTGCAAGGGTTGGAATTTCTCCAATCTGGGAGATTTGCTGAATGGGGCATCCATAGTGCAGCCCCTGATTTTGACTGTTGGGATCAATGAACTAGGGACCACATTTCAGCACTCCTACAATCTGAAAACCTGAAACAGTTTTGCAACACTCGGCCTGCCACTTCAGAAATGTTGTAATCTTAATGTTGTTTCAACCATGTCTTTTCCTTTGGGATTAGATTGCTACAGTATGAGGATGTATTAGATGTTAAACGCCGAATGCGGAATTAGTTATTCAACCTTTAATCACCACACACATGGTAGGCATATAAAAGATTCTAAATCTTGACTGTTCATAATTTTTAGAATATGTATAATTTTATTTTTATTTTTTTGTGCAAGCAACAACATAGCCATTAGCCAGAGCATGGCAACTGTGTAGGAAGGTGGACAACCGTGGAAAAGAAAATGATTTCCCCTGATACGACAGTTTCCTCGTTTAGGAAACCAAAAAAAAAGGGGGTAATCAATTTTGTTTCCTAGATTTTCTTTTTTTAAAAAAACGAGTAAAATCATTTCCACACAAGCGAAAAAAGAAAAAAAGAATCCGTTAAATGTAGATTTTCAAATGTCATATTGACTTAGAGAAACATCAAGGAAACAGGGAAAAAATGGTGGAAATTTTCAATGATAGTTTAGGAGATGCTAACATACTCATTTGCATATTTAAGAGTCAAATAATAGCAAAAAAGATGTAAATTTGTATATTTAGGGATCAAATGGTAAATTTGCCTTTAATGGGGAGCGTAAAAGCATGCGTCTTTGATTTGAGGAAACATTGGGGAAACATGGGAAAATTGGTGGATCCATCCATACATCCAACCATGCATGCACATGCATAGATACAAACACACATTCACGATCAATCCATCCATCCATCCAATCATCATGCATGCATACATACATACAATGACATATACATATATATACACATGCATGATCCATTCATCCATGCATACACACATACGCACATATATACACATGCATGATCCATTCTTTTTTATGGTTAGCATGAATTTTATTTAAAGAAAAAGAAGAAAAATATCATACAACATCCATCAAGTAAATGGAGAAGAATGCCTAGATGAACAAAGTTGAGATGCACCTTATTTCGCTACCCTATATGCCTGATCATTAGCTTCCCAGGGAATGAGGTTAAACTTGTTGCTTATCTAAGATAACAATTCTCTAATCTGCTTTGGTTGTTCTTCTTTTTTCTTTAATGCCAAGGAAATTGCACTCCTTGAATCACCTTCTACAATCAGTTGATGGTTCTCAATCATTCTCCTAATGTGTTTAACGAATTATCCTTTCTCATCAACATATTAGTAGAGTTTTTTATTCTTTTCTTGGCAAAAAAAATTCTGCTAACAAAACTTCTAGAAATATAATTTTCCAGTGTTAAAGAAAGGACAACTTGGATGGCCAAGCCACTTTTTTTCTTTGGGTTCAAATAAGAACCCATATTGAGTTACAAAAAGGAAAAAAGGTAAATCAAGAAAGGAAAATGCAAATATGGTACCCAAAAACCTTTAGGGGTTATAATTATTCTTCGACATCATGGTTTTGTTTGATACTTGGAAATCGTAACAAGGTTTTCCTAATATCTATTCACATGTTAACATAGACAGCTCTCCTTTTTTTTTTTGGTATATGGTACACATGTATTTGATTATTTCCATTTAACATTCGTCAATAATAAGACTTGGATGATTTGGTAAGTAGACAATTTGAGTTGATCTTTTAACATTTCCATACAAAACAACCAAACAATGGAATTAGTATTGGAAACTGTTAAATATAAATTTTCACATGTTATGTAATTTGAGTTGACCTTTTGACATTTTCATAGAAAACAACCAAACAATGAAATTATTGATAGATTTTGCAATTTTCTATTTCTTGAAGTTTTCATAGGGGTTTTCAACATCCACATTTTGAATTCTCTCTACTCAAACAGGTTTGGATAAACCAGTTTTCCCCATTTGGTATTTAAAATTTTACTTCCTTTTGGAAGGCTGACTTGGGTCCCTTTGGGTCTTTTCCACAGTAGAGGTTTTCAAATCATTGTACCAACAACATGTGATCTTAGAAAAGGCTAGTCTGCCTTTTTTATTTTCCTTCATTAAAGTCCATGTGCATTGGTTGAAACTAAAAGAGAAATGCTTTGCTAGAGGGATTCATCCAAACTTTCTCTCAGGGTAGGATGGTAAAAGGGAAAAATATCAATGGACCTCATTTAAATGCATGGTTCTTGAATCATAGAGAGACTTTTTGGCATCAAATCTTATTTCAATCATGTACATTTATATTGCCGAAAAACATGTTCATTCAAAAAATTCATGCTAAGGAAGAGAACCCTTCCCCTAAGAGTATTACATCCTATTTTTGTTTGAGGCCTCTTGTTTTAAGGTGTCTAAGATGTTGTGGTTTTATTTTTTATTTTTTATTTTTTTCCAGGGGTTGTTAGCTGGATTGCTTAGGCAAGCTACATACACAACAACACAACTTGGGTCATTTAGGTGAAGCTCTTGCACATGAAGTACAAATATGTTAGACTGTGTATGGTGTTTTTGAGATATGTTTTTTGTACTTATTTATAGTTATGCTTCAAAAATAGTTGAAATAATTGATTGTGTTTCACTATAACCCATTTCTTCTTAGATGTTCCTTCATGATGCAATTACAATTAGTATTTATGCCACCTAGTGGTTTACAATGTATCCCCCCGTTTAGGAATTTATATTGAACAAGTATATTCATTTGGCCGAAAATGCTTGTTCTTTATGGATTCCTAAATTGTCCCATTTTGGATAGTTTGGTACCATACCATGTACTTAGGTTGTCATCATTTTCAGTTTACATGTAGTTGGAAATTTGGTAGTGTCTCCCTATATATTCTCTGGATATGTAGTTCTCTACTAATTGGTTTCCTCTATCCATGTGTAATGGATTACATGTGGCAACTAGTTAATATTGAATTATACACATATCTGGAGAATATGGGGAGGTACTGCTGAAATTTCGAGTTGCATGTAAACTATATGAGGACAGTACATGGTATGTTATCGAATGAGATAGAGACAATTAGCGCCTCTAAATAGAGACAATTAGCTTGTCTAGGTAGAAGCAAGTATGATCCGCAATTTATTGATATGCACAAAAAAATAGGGAGAGTACAAACTTCTTTTCTAACTTGAGAAGATAATAGAAATATGTATTCTTTTACTTAATGCCCTTATGAATAGTATTTATTCCATGATTGTATTTCTTTTAGCTCACAAAAAGAAAAGAATCATCCTTAATTCTTTTCTTTTTAGCAAAGTGTTCAACTTATTTCAAATATTAACGATGCATTCTGACAACGTAATGGATTATGTGGTGCATTAAATGCTTCCATAGAATGTTAAATGCCTCTTTTATTCAAATCAACCATATATCTGTGATGTTTTGATATGGCTTAAATTGAAAGATGGTGCTTATTTTGTTTCAGGAATATAATCCTGTTTGTTAGAAGTCCACTTCTCTTGTTACAAATAAGAACTTGCTTCATCAGGTATAATTTGTATTAATTCAACTTGTAACTCCTCAGAACTCGCTCTGCCGTAAGATATTACGGTGCATGACGGTTCCCAGTAGGTTAAGTTGCATGTTGTTACATAAAGTCGGTTGGATATCTTTTATTTTAATAAATGTTGTCAATAGTTAGTTGGATGATGAATTAGGTGTATAAACGTGTGCCTACCTACAGTCTTGCTTAATTTATATTTATATTTCTTCATTTATATTCTTTTGTATTAATTCAACTTGTAACTCCTCTGAACCCGCTCTACCGTAAGATATTACGATGCATGACGATTCCCAGTAGGTTAAGTTACAAGTTGTTATATAAAGTTGGTTGGATATCTTTTATTTTTATAAATGTTGTCAATAGTTAGTTAGATGATGAATTAGGTGTATAAAAGTGTGCCTACCTACAGGTGGTATCCAATGGACTCTAGGAAGTGGATTACTGTACATTACCCGGACCCACAATTTATAGATGGTATGATGAGTTTTGTGAAGTTCGTAAAAGAACATCTTCCTAGTAGAGAAACCATTCATTGTCCATGTACCAAATACAGATGTTTACGTTTACCCTGCACAATTGATGATGTGGTGATAGATCTGATTAAATATGGATTTAATCCAACATATAGGGTGTGGAACATGCACGGTGAGCCTGAATCACCCAAGTGTACCGAACGCACTTCTCACCAATGTCATAGTGTGGCAGACATAAATAACATTGTCAATGCGGTTGTTGAAGACCTCGGTTGTAATAACTTGGACCAAGTTATTCAAGATGAACCCAATGTGGCCCTTGAAGCTGAAGACATTGTTAGAGATGCTTCAACCAAAGAGTTTGAAGCAAATGTACGAGATGCGATGACTGAGCTCTATCCTGGTTGTCACATATTCACCGTGCTGACTTTCATTGTACGACTTTTTAAATTAAAGGTGAACCATGGATGGAGTGAACAAAGCTTTACGGCTCTTCTTCAACTACTCCAAGATGTCTTGCCATCTGGTAATAAGACCCCAACTAATACCTACCAAGTGAAGAAAATCATTACAAAGTTGGGTCTTGATTACCAGAAGATTCATGCATGTCCAAATGACTGCATGTTATACTGGAGAGAGCATGAGACGAAGACGAGTTGTCCAAACTGTGGTACTTCTAGGTACAAGACACATGTTGATTCCAAGTTGAAACGAGCTAAAATACCTGCAAAGGTGTTAAGGTATTTTCCATTAACACCAAGGCTACAAAGAATGTACAGTGTGCCATGGGTGGCAAAGGAGATGACCTGGCACTCAACCGGAAAAATGCAGAATGGAAAGATGGGGCATCCGGTGGACTCCAGCACATGGAAGTTTCTTGACAACAAGTATAAGGATTTTTCAGTGGAGTCTCGCAATGTTCGATTGGGTCTAACTACAGATAGGTTTAACCCCTTTGGCACTTTTAGCACGTCGTACAGTTCCTGGCCCGTTATGTGTGTGACGTATAATCTTCCACCAAAGTTATGTATGAAACCACAATTTACTATACTCACTTTGCTCATGAGGGACCATGACAGCCCGGGAAGGATATTGATGTTTATTTGGAACCATTGATTGCTGAGTTACAAGACTTGTGGCGGAAAGGGATCACGACATTCAATGCATACCATGGAAACATGTTCAACATGTTGAGTTACATGACTGATATTTTTTGTATTGGCCAAATCATCCTGGGCACAGTCATAATGGCAAACAACCCAATTATTGCGCAGTCTGGTTTTTAAGTTTTCATCGTTCTTTTTTTTTTCCCCTATTTCTTCATATTTGCCTCAAAGACATGGTATTACTTCTCTGAGTCAGAATTAGATATGTTTCAGTAAGAGATGTTTAGCCTGATTTGCTGTCTCAGTGAGAGAAAGTGGTCCAATAATATGCTCTTTTTTTTTCTTTTTTTTTTAAATGTTGGGGCTTGAAAGATTGTGATCTTTTTGTATTGTTTATTTAGGATAATTTTTTTACAATTCCATGTCATAGTATACCATGTTAAACTAAATTAACATTCACTACTTAACTAGAATTTGTTGTTAATTCACAATTTAAATTACCACCATCTCTTTACTACAACAGTTGCCTCTTCCCCACTCAACCACATCCTCTGTTGATTATCTGAGCATTCCTCCAACATCGAATAGCATTTATTTACAATAGTTTGTTTTAATACATGGATTGTTTATGCTAGCACTTTTTGTAATATGAGAGTTGCATACAAGTTCTCTCGGTTTGTACAAGTTCTCGGTTTGGGCTGAAAGTACGAGTGCTGGAGCCGACGCTTTCGGAGTCCGAACTCATTCTTTTGAAAATTAGAAAAATGGGAATATCAGTAAATATGGATTTTCTTCTCCATATTTACGGTGGGCCTTAGAAAGTTTTTAATTGTGGGCATTCAATCAACACTATTTCCTGTTGTATGGTCCACCTGAGATTTGGATATAACTAATTTTTGAGTCCAGATCGTAAATTTTTTTTTTTTTTTTTTTAAAAAAAAAACTGATTCTTGAGCGAGGGTACCATCATATATATGCTCCGTCAGACATGGTGTCTACGTGACTAAGACCTTGATCGTTGACTCCTTTAACCATGACTTAGAAAAACTATCAAATCATGCAAACAGTGAGCCCCATCCAATGGAAAGCTTGAATCTTGCGCACGTATGCCATGCAAACAGTTAAATTCTGTGCGTAGCGTGCTTGGTTATTCAATTTGTAAAAGTGGAGCCAATGGTTATGTGATCCATTGATGTGATCTGATGAGCTCCATTGTTCACGGAACATGCTCCAAAATGTCCCAGGTTGGAAGATCCTCCCCATCCTAACTTTGGATATTCCAGTTGAGTGTGGAGTGTCGTTGTTTTCCTTTTCTTAACCATTTATTGCAGGCTACCAAAAAATCAAATGCTTAGGATTGTCTCATTGAGAAGATTCTTGAGTCATCATTCATCCACTGTGTGGTCCATCAGATCAACAATCTGGATCACCCAATCATGTACACTTGTACAACAAGCTATCAATTTCTTTTGGACATTGTGGCCCATATGAGTGAAATGGCCTGATATTTAGACAAAAACATCTAAACAGTGGCCAAACTGATGAAGAGCTCAGATCTTACACACATGCATATCAACTTGTGTCCTTTCCTGTGGATGGCAGAGCTCCACTAGTGTGTGGGCTTTGCAAACTTCTGTTGGTTAACTGGTGCCATGTATCTCAGCTTTCTCTCATTTCTTCTATTATGTCTTTTTCTCTATATGGTTAAGTAGTGTTATATGTGTTTGTCTACCTTTCTGTCCATCTGTCTGTCTATCATCCCCTGTTTTTCTGCCTGTTTGTCTCTCTATCACACATTGTGCAATGTTACTACAAGAAAGTGGGCCATTACTGCATTCTTTTGATGATGCGAAATTCTCATAATAACTCCGTTATAGGGACCGGATTCTCATTTTTAGTTTTTAATTTTTAATTTTGTTTTTTCCATTTCCTTATCCTTGAACTGAAATGCAGATGAACTGTTTGATCCTTGGCCCCAAGATATACAGCATGCTCATTTTCAGTTTGTGTAATGTT
Source organism: Magnolia kwangsiensis (assembly GCA_037074715.1). Lineage (NCBI taxonomy): Eukaryota > Viridiplantae > Streptophyta > Magnoliopsida > Magnoliales > Magnoliaceae > Magnolia > Magnolia kwangsiensis. Next base: position 27,993,471 of record CM073579.1, read on the forward strand.
CTGTTGTCTAGACTGTTTGTCAGCTGGGCCCCACTTTAGAAGGACCATATTGCTTGAAAAATTCTCCTGGATAAGACCATCCTAAGTTTCAATAATTTGGCCTGCAAAGTGACAGTTTAGAAGTGAAATGCGGCAATGGTCCACATTCGGCTTTCAATCTGGGAGGGTTGGGAAGTGTGGTCCATCCACAGCAGGTCACATACCCAAGAATATATAAAGCATACTTGAGTCTTCAAGTTAAGCTTCCTTTATGTCCGATATCGTCAGATTTCAAGGAGTGGGGCCTAGGAATGGATATGAGCTCAAGTTTTTTGCTGATTTATTTGGGCGTATCAGGCCAAAATCTCTTTGAAATTCTTGTGTGTGTGTGTGTGTGTGTGTGTGTGACCATCAATGTAATGTAGAGATTTAGCTTATTATGTGTGTGGTCTCTTTACCTTTATTTCTGGAAACCTTGGCTAAGGAGAAGTCCTGTGCTCAACTATGGCTATTATGATTGGATCTGCTCATTTCTGGTTTTTCCTATGTAACAGGGGACTTCACTTCTTTAAATTTTACTGCGTTGATGCTTGTCCATTTCTGTGCACCTAAGAATCCTGTATGTGGCTCATATAAAGATTTTTTTTTTTCTTTATAATTGTTTAGCACATTTCATTTTGGTTAACTTGTCATCTGAAGCTTACAGTTCAAGTTCTATGATATTCTTACATTTGCAACTTCTTTTACTTTGACTTCTTTATTACTTACAAATGCAATTTCTCCACTAAAGTTTCCTTTATGTTCCTATCTCAGGTTAAAAGAAAAGAATGGTCGATTGAGAAGCTGAGGAAGTTTGAGGTCCCCAAAGCTCCCAAATATATTTTCCTATCATTTGTCTAATGGGACATGCACCAATCTGCCAACACTCTTATGTAACCTGTCTTGCTGCAGCAGAAAAAAATGAAATTTCTATCTCAAAATCTTCTAGCAAATTTCATTTATTTTTTATATTAGTTTCATTTGATAGGATACGAAAGACACGCCTCTTTAATTTATACATTTTCTTGTGGATCGTCTTTTCTTTTTTGATAGGGAACTTTATTAGCACAAGGATCTCTAAAAACACTTTTTCCTAATCCGAGCTACAATCAGATTGTAGGACACTTATTTTTGCCCTTATATTTGTCATCCCCTACTCATTGAATTGTTTTTTGGCATTAGAAGACTCACCAAATTCTAGTTATAAATGCAGTTGGAAAGAGACTACGAGTGTGTATTCACCTTTAAATTTAAAAAAAATAAAAATAAAAAAAAAAAATCCTTAGTGGTTCTCATTCATTTTCTCACAAATTCTCTCAAGAGTACGCAAAATAGAGAAAAGGCCCATTTCAGATTATTTTTTTTTCTTTTCGAAATGAATGGTCTCTATTTTGGGTGAGAAGGAAACATGGTCTTTTCTTTTATACATCATCTCAAACAAAATTGCATTTACTTGATACATTAGTCTGGGTATCAACTTTGCCACTGCAGATGTTGTCATTCTCTATGAAAGCGATTGGTACATTTTCCATTCTGCTTTGCTAGTAGCATTTTAAATTGGTACTTTTTGTTGTATGGCTTCATCTCTCGTATATGCCAGTTTTTCCAGGTTGAATGAAAAGTCAATTTGGTTTATGGTGTTGGAAGGAAGTGTAGTCTTTTGTCTTCTTTTCTATTGTGTAGACTTTGATTTGGATGATGTATTTGATTTTGATTTCTTCCTTTTCTATTGTGTAGACTTTACCTTCTCAAATAGGTTTGTTCAGAGCTTTGGAGAAATGGGTATATCTAGTTTTGGATGTGTGCGTTGATGAATGCACATCCATAACTAGATATACAAATTTCTCAAGCCTTAATGAAACTTATTTGAGAAGGTAAGTCTACACACACAACAGAAGAGGAAGAAATCAAAATCAAAAATAATTTTTATTTTTTTTTTAATTCATGAGAATCGCCGACGGTTTTTACCCGCCGCCAATGCCGAAGGGTTTCACCCGCCGATAACACCGACGGATTTTAGCCGCCGACAATGTCGACGGATTTTAGCTGCCGACAACTCCGACAGGTTTTAGCCACCGATAACTCTGACAGATTTTAGCCGCCGACGCAACCTTTGCCGACGGACCTTACGACGGCTAGAAGCCGTCAGCGAAGGTCATTGCCAATGGTTTTTAACCGTCGGCGTTGCCCTATTTTTTGGTAGTGCATGTTAATTAGGTCATGTAACCCTCGATGAAAGGGAAAAAAAAAAAAACAAATATCAACTTGATTCAAAAATTTTGTGGCTCCCACTAAATTTTTAATGGTGGGCATTCAATTACCACTTTTTATGTGATGTGGTCCACTTGAGATTTAGTTTTACTTAGATGTGGTTCACAAATCTAACCCATTCATTATGTGTCCCACTTGAAGGACAGGTTAGACCAAGTTTCAGCCGCATCCAAAATTCATTATGTGTGTCCCACTTGGGCCCACAATAATGTTTATTTGTCATCCCACCTGCTCATAATATCAAAAAGATATGAATGAAGAGAAAACACAAACATTAGCTTGATCTAGAACTTTTATGGCCTCCAAGAATTTTTCAATGGTAGAGGTTCAATCACACTATTTCTTATGGTGTACTCCACTTGAGCTTTGGATATGCTTCCTTTTTGTTCTTTAGACCTCAAATTATCTGTTAACATGAATGAACGGAGTGGATAGAATAAATAAATAATGGTGGATCCCACAGAGTTTATTCTAGTAAGGGTAATGAGTAACTCACCTAAATGTAGTGGAGAGGAGTTTTCTTAAAACATTCATAATCATATATTAGGCCTGCCTAAATGTGATTCACATATCCGACCCACTCATTATGTGTCCCACTTGGATGAGGGGTCAGACCAAGTTTTAGCCCTATCCAAAACTCATGTGGGCCCCACCCAAGTGCTTTAATATTTTTTAAGATGTCTTCACATGGTTTTAGATGGTATGGCCCACCTGAGTTTCATATACAGATGATTTTTTAGATATCTCATAACCTAAAGGGGACACATCAAATGCACGGTGTTGATGTTCGACACACATCATGATGGGGCCCACAAAATTTACTAACATCAATTCTTAGGTTCTCGTGAGGTTAATAAGTTGGGTCACAATTTTGATAATAATATTTGGCCCATTTCATATGTCTAGTCCATTCAGTCTATTCTACTGATTAATACCCTCAATTTGACTAGTTAGTCATCCCAATCAGGCTAGCTACATATGAGAAAGATATTGGGCATACAAGATTGACCAACAATTTGAGTGAAATTTAATTTAAACATCTGAAGTTACTTACTCTTCAATCTAGACTAATTCGATTGTCTAAAAATGGTTAAATGTTCAATTAGTGGATGTGCCTAATAATTTATTAAAAAATATATTTTTTTCACGGATAAATTGCAATTTCCATTTAAAAATAACATTTTTTTTCAAAATGTATATTTTTTTACTCTTAATTTTTCTTTGAAAACTTTTAATAAAATATCATTTTTATTATAAAATATTTCAAAAAAATAAAATACAAATTCTGAATTTTTATTTTCAAAATGTCTAAAATTTTCACAAATTTTATTTTTTTTCCAAAAATTCCAAAATGCCGATTTTTTTTTTCTTCAAAAGCATCATTTTGTTTTCAACTTTTCAATTTTCTTTCTTAAAATGATATATATTTTTTTCAAAATCTTAATGTTTTAATAAATAAAATTTTCTTTTAATTTCAAATTTTGAACATTTTCAATTATTTTTCAAAATCACAAATTTTTCAACTTCTTTATTTTTCATTTCAAAATGTTTGTTTTTTGATAAAGTATGGATTTTTTTAATATCATTTTATTTTAAAATTTTTAATTCTTTTTAACTTCTCCATTTTTTTTAAAAAGCATTTTATTCGAACTAGTCAATTTTTATCAAACTTCTCAATTTTATTTTATTTTTTCAAAATACGAACTCTCATTTTCTTTTTCAAAATATTTTCATTTTTCAACATTGTGAAAATTTTCACATTTTTTAAAATATTTTTAATTTTCATTTTCAGGATATTATTTTTTTCTCAAAATCAAATGCTTTTTTTTTTCAAATTTATCAACTTTATTCAATATTCTTTTTTTTCCCACAAAATAGATTTTTATTAAATCACGATTTTTATTTTTTCAAAATCTCATTTTTTTTCTTTAACATTGTTAAATTTTTGTATTCACAATATTCCTTTTCATGTGATATTACAAATCATTTAAATATTAGTTATAAATTTTAAAAAATTAATAATTTCCACTAATTTGTTATAATTTTTTATTTTTTTTGCATTTAATCAATTATTAAGAAATAATCTTATATACAAATATGTACAATTAAACCACTAAAATTCTATTAAAAACAATTATTAAACTATAAAAAAACATATTTTTCCACCATATTCTTAAAAAAATGAAAAAAAATAATGTTTAGGGCAAAAGTCCTTTTACAACGGACCATGATCCATCACAAAAGCAACTGTAAGCCGTCGCTAATTGGTATTTTGGGCGGGAATTTGCAATTATCATATTCCGTCGTAAAATCAAATTGCGACGGATTTAGTCCGTCGATAATTTATGATGGACCAAAATGCAGTCGTAAATCAAATTTTAGCGACGGATTTTGGTCCGTCGTAAAATTCAGCGACATTTAAACTAAAGACGAGATTGGTGACATACTTTTTTCCTTAGCGATGGATTAAATCCGTTGTTAAACTAAGCGTTCGTCAGTCAGAAAAATGCATCGCAAATCCACAATTTTGGCGTAGTGTGATCCGCTAGAAGAAATAGCAGATGATTTCATGTCTTTTATAGCACAACAGTATGAGACTCAAATGCAAACACCTGTATTAGAACTTGAGAACTATCTCACGGAGCAACTTGTAAAATTCAAAGGCGATGAATTTGATGTTTTGGACTGGTGAAAGATAAAATCTCATGATTCACAATACTACATGCTCTCGTTAATGTCACGTGACATATTATCAATTCTGATTTCAACTGTGGCTTCCAAATCTGCTTTTAGCATGAGGAATAGGGTCGTGAACAAGTATCGAAGCTCACTTAAACCCGAATCTATTGAAGCGCTCATTTGTACACAGGATTGGATGTGCCCGATATGGGGAAAAGAGAACTCTATTGATGAGGAGTTCAATGAAGAAGAGAGTGACAAGCAAGATGAGACAATACCTGTAGGATAAGACACTGCCTTCTATTTCTCTTGCATTTGCCTGTAAGTTATATCGGGATATTTATAATTATTTTTTGATGGCTTAAATTGTAATATTTTATGGGTGGATGGATATTTCTCTCTTTTCATTTGTACTATTTAATTAGTTAATGTTGCGTAAATCTCATATTATATTGTTGAGTAATTGCGTTTATTCATCACTATAACTTTTTTTATATTGCCTTAACCTAACCAGATATACACTTGTAGATATGTCATCGGAAGAAGATGCATTGAGAGATATTTAGGATTATGGAGTCCAAGTCTACTCCTAAGATAGAAAAAGTTACAATCTAAGTTGTATGAAAAGCAATTTATAAACAAAACAAATTGGCTGAAATTACATTTGGTTTGTCGGGGAGGAGACGTCGTACCATGTAGCAAAGCTCCTCGAGAAGTCCGAAATTTATTTCGAGTCATTTTTGAATCAAACACTAAGACTTTCTACACCCCTCCCCTTACAATTACAACCAATACAACCAGCCATAGAATATATAAAAGTAGTCATATTATAAATGAAAAATGGTTAAGCAAAGGAACTGCTTCCGATTCCAGGCCTTCCACATTTACTAGAGAAGAAGAACAAGAGAGAATTTTAAGGGAATAAGAAGAACACGATCATAAAGAGACCGTAAAACAAAACTTGAAAATAACATACAGATCAAGGAGTATCAGACAATGACATCCACCTTTGAGACAACATGATGCTGAAGTAGGCACAAGTAAACCATTAAAGTTTCTTAAAAGTCTCGCAACATTTTATAAGAGGTTGGGAATCCCTTACAAATCGGATCATAAAAAATGGCTGAAAAAACTTATTGTATCTATGAATGAGGACGATGGGAAGGCATCTCCACCATCTGATTCAGCAGAGGTAAATGACCATTTTTTGAACACTTCCAACTCAGAGTCAGTCTAGATTTCTCCTGCAGTTGAAGCCGTAAAAAGAGAACCAAATGATGATTCTGACGACGAAGGTGGAGGTGGAGGAGGGGATTACTATTACGGACAAGATTCATCTTGTTACACGCCACAAAGGCATTCATCATACAGAGGTTATTGAATGTATAAAAGTTTTACCTAATCTGTATGTGCATGTTAGGTTTATTTACTTTTGATTTTGGACAAAGTTTATTTACTTTGTTCATTTTATGGACATAGTTTATTTACTTTGAAAGTTGGATATGCAATATTTTAAGTTTTTAACAGTTAACTGACATAGCTAAATGGTCTAATGTATTGATATATCATATATGAAAATATGTGATGATGGCATATGTGATCGGGCATAAATGCGATTCCATATGTAATGTATGAACTCTTAATTTCTCTCTTATATTTCCACTCTAAGTGGTCTTAATATCTCTTTTAATTAATTTTATTTTTCTCAAATATATTTTAAATATATGTAAAATTAGTTATTTAATAATTTAGGAAAGTTACCCTTATTTTTTTTCTTTTTTTTTTTACAATTTTTTAAAATTTTTTATGTAAGACCGTATCCTAGTCCTTACTGTTCCGTCAACTCCTGCGATCCTTCTGGTCGAATTTCGACAACTTGCGACCGATGATCGATGTTTGCGCTCGACCATAAGTCGTATCCTGTATATCTGAGTTGGTTTAATCTGAGACTTGTACCATTGCGACTGCACCGTTGCTGCGGTTCCAACGCCGCGACTCGCTCACCGATCCGATACCATGGCAGGGAGATGCAGACCTACGTTCAGTTCGAGAAAAACACCGCACATTGTAAATTCCAAGAGAATCTCTTAACATGTTAAATCTATCACATCAATCAATTCCATCAATCACCTCATGTCAAGTACAAAGCAACCCATGCTTTCTCTCTCCAAAGTCAACTCTTTCTCACCCTCTCTCTTACACTACCATGCATGTCAAGTACCACATCCATCACTCACCTCATGTAAGACCCGTATCTTAGTCCGTACCGTTCTGTAGACTTCCGCGGTCTTACCGGTCGAATTCCGGCAACTTTCGATCCTTAACCGATATTGACGCGCGACCCTGATTCATATGCCATCAACCTGTATCGACTCAATCTAAGACCAATATCATAGCGACCGTGCCATCACTCCAGTTCTGATGCCGCGACTTGCGCGCCGAGGCGATACCCTGGTCAAGAGATGTGGGCCAACGTTCGGTGAGAGGAAAACGCCGCGCGTTGTGAAACCCAAGAGAATCTCTACGAGATGTCCCATCAATCCCATCAATCAATCCATCACATGTCAAGTACATGTCAAGTACACATCATCTTTCACCTATTCCCAAGCAACCACAAAAGTCAAGATTTCCTTACAAAGCCCATACCTCTCTTACACAAAATGCCTCAAAAGTCAAGAATCTCTTACACCTCACATGCCTCTCTTACACAAAAGGCCTCAAAAGTCAAAAAGTTCTTACACACATCTATCACTCCATCCATCCATCACTCTCTCTCTCTCCCTTTACAACTCCTCTCTTTCTCATTTTCAAAAAAAAATCCATCCAAGCAAAAAAATCCATACGTATGAGAGCTCTCCAAGCATTCCCAAAACTCCAAGGTGGCCTACTTTCTACCCCATGATCTCCCCATCCTAACCATCCATTCCCCATCTCCTCCATTAAAATCCAAGCTAAGGTGCTAAGGAACCCCTCGGAGCAAGAAGATTGGACGGTGGGTGCTTAATCATAGTAGTTTTTTCTAATTTTTGAGATGGGCTAAGTGAGGCCAACCGATCAGTGGTTTGGATCTCACTTGGGACCCTAAGATGTGGTCGATGGCCCACTAGGATCATCATGATCATTCCATGATGGGGCCATTCTCCATGGACCCCATCATAATGTTTATTTCATTACATTTAAAGGTCATCTAGACCGTTCATATTGGTGGAGAAAGGATCTCCACCGTTGAATCCGATTTTTGTTAGTTCCATGTGTAGAAGGACCCATTTTATTGTATGATCTCTTCCAAGGGAGGGCTCATATTGACGGAGCCCTCCATCACAAGCGTGTCCCACCCTCTATCTCTCTCTCTCTACTTTATTTTCTTTTTTTTTTTTATCATATGGTGTTTGTTTGGCCCACTTGAATGGACCCCACCTTGAAGTATTTAATTTGTCCAAGCTTTCTTCAAGTGGGGCCCACCTTATATGTTATACCTTCATCATCTATCAGTGGTGGCCCACCTAATCAGGGCCCACCACAATGTATTCCTTCAAGGACCAAACCGTCCAGCGTCTGGGACGTTGGACGTCCCTGTAAAGAGAAAAAAAAGAAGAAGAAAATGAGCTTTTTGGGGTGAGCCAATAGTATAGTCCCCACCTTGATGTAAGTATGAAATCCAAGCCATCCATCCTATTACCCATCTCTTTTTAGGCGTTGAGCCAAGAGTTGGGGTTGATTGGAAGATCAGGTGGGCCATAGCATCGAAGAATGCATCATTACCATTCAAGGATCCTTTTCTTATTTTATTTCATTTTCTAATCATAAAAAAAATTCAAACTTTAGACTCATTGGGACAGTCTTGAGCCACTGAAGCCAATGGACGGTGTGGATCTGCTAGATGTGGGCCCCAAATGCAAAAAATCCCAAACAAAAGGGTTTTCCATTTTTTAAAAAAAAATGACAAAGAGGCAGAGCCTCTGACACTAGCTGCAGCAGCAGCGGGCGGCCGTGCAGCCACCCACGGCTGCTGCCGTGGGCCCCACCATGATGTATGTGGAAATCCATGCCATTCATGAGGTGGGCCCCCTTCTCAGGTGGGCCCCTTTCTCAGGCGGGTCCCCTCCAAGTTTCAGCTGAATCCAAGACTCGAGTGGCCCACACTGTAGGAAATAGTGGGATTGAAACTCTACCATTGGAAACTATTTTTAGGTCCACGGAAGTTTTGGATCAAGATGAAATTGGTGTTTTCCCTTCATCCAGGTCTGAGTGACCATATGAACGGTCTGGATGGCTTATAAACATAATGGTGGGCCCCACATGAGACCCGCAGTGATGTATGTGTTTACATCCACCGTCCAGTGGACGGTGGAGCCCGCTGGTGTGTGTACGTGTGCATGCGTGTGGGTGTGTGTACGTGTGCATGCATGTGGGTGTGTGTGTACATGTGTGTATATATATATATATATTATATTGTGTGTATATATATATTATTGTATATACTATATATATATATTATTTTGTAAAAGACCTGATGATGGGCCTTGTGGGCCCCACCCTTGATGCAGGTGCTGCATCCAATCTGCCCATCCATTTTAACAGCTCATTTTGTGAAATGAGTTTAAGAATGGGCCAGATCCATAGTCCGTGTAGGCCCCATCTTAGCATGTTATAAGGCCCATGGGATTGGACATTTGATATATTCCAAGGTCCATGGGATTAGGCCTATTTGGCGTATTATAAGTCCCTTGGGATTAGACATTTAATATGTATAAGGCCTATGATTTAAGCCCATTTGATTTATATAAGGCCTAGGGGTTTAGGCCCATTTGATTTATATACAAGGCCTATGGATGTAGGCCTACTTGATAGATAAGGCCTGTAGGATTGGGCCCATTTGATATGTATGAAACCCATGGGACTAGGCCCATTTAAGACACACAAGGCCCATGTGATTTGACCCATTTGATGCAATCTAAGGCTCACGGGTTATGACCCATTGCAATACACATAAGGCCCATTGGTGCGGCCCACTTATGTGGCCCATTTGATGAGTAAAAGGCCCATATGATATGGCCCATTTGATATATATGTAAGGCCCAATGGGATGAACCTAAGGTCCATTGCAATGTGTAAACCCAATTCGGATTATGTAACGATGTTTACGACGATCGTGCCTTGAGATCAATGTTGGTTTGACGTCCACATTGCGAGTGTAATGTTGGTTGGATGTCCACATTACGACTCTCCTTAGGGCCCATTGAAAGGCCCGTACTTATTATGTATAGGTCGTCCAGGCCCATCTGCATTGTAAGGATAGTTCATCTCATTATAACATGTTTAGTATAGTTTCATGACTCATGATCATACGCATCATATGTATGCTTGATATGAGAAGTGACTGATCATAGCATATGTCTTCGGGCAGATTGTTTATGGGACCCCGATTAGGCGGTGTTGCCCTGCATGAGCGCACGATACGCGCAGGATTTGCTGCATGATTGGATAGTGTGACTCATGCATTTCGCATTGTGTGACATGATTGTTGTACGCCCTAGCTACATGAGGGCCGTAGTCTCCACAGACGCATCATAGTTGGCAAGATTGGATACCAAAATTTTTTTTCTACATAGGGTGCTATAGATATCCCTGGGTGAAAGTCCATAAACCCTTATGGTACCAAGAGGTTGCTCCAACATCTAGACCGAGTAGGTAGATGAGCGTTGAGTGCCAATTACCAGACGGTTGTGCTCTCCACTGTGTCGTGGTCGGTTGGAAGGGGGTGAGGCCTTACCCGCCCTAGTGTAGGGGGCAATGCTAGGCTGAGTTTGACCAGCTCGAGGAATGGGTCCGCTATCGACGAGTTGTACCCGATATTGGCAGACGGATAGTGAGGTCTCTTCCACTTACCTTATTGCGCGCGATGAGGCGGCGATCTGGTTTAGAGTGTACTAGACCCCGGTGATATCCCAGATTTGAGCCATATTGACATGTGGACTTAGATGAGGATTGTATGCTTGACTTGCGTCTTGCATCGCATAGCCTTGGTATGGCTCATGATATTATAGATCCATCTGCATATTCCGTATTAATCTGATACTGCATGATCATATTACTACTTTGCGCACACACTTTCACCACCCTCTAAGCTTTCTATAAGCTTATACACGACCGTTGCGTGCAGGTGACATTGGGGCGCAGCAGCGCTGAGGCTGAAGCACTTGTAGATCATTTTGGAGTTTTTATTCCTTACCATTGTATTTCCCTTTATGCTCATTATACTTGTAAAGTTGTTGATCATAGTGGAAATGTAATGGAGTTCTTGGTTGTTGTTTGTGGGTTATGCCTTTGGTTATGCTTATCACGAATCAAACTAACGTTGAAAATTCTCCTCGTAGCATCCTAGGATCGGAACCTAGCGAATGGGAGCTGGGAGCCGAGAATGGGGTTCTACGGAGGCTGTCGACGCCGGATTCGGTGACCGGGAATTTTGTGAGCCCGGTTTCCTAGTTTGGGGCATGACACCTCACCCTTTCACCCATCACACCCATCCCTCATCTCTCTTACAACTCTCTTTCTCTCTCACTTTTTTTCCAAGCAACATTCCATGGGAGAGAGTGGTGGACATCCAACATTTCTAAGGGAGAGAAGTGGATTGTGTGGCCCACTTTCCCATCCCAAAAGCTCTTATCCTAACCATCCATTTCTCATCTCCACCATCAAAGTGAAGCACAAGGAGACCGGCATTCCAACGAACCGAGCAGATCATAAGGTGGGTGCTTTAATAGGGTAGTTTTTCATATTTTTAAAATGGGTCAAGTGAGGCCTACCGATCAATGGTATGGAACTCACTTTGGACTCTACGTGTGGCCGATGGCCCACCTTGATTCTCATGATCACTCCATGATGGGGCCAATCTCCATGGACCCCATCATGATGTTTACTTTCTTAATTGAATGAGGTCATCTAGACCTTTCATTTTGGTGGAGAAAGGATCTCCACCGTTGATTCTTGATTTGGTGGGCCCACATGCAATAGGACCCGCTTGATGTATGATTAGATGTATGGAAGGGAGGGCTCATAGTGGCAGATCCCTCAATGCACGTGTGTCTCTTTTTCTCTCTCTCCCTCTCTTTTTATTGATTTATTTTTGTATGTGATGATATAGCCATGTGGCCCACTTGGATGGACCCCACCACGAAGCATGTTTTGGACTCAAGTCATTTATAGGTGGGGCCCATTTTATGAGTATGATATCCACACTATTCATCATGTGGTGGCCCACCTAAACAGGGCCCACCTTCAACGTTCGTGTGAGCCAAGACATCCAACGTCCCTAGACGCTCTGGACATAAAAACAAAAAAAAAAAAAAAAAAAAACTTATTTTCTTAGCTTTTGGGGAGGGCCATTTGTATAGGCCTCACCTTGTTATATGTATTTAATCCATGCTGTCCATCCTCTTTACCGGCTCATTTTAGGTGTTGAGCCGAAAGGTAAAGCTGATCCAACTTTCTGGTGGGCTATACCTTAGCAAACAATGATCTGCACCATTTAAATTCACTTGGTTTCTTTTTACACACTGAAATATAATGGATATGGGGCTCTTTTGATCTATCTTAAGCCGTAGAGAGCAATGGATGGAGCGGATTTGGTTGATGCAGGCCCCACGCCCAAAAAACCTTAGAAAAATCTTTTTCAAAAAAAAAAATTAAAAACAAAACAGCAGCATGCTGCTGCGCCATGCCAGCGGCGCTGGCGGGCGGGCGGACGGGCAGCAGCCCACAGCCCCAGCCGTGGGCCCCACCTTGATGTTTATTTGCCATCCTACCCGTTGATCTGGTGGGTCCCCTCCTCAGGTGGGCCCTCTCCAAAAATGAGATGCATCCAACGCTCAGGTGGCCCACATCATTAGAAACAGTGGGATTGAATGTCTACTCTTGAAACCTTTTTGGGGCCCACAGAAGTTTCAGATCAAGGTGAAATTTGTTTTTCCTATTCATTCAGGTCCGAGTGACCTTTTCAATGCGTTGGATGGAAAATAAACGTTATGGTGGGGCCCACATGGGACCCACAGTGCCTGGATGGTGGAGCCCACAATAATGTATGTGTTAAACAGTGGGATCGTCCTCCCCCATGTGTGGGACGGTGTGTGTGTGTGTGTGTGTGTGTGTGTGTGTGTGTGTGTGTGTGTGTGTGTGTAATATTATGTTATATATAATACACAATGTATAGATTATATATTATATTATATCTAATATACTTTATGGTGGGCCTTCGTGTGGACCCCACCATGATGCTTGAGTTGCATCCAATCAGTCCAGCCATTTTAAAAGCCCATTTTTATGGCATGAGTTCAAGTGGACCTCACCATTTAGGGTAGTGGTCAAGGATGCCCACCGTTCAAAAATCTCTAAGGGCCATTGTAGCTTCCCAACAAGTGGATATTTGTTTCTCACTTCATCTACCACTATGGTAGTTTATGAATAGGTTGGATAGGAAACATATGTAATAGTGGGCCTTAGGAATTTTAATGGCGGAAATCATTATCACCACTTTTATTTGGTGTATCCCATTTGATATATTTAAAGCCCATGTGAGCAGGCCCATTTGATATACTTAAGGCCTCTGTGAGTAGGCCCATTTAATATATGATTAGGCTCACCTTAATGTATTTGTAGCCTATTGTTGAGGCCCACCTTCATATTTATGAGGCCCATTGTGATATACTTCTGGCCATTTAGCAAGGCCATTATGATGTACTCTATGGCCCATGAGTTATGGCCCATTACAATGAATATAAGGCCCATTGGTGCGGCCCATTGATGTGGCTCACCTTGGTATACGTATGAGGCCCATCTTGATTTATTTGTGGCCGTCCATTGAGGCCCACTTAGTATATATAAGGCCCACGTGATTAGGCCCAGCTCGTTATATTTATGGGCCATTGTTGAGGCTCACCTTGATGTGTATGAGGCCGTGTTGAGGCCCATTTTTGATATGAATGTAAGGCCCATGTTACGAGGCCCACTGTGATGTATTCAAAGCCCCATGGGTTATGGTCCATTGCATTAAACATAAGGCCCATTGGTGCGGCCCATTGATGTGGCTCACCTTGGTATATGTATGAGGCCCATCTTAATTTATTTGTAGCCGTCCATTGAGGCTCACCTTGGTATATATATGAGGCCTACCTTGATTCATTTGTGGCCGTCTGTTGAGACCCATTTGATATATATAAGGCCCATGTGATTAGGACTATTTTGATGGATTCTAAGGCCCATGGGTTAAGGCCCATTGTGATGTATTAGGGCCTATGGGTTGAGACCCATTGTGATATATTTGGAGCCTATGGGTTAAGGCCCATTGTGACGTATCAGGGCCCATGGGTTAAGGCCCATTATGATGTGTTTCTGGCTCGTGCGTTGTAACCCATTTGATATATTTTCAACCCATGTGATGAGGCCCATCTTGAGGTATTTGTGGCCTGCATGGCTAGGCCTGATGTGGTGTACATGCGTCTTAAGGCGAGGAATGTGCACCCGATGTAATGTGTGATTTCACTATAATGCAGGCAATGATGTTTATAGCAGGTCGTGCCTTGGGAGCAATGTTAGTTTGACGTTCACATTATAAGAATAATGTTGGTTAAATGTCCACATTATAACTCTCCCTAGGGCCTATTGATAGGCCCATACTTGTGTGTAGGCCATCAAGGCCCGTCTTCGTTGTGAGGATAGTTTATCACCATGTAAAATGCTTAGTATAACTCCATGATTCATGCCCATACGCATCATATGTATGCCTGATATGAGAAATGTTTAATCATAGCATACGTCATTGGGCAGACCATTTATGGGACTCCTTATGAGACGGAGTGCCCCACATTTCGCATAATATGCGCAGGATTGTTGCATGACTGGTTAGTGTGATTCATGCATCTCGCATATATGTGACTTAATCATTGTATGGCCTAGTGACATCAGGGTCGTGGCCTCTACAGGTACATCGTGGATGGCCAGATGGGACACCGAAAATGCTTGGTTCTAGCACTATGGGCACGTAGGATGTTCTTGGGTGAAAATCTCAAAATCTCCTTGGTACCAGGAGATGCTCCAACATCTAGACTGAGTCAAATATGAGCGTCGGTGCCTATACCATGAGGCCATGTCTCCCATTGTGTCGTGGTTGGCTAGAAGGGGGTGTGGCCTTATCTGCCCGAGTGAGGGGGCTATAAGCTAGGCTGAGTATTACCAGCTCGTAAATGGGTCCACTATTGACGTGCCGGATAGGTATTGACAGACTGTTAGCTAGGCAGATAGTGAGGTCTCTTACACTCACTGGACTGTACAGCTAGGGAGGAGGCAGTCGGAGTGGAGTGTAATAGACCCCGGTGATTTCTCATAAAGGAACTGTACTGATATGTGGACTCGATATGATGACTGGCATGATATTATGACACCTCGTCGCTGTTGTATATGTGGGCAGGCGCACGTGGTCGGACGCTAATGTGGGCGGGTGTGATGTGGGCGGGGCTGAGGCCTGGGCGAGCTACCAGCGGTTGGTAGGCTATTGTGCTGATGGGCTACTGAGTAGGAGTTGTATACTCATTCATTCATCCATTCACTATCCACTCGGGCTGGCGGTGTGCAACTATTTGTTATGTGTACCTTTGCAATGGTCAGGATTTCGATTGGGGCGCGCGACTAACTTGAGATCAGGAGTTTACCACATTGTGTTTAACTATCCAAATTTAGGTATGGGACTAGTTTGTATAGAATTCCCTTGTAATAGACCCCGTAGCCTGCGATACTACGTACTATCATCCCAACTTCACATTCCAATATAGTCATTTCATTCACACCGCATATTACATTGCATTCGCAGTACTTAGCATTTTGGATTACTACGTTTCTACACTTATATGGCTTAAAAGGACTTGATAGGATCTGCATATTGCATCGCATCTGCAGTATATAATATTTGGCTCATTATGATCTGCATTGTGTACTCTGATATTATGTGACTCATGGACTTATCAGTATATTTCTGCTTACTCTGATATCGTATGATTCATGACCTTGTCATTTTTTTTACTTATTTCGATGATGTATGATTTACGGACTCTATTGTATATATGGCACTTACCTTACACATACTTACACCATCCTCTACGCTTTTGTAAGCTTATGCACGATAGATGCATGCAGGTGGTGTTAGGTTACAGCAGCGTTGAGCTTGGAGCGTACAGCGGTTTTCAGGAGCTCTGATTTTGATATTTGTATTTTCCTTTCAGTATTGTATTCAAGTGATTATATTAGTGGATATATGATAATGATGTTGCCTTGTGATTATGCTAATTACAAGACAAATGTGCGTTGAAAAATTCTCCTTGTAGGATCCCAGAATCGGAATCTGGCGTATGCTGCGCTGGGAGCCGAGAATGGGGTACTACGGAGGCTGTCGGCACCAGATTCGCTCATCGGGATTCCTGTGAATCCAATTTTCGGATTTTGGAGCGTGACATTTTATTTTTTAAAATTTTCAAAAAAAAATAAATTGAAAGCCCAATCCGAGCCGTACCCAATCTAATCCGACTTGGTTTCCCTTACCGAGTTGGACTCGGTTCGGATCAAACTAATAGTACATTAAATTGGATTGTATCAGATGACCCAAACTCTGTCCTATATCGGATCGAGTTCAGGTTAATTTATGAAAAATTTCCGGCCGAGTCAGGTTGGATCCAATCCAGTCCGTCTCACTCAATGCCTATCTCTACAAGTAGGCCACACTGTATGACAACATACACCGCATGCTGTCAAAGTGTAGACCACCATGTATGGCCGTGTATTATTTATTTTCCGTTCAATCGTACTGATAAAACTGCATAGACCTGGATGAAGGAAATTAAAGATAAGTTTGATCAAAACTAGCTTTTCAGGGCCATCACAAGTTGACCACCTGATGAATGGAATGGATATTCCAGGTGTGAACCCACGTGATGGAAATAAAAATAAATAAATAAAACACCAGACGCTGGACGTTCATTGCGTCACAGATGTTGGAATAGTCAAGCGTCTGTGACGCTGCAATGTGGGCGTTGGAGTGGGGTCCCACTCATAGGACCCACCATGATAATGTTTAATCCAAACCGTTGATATGTTACGTGGGATCATTTTATGGACATGACCCAAAATTGAGATAGATCCAGATCTCAGATGTTCCACACCAGAAAACAGTGGGACAATGATGTCCACCGTTGAAGTCTTCCTAAGTCCTTAGGAGACGTTTAATTGCCATCTCGCCTGTCTTTAAGGTCACACAGACCTGGAAGAAAAGAAAATACAAATATCAAGATTGATCCAGAACGTTCTGGGGCCCACCAGCGACCATGTTGGACGCTGCCAGAAGGTGGCCGACTCGTGGGGCCCACCGTGATGTATATCTTTAATCTACACTGTTCATCTATTTTTCTATATCATTTCAATGGTTGGGCTCAAAAATGAGACAAATCCATATCTCAGGTGGACCACACCACTGGTACAGTGAGAACAATGACGTCCACTGTTGAAATCTTTTTAAGCTCCACCAGTATGTTTGTTTGGCCGGTGACCTTTGGCAGTTGTCCCGTGCCACATGTCATGACATGATACCTCGACGAATAAAAACCAGAATTATCAACTTCTCAAGAAGCCTCGGGGTTCCACAGTGGACCACGCTGCAGGGCAGCATGCCTTGGCACGCTGTCCAGCAGGTGGGCCACTAGTGGGACCCACCTTGATGTACCTGTTTAATAAACGCCGTCCATCTATTTTGCCTTTAGGCCATGGGCCAAAAAATGAGACAGATCTGATATTCAGATGAGCTGCACCGAAAGAAACAGTGGGTATGGGTGCCCACCATTGAAACTTTCCTTGGGCCACTGTAGTGCCTATTTTCCAGCCAACCAGGTACGTGAGGCCCACTGGCGACTCCCGCCGGGTCGGGCTCACCTCAGACCAAGTGCTCCACCGTTTTGGCCACTGCAAAGGACAACAGGCCTTGGTGGGCCTGTCCAAATCAGGCAGATCCAAAGTTCTGATGGACTGCACAAAGCGCTGTCCAGCGTGTAGTTTACACTGTGGGGCCCATCTTGGGGTCCCACCTTGATGGATGTATTGTATACCCTGTCATCCATCTTGGCAGCGGCGTGAGGCCCAGTTTTAGGTGGACCACGCACCGAAAATAGTGTTGATCGAGTGCCGACCATTGTAAACTCCCAAGGGCCAAACTGTTATATTTGTCTGTCATCCAATCACTGAGTGAACCAGCCGTGGGTCCCACCTTGATGTATTTGTTGTATCCATGCTGGCCATCCATTTTGGCAGCTCATTGATAATGTGGGATCTAGTTTTGGGTGGACCACACTGTTAGAGGTAAAAACGGACTGACTTGACACCTGGGATGAAAACTAGAAATTGTTGGAAACTCCCCAAAAAACGGTTGAGGTATCAGCCCAAGCAGTCTCGATTAACAGCTTGGAGGTCTTCGTTTGCCACTTCGAGCCGTCAACTTCAAATGTAGGCCTCGACCAATGACCTTGGCGACTATTAACCTCAGCTAGCCTTAGATACCGACCAATGACCTCGGCCTCGTGTGCGGATCATTATCTCGGGATAGAAAGTATCCCGGGAGGATCCCCATAGCATGCAGTCGGGATTGCCCACCGAGATCTAAGCCAAAGATTTCGCAAATCGGGTGATATATATATATATATATATATATATATATATATATATATATATATATATATATATATATCCTGCAACAGATTAATTCTATAATTAAATTCTCCCAAACAACTTCACTGCAACACGTAAGTGGGTCATATGGATTATAAATAGACTCTTCCATGGAATAAGGTATGCACAATGGCCATGTTTCTTCTATGACTATCGTGGGCATACCCTAACTTAGGCATCAGAGGGCCCTTGGCTGTGACCGGCACACCCAGTGTCTTCCTTTCTTCGTTTACTTGCAAGTACCTCATGAACTCATAGAAGAATGAAACAGGATCAAGCAGCTTTCAGCATCAACACACACCTCGGAAACAGTAGTGATCAAGTACCTACCATTGTAAACTTCCAAGGGACTATTGTAAGGTTTATTTGCTATCCAACTTATTCGTAGGGGCGGCTGTGGACGCCACCATATTTATTTGTATATTCAGGCCGTCCTAGTAGGAGCCATCATGTTGTATGCCTTATCCACTCCATATAGCTTGTGGGCCATTATAAAGCCCACCTTGAAGTATGCATTATATATTCATACTGTCAATCTATCTAACAGCTCATTTTAAAGCATATACTGAAAGTAAGGTAGATCCTTGACCCAGGTGGACCCCACGCTGGATAGTGGGGCCAACCCACACTATCTAATGTGTGAGCCCCACTCTAGGTTATTTTCTGGGGCCCAACGTGGCTCGCCACCTTGATGTGTATGTTTTATCCATACAACACATATGTTTGCTAGATCATTTTAATATATAAGTTATATGAGGGGCCGTTTCAAGTTTAAAGTGGCCTATGCCACATAAACCTTTACATTGCTAGTGAGGCCCTACTATTCGAGTCTTACTTTCTATATATTGGGCCATTTAAGGCTAATTATCACATGATACAACATCATGCTAGTGTATTTAGGCTTATATGTTGACATTGATAATATGCTTAGTGTAATAGATATTATGCCCATTCATCTGCTCATATACATCATATATGTATGCATGTTTATGGATGATGATTGATCATAGTATACGCCATTTGGCTTGAGATACTTAGGAGATCCATATGAGATAGGATCACATCGCATAATTGCACGGTATGCATAGGTTGAATGCATGACTTAGATAATACGATTCATTCATTGTGCACCATGTATGTCGCAATGCATCTACTCCCTAACGATACTGGGGAGGTAATCCCACAACCTTGTTTTGGCTCTCGAATGAGATTACGAACATCGAAAATCTATTGAGGTTATAGGGCATTACAGGCATTCCTAAGTGAAAGTTCCTAAACTTTGTGATACTAGTAAGATGCTCTAATGTTACAATGAGTGGATTCATGAGCATATAATGGCTAATTATCAATAGATCGCATCTCCCACTATGTTAGGGTCGATCGAAAAGGGGCATGACTTTACCTCACTTAAGAGCCGAGGACTATATGATATGTGGAGTCTAACCAACTCGTGAAATGAGTTCTCTATCGAAGAGTCGGGTGGGCATTGGTATTGTCACTCTCCGGATCTAAAAATCAAAGTTCACTTGACTCAGTCGTTGAGTCGAGGGTGTGACTCGATGGGGAAGGGGTAATATTATACACATCACCATAGTAATCATAAAAATAGTAAACTTAATTAATCAGCATGCATCCAGTCAATAATATCCAACTCAAGTTCATACTTCATTATTTAAAGCAATAATTATAAAATGAAAAATTCTTTATTCTTGCAGTAAATTTTCAAGAGTACGCCTCCCAAAGTCATCATTCCACATGCGAAAACTCCAGTTTATTTACTTGTCCTGTATGATTTTTTAATCAACAGAATAAGCTAACAGCCCAACAAGTAATTGTATGCATGAATTCACAACATAAACATGATACAAGTTCGTATACAAGAAACTTAGTATGTCATATTACCACATAAACAATTTCTTTAGTGAACAACTAATGTCATAACTATGTACAACGTCCAGCCTGCCAACACTCATCTGACTAAGATCCATACGAGCTCAACACGTGTAAGAGTTTACTCACATCCTTTGCGAACGCTGGCTTGAGGTATCTCACGTACCGTGTATAATTGTATATTATGGAAATGAGTGGCCCACTCTAGATATGGCCAAACTCCTTTCTCAGCCTCGACTGTAGTCCAAGGAGGAAGCCTTATTAGTACTAACTTAAGTTTCATTGGAAACTCTACCTAATAATTTAAGAGATAATTCTATCCCCGAGTTGTCTAGTGTTCTCAGAATGATATATCAAATACAAAGCAATTGTATACTTAAATAGATATCAACAAATTATAAACGTTAAGTAAAAGTAAGCATGTAATGTTATGCAATGTATGCAGAAAAATTCATCTGTGATATTGATTACTTATCCATAACATCCATTCCTTTTTCGACTATTTTAACATTTTGATCATTTCCTCATAAATTTGATAACAGCACTTGGGTATACAATCCTTAAAAAGTTTCATTTTTATAACTTATAGATAGAATACAAGTATAAAGTTAATTTCTTCATAAGTGTTCATTTTCTTAAAACACTTGCAAAAATGGATAAGATCCTAAGATTGTTACATTATTCCATTAAATCGATCAATCAAGTTCATAATTTCTTAGATTTGAGCTGCAAATAATCCATTTACTATGTTTTTAACCATAAATCAAAATCTTTATTAAGTTTGACTTATGATTAAGATATACTTTAAAGACAATTAGATATTTAGATCCATCTAATTTGACCATTTATTTCCTTATTTCCCACGATTTTGGTTCAATGGTCTTCATTGATCTTTAATCCGATGATTCAATTTAAGATTAGATCAAGTAGATTTTTTTTCTTAAATCTAATCCCTTGATTGGTTTATTAAACCTTTGATTAACAGTAGGATTGGACCCCAATTGTCGATTTAACAGTCCAGATCATTATTATGATCTTTCTCATAATTTTAACAATTTGGATATAAATTTGTAAGGTCTTCAATCCATACTTATACTTAATGAATAAGATTTCTAAAGATATGGTTAATTTTATGTGGGGTTCACTTCACACTATGTCCATTATGAAATTTTCACTAACATGATTATAACACAATATAAGATATGAAAAATATAAATAATTTAATATGATAAACATGATCTTGTGGTGGGGCCCACTTTTAGAGAGATGTTAATTTTCTTTTGTATTGATCCACCATAATTCTAATGATAAAATTCTGCAACTAACTAATTCATTTATATTTTCAAAAATAAAATCAATCAATAAATAAAAATTCAAATCTAAATAGAAAAATTCACGTGTACAAAATCTTATAGAAGAGTGGAGCCCACCCTTACCATTCATTATGTCTACACATGGGGCCCATACACTTGCTGACAATGTGTGAGGTACCACGTTGTTGCTTACATGACAAAATGTGGGGCCCACACATGCTACGTCATAATTAGCTATGATTCATCTCAATTTTACACTTTGTGGGGTCTACTTAGATTTGATTTAAAACATCTAAAAGATACAGTATTAGAGCACTCACTTGGTAAACGGTTTGGATCAGAAGGTAAACTCACAGAACTCCTCTTTAATCTTTCTCTCTCCCTCTCTCTCTGTATGCTTACGAGAAGTAGTTTGGCATGCCTTATATAAAGGAGTCAAAGCCCTCTTACATTAATGCACATTAGGGCTAAAAGTCGGGCGAGTTGGGTTGGGTTGGTGCTCGACCCTAACCCAGCCCGAGGTTCCTATACCTCAACCCAACCCAATCTCGGGTTGGGAATTCTCAACCCAAGCCCAACCTAAGCTGGCTCGGTCAGGTTGGTCGGGTTGATCGAGTGTATGCGTGCTAATATTTCGTTATTACATTAGTTTATTATATTTCAATATAGGACTTATTTTTTGTATCTATGATTTTATTAATTATATATGTGATTATTCATCATAAAGAACTTCATTTTTTTTCTTAAAAAAAACAAGCTAAAATATAGGACAATTACTTTAAAAGTCATGTAGCATAGCATGCAATCTATTTGGGAGAGAGAAATTTGGCATATCTTGTTAGCTTGGGTCCTTGAAAATAACGTGGACAAATGAGACCCGACATCACTAGTGTGCCTTCGACACAAACAATCCACACTCAATTATAATTTATAAGTAACTTATATATTGATCGAGTTCGGGTTGGGTCAGGCAACCCAAGACCTTAACCCGAGCCCAACCCAAGTTTTATCAGGTTGGTGTTTGTATAGCCCAAGCTTGAGATCGGACCCAATATATCCTACTCGAGCCCGACCCAATATATCCTACTCGAGCCCAACCCAATGTCACGGGTTGGTCGGGTTGAACCCACCCAACCCAATGTCACGGATCGGTCACGGGTTGGTCGGGTTGAACCCACCCAACTTTCAGCCCTAATGCACATGCACATGTAACATGTGATAAACACATGTTAAGTGCATGTAACTCTCATCTTAAGGATGAGAGGTTTTATGGTGGATGAGGGTGTAAATAATATTTGTGTACGTGTCATGGAGATGTGGGTCCCACAAGTACAATCTTCATGATCTAAGCACATGATTAGATTATTTATACCTTATTCCCTCTTGTAAAAATGATTTGTTAATCAAAATTATCATGATTAATTGTAAGGAAATCACAAGTGTTTGTAAAGGCGGCAGTGTACCAAAGATTGTACACATACGTTCATGTGAAATAAAGTTTATTAATTGAGTGTATACATGCCACGATCATGTGGGCCATATCAAAAGTTTTTATATCCAATCATTATATTAAAATGAAGTTTTTATTATAAAGATAATAAGAAAAAAAAATTCAAAGTAAAAAAATAAGTGTATAACATTATGGACCATACTCAAATGTATGGTTATAATACATATAAATAATTTTTATAATTTTACATATACTAAAATAATTTAAAATCATAGTATTGAAGATCTATTAGAGTCATGAAATAAAAAGTTAGTACACTTTACTATAGTTCAGAACATATGCTAAAATAAACGGTTCAAGAATTATTACCTTTAAATCTCAGCTTTTTATCCTTGTTCAAAATTTTTATATGACATTGTTGATATTATGTAAATGAACATATTAAATGGTGGTTTATAAAAAGATTAAGTGGTCTAATAGAACATTCTTAATATTTTGATGATACATATATTATATGATAATTTTAACAGTAGATTTGAAAATTAATCGGTTACTATTCAATTTAAATGGTTTGGATTAATGATTCATGGTTTGAATTGATGATTCAACGGAAAAATTATCACAAATCTTGGTTTAAATGGTTAAGATGACATACTTAATAATCAGATATGATTAATAATCAAAAGAAAAAAATTTACCCCTTAAAATTGTTAGTATATTACAGCCATACCACTGACGAGGCGAATAGTAAAGTCTTTTCCACTTGCTTTGTTATGCGTGCAATGGGGCAGGATCCAATGACAGAGTATACTAGACTCTGGTGATGTCCTAGTAATGAACCATTATAATATTGGATTAGTTGAGGATTTGCATGCTTACATCTCTAGCATATAACGCTCACCCCATATGCATTCCTTCATGGCATAACCTTGGTATAACTGATAGCATTCATGAACTTGGCAGCCTAACCATCCATTACTTCCTACTTACTTTGATATTTATATACGTGTCACTTGCTTCGTGCACACATACCCATTCTATCGAGCTTCATAAGAGGCTCATATCCATTTGTTTACGCTGTAAGTAGTGCTAGAGTATATTAGCATTATTGAGCCCATAGCATTTTCTTAATCTTTAGGACTTTTGTTCTATGTTATGTTTTCTTTTTTCTGGCATTGTACTCAAACAAATTATATAGTGGATATTTGATAATGTTTTTAGTTTTGTTATACTTGTGGCTATGTTTCTTTATAATTTAAAAATCACTTATGGTTATGTTCCTTTAAAAAATTTCTTTGTGTGATCTTAGGATCAAAACCTAGTGTATGAGAACTAGGAGCCAAGATTTGGGTACTACAAATGTTATAAGCACGAGATCATCAACTATCCCCTCCATCCTTACCCCAATTCAAGCAACATAAATCTCATTGCTTAGAGGCCGAAAAGGAGCGGATGGTCAAGATTATTCATCTTCGCAGCGGCGGTTAACCACCGCTCCTTTGCATTAATGGTGGAATTCGCCACTCTTTTTAGCTTTTCTTATTTATTCATGGTTGATGCATAAAAAACTTGGTAGAAGAACGCTTATGTAACACCGAGCATGTAGCTAACTATTTTAATTTTATTTATAATCAAGGCCAGTGTAAAGAGTCAAGCCCAAAATCAAGCTACTTTTCAACTCAGATAATCATTGGCTCAAATTAAAGTGCAACATTTCCTCCGTCTCATTCCCTACAACGTAGCTCATGTGAGCATTGGGCAAAGCTGATTTTTAATTGCTGAGGGTTACAAGAACTGAATAGACGGTTCAGATGTCCAGTATACATCACCTTCAAATCGACGATTAGAAAGGGTCCCCATCGGTTCTCATTTTTATTTCCTAGAAATTAAGAAGAGATGAAGCTACCCAGTGCATATCTTAGTTTACACGTGGGCTGCACATATATGAGGAGGTATAAGTTTTAACATAAGTTTTTGTCCGTCCATCACATACCTTTGAAGATTCAACCTGGCATATGCATGTTACATCCAACCCGTCCAGCAGGTGATCCCCATCATGAGGACCACTTTATTAAAAAAATTACCACGTCCACTCATCATGTGGAACACAATTATATTTTATTACTTTCAGCAGTTAGAAATTAATTTTTAAGATGTGGCCCACCTGATGAGGGAATGGTGCCGCTGATTTTGCAAAATGTGATCGAGTGGCCACATTTTAGAAGTGTTAGATGTCGCACACAATGGCTTGGAAGTTATTTGCTAGATGGGCGGTGAACTATGGTACAACTGTTTGGGCTTGAGACCTTCACAGCGTCCAACCGTCCACGTTGAGGCGTCAAGCTGCCTCCAATTTCTCATCTTCACATGGCTTTTTCAAGATTTGCTAATATTTAATTATGCACGTTGATTAGTTTATACGTTTGATTCGATGAATGACCTTCTTTGTAATTTCATTTTTTTTTTCAAGTTTCTGGACTGCTGACCGATTAAAATCTGGAGTGGGCCATACCATTTCATTTTCGGGAGCGGATTAGGTGTGGCCCTGGCCTCACCCAACACAGTGCAGACCTGACCGTGGGACCACTTCAATTCATTTATTGTATATCAACGCCATCCATCTGTTTTTCAATCTCATTTTAAGAAAGGATTTTAAAATTGAGCCAGATCCAAATCTCAGGTGGACCACACCGGAGGAAATAGTGGTGATTGACCATTACAATTTCTTATGAGCCACAAAAGTTTTGGATCTAGCTTATATTTGTTTATTTTCCCTTCATCCAGGTTTTTGAAACCCTGTCAAGAGGTTGGATGGCAAATAAACATTACGGTGGGCACTAGAAAGCTTTTAATGATGGGTGTCCAATCACCATTGTTTCCTATGGTGTGGTCCACCTGAGATTTGGATCTACTTCATTTTTATAACCATAACTAAATGAGATAGCAAGATGTATGGACAGCATGGATATAAAATACACACATCATGGTGGGCCCCACTGTCAGGGCCATACCTAATATGAACCTTTCGTGTTCTATTTAGCAACGAGTAACTTATGTTATCCTGGACGGATGCGGATTGCGTCCTACCCCGGCCAGTCTCCGGCTGGTAACGGGCAAGAGCTTTGAGTGGCCATGGTGATGCATGGGTTTCATCCACGCTATCCCTTCATTTATTCTAATCATTTTAGGGCTTGTTTGGCCGCGCAGATTATATGGGATTGGATGATATTAGGGTGGATTGTACGGATTTCAAAGTAATGACACCTGCGTCGGTGGATTGATACAAGATCTGTGGGATTGCTATATCCCGGGATAGCTATATCTGGTCCGTTTGGCACGCCCTACCAATCCGAGATTGAACCTTCCAACCAAACACATCCAGGCAATTTTGAAAGGATTAGGGTGGATTGGATGAGATTTAAAGGTAATGATGGTGATGTCAGTGGATTGTCTTGAGATCCATGGGATTGATATATCTCGGGATTGAGATCCCATCTTTGTTTGGCCTGCCCGGCTAATCCCGGGATCTGTCTTCCAATCCTTTCTAATCCCTTCCAATCCCATTCAATCTGCCCGGCCAAACAGGCCCTAGAGTATGTGCCCAAAAACGAGGCAAATCCAAGGCTCAAGTGGGCGGGGTTTGTTCACGTGGGGCCATGGTATGGTGATTCGGACCATTAACCTGAAGGGCCCCATCATAGATGGACTAGATGATGTGGGCCATCAGATCAACGGGAGCTTCCAGCTTGGAGGATTTTTGTGAATGGTACATCCATGATGGAGAACATCTGATGAATGGCCTGGATCATCAAATCATTGGGCCGACATGTCCTGACTTTTTGGATTGGCGAGTGCCCGCCATGCCTGCCAACCTAAATCCCTGTTGCAGAGAAAGAATGCAGCAAAATCCATTGGTGCCACTACGTGCGTTTGACATAGGGCTGAAAGTGGGTCGGGCGGGGTGGATTGCTTCGGTTAGGTGCTTAATCCTCGTCCAACCCAAGGTTCATATATCACAATCCTAATCTAACCAACCCAACCTAATCTCGGGTTGGGAATTTTCAACCCAAGCCCAACCCAATGGCCGGTTGGGTGGATGCATGTTAATATTTTCATTATTACATTAATTTATTATATTTCAATACATATCTTATTTTTTTACTTATATTTTTATTAATTATATATATAGTTATTTGTTATTAAGAACTTCATATTTTTTGAAAAAAAAGAAGTTAAAACATAGGATTATTGGTCATTTAAAAGTTGTGTTGTGTAGCATGCAATATATTTAGAACAGAGATATCCGACGTATCATGTTACCTTGAGTCATTAGAAATTACGTGGATCAATGAGACCCAATGGCATTGAAATTTTTGGCGCCTTGAGCACAGATGATCCACATTCAATTATAATCTATAAGTAACTTATATATCAATTAGGTTCAAGTTGGGTCAGGCAACTTGAGTCCTCAACTCAAGCCTGACCCAAGTTTTATTAGGTTATTTTTTTAGGTTCGCTTGTTAGTACACACTCTGTGTTAGCCACCGTCATTAGGGATCGATACCAAGACCTCAAGTGTTGAAACGAGGTATCTCTACTCAATCTGTCAGTTGAGTTATGGATTTGGGCGTATAGCCCAAGCCAGAGACCGAACCCGATACATCTTGCCCAAACCTTATCTAATGCTGGGTCAGTCATGGGTCCAATAAGGTTGAACCTGCCTAACTTTCAGCCCCAGCGTGACATCCAACGTTCCAGTTGCTGCAGCTTATTATGTAACGTGAAACCAAACATCAAGCTAGCAAAACTCAAGTAGTCCACACTAGAGAACAGTGGGATGGGGACGCCCACACAATTAAAACTTTCTTGGGCTTTACTGAGACATTTATATGCCATCCAACCCGTTCATAAGGTGAGTCCTAATGTGATAAAGATTAAAGAAAAGTATTAGCCTGATCAAAACCTCTATGATTTCCACAAAGTTTTCAATGCCAGACATCCCAACCTCACTGTACTGTTGGTGGGGCACACTTGAGTTTTATATCAGCCTGATTTCTGGGACACTTCTTACCATGAGCGGGATGTAGATTGCATATGGTGACTCCAACACAACTAGCTGCTCAGTGTCGGGACATTGGTATGCTATCCACCCATTTTGCCACCTCATTTCAAGGCCTAAGCTTAAAATTAAAGCGTTTTCAAAGCTTTAAGTGTACCATGAGACAAGAAATGGTGTGAATTGAATTCTTACTATAAAACTTCAAATGTCCTCCTAAAAAAACTTTTGGATCAAGTTAATATTTGTATTTTTTGACTGTATAATCTCATGAATAGGTTAGAGAGATGACAAATAAAAATCAACATGACATCATTATCCTTACTCTCTCACTTTGGACGTACTTTAATTTTTAGCTTATGCGTTAATAAATTGAGAAAATAAATGAATTGCATGGATAAAACATAAAAATCACAGAGTACTCGTGCCACGCAGTTACGTGGTGACCCAACACCACGCAAACGACATCCAAGCTCGTGCAAACGACGGCACAGATATGGCAGGGCATTGTTTTTTTTTTACGCGATTCCTGTCCTACATCAACACCCAACCCACGTCTTTCCAAGCTTTGTGAATACTTTTTCACAGTTCCGGCCATCCAATCAGCTTCATGGCCCCATATCTCTTTCCACTGTCAGATGATCTGAATTCTCCATTGCTACAAGATTTGATGACTAACCAGGAGCAAACTTCCATTATGATCGACATGTCAGTCTACAACTTCTCTGCCGATGAATGCCGACTATTGATTAACCGTCCATCTGAATGTCACTACTCGGACAGTCATTATCACTAATGCTTATATTTTTCTAATTCTAGCCAATCCACAAAATGCTTCACAAACTGAATGGCTCAGATTGTCCTGAAATGTAGCCAAGGGGCCCCAATCCAATTGGTGGAGCAAACCCGGAACCACTTCCTGTATGCATAATAGTAGAGAAAGGAGATAAAGTATCCTGTCTGTCCGTGAGGGAATCGGATTGGCTACTCCCCCTGCCACTAGCTAGTGGCTGGTGGTCGGTGCTCCGTGGGCCCCACCATGATGTATGTGTTTCATCCATGCCATCCTTATGTTTTTCTAGATCATTTTATGGTATGAGAACAAAAATGAGTTATATACCAATCTCAAGTGGACCACATTACACGAAACAGTTTTGAATGATAGTAGATCATTAAAAACTTTTTGGGGGCCATAAAAGTTTTGGATCAAGCGGATCTTTGTTTTTTCCATGAATCTGGTTATGTATGACCTAGTCAACATATTGGATGTCAAATAAACAATACAATGGACCTTATGAGGATTTTAATGGTGGATATCAGATCACTATTCTTTTCCTGTGGTGTGGTCCACCTGAGACTTATATCCCTCTCATTCATTTTTTGTATCAAGACTTAAAATGATCTGTAAAAATGGATCAACTGAATGGATGAAACGGATACATCATGGTGGGTCCCACAGAGCACCAACCACCATCCATGGGCTGCTCGTAGGGGAATAGCCAGTCCGTTTCCGTCTGGGACACCGAGAGATGAAAATACAGAGGAAACAGATTGGTTACTCCCCCTTGCACCGGCAAATGGTTGGTGGTCGGTGCTACGTGGCCCCCACCATGATGTTTGTGTTTTATTAATGTCGTCCATCTATTTTTACAAATCATTTTACCGTATGAGTCCAAAAATGAGATATATCCAAATCTCAAGTGGACCACATTACAAGAAATAGTGTTGAATGAGGGTCAACCATTAAAAACATTTTAGGGGCCATAAAAGTTTTGGATCAAGCCGATCTTTGCTTTTTCTCTTCATCTGGGACTGTACGACCTAACCAACAAATTGGATGTCAGATAAACAGTATAGTGGGCCCTAGGAGGATTTTAATGGTGGATATCCAAACGTTATTGTTTTCATGTGGTATGGTCCACTGAGATTTATATTCCTCTCATTTTTTGGGATCAAGCCATAACATAACATGATCTTTAAAAATGGATGAACATAATGGATGAAACACATACATCATGGTAGGCCCCCATAACATAACATAACATGATCTTTCATTCACTTCATTTACTTCGTGGTGAATTTCATTCACTTCACAGTTATTTTCATTCACTTCGTGGTGAATTTCATTCACTACGCGTATAATTTCATTCACCTCATTCACTTTGCAGTCAATTTCAATCAATTCGCGGTCAATTTCATTCACTTCACAGTCACTTTCAATCAATTTGCAGTCAATTTCATTCAATTCATTCACTTCGCGATCAATTTCATTCACATTGTGGTGAATTTCATTTAATGTGCTGTCAATTTCATTCACTTCGCGGTCAATTTCAATCAGTTTGCAGTGAATTTCATTCACTTCCAGGTCAACTTCATTCACTACGTGGCTAATTTCATTCACTTCATTCATTTGGCAGTGAATTTTATTCACTTCGCGGTCAATTTCAATCAGTTCACGGTGAATTTCATTTACTTCGTGATGAATTTCATTCACTACGTGGTTAATTTCATTCACTTTGTAGTCAATTTCAATCAATTCTCGGTGAATTTCATTAACTTCATTCACTTCGCGGTTAATTTCAATCAGTTCGCGGTGAATTTCCAATGGCTACAGTTATAATTCGTAGCCATAGGGAACGACAGCTTTTAGAAATTACATTTTTGATGAAATAGGGGCATTTTGGTCCAGTAAAAGTGTGTTGTACATAGGGGATTAGTTTGGGAAGGTAAGTTTGGACGACCTTAATAAGGTAGATAACTTAAAAGTAAGGTGTACAGTAGGAAAAAATTCGAAGATAAAGTATCTTGTTTGTTCGTGAGGGAATCAAATTGGCTACGCCCCCGCCATCAACTAGTGGTTGGTGCTCGCTGCTCTGTGGGCCCCACCATGATGTATGTGTTTCATCCATGTCATTCATATATTTTTCTAGATCATTTTATGGTATGAGAACAAAAATGAGTTATATAACAATCTCTAGTGGACCACATTACATGAAACAATTTTTAATGAACGTAGACCATTAAAAACTTTTTAGGGGCCATAAAAGTTTTGGATCAAGTTGATCTTTGTTTTTTCCCTGTAGCTGGGTATGTATGACCTAATCAACAGATTGGATGTCAAATAAACAGTATAGTGGGCCTTATGAGGATTTTAATGGTGGATATCCAATCACTATTTTTTTCTGTGGTGTGGTCCAATTGAGATTTATTTCCCTCTCAATTTATTTATTTTTTATATTGAGACTTAAAATTATCTGTAAAAATGGATCAACGGCATGGATGAAACAAATACATCATGGTGGGTCCCACAGAGCACCGACCACCATCCACTGGGTTGATGGCAGGGAGAGTAGCCAATCCGTTTCCGTCTAGAGTTTTTTTCCTACTGTATACCTCACTTTTAAGCCACCTACCTTATTACGCCCGTCCAAACTTATCTTACCAAACTAATCCCTTGTTGTACGATGCACTTTTAGTGAACCAAAATACCCCTGCCATTCCTTTTGGAAGCGGATTGGCTGGTGTGCGAAGACGAGTGTTGTAGCTCCTCAAGCTCCAAGTTGTATGAATGGGCCCCACAGTTATGTATTTATTATATCCACAACGTTCGTCCATATTTCGTGTAAGGCCCACCCCCACAGCACATGATATTGTCTGCTTTACCCGGTGGGCTCACGGCTTTAAAACGCGTCATGTTTGTTAAGGGAGGAACCCCACATATAACCACCACAACTCTAGACAACTCTTTCGATGTGGGACAAGTTACGCTACAGTCAACTGCAACAGTAGCTCGCCCAACACAGTAGCCTGTCAACCACACAGTAGCCCGCCAGCCTTCCTTGGGGCCCGCCCACATGTGCCCGCCCACATGAAGCAGTGACCGGGGCGTCACATTATCCCCCACCGAGGGCAGAGCCGTCCTCGGCTCTGATACCATTTGTAAGGCCCACCCCCACAACACATGATATTATCCGCTTTACCCGGTGGGTTCACGGCTTTAAAACGCGTCATGTTTGTTAAGGGAGGAACCCCACATATAACCACCACAACTCTAGACAACTCTTCCGATGTGGGACAAGTTACGCTACAGTCAACTGCAACAGTAGCTCGCCCAACACAGTAGCCTGTCAGCCACACAGTAGCTTGCCAGCCTTCCTTGGGGCCCGCCCACATGTGCCCGCCCACATGAAGCAGTGACCGGGGCGTCACATTTCGTGATCATTTTAGAGCATTATCCTTAAATTAAAAAAAAAATCATATCCAAAGATCAACTGGACCACACCACAAATAGTAGTGGGGATATTGATTTTCACTGTTAAAAATTTGTAGAGCTCACCATAATGTTTATTTTTCATCCAATCTATTCATAAGGTCACAAAGACCTGGATGAAGAGGAAAAACAAATTTCATATTGATTCAAAACTTCTGTGACCCCTGAAAGGTTTCAATGGTAGACGTTCAATCCCCCACTGCTTTTTACAGTGTAGTCCACTTGATAGTTAGATTTGTCTTATTTTTCATCTCAAGCCTTAATATGAGCTCGTCAAATGGATGTACGGTTTGGATATTAACATATACCTCATGATAAGACCCACGGAACTTGCTGATGTCACCAACCAATTCGCTTCCTATTTTATGTGGTAGTACTACTGCCGGTCCAACGGAAGTGCCGGGGCCGACTGTCCAACAAGCAGTGGGGATCACCCTATGGGCGTGTTTAGTCCATGGAATTGAATGGTATTGAATTGTATTAGATGGTATTAACATCATTATTGCATAATAATTGTATGTCTAGAAATTCCATGGTATTATTTTAGTCATCCAATCCCATGTTTGGAATAAAAATTTTTCTACCCAAAAACACCGGATTAAGAAAAATCATGTTTGGTGGACTATGGAATTGTGATCAACGAACCAAATTCAAAACAGATTTCGTTCACTCGTACACATATATAACTAGAATGTCATGTGTAAACGTTGTATGTAGATGGACCACATGCTTAACGCATGCATCAATGTGGGGCCCACATGTGTAGTGGATTTCAAAATCCATGGAAATCCTATATGGGACCAAATGCAATTCAATGGGACTAAATGAAATTCCATTCCACTTAATCCCAACCTCTCTAAATGTCGGATGGAATTGCACAGTACCAAATGCAATTCTATCCCACCTAATCCCATCTAATACCCTACGCCAAATGCCCCCTATGAGAAGCTCAGATCTCTCACACATGTGCATCGTCTGTACGTGTGAAGTGAATGCCAATAAAAAAAAGGCACTTGCTTGGGTGTATACGCAATTCTCCCATTTTTTTACCAAACGGGCTTGACTTTTTTTTTTATATAGCAATTGGGGGGTGTAATCATAGCCGTTAGTTGTGGCTGAATGTTTGCCAATGGGTTCTCCTAATCCACTTTCAAATGAAGGTTGATGGTAAGTGGGCCCCACGCTACATGGGGCTGAGCAATTGATCACGAACAAAGTTAAATTGATTGTGAACTAAGTTAAATTCACTGAAGTGAGTGAACTTCACAATGAACAAAGTTAAATTGATAGCGAACTAAGTTAAATTGATTGCGGCCTAAGTGAAATTGACTGAGGATTACTTGAAATTGACATCTTGACAAAGAACTGTGTGAAATTGACGGAGAATTGAGTCAAATTTATGGATAACTACTTTAAATTGACATTGTGTTGACCGAGAACTTGTGGAAATTGGCCGAAACTTCATGAGCGAGTTCTCGATCAATTTCAGTCACTTACCATTCAATATCACTCAGTTCGCGATCAATTACACTCAATCCTCGGTCAATTTCAGTCAATCCTCGGTCAATTTCACCAACTTAAATGAGTTCTCGATTAAGTTCACTCAGTCATAGGACAGTTTCATAATGTTCGCCGTCAATTTCACTAAGTTCGTGGTCAATTTCACAATATTCGCGGTCAATTTAACTTAGTTCACGGTCAATTTAACTCAATTGAAGACTTCAATTCCAAGTAGTTATCAGTCAATTTCACTTGTCGGTCAATTTCCTGATGTTTGTGGTCAATTTCAGTCACTTCGCGTTTTATTTCAATTACTTCATAGCGAATTTCATTCACTTCGCGGTCAATTTAAATCACTTTAAGGTGAATTTCATTTACTTCGCGATAAATTTAAATCACTTTGTGGTGAATTTCATTCACTTCGTGGTGAACTTAATTCTTTTCGCTGTGAATTTTATTTACTTTGCGGTCAATTTTACTTCGTCGTCGGTTAATTTCACGTTGTCATTAGTTAAATTCATGATGTTCGTGGTCAATTTCAGTCACTTCGTGGTCAATTTCAATCACTTCACGACGAATTTCATTCACATCGTGGTCAATATAAATCAGTTCACGGTGAATTTCACTCTTTTCGTGGTGAATTTCACTCACTTCGCGGTGGACTTCATTTACTTCGTGACAAATTTCATTCACTTTGCAGTCAATTTAAATCACTTCACGGTCAATTTCATTCACTTTGCAATTAATTTTAATTACTTCGCAGTAAACTTCACTCTTTTCGCGGTGAATTTCACTTACTTTGCGGTGAACTTGACTACGAAGTGAGTGAACTTGACCACAAAATAAACTTGACTTTGAAATGAATGAACTTGACCGCGAAGTGAATGAAATTTACCGCGAAGTGAATGAAACTCACCGCGAAGCGAGTGAATTTCACCATGAAGTGAATAAAATTCACCACGAAGTGAATGAAATTCACTGTTAAGTGAGTAAACTTAACCACGAAGTGAGTGAACTTTATCACGAAGTGAATGAAATTCACCGCGGAGTGAAATTCACTGCGAAGTGAGTGAAATTCATCGTGAAGTGAATGAAATTGACTGTGAAGTGAATGAAATTTACCGCGAAGTGAGTGAACTTAACTGCGAAGTGAATAAAAATTACCGCAAAGTGAGTGAATTTGATAGCGAAGTGAATGAACTTAACTACAAAGTGAGTGAACATTATAGCGAAGTGAATGAATTCACCGCAAAGTGAGTGAAATTCATCGCGAAGTGAATGAACTTGACCGCAAAGTGAATGAAATTTACCGCGAAGTGAGTGCACTTGACCAGGAAGTGAATGAACTTGACCGCGAAGTAAATGAAATTAACCGCAAAGTGAGCGAACTTAACCACGAAGTGAGTGAAATTCACTTCGAAGTGAAGTGAATGAACTTGACCGCAAAGTGAATGAAATTCATCGCGAAGTGAGTGAATTTGACTGTGGAGTGAATGAAATTCACTGTGAAGTCAATGAACTTGATTGCGAAGTAAATGAAATTTACTACGAAGTGAGTGAATTTGACCGCGAAGTGCATGAAATTCATCGTGAAGTAAAATTCACCGTGAAGTGAATAAAATTTACCGTGAAATAAATGAAAATAAAATGGGCTCTCGACTATCGATATGATGGAATCTCACAAATATGCCAGCTTGGTTAGGAAAATTAGTTTCTTGTACCCTAAAATCATATATGATATGTCGAAAAACACATTTTAGATCGCAACATATGACCTACCTTACCTTTTGTGCTTTCCAGTGGCTACGGATATAATCCGTAGATATATGTGATGACAATTTTTCCAATGAATAGGGGCATTTTGGTTAGTAAAAATGTGGCCGCACAATAAGGACCTAGTTTGGTACAGTAAGTTGGGAAGAAACAGCAAGTGGGGCTGGCGTAAAAGTGAGGCGTACAGTAGGAAAAAGCTCTTCCATCCGTGAGAGAAGCAAATACGTAAGTTTGAGTACCGTAAATCCTAAATCCGTATACATGACCTACATATGACAGATCCAGGTCGTCCATCTACCAGGCCCTACAAAACGGTCCAGAATATCACACTCACAGTATGACCCTAGACACTGATTAGAGGTCTTCTGTCGACTGCAGATGGAAGCTGGAGAAAAGTTCAACCAACGGTGGGCTCTATGAAGTTTTTAATGGTGTTCTGCTTCATTTTTGCAATATGCCATCAAATGCGCGGGAAAAACGGATGAACGCCGAGGATATAAAATAAACACATAAATGTGGGCCCCATTGTCGGAGCTGTACCGTGTTGGGTTAGGCCGCGGCCGCACCTAATCCACTCGCTTTTGGTATCCAGTGGATCGCCATACAAGATCTATCTTCCAACGGAATCCGTATCTACATAGAGGAGTTACATGCTACTCAGGCTGCGTACGACGGTTGATACGCGGGCGCTCTGTAATTATACACTTGGCATATATCGGCACAAATGAAACTGATTAGATTGGTAATTCACGGTTCCAACTCATAATCCCATGATCCTACTGATTGAAAAATCTTAGCCCCTGGCTGGTGAACACTTGTTGGTGGAAATAAGACCGTTGGATATCTTTCACTTTTAATCGTTTATTAAATGTTTAAGATTTCGATAGTTAGGTGATTAAATAAAGCTTAATTGTCTGTTCATGATACCTCTCCACTGGCTACCATATTGTATACCACGTATGCAATTCTAAGTAATTGGTATGTGACTGCATATCATCAATCTCACTCTTCCAGAGTACTAAAAAAGTTCATACTTTCCACGCCGTACGCGCTCGAATGCTCCTCTCCAAGGGGTACCTGTCTGATGCATGCTTGTGATATCTGAGCCGTCCATGGAGTAATCCGATCTGAGCCGTCCATGGAGTAATCCGTACCTTACATATTACCCCCTCCCAAAATATCAGGCCGAACACAACATCAAGTGGGCCACACACAATATCAGCGTCTTGTCCAACAAGAGAAATCGACAAAGCTACACATCCCACATAAAGTAGAGGCTAGCCTGATGAATGTACCAACCTGACTTTTAGTCTGAGCAATCCATCCGACCTGAGGCTCAGATCCCTCACTCGTGTCGGTTTGGTACGTGTAGAGACGCGTGTCGGCTTAGCAAACCTCGACTAGTGGGGACTTTGTCATCCGAATGTTGACTGATCCTCTTCGTCTCCGTCGCCGTAGGTGCCGTACGCGTGCCATGGTATCTCTCTCTCTCTTTCTCTGACCTAACCGAACACCACCAACCAAAATAAAAACCTGTCCATCTCCTTCTCTTGAAAACTCTCTGGTGGATCTCCTGGTAATCCAAACCGTCCATTTGGTGGAGCCTATCCCTTTCTCCTCTTGAAAATATGTAATACTTCCAACCAATCCACAGCCTGTGCACAAAAGAGTAAAATTAAAGAAGAAATAAAGAAAGGAAAAACAACAACCAAACATGGCAGCAGCTGCAGCCACCAGCTTCAACCTCATTTCCAGCCGCCGTTTCGGCTTCTCTACAGTAAATCACCACCGTCCATCTTGCCCCATCTTCTCCACCTTCCACCCTTCATCATCCACCGTCTCCTCTCCCTCTCTCACATGGTCTTTGAATCGTCGCCGAAGGCCGGCAAGTATTGTTCTTTCCGGTGGTGGTGGGAACGTTGGCAATGGCGGAAATGATGGAAGCAGCGGCGGTGGCGGTGGAGGAGGAGATGATGCTAGTGATAAGAATCGGACGGAGGCGATCCTGGCCCTTGCGGAGATCGGACGGTCTCTGGATACGCTGCCTTCTGATTTGGCATCAGCGATCCAGGCAGGGAGGATCCCAGGTTCGATCGTGCACCGATTTGCGGAGATGGAGAAAATGCCAGTCTTGGGGTGGCTGCTTCGATTCGGGGGATTTAAGGAGCGTCTTTTGGCCGACGATCTCTTCTTGGCGAAAGTTGCCATGGAATGTGGCGTCGGCATCTTCACTAAGGTAGTTAGGAATGTTACTCTGATGCTCAATTCCCACTTCCAATTCATCTCTATTGTACACATGACTCTTATGTGATGCAATTGGTACTGTTGACTTGGTGGGCCAGGACATGTCGAAAAGCAAGGTGATTGGACTGTTCTAACCGTTCCTGCGGTGGCCCGAAATGGCTTAACCCCTCAAAACAGAGCCACAGGCCAAATTCAATGGGGAATATCACCACTGGATGATCGGAGTTGTCCAAACACTGATTGTATAAAGCATTCACATTATGGCCCACAGATTGCAGTCCTGATCGCCATACGTTTTTCCCACGAGTAAATTGAGGACATCAATGTGAGGAATTTGTTTCCTGATTTAGGTTAGTCTGTGCTTGGATGCAAAACTGTAAAGAGGAAAAGATCCAATCCTAGTGATTTTTTTTCCCCTGCCATTTGTAGTTTGGAAGTAGCTTACCATCTTTTCCAATTCCAAAGTGAAAGTCATGCAATTGCTATTTGGAATTGGAGCTTAATCCTCTTATATCTTGATATGAATGCAGTGGATGGTTACAAATTTATTATGATTCATTTAAAAGTGCATCCAAACACAGCTCATGTTGGTCAGATCAACTGGCTCATGAATCACTTTAGTAAGAATTAGAAATTCAGCAATTGATGCATTCTTGGCAAGTGGTTTTGGGCATTTTCTTTCAAGAGTCCCTTGTTTTTCCTTTTATTAACATTCGATCCCACTTTCTTCTTTTGTTTTGATTTTTTGCTTGTGTTTTTGTTTATTATTATTATTATTTTCTTTTTGGCTTCAGTCCTACTTTCTTCTTTCCTTATAAAAGGATAAAATCCACTTTACCATTCAAAAGGGGGAAAAAATAATTTCCACTTTCTTGCTCCTACCTAATGCTTCATCCCTACAACAAGAGTTGCATGCACAACATGCATATGGGGCCCGCTCCAGTGGTACCTGTTCCACCATAAGCTATGGTGGTACTGGGCATATGGGGCCCACGTGATGTATGCATGATATCTAACACGTCTATCAAATGCATTAACACATGCTACCTCTGGGGCCCAAAAGTCAGGCTGATCCATGAATCAGGTGGGCCACACCACAGGGAACAAGTTGAGAGACAATGCCCACCCTTGATTTATATGGAATCCAGTTAATTCAAACACTTCATCTAGCATGGATGAAGGGTCAGACCAAAAATCAGGCCAGTTTGCAACTCAGGTGGGCGGTGGGCCCTGGTGCAAATCAAGGGTTGGCGTTGCCTCCCAACTTGTTACTTGTGCTGTGACTTAGCTGAGTTTTGGATTTATCTTATTTTTGGGACCTAGGGAGTAGGGATAACATGGGGTCATGTATTTGATGGATAGATTAGATGTGATGGAGACATCATGTGGGCTCCAAATCTGCCTAGTACCATTTGCCCATTGTTTTAAATATCGACGATATCAACTGATATATCCCACGATATATCTTGTATACCACATGTGCGATACGAAACACATAGGTATTGCCTATATATCCCACCTATTCGATCCAGTGAGCGTTTTCAATTTTCAATCCATGTTTTTGTTGTAAATCACATTAAACTAGTGTCAAATGGTTACAAATCTATTATTTTTCATGAAAACTTATTAATTTGGAACTTCGATTTCGAGATTTGGGAGAGATGGGTCAAGTTGCGGAAAATTGAGAAAAAATAAAATTTCTCACAAATCAGTTGCAATCTTTGTATCCAAACACAATTAAATATGTATGTAACCCGATTTAGTGATTCTTCTTTTGCTTTTGAATGTATTGCTTGTGTTTCCATACACGTCTTCTTACGTTTATAAATTATATGAATAGACTTTGAATATACTTCCATCGGTTCAGTTGGAAAGCACATATATTACGACCCCATGCAAAGGAAACACCTATTATGTACACCTTTTTTTTTTTTGTAATGTTTTAATTTTCAAGTGTCTATTGATGTCTTTTTCAGCAATCCTTGAAGTTTCATTGAAACATTCGACCAATTTTCCAATGTTCCCATGTTTCCCAACAACAGTGATACATTATGCTATATAACTGATATATCCCATGCGATAACCAATATTTATCTGTATCCTAAGGGTGTGATACATTACGCGATAACGAAATTTAAAACATTGCATTTACCTACCTTCATACATACATGGGTTTTGCTAGTATCCCTTTGGGGGGATGCCCAATCATATGTGATGGAGACATCATGTGGGCTCCACATCTGCCTAGTACCATTTACTTACCTACCTACCTACCTGCACACATACATGGGTTTTGCTAGTTTCCCTCTGGGGGGATGCCCAATCATTAGTTGGGATGGTTCATTCAGCAATAGCATTGGGGAGCAAGCATGGTGTGAGAGTCACGCCATTTTGATGATCTTGAATGTGGCCAACTTGTTACAACCATCCAGTGTTTATGAGCCATATATCACATGGTTAACAACCTGAAACCAAAATGCTAGTTTGGAATCATAAATACAAAGTGGTATCTATCAGAGAGATGTTTTCTCCGCTCAATCTTGATGATCAATTTCCTTTGCCATTCAAAAATAAGCCGAAAAATAAAAATTACGAAATGTGATTTTAATGACTACTCTAAGGCATTTATGTGTAAATCTATTCCACTATTTACTATCAATAAAAAAAAAAACAATTTTTGGACATTTTTCTTAGTAGTCACTGTTCAACCGAAAATCTGTCGAAAATATAAAAAAAATTCAAAAAAATTATAAAATAGGTTTTCGTTACTAATCAAAGCCATGAATTTGTACATTTGTTCCAACCATTGACAATACATATTAAAACATAAAGTTTTTGGGGGGATTTTACTTGACAGTCACTATTCACCCGAAAATCATCTGAAAATTTAAAAAATATATAACCTGATTAATTTGACTAATATAAGGCATGAATTTGTATATCTATTCATCCTACATCTATTCCAAAAGAAAAAAAAAATTGGACACTTGCATCTTTTTTGAATTTCCCCAAAATGGCCTAAGGATCTTTGATTTATCCAAGTCGCTTAAATCAAGTGTTACAATATGCAAAGAGTCTACGGGATATGTGAAAAATAGCATGGGATCACTCCAAGAACAATGAAAATTAAAGAGAAATGGAGAATGAAGCAATTTGTGTTGGTTTTAAAGAAAAAAAAGGAGCCATTTAAAAAAAAAACTATTATGGGGTAACGACATTACAGTGTTGTTTTTTAAGGGGTGCTCATTGTGCCTCGATATCGTGTAATAGGCACCATTGATCCCCCTACGTAACGATCATTATGGCACACTTTGATTGAATTTGAATCCCACTCATATCTTGTGCTTTGATCCTCAAAATAGGTCTAGATCTGGTCTAAAATTAGTTCTAAGCTTCCTTCTTGATTGAAATGAAGAACTAGTATTTAAAAAATGAGATAAAATTTTAAAATAAAAATTTCGAATGAGGTCTTTATGGTTGTATTGGATGTAACAGCCTTGTATCAATGCTAATAGGGGTGGCAATGGGCTGCGTAGGCCCAATGGGTACTTATCCCAGCCCAACATAGGCCACGTTTAGGTGCGGATGCGAGTTTTTCTATTAGTTTGAGCTTGATTAATAATTGTCTTAGGTGTTGGGTATACCTCTAGCCATACCTGGACCTAATCATATTATATATTAGGGGTGCACACGGGTCAGTTCGGGGGTGAAACTGGAACCGAACCGTTCCTAACGGTTCTATGATTTTGGGAACCGTTAGTACCCTAGAACCGAACCGGAATCGGATCGTGAAAAACGGTTCGGTTCCAAATCGGTTCCATGGTTCTGGCCTAAAAATCAGGTTGTTTCAATTTTTCAGATGTTCAGGAATTCGCTGTGTGATGCACTTCTGTATCTTCATGTTCTTTATCTCTCTTTTTAATAAGAAGAAAAATTCAAACAACAAACAGGACTCCATCTACGTAACGTAAAAATAAGGCAGATCCAAATTCGAACATACATCTAAAAATAAGGCAGATACAAATTGAAAAGGGGGGAGAAATTCGGAAACCCTAGAAAAGGAAATGGTGTACCTTAGACAGGGAGATAAGGAATCGTTGAGAGAGAGAGAGAGAGAGAGAGAGAGAGAGAGAGAGGGCAGGGGTAGGGCAAGGGCGGCAACACAATAGTCAGGCGCTAGAGGAGGTTATATATTTAGGGTTTTTTTTTTTTTTTTTTTTTTTTTTTTTTTTTTTTTTTTTGTTGTTTTGTTTTAAACTAAAGGTTTGGATCAACGGTTCAGATCAATGGTTCGGTTCTATAGGGCCCTAAACCGAAACCGATCTGTATCCAGCGGTTCTTAAAACTTTTGAACCGGAACTGGACCGTTATCACCCTAGAACCGGACCGATCCAACGGTTCCAGTCCGGTTACACGGTTCTACCAGTTTGATGTGCACCCCTATTATATATATTACATATTTATATATATGCCCTATGCTTCAATCAATTAGAATTAGTAATTACTAATCAACACTTTAATTCATAAAACCATTAAAAAAAGGAGTCGGTATCTTTATAATGTTGTAGTATGGTTTTTTTATTTTTTATTTTATTTTTATTTTTATTTTTATTTTTATAATACCATACTACAATTTTGATCCATCATGAAAGTAAGATGCCCCAAAGTTTTGGCTGATCTAACGATCATGGCTACCTCATGAATTTGGAGTTTTTTGTGTGGGTGCCCATTGTTTTCTATGGTCTAGTCCACTTAATTATTGGATTTTTTATTTTTAGGGCATGCCCTCATTAAGGTGGGGGTCGCTTGATGTGTGGGTGAGATTTTTTATTTTTATTTTTGCAAATCGTAAGCGGGTACCCAACCTAGTGGTGGTAACTGACCCCCATTGTTTTTTGTATCGTTATCGTACAATGTATCGCACCTGTGGGATACAAATACACATCGATTATTGTATGAGATACATTAGTTATCGTGTAATTTATCGCCATTGTCTGGAAACATTGGGAAATTGGTCGGATTTTTCAATGAAATTTCAGGGATTATTAAAAAGGACACCAATACACTCTTAGAAGTAAAAAAAAAAGTTTATAGAAGTACACATAATATGTTTCCTTTGTATTGGGGCGTGATTTATGCATTGTTTGACTGAACTGATGCAACTATATTCAAAGTCAACTCATAAAATTTGTAAATGTAAGAAGACATGGATGGAAACACAAGCATTACATTTAAAAGCAAAAGAAGAAGTAGAAAACTAGAAATATACTTGTGGATTTTGAAAACAAAATTATTTTTAACATTTTTTAATTTAAAAATTAATTCTTTTCAGAAAAATCCCAAATTGCGAAGAATGTGTAGATCAAGTTATATACATGTTTGATTTCGTGTTCGGACTCTAAGATTGCAACTAATTTGGGAAAAATTAGAAAATTTCGATTTTCTCAAAATTTCCACAACTCGGCCCATCTCCCTCAAATTTTGAAATTGAAGCTCCAAATCCATAAATTTTCATGCAAAACATGAAGAATCATGTATTTCTTACCATTTGACACTATTTACAACCTATAAAAACGAAAAAAAAGAATCAAAACTAAAAAACACGAACTTTTTAGAATCTAGAACCAAGAAGCTTCTGATTGCGATTTTGTAGAAATTTCGAAGATTTTCTTCTGACAAACTAGAGCGGACTGGTTGAAATTACCTTCCAAACTGTTTTTGAATACCTAGGTTGTCAATGTATAAATATTATGGAAAAGGCTAGAGAAAGGTTGATTGAAGCACCAAAAGTGGACTGGAACATGTGCTGATTATGTTTCTAATTCCTTGAATAAAGTTTCTGTTCTTCTGATTGCTCTCCAAGCTCCTGAAACTGAATGGTCCAACCTAATCCAATGATTCAACCATTACCACTTCTCCCATATTTCACCTTAAGACCTTCCATAACATATGGTCCTCAGAGAATCTCCAAACTATTTCCAGAGAAGGGTAGTGTTCCTTGTTCCAGGTCATTTGATTCCCAATCCCATTTATCTTTAGATTTGTAGACATCTTCCTTTTCACTGAACAATACTTCCTTTCTCCTCCCTTACCAGAGAAAATTCCTTTGGATTTTCTCCATTCTTTTCACCAATCTAGCCAGACAATTAAAGAAAGACATATAGTAGACATGCATGTTCGAGAAGGTCTGCATTGATAAGGGTAATTCTCCCTCCAAATCATGAATTTTTACTTTCATTGCTGACAATCTTTTCTCGATTTTTTAATTAGATCCCACTAGTTTTTCTTGGGCATTCCGGTGCAGAGAGGAAGGCTCAGATAAGTTGATGGAATGAACCAACTTTGAACCAAGGATTTAAATATTGGTTATGAGTGCAAACTTGTCCAGTTGATATACTGACAAACTTGTCTGAAACTGGACGACTCACCCCACCCTACCTTTACACATAAATTACTAACTTAAAATATTAGAGAAAACTGAGAAAAAAGTTCCTCCTTGCACGTGTTG
Source organism: Magnolia kwangsiensis (assembly GCA_037074715.1). Lineage (NCBI taxonomy): Eukaryota > Viridiplantae > Streptophyta > Magnoliopsida > Magnoliales > Magnoliaceae > Magnolia > Magnolia kwangsiensis. The sequence continues at coordinate 28,038,201 of CM073579.1, forward strand.
GATGGAATGGCCTGGTTTTCTGGCCACAAACTCTAATCAATGTGGTCGATGTGATGGAATGCTTGGACATTGCACAAGTGTGTGGTCTTAGCATGCAGAAAAAGAAGCATACTGGGTATATCTTCTTTTTCTTTCTTTTTTCTGCTTCTTCTCTTGCTTGTCTTTCTTATCTCCTCTCCTCTCTCCTCTGATACTTGTCTCTTCAAAATAATAGAGCTATGCAAAGCTTTGCCACATGCTTATATATCATCCATCACACCGAAGGGCTAGAATCTTTTGTTAGTTTAGTACCATATAAAAAATGGTGATGACTCTTTAGCCGTAGACATGGCATAGCAGTGCAACAATCTAGAACATCCAAATTGTTGACCCAACTGAGAATGGAGCATAGCCAAAAAATTATTTTGGGGAGATATTATTAACCGAGTCCTCTTAAACCAAAGTGATGACTCGCCCCTGACTCACTTTCGCATGCTTCAGTTCAGCTTGACTTACTCCAATACGGGGAGAGTGGGACCAAGTTAGGGGTGACTTGGACTAAGTTGGGAGTTTTTATTGTAGTTGGGGCTCGACTCATCTTGGTTCCCACAAAAATTGATACGATTTGGGCGATACCGAGTTGTATTAGACATTTTTATTTATTTATTTATCATGCTTGTAACCCAACAAGGGAGCAATATTAATCACTTACCCTGTCTCCATTTTGATGCCCAAGACTTCAAGCTTATTCCAGTTGACTTCCAAATGGGAACCTGCTTCAAACCATCTTAGATTGATCTTGAGGCACATGACATACTATGTTGAAGGCTCACACAATAGAAGAATGTCATCAGTAGACTGAAGATGAGAGAATTGAAGTTTGGATCTAAACTGTTGATTATTCCTAAAAGTATGTGCTGTTGTGAGAAATCAATCCAATAGTAACACAACAATTACTTAAATCTCATTAAACCAATTAACAAGCAAACAAATATGCATAATGCATTTGTACATTATATATCTATGTATAAATAAGCATATAAACACAAAACACATGCATGATAATCCGTCCATCCATCCATCCATCCAAACATTTTTTAATAATTAGTTTTTTCGCGATATCGATACATTGGTGATATTATCGAAATATCGTTAATGCAATGGTGAGACAAGCGACACTTGGAATTTACACAGTCGAAAGTATTGGCAATACATTGGCGATACAAGTGAAACCTGGAATTTACATATTCGAAAATATTGGCAATACGATATATTAACGATACTCGGTGATCTATCGTTGATACCCGGAATTTCTGATACTAGCAGTGTTATCGGTATTGCTACCAGTGTTGTTGGTATTGTCAAGTTGGGGATACGGATAATATCGGGGATACTCTGGACAATGGTGGGCACAACACTTTATGGACTGGTTGGATGTCATACAAACACCACATGGCTACCCCATGAGTGCCTTTTCACCACATCTGTGCCGAAAACACTACTCTTGCACATACATGGCTAACATTAGCAGCCCTAGTGGTTGTAATTGACATGTGGGGCAATCAATCACTAATCCAGAGCATCCATTCATTCATTCCACTAGGAGTAGGCTATTCAGACCCTTTAATTTTCGCCATTTTGATATAACCAGTGTTCAAAATATCGGTATCGTGTTACGTATCGCACCACTGGGATACATACGTATCGGTTATCGCATGGGATATAACGGTTGTATCACGTAATGTATCACTGTTGTTGGAAACATGGGGAAACATTGGAAATTGGTTGAATTTTTCAATTGAATTTTAGTGATTGTTAAAAATGACATTAATACACACTTACAAATCAAAATATTACAAAAAAACAAGCGCACATAATAGGTTTTCTATGTATGGGGTCCTAATCTATGTGTTGTCTAACTAAATCGATGCAAGTATATTGAAAGTTTATCATATAATTTATAAATGTAAGAAGACGTGTGGAAACACACGCAATACATTCAAAAGCAAAAGAAGAATCACTAAATCAGGTTACATACATGTTTGATTTTATGTTTGGACACAGATTGCAACCGATTTGCGACAAATTGATTTTTTTTTTAAATTTCTGCAACTTGGTCCTTCTCCTCCAAATCTCAAAATCGAAGATCCTAATCCATGATTTTTCATGCAAAACATGAAAAAACATGGATTTGTAACAACTTGACTTTGATTTAACATGATTTATAGAAAAAAAAGGATCGAAAAAAAAAATAAAAATGCCCACTGGATCGAACATGTGAGATATATCCCACTACTTGTGCATTTTGTATCGTACATGTGGGATATGAGAAATATCGTGGGATATATCGGCTGATATCATTGATATTTAAAATACTGGTTATAAACTGCCTGTTCTTTACGAGCAATAGATCGGATGGTTAACATCATCTAACCAAAGTGGTTATTTGGAGTTGTAAGCAATCCACAGTGTGGCCTGTTGCATAGATGTTTCAACATGTTAATTTGACGTATTTTGGTTGTGCACTTGATCTTGACTGTCTATTTTTTTATGCCATTGATTCGGTGGCTATGATCATATGATACATTTGATTTTTGCACCATGGCCTACCTCTAGTGGTGTGATTGAATGAACAGCCTAGATAGATGATTGACTGTCCTCCATGTCAATTGAAAATTTTGTGAACATTGCTAACATCCCCATGAAGGTGGGGAAGTTAGCATCTATGAATCTGTATGTATAATATAACAAATTTTAAGCAATATAGAGATTGTTTTGATCTGGAAAGGGAACATGTGTTTGCAGAGTTATTATAAGCTGGGCTGTCAGCATCATTGGGGTTCTTATGACCCTCTTAAAAGATATTAAAAGAAAGGGTTGTGCAAATCTGCTAATATCTTTTAAGTTTTCGAAGCTAATAGAGAAAAGTATGGAATGCTTCTGAGTTTCATGTCTTTTACAGTTTTCCTAATAGAGGATTTGTGGTGATTTTGTGCATATCTCCTATTTGAAGATATAACAAAGCATCTAGGTATCTGTGGGCGTAATATTAATATGGATTAATTGCATTTTGCAGACTGCTGCTGAATGGGAACGTCGTAGAGAGAATTTTTTCAAAGAGCTCGATTTTGTTTTCGCTGATGTGGTATGCTTCTTTCCATGTTCAAGAATCTAATGACAACTTTTCTATTTTCTCTGTTTCTTTTGACTTAGATGTTGAATGTTATAACTTATAACTTATAATCAATACTGGATGATCATTGTGGCTGTTTACCATTCAACAAAAAAGAAAAATAGAAACAAAAAAGAAAAGAATAAAAAAGAGAGCATTGTTGCTTCTTTATTTATTTATTATTTACTAACTTGATTCATGCATAACTATAACAGTAATTTCAAGAAGCACTATCTTATGAACAGATTGGCTGCTTATCATTCCGTCCACCCCTGCCATAGTGACTAATATAGGACAGAAGGATGCAATAAACATCTTGAATAAACTATTGAGAGGGTTAATCCTTTGCTAGAATGGGGAATAGAACATTGGTTATTGCTTTGGTGGTGCAGGGTGCATAGGGAATTTCCTTTAGAGATGTTAAATTCTACTTAATTTGGTTTCAAGGGTTAAAAGAAAATTATATGAAGAGAAATGAGTTAATTGAGCTCATAAAAAGCATATTAGGCTGTGAACGACATGGTTTATGTAATAATGTAGTCACATTTTTATGTCAATTATCACTTCTATGGTGACTTGCTATTTACTAGTAGCAAGTCCAAACATCTTTAGGTCCTCTTCAAGTCTACTAGTTTTGGGCTTTATTGAGTTTTCTCTGCTGTTTTCCGAAACAAACCAAGCTGCAGGCCTTAAACGTGGGAAGAGTTGGATGGCATCAGATGCAAATGGGGTGTTCTGTGTTGTTTAGGAGGTGACTTCAATGCAACAAGATACCATCATGAAAAGTTGAACAGCTCTCATAATCAGCGATTTCTGAAAATGGGTGGAAATCAATTATCTGATTGACTTCCTGCCCATTGGTGCCAATTTTACCTGGTCCAATTTGCAAAAGAGACTCGCCATGTCTAGTTTAGATTCTTGATCTCCATTGATTGGGAAGCAATGAGTTCCATAACGGTAACGGTGGCCATAATGGCCACTGCTGTTACCATTACGATACAGACTGTAACGGCCGTTATGGCATTTTTTATTTTGAAAAATCCTGTTTTAGGACCGTTACAGGGCCATTACAGGCAATTTTTTCTGTAACGGCCGTTACGACAGTTTTAGCTCTGTAACGCTTAACAGTTATAGCCGTTATTGTTACGTAACGGCCGTTACATAACTGTTTTTGTATACCATGTTGGGAAGTGGGCTTTCTTAGTGTTATTCAACATGCCTTGCCTCTTATTCTGTTTGAAATCTATCCTATTGTGTGAGAGTCATATGAGGAATTGTGTGTTCTGAAGCCCTTTTGGTTCAAGCTTGTGTGGTTATGAGGACATCACGCGTACACGCGCACGCACACCGCCCCCTACGCACATACGTACGCAGAATGAGGGCCCCACCGTCGATTTGGCTCGATGACGACGTCCAGGGAGGGCTTCCTGGTTAGAAGATGGGGTTTTGATTCAAAGAGTGGGTCTGATGGTCAAGAAAAGCCCATCATGGGATCTCATGATCGTGGCCTACTAGTCGGATTGATTTCATATTTTAGGTTTTTCTTATTATTATTATTTAGAATATCATGAACGCTTTAGATTTCTTTGTTTGGTTTTTATTTTAGTCTACTTCATCGCCAAGTTATAAGTTGCGTACATGGCGCGAGTTTAGGGGTGTAGGGTTTTCCCTACAAATAGGCATCCTTTGTAGTTCTTTGGATTCATTAAAGCTTAATAAAAATTCCTGCTTTATTTTTTTGCTCTCTTAGTGAGTTGTGGAAGAATTCAAAAGTGGGTGCGAAGCCCTCCCTTTTCGAAGGGCTAACTACGTGGTGTGACGCTACATCTATCCCCATCCGTCCCTACCATCTCTCATCCATATATCTCATCTTCTATCATCGTTATTACTTTGAATTTTTCAGCTTTTGCAGCTATTCATCCTCCTACAGTCAGTTTCCAGAATCTGGACCTGTAAGAGGGCTGAAACTTCGGCGGAGCACTATGCCTCGTCCTTATGTCGGATCGTCGTCAAACTTGGAGGGATTGAAGGTCTCCCCTGGCCGACTAAGGCTTAGGTGTTACTTCGGGGAGGCGGGCTTCCATCACACGTGCGGCCAACCCACCCGTGCACGTGCGACCAACCCACCCGTGCACGTGCGTCAGCCTCGGGTCACCATTTGCACGTAGGAGCTTTTTTCGGGTTAGGTTTTTCTATGGTTTTCCTTTTTTCATTCCTATTTCTTAAATCCTAGCCTTAGTTTGCATTAGCCCTAATTTATTTGTCCATTTTTTTCACCTTAGGGTTCCTTGAATTGAGATTGGGGAACCCCTTGGATTAGGGACTGTTTGCTATGCATGTGTTGTTAATTTCTATTTCCCATTGAGCATCGTTTGGTTTATAATTTTAATTACTCCAGTCCTAGCCTGTTTAGGCCTGGACCCGCATAAATTTCCCTTTACTTGAATGTTTGGACTTTTTATGTGGGATATGGAATCTGTGTAATTGTTTCTGAACTAAGATAATTTTAAGCCTGAAATCTCACACATCATATTTAATTTCATATCCTGCATCAAATTTGGTATCAGAGCTTAGGGTTTTTATAGGAGATTGCATTACATGTTTAGGGTTAGTTTGTTTGAGTCCATCATGCATTCAGTTCATCACATGTAGCTTTTAGGAGTCCATAGTCCCTGATATTAGTTGCTGAAATTTTTGTTAGCAGGAAGTTAGCAATTTACATTGTTGTAACTTTCTGTTATTCCTTTAATTTGACAACTATATTGCTGAATTTTATTAGCATTGCATAGTTTCCCTCATATTGTCTCATAGGATCATTTAGTCCCATATAGTCGTCGTAGAAAGTCCTTAGGTGGAGTTGGCAAGTTGTACGCCCACATGTACGGGTCATGGTTTTGGCTAGCACCCTACACTAAACATGGAACAATTGCTACAGTCACTAAACAAGCTGTCCCAATAGATTGAGTCTTGGGGTAAGCGCTTGGAACAAAACGTAGATCAATGCCTTGACCAAATAGAGGCCTCCCTCAGGACAAACCCCACCATTAGGGAAGATGATCAATCTTAAGCAGGTAGCCAGGAGGATAGACTAATGAATGGAGGTGGCTAAGGAATTAGCCATGGGCGTGCATTCGTGCATTCACCCCATGAGGCACATCAAGACCATTATTTTGAGGGGTACAACATGTGCGGCCTTGTGGAGAGAGAGTGCACTAGATGCTAGTGTAGAGTTACTTATTGAGGCGATTCCGGTAGTGGATGAATTTCGTGATGTCTTTCCTGATGATCTACCGGATGAGTCTCCCCCTATGAGGGATATAGAGCACACCAGAATATGTGACACCGTAATACCTACAGCCGAGTTTGCGTTTAATAGTTCTGTCGATAGGTCCACACAGGTCTTAGTCCTTATGAAGTCATTATTGGTTATAAACCTGGGAAACCTATTGATCTTGTCCCTATGTCACCGTCCCATAGGCCGTCAGAGCCTGCAGAGTCTTTTGCATATCACATTTATTCATAGCTTCAAGAAATCAGGCAGAAGATCATAGCTAGTAATGAACATTACTCACTTTCTGCAGACCAACATAAATGTTTCAAGGAATTCAATGTAAGGGACTTTGTGATGATCCACATTAGGCCAGAGCGGTTCCATCAGGGAGCCGTTCGAAAATTACACATGCATAGCGCTGGACCATTCAAAATTATAAAACGAAATGGTCTTAATGCGGATGTGGCAAATCTTCCACTCTCCTTGGGAATTAGTTCCACATTTAATGTGGAGGATCTAGTTGCATTTCAAAGGGGCTATTGATGCATTGTCCAGCCTTTCGTCTAATCATCCTGATTCTTCAGATTTATCCCTTGATCCATGGCCCCCTCCCGACCCATCTTCCCAACCTCTACCTCCCATACCTTCCCTTCCATACCCATTTTTCCAGCCTCTACATCCCATACCTACCCATCTCGGCCCATTTTCCCAGTCTCTACCTCCCATACCTACCATTTTCGACCCATTTTCCCAGCCTCTACGTCCCATACCTACCTGTCCCGACCCATTGTCCCGGCCTCTACCTCCCATATCTACTCTTTTTGACCTCTTTTCCTAGCCTCTACCTCCCATACTTAACCTTCACACACCCAGATAGGAAATAGAGGATATCCTAGACCATCAGATAGTTTCAATATCGGACGGCGGGTTTCAGAAGTACATGGTTAAATGGAAGTCACGCCCAGCTGCAGACAGCATGTGACTCACTGAAAAGGAGCTTAAGAGACTTGATCTTGACATCGTGGAGCTGTTCAAGAGTTTTATTTCGCCAGTGGCGAAATCTTCAGAGCCGGGGAGAATTGATGGGGATATCAGGTGCACACGCGCATGCACGCCACCCCCTATGCACGTAGGTACGAAGGAGTGCCCCACCGTTGATTTGACTCGATGACGACGTCCAGGGAGGACCTCCTAGTTAGAAGACAGGGTTTTGATTCAAAGAGTGAGCCAATAGTCAAGAAAAGCCCATCATGGGATCTCATGATCGTGGCCCATTAGTCGAATTGATTTCATATTTTAGATTTTGCTTATTATTATTATTTAAGAACATCATGAACGTTTTAGATTTCTTTATTTGATTTTTATTTTAGTTTACTTCATCACCAAGTAATAGGTTGCGCACATGGTGCGAGTTTAGTGGTATAGGGTTTTTCCTATAAATAGACACCCCTTGTAGTTCTTTGGATTCATTGAAGCTTAATAAAAATTCCTGCTTTATTTTTCTGCTCTCATAGTAAGTTGTGGAAGAATTCAAAAATGGGTGCGAAACCCTCCCTTTTCTAAGGGCTAACTACGTGGTGTGAAGCCACATCTATCCTCATCCGTCCCTATCATCTCCAATCCATATATCTCATCTGCCATCATCGTTATTTTTTTGAATTTCTCAATTTTTGCAGCTATTCATCCCCTACAGCCAGTTTCTAGAATTTGGACCTGTAAGAGGGCTGAAACTTCGGTGGAGCACTACGCCTCGACCTTACGTTGGATCGTCGTCAAACTTGGAGGGATTGGAGGTCTCCCCTGGCCGACCATGGCTAAGGTGTCAATTTGGGGAGGCAGGCTTCCATCATACGTGCGGCTAGCCCACTCGTGCATGTGCGTCAGCCTCGGGTCACTATTTGCATGCAGGAGCTTTCTCCGGGTCAGGTTTTCCTCTGATTTTTCTCTTTTCATTCCTATTTCGTAAACCCTAGCCTTAGTTTGCATTAGCCCTAATTTATTTGTCCCTTTTTTTCACCATAGGGTTCCTTGAATTGAGAATGGGGAATCCCTTGAATTAGGGACTGTTTGCTATACATGTGTGGTTGATTTTTATTTACCTTTGAGCATCGTTTGGTTTATAATTTTTATTGCTTCAGTCCTAACCTGTGTAGGCCTGGACCCACATATATTCCCCTTTACTTGAATGTTTGGACTTTTTATGTGGGATATAGAATCTGTGTAATTGTTTTTGAACTAAGGTGATTTTAAGCCTGTAATCTCACACATCATGTTTAATTTCATGTCCTGCATCAAATTACACAAATTCCACATCCCACATGACAGTCCAAATCATTCAATTAAAAGGGGAATCTATGCGGGTCTAGGCCGACATAGGCTAGGACTGAACCAATAAAAAATTGTAAACCAAACGATGTCAAAGGGAAATAGAAATCAACCACACATGCATAAAAATTAGTCCCTAATCCAAGGGATTCCCCATTTTCAATTTAAGGAACCCTAGGGTGATGAAAACAGTAAACAATTTAGGGAAAACGCAATCTAGGTTTAGGGTTTATGAAGAAAATATGTACGAGGAGGCAAAGAGATTCCCGCGTGTGGACAGCGGGCCTAGGGCGCTCGCACGTGCGCGAGTACCTGACCGCATATGCGAGGGGGTGTCGGTTTCGAGAAAGCCCTCTTTGGCACTGGTTGGCTGGGGGTAGGCTCCAAAACTCCGAAGTTTCGAGTTGATCCGAGCGGTGGCTTGTGCGTAGCACTCCGTTGAAGTCTTTGACCTCTCGTAGGATCGAAATCTGGAAATCTGTTGTAATGAAGAAATTGATGCAACAAAGGACAAATTCAAAGCACGGATGGTGGTAGAAGATGGGAAAAAAGAGATGATGGAAAATGGGGGTGAATCGGGATCGATGTGGCTTTGCACCATGGTAGTTAGCCCTTATAAAAGGGAGGGCTTCACACTCACTTTTGAATTCTTCCACAACTCATGAAGAGAGTAGAAAAAAAATAAAGCAGAAATTTTTATTAAACTTGAATGAATGAAAAGAACTATAAGGAGTGCTATTTATGGGAAAAAACCTATATCCCAAAAACTCGCACCATGTGCGCAACCTATTACTTGGCGATGAAGTAAACTAAAATAAAAATCAAACAAAGAAATATAAAGCGTTCACGATGTTCTAAATAATAACAATAAGCAAAACCTAAAATATGAAATCAATTCGACGAGTGAGCCACAATAATGAGATCTCATGGTGGCTTTTCTTGACTATCGGGCCTACTTTTTTGAACAAAAACTTGTTTTCTATCTAGGAGGCCCTCTTTGGACATCGTCATTGAGACAGATTGATGGTAGGGTCCCCCTTTTGCGTACGTACGTGTGTAGGAGTGGTGTTGTGCAGGCTTGTGTGTGCACGATGTCCTCATCAACTCTCCCTGGCTGCGAAGATTTCACCACCGTCGAAATAAAACTCCCGAACCGCTCAAGGATGTCAGGATCAAGTCTCTGAAGCTCCTCCTCAGTTAGCCATGTGCTGTATGAAGCTGGGCGTGACTTTCATTTAACTAGGTACTTCTGAAACCTGCCGTCCGACGTTGAAACTATCTCATGGTTCAGGATATCCTCTATTTCCTCTCTGGGTGTGTGAAGGCTAGGTATGAGAGGCAGAGGCTGGAATGAAAGGTCTGGAAGAGGCCATGGATCAAGGGGCAAATATGGGAAATGAGGATGGGTAGGCGAAGGGCTGAACTAAGTATCAGTGGGTCCCTGAAAAGCAACTAGATCCTCCACATTGAATGTGGAACTAATTCCCATGGAAGGTGGAAGATCTACCTCATACGCATTGAGACCGTTTCGCTTTATAATTTTGAAGGGTCCAGCGCTATGCGCGTGTAACTTATGAACGGCCCATGGAGGGTACCGCTCGGGCCTGATATGGACCATCTCAGTCACCAATATTGAACTCTTTGAAACGTCTATGTTGGTCTGCAGAAAATTTGTAATGTTCATTACTAGTAGTGATCTTTCGCTTGATTTTTTGATGCAATGAATGTATGTGATGTGTAAAAGACTGCAGACTTTGATGCGCAAAAGACTCTTTTTTATGCAGTCTGTGATGGGAGTCATAATGGAACTGAAGCCTCGAATGAACTGCATATAAAAGGTGGTTAAGCTATGAAAGCTGCGCACCTCATGAATATTGTGGGGTTCAGGCCAATTAACGATGACTTTCACATTCTCGGGATCCGACGATACGCCCTCAGCTGACACAATAAAACCTAAGAAGATTACACTACTAGACAAGAACGTGCACTTCTTTATGTTGGCGTACAACTTCTCGATCCTAAGGATCCCACAAACCTGCCTCAAATGGTTGAGATGTTACTCCTTGGTCATGCTATAAATCAAGATATCATCAAAGTATACGACCAGGAACTTCCCCATTAAGGGCCTCAACATTTGGGTCATCACACGCATGAAAGTGCTCGGGGCATTAGTTAACCCAAAGGGCATAACTAGTCATTCGTATAGCCCATCCTTCATCTTGAAGGCCGTCTTTCACTCATTACCAGGGCGTACACGGATTTGGTGATACCCACTTTTGAGGTCAATTTTGGAGAAGATAGTAGCATTGGCCATCATATCTAGCATGTCATCAAGACGCGATATGGGAAACCAATACTTGATTGTGATTTTGTTGATGACCCTACTATCAACACACATCCTCCATGTGCCATCCTTCTTAGGTGTAAGAAGGGAGGGCACGACACACGAACTCATGCTCTCTCAAATGAAACCCTTCCCTAGGAGTTTCTCAATCTGGCTCTTCAACTCGTGTGCTCCTTTGGGTTCATTCTGTAATGCGGGAGGTTTGTTAGAGTCGCCCCAGAGATTAAATCAATGACATGCTGTATGTCCCTCATAGGGGGAAGCTCATTCGGTAGATCATCAGGAAAAACATTACGAAACTCATGTACCATCTGAATGGCCTCAGTGGATAACTCTATGCTAGTCTCTGGTACACACTCCCTAGCCACAAGGGTGTACATGATTGAGTCTGCCTCTGTTTCTCGCTTAAAATCTTTGACATTCAAAATATGGAGCGGTTTGGACTTGGACTTCGACTCCTTCACTTCTTTTGGGCCGCTCACACCGTTCTGTGTGGTGGACTCCTTTCCTGTCGTATTCTTGGGTGGCAGAGGATTTAGCTTGATCTTCTTGCCCTCAAACCAGAATGTACACACATTTGAGCGACCAAATTTTGGTAACATTCTTGTCATAGAGTTACAGCCTACCCACAATGATATAGCCCACATCCATAAAAACAACATCACACCAAATTGTGTCTTTATATGATCCAAATTGAATAGGGACAAGACAACGGTGCGAGACTGGACTAGATGTTTCATCAACTTAAGAGACTATAGGGCTGAAGATGGGCTTCCAGCTTCAAGCCCAAGCGACTGACAGTGCTAGTCGATGCCACGTTGGCACAACTACCGCTATCCAGGATCATCTTATAGCCTTTTCCCCACATTTTGCATAAGTGTAGAAGATCGTGTTGTGGCGCCAGTCATCAGTGTTCTTGGCTTGAGCCAGAGCGCAACACACAATTGCGAGGGTCACAGACTCTTGTGCTCCCTCTTCCTCATCATTGGGGGTTTCGACTAGCTCATATTCCTCCTCCTCACTATCACTCTCTGGGGGTACTATTTCTACTTGCCCATCAATAAGGAGTACTTTGCCCTCTCTAATGCCACACTTGTGAGCAAAGTGACCAAGCCCTTGACACCTAAAACACCTAGTAGCCCCACTTCCATGTGAACTAGACCCGGCAATTTCTTTACCCTTATCATCCTTGGACCTAGGTTGGAAATTGTTGGAAGGTTTGTTTTGGTATCCAGTGTTAGGTTTAGCCCCAAAGGGATTGGCCTTAGCATTAGAATCATGAAAGTTAAACCGCCTTCTCACAAACGCTTCGAGATATTGCTCGATGTCCAACACTACTTGATACAACTGTTCAATAGTGTCTATGTCTTTGGTGAGCAACTCTCTCCTAATGTCAGGACGGAGGCCCGTTTTAAAACGAGTAAGGGTAAGTACGGGGTCCTCATCGACCTCGCAGCGGGTCAAGTACTCTTCGAACTTCTCAATATAGTCGGCAACACTCATGGAACCCTGTCGAAGAGACTGTCACTCCTCAATCAACCGTAAGCGATAAGAGAAAGGGAGGTACTTCTCTTTAAGCGTTTCTTTCATTTCTCCCCAATGGACTATTAGGAATTCCCTCGCTCTTTCTTTCTTTCGCTCAATCGTCGCCCAAAACCTCTTTGCTTGACCCTCAAGCTTCATCTTGGTGAATCGGACTTGTTGAGCATCTGACATAGCATACCACTCAAAATAGTGGTTCATATCCGCCAACCAATCTAGAAAGGCTTTAGGGTCCAAATGGCCATCAAATGTAGGGGCAACTACCCTAACTCCTTTGAGGAGTTGAGTATCTGTGTCATATTGATTATGATGTCCCTCACGGGATGGGTGTACAGGTGCGCGCCCATGACCAGCTCCTTGGCCGCTTCCATTACTTGGTCTAATCTCTTGACCAACTGCCTGAGATTGGTCATCCTCCCTAGTGGTGGGTTTGCCCTGAAGGAGGCCTCTATTTGTTCAAGGCGTCTATTTATGCATTATTCCAAGTGCTTATTCAAGGACTCAACCTGCTGGGCTAACTTGACCACTGTTTCTTGTAGTTGCTCCATGTTTAGTGTGGGGTGCAAATCGAAACCATGACCCGTATGTATGGGCATATACTGACTTGCTCAACCTAAGGACCTACTAATGCAACTATATGCGTCTAAAAACTAAATGACCCTACGAGACTATATGAAGGAGACTACACACCATTACTAAAATTCAACTACATATATCAGGGACTACGGTTTTCTAGTATCTATATATGAGGAATTGGATGCATGATGGACTCAAATAAACTAACCCTAAACATATAATGTATTCCCTTATAAGAACCCTAGCCTTTGATACCAAATTTGATGTAAGACATGAAATTAAACATGATGTGTGACATTTCAGGCTTAAAATCACCTTAGTTAAGAAACAATTACACAAATTCCATATCTAACATAAAAAGTCCAAACATTCAAGTAAAGGGGAATTTATGCGGGTCTAGGCCTACACAGGCTAAAGACTGGACCAATAAAAATTATAAACCAAACGATGCTCAAAGGGAAGGAATCAACCATACATGCATAGCAAACAATCCTTAATCCAAGGGATTCCCCAATCTCAATTCAAGGAACCCTGAGATGAAAAAAGGGGCAAATAAATTAGGGCTAATGCAAACTAAGGCTAGGAAGAAGTAGGAATGAAAAGAGGAAAACCTGACCTGGAGAAAGCTCCTGCGTGTAGATGGTGACCCCGGGCTGACGCACGTGCGCGGGTGGGCTGGCCGCATGTGTGATGGAAGCCCACCTTTCCAAAGTGACACCTAGGCCTTGGTTAGCCAGGGGAGACCTCCAATCCCTCCAAGTTTGACAACGATCCGACGTAAGGTCGAGGCGTAGTGCTCCGCCGAAGTTTCAACCCTCCTACAGGTCCAGATTCTAGAAACTGGCTGTAGGGGGATGAATAGCTGTAAAAGCTGGGAAATTCAAAGCAATAATGATGATAGAAGATGAGATATATGGATGAGAGATGGTAGGGATGGATGAGGATAGATGTGGCTTCGCACCCACTTTTGAATTTTTCACAACTCACTAAGAGAGTAGAAAAATGAAACAGAAATTTTTATTAAGCTTCAATGAATCGAAAGAACTACAAGGGGTGCCTATTTATAGGGAAAACCCTATACCCCAAAAACTTGCACCATGTGCGCAACCTATTACTTGGTGATGAAATAAACTAAAATAAAAACCAAACAAAGAAATCTAAAGCTTTCAAGATGTTTTAAATAATAACAATAAGCAAAACCTAAAATATGAAATTAATCCAATGAGCGGGCCACGATCATGAGATCCCATGATGGGCTTTTCTTGACATCGGGCCTACCCTTTTGAACCAAAATTTCGTCTTTTAGCTAGGAGGCCCTCCTTAGACGTCGTCATCGAGCCAGATCGATGGTGAGGCCCTCCTTTTGCGTACGTATGTGTGTAGGGGGTGGTGTGCATGCGTGTGTAGGTGGCGTGCGGCCGTGCGTGCATACGATGTCCTCATCAAATAATTTGATGCAGGACATGAAATTAAACATGATGTGTGAGATTTCAGGCTTAAAATCACCTTAGTTCAGAAACAATTATACAAATTCCATATCCCACATAAAAAGTCCAAACATTTAAGTAAAGGGGAATCTATGCGGGTCCAGGCCTACACAGGCTAAGACTAGACCAATAAAAATTATAAACCAAACGATGCTCAATGGGAAATAGGAATCAACCACACACGCATAACAAACAATCCCTAATCCAAGGGATTCCACAATCTCAATTCAAGGAACCCTAGGGTGAAAAAAAGGGAAAAATAAATTAGGGCTAATGAAAACTAAGGTTAGGGTTTAGGAAATAGAAATGAAAAGAGGAAAACCTAACCCGGAGAAAGCTCCTGCATGTAGACGGTGACCTGAGGCTGATGCACGTGCGCGGTGGGCTGGCCGCACGTGTGATGGAAGCTCAACTCCCCAAAGTACTTCGCCGAAGTTTTAGCCCTCTTATAGGTCTAAATTCTGGAAATTGGCTATAGGGGGATGAATAGGTGCAAAAGCTGAAAAATTCAAAACAATAATTATATGATAGAAGATGAGATATATGGATGGGAGAGGGTAGGGATGGATGAGGATAGATGCGGCTTCACACCAAATAGTTAGCCCTTCGAAAAGGGAGGGCTTCGCACTCACTTTTGAATTCTTATACAACTCACTAAGAGAGCAAAAAAATAAAGTAGGAATTTTTATTAAGCTTCAATGAATCCAAAGAACTACAAGGGGTACCTATTTATAGGGAAAATTCTATACTCCAAAAACTCGCATCATGTGCTCAACCTATTACTTGGCGATGAAGTAAAATAAAATAAAAATCAAACAAAGAAATCTAAAGCGTTCATGATGTTTTAAATAATAACAATAAGCAAAACCTAAAATATGAAATCAATCCGATGAGTGGGCCACAATCATGATATCCCATGATGGGCTTTTCTTGACGATCGGGCCCATCTTTTTGAACCAAAACTTCATCTTCTAACTAGGAGGCCCTCCCTAGACGTCATCATCGAGCTAGATCGATGGTGGGGCCCTCCTGCATACGTATGTGCGTAGGGGGGTGGTGTGCGTGCGCGTGTAGGTGGCGTGCGGTTGTGTGTGCACATGATGTCCTCATCAGCTCTCCCTGGCTGCGAAGATTTCACCACTGACGAAATAAAACCCCTAAACCACTCCAGGATGTCAGGATCAAGTTTCTGAAGCTCCTCCTCAGTGAGCCACGTACTGTCTGAAGTTGGGCGTGACTTCCATTTAACTAGGTACTTTTGAAACCCGCCGTCTGACGTTGAAACTATCTCATGGTCCAGGATATCCTCTATTTCTTCCCTGGGTGTGTGAAGGCTAGGTATGGGAGGTAGTGGCTGGGATGAAAGGTTGGGAAGAGGTCATAGGTCAAGGGGTAAATCTGGGGAATCAAGATGGGTGGGCGAAGGGCTGGACAAAGTATCGGTGGGTTCGTGAAAAGCAACTAGATCCTCCACAGTGAATGTGGAATTGATTTCCATGGAAGGTGGAAGATCTACCTCATACGCATTGAAACCATGTTGCTTTATAATTTTGAAAGGCCCAGCGCTACGCGCGTGTAACTTACGAACGACCTCTGGAAGGTACCGCTCAGGCCTGATGCGGACCATCACAGAGTCCCCAATATTGAATGCTTTGAAACGTTTATGTTGGTTTGCAGAAAATTTGTAATGTTCATTACTAGTAGTGATCTTTCGCCTGATTTCTTGATGCAATATGAATGTATGTGATGCGCAAAAAACTCTGCAAACTTTGATGGCCTATGAGACAAATACATGGGGATAAGATCAATAGGCTTCCTAGACTTGTAACCAATAACGACTTCAAAAGGACTTAAGACCTGTGGACCTATTGACAAAACTATTGCATGCAAACTCGGTTATGGGTAGTACAGTGTTCCATGTCCAGGTATGCTCCTCCATTAGACATCGAAGTAAACTCCCTTGGCTCCTATTAACCACCTCAGTCTAGCCATCGGTCTGAGGGTGGTAAGCAGAAGAAAATTGAAGCCTAGTATTCATCATGTGCCACAGTGTCTTCCAAAAGTAGCTCATAAATTGCACGTCCCGGTTAGACACTATAGTTTTTGGTAGCCCATGCAGTTTGACGACCTCACTAAAAAACAGCCTGGCTACATGAGATGCATTGGATGTCTTAGAACAAGGAATGAAGTGGGCCATTTTAGAGAAACGGTTCACGACAACAAATATGGAATCATGCCTCCGAATAGTCTTGGGAAGTCCAAGCACAGAGTCCATACTGATGTCCTGCCAAGGGATGAATGGGATTGACAAAGGCGTGTATAATCCTGTATTCTGTTTCCTTTGCTCTGCCAGTTGATAGGTACGACATTGCCCTATAATTTTGGCCACGTCCTACTTGAGGCTTGACCAATGAAATCTTAGTGAGTTGTGGAAGAATTCAAAAGTGGGTGCGAAGCTCTCCCTTTTCGAAGGGCTGACGGGTCACCATCTGCACGTAGAAGTTTTCTCTGGATTAGGTTTTCCTTAGGTTTTCCTCTTTTCATTCATATTTCCTAAACCCTAGCCTTAGTTTGCATTAGCCCTAATTTATTTGCCCATTTTTTTCACCAAAGGGTTCCTTGAATTGAGATTGGGGAATCCCTTAGATTAAGGACTGTTTGCTATGCATGTGTGGTTGATTTCTATTTCCTTTTGAGCATCATTTGGTTTATAAATTTTATTGGTTCAGTCCTAGCCTATGTAGGCTTGGACCCGCATAGATCTTCCTTTACTTGAATGTTTGGACTTTTTATGTGGGATATGGAATCTATGTAATTGTTTCTGAACTAAGGTGATTTTAAGCCTGAAATCTCACACATCATGTTTAATTTCATGTCTTGCATCATGTGGTTAGAAGAAAGCAATTTTATTCCTAAAGTCAAAAAGTGGCGGGCCTCGTTTAGTGTGGAGGGATGGACTGGTCATAGGCTTATGTCGAAGCTCATATTTCTCAGGATGGGTGAAATCCATGACTTGATGGACTCATTGCTCATTGGTGCCAAGTTTACCTCGTCCAATTTGTAAGAGATACTCGCCATGTCTAGGTTAGATTCTTGGTCTCCATTGATTGGGAAGAGGGTTTTTTGGGTGTTGTTCAACATGCCCTGCCTCACACTGTGTCCGATCACTGTACTGATGTGAGCAACCATGGGCTTCTGAAGCCCTTTTGGTTTGAGCTTTTGTGGTTAGAAGAAAGTGATTTTATTCCTAAAGTCAGAGTGATGGGCCTTGTTTAGTGTGGATGGATGGGTTGGTCACAGGCTTATGACGAAACTCAGATTCCTGAAAAGGCAAAAATCAAGGACGAAGAAATCTCATGTTGGCTCAATAGCAAAGGAGAAGCTCAGAATGTTGTAGGCTATTCAAGCTACTGGTAGGAAAGAAGAAGTGGCTCTTCCCAATAATGATGTAATGGAGTGTCATGTTTGAAGCTTCAGTTTGAAAGCCATATGAAACAAGAAGAATTCAAATGCCACCGTGGTTCTACTTCTAGGACAGTGTGGTTAAAGGAAGGCCACAAAAACGATATGTTCCTCCATGGACTTCTTAATGCTGTAAGAAGGTACAATTGGATCCACAGCCTCATGGTAAATGAGGAGAGGATTGAGGAGGAGAATGATATTTATCAGTCGATAGCAAACTATTATTCAGATTTCTTGTCTGAAGAGGGATGGACTCATCCCAAGATGGACAATCTTTTGTTGTTCTAATTGACGATACAGTGGCTGCTTGGTTGGAAAGGATTTTTGGAGGCTGTTTGGTTGTTAGGGAATTCACTCCCTGGTGTTTATGTTTCCTGGGGAATGTAAAAGTTTTCCTAGTATTTCCTGAGGAAATATTAAAGTTTGTTTGGTTGATACACTGGGTTTCCTGGGGAAACCTGGGAAAAGTCTAAAACTCTGTTTTAATTCTCTAGGTTTCTCATTCCCCAGCTAAAAATTGGGGCAAGTTTTTTTTGAGGAAAAGCTGGGAATGGAATTCTGGGGAATGTAAAAACCAACTAAAAAGAGCCAACCAAATTCCCCCCTTGAGAAGGTAAGAGTTGTGGAAGTGATCAATAATCTACGCAGAAATAAGGCTCCTAGCATGATGGATTTCCCATATCCTTCTTCCAGATTTTTGGGGAGATGTCAGGGGCAAATGAATGGTCTTTCATCTCTGAATTTTTGCAAGAGAGAGGTTACCTGAGGGCATTGATGCGTCATCTTAGTTTCCAAGAAGGAAGGTGCAAAGTGCTTGATAGACTATCGGTTGATTAGCCTAATTGGGGGTCCTTATAACATCTTGGCTGAAGTTTTGGCTTCCAGACTCCACAAGGTCATAGGGGGATTTCAAAATCTGTGAAGGTTGGAAAAGTACACAGATTCTAGAGGCTACAAATTGTTTTAGATATTCTCCTCAGGCTTGCTATTGAGCTATTTTGTTCTTATCTTCTTTAAGATCAGATTTCAAGGGAGTGGTGATCATATGGGAAGAAGGTACTACTATTCTTCCTAGTGCCATTCTTCTTGCTTTACATTGATGTAGTTACTACTTGTGATGACATGGCCTCTATTTGTGAGCTTTAACTGTATCTTGGTTGTTAGTTTGACATCAATAATCAGAGTTCACTCAAATACTTATCCCCAATGAGAATGTTTCCGATCTCACGGGGATATCTTGATTCGTCAAAGAAAGTACACTTATCTATGAAGAGGCACCAAAAAAACTTTGGGCTCGACCCTTGCCTATGCTGTGGAGCAAGATCATCACCTCTATGGTCATGAAGGTGATTGACTGTAGGATACAAAAATGTATCAGTGGTTAGTTGGGAAGCTGATCTTACTGTTACAAAACTTAATATTGCATATGTGGTGTGTTGTTAGCCAGTTATTGCACTTCCATTGGCACCGTATTTTGAGGCAGTGGATTGGATTCTTTGAATCTTCTCCTCCTGGCTGTGGATTGATATATTTCAAGCACCAACATCATAGGTTATTCACTCATCTTGATGCTGATTGGACTGGTTCAGCTTCTTATAGTTATTCAGCATCTCGGTGCTGTTGATTTTTGGCTTTTCTGATGATGAAGCCATGTATCTTGCATGCGGCAGACCAATCGTGCATTACTGGGGCTGCGAATTCTTCTTTTGTGTTGCTGACAAATGTCTTAAATCTGTTAATGAGGGTTCGATGACATCGAAGCCAGTTTGATGACATCAAAGCCGGTCGATGACATCGAGTTTTTTTTTGGGATTTTTAGCCCCGGTCGCTGGACTGTTTTTGTCATTTTTCGATGACATCGAAGCTAGTTCGATGTCATCGAAGGTTTACGCAGATTCGTTTGCGGAAATGCAGATTCTGCGATTTTTGTTTCTTATTCTGGTTCTACTTGTTTCTAAAGCTATATAAAGAGTTGTATACGGAACTAGGAGGGATTCTAAGCTTTCTAAAAAGGTTCTAGGGTTTCTAAAAGGGGGCTCTAGGGTTTCAAGGGGTGAGAAAGGTGAGGTTTGAGGATTGCTCAAGCCGGGTAAGTCATCTATCTTTGTAAGTTGTGCTCTCATAGTGAAAATTTTGTCGCTTTGTGCCATGGTTTTTTCCTGAAAGGGTTTTCCACGTTAAATCTGTGTTCTTCTTTGGTTTGCTTGGTGCTCTTGAATTGCTATTCTAGATCCATGTTTGTGTGATTCCGCAACACAAATCCCAACAAGTGGTATCAAAGCAATTGTTAGGGCACAGATCTGAATCTGAAGGATTAGCAATAATGGGTAACACTAAGTTTGATATTGAGAAGTACTCGGACACAAATAATTTTGAGTTATGGAAGGTTAAGATGATTAACCTATTAACCAAACAAGGCAAGATTAAGGCTCTTGAGGAGTGAAAATCTACTATGAAAGACAAAGAATGGGAAACCCTTTATAGTAATGCTTTAGCCTCTATCCGTTTGCGTCTCATGAATGAGGTTCTCTACAATGTTATGAGGGAGAAAACTGCGGCTAAGTTATGGGCGAAATTAGAGGATGTCTATGCAAAAAAATCCTCTGAAAATTGCTTATACTTGAAGCTATAGTAGTATAACTTCAGGATGGCAGAGGGTGGAGATCTAGAGGCCCACATCAGCAACTTTAATAAATTGGTGGTTGGATATGGAGGAAGTGATCAAAGATGAGAAACAAGCATGTATGTTGTTAAATTCTCTTTTAACATCGTATGAGTCATTCAAAGACATGATGTGCACTGCAAATAAAACCTTAAGTGTCGACACCGTTATTTTAGCTCTTCAAGGGAAGGCCATGAGAAAGCTTAATGGTGGCATGGGGACATCTTTCGATGCACTGATTATGAGGGGCATAAATTCTAAACAAGGTACAAGATTTTCAAGTTTTAGATCCAAATCTAAGGGCAAGGGCAAATGAAAGTTAAAGTGCTGGAATTGTGGGATGGAAGGACACATGAAGAAGGATTGTGCAAATCCTAAATATAAGAGAAGAATCTGAGGCTTCATACAGGGAGGTCAACGCTGCTACGTCAGATGGATCGAGTGGATGTGATGGTGATGTCTTGTCTGTGTCTGCGATCAAACGCCCATAGGATGAATGTAGGGGCGAGTGAATTCTAGACACAGGGACATCCTTTCACATGACTCCTCATCTGAGTTGGTTCACCAGCTATAGAGAGTGCGATGGTGGACAGGTGTTTATGGGTAATGACAATGCCTGCAATGTTGTGGCTGTTGGTATGGTGCGCATCAAGATGTTTGATGAGATAGAGCATACCCTGATCGTGGTAAGGCACGATCCTGACATGAAGAGGAGTCTGATTTCTCTCGGTGCACTTGAGACTATAGGTACAAGTTCACGGGTATTGATGGTGCCCTTAAAGTATCTAAAGGGGCATGGGTAATCATGAAAGCGTAATGACTCGGTAATTTTTACAGGTTGATCAGAAGCACTTTAATAGGTGGAGCTGCAGTGGCTGTAGTGGATTTCACCTCTGCACGTGTGTGGTATGCTGACCATGGCCACATGAACGGGTAGGGCATGAAGGCTGAGATGCGCGGACAGAGATACAGAGCAGGTGGAGCAACCACCTGTGAGAAGAATCACACAACATAATAGCAGGATATCAGTGAGGTACATGGATGTTTCCAACATCGCATATGCTCTCATTAAAGATGAGGGGGATTCGTCTACTATTCAGATAGCTCTAGGTGAACCTGGTGCTGAGAATTGGAAGGTGACTATGGACGATGTGATGGACTCGTTGTACCAGATTGACACATGGGAGCCGGTGGAGCTTCTAGTGGGCCGGAAAGCGGTTGGATGTAGGTGGATCTTTAAGAAGATACAATATGGATACAGAGCAAGGATGGTAGTGAAGGGTTATGCTCAAAGAGAAGAGATCGACTTCTCAGAGATATTCGCGCCAACGGTATAACAAGTATCTATCAGATTCGTGTTGGCGCTGGTTGCCCAATACGATCTTGAGCTGAAAGGATGGATTTGGAGACAATACTTCTACATGCGAAATCGGAAGTCTTGTTATTCATGAAGCAACCAGAGTGGTTTGAAGTTTAAAGGGGCTGAGAAAAAAGTTTGTAGGAGGTCGTGATACGACCTGTCCCCTAGGCAGTGGTATAAAATTTGATTCTTTCATGGTGAATCAGGAATTGTATATTGATGACATGTAGATCACCAATCATGTCATGTCTAGAATCAACGTACTAAAGACTAGGTTAAGTGGGATATTCGAGATGAAGGATCAGGAGGCTGTAAAGATGATTCTTGGCATTGATATTCATAGAGACTGGAAGAGGAACAGGCTTTGGTAATCACAGGTAGAATACCTTGACTAGGTATACAATGCACCAGGCAAAGCCAGTGAGTGTTCTCTATGTGGCTCACTTCAAGTTTTCCTCAGGACATGTCCCAAAATAGATGAAGAAAAGCCGAATATGTCTCATGAGCCTTATTCAAATGCGGTTGACAGTGTATGCCATTGTCTGTATTAAACCAATTATTTCACAGGCAATTGGTGTTGTGAGCAAATACCCTGACAAATAACACTGGGAGGCAGTGAGATAGTTACTTCGATACATTCGAGATACAAAAGACTACGTCTTATTTTTGATAAGACAAGAGCAAAGGTGGTTGGGCATGTGGACTCAGATTTGGTAGACATGCTCACTAAGATTGTTCCTCCAGAGAAGTTCAAGTTATGTGCAACTTCTTTGGGCTTGGGGATGGCGTAAAAGGAGGACGGAGTGTGCACAAGAAGCGTGGATGAAGCTATGATGTGAGGCAGAGATAAGAGAAGAAGACAAGGAGATATGTTTGAAGATTGAAGACATGGTGGAGATTGTTGCTAATAGATGTCTTAAATCTGTTAATGAGGGTTCGATGACATCAAACCAGCTTCGAAGACATCGAAGCCGGTCGATGACATCGAGTTTTTTCGAGATTTTTAGCCCCGGTCGTTGGACTGTTTTTGTCATTTTTTGATGACATCGAAGCTAGTTTGATGTCATCGAAGGTTTATGCAAATTCGTTTTTGAAAATGCAGATTCTTTGATTTTTGTTTCCTATTCCGGTTCTACTTGTTTCTAAAGTTATATAAAGGGTTGTATATGGAACTAGGAGGGATTCTAAGGGAATTCTAAGGCATTCTAAGTTTTCTAAAAGGATTCTAAGGTTTCTAAAAGGGGGCTCTAGGGTTTCAAGGGGTGAGAAATGTGAGGTTTAAGGATTGCTCAAGCCAGGTAAGTTATCTATCTTCGTAATTTGTGCTTTCATAGTGGAATTTTTGTTGCTTTGTGCTGTGGTTTTTTCCCAAAAGGGTTTTTCATGTTAAATCTTTATGTTCTTCTTTGGTTTGCTTGGTGCTCATGGATTGCTATCCTAGATCCATATATGTGTGATTCCGCAGCACAAATCCCAACATGTTGAAATTGGGGTTCTTATTGTTTCCCAGTGGATGTGTTTTCAGATAACCAGGAGGTGCTCTATTTTCTCCAATGTAGTTTTTCTTGAGTGGTCAAAACATATTTGGTTGATTGTCATTTTGTCTATGATGAGATTTTTGGACCTGTAATTGCTACTCCATATGCACACAATGAATCATGTCTGCATTCTGCAAGATAGTCAAAAAGGCACTTGGGTGACTAACTAGACGATTGTTTTGTTAAGATGAACATGAGCAACAATATGCGTCAACTTGAGAGGCAGCACTGAGAAAACTATCTATTTTGCTTTATCTTTTATCCTTATTTTATGTCAAAGAGCTGTTTGTCATCATGTAATTCAGAATGTCATAGGTGTCCATTTAAACTATTATTCTTTTAATATAAAATGGACAGGTGACCTAGAACTAGAAGGGGTCTGGATACTCTTTCCCTTGTCTTCCTGTTTGCACTTTTGGTGGAAACTCAAACTGAAACAGTCTTCCAAAGAACGCAAATCAGTATTTGCAAGAACAAGTAGAGCGTTAGTCAGTTACTATATCAGACAGTTATGCATAACATTTTTGGATATTGCCAACGCTTCTTGATCCACGAATCAAACAGCACAAGCTCTGGAATTGAGATTTCAGTTGTTGGCCTTGGCCATCTTTTGATTTGTTATCTACCTTAGTGCCAAATGTTAGTGTCTCATTTCAAATACTTCTTTTCACTGTTGTGAAAGGAAATAAATGAAAATTGCAAAAATTTACTTGGCCACTCTTTATTGGTTCATCTCATGTTGTTTATTAACTTTGAGATACTTTAATATAGTTGAGCTTCGATGTTTAAATATGACACAAGATTGGTATGTATGTATGTTTCTATTTATGTATTATGTGTGTATATGTATATACATGGGGAATCCTAACCCCCTCCTGGGGAGTTTAGCAACGTCCCCAAAGTTTTTAAAGGACACATGGGATGACCAATCATCAATCCGGGCTGTCCATTCAATGGTAGTATCCGGAGCAAGCCATGGTGCAAGAGTCACGCCGGTCGGATGGCCCTAACTGTTTGAATGGAGCCAATTTGTCATCACCGTCCATCTTTTAACCCATAGATTAAGGAACAAAGCCCTCAGTGATGGATTGAGACTATGCTTTATGATTGCGCATGTGTGCTTTCGTGCGTATGCGTGTTCATGGGGAGGTTAATTGCATCCACAAAGCTCTTAAACGACACATGGGACAACCAACCGTCGATTTGAATTGTCCATTCATTCATATAAGTAGGGACAAACCATGGTGCAAAAATCATTCCAATCAGATGATCCTAAACATCCGATCAATAGCATGGAAAATGGAGAGTCAAGATTGAGCGGAGAAATAAAATAGGTCTGGTCATCATATTAAACATCAATCTGATAGATCTCACCTTGTATTGCATCTGATTTTGAAGTAGCGCTTTTGTTTTATGATTCTAATCATGTGATCCGTGGCTCATATAAAATGGACAGTTGTAACAAATTGGCCCCATTTAAAGGTTTGGATCATCCAATCAGTGTGATTCTCGCACCATGGCTTGCGTCCAATGGTACTATTAAATAAATCCTCATGATTGATGATTCCACGTCCTGCATGTCATTCAAAAGCTTTGGGGATGTTGCTAATGCCCCACATGGTGGGGGGATGCACACACAAACACACACATAGACACACCTATACATGCACACACGTGTCTGCATACATACATATAGTTACTTACATATCCAAGTCAGCATACATACGTGTGTTTGTAATGACTAATGACACATGGACCATCCATTCATTATTACAAATTGCAGCAATCCATTGTGCAAAAAATCTCGCCAATCAGATTATCCTAAATGTCTAATCATTATCATGGAAAATGGACAGTCCAGATTGAGCGGACAAGTTGGTCCAATCATCATCTTGAAACATCTATTCAATAGATCCCACTTTGTATTGCTTATGATTTAGAGTAATTCATTGGTTTGATGATTCAAAAGAATTGATTTATGACTCCTAAAAAAGGATAGCTATAACAATGCCTCATTCAAAGGGTCCAATTAGCATGAATCTTGCACTGTGGCTTGATATGAATAGTACTATTGGATCGACCATCTTGATTAGTGGTTGGGTGTCACCTGTCATTAAAAAACTTTGGAGACCTTAACATTTGTATGTTTTTTTTTTTTTTTTCTTGCGGGGGGGGGGGGGGGGGGGGGGGGGGGGTTGTGTGTGTGTGTGTGAGAGAGAGAGAGAGAGAGAGAGAGAGAGAGAGGAATATCTCCCGTGAGCAATACTACACTTGGCTATGCTGTGAGCAATCATTTGTGTTGTAGGATTTAATCAGATGGCTGACGTTTTAATTTCTTGAGAGAGGATTTTGGAATTTAAGAAATAAAGGAACTACGGAAAAACAATTTGCTTAGCACTCCCTCTCTCTCTCTCTTTTATTATCTTTCTCAATCCTGAACAAGTAGCAACCTCTCTTTCCTAACCAAAACCCTAAACCATGCCCTTACTCTTTCTTAATCGAAACCAAACCCTCACTTCTCCCTCTCCTAACCTATTGATCCTCTCAGTCTCTTAAGATCTCTACTGTGAGAGAAGATTCCTCTGTGTGTGTGTGTGTGTGTGTGTGTGTGTGTGCCCCCTAAACAAGGTAAAAAAAAAAAAAAAAAAAAAAAAAAAAAATAGTTGTGTAAGGGCTGTAATGTAATGGTAATGGTAAGGGCCATTACACAATACAGGGTCATAATGGCTTGTGTCAAATATTTCATACTGTGATGTGCCCTAAACGGTTATTATGACCATGCATCACAGCCTAGGGCAATTATGCACATATAAGTCCCCTTTTGGGGGCTATTCTCTTTTTGATATGTTTGTTTCTTGAGACCATTTTTTAACCCATTGTCGATTAGATTTGTGCAATTTTGAAGATTAAAACACAAGATGTAAGCCATTTTTTAATAATTGAAGATCTGGGGTTGAATTTGGTGAAAATTGAAAAAAATAGGTAAACACACATTTTTGTTTATTTTTTGTTGCTGCAAATGTATTGATTTAATATTATATCACCAAATTGACCAAATCTTGATAGATTTGTGTTCAATTTTCCCATCTTTGTATAATTTTTCAATTTGCTTTGTATTTTTACTAGTTTTTATATAATTTCTAGCAATTTTAATCTTTTAATTTTTCATAAAATATTTCTAGTATAGATTGTTCAAATACATGAATGGAATTTTGATATGCACATGTATGGACTATGGAGTAAATCAAATTTCATCTCCTTTTTTTTTTTTTTTTTTTTGTGTATTTTTTGTAATTTCATCTCATTTCTAGGTTGAATAGTGACATTTTCTTTTTAAACTTTTTCTTCAAATTTCTTGAGGGAGTTGTCAAATGCTTTGGGATATGCATTAGTGGAATGAATCCCATGGATTGCATGAATTTCGATGCATTGTGGGGGCATTCGTGATGCAGGATGCATGCATGTGGCTAAATAATCAAGTGAGATCAATCAGCGACTTGATCTAAATAATTAAAATTTACAAACTATGCTAAATCATCATACATATCGAGAATCGAGCATTTGACTATGAGAATTCCAGGCCACATGTAATAACTATGCATTGGATGGCCATTAAAACACTAACTGATAGGATCTTATGGATGTAGAAACATCCAATTAGCATAGGAACTAATTTAACTTCAAAGGGAAGCCATTACTAATTAGGGTTTGCTCAATTAGGGTTTAGGTTAACCTAGGGTTCATGGGATTTAGGGGAAAACTAAAATTAGGGCTTAAGTTGGTTGATTGGTTAAAGGATTAGGGATTTTCAAGTCTTAATTGATAGGAATTGTGGGTGAGGGTTCGATTCCCCTCCTTGTCTTTTCCCAATACACATGGTTGTGGGTGATTGCGTGTATCCGCAGGGATTAGTCTCACTTCAAAAAGAGGTGGGGACACCCTGTGTGTCTTCAAAAAAAAAAACAAAATTGATGGGAATTGTAGAATTGGAGGGTTGGGTGTTTGGAAATTGGGCTCAATTAGGGTAAATAGAAATCTAGGGTTTAGATGGTTTGGGAAATTTGGGAATTTGGGGATCTAGGGTTTAGTCTAGGTTAAAGGTATGGGGTTCAAGGGTTTTTTATGGGAAAACAAAGAGGAATCAAGGGTGATGCCAGGCTGAACGTACAACCAGCTATGATGGGTCACATTTGTGGCCGTACGGTCACACGTGTGGACTGTTTTGGCTAGGGTTTGGTGATTTCAAAGGTTTGGGTTAATGTGGATGATGAAAAGAAGGAAGGGATTCGGGTGGTAACAGATCAAAAGTGAAGAGGAAAGAGATGAAAGTTTGTGAAGAATATCTCTTTACAGAGAAAAGAGAAGATGGAAAATAAAAGGAAGCCTCGCACCTCCGTTGAAGAGCAATGGCTACACACCAAACCTACTATCCAAATCACTTGGAAGCAATCTTCAAGTCACATGAAGAATGAGAGAACTTGAGATTTTTTTATTATTTTATTTTTTATTAATGAAATCATAACATGGAGAGCGCTCCCCTATTGTTATTTTACCAAATTACCCCTAAAAAAAGAAAACGTAACATAAAACTCATAAAAGGTCCAAAATGTAAAATAAACTAATGAATAAACCCTAAAACAAATCTATGCCATCAAATGGCCTATATGTCGTCCATCGGCCCATGTGGTTGCGATCTCCATACAACGGTGATAATGGCCCAATACTTCTCGGAATGTAGCTCATGATGATCCGTGCCTAGTGGGCCCCATGTACGGGTCTCTAGCCAAAAAGATATTGGTGCCCTCCTCGCATACACTTGGAAAGATGACATGCGGATGTCCTCATCAATTCGAGTGGTCCCAAATCGGCCCAACACTAATTATCCGAATTTAATTTTAATTATTTCCTATTTCTTGAGGTGAATGGTGTCAAATGGCAATGATATACATTAGTAGGATGACTTTCAGATATTGCATGAATTTTGTGCAGTTTTGGGGGCATTTGAGTGTGTACCTAAATCGGCTCAACACTATTCATCCTAATTTAATTTTTACATTCTCCCTCAAACTTATATTGAACCATTATATTTAGAATATTAAATATAGGAGTTTTGAAGTTAGTCTTAATCCTCATATCTTAATCATATCATCACGTAGCCCATGACAACATTCTTACCAAAAAATGGCCCGTTACACCATCATAAACATGCTCAAAACCAGAAAAGAATACACATTTGGAATCCTCTATTTTTTTTTTCTTTTTTCTTTTTTCCTTTTTTGTACTAGTATTTTTCTTTTACCTTTTTTTTTTTCCTTAAGAAAAAAAAAATGTAAAAGTTACAGGGCTGTAATGGCCATTATGTCACATAATGTGACAATCCAATTGGTGGCTGTTAACATTATTGAATATTTTGCTCCTAACCCATGGACTTTCTTGTTCTCTTGAGATCTCCTATGATGAAGAAGAGGGGGAGGAGGAAAAAGAAGAAGACAAAGTAGTTGGAGAATACATTATGGTGTGAACCGATGTCCCATGGTGAAGAGCTTGATTGGCTTTTTGTTGGTTTGAACCATCATGGGTAGCTTTTATATATGCCCAAACATAGTTGTGATGGGATGCACTGTTTGCTTTAGTTGTCCAATGTATCGTGTATTATTCCTTGAATGTGATTGTGCCTTGTGGAGGCGGATGCATGGGCCAACCGTCATTTTCTCAGCAACCCCAAATTACCCCTAGATGGACACTTTGTAGAGAGCATTTTTTTTTTTTTTTTTTAAATTATTTGTTATAAATGATGTGTACATTTCCAAAGGGAATTTAGAAATGAAGAAACAGAGAGACAAAATATTAGAGTCGACAAAGAAGAACCTATTTATCCCTTTACTGAAGTTGTTGTATTTGGATACTTGAGAATGTGTTGTAGTTAAACACTTAGATTGAGTTAAATCTGTTCTTTTTCCATGACAAATGAGCCAAAATCAAATTCCAAAGAATCACGATTTCAAGTCACCCAATTAATGACACCGAAACCATGATTGCAAGTCATCCAATGAAGAAAACCGAACTCACCATTTGTTTCAACCTAATGAATGGCCACAGAACTATGTTGATTAAGTAATGATCCACATTGATGGTGATTTGCAGTTTTCTTTTTTTGGCAAGTCAAGCCTATGGTACTTGATTCCAATATTTCAGGAAGGGTCTGAAATGAATCACCTTATAGTGGCCAATTGAGCCTTAAAGCATTCCACTGAGCCATTAGGATTGTATTTAACCATACACACCCATTGACACCCAACCACGCGTTTTCTAGTAGGTAAGTTAATTGCGATGGACAACACCAACTCCTCTTCCATTGCTTGTTTCTATTGATCATGGCGGAGAGCTTCTTGGAAAGAATGAGAAACAAATAAGACAACAAGGAGAAAGCAAATTTATGAAAAGATGGGGATAAAACAACGAAGGAAACAAAATGAGAAATAGGATGTTGAGTGCAAAAATGTATACGCTTGTGAAGAGATAGGTATATCGCCTTTATTAGATGCTAAAGAAGGAGATTTAAGAGGACGATGATCTTTAGACGAAGCAGGAGAATTGGTGGAAGCCATGTTGGATGAACTTCATTACCACGCTTAGAATGTCTGGAGTAGACTTGAAATAATGGAATTAAACGTTGTATGGGCATTTCTCCTTATGTAAGTACTATGTTAGGCACGATAGGAAGAGTAACAAAAACTCTCTAAATTGCAATGACTTAACTAAGTCTTTAGAAAAACAAGTACTTTCAAAGAATGTGAAATTAGCTGAGACATAACATTTGTGAGAGATAAGATTGTAGTATTTGTATCTTCGTTCTGTACGTGAATATCCAAGAAAGATGCACTTAATAGTTTTTTGTTCAAACTTGTCTAGGACATGATCTAACTGATGTACGAAACACACACACTCACACACCTAAACACCTTAGGAGGGATAGTAAACACAGGAATACCAGGACACAAAACAAATAAAAAGATTATTTTCCATCCAAAACAAATGAAGGCATTTGATTTATTAAATGGCATGCAATGAAAATTGTATCACTCCAAAACATTTTGGAAAGCTTCATATTAAATAACAAAGCTCGAGTAACCTCAATCAAACACTGATTCTTATATGCAGTGACACAATTTCGTTGTGGCGTGTGTGTACATGAGGTTTGATAAATAGTGCCATAGGATGAGAGATAAATTAAATTGATAAAATACATATTTCCTGGCATTATCTAAACATAAAATAGAAACCTTAGTACTGAATTGTGGTGGCATTTCTATATGAAATTCTTTAAAACAGGAAAACACTTCATAATGATCTTCATTAAATATACAAGGTTATGCAGGAATAGCTGTCAAGAAAAATAATGAAATACTTAAAATCAAATAAACTAGTTATATAAATTGGACCAACACATCAGAATGTACTAAAGAAAAAGGACTATCATTCCTTGTGTCCACACGAAGTGGAAATAAGAGATTATGATCTTGCTTAACTCGCAAGCTTCACATTCTAAGTCAATCACATAAGACAATGATGGAACAAGACTCTTGAAACTACTCAATGAAAGGTGAGTAGGCTTTCAATGCCACTGATAAAGTGAAGCATCTATTTGTGATTTAATTCTAATTATTCTGTTGTTGAGATTATATAGACCATTCACTTCATGTCATCCATCAATCGTCCTCCTCATCTCTGGATATTGAAGTTCACAATAGGAGAGAGAATGTAATAGAATAGATCAAGGATCTAGTTAGCTTACTTACTGATAACAGACTCAAACGAAATTTTGCAATATATAACATTAATGACAATTGAAGAGATAGTGTAGGATAGGTAGTACCTAACCAAGACACATGGGTTGGAGGAAATATGAGTAGACTTATTTAACTGAGACAAGACATTTTGCTTATGAATCGTATGGTATGAAGCTCTAGTCAATAACTCAGAGAATACTTTCAGAGAAAGCAAGACATATTATAACTGAGTGGGCAAGAGTAGCAACGGACGATGACGCATGGTTGCAATGATCTTTTAGCAATTTGGCATACTAATCCTTGGATAATGTAACTGTATCACTTGCCATACCTGACTCAGAATGAGCTGTGAGGGCTTTACTACATAGTCCTTAGAACTGCCATTGGAAGATCAAACTTGATTCTCCTAGGTTGGCTTGCGAGTGAAGTCCCCAACATGTGTCAATTATGTGGTTATGAAGCTCATAACAAGAACATTATCAATTTTTATGACCATGACCTACTCAAGTATTCTTACCACCAAAATGAACTCTTCTTGAATCTCTACCACCAAATTGTGCACCAAAACAACAACCACCACGACTTCCTCCATCTCCCCTACTAGAGGAAGAAATAAATCCTGATCAATCAGATGTAAATGAACACGGTGTGTTTACACTAACTACACATTGAACATAGACAAATGCCTTTGTAGTAGATGGACTTCACTACTTTCAAGAATTCGAGCTCGCACAGGTTCGAACTTAGGATGAAGACTAGAAAGGAATTTGATGAAACGAAATTCCTCTTGTTGCCATCTCATGGTCTCATAATCAGTTGATAGGGATGGTATACATTTAGTTCTTCCCACATACCCCACCTCATTGCGTTAAATAATTCTCACCCACACTCTTATCTCCTTGTTAAAACATAAAGATGTTTTAAATTAGCTTATATGTACGAGTTAAATTATTTTCACCCGAATACATCTCTTTTAAATTTCTCCTAACTTCTTTTGCTGTTTTAAAATAGATAACAACGCTAATATATGTGGTTCCATGCTATTCCATGACAGGGCTCTAATACAAGCAACTTGCCACCCAATCATCATAATCTATTGAGCTTTCATCAGGCTTAGGAGATGTTAGATACTTCAATTCCTTCTTCCTGTAAGAAACACTTCTACTAATATGGCCCATTGTAAATAATTTGCATCATTAAGTCTGGTCAATGTAATTTGAAGATTCGTTGACTTAGATGAGGTCAAAAGACTACTCTTAGCATAATTGTGGACGTCCATATTAAGGAAGAGGAGATCAAACACAGAAGGAAGAACTTGAACTTGAACTCACCCAACACTTGCTTTAAGAGAGCATAGATCAATGACCACCATAACCATATTGGCCATTTGATGATGAGTTCGAAGAACCCTTTACTTTCATTCACGATCTCTACATTCCCACTTAATTTTCAAATCTGGCCATAGATGCACAATGGCCCACTTTGAACCATAATGATTGGTTGCATGTGGGAGTGGACCTAAAACACACTCACGTGGCACAACTACATAACCCGCCGTATGGTGGTTGAATAACAAATGGAGGCAATTTGCGTAAATCAGCTCCCAATTTAGGGTTTCATGTTGTAGAGAGGGAAAAGAAGAAGAAGAAGGGAGAAAGTGAAAGAATGTCGAAGGAACACGATATTGGATCTTTTACCGTTCTACTACCATATTCCTTGAGTGAGATTGAGAAGGAGAGAGACTATGTGGAGAAGCAAGAAAAAGAGAGAAGGCTCTAAGAGGGGTTGATGCCCTAGCCTCCTCCTCACTTACCGTTTGGGCATTCATAATATATGTGAAAGTACAAAAATATCCCATTCTTAAGTTATTACATAATCCAAAGCCCATTAACTTAAACTCTATTCTAACACATCATCTTTAAGGACTAAAGAGGAAAATAATAATATGAAACAATAGAAACCGTAATTTCCACGTGAAGTGGGCCACATGTGAAATCATCACAGTCCATCATGGTCCGTCAACACTTTCTTCTTCTTTTATTTTTAAAATGTTTGTTTATTTATTATTATTTTTATGTGGAATGCTTTGTTTAGTCACATGGTGGAGGCACGAACATTTATTGCTAAGCGCCATTCCTTCGGTAGCTGAAATCATCTATAGTTTTTCGTAGCTAAGGTCAATCACAGACTAACTCACTTTACTTCTTAGGTGATGGCCATAATTGCAGACTTTATGCTTGTTTGGCTTCCCGCACCCACTGTTTCTCTACGACCACCACTTGCAGTCAGTGCTGGACCCATTGCTAAATTTTTCTACAGCTGCCCTGACAATGCATTTCAGGTGATTGTTCACTTGTCTAAAAGTTGTTGAATTAGTCTGTGATACAGTACAAAATCACTGATTTTGTCTGTTGGAACCCTCTTTGCAGGTTGCTTTGGCTGGAACGTCCTACTCATTTTTACAGAGAATAGGTGCAATAGTGGTAAAGTGGCAGAAATTATTTTATTCATTTCATTCACTGCAATAAGTTTAACCCTAAATTGAAAATTTTCATGATTGGTTCTACCTCCCTGCAACTTATTGTCTGCACTCTGGACTGTGTTGCAGCGTAATGGGTCAAAGCTTTTTGTGGTTGGAACAGGTGCATCTCTGGTAGGACATTTCAGCTTTTTGTCTTACATGCAGTATTAGCAGTTGCTTATATTTGGGAATTTCTACAATTCATCGTTTTTGGAAACAGTTCTACTCATTGCAGGCGTGAACTTTGAAAGATCCTGTTATTGTTCAGTGCTTCAATATGTTTTCTGCCATATAAAATAGTCATGTTGCTGCGTTGTTCTCATGTGTACCTTGTATGGATATGTTACTGAATTCTTTCTTCCCACTTTTCCTGCTTCATGTTATCTATTTTATTACAAGGCATGACCCATTGAAATGCTGGTATGGTTGCCATTGTTTACAGCATATTGAATGTTTTGTTTTTCTAGAAACTTTTTCTCTTTTAAGTGTGATGGAATCAAACTTTGAATTAGTTATTTTATGGAAGAAGACGTTACCTAATTTGTGCATGATAGAGGAATTATTTCTTGAACAATTTCAAAAAAAGAAAAAGAAAAAAAAAACACTTTTTTGGATTTTTTTGCATCAGTCCTTTTTCTTATGAAAATAAATAAAAATAAAAAACAATTATAAAATTATAAAATGAGCTTCACATCGCTAATCTAAGGCATGGTGTTGTGCGTCTAATCATCTACATCCCGTTGGGAGCATCAACATTCAATATTGAACATAAAAAAGAAGGCTTTTTCCCCCTTACAGTCACCATCCATTTGAAAATCAGAAAAAATGAAAAAAATCATAAATTGAGGTTAACATCCCTATTCTAAGGCATGGTGTTGTACATTTAATTATCCTACATTTTTTGGAAGTATTCACATTGAATATTAAACACAAAAAAGAAAGCCTACTTTCTTTGTTTTTTTCCTTATAGTCACCGTTCATCTGAAAATCAGCAGAAAATAATAATAATAAAAATAATAAAATGAGCTTAAATGTCATAATTTAAGGCATGGTGTTGTAGATCTAATCATCCTAAATCTGCTGGAAGCATTATTATTATTTTATTTTATTTGAGTTTTTTCAGCATAGTCACTGTTCATTTAAAAATTAGAAAATTTTAGTAAAATTATAAAATGTGGTTAAGATGCATGATATTATACATCTAATCATCATAGATTTGTTGAAAGCATCCATGTTTAGGAGTGTGGGGAGAAAGTGAGAAATGACTCTTATTACAAACCTAGGACAAAGTCCAAAAGAAATATAAACCAAAAGGGGCGAAGCTCCTAAAAAAGGAAAAAGAAAAAGAAAAGAATACCACACCCGATCCAAGGAAGCAAATGAGCAAAAGAAAAGGAGCCCACACACCGGGCCAAGGAGTGAAGCCCACACCCTGGGCTAGGGAATGAAGGAGGAGAAAAAAAAAAAATAGATGAGACAAGATAACTCAGTAGCATAGATCATAATGGCTGTTACAGTCACCCCTTTTTTTATGGTGACTTTTTCAACCCTGACTTGCATAACGGTTTCAGCTGATACTGTTATTTAAAGGTTGATATGGTCATTATGCAACCGTTTCGGCACACCTTGATTGTCATTATTTGAATATTCAGATTTTCTATAACACACCTGGGTTTGGATAATGAGAGGCATTCATTTGCCAGAAATATGATATTGAGTAAATCCTTAGCAGTAAATGAAGCAGCTAATGATGAAAAAAAGAAAAAGAAAGAAGAAGATACTCTCAAATAACCAGCATCTATCAATACCTGATTCACCATATAGATGTCAATATAGGCACTAAAAGAATAATCACTTGTAGCTTTTTAACACCACAAAGACACATAAGCAGATCTTAGTTGCATGATCCGTCTAACTAGGTGCGGCTCTTGCTCCCACTTTCCTACCTGTTTATACTTGAAAACATTTCAAAATAGATGCTTCCTCACTCCTGCACCTGAATCTGTTGCTGTTCACGTTATGTGAAACTATAAACAAATACTATTTATTCACACACACACAAAAAAGAAAAAGAAAAAAAGAAAGAAAGAAAAGAAAATAGATAACATTAGCTGATGCAACATGATTTTATTAGATTGATCTCTCCCAATAAACCAAGACATGCATTACTTAGAGATCAATCAACTGCAAACAGACCGCGCAAAACTCTATAGATCTGATTGGATGGGATACTTGCTGCAGACAATCAACTCTGCAGCCAGCATATTACTACCATACGGCTTATGGATGATTGTCTTTGGGCCAAAAAAAAAAAAAAACAATGACACAATAAAAGAGAGAGAAACCAAGACATGCATTACTTAGAGATCAATCAACTGCAAACAGACCACACAAATTTGAAACAATTCTATGGATCTGATTGGATCAGATGCTGCAGGCGATCAACTCTGCAGCCGGCATATTACTGCCATACGGCCTATGGATAACTGTCTTTGGTCCAAAAAAGAAAAAAAAAAATACACACAATAAAAGGGAGGGAGTGGTTACAAAATAACTCGAACCTGCCCTTGTACTGAAATGAAAACCAAAAAGCCATCCGAGTCCCATTTTTGTGAAGCAAAATAGAATGATGTATGTATTTGTGTACATGTCCTCTATATTTAAACATTGAAATGGGATTCTGTAGTATCAACGCTTCTCTTTATATTTTCCTTACCGAATTTTCTAAATTATCTAATTTTTTACTGGATGTTAATATTCTCTACAAACATTTTTTTTTTCTCGGCACAACAATATGGATTATACAATAAGTTGTCTCCTTAACATTCTAGAGTTTGATGTCGTTGGAAAGCCCATAAAATTAAGCCTCTTATGTCATTTAGTGGAAATTATTTCCATTCCTTGTATATTCTGATTATGTGCATAAATAAAATTTTGGTGTTATGTCACTCTTATATATTCTAATTGTGCTAATATGTGCATGTGCATGTGTGTGTTTCTGCCTGTTCGCCTGTGTTTATGTGTGTGTGCATGCATCCACACATTGTCTCTCTTATCTTGAAGTAAAAAAAAAAAATTATACTGAATTATGTCAGCATCTGACAGAAATTGGTTACATTTCAGGTTGGTACAGGTATAACAAATGCCCTAATTAATGCAAGAAAGGCAATTGACAAGAATTTTGCTGGCGAAGCGGAGGACGTACCTATATTATCAACCAGTGTTGCCTATGGTGTCTACATGGCGGTTTCTAGCAACCTTAGGTAAGCCCTACTAATGACTGATAAGCAGAACTATTCTTAGTTGTCTTATTATTATTATTATTCTTATTTTTTATCAGCAATGAAACATTTTTTTCAACAGACGAATGCTATAACCATCCATTAAGATAATGGGATAAGCACTATGAACACAAAAGGAAGGATGGTCCTTCTCAAGCATATCAATTATGGAATTGGCTACTCTGGACATGTGATACAAGATCACTCAATCCATGCATAGAGTCCATGAAAGGGGGCCCTACAGGCTTGGCAATTGAAGATTGAATGAGAGAAGTCATCTGATTGGACTTTGGGGCCCACAAATCCAGTTGGATGGTCCACAATAAAGAAACAATTGGATTGTGCATCCCACAAGTCCAACCAGTGATGATTTCAGTCCTTATCAACTAGTTGTTCAATTTGAGGTTTATATGCAAACTGTACAGCATATACAGCCATATGTTGTATATAATCCATGTTCTGATTTGAGGCCTGTACGTACATTCATACAGATGAACATCACGTACAATCAATCAACGGTACAG
Source organism: Magnolia kwangsiensis (assembly GCA_037074715.1). Taxonomy (NCBI): domain Eukaryota; kingdom Viridiplantae; phylum Streptophyta; class Magnoliopsida; order Magnoliales; family Magnoliaceae; genus Magnolia; species Magnolia kwangsiensis. The sequence continues at coordinate 28,076,035 of CM073579.1, forward strand.
CTGGAAGAATCCATACAATTTTACATAAGGCGTGTATGATTGATGTATAGAGAAGTACAATTATGTCTGTAATTATTATTTGCAACTTCTTTGGCTTCGTTATTTAGTTACTCCCTTTCATGGTAATTTGACTACAACTAGACCATTGTATGTGGACCAATGAAATGAAATGTAAGTAGGGAAAGAACAATCTAGAAACTTCTTTTTGAGGATTCTAGAGATAGTAGAGACCTATTGTTGATATTCAAGAATGAAAAACCATGAGAACATAATGAAAAGATTAAGAAGAGAAAAGGAGAAATGAGAGGAGGAGAGGAAACATGGGGAGAGATTAGATTAGTCTCCCATCTAGTAGGAAGAAGAAATTACAATAGTGCCACTCAGGGGTAAAATGACTTAAATACCCCCCTTGCAATATAACTAAAAAATTTCTCTATACTCCGCTTCAAGTGGGAGAATAGGTGACAATCATGTCAACTTGTCAATGATACGATGAAGAGAGTCCTGACATCGGCCAATTGCTGGTGAAGACATCGGCCAATTGCTCCCCTAAGTGAACAAACGGTGTCTCAATCTCCTAGCTAACTTGCATAAAATGGCAATCAATCTCAATATACTTAGTATGCTCATGAAAAATGAGATTATTAGCAATGTGAATGGAGGCTTGATTGTCATGGTGTAATGGAATGAGATTAGAAGAAGGATGGCTAAGCTCTTCTAATGGTGTTTGAAGCCAAATGAGCTCACAAGTTGCATGAGACATCACCCAATACTCAACCTCTATAGTAGACGAAACTAACAATTGACTACGTACTTTTCTATGTGACAAGATTGCCATCCATAAATGAACAGTAACTAAACGTAGATTGTTGATCAAGAAGGCTACCAACACCATTAACATTAGAGTAACTAAAAATGTAAAGGTGACCATACCTCTGAAATCATAAACCTTTGCCAAGAGCCAATTTCAAATAATGAAGAATCCGATAAATTGCAGTAAGATGGGCAGTACAAGGAGCATGTATAAACTGATTGACGTTGCCTATAACATATGATATATTAGGTTGGTAATAATTAAATATGTGAGACAGCCAACCAAGCGGCGATGCATACCAGGATAAAAAGAAGATCGTCATTGTTAAAACTGATCTTCTGATTAACATCCATAGGTGTAGCAAAAGTCTACACCCAAGCATTCCAGTCTCTAATAATAGTTAAAGAGCGTATTTCCGCTGAGAGAGGATAATCTCAGACTTCGATTGAGCAACCTCAATCCTAAGGAAATAACGAAAAACTCCAAGATCCTTGATCTCAAACCGTGTTAGGAGGAAAGATTTAAGATTTAAAAAAATACCCGCAGTATCATCACCAATCATCACAATATCATCAACATAAACAATCAAAATCATAATACCAGTGAAGTGACAGCATACAAAAAGAGAATGATTGGCATGACTGTGAAAATATCTAAAATCCAGAAGAGCTCAGCTAAACTTGTCAAACCAAACTTGATGAGGCCACTTAAGACCATAAATGGACATTTTCTAACAACACAAGCTATGAGCAACTAGTCAAAGTCAACCATGGTGGCTGATCCATACACACCTCCTTTGTAAGATTACCATGTACAAATTGTGCTCTTCACATCCAGCTGAATTAATGGCCAAGACAAATTTGCAGCCAAGGAAATGATCACACGAACATAATTAAGTTTAGCCAATGGAGAAAATGTCTCAAAATAATCCACACCATATGCATGCATGTATCCCTTGGCTATTAATCGAGCCTTGTATCTATCAATAGAACCATCTAGTGTAAATCCAATAACATCCAATAATCTGCTTCCCTCAGGTAAAAGAACTAACTTTCATGTATTATTTTTCTTAAGAGCTTACATCTCTTTCCTCATAGCTTGTTTTTAGTCAAAACTACTCAAAGCCATATAGAGGCTGCTAAGGACTTGAAAGATTGAGAAAGATACTGAAAGAAAACAAAGTTAGTGATAGGATGCTTAGTACAACAATGTATAGGCTTTCACAAAGCAATAGGAAGATCATCGGGAGAATGAGAGGTAATACATGAACCATCAATGGAAGCAGATGGAAGGATGGAGAGCTTATTAGTGGAGGATTTATTCTGGTGCTAGTACACACAAAGTTGCTTGGGAAAGGAACTAGAAGGGATATAGTCATGTAGTGGAAGCTCTCCCTAACTAGTAAGAGGGTCATATAGTGAATGCCCTTATGGAGAGAAATAAGAGATATCCTTAAAGAATGTGACATCAACAAAATATTCCTCTTACCAGTTAGAGGGTTAAAACATTTATACTCCTTTTGAGAATGAGAATAACCTATGAAGACACTTTACCAACCTTCAAATCAACTTGTCATTACTACCATTGAGAATATATATATATATATATATATATATATATATATATATATATATATATATATATATATATATATAACTTTGGAATTTTTATTGAAAAAAGACCGCAGCCAAAGAATACAAGAAACCAAAAGAAAACAAGAAAAGAAAAATTACAACTCTTGCCAAAAATCAAGAAAATGGGCAAATAGCTTTTGATGCAACTGCCCATTCTATCACATGCATTTTCACCCTACCGAATACATCCCAAACTCGCCTCGCCTAGTTCATGAAACAATGATTATTCCTTTCTAACCATAGGAACCAAATGCCTGCTACTAAACATAGACACCAAACTTTTTTCCCAATCGTTCTTGAACTGCCTCCATGTCACATCAAGAAGAATTGAGCAATAAATCTTGGCCATACCCACGTAATGCCAAACAATTTTTTTTTTTTTTAAAAAAAACCATTCCCACATCCTTCTTGCAAATGAGCAATGGATAAATAGATGGTCCACTGATTTCTCATCTTGATAACACATCAAATATACATTTGGAAGGATCATCTTCCTCTTATAAAGATTATCGACCATTAGTACCTTCTTATGTCCCACGAGCCAAGCTAGAGCCACAACCTTTGGAGGAGCACCATAACACCATACATAAGCCAATGGACTGACTCCAACGCCAAACCTTCCACTACGCAACCCAAAGAAAGATTTAACTGAGTACTTGGTAGATTTATTTGATAACTATTACCATCAAGAATATGAACAAAACATGCAAATCCAAAGACCTTAGGAGGTAAGAAAAAAGCTTTGTCACGTCGATGTAAGATTTCATAGGAGGACTTATTCGATAATATTCTATTAATGAGAAAGGTAGCAATTAACAATGCATCATTTCAAAAATGTTTAGAAATAGTCATACTAAGAAGAAGAGTATAGGTAACCTCAAAGAGATCATGATTTCAGCAATGCCATTTTGTTGTGGGGTCCTTTGATATATAGTCCGAGACAAAATACCATGATCCTACAAAAAAATAAGAAAACCTTTGACATATATTCACCACCATTATCAGAATTGAACATTGTAATTGAGTGGTGACTTCATTATAAAAAGCCTTGAACATATCAAAAACGTCATTCTTAAATTTAATAAAATAAATCCATATGGTCCTAGAATGATCATCAATAAAAGAAACAAAGTATTTACTGCCAAAAAAAGGATTCACAAGCAAGACTCCAAACATCATAGTGAACTAACTCAAAAGGCTTGGATTTCCTCTCATATGAACTTGAAGGAAGCACAATCCGGTGATGTTTACAAAACTCATAAGTATCACAATATAATGGCTTCATTGCAAAAATAGAAGGAATGCTTGAACCTAGACAACGATGGATGTCTTAAACGACAAGGTCATCTGGATACAGACTCCCTATCTAAAGATAAAACGCTAGTAACCCCTGTAATGGCACCATCTAGAAAGTAAACTCCTTCATGCTCATTGCCCCCACCAATCGTTTGCTTCATCTAGATGTTCTAAAATACACAGTGAGAAGGGAAAAAGTTACAAAACAATTTAGAGACTTTGTAAGAGAGCTAACTGACAATATATTAAGTGGAAAGTTAATCTTTTCAATGCTTTTAGTAAAATAATATAAGTCAAAATATTAAATCAGTTTTGTTACTCTTTCTTTACATTCATACCAAATCATGTTCCTTTCCAATTACTTTAGGTTCGTGTTTGGTTGCACCAAAATCACGAAATTTTATGAAATTTCATCATTAATTAGTCTAATTTAGTGCAAAATATCATAAAATTGGTGCGACCAATCACAATCTTGATTAAAAATCTAGAGGTAGCGTGTAGCTTCTAGCACATGTTATATAATTTATTCCTCACACTTCAAAGGGGTGAACGCTAACTACATGCTATTTGCTATTAAAAACACTGGTTAAAACTTAAAAAGATACATGCTTAGACACTTACGACTCAAAATATTACAAAAAAAAACTCTACATCATAGGTTTCAGAAACTATGCATTGTTGGATGAAAGCAATGCAATTATATCCAAAATAAGTTCATATCATGCAAATATCATACAATACAAGTAATAAAACACACTTTAACACTCATTAACACATGCAGCAAATTGATAGATAGTCCATCATTCATGAACATTCAAATTATTGCACTTGCAATCTCATTTTTAGGGTAAGGGAGGAAATTATAATTTCTCCAATTTCCTCCACCTTCCACTGCTCAAATTTTGATTTTTTTTTTCCCCTCAATTATGTTAATGCATGGTTCCATAGATATGGATTTCTATTACAATCTATGCTAACATGTGCAAGTAAATTAAACTTTTCCCACTTTGGAGTTTCTGCCCATTTCTGCTCTTGAGTTGTAATTTCTCCCCAAATCCGAGACTTGAGTCCAAATAACTCAAGAAAAGTTGTCAAAATAACCCTAGGAAGAGATCTCCGACAATTTTATTTTTTTTGAAAACTGCTTTCATTTGGACTCTCTCTCTCTCTCGATCTCGACACGCTGTTATTATTGACAGTAATGCTGATATTTCGTCGATCCAATGTATTTAAAGAAGGGCACTGGTCAATATCTTGCAATATTTTGTGTACAATATTATTGTTAATATCAACCTACAGTGTTCCCAATATTTGTATTGCTAACCTGTGATACCAATAATATCGGTCGATAATATCAGTGACACTAGGAACATTGGTTGCCCTCACATTTATATCTGTCCGATCTGAATGATTTTCTTTGAGTGGCATGCATATGTATTGGTAAACATAGATAGATCGTAGCTAAGAGGTTCATTGTAGAGGGATCATTACTTCGTGTAAGTTTTCACTTCTCAGTTTAGTGATCTTACTTGAATCCATTTTTCTGTATTCTACAGGTATCAAATACTGGCTGGTGTGGTGGAACAGCGAATTTTGGAACCCTTATTACACCAACACAAGATCATACTGAGTGCACTGTGCTTCGCTGTTAGAACAGGCAACACATTCTTGGGATCATTAATGTGAGTTCTTTGAGCATTCTTTTCAAGTAGTAATTTTTACAAATCCTCTAAACATTCCTAAATTGTCAAAATACATGTTTTTTTAACAGGTGGGTGGACTATGCTCGCTGGATTGGAATACAAAAGATTCGTGAGTAGAAGGTGTGGATTACATGGAGAAGAGAATTATATGATCCTTGAGTCGAAGATATCCAGAATCCTCAAGCCTTGAGTTGGGAGGTGTGGGCCCACAACTTGGTTATATAGACCGTTGATGTGATGTGTTCTACCATGGTGCTGCGGCCCCAAAATTTCCCAGATTGGAAGCTCATACCAATCCAACCTTTCTTTTCTTTTCTATTGAATGTGGAACTTGCTGTACTCTCCTCTTAGCCTCAATTTCAGGCCGCCGATGGAAGTGTCAGGATGGTGAAATCAGGGGGATTTTTGTTGAATCTCCTAATCCAAGTTGGGGGCCATCAGATTGACATGCTGGATCACCAAACCAAGGGCCCCACTTGTTCAAACTTAAATCTCATGGGTACTGTGCATATCCTTGACTCAAGGTTCATATAATTCATCTTAGATGGATGCATTACAAATCTGATTTTTCCATGGTCTAGAAGTCTGTTGAAATTCGATGATGAAGAGTTGATACCCATTGGTGCTTTCTATTTCATTGTTTTATTTCAATGTTCCCAGTCTATGGGCACGGGATGGCATGATCGTCACAGGATCTGTTTTGACTTTTGACTTGCTTTCCTTAAATTCCTCCCATCATAAACACAATCCCCCACTGGTGTGCCAAACATCCCCGGGGATTGTCTTATAGCTGAAGTTAATGTGGGGTCCATTCGTCGATTTTTTTTTTTTTTTGGGTGATATTTGCTGAAGCTGTTGATAGATTGCATATGCCTAGTATCGACAGCAGTGGAAACCGCCAAAAAATTCTATTCAGAAAATAATTACTGCCGCCAAATGAAGTCCCCAATCATATGTGGATTGTTCACATTCCATATCGTGTCTCTATCATCTCAAAGATTTCAGGTAAGACCTGCACTCATTTGCTGTTTCTATCACTCTGCTGTTAGTCTACATTTCATTGTATGGAATCCCTGCATAGCCCCCATTCGAACTTTAGAAGATTTGTCATCCTTGCACAAGTTCGGATCTATATTTGTACGGGTCTGATTGAAGGAAACAGAACAGAGGCCTTATCATCAGTGATGAGCAGTCGGGACCATATAGACAGTGTTTGGATGTGGTTGTGGATGTGCAGGGTAATGAGTTTGAAGCTATTTGGTTTCTTGGTTGGAAGGGACCGATCACAATTATCCCCTTTTTGCCTAAGTATCTGCTCCCAACATCTATATTTATTTTTGCAGCAAGTCTCGTTGTCTTGGAATGCAACTCACATTGCCCTTCTTATGGCCTTGGAATGCAATTGCAAAATATATGTGTCCAATTTGAAGCTGCAACAACTCACTGACTTAACTTAAAACTTGGAAGAGTGATGTAGGACACATGATTTAGTGCTAGCATACAATGTGGAGATTATGAAAAAAGTTTATAAAGTAATTCAATTAACAAAAGATGCTAATCCACCAAGTAATTAAGAGTAAACAATAGGAAATAAAATTTAATTTAACAAAAATCACATATATGTTAAGAAATCAATTAAAATTAGGTTCGACAGAATGATAGAACTTTAAATTTAGCATAGGCGTGTTTCACATATAATGGACAAATTTGTAGGTTTTATGATTAGGGTTAGGAAAGAGAAAATCTAAAATTTGAGAAATTAGATTTTATGAAAATTATAGATTTTTAGAAATTGGGGATCTAGTATTTAAGATAGGGTTATGGATGAGAAATCAATGGGTTTTGATGGGAAAAGTAATGGGAAATCAAAAGATTAAACGATTGTCCATACGGTTAGCCTAGGGGTTCGCACGTGTGAGCCGTTGTCTAGGTTTTTGAATTTTCAATGGTTGATTTTTGTTGAGGTTGAAGTTGGATGATGAAAAGTTGAAGGAAAAAAATGATTTGGATTATATTGGATAGGAAGGGAAGAAGAGAGGTGAAGTTTGAAAAAAATACCTCTTTTAGATAGAAAAGAAAAGAGAATGAAGATAATAGATGTAAGTCTTGTACTTCTGTTGAATGAGGAATTGAATCACACTACACCCAAGCTCCAAATTCCATGGAGTATTCTTCAAATCACATAAAGAAAAGAAAACACAGCCTTTTTTTTTTTTCAAAATAATGGTATTAAGGCTTCACACATTCAAGACCTTTTACAAAAAGATACTCTTAGATAAGATTCTTAAAATAAAGATGCTTAATAAATTAAAAGTTGTTCTTAACTCTTTAATTTCAACATAAATATAAAGTATACCAAAAATAACAAAGCATGTAAACAATTTAAACAATTAAACTATTTTGTGGCCCATAGGGGTCCACAATCAAGATGTTCGATGATAATCCAATGGTCCAATCATTGTGTCCATCAAATTCTTATATGTAGCCCACGTGCATCTTCCCAGTGTGGGGTCTTTAAAGATGCATGAACATATATATAGGGACTTCAACGTGGCTAGAAATATGAATTACGCTAAGTGAGTCCCATGTAATGGCCGTCTAGCCATAAGGAGACTAGCTTAGCCCTCTTCCTCTCATATGGTACTCGGATGTCCTCATCAATTTTTCTCGATTGAGGAGATTTTGCTTCTAGTAAAATAAAGTTGCAGTAGTGCTCGATGATATCCAGGTCTTATTGTTGAATATTTGCCTCTGTGATCCACGTGATGTCTGACTTTGGTATACCCTTTCAACTTGACAAGGTATTCTTGGTAACTTTCATTTTGTGTGGAAACCGCTTCTTCATCTAAGATATCTTCTATCTCCTCTCTTTTCATAGGTATGGATGGTGCGGGTGGTAATGTAACGCCCCGTGTTTTCAGGACCCGAATCTATGACTCGTTTCTCAAAAGTACGAGTGTTAACCTTAAAGAATGGTCAAATTCGAGTGCATTTTTTATTTTTTTTTAAAATTTATCAGAGTAAGCAGATGAGCGTAGTATGGACAAATCAGACATAAAGGAAAGTTGCATTATTATTTAAATATACAAGAAACTGCCCATAATGACTTATACAAACCAGTGTCTCCATTCTTACAATTACAAAATGAAATGATATTACATGTGAAATAAAGTAAATTACAACAATCATGGGATGTGAAGTCCTGTAGCAATCCTTAGCAATTACAATCATCCTTCCTAATCAATTATAATATGTTCCTTATCGATATAAACATGAATGTCACCTGTGCCACCTGTGCTACTTATACGGTTATATATTTGATGGATGAGTGGCCAACTCGGTGTGAATTCTCCTCAAGATTACACATCGCCACATTAGGTAAGTATAGTTATAAAACGACAAGGCAATCAAAATAATACATGATGCAGTCTTTTTATATGCATGGATGTATGAATGCAAATCGACCTGGGGATGCACATCCAGCCGGACTTGGGCTCGTCACCCATGCAATCGACTTGAGGATAATCATCCAGTCGGAACAGGGGTCGATAGATGATGGTTTGGGAGATATTAAAACGATACTCCAACAACTCTAAGGCATGTGCTACAACATCTAGAATTAGCCACTCGTCATCGCTAATATGATATGAATGCATGATTAGCTAAACCATTATTAGTTTAGTTACAATCAGATAATTTAAATAAGCTCAAGGTCACTACGGGGGCTTATCACCAGCATAGGCTGACAGCTCAGGCATAAGTCCCATGCCACCATCCTTGGCTCATGAAACTATCACCTTAAGATGTTTAATGAAAACCTGTCGACTAGTGGCCAATCATATTATAACATATGAGGCTTATCATCGCATGGGTGCACAATATAAAACATCGAACCCATATAGAAAAAATATTAGGACAAAGCCACAGAAGGCGATATCAAAGCAAACCACATAAGAAAAATATCAAAATAAGCCAAATAGGGTGAGTACCAAAACCATGTGATAAAAGGCCATCATTGAAAACCACTTAGACACAACAACCCTGGATGGTAGGCCCACATCAAAGATCCATCTAGACCACTCCTCAATAACCACTAGATCGAAGGTCCATTACAATCACCATCAATAGAATTATATCCCAAGTATGAGTGTACATTTATAAGTGAGGGTTTCCCACTAATGTACTAGTTTAAATCCTAGAAGCAATCTACAAATAATCTAATATCATGAATTAAATATACAGGATAACATTAAGCATGTGATGTAACAATTCAATTACCTAAGTGAATATTAGATGGAGATAACAATTATCAATTTGAATTAAAATAAAATTATAATTTAAGCTAATAGGGAAATGGAAAGCTCAAGGGGAAGAAATCATCACCTTATTGTTCGAACCGCCTACCAGTGTTGCTAGAGATTGCGTGTTTCCTTAGAACTAAACCTTATGATCAATTGTAAAATTATACCATTAGATTAACTTCACCATTTGTGTTCGAAGTATTGTCTTAGGGTTTAGGTTACTTAGGGCTCGATGTAGAATTAGAGTTTCATTCTAAAGTCTAATCCTATACTTAGATTTTAGGATTTAAATCATAAATCATAAATTATTATTAATATTGTTATTGTCGTTATTATTATTATTATTATTATTATTGTTGTTGTTGTTTATATTTTTATTTTTATTATTATACAATGAGTTGAATAATATTCATAATACGAGTATTAATCCATCAAAATTAATAAGGCGGGTTCATAAGTTCATATTTGAATGTACTATCCTTGTCTAAGGACTAATAACCCCTAGGTAATGACAATAGAACATTTATTGATGATAATATAACAAGGACTGATACTAATGATTTCAAAACAACCATTAATATTAATAATATACCTAATATTAGTTAACGTGACACTATTAATCATTTTGATGAAAATACATAATATGTTCTACCCTTAAGGATAATATTTAACAATGACAGAATAAAACATTAATATTCAATAATAATAATCTATATATGTAATATTTAACATCAGTATAGATAATTTATTAAAGGCCATATATTTCTAATAGTAGAATTCCTAATAATGATAATTATGGTAATACTTAAAACGAGTCTAGTGTAGGTTTGAAGGGCCCCATGTATGAGATTATTATTTGGGCCAGCACTAGAGAGACCAGGCCCACCAGACTTTTGCCATAATAGGGCAGCCTAGTTATTACGTCCAATCTAAACCCAAGTGAGACCGGCCCACCTCACCTAATGGTGAGGCCCACAGGATGGTGATTTCAACCCAACCTGCTGGATTTCTCCACCCCAGAATGTGGGTTATCTCTGCGATGATTTCAACCCACTTATGGGCCCGATGTAAGGTCTGATTTTCGGCCAGCTCATGACTCAGATCATGGCTCGATCTTAGGCCGTTTTTGGCCCATTCCAAGGGTCCATTTAGAGGCCCTAGGTGTAGCTGTTTCCAGCTCCCCACATGGCCCAATTGCAGGCCGTTTTTAGGCTTGATCGAGGGTCCTATGGAGGGCTTTTTCTCAGCCCAAGACATGGCCGATTTCAGCCCTTGATTGAAGCCCAAGCAGGGACCAGCTGCAGTCCCACTAACGGCCCAAGATGATGGCTGAGGCCCACCTCGGCCTGAGGTTGATCACGGCCCAGATCAGGAGGCCTAGCTCTAGCTTAGATCAAGGCCTAATGGAGGCCCACTTCTAGTTCAATTCCTGGCCCATTTAAGGCCTGATTTCAGCTTGGATTGAAGGCATGGTTTCAGCTGTGACCTATCATGGCTACATCTACAGCCCATTTGAGGGGTCGTATCTATCCAGATTGGAGGCCGATCTTTAGCTCGATCCAAGGCCTGCTGAGGGCTTGGTTTCAGTCCCGATTTGGCCCAGCTGAAGGTCGATTTCACCTCAAATTCATGGCCTAGCTGAGGACCGATTTATCTCCCCTCATGGCCCATATCTCGGTCCCAGCATGGCTTGATCCCAATGCTGATTAATAGCAATCAGCAGCCCAAAAGATTGGCCGATTTGTTTGGTCCAACAATGAATTGGCGTTGACAGGGACGCACAGCTGGATCGTTCCTATCACGAAACGCCACGAAATCTGAGTTAGAATATTTAGGAGTATCGATCAGGCATTGTTGGAATATCCTACCTAAAAAATGATATAGGTTAAAGGTTTAAAACATTGGACCTGAATTCGTGACTGCAACTGGAACGTTCGTTGGGGAAGATGACGCTCATCAATGGTGGATTCACACCCATTGCACCACCTTCAGATCTGATTGTTGTGGATGGTGTGGGTAGGCCTAGGGAAGCTCGGAGGATGGGAGGAAAGAGCTTGGTGTTGTTTTAGGTGGTGGGTTTAGATGGAGTAAGAGACGGTCGGTTTCTCTTTGGGTTTTCGTAGGGGCTGGGAGAGAGTCATTTTCACTCCTTATGGCTAAAACCTAGTTCCCAGAGCCGTTGGATGAGCAATAGATGAACCAGATCCGATCTGGTAGAAACGGTTTCCCCAAACGGTGGTTAGAAACCAAAACTGAAAGCTGTTTCTTTTTGCTGTGTGTAGAAAACACTTAGCTCACGTGAGAAATCAACGGACGGTTGGGATACGTCGGATCTCTCCTTCACGCGGATCACCAAGCTGGCGTGCAAACAGTTTCCATTTTAGGAAACATTGTGTTAATGGGTCCTGTTTGCGCTGGCGTTTGTGTGCATGTGTGGTACCACGAATGCGTATGCAAGACATGGTTTTGATTAGAATGAATTCCTCGACATGATGGACGGCTTGGATCATGAAGGTGAGTCCTCATGGTGGGCCATAGTGCAACCAAAACGGACATCCTTCGTTCAAAATCTCGCTGGCGGGAGAAAGAGACTTTTGCCTCAGCTAGACACGGAACAGGCTGAATTTAACCAGGCCCCTGGTCTGGTGCACCTGCGGTGCACCCCTCTTGGTGCGCACACATAATAGGTGTGGGGTCCACAGTGATGTTTGGGTGGAATCCACTCCATCCATTAGGTTCTAGGGGTCCATTTAGGGCCTTTAGCCAAGTATCAAGCAGATAAAATGCCTAGGTGGGGCTCACAACCTGATTTTGGTCCTGTTTATGGATTTCTCGTCGATCTGTTGGTCGGATGGTTTCGAAGTTGGGCGTCAACGGTTAAAAGGCCTAAATGGGCAATTTGTAAGGCTCTCATCATGTATTTCTAACCAATGCTAATATTAATATGAATTTTTTATTTTTTTTTTGTATGTATATTACTTATAATTAAAATGTTTAAAGTCTCATACATATATATAAATATAATTTTAATATTAACATACTATTAATTACATGCTGTTGTTCACTCATGCATTAATATACATAATTCATAATATACAATATCATATTATACATATAAATAAATTGAAGATTGTACATTATCATATTTAATTAAAATTATATTTTTATTTGGTAATATTGTTAAATAATATACAATTCCATTAAAGTATCTACTGATTTTTGTATACCTACTTATCAAAGATATTCAATGCATTATTATTTGTAATTTGATTTTATATTAGGAAATTATTATTTCTTATGTTTATTCAATATAATATTATTTTGATAATATTTATATACATTAAATACATATATATCATTTTAACATGAAATTTTAAATCTTTACAAAGTACATACGTTTCATAGTGTATATATTTAGGTTGCATTATTTATATATATTTATATTAAATTAATCTACATGGTAACATTCGAGTACTGAAAAGTATGGGGTGTTACAAACTAACCCCCTTAAAGAGAATTTTGCCTCTGAAATTCAGCACTCCGACTATGAATGTGGACAATAATCTATTTTACGGTGTCTGTATGCATCCGCTAATTTTTCCGCACTAAGTCTATTTGTATATGCAAGCGCTCATGACTCACTACTAGGACAAGGGTCATTTCGATCTACCCCCCCCCCCCCCCCCCCCCCGCCCCGCCTTAAAGAAGGCTTTACTATCAGGGTTTGGTAACGTACGTCCCAATTATCAAATTTTACGAGTAGTTCATTTGTCTAAAGGTGTACCCTACCTCATATGTGCCTAATTGTGAAATCACAATATATATTCTTGATAAGATGTATCTAAATTTGCCACAACCCTTATGTGTCTAGTCTAACATATTAATTTTCCACTAAAGGTTAGAAACCATTCTAATGTTACCCAAAATTAAGAAATTATCCTAATGTTTTTCTACGTCAAAATGTCCTATTGCCTTTACCAAGATAACGAGTTCATTTAAGTGACAACTAACAGCGCTACTATGCCTCTCCTTTCTATTTCCTTTTACCTCTAAGGATAGTTTTCCCTTGTCTACTGTATGATGTAATATTCCACTTTCAGTGTTCGAGCCAACACGAATAGATAGTTGTAGTGGGTTTGAGCTCTATATCTTGATCTCCTGCTTGTAGGACAGGATTTTGGTATCAATTCACAATCCTGTTAAATCTCGATCCTTTGCTTGATTGGGGCAACGAGATCGTTGAGATTCGCTAAGACTTGGAACTTGAGCCCAAATTATGTAAGCTTCGCTTAAATGTGGTTTCATCAATCCGAGATCCCGATTGTTCTAGACTCATGGGAACTATCATGTAATCATGCTAGTCTTTCAATGAGAACATCCAAACTCTACTTGAATAGATGTGAACGACCATCACGCTTCCAATGCGCACTCTGATCGCCTAATGCACTTAAATTTTTTCTTATTTTTTTTTTTCTAGTTTTAACAATGGTTCTATAGTTTATAGGAGAACCAAGGTTCCTATCCTGGAGTTCAAATGGATCACCCTGAAAATTTCAAAGGAACTAACGTTTTTGGACATTTATGACTTTTCCAATTTCTAAGGGAATTTCTAACGCTCAAAAGTCTATCCTCACTTTTCAAGGGGCTTACAGTGGGAAGTCTCTATGTTTTAGAATTTTCCTGATTCTAAGGGAATTTCACCCATGTCGGGATTGCCATCCCAATCACTTCTAAGGGAACCTAAGTCCTTTTCTATCCCTCATCATTTTCCAAATAATTTTTTTTTTTTCTAGGGGACTTAGAATCTCAATACTCTACGTTCTAAATTACTCCTAGCTATAAGGAGATTTCACCCAAGTTCAAATAGCTGCTTAAATAATTCCTAAGGGGACTTAGGTTTTGAATTTCTACATTCTCAATTTCTTTCCTAAGTTTAGGGGATTCCTACATAAATTAACGTCCAAGGCCATAACCCAAAATTTCAAGGGCCCTAAAGTTCGAAGTGTCTATGTTCTCAGATTTTTGAAGGGAACTTCTCATAAGTTTGAATGACTATTCTCGTGACCTTTAAGGGAATCTAAGTTTGGGTTTCTATATTCTTAACCATTCTTCTAAATCTAAGGGAGGTTCACTTAAGTTCAAATTTCTAAGTTCAAACATCCTAACTTGAGACATTTAGAATTTGTATAAGATCATTTCCCATGGCCAAGTTTGTCTAAACTATGCTTTGATACCAATTGTAACGCTTTGTGTTTTCAGGACCCGAGTATATGACTCGTTTCCTAAAAACCCGAGTGTTAACATTAAAAGATGGTCAAATTCGAGCGTATTTTTTTTTTCCATTTATTAGAGTAAGTAGATGAGCGTAGTATGGACAAATCAAACATAAAGGAAAGTTGCATTATTATTTAAATATATAAGAAGCTGCCCATAATAACTTATACAAACCAATGTCCTCATTCTTACAATTACAGAATGAAATGATATTACATGTGAAATAAAGTAAATTACAACAATCATGGGATATGAAGTCCTGTAGCAACACTTAGCAATTACAATCATCCTTCTTGGTCAATTATAGCCTGCTCCTTATCGATATAAACATGAATGTTACTTGGGCTACCTGTGCTATCCGTACGGTTATATATTTGATGGATGAGTAGCCAACTTAATGTGAATTTTTCTCAAGATTACACACCACCGCATCAGGTAAATATAGTTATAAAACAACAAAGCAATCAAAACTAGACATGATGCAGTCTTTTTATATGCATGGATGTATGAATGCACATCAACTTGGGGATGCACATCCTGTCGGATTTGGGCTCGTCACCCATGCAATCATCGACCTGAGAATGATCATCCAGTCGGAACAGGGGTTGATAGTCGATGGTCGATGGTTTGAGAGCTAGCGAAACGATACCCCAACAACTCTAGTGCACGTGCTACAACATCTAGAATTAGCCACCCATCATTGCCAATATACTATGAATGCATGGTTAGCTAAACCATTATTAGTCCAGTTACAATCAGCCAATTTAAATAAGCTTAAGGTCACTACAGGGGCTTGTCACCAGCGTGGGCCGACAGCTTAGGCATAGGTCTTATACCACCATCCTCAGCTCATGAGACTACCACCTTATGATGTTTAATGGAAACCCGTCGGCTAGTGGCTAATCATATTACAACATATGTGGCTTACCATTGCATGAGTGTACTATATAAAACATCAAACCCATATAAAAAAATATCAGGACAAAGCCACAGAAGGCGATATCAAAGCAAGCCACAAGGCAAATATCAAAATAAGCCACATAGGGTGAGTACTAAAATCATGCGATAAAAGACCATCATTGAAAACTACTTAGACACAATAACCCTGGATGATAGGCCCACATCAAAGATCCAACTCGACCACCACTCAATAACCATTAGATCGAAGATCCATTACAATCATTATCAATGGAGTTACATCCCAAGTCTGGGTGTATATTTATAAGTGAGGGTTTCCCACTAATGTATCAGTTTAAATCTCAGAAGCAATCTACAAATAATCCAATATCATGAATTAAATATACAGGATAACATTAAGCATGTGATGTAGTAATTTAATTATCAAAGTGAATATCAGTTGAAGATAACAATTATCAATTTGAATTAAAATAAAACTATAACTTAAGCTAATGGAAAAATGGAAAGCTTAAGGGGAAGAAATCATCACCTTATTGTTCGAACCGCCTACCAGTGTTGCTAGAGATTGCATGTTTTCTTAGAACCAAACCCTACCATCAATTGTAAAATTATACCGTTAGATTAACTTCACCATTTATGTTCAAAGTATTGTCTTAGGGTTTAGGTTACTTAGGGTCTTGATGTAGAATTAGGGTTTCATTCTAGAGTCTAGTCCCATACTTAGATTTTATGATTTAAATCATAAATCATAAATTATTATTAATATTATTGTTGTTATTATTATTATTATTATTATTATATAATGAGTCGAATAATATTCATAATACGAGTATTAATCCATCAATATTAATAGGGAGGGTTCATAAGTTCATATTTGAATGTAATGTCCTTGTCTAAGGACCCTTAGTCATCAGGAGTTATCGACGATTAGCGCGACCAGTTCATAGGACCATCTTATTAGATTAATCATTAATAAAATTCTGAGGCTGCAAGGTATCGTAGTTTTAATCGTTTCTAATCCAGGATTTGAAGTTCAGTAGGGGCCACCATAATGTCGATGAGGCATCTTGGGAGTGCGAGGTCAAGATTCGAGAGCGTTATCCCCATCTCTTTAATAATTGATTATAAGTTGTATCATGTATGCTGTCTCTGATTTTATATGACGATGCTTTGTTTCCTCTTTCTTTATGAGTTGTGTTTACTTGCGATGACTATATAAATTTTAAGGATGAAATTTTTATTTGGAGGGGAGAGTTATAAGGCCCATATCCTAGTCCGTACCGTTTCGTAGGCTTTCGCGGTTCTCCTGATCGAATTTTGACAATCCTCAACCTGTATCCGACGTTTATGCATGATCCTAAGCCAAGTCCTGCATACCAAAGTCGGCTCAACTTGAAACTTATATCTTAGCAACCGCGCCGTCGCTACGTCAAACGCCGTAACTCGCGCACCGATCCGATACCCAGGCTAGAAGATGTGGCCCCGCGTTTATTTCAGAAAAAATGCCGTGTGTTGTGAATTTCAAGGGAATTTCTATAACATATCCTATCAATCAATCAATCAATCAAGTCAAGTACACCCCATACCTCAAGTATAAGCAATCCATCCTTCTTTTTCTCAAGTCAACTCTTTCTCTCCCCTACCCATCTCTTTTACAAAATTTTAAACCAAACCTTACCTATCCATCTCATTTCCTTACAACCACCACTCCATCCATCCCTTTAATCCATCATATCTCTCTCTCTCTCTCCCCCATTTCTCAAAACACTCTACCAAGCAAGAAAAATTTTTATACGTCTAAGCCTCCCCAACTCTCCCAAATCATCAAGTGTGGCCCACTCTCTCACCTTCTCATCTCCTATCTCAACCAATCATTTTCCATCAACCTCCATTAAAATGGAAGACAAGGAGCATAGGAGTCCAAGGAGTTAAAGAAGAAGGCCGATAGGTAGGTGATCTACCGTTGATTTCAAAATTTAGGGCCCACTTATAAGTGAGACCCATTTTGATGTATATGTTGTAATCTAGAGGGGCCTATAGTGGTGGGGTCCCTCCGCTACACCCAATCTCTCTATCTCTCTTTCCCTCTCTCCTTTCCTTGATCTTGTGGTCCAATCATGATGTATGTATTTTATGACCATGCGGTTCATCTTCAGGCCTACCATGATGGATATGTTCCATCCTGACTGTCTAGATGCGGGCCTGGACGAAGGAGAACACAAATATCAGGGACCACGTATGCCTGGACCCCACTGGATGCAGACCACCGCAATCATCTAAACCGCCCATTTGTAGTATGTTGCT
Source organism: Magnolia kwangsiensis (assembly GCA_037074715.1). Classification (NCBI taxonomy): domain Eukaryota; kingdom Viridiplantae; phylum Streptophyta; class Magnoliopsida; order Magnoliales; family Magnoliaceae; genus Magnolia; species Magnolia kwangsiensis. The sequence goes on from CM073579.1 coordinate 28,094,279, forward strand.
GGACTGTTGTCTAGTGACAGAAGACACCTGGATGCTGGCCTGTAAAAAAAAAGTATTTATATTATAATATTAATATTATATATATATATATATATATATATATTATATCTGTGGCCGTATGTGGGACCCACCTATGGTGTGGAATGCACAGCAGCGAGGGGCCCAGTTGCTGTGTGGCCCCATTCAGACCGTCCATTCACGAGGGGGCCTAGGGGGCCTACCATGATGGATGTGTTTCATCCAGTAGCCGTCTGTCCAGCGTCTCTGGACACTGGACGTTGATACCTCCATTCACACGCACACACACGTATATAAAATGTATATATAATATATAATATAATATATTATGTATTATACAAGTGATGTGGTGGGCCACTGTTACGTGGGACCCACCTTTATCATGATTGTATATGGGTAGCCTCTTGCCACGTGCAGATACATTAATATACAATATTATATTATATAATATATAATATATTAATAAGAGTATATAGGTGGGCCACTACGTGGACCGCACCATGTTGTATGCTTATATCTACACCGTCCATTCGCTGGATGGTGCAACGGTTATGCCATCCAGGCCGTCCATCCAATGGACACGGTCATGGACACCATGATACATGTATTGTATCTCTGTCATACGTCCCATTAATTCGGACGTGGGACCACACATGATGTATGGGTCTTATCCACACCATCCGTAGGATGGGGTGGTGGGCTCCTTTAATGCATGCATTCTATACTATGTCGTCCATCCATCTGACATGCACATGGCTCTACCATGAAGCATGTGCTATATCCCTACCGTCCATCCATTTGGTGACCTTGTCTCATGGCTTGAGACTAAAAATAAAGACAGATCTAGCGTCAGGTGGACCACACTGTAGAAATAGTGGGGAATCAACGCCTACCATTGAAACCCTCATGGGAGTACAAAAGTTTTGGATCAACATGATATTGTTTTTCCTCTCAACCAGGTCCTTGTGACCGTATGGACAGATTGGATGAAAAATAAACATTATGATGGGCCCTACCTTGACGAAGTGTTGTGTTCACATCGTCCATTCATTCGCTGGACTGGTGGGCCAGGTGTGTGGATCCTACCATGACAAAGTGTTGTGTTCACACCGTCCATTCATTCGCTGGACTGGTGGGCCATGCGTGTGGATCCCACCATGATGTACTTGTTTCATCCACACCGTCCAGATATGTTGGACGGTGCTAGACATCATGAGATGGTGCCGCGGACCACCATGGTGTGTATTTTGATCTACGCCATCCATCTATTTTAGCAGTGGGCCCATCTCGATGTATGTGTTATAACTGCGCCGTCCAGTCTGTTGGACGTGCGACCTACTGTTATATGTGTTGTGCATCCATGCCGGCCATTTGGTGGGCCCATTTCGAAGGTACAGGCCCACCTATTCCAAATATGAGGCCCATTAATGCGGCCCATTAATGTAGCCCACTTGATGTATATGAGGCCCATTAATGCGGTCCATTGATGTGGCCCACTTGATGTGTATGAGGCCCATTAATGCGGCCCATTGATGTAGCCCACTTGATATATATGAGGCTCATTAATGCGGCCCATGGATGTAGCCCACTTGATGTGTATGAGGCCCATTAATACGGCCCATTGATGTAGCCCACTTGATGTGTATGAGGCCCATTAATGCAGCCCATGGATGTAGCCCACTTGATGTGTATGAGGCCCATTAGTGTGGCCCATTGATGTAACCCACTTGATGTATATTGGCCCATTGGTGTGGACCATATGATGCGGTCCATTTGATGTATATGAGATCCATGTATCGTGGCCCATTGCGATGTATATCAGACCTTTGTGTGAGGCCATGGGCCCACTATATGTTTAGCTTTGGCTCTATGTGGGCCACTGCTTGGGAGCAATGTTGGTTGAATGTCCACATTGATGGGCAATGATGGTTTAATGTCCACATTTTAACCTTCCCTTAGGCCTTGTTCGGCCGATTATCGTGGCCGATTCCGTTTATCGAGGTTGATTCCGATTATTGTGGCTGATTTCGATTATTGAGGTCGATTCCAATTGATGAGTCAGATTGTCGAGGCTGATTTCGACTGCTGAGGGTGATTGTCGAGACCCATATGATGTATATGCGGCCCGTATTTGAGGCCCGTTGGGATGTGTATTCAGCCCGTGTTTAAGGCCTAATGTGATGAATATGATGTCTATGTAATGAGGCCCATTGTGATGCATTTGAGGGCCAGGCGATGAAGCCCATTGTGATGTATATTAGGCCCATGTGAGAGGCCCATCGTAATGTGTATTAAGCTCTCGAGTGAGGCCCATGGTGTTGTATATCAGGCCATTGTATGAGGCCATGGGTCCACTATATGTTAGGCTCTATGTGGGCCATTCCTTGGAGGGCAACGTTGGTTAAATGTCTACATTGTTGAGGCCGATTGTTAATGCCGGTTATTGATATTGATTATGAGTATGTGACAACATAGTATCTTAATACGTGCCCATACGCATCATCTGCATATTTGTTATAAGATATGATTAACCATTGCATATGCCATAATACAGATGGTTTTTGAGATTCCTTGATAGGCAGAGTTGTCCCACATGAGCATGCAGTATGCGCAGGATTGATGTATGATTGGACTGCATGACTCATGCATAGTATATTATGTGTTATGATTACTGTACGCCCTAGCTACATTAGGGCCGTACCCTCCATAGGCATATCATGGATGGTCAGATAGGACACCAAAAATTTATTACTAGCGTCGGGCTGCTATAGATGGCCTTGGGTGAAAATCCCTAAACCCTCTTGGTACTAGAGGACGTCCCAACGTTAAGACTAAGTGAATATATGTATGAGCGCATGAGGGCCATATACCAGTAGGCCGCATCTCCCACTGTGTCGTGGTCGGTTGGGAGGGAGTGGCCTTACCCGCCTAAGGGAGTAGGCATAGCTAGGTTGAGTTTGACCAGCTGGTGAATGGGTCCGCTATCGACGTGCCGGATAGATATTGGCCGACTACTGGCCAGGTGGATAGTGAGAACTTTTTCACTTACCCAGTTATGCGCTTGATGGGGTGGCAAGCTGGCGTAGAGTGTATTAGACCTCGGTGATGATCCCAAGGATGAATAGTACTGATATGTAGACTTATTGGGCAGGAGTTGCATACTCATTCATTCATTCATTCACTATCCACTCGGGCTGGTGGTGCACAACTATTTGTTACGTGTGCGTTCATAATGGTTAGGATTTCGGTTGGGGTGCGCGACTAACCTGAGATCAAGACTTTACCATATTGAGTCTGACTATCCAAATTTAGGTATGAGACTGGTTTGGATAGAAGTCCCTTATGATGGACCCCATAGCCTGCAATACTACGTACTATCATCCCGACTTCACACTCCAACATGATCATTCCATTCGCACCACATATTGCATTACATCCGCGGCATATGATATTTTGGGTTACTATGTTTCTGCATCTATATGGTCTGGATACGGCATCTGATATTTAGTTCTTTATGACTCCTCATTTATATAGCTGATTGTACTACGTACTATCATCCCGACTTCACACTGCAACATGATCATTCCATTCGCATCACATATTGCATTACATCCGTGGCATATGATATTTTGGGTTACTATGTTTCTGCATCTATATGGTCTGGATACGACATCTGATATTTGGTTCTTTATGACTCCTCATTTACATAGCTGATTTGTATTACGTACTCTGATATTGATTGACTCATGGACTTATCAGTGTTTCCTCTTACTCTGGTATCGTATGATTCATGATCTTACCTGTATTTCTGACATTGTATGAGTGTGACATTATATTTGTATACTTGACACTTATCTTGCATACACACTTTCACCACCTTCTAAGCTTTTTATAAGCTTATGCACGATAAATGTGTGCAGGTGATGTTAGGTTGCAGCAGCGTGGAGCTTGGAGCATGTAGCTGACTTTTTGAGTTTTGATTTTAACATATGTATTTCTCTTTCAACATTGTATTCAAATACTTTTATTAGTGGATATGTGATGATGATATTGCCTTTGTGATTTGGGTAAACTTATGATTATGTCTCTTACGAGATAAATGCACGTTGAAAAAATCCTCCTTGTAGGATCCCAGGATCGAAATCTAGCATATGGGTGATGTGAGCCTAGAATGGGGTACTACGGAGGTTATTGGCACCAGATTCGGCAGTCGAGATTCCTGTGAATCCGATTTTTGAATTTGGAGCGTGACAGGAACATTTGTCGGGGAAGATGACGCTCATTAATGGTGGATTCACACCCATTGCACCACCTTCAGATAAGATCATTGTGGATGGTGTGGGTAGGCCCAGGGAAGCTCAGAGGATGGGAGGAAAGAAACTTGGTGTTGCTTTAGGTGGTGGGTTCGAACGAAGGAAGAGACGATCAGTTTCTCTTTGAGTTTTCGAAGGGGCTAGGAAAGAGTCATTTTCACTCCTTACTTATGGCTAAAACTTGGGTATCAGAGTTGTTGGATGAGCAATATTAGACGAACTAGATCCGATTTGGTAGAAACGGTTTCCCCAAACGGTGGGTAGAAACCAAAACCGGAAGCTGTTTCTTTTTGTTGTGGGTAGAAAACCCCTAGCTCACGTGAGAAATCAACGGACGGTTGGGATTCGTCTGATAATGGAGGGCTGAGATTGGAGGATCTCTCCTTCACGCGGATCACCAAGCTGACATGCAGACAGTTTCCATTTTAGGAAACATTGTGCTACCGGGTCCTGTTTGCATCGACGTTTGTGTGCACGTATGGTTGCACGAATGCGTATGTAAGACATGGTTTTAGTTAGAATGAATTCCTCGACATGATGGACGGTTTGGATCATGAAGGTGGACCACAGTGCAACCAAAACGGACATCCTTCATTCAAAATCTCACTAGCCGGAGAGAGACTTTTGCCTCTTTCAGCTAGACACGGGTTAGGCAGAATTTGACCAGGCCCCTGGTCTTGTGCATCTACGGTGCACCCCTCTTAATGTGCACACATAATAGGTGTGGGGTCCACAGTGATGTTTGGGTGGAATCCACTCTGTCCATTAGGTTCTAGGGGTCCGTTTAGGGCCTTTAGCCAAGTATCAAGCAGATAAAATGCCTAGGTAGGGCCCACAACCTGATTTTGGTCCCGTTTATGGATTTCCCGTTGATCTATTGGTCAGATGGTTTCGAAGTTGGGCGTCAATGGTTAAAAGGCCTAAATGGGCCATTTGTAAGGCTCTCATCATATATTTCTAACCAACGCTAATATTAATATAATTTTTATTATTTTTGTATATTACTTATAATTAAAATGTTTAAAGTCTTATGCATATATATATATATATATATATATATATATATATATATATATATATATATATAATTTTAATATTAACATACTACTAATTATATGTTGTTGTTCACTCATGCATTAATATACAATATCATATTATACGTATAAATAAATTAAAGATTGTATATTATCATATTTAATTAAAATTATATTTGTATTTGGTAATATTGTTAAATAATATACAATTCCCTTAAAGTATCTACTGACTTTTGTATACCTACTTATAAAAGATATTCAATGCTACATTATTATTTGTAATTTGATTTTATGTTGTGAAATTATTATTCCTTATGTTTATTCAATATAATATTATTTTGATAATATTTATATACATTAAATACATACATATCATTTTAGTATGAAATTTTAAATCTTTACAAAGTACATACGTTTCATAGTGTATATATTTAGGTTACATTATTTATATATATTTATATTAAATTAATCTACATGGTAACACTTGAGTATTGGAAAGTATGGGGTGTTACAAACTACTCCCCTTAAAGAGAATTTCGCCTCCGAAATTCAGCACTCCGACTATGAATGTGTATAACAATTTATTTTACGGTGTCTGTATGCATCCGCTAGTTTTTTCGCACTAAGTCTATTTGTATATGCAAGCGCTCATGACTCACTACTAGGACGGGTCATTTCGATCTACCCCCCCCCCCCTTGAAGAAGGCTTTACTATTAGGGTTTGGTAACGTACGTCTCGATTATCAAATTTTACAAGTAGTTCATTTGTCTAAAGGTGTACCCTACCTCATATGTGCCTAATTGTGAAATCGCAATATATATTCTTGATAAGATGTATCTAAATTTGCCATAACCCTCAGGTGTCTAGTCTAACATATTGATTTTCCACTAAAGGTTAGAAACCATTCTAGTGTTACACAAAATTAAGAAATTATCCTAATGTTTTTCTACGTTAAAATGTCCTATTGCCTTTACTAAGATAACGAGTTCATTTAAGTGACAACTAACAACGCTACTATGCCTCTCCTTTCCATTTCCTGTTACCTTTAAGGATAGTTTTCCCTTGTCAAGTGTATGATGTAATTTTCCACTTTCAGTGTTCGAGCCAGTACAGATAGATGGTTGTAGTGGGTTTGAGCTCGATACCTTAATCTCCTGCCTGCAGGATAGGATTTTGGTATCAATTCACAATCCTGTTAAATCTCGATCCTTTACTTGATCAGGGCAACGAATTGCTGAAATTCGCTATGACTCGGAATTTGAGCCCAAATCACATAAGCTTCACTTAAATATGGTTCCATCAATCCGAGATCCCGATTGTTCTAGACTCATGGGATCTATCATGTAATCATGATAGTCTTTCAATAAGAACATCTGAACTCTACTTGAATAGACGTGAACGACCATCACGCTTCCAGTGCACACTTTGATTGCACAATGCACTTATTATTATTATTTTTTTTCTAGTTTCAACAACGGTTCCATAGTTTATAGGAGAACCAAGGTTCTTATCCTGGAGTTCAAATGGCTCACCCTGAAAATTTTAAAAGGAACTAAAGTTTTTGGACATTTATAACTTTTCCAATTTTTAAGGGAATTTTTAACACTCAAAAGTCTATCCTCACTTTTCAAGGGGCTTACAGTGGGAAGTCTCTACGTTTTAGATTTTTCCAGATTCTAATGGAATTTCACCCAAGTCTGGATTGCCATCCCAATTACTTCTAAGGGAACCTAAGTCCTTTTCTAACCCTCATCATTTTCCAAATAATTTTTTTTTGACTTAGAATCTCAATTCTCTACGTTCTCAATTACTCCTAGCTCTAAGGAGATTTCACCCAAGTTCAAATAGCTACTTAAATAATTCCTAAGGGGACTTAGGTTTTGAATTTCTACATTCTCAATTTCTTTCCTAAGTCTAGGGGATTCCTACATAAATTAATGTCCAAGGGCTTAACCCAAAATTTTAAGGGGCCTAAAGTTCGAAGTGTTTATGTTCTCAGATTTTTGAAGGGAACTTCTCATAAGTTCGAATGACTATTCTCGTGACCTCTTTATGACTATTCTCGTGACCTCTAAGGGAATCTAAGTGTGAGTTTCTACATTCTTAACCATTCTTCTAAATCTAAGGGAGGTTCACCTAAGTTCAAATTTCTAAGTTCAAACATCCTAACTTGAGACATTTAGAATTTGTATAAGATCATTTTTCAAGGCCAAGTTTGTCCAAACTATGCTCTGATATTAATTGTAACACCCCACGTTTCCAGTACCCGAGTATATGACTCGTTTTTTAAAAATCCGAGTGTTAACCTTAAAGGATGGTCAAATTCGAGTGTATTTTTTTTTTTTCATTTATTAGAGTAGGCAAATGAGTGGAGTATGGACAAATTAGACATAAAGGAAAGTTGCATTATTATTTAAATATATAAGAAGCTACCCATAATGACTTATACAAACCAATGTCTCCATTCTTACAATTACAAAATGAAATGATATTATATGTGATATAAAGTAAATTACAACAATCATGGGATGTGAAGTCCTGTAGCAACTCTTAGCAATTACAATCATCCTTCCTGGTCAATTATAGCTTGTTCCTTATCGATATAAACATGAATGTCACCTGGGCCACCTGTGCTACTTGTACGGTTATATATTTGATGGATGAATGGCCAACTAGGTGTGAATTCCCCTCAAGATTAGACATCGCCGCAGTATTTAAGTATAGTTATAAAACGACAAGGCAATAAAAACATTACATGATGCAGTCTTTTTATATGCATGGATGTATGAATGCACATCGACCTGGGGATGCACATCCAGCCGAACTTGGGCTCGTCACCCATGCAATCATCGACCCGGGAATGATCATCCAGTCGGAACAGGGGTTGATAGTCGATGGTTTGGGAGATATCGAAACAATACTCCAATAACTCTAGGACACGTGCTACAACATCTAGAATTACCCACCCATCATCGCTAATATGCTCTGAATGCACGATTAGCCAAACCATTATTAGTTTAGTTACAATCAACCAATTTAAATAAGCTCAAGGTCACTACAGGGGCTTGTCACCAGCGTTGGCTGACAGCTCGGGCATAGGTCCCATACCACCATCCTCGGCTTATGGGGCTTGTCACCAGCATAGGCCGACAGCTCGGGTTAGAATGAATTCCTCGACATGATGGACGGTTTGGATCATGAAGCTGAGTCCCCATGGTGGGCCACAGTGCAACCAAAAGGGACATCCTCTGTTCAAAATCTCGCTAGCGGAAGAAAGAGACTTTGCCGCTTTCAGCTAGACACGAGTCAGGCTAAATTTGACCAGGCCCCTGGTCTGGTGCACCTACGGTGCACCCCTCTTAGTGCGCACACATAATAGGTGTGGGTTCCACAGTGATGTTTGGGTGGAATCCACACCGTCCATTAGGTTCTAGGGGTCCGTTTAGGGCCTTTAGCCAAGTATCAAGTAGATAAAATGCCTAAGTGGGACCCACAACCTGTTTTTGATCCCATTTATGGATTTCTCGTTGATCTGTTGGTTAGATGGTTTCGAAGTTGGGCGTCAACAGTTAAAAGGCCTAAATGGGCCATTTGTAAAGCTCTCATCATGTATTTCTAACCAATGCTAATATTAATTTAATTTTTATTATTTTTTATATATTACTTATAATTAAAATGTTTAAAGTCTCATATATATATATATATATATATATATATATATATATATATATAAAATTTTAATATTAACATACGACTAATTACATGTGGTTGTTTACTCATTCATTAATATACATAATTCGTAATATACAATATCATATTATATGTATAAATGAATTGAAGATTGTACATTATCATATTTAATTAAAATTATATTTGTATTTGGTAATATTGTTAAATAATATACAATTCCATTAAAGTATCTGTTGATTTTTGTATACTTACTTATAAAAGATATTCAATGCTACATTATTATTTGTAATTTGATTTTATGTTGTGAAATTATTGTTCCTTATGTTTATTCAATATAATATTATTTTCATAATATTTATATACATTAAATATGTATATATCATTTTAGCATGAAATTTTAAATCTTTACAAAGTACATACATTTCATTGGGTATATATTTAGGTTGTATTATTTATATATATTTATATTAAATTAATCTACATGGTAACACTCGAGTATTGGAAAGAACGGGGTGTTACAGGTAAAGGTTGAGAATATGGGTCAGCTAATGGTCATGGGTTATGGGACAAGTTAGGAGAATCATAATCAAAGTTCATGTGAGATTTATGGGGAGGTCCATGAAACAGTTCAAGATCTTACACATTACATGTGGAACTGATACCCATGTTAGGTGGAAGATCTATCAAGTAAGCATTCGAACTTACTCTTTTCAAGATTTTATATGATCCAGCACTACGAGCTTGTAATTTTTTTTATGGTTTCCTGTGGAAACCATTTTGGACATATTCTAATCACGACTTCATCACCCACAATAAACTCTTTAAACCTATGGTGTGAGTTAGCAATCATTTTGTATGTTTCATTACTTATTTTGATTATTTTTTTAATCTCAACATGTAAGTCATGCATATGTCGTGTAGATGCATGTGCAGACTTTAAAGGACTATGGAACATTGACATAGGTATACAATCTATACGAATTCTAGGATCATCTACTTGTCTTTTCAGATCCACTTCCTCTCCAGGGCTCATTTGATCATGATGAAGGTTTGGTAGAGTCAACACGTGAATGTCCCGCACAGGTATAAGCTCAATTGGTATTTCCTCTAGAATAACAATACTAAACTCCTCCAATACCGGACTCACCTCAGGTGATAACTCTACATTACCCTTGAGTGTAACCTCAGGGGGCATCTCCATAAAAATCGTAGGTGTGACCTCACTTGCCACGTGGGCATACATCGTTAAATCAGTTTGTCTCTTTCAGACTAATTAACATTAACTACATGAAGATACTTAAGCTGGAGTTTCATCACATTTACAGACCACGTTTCTTGACATCCTCATTCTTTTCCAAAGTGCTTTTGGGCAAGAGTGTAATGTCTCAGAAAAATCCATTCAAAGACCCGAGTAACACCTCAGGCAGAAATCACTAAGGATCGAATTCTTTAGAAATTAGATGAAAATTAATTAAGCACTAATTTAAATTAATTAGTAGATTATCTTGAACTACTTTCTATACGAACTGTAAGACCCAAAACTATTAGAATCGATAATCTAACATTACCTGAAAACCTAGGATCCATCTCATAACCCAGTTGCTCTCTGGAGTACATTGAAACTCTGTATCGGACCTGGACCATGCGTCGAAAGTTTGATTACTATAAAACTATACGATTATGACCGCCTTACTGGGATTGAAACCATCTCAAAATTCAAGTCTAAATAGTATCCTGAAATGCATAACTTGAGGCCGGAGCGAAGTGTGCGAGAAACGTGAAATCTTTAGAAGATAGAATCAAAGTTAAGTGATTTGAGCCGTTCGCTTGCAAGATAAATCTAAGGTTTCAGACCGTGACTCTGACCCAACTACACCCTCGGATTAGAAAAATTTCCCCACACTGGTCAGTGTACTTATAGCCCTGATCAAGTGACGATAGTCGTTGAACTGAAACAGGTCCTCCACGGTCGATTCACAAATCCTATCAGATCGAAATCTTAACCTAGCCTACATCCAATGTCAGAGAACTTTCTGCAGACCGTATGTAGGAAATGAGCCTTCAGATGAGCTTCGTTGGACCGAAATAGCCACTCTTTGGATATAACCTAAGTAAACCATGGCCCTGGGGCCATTTACACTAGTTTTGGGCCTATATAAGGACCTAAACCTACCCCTCTCCCATGCCATACGAATTTTCAAACCATAGGAGAGAGAAGAGAGAAAAAGAGAAGGAAAGAGTGAGGAGAAGAGAGAGAGAGAAAGAGAGAGAGAGTGAGAGATAGTTGCTGGGATTCGTTCCCACCACTCCACGTGCTGAATCACTTCTTTCGTGTTGCTATACCGACGATTTCGACTTCATTTTTGGGTAAGGAATCCTAACCTTATCTGTTTTATGTATCCAAATAGGTAGATCGATGAAATAGCAAACCTATTTCATGCTATAGGTAGCCGTTGTGCCGTAGACAAAGACGTAGTGTTCAAACTAAGCTCGATACGAGTGTACTGACGAAAGGTGCGGGCTATAAATGTTTAGGTTATGGTTTTCAAGGCTTTCAATGTCAGTTAATGATTTATGACTGACTTGATTACCGTTACATGTGTTTAGATGCAATATTTTCTGTGTATTGCACATATATATGAACTATGTTAATTTTAATGCATTCCATGTGTTTGTTGAAATGTTTGAATGAATATGGAATTATAATTTATGCTTGCCATGGCTATTGATTGAGAATATATGATTGTTGTATGTTACTTTATTACATGTATGTTGTTATGTGTAGTGTAAGTGTTTGATAAAATGTCTGAATGAGAAAATGCTTATTGAAATGTATTTAATGAGGGCATTGAGATAGGGTTCTCAATTACCTTAACTACTACATGCTTTATGGATGAAATGCCTATGTATGACAATATGTGTGCTATGTGTTTGTTAAAATGCTCAAATGAGATTTATATTTGAATTGTTTGTCACATGTTGTTTGACTATCACAGATGAATGCCTATTGTGTTTGAATATAATTGGGATTACTGCGTAGTCCAGGCAATCGCTAATGATTCCTGAATTAGTGGCCGAGGTCGTTTCGCCACACAAGACACGTTCGATGAATCCGAATCATATGCTACTTGTTGACAGTGGGTAGGCTACGCGGAATGCTTACATACTCCATGTCGATTAATTCAACGTACGCTCATACTAGTCAAGCTTGTCAAGTAACCCAATTGGCCTAATATATGTTCACCATGTATGAACGCTACTGCTTGAATCTAAAGTACTGCTTACCAATTTAAAGCCCGCTTTAACCTTTGTACTTCGATCCGCCACAACTCATGACCTGGACATGGTGGTATGGGACACCGTGGTTGACCTGTCGGCCTACGCTGGGGTGACAAGCCTCCCAGTAGTGTCCATTGAGCAAACTAAACTCGTGAACCAAATACGGTGGTATGAGACACTGTATTTGAGCTATCGGCCTACATTAAGGTGATGAGCCTTTCTCGTAGTGACCTCAAGTATAAAATAGGCCTATGATTAGGTGATGAGCCTCTCATAGTGACATCGAGTGTGAATTAAGCCTACACTGAGGTAATGAGCTTTCCATAACAACCTATAGTGTAAACTTGTGAACTTGCCTATCGTATGTGATTAACTAGGATTGAAGACCCTAGATAGATCAATGTTTGGGTTAATGATATAAAGGGAGGTACCTTAGCTTTTCAAACTTGCTATATGAATAAGTCTAATTAAGAACTTGGCTAATCACTCACATGCACCACATTGCATGTGCCTTTGGCGTTGGAGTTGAACACAACATGAATGTTGCATACGTGACCGTGAGATGATGTCACAGAGGGAGTACAGAAGAGGGCATATATCATTATCGCATTCCATTCATGCATTAACAAGAGTACTTAAGGCATGATTATTGTACTACTTTATCATTACTGCTTGATTGAATTGATAACATGTTAACCTTTGCCTTATAGGTCCACTGAGTTGATCACTCACTCCCACTCTGGGACGGTGTTTTAAAACACCAACCAGACTCTGTTGTAGTTTCAGATGACGGTGAGGCTTATGAGTTGGAGCCGGCCTTCTACAACAATGAGGAGGAATTCTCCTACATGTAACTCTCTGGCGGGTCTATGTAGACCTAGAGTTGCATCGCAGGGATCGTAGGGATATGGACTAGTTAAACATTACACCTTATTATTTTGTAAATTTTAGAGTTATACATGTAATTATTTAACTTGGTGACGTTCATACTTTGGGGACTTACAATCACTTATATGCTCTATATACTTATCATAGTTATCCTCTTGTGTAATTTAACTGTCTTCGGAGTATGATATGCTGATTTGGTATAATCCCATTCATTTTAATGCATTAATATAGATAACATTCAATCACCATTATCTATATTGCATAAATGATGCGTTGGAATTCGGGAGCTGAGCTTTTGCTCGACTCCCGATTTTTAAGGTGTTACAAGTTGGTATCAGAGCATGATTTGCATTAAATTAGACCTAAGTTATGGTAACACGATGTACACTGACCTACTTTGACTTAGGAGGGAGCGATAAAACATAAAAATGTTCATAGGATCCCTAGTTTCGCCCGTCGATGATCATATGACTATTGAAGCGAAACTGACCGTCGAAATTAGACCCGTAGGCATTTATGATCATGCAGGGTGATCCCAATCCTTTTCTAGACCACTAATTGATGGGTTTAAATGATGATTTAGTGTATTTCACACTCAAATAACCCTAAAAGCATGAATATACATGGGATGGAATCCGAAACCACACCAAACGGACTCAGGGGCCCAAACGACCCAAATTGGGGGGGACTAAATTGGTCCCCACACACATATGGCACCCTGGGAGGGGGGGGGGGGGTGGAGGATACCATCGCCGCTAGGGGGATGCCATCACCCTTGGTCAAGCAGACCACGATGGCATCGCGTCACCCGCGAGGCCTTATGGTCCAATTTGTCTGGGCCTGTTGGGCCTCAGTGGGCTCGTCGGGCTGGCCATTGTACATGCTAGTGGGGCCCATGAAATCATGTGGGGACCCCTATAACCCCCCCCCCCCCCCATTTACTTCATTTCCTCCTCTTACACCCCTCTGAGTTTTTCAAATCTCGTAAAATTCCATCTTTCTCTCTCAAATCTTCCTCTTCTTCATCACTACATATACACCTCCTATCATTTCTTTCAAACCCATCTCCTATCTCCCTCATTTCCTTCCATTTGAGCACACAAACTCTCTTTGGTGTTTCAAAAATCTCAAGGTCCAACAACCCATTCTATCGCTCCATCTTGTTTCACTCAAATAGCTCTTTTCGAGCTTGTGGCGACGATTTTCTCCCTTTCCACACTCCTTTCCCTCATGGGGAAGAAGAGGGCTTCCATGGATGAAGCCGGGCCTAGCCGTCCTACTTGTTTAAGGAGGCAGAAAGGTGCCAAAGCAAGTTCAAGTGTCGATCGGGAGATAAGGACGAAGAGAGATCTCGATCCCCAACTTCCTCTTGAAAGAGCTCTACTGGCGGATATGGCACATGGAAGGTTTCAAGGTTGTAAGGTCCTTTTTGAAGCACACATGGACAAGAAACTATTTAGGCTTTATCTGGCGATGGATCTCCTGTTGGACGTCAGGTGGGGTCTCATATTTGAGGGTAAGTCCCATGCGAAGGGGAGTACTGTCCGAGCCTTCTACGCCCATATACGAGAGCCACTGCTGGAGCTTCTGCAGTTCTTTATCCTCATGGGAAGGAGGGAAGCCATTGCCAATGTGGACTTGATAGCCCGAATTATGGGGATGCTGCATGGGGAGGTTCATGCTAGCGAGAAGAGTCTCAGGAGTGTGCGTGGAAGAGATCGACATACGTGATTTCTTTGTGACCAACTAGTCCGCTGGAATCAAGGTAACTGCCTCTCACCGACCAAGATGACTCACGGCTTCCGCTTGCTCCACTACATCTTCATGCATAATGTGTATCCCAGGTGGAGCAATAACAGCGAATGCACGCGTCTGATGATAGACTTCCTATATAGAGTTGGGCAAGGAGACAAGCTGTGCCTGCCTATGTATGTACTACTCAGATAGTTCAAACTGCACGCTTTCCCAGGACTGACATTTTATTCCCATTCAATCGACTTATATGCAAGCTTACTCATGAATTTAGCTGTAGACTTGGCTTAGAAAGGCTTGCGCTGATCCATTTCATCAATGACACTACTCTCAACAACATGAATATTGGGCCACGACAACGTTAAGCCCAACTCGATGAGAGTGAGGATGAGACGGAAAGTGAAGAGGAAGAGAGTGATGAAGAAGGCAGAGATGAAATAGAGGAAGAAAGTGAGGAAGAGGAAGAGGAAGAACAAGAAAATGAGACCTAAGACTCTGATGGGGGCTCTCCTCCTTCTACATATGAGCCCCACCATGATCGGGCTTGACTTAACTTGAGGAGGGCTAGGTCACCCTGTGACAGGATGTCAGTGAGACTCGGACCAAACTTGAAGAGGATAGGGCCTTCATGAAATAAAAGTTCAAGAAGGTGTCTTGCACTTTGAAGGATATCCTGTGCTGTATGCAGGACAAGGGTGATCCTCCTCCATCACCAGATTCGGATGATTAGTCCTATGTTGTAGTCATCTTTGAGTTTTCTTTGCTTTCCTGTTTTTTATGTTATAGCCTTTATAGGCATAGTAATATCGTAGGGTGGTTGGTATGCTTTAGTGTTTGAAACTTTGCTTAGATTAGCTCACATGCATCTTTTGTCATGATCCATGTAATACTACATCTCATGTATTGTGACAATTTTGGTTAAATGAAATGCATGTAAATCCTTCATTTATGAGATGTGTAGAATGCTTGAAAAATTGAGTATTGTATGCTAAATCTTACATGGGTTTCACCCTATGTTGTATATAGGGAATGCCACCTAAGGTCACACGGAGTATGACACGTCTTACACTTGGCGACTCAATTGATGGGGCACCTCTCCTAAGTGATAGCCATACGGACCCTAGTTTGGGCCCGACTCACGAGACTATACCAGATTCTTAGCCTGCCACTGGCCCCACAAACGGGCCGACACCTGTTGCATCACCGATTCCCGAGCAAAATCGTGCGTCTACCTCTACTCCTCACATGCCTCAGGCGGCTTCTCCTCCTGATAGGTTGGAGAAGATGATGCTCCTTATGCAGCAGCAACAGAAGATTTGGACCACCATTGCTGGGGCCCTTGCCTAGAATATGAGTGTGGTTCTGCCTGCATCACCTGTGCACACTGCTGGGAACATGAGTGCTAGCGGCCTATTTGAACAATTTCAGCGCTTCTGACCTCCCACATTTGTGGGTACTCATAGACTCGAGGAGGCCGAGTATTGGCTTGATCGCATCTCTAAGATGCTTAAGCCGCTGCACTGTACTGAGGCCAGTCTCTGGGGGACAGCATCCTATGGATCATTGATCCTGGTTATGTATGGACGTGGGAGGCTTTTAAGACATGTTTTCAAGAAAAGTATTTTCCTCTCACCTACCGTAATGAGGAGGGAGAGTTCCTTCACCTCCGACAGGGAGGGGTGACAGTGGTGGAATACGAGAATAGGTTCACGGAGCTGGCCAGATATGCTCCTTTGATCGTAGCCAACGAGCCGATGAAGATGAGACAATTTTCTAAGGGTTTGCGACCCGAGATCTACTCGAAGATGTGTTGCACTAGCATTAACAACTATACTGAGCTAGTGAGCATGTCTTTGCAAGCTAGCAGGATGGAGATAGGATATCCCACACACACGTACCTATGGTTCCTAGGCCTCGACCAGACTTGCTGACCAGATTATTCCTCGGTAAGAGGCCATGTGCAGATTCACCTCCTCGGCTTATGGCTTTACCGATACAGCCGAAGCGACCTAATGTATGGTGCACTACTGTAAGAGGTCAGGCCATGCTGACACTTATTGCTTCACCTGGATGAGGGACAACGGCTTCATGCCCCCTCAGAAGATTAACCATCAAATGCCGCTAGCTATCTCGGCTCCACCTCACGTTCTATATTGCCTGCACAGCCTTCTTATAGGCCACCTGCACCTCGATTTAGGCTGCCTCAACGACCTACGACACCGCATCCGAACCATTCTCAACAGGCTCGTGTGCACTCACTTTTAGCTGAGGTATCTGAGACGACAGTTTTAGCACCACTGCCCTTCGAGGTTAGGACACATATCCAAGGTATACCAGTCTTCTTATTGGTGGACACTGGGTCCACTATGTCTATCATATCATACGCGGCAGTCAAGAAACTAGTTTTGAAAACAGCTCCTACGAAGGGGGTGAGAATCCTTACCCCCACAGACACCTTTTCAGACGTTACCAAGATTTGTAAGGATTACTCGATAGACATAGGAAGCAGGATAGTACTTGTTGACCTAATCATTGTCTCATTATACCATTACGAATCCTCGGTATGGATTGGCTCATCGAGATGAAGGCAGAGATCGATTGCAATACTAGGGTGGTGACAACCCATGCACCAGAGGGCACAACCTTTACTTTTTTAGTTCAGGTTAGTTTACCCTGCTGCATGAGTTGTTACGCTTCCTTACTGGAGAATGTTGAGGGTCCGACACTGGGGAATACACCAATAGTCTGAGATTTCACGGATGTTTTCAGGATGATACCTGGATTACCTCCTTAGCGCGAGATCAATTTTACCATTGATCTAGTGCCTGGTGTGACACCTATTTTATTACTGACTTATCGTATGCCTCCATGTGAAATGAAGGAGTTGAGGAGATAAATCAATGATTTGTTGGATGCAGGCTTTATACGGCCTAACTTGTCTCCTTGGGGAGCACCTGTGTTGTTCGTGATGAAGAAAGATGAATCACTGCGATTGTGTATTGATTATCGCAGACTGAACTAAGTGACAGTGAAAAATAAGTATCCTTTGCCCAAAATAGATGATCTGTTCAATCAATTGAAAGGGGCACGATACTTCACTAAGATCAACTTACAGTCAGGGTATCACCAGTTATGCGTCAGGGATGAGGACGTGCAGAAGACAGCTTTCATGACCAGTTTTGGGTCTATGAGTTTCTTGTGATGTTGTTTGGACACACAAACGCACCGGCTGTGTTCATGGACCTACTGAACTGGGTGTTTTGGCCGTATCGATTCTGATTTGTCATCATGTTTATACATGACATCCTGATATACTCTAAAAGTCGGCCAGATCACGAGGAGGACCTACGAGCAGTCTTTGATACCCTAAGGAAGAACTAGTTGTTTACATAGTACAAGAAGTGTGACTTCTATAAGGAAGAAGTCAAGTTTCTAAGACATGTGGTGTCCAAGGAAGGAATAGCTATGGACCTTGCTAAGGTGACCGCAGTTCAGGACTGGGAGCAGCCCAGTTCGGTGACTGAAGTGAGGAGCTTTCTTGGCCTGACATGTTACTACTGTCAATTCATTAGGGACTTTTCCAAGATAGCCAGACTGTTATCTCAGCTCACTCGAAAATACTTTAAGTTTGCCTAGAATGAGAAGGCAGAAGCAGCCTTTCAGGAATTGAAGGACAAGTTAATGTCCGCTCCTATGCTAGTATTGTCAGAGCAAGGGATCAAGTATACGATATACACCGAAGCATCTTGTGTTAGTTTGGTTTGTGTTCAGATGCAGAAGGATAGGGTTATTTCCTATACATCGCGATAGTTGAGGAAACATGAGGAAAACTACCCTACGCACGACCTGGAGTTAGCGGCCGTCATCTTTGCATTGAAGCTTTGGAGACATTACCTCTACGGAAAGGAGTTTGAGCTCTTTTGCGACTATAAGAGCCTCAGATACATATTCACACAGAGGGACTTGAATATGAGGCAACAAAGGAAACCTTGAAGGACTTTAAGTTCGAGGTCTCCTACACGTTAAGCCGTAAGAAGACGATAGCATTTGCGTCTCCCCTAATGATAGATGAGTGGAACATGCTAGAATTTATACGAGACTTCGTGCAGACGCTTACGGTAGAGGAGCCATTCGAGAGCGTCGCACACGTTCGTGTGCAACCACTCATTGATGATAAGATCATTGTGGCTCAGAAAGACAACGAACTATTGGCAAAGATGAGAGAGCAATGAGCGAAAATGAAGACTCTGAATAGAGAGTTAGTACGGATGGGGGTTTACATTATCGTGGCCGCCTATGCGTCCCGAATCTCCATAACTTGAGGAAGGAAGTTCTAGAAGCTGCTCACAATTTGAAGATGGCGATGCATCCTGGTAATATGAAGATGTATCGAGATATGAAATGTTCGTTCTGGTGGGACAACATGAAGGCCCACATAGTGGACTATGTATCCCGTTGTCTCACGTGCCAACAGGTCAAGGCAGAGCATCGCCGACCTCCTGAACTGCTTTAGCCTATGCCCATAGCAGAATGGAAATGAGATTTCATTTCTATAAATTTCATTTCAGGGTTGTCGAAGATGATCATTTCCTCCCTATTAGAGTTTCAAACTCAGCAGACGATTTGGTCAGGCTGTACATCAAGGAGATTGTACATTTACATGGAGTTCCTATGGAGATCGTGTCAGATCGAGACACTCGATTCACATCTATCTTTTGGACTCGTATTCAGGAAGCAATGGGTGTGAAACTGAAGTTAAGTACCCCGTTTCACCCACAGACGGATGGGCAGAGGGAACGGGTGAATCAAGTGTTAGAGGACATATTGTGAGCTTGCGTGCTTGCTTTCAAGGATAGTTGGATGGCTGTCTTCCTTATGCAGAGTTCGCTTATAACAATAGCTTTTAGGCGAGTATTGGCATGGCTCCCTATGAGGCACTGTATGGGCATCCGTGTCGAGCACCTCATTGTTGGGCAGAGGTTGGCGAGATGAGTATGATTGGCCCAGAGTTAGTATAGTGACCTTAGAGAAGATCGACATTATTAGACGTCGACTTCTGGCAGCACAGAGTAGATAGAAGAGTTATGCCGATATGAGACGGTGACCCTTAGAGTTTCAGGTCGGGGACCATGTGTTTCTTAAGGTTTCTCCCATGAAGGGAGTCATTCAGTTTGGCAATTAGGGAAAACTCATGCCACGGTTTATTGGTCCGTTTCAGATTCTAGATCGAATAGGTGTGGTAGCATACCGCCTCACTTTACCCACACCCCTCGCAGGCGTGCACAACGTATTTCATGTATCGATGTTGAAGAAATATATTCCCGACCCTTCCCACATTATCAAATGGGAGCAGGTACAGTTGAGTGAGGATGCTACTTACGTACTGCGACCGATGCGGATTCTAGATAGGAAAGAGCAGGTGCTGCACAGTAAAGTGATTCCACTTGTGAAGGTATTATGTACGCATCACACTGAGGAAGAGGCTACTTGAAAAACAGAAGCCGAGGTCCATAAGAACTACCTTAGATTCTCGAGGAATACGAAAAGGTACTAATTTTAAGAATGAAATTTTTCTTTAAGGGGGGTAGATTGTAACGTCTCAAAAAAATCCGTATAAAGACCTAAGTAACACCTTGGGTAGAAATCACTAAGGATTGAATTCTTTAGAAATTAAATGAAAGTTAATTAAGTACTAAGCTAAATTAGTTATTAGATTAGCTTGAACTGCAAGACCCAAAATTATTAGAATTGCTAATCTAACATTATCTGAAAACCTAGGATCCATCTAAAAATCCAGTTGCTCTCGGGAGCACATTGAAACTCCATATTAGACCTGGACTGCGTCGAAAGTCCGATTATTGCGAAACTATAGGGTTATGACCGCTTTACTGGGCTTAACAATCATCTCGAAAATTAAGTCCAAATAGTCTCCCAAAATGTACAACTTGAGGACAGAGCGAAGTGTGTGAGAAATGCGAATATCTTTAGAAGATAGATTCAAAGTTAAGTGATTTGGGCTATTCGCTTGCAGGCCAAATCTAAGATTTCAGACAGTCAGATTCTGACCCAACTACACCCTTAGATCAGAAATTTTTTTTTACACAGGTCAGTGTACTTGTGGCCCTGATCGAGTGACGATAGCCGTTAAATTGAAACAGGTCCTCTACGGTCGATCCACAATTCCGATCGGACCAAAATCTTAACCAGGCCTAGATCCAATGTTAGAAAACTTTTCTCATACCGCATGTAGGAAATGGGCCTCCAGATGAACTCCGTTAGACCGAAACAACCACTCTTTGACTATAACCTAAGTATACCATGGCCTTGGGGCCATTCACAACAGTTTCGGGCCTATATAAGGACCTAAACCCACCCTACTCTCATTCCATACGAATTTCCAAACCCTAGGAGAGGGGAGAGAAAAAGAGAAGGAAAGAGTGAGGAGAAGAGAGAGAGAGAGTGAGAGAGATAGTTGCTGGGATTCTTTCCCACTACTCCACGCGCTGAATTACTTCTTCTGTGTTACTATACCAGCGATTTCGACTGTATTTTTGGGTAAGAAATCCTAACCCTAATCTGTTTTAGGTATCCAAATATGTACATCGGTGAAATAGCTAACCTATTTCATGTTATAGATAGCCATTGTGCCGTAGACAAAGACATAATTGATGAGGGTCAAATATTACATATCAGACCTCGATTATTGCCAGGTTTTGAGTACATAATAATGCTTAACGTCATACTTTAATCGTGTTTTTGTTGCAAGATGTAATTAGGAGTTGAGACTGGACAAAAGGATACTACAAGCATGGAATTAACGCTCTGAGGATACCAGAGCAAGGAACAGACTCCAGAGGATCAAGATTGAAGAAATTACACGCGAGGGATCCGAGAAAATCAAGCTGTTAGCATTAAACGGGCCCAAAAATGGTCCAGAATGCAAGATCACATGGTTCCCGCCATCCGATTGACTCGAAACTTCATACATGTGTTGGGGACTATAAATTAACCGTACATGTTAAATTTCAGCCATTGAAGATCTCGGGAAGTGGGCCAACGGACAGATTAGCCCATTAATCTCTAATTTGGGGCCCACTTCATATCTGGAACTGCCTCAACTTTGGTATTGACGGCTAAAATGATATGAGAAGATGAATGGCTGGTGCAGATTTTACAGAAACATCACAGTGGGTCCCGCATGTGTATGTGTGCGTACATAGTGTATAAAGTGGCGACGAGCACCACATTAGTCAGCAGCGCTGACCAGCGCCCGCCAGCGATAAGTTCCAGAAACGGCAAGTGCCATTTTCGGCTATGTAACGCATGGCTGCTGGCCGTTTTACGGTCGACTGTGGGCCCCACACATGCCCCGTCTGGCCAATCCGTACCGTCCACCGTGTAGAAAGCTATGAATACTACAAAACCTACATGATAGTTTACACCCATACATGCACATGTGTGTGGTACAGACTCCACAAAAGGGTTGCCCTGCAATATTTAAATCTGATTTTTTTGTGATTTCTTCTCTGGGACGGGTCAATGAACGATCAAAACTAACCATTTTTGACTGAAATTTTGTCCTAAATCTAATGGACAGGGTGGATTTCCCTGAAAACACCTTTGTGGGGCCCACTGATCACGTCAGCGAAGGATGTGCGTAGGCTTACGTACGTCTGTGAAAATCAATTTTTTAGGTGGTTGTGGCCCACCATCTTTGATCAGATGGAAGATCTGATCCGTCCATCGTAAAGACCAGCCAAAAACGTCCCAAGAGACGTTGATTTTACGGATAAAGTGCGAATAACAAGGGATTTATGAAGACCCGAACTTTGCTGTGAAAAGATGTGTGTGAATTCTGCTGCGACAGCTGCACGACCGACTCCAACCTTCCACTGCCTCTAGCAGCTATAAAAGAAGGTTTTGGACGTGGGGAGCAATCATCCAGAGCTAGGGAGAGCAGCTAGGGTTGGAGAGAAGAAAGAGAAGAAAGAGAAGAAAGTGAAGAGAGAGAGAGAGAGAGAGAGAGAGAGAGAGAGAGAGGAAGAAAGAAGAGAGAAGGATGTTCTCACTTTATCAATTTTATTTTTTCCTTCTATTTAAATTTATGAGTGGCTAATTTCTCAGTTAGGGTTGAGATGAAGCCCCTAATTTAATTGACTCTTGTTTACTGTTGAATTTATTTTTTAATTTGATTGATTTGTTTCTTTCGCTAGTGTGCTTAACTGTAATTTTCATGCTTCTCCATTCTATGAGCTCGACCAAAGTCTAGATGTGGATGTTGTTTAGAATCTTAACTAGGTGCTTATGTCTGACCATGAATAGGTTTCCTATAGAGGAAGAAACAAGAATATACATCTCTTCATGCCTGACCATGGATGGAAAGATGTGATCCATATACTTTAAGGGATTATACATTCTGTGTGCCCGACCAAGGACATAGTTTGTAATTTATTTAATTTATATCAATCTGAATAGAGTGAATCAATAAGTAAAACAAGGGTTAGGATAATTAGGGGTGGATTCGAAAGTCCTAGTCTTCTCCTTGATTGAATTTTTCTCATTGCTTTTAGTTATTTTGTATAGATTTTTGTTATTAGTTTGCTAAAATATTTGTTGGATTAGTTAAGAGGAATCATAAATTTCAAATTGTGACAACCAGTCTTCATGGGAACGATCTCGTAATATGTACCGCATCTACATCTGATTCGTATACTTGCGAGTTTAAAAATCATTTAAATCAGATTGGTTTAAATTAAAACATTAGTAGTGTTCAAATTGAGTTCGATACAAGTGTACCGACGAAAGGTGTAGAATATAAACGTTTAGGTTATGGTTTTGAAGACTTTCAATGTCAGTTAATGATTTATGACTGAATTGATTGCTGTCACATGTGCTTAGATGCGATGTTTTTTGTGTATTGTACATGTATATGAACTATGTTAATTTTAATGCATTCCATGTATTTGTTGAAATATTCGAATGAATATGGAATTATAATTTATGCTTGCCATGACTATTGATTGAGAATATATAATTGTTGTATGTGTGGAAAATCCTCTGTGAAAGGATTTACTATAATATATGTTATAACTACTTTATTACATGTATGTTATTATGTGTAGTCTAAGTGTTTGATAAAATGTCTAAATAAGAAAATGCTTGTTGAAATGTATTTAATGAGGGCATTGAGATAGGGTTCTCAATTACCTTAACTACTACATGCTTTATGGATGAAATGCCCATGTATGACAATATGTGTGCTATATGTTTGTTAAATTACTCAAATGAGATTTATATTTGAATTGTTTATCATATGTTGTTTGACTATCATAGATGAATGTCTATTGTGTTTAAATATGATTGGGACTATTGCGTAATTCAGGAAATCGGTAATGATTCTCGAATTAGTGGTCGAGGTCGTTTCGCCACACAAGACATGTTCAATGAATCCGAGTCGTACGCTGCTTGTCGACAGTGGTTAGCCCACGTGGAATGTATATACACTCCATGTCGATTAATTCAACGTATGCTCATACCAGTCGAGCTTGTCAAGTAACCCGATTGGCCTAATGTATGTTCACCCTATATGGACGCTACTGCCTGAATTTGAGGTACTGCTTACCAATGTAAATCTCACTTCAACCTTGGTACCTCAATTTACCAAGACTCATGAGCCAGACATGGCAGTATAGGACACCGTGGTCGAGCTGTTGGCCTACGCTAGGGTGATGAGCCTCCCCACAGTGTCCATCGAGCAAACTAAACTCGTGAACCGAATATGGTGGTATGAGACACTGTATTCGAGCTGTCAGCCTACGCTAAGGTGACGAGCCTTTCCCGTAGTGACCTCAAGTATAAAATAGGCCTATGATTAGGTGACGAGTCTCTCGTAGTGACCTCGAGTGTGAATTAAGCATACGCTAAGGTGACAAGCCTCCCGTAACAACCTATAGTGTAAACTAGCAAACTTTCCTATCGTATGTGATTAACTAGGATTGACGACCCTAAATGGATCAATGTTTGGGTCAATGATATAAAGGGAGGTACCTTAGCTTCCCAAATATGATGTATAAATAAGTTTAATTTAGAACTTGGCTAATCAAGCACATGCACCGCATTGTGTGTGCTTTTGGCATTGGAGTTGAGCACAGCGGGAGTGTTGCATGCGCGACCGTGAGATAATGTCACAGAGGGAGTGTAGGTGAGGGCATATATCATTATCGCATTCCATCCTTGCATTAACAAGAGTACTTAGGTCATGATTGTTGTACTGCTTTATCATTATTGCTTGATTGAATTGATAATATGTTAACCTTTGCCTTATAGGTCCACTGAGTTGATCACTCACTCCCACTCTAGGACGGTATTTTAAAACACCAACCAGACTTTGTTGTAGTTTCAGATGACGGTAAGGCTTATGAGTTGGAACTGGCCTTCTACGATGACGAGGAGGAATTCTCCTGCATGCAACTCTCTGGCGGGTCTATGTAGACATAGATTTGTGTCGCAAGGATCGCAGGAATACGGACTAGTTGAACATTACACCTTATCATTTTATGAATTTTGGAGTTATACATGTAATTATTTAACCTGCTGATGTTCATACTTTGGAGACTTACAATCACTTATATGCTTTATATACTTATCACAGTCTTCCGCTTGCGTAATTTAACTGTCCCCGGAGTATGATATGCTGATTTGGTATAATCCCATTCATGTTTAATGCATTAATATGGATAACATTCAATCATCATTATCTATGTTGCATAAGTGATGCGTTGGAACTCGGGAGCTGAGCTTTTGCTCGACCCTCGATTTTCAGGGTGTTACAGGGAGTGACTTCAAGATAATCCTTTTGCCTTCATATAGAAATGAACACATATTCATGTGACCAAATATTATTGTATCCTTGTTGTATAATCAGGGCTTACCGAAAATGATGTGGCCTATATCTACAGGTAAAACATCACATCACAGAGTGTCCATATAAGAACCAAATTGGATGGGAATGGGAAAACACTAAAAAATCAAAATTGAAGACGCATCAACCCATGTGACTCAATAGGGCTGAGGGTGAGGAACGACTGACATACCTAAGTGGCTCACGATGCTAGTAGAGAACATATTGATGCAACTGCCACTATCAATGATCATCTTGCAGTTTTTTCCACCACACTTGGCATAAGTGTGGAAAATTGAATTCCTGCACCAATCATCACTTTTTATAATCTAGCTCAAGGCGCAGCTAACAATTGTAAGTGGCATAGTCTCAAGTATTTTAATTGGATCCCTGACTTGTGATTTGACATCTTCCCCAATGTCAGGATTCGCCTAAAGGAAGGCTTTAAGATGACTGACACATGTATTGGTTACAACCAATTGAATTGTTGTGGTCTTATTGCACCCTTCAATATCCATCAGATGGTTGTTGATAGCGTTAAGGGCCTCAGCAATTTGTTCTAGATTCATAGTGGGATGTAGGCCAAAACTGCATCCAGAATAAGTGGACATACACAAGGTAACTCTTAGGGGAAAACTTAGATCCAATGGTAATGTTATGACAAAGACAAAACTAACCTAGAGATCAAATTGGACACACTAAAGACACTAATATGAAAATTTAACAAGTTGTTAACCTGAAATAGTACCCTAAAAATTCAGCATAATGACAATCTAATAGTACCTAAGATGAAAATTCAACAAGCATGTAATATGAAAATTATGATTTGAAAATTTAGCAAGGTGACAACATGAGATTATTACGCTGAAAATTTAGTAATGGTATAAGTGGAAAACGCTAGTTGAAAATTCAGCAATAGGATACTTCAAAATGGAAACAAAAATTTGTAGTATAATTCTATATTCTATATGTAATGTGTATGCTTTACTAACCCTAGATGTGACTCTAACCTAAATGTGACACAAAAATCCTATGCTAAACTTATGGCTCTGATACCAAATTTGATGTAGGACATATGATTTAATGTTGACATGCAACGTGAAAATTATGAAAAAGTTCATAAGGTAAATTAATTAACAAAATATGCTAACCCACCAAGTAATTAATAGTAAATAAAACTTGATTTAACATAAATCACATGCCTACATGCTAATAAATTACATAAATCAATTAAAACTGGGCTCGATTGAAGGATAGAACTTCCAATTTAGCATAAACACGTTTCACACTCAAGAGACAGATTTGTAGGCTTAATGATTAAGGTTAGGAAGGCGAAAATATAAAATTTAGAAAATTAGGGTTCATAAAAATTAAGGATTTTTGAATAAGAGTTTTTAGAAATTAGATAAAAAAATGGAAATTTGGGATTTAGGGTATAGGGTAGGGTTATAGATGGGGAATTAAGAAGTTTTGATGGGGAAAGCAAGGAAAAATCAAATGATTGAGCGGTTGTCCATACGTTTAGCCTAGGGGCATGTGTGGGTCATTGGCTAGGGTTTTTGGGTTCTTAATAGTTAATTTATGTTTGGGTTGAAGTTGGATGATGAAAAGTTGAAGAAAAACGTGATTTGGATGGTCTTGAATATGAAGGGAAGAAGATAGGTGAAGTTTTGAGAAAATACATCTTTTGGATAGAAATGAAGAGAGAAAGAAGATGATAGATGGAAGCCCCGCACCTCCGTTGAATGGAAAATGGAACCACACGACACCCAAGCTCTAAATCACATGGAGTATTCTTCAAATCACATGAAGAAAAGAAAACACAAGTTTTTTTTTTACCTTCAAAATAATGGCATTAGGGCTTTACACATCCATCTTTCTCTTTTATTGTCTCAGAAAAGACATTTTACTAAAAGACGCTCTCAGATAAGATTCTCAACAGAAAAATAATTAATAAATTAAAATTGTTCCTAACTCCTTAATCTCAACACAAATATAAGGTATACTAAAAATAACAAAGCATGTAAACAATCTAAATAACTAAACCATTTTGTAGCCCATAGGTGTCCACGATCAAGATGTCCGATAATGATCCAATGATCCGATTATTGTGTCCATCAAGCTCATATATGCAGCCCACGTACATTTTCCTAGTGTGGGGTCCTCAAAGATGCACAAACATGCACGTGGAGTCTTTAACGTGACTAGGAATATAAATTGAGTAAAGTTGGCCCCATGTAATGGTCATCTAGCCATAAGGAAACTAGCTTAGCTCTCTTTCTCTGATATGGTGCCTGGATGTCCTCATCTATGATTCAACCCAACCTGGTGATATTTGAGCCTTTAGTTGTTTAGAAACTCAAAACTGGGCATGACTCGTTCTTGACATAAACTGGTTCACAAGCCAACTTGATGTGATTCAAACCGAGTTCAATCCCAAACCTCCTCAGAGGGAGAGATAGTTTTTATAAGGTAACTGTTGGGAGATGGATCCTTTCTCGACCACACGTAGTAATATCAAAATTAAAAGAAAACTGAGAAAAGATGTAAACCGCAACATAGAGATTTACGTGGTTCCCTTTCGGCATGTCCATAGATTCACACCAATTTACTATGCTAAAAAAAATTTAAAAATGAAGAAGTAACTCTTAATACAATAATAGCTCTCTCTCTCTCTCTCTCTCTCTCTCTCTCTCTCTTTCACGCAAAGAAATATATATTACCCAAAACAAACTAAGGTTTGCATAAGACTCCATGTGAAATTACAAAATTGCCCTCTAGGCCAGGAGCTATGCCCTAGGACCCCAAGCAAGGGAGTGTTGCCCCCTAAAACCCCAGTGAGCTCAGTGCGGAACTCGACCCATGAAAGTGTTGGCTAGATGAACAATACATATATGATGATCAGGCTTCATAAATCCTAATAATAACTACCAAGTTTTCTCTATTATGTTACTTGCATGATAACTACAATAAATATTTACCTTTAATATAAATTTAAGTCGTATCAAGTCTAATAAGGTGGCATCTTGGAGTCTTGGACTCAACCTAACTGGGATTAACATACCTATTTGGTGCATGGTATTAGATGGGTTAGGTGGTATGGAATAGCACTTGGCCCTATGAAAATCCCATCCGGTGTGCAAATTTCATCCGGTGTTTGATAATAAATGAAGGATCAGATTAATCCCATATTACATATTCTAATTCCAATGGTGGATATTGCAAGATTTTTGCTGAATTTTGAAATCCACTGCAGTTGTGGGTCTCACATTGATATGCATGTTTACTCCATGCTGTCCATTCATATGTGTCTTTATGGGTGACATTCAAGCTGCATATGCATACAAGTGACCAACCTTAGTTGTGAAATGTGATCCGTTGATTACAATTCCATGGTCTACCAAATGCAGGCTTCACTTAATATGATGTATTTCACAAGGAAATTTTTTTATCCCAAACATGGGATTAGATTGTCAAAATACCAACATGCAATCATTGTGCAATAATAATGTTAATTCCATGTAATGCAATTCTATACCATTTAATCTGGTGGTCCAAACAAGCTTGGGTTTTTGAGCTTGGTGGCCATTTGCCCATTAGGGCTAACACTTAGTTAAGGACTCGTTGGAAGATATTGCTTTTTTTTTTTCAGAGGTGGGCATCAGCTATTCGTAAAGAGAATGAAATCCTCAAAAGGATTTCAACTCAAATGCATTCACTCATTTTGTCGCGGTCTCATGTTGTGTGTGTTTTTCTTCCTTTACGCACCCTTCTCAACATTCACCTTTACTTGCAACACGTCCTGATACAGCATGTATTGAACGTATGAACCTTCTATTGTAGAAATGGATCCAAACCCACCCAAAGCGGGTTAACACCAATTAGGTCCAAACCCAAAGCCAGGTTTGAGCCTCATTGATTGGGTTTCAGGTCGGTTGTGGACCCGAAAATGTGACCTAGCCATATATGTTATTCGGGTACTTAAATAAGTGCTTAACTCAGAGAAGTTCTTCTAGACTGATTGGCAAGTTGCCATGCCTTAGCTGAAGGGTCTTGAGTGTTGTGCCCCACCATGATGATCACCTTGTACAAAAATCAGGCCCATCAACTCATTAGGTAGGACACGAGAATTAGTAAATAGTTTCTAGCCATTGACAAATAATACAATATAGGTGTGGCCATTCAATGAGTGGATGTGGCAGATTTTAGGCGCCAACCTTTTGGACGGGTTAGATGTTGTGCGGATGCCTTGTTTTTACTCAACCGAGTCAGTTTGACTGATAGATTGAGTGCGGGTTTTCTCAGGAGTAGAGAATGTTCTGTCGACCCGAGTTGGTCCAACTAATAGGGTTTTGTCAGTTTGACCAACGGTGTCATCGATCTGACCAACGAACTCCAATTAAGTTACGCAATTTTGCACAAATTAGTGTATTTAAGGCCTAATATGATTAGGGCTTTGTATATATGAGTGTTTTCTCTTTAAGGGTATGGGTTTTGTGAGGTGAAAGTGTTCTCTACACTTGTAAGGGCTTAGGAATGAATTTTCTTAAGGGGCTAGGATTTTCCTACGTGCGCATTGCAAGGGGAGATCAAGTGATTTTGTAATCAAAGAAGTTAAGTAGTGTAAACTCCAAGGCTTTTAAGTATATTGGAGATCTCTGTTGCTTTGTGACGTGGTTTTTCTCCCAAGGGTTTTCTACATAAAATTGGTATGTTCTTTTATTTACATGATTGTTTTAGTTATTTTAGTTATTTTCATTGTTCTATCTCTTGTTGAACGTGCTTTTTCAAAGCCCAAGGATTGACGGTGGTATTAGATCCGCATTTCTAATACCTAGGGTTGATCCAGGTTTGTTGGGTTTCAAAATTACAACAAGGTTGTATCAAAGCTAAGTGTTATTAGAGCGTCAGGTTTAAGGACCTTCATGAATTTAGCAAAGATGTCAGGGTCAAATTCGATATCTAGAAATTCAATGGGAAGAACAATTTTAGTTTATGATATAGAAAAATGTTAATGATATTTTAGTATCACAAGGGTTTGAGCATGACATTGTTGGAGACTAAATTGGAGAAGATGTCAGATGATGACTAGAGCGAACTCAGAGAGAAGGCTATGAGAACCATCCATCTGTGTCTATCAAATGAAATCATGTACAATGCTCTGCATGAGGAATCACCCTTATAGAT
Organism: Magnolia kwangsiensis; assembly: GCA_037074715.1. Classification (NCBI taxonomy): domain Eukaryota; kingdom Viridiplantae; phylum Streptophyta; class Magnoliopsida; order Magnoliales; family Magnoliaceae; genus Magnolia; species Magnolia kwangsiensis. Next base: position 28,125,341 of record CM073579.1, read on the forward strand.
GGGGAAGAAACTAGAAGACTTATATATGGCAAAGTCCCCCACTAACAATTTATTTATGAATAAACAACTTTTCAAACTACGGATGAAGGAATGATATGATCTCTTAGAGAACATGGACTCATTTGTGAAGGTACGTAATGAGTTGTTATGGTTTGGAGTGATGATCAAGGATGAAGATAAAGTAGTGCAACTTTTAGCATTGCTCCCCACATCATACGACCATCTCATCACTACTCTGATGTATGAGAAGAATACAATGAAGCTGGAAGAATTTATTGTGGCTCTCGTGTCTAATGAGTTGAGGAAGAAATTAAGTGATGATGACTAGCAAGCGGAGGGGTTAGTTGCGGAATGAGGTCATTGATGTGGGAGACCCATGGAGCGATCTCGATCTGGTAGGAAGAAGAAGTCTAGATCAAAATCAAAGGCTAAGGATGGATGCTTTTACTTTGGCATGAAGGGGCACTTGACCTAAAATGCAAGAATAAAAAAAACAGGCGCGAATTGGCTAGCGTAGCGCAATAAAACTTAGAATGAGACCTCCTCTCACTCTCCTCAGGTACAAGTAATCTTTTAGATACGTGGATACTCAATTCAAGGTTTTTGTATCATATGTGTTCGGATAGGACTTGGTTTGATTTATACAAGTCCTATGATAGTGAGAGTGTTCTGATGGGGAATGACGCAACATGCAAGACCATTAGAATAGAAACCAACAAGGTAAGGACGTTTGATGGAATCGTACGAACTCTAGGTGATGTCAAGCATGACCTATATTTAAAGAACTTGATATCTTTGAGCATTCTAGATACAAAAGGGTACACATTCATCGCATCCGGTAGTGTAATCAAGGTTACTAGATGTTCAGTGGTATTAATGAAGAGACATAAGATGTGAAATCCATACAAGTTGGTTGGGGGCACGGTTATAGGTGAGGCTCTATAAACAGAAATTATTAAATGGAGTTAAGGCATGCAATGTGGATTTCTACAAGCATTGCATCTATGGAAAGCAGTGTAGGGTAAGGTTTAAGACTACTAATACTAGTAGTGGGGTGCTCGATTACATACGTTATGATGTCTGGGGGCTAGTGGCAGTGACATCTAAGGGAGGAGCACAATTACTTCATGAGCTTCATAGACAATTATTCAAGGAAGGTTTAGGTCTACTTCTTAAAGCACAAGTCTTAAGTGTTCATCAAGTTCAAGGAATGGAAGACAAAAGTAGAGAAACAAACCGAGAGATAGGTTAAGTGTCTCAAGTCAAATAACAGTACAAAGTATAGAGAGTAAGAATTCATGAAATTCTGTAAGGAACAAGGCATCATAAGGCACTTCTTAACTCTAGGGACCCCACAAAAGAATAGAGTGACACAGAAGATGAACAAAACTCTATTGGAGAGGGCGAGATGTATGTGTTTGCATGTGGTGTTGTCTAAAAGCTTATAGGTAGAAATGGTTAACATGACATGCTTTATTGTAAATCAGTTACCATCTACAGCATTGGACTCCAAGGTTATAGAGAAAGTTTGGATCAGCAAGGGCGTTGATTTCTCAGAATTAAGGATCTTCAAGTGTCCAGCATACGTCCATCTACAGAGTAGACAAAGAATGAAGTTGGATCCAAAATCTAAAAAGTGAATCTTTGTTGGGTATGAGAAATGTGTTAAGGGTTACAAGCTTTTGGATATAGTTTCTCAGAAGGTGGTCATTAGCAGATCATCTTTGATGGGAAGTTGATGCTGAAGACCAACAAGGACACTGCAAGAAAGTCAAAAATACATGGTGATATAGAGAGATTGTCAGTGCAAGTGGAGCCAGTTAAGCCGATTACTAAAAGTGAAATTCACCAAGAGCAAGAAACTGATCAAAATAATCTGTAGGATACCCAAGAAAGTATAGATAGGAACAGGAAGAGATAAACCATTAGAGCTTTGGTTCGATATGGGTTCGAGAACAAGGTTTCTTTCATACTGTTCACAGGGAGTGGAGATCTCTCTACCTTTTAAGAGGCTAAGTTTGGAAAGAATGACAACAAGTGGATGTCAGTCATGGTGGAAGAGATGAAATCTCTACACATGAATTAGACATGGGAGTTAGTAGAACTTCCAAAAGGTCAAAGGGCTATAGGGTGCAAAAGGGTATTTAGAAGGAACGAAGCATTAACAAAGAAAGAGGGCGAAAAATTTAAGGCACAACTTATGGCAAAGGGGTACTCACAAAGGGAAGGAGCAGACTACAATAAAGTTCTCTCCGGTTGTGAAACATATGTTAATCAGGATACTACTGGTTATGGTATCAGAATCCAATTTGAAATTGGAGCAACTTGATACGAATGCGATGTTCCTTCATGAAAAATTAGAGGAAGTTATTTACATAAAGCAGGTAGAAGAATTTGATGAGCTTGGTAAAGAAGATCACGTGTATAGGCTGAAGAAGTCACTGTATAGACTTAAGTAGTCTCTGAGGTAGTGGTACAAGTGGTTCGATTCCTACATGGTGGCAATTGGCTATATTTGATGTGAGTATGATTGTTGCATATATTACTGGGTGCTTGAAGACAGGTCCTAGGTTCTATCAATGCTATATGGTGATGATATATTGATTGTTGTGGAAGACAAGAAGGAGATACTCTTGCTTAATTCTCATTAAGCAAAGAGTTTAACATGAAGGATCTTGGCTTCGTGAAGAAGATCCTAGTCATGGAGATTCACATAAATAGAGTCTAGGAAGTTGTGACTATTTTAGGAGGGATATGTGTAGAAGATACTAGAGAGAGGTTCCACTTGTAAAGTGCTAAGCCAGTTAGCACACCTTTAGTGGGTCACTTTAAGTTATTAGCCAAGACATGTCTAAGTACATAAGAGGAGATTTCAGACATATCACAGGTGTCATATACGAGTCAGTGGGGAGTCTCATGTATGCAATGGTTTACATGAGGCTGGATATCTCACTTGCAGCTAGTGTGGTTGACAGATATATGTCAAATCCAGGAAAAGAGCATTAGAATGTTGTTAAGTGGATTCTTAGGTATCTTAATGGCACAGTCAACACTGGGATCATGTTTAGAGGACATGTAGCTTCAAGTGGAGTTGTAAGTTATGTGGATTCAGATTATGCAAGAGATAATTTGGACAACAAGAAGTCCATTATGGGATATGTTTTCACATTGCCGGTAGACCGATATGTTGGAAATCTATGCTACAGTTGTTCACTCCCCAAGTGCAGGGTTGTGATGTAGTAATAACTCGGTAAGACCGAGGTCGAATCCCAAGGGACTGAAACTTGTACGTTATCTAAAATTAACTGGAACTAGAACTAGAATAAGATGGAATCTAAATTAAATGTAATTTGATGAATAATTGTAGGTTAATTAATCTAAAACTTGAGAGATATCAGAGAAGGATAACTAGGGATTCAGAGGATCCACTTGTAGAGATCAGGGAGAACTTATGCTTGCATCAAAAATTATGAAAATTACTGAACTGCCGTTGATCTAGTTTTCAAAGAGATGAAAGGTGTATGAATTAGAATGGATTCCATCACCAAACCATGCCCAAAAGACTATGGCAAACAACAGAATTAAACTAATTACCAACCCATCAGATGTATGAAGGTTAGGAAGGGTACCGACATCCGACCATGCCCAGGAGACGATGGTGAACAACAGGGCTTCCTGACTCATAAACATGAAAAGGAAAAGGAAACATTCAAAGCCATTGCAGACCCATTGTAATTTCAGTCACAGCAGACCATTAAAGACTAAAAATATTTTCAACATTAATCAAACTAAAATCAACTTCAATTCATGCATTAAAATTTAAATAAAATCAAATCTCCCATCTCACTACAAGCTTCACCTCTTAGCCCTAGCTAGGAGGATTTAGCCTGTCATGGATGGGCTCAATCCAAATAAATAAAGAGAAAAAGAGAAGGAAAAGAAAAGGGAAAGAAAAAACCAAGCTCCTCTCTCTCTCCTCTGCCCACGTTGAAACCCAAGCTTGAGCTCTCTGTTCTTCCTCCCCAGACTCTGAATGAATGCTCCCCACGTCCAAAACCTCCTTATATAGCTGCTGGAGTGGTGAAAATCGGATTTGAATCGGATTTGGAAAGCTATACATGCCCATTGAAAGCTTTTTCGCAGCCAAGTTCGGTGCCTCGAAACACGCCACTTTCCTTACTCAAATTCCAAAGAAACACCGTCTCTTAGGATTTCATTGGGTCCTCTACATGATAGACGGTTCAGATCTGCCATATGATCAAAGATGGTGGGCCAAAACCGTCCGGAAAAGTCGGTTTTCGCGGATGTGCGAAACCTTTCGCACCATTTCGCTGTTGTGGTCGGTGGGCCCCACAGAAGCATTTTCTGGAAAATCCACCCCGTCCATTGGATTCAGAATGAAATTTCAGTCAAGAATGGGTGGTTTTGAACGTCCATTGACGTGGCCCAGAGAAGAAATCACAAAAGAATCAGTTTTGAACGTTACCGAGCAGCCCTTTTGTGGCCTCTGTATCTCACACGTGTACATGCATGGGTAAAAAGTGATAACATGGTTTTGTAGTGCTCGAAGCCCTCTACACGGTGGACGGATCGGATTGACCATACGAGCAATGGGTGGGGCCCACTACCGTTCGTAAAAACGGCCGCGACCGTGCGTCCGCTGCGAAAAATATTTTTTTTTTTTTTTTTTTTAAACAGAGCTCGGGTCAGCGCTTGCTGACCCGTTTTAGAAAGTCGGTGCACTGCGAGAGTGCACCGCCTTTGCATTTGCACACCCCCCATGTGGGGTCCACGGCAGTGTTCTGTTGAAATCCGTTCCGTCCATCCTTTTCACCATATCATTTTAACCGTGTGAACCAAAGTTGAAGCGTATCCAAATAGCAGGTGGGCCCCAAATCAGGGTATTAGGGGCTGATATGTTTGTTGAGCTACTTCTACAAATCTTCAATGGCTGAAATTTTATATGTACGGTTAATTTATGGTCCTCAGACGACGTATGAAGTTTCGAGCCGAACGGATGGTGGGAACCTCGTGATCTTGCATTCTGGACGTCCTTCAGGCCACTTGAGCTTTAATTTCTAACTTTTCTCGGATTTCTGACCGTGTATATTTGTCAATCTTGGTCCCCTGGAGTGTGTCCCTTGACTTTGGCGTCATCAGATCGTTAAATCTCAACTTTTAACGTCTTTTTTCCATCCATGCTCATAAAATCACTTTGCCACACAAGAATGAGAAAACGAGCCATTAGACAGCATTATATTCGTAAATCCAGACAATATCTGGGGTCTAACATGCAATATTTGACCCTCAACACAACCCCCAACCAGCATTTTGCTAGTCCCGAGCAAAGTATGCGAAAAATAAGTTGAGAATTATAGGAGAACTTTCTATGAAATCAAGTGAGATTTTGAACAAAATACGAGAAATTTAATATTCATGAATGTTAGAAATTGTATTCTCCTGAGCTCAAGCGCTCCGTAGACTTCATAATCAAGTGTAAAGCATTAATCCATCAATTAGAAAAATGTTAAACATTGAGATCCATGGATGTATAGTGTAATCTCAGCTAATCACATTAAGATTGAATTTGTTATTTCAGGATCTCATTGATAACCAGCAAGAGAATTCATGATAACCAAACTTAATCCTAAACTTGCCTCATAGATTAGCCTATTAACTTGTGATTTTTCTATTCAAAGTAATGCCAAGGAAGGGGAATCAAATCCTCACCTATAGGGAGCAAACCTATGGTGAAGATCGTACACCTGACTCTTTTTAGATATCATTCATGGGGAATTAACTCCACACCTATAGGGAGCAAACCTATGGTGAAGATTAATTATCCAACCTTTCCAATTTTTATACCATGATGGCAAGATATTTCAGGCTGATTCCTTTCGTGCTTAGTGATTACCAAATTAACCCTTCAATATCAGACTGAAGTCTTAATGTGCAAGCAAGACGTGTCCTGAAATCATGATTCAATCAATGTTTACAACTTCTAATCATGGATTAATAATTCACTTAACTATGAAATCTAATAGATACGAAATCCAAGAGTCATAAATCCACCATTATGTACCTTGAAGATCTAAATTAGGGATATCTGTCAAAATCACTTCGAATTTATAGAAATTTTCAGAAATTTTTTTTTTTAAAAAAAAAAAAAAAAAAAATTTCACAATTTTTGCTCAAGACCAAAAAAATACTGATTAGGAAACCTAATCTCCCACCCCCAACCTAAAATCTACATTGTCCTCAATGTAAAAGATATGAGCATGCAATGCACATGGGACAACGAAAGTAAATGAGAAGTGATGGGAAGATAGTACCTGAATAACGAATCAAGAGAGTTTCCAATAGATCACGGCATGGAAGCTTGTCAGCATGAGAGAGAAAGCAGAACAAAAATAACAAAAATAAAATCCTACCTATACCACTTTCGCAGGTGCTCTCGATTGCATTTAGCGTATGCAACAAGCCTTTAAACCCCTAGGTTACCCTTAGTGGACGAGTTGTAGTCTCGTGAGGGTTTGCAGTAATGTTACCCACAAACATTGAATCGATCATGCCGCAAGGTTCTCCTTCCGGCCAATATCTTGATAAGTCTCTCAGTAAGCTCCTCAACAGGATCATCCAAAAGCCCTTTTTGCAATAGGCTTGGGCGCCGTGGAGCATGACTTTCCAGAAAGACTTATGTACCTCATAAGAAATCTTCCATTGAATTGCTGGAGGTATCCGTAATATATACGATTCACCTAAGACAGAAGAAGTTTCAACGTTAGTATTACTTGGTGAATCAAAGACTACAAGTAAATAAAGTTTAGAAAACTTCTTAAAAAGTAATGTAGTCTCAACATATTCCGAAGTTCCAAACTTCGGTTTTAGATTCAGCTCCTCTTCCTTTACTAGTAGACGTTTAGGATCAGGGGAAGAGAGGGTTTCAGAATAAGGGTTCGTTTGGTCAGTGATGACTACCGAGATGTTGTCTCGCAAAGTATCCACTTTGTCTTTTAACATGAAATCGTTTGAAACTGCAAAGTGTGCCAAGCAATCCCACGAGTTGGGAAATTCAGATGAGTGTGACTCGTTTTTGTGGCTTGTGATGATCTACGCAAAGAATCCCTCATCTTTGAAAGTGGATGGAGGTGCGCTCTCTTGCTCCAGTCCTGCACAGATAGATTGAAAATCAGTAAGTGAAGCATTGATGTGATCATTCTGTTCATTGAAATTACTCAATTGAGGCGCTGAATTCTCAATTGTTTGCAGCTCAGATGGTGGCCTCAACTGAGTAGTTTCAAATTCCAAAGTCGTAGCGGGCAACTCCTCCTCCCGAATCATGTCATCATTCAATTCAAGGGAGTGGTCTAAACATGCCTCACAAGAGTTAGAAGAGTCGGTTGTAAGAGGTTCATTTTCCACATTTAAATCAGGCATGTCAGATGAGTGGAGTAGATCGTCCTGACCGATCACTTCGTGCACGTCTTGATCGTTGACCTGGACCAGATTTGAGATTGATTCAGGGAGAATTTGGGCTGCACATTCATGACCATCATCCCAATACGCATCATTGTCTAGTCCAGTGCAGTGCACATTCAGGATGAGATCACTTTCCTCACATTCTACACCTAACATGGGTTGAGGTTTGCATAAACTAACTTCTTCCTCATCATTGAAATCTTGTGTGTCATGTAAGGAAACTGTGTCATCATCAATGTATTTAAAAGAAACCCATGTATCTTCACCATTCTTTCGGACAGTCATCGAGATTGACTCATCGAAAAATTGAACCACATGCTCATTAACGGAATCCAACTCCTCATTCCAAATTCCAGATTCTTTTAAAAGTGAGTGCGGATCACTTTCTTCGCATTGTATTTTTAGATTAGGTCGTGGCTGGGATGACCGAGCCTCCTCTATCCTATCAAGACGTGCATCGAGTCCTTTCATTGTTTCCATTACTTTTCTCATTTCCACAAGACAGGCCGAAAGATTACGCTGATACGAATCCTCTTGGATCGTTTCTGGATGGATTTCAAAGGTAGGGGATCCAAGAGAATAATCATTATAACATGTTATTGGTTCATCTTCACAGCTTTGATGTTTCCACTGGTTATAGTCATACTGATCATACATGGGAGAATATGATGGCTGATAATAATCCTCATTCCCATAATTACGATCGTATACAGCCCTATTAACCGATGGAAGATAACGTTCTAGTCGGTTCTCAATGTCTGTTTGTGATGGAGAAAAATCTTGAGGTATACGTTGAATTCCACAACCCTCGGGCATTCCCCAATATCTCCTATCCATCTCAGCGTATGCATGTACCCACGATTCCATGGTAGAACCCTGACTCTGAGTCTAATCCTAGAACAAAAGAAAAGTCCTATAGAAATATGGAAAGAAAGAGAAGAAGTTAGAAGGGTGTTACCACGTAAGAAGTTCCTATGTTAAGATCCTGCAGAAAAAAAACAAAACAAGTTAGTTTCTAAAACAGTTAGTCTAAGATTATAAAATTTCTAAAAACCCTAATAGAAAAAAAAATAAAGAAATTAGAAAAGATATCACCAAATTAGAAGTTTCTATCTCAGAATCCTACAAAACAGGAAAGACAAGTTAGTTAAAAAAAAAATCAGAAAAATCTAAACCTAAAACTGAAGTTAGTAAAAATTCTAATCTTAAACTAATCCTAAAACTAATTAATTTCAGAAAAACGTAGCCGACAGTCCCCAGCAACGGCGCCAAAAACTTGTTCACTCCCCAAGTGCAGGGTTGTGATGTAGTATTAACTCGGTAAGACCGAGGTCGAATCCCAAGGGACTGAAACTTGTACGTTATCTAAAATTAACTGGAACTAGAACTAGAATAAGATGGAATCTAAATTAAATGTAATTTGATGAATAATTGTAGGTTAATTAATCTAAAACTTGAGAGATATCAGAGAAGGATAACTAGGGATTCAGAGGATCCACTTGTAGAGATCAGGGAGAACTTATGCTTGCATCAAAAATTATGAAAATTACTGAACTGCCGTTGATCTAGTTTTCAAAGAGATGAAAGGTGTATGAATTAGAATGGATTCCATCACCAAACCATGCCCAAAAGACTATGGCAAACAACAGAATTAAACTAATTACCAACCCATCAGATGTATGAAGGTTAGGAAGGGTACCGACATCCGACCATGCCCAGGAGACGATGGTGAACAACAGGGCTTCCTGACTCATAAACATGAAAAGGAAAAGGAAACATTCAAAGCCATTGCAGACCCATTGTAATTTCAGTCACAGCAGACCATTAAAGACTAAAAATATTTTCAACATTAATCAAACTAAAATCAACTTCAATTCATGCATTAAAATTTAAATAAAATCAAATCTCCCATCTCACTACAAGCTTCACCTCTTAGCCCTAGCTAGGAGGATTTAGCCTGCCATGGATGGGCTCAATCCAAATAAATAAAGAGAAAAAGAGAAGGAAAAGAAAAGGGAAAGAAAAAACCAAGCTCCTCTCTCTCTCCTCTGCCCACGTTGAAACCTAAGCTTGAGCCCTCTGTTCTTCCTCCCCAGACTCTGAATGAATGCTCCCCACGTCCAAAACCTCCTTATATAGCTGCTGGAGTGGTGAAAATCGGATTTGAATCGGATTTGGAAAGCTATACATGCCCATTGAAAGCTTTTTCACAGCCAAGTTCGGTGCCTCGAAACACGCCACTTTCCTTACTCAAATTCCAAAGAAACACCGTCTCTTAGGATTTCATTGGGTCCTCTACATGATAGACGGTTCAGATCTGCCATATGATCAAAGATGGTGGGCCAAAACCGTCCGGAAAAGTCAGTTTTCGCGGATGTGCGAAACCTTTCGCACCATTTCGCTGTTGTGGTCGGTGGGCCCCACAAAAGCATTTTCTGGAAAATCCATCCCGTCCATTGGATTCAGAATGAAATTTCAGTCAAGAATGGGTGGTTTTGAACGTCCATTGACGTGGCCCAGAGAAGAAATCACAAAAGAATCAGTTTTGAACGTTACCGAGCAGCCCTTTTGTGGCCTCTGTATCTCACACGTGTACATGCATGGGTAAAAAGTGATAACATGGTTTTGTAGTGCTCGAAGCCCTCTACACGGTGGACGGATCGGATTGACCATACGAGCAATGGGTGGGGCCCACTACCGTTCGTAAAAACGGCCGCGACCGTGCGTCCGCTGCGAAAAATATTTTTTTTTTTTTTTTTTTTAAACAGAGCTCGGGTCAGCGCTTGCTGACCCGTTTTAGAAAGTCGGTGCACTGCGAGAGTGCACCGCCTTTGCATTTGCACACCCCCCATGTGGGGTCCACGGCAGTGTTCTGTTGAAATCCGTTCCGTCCATCCTTTTCACCATATCATTTTAACCGTGTGAACCAAAGTTGAAGCGTATCCAAATAGCAGGTGGGCCCCAAATCAGGGTATTAGGGGCTGATATGTTTGTTGAGCTACTTCTACAAATCTTCAATGGCTGAAATTTTATATGTACGGTTAATTTATGGTCCTCAGACGACGTATGAAGTTTCGAGCCGAACGGATGGTGGGAACCTCGTGATCTTGCATTCTGGACGTCCTTCAGGCCACTTGAGCTTTAATTTCTAACTTTTCTCGGATTTCTGACCGTGTATATTTGTCAATCTTGGTCCCCTGGAGTGTGTCCCTTGACTTTGGCGTCATCAGATCGTTAAATCTCAACTTTTAACGTCTTTTTTCCATCCATGCTCATAAAATCACTTTGCCACACAAGAATGAGAAAACGAGCCATTAGACAGCATTATATTCGTAAATCCAGACAATATCTGGGGTCTAACATGCAATATTTGACCCTCAACAACAGTCTATTCTATCATTGTTTATAATTGAGGCATAATACATGGTTGTGACAGAGGCATCAAAAGAGGCATTGGGGTTGAAGGGTCTAGTATGAGAACTTGGGTTGAAGAAGAAGACGATTTGGTTACATTGTAATAGTCAGAGTTGTCACGCCCCTAAGCTCAGGAATTGAGCTCACTAAATTCCCAACCGTCGAATTCGGTGCTGATAGCCTCCATAGTATCCCATTCTCGACACTTAGCTCTCATATGCAAAGTTCTAATCCTAGGATCCCACGAGGATTTTCAAGGTGATTTTTTTTTTTTTTTTTGTAAAGGAGCATAACCATAAGTGTACCAAAATTACACACCCTGATCCATAGCTCAAGTGGTAGACTGAGTTAAAATACCTCGTTTCAATGTTGAGGTCTTGGTATCGATTCCCTAGTGGGGGGTGGCTAACAGTGGAGTGTGTACTAATTGTGGGGTGTGTACTAACAAGCTAACAAAAAAAAGTGTACCAAAATTACACACTATCACATATCCACTATATAATTTTTGAGTATAACGTTAGAAAGGGAAATACAAAAATAAAATCCAAAAGATCAGGCTCATGCTCTGGGCTCAATATTGGGGATATGCCCTAACATCATCTGCAGCGTAAACAAATGCTAATAAGACTCCTAAGAAGCTCAGTAGAGTGCGTGTGTGTACACGTAATGCATATGACAAGAATACAGATACTAAAATAAGTGAAAAATGATGGAGCGCTAATGGCCAAGTCCATGAATGTTGTTAGTTGTACCGAGTTTATGCAATGTAAGGCCTACATGGTCGAGTGTCATATGCTAGGGATGTAACACAAACATGCAATCCTCAACCAGTCCACATATCAGAACAATTCATGACTAGAAACATCACCGGGGTCTAGTACACTTTGACATCGATTGCCGCCTATCGCGCACATGACAAAGTGAGTGGAAAAGACCTCATTATCTGCCTTATTAGTGGTACGCCAATGCTCACTCGACTCGCTGATAGTGGACCTATTTCACGAGTTGGTCAGGCTCAACCTAGCTTATAGCCCCCTACACTCGGGCAAATAAGGTTACACCCCTTTCCAACCAATCTTGACATAGTGGTAAACATGACCTACTGGTATTTGACACTTAAGCATTCATGTTATCCACTCGGTCTTGATGTTGGAGTATCTTACTGGTATCACAAGGTTTAGTGACTTTCACCCAATGACATTCATAGCACCCAAGTGCCAGAACATATATCTGTTATCCAATCCTACCAGCCATGGTATGACTATGGTGGCTACAACCCCAATATCACTAGGGTATGAAGGTGATCGTGACATATAGAATGTGAAATGCATGAGTCATACTATCTAAGTCATGCACCAAACCTATGCATATCATGTAATCATGTATGGTGACCCAATCTCATATGAGGTCTCCTAAGTATCTCAAGCCAAAAGGCATATGCTATAATCAATCGTCATCCAAAACATGCATACAGATGATGTGTATGGGTATGGGTATATGAATGGGCATGATATCCATTAAACTAAGCATGTTACCAGTGTGTCTTATCAGGCTAAGTATACTAGCATGTTATCCAACATATCATATGATAATCGATCATAATTGGTCAAGTATATACGGAGAGTGGGACTTGAATGGCAGGCCCCACTAATAATGTAAAGGTCTATGTGGTGTAGTCCACGTTAGATTAACATTGGCTCCTTACGTAGCCTCTACATTAAAAGAGTCTAACAACTAGATGTAAGGTATGGATAAAATACATACACCAAGGCGTGATCCACTTATAATGGCCTAAATAGACACCCACATGTGTAACATGTGTGTTGCTAACAATCTATTGGGCACATGACCTACTGATGATATCCCAACACAATCAAATCATCAACTACATCACTATAATTGCTTTAATAGGATGATTTGTACTGTTTAATCATTGCTAATGTAAATCAATGGTTACAAATCATTGGTTAGTCACTGGGATGTGATCCTATGCTTGTGGCCCCATCAACTACTTTGGATTTCATCATTTAAAGGCCAAAGTATATATTTCAACGAGCTTATTACAACTATTTTGTCAAACAATACATATGTACACTAATTAACTAATTAGAGATTTTAAAGTTGGTTTAGTAATTAAACTCAAACGCTTGGAAATGTATTATGCATAGCTACGTTCAATTATAGGATTCTAAACCAAAGGGTGCCAAACACAACTAGGGGATTTCAAATCCCCATAAGTTCTAAGTCAAGATGATATTTATATTTTCCCTTCACCTAGGTCCGTGTGACCTTCACACGTGTAGGTGGTTGCAGAAACACACCAAGGTGGGCTCCTAGAAAGCTTCAATAGTGGATGCCCCTAACTCCATTGTTCCCTACAGTGTGGATCAGATAAGATCTGAATCTATCCCATTTTTAGGCTTAAGATTTAAAATGACTAGAAAAATAAATGGGCAGTGTGGATACCATAGATGCAATAGGGTGGGCCCCACTAGATGGGCCCCTACTTGGACAGCGTGCTAAGGCACGCTACCATGCAGTGTAGCCCACTTGTGTGGCCCCCAGTGTGTTCCGATCATGGGATCCTATAATGAGAAATTTAAACATGAATTCATTTCATAATAAGCATAACCATAGCATAACCCACGAATAATAACAACAAGAACACCATAACAAAATCCACTATGATAAAAAACTTTAAAACACAATGCGCATAAAGGGAAACACAATGGTGATAATAACTAAAAACTCTTGAAGCTCTGTGGTACGCTCCTGCTCTTGCTCAGCTATGATTGTGTCCTCGCCTCATCTGCACGCATATATCGTGCATAAGTTTATAGAAAGCTTAGAGGGTGGTGAAAGTATATGCCTAATATAAGCGTGCTCAGAATGAAATATCAGAGTAATGCAGAATATACTGGTGAATCCATGAATGCTAACAGCCGTACTAAGGCTATGCGAAGTAAGGCATGAATGCTATCGGTCACACTAAGGTCATGCGATGCGAAATGCAACTCAAGCATACCAATCCTCCTCTGAAACTTATCTCTGGAATATCACTAGGCTCTATTACACTCTACGCTAGCTTGCTGCCCTTACCTGTAACATCCTGAAAATCGGGGGTCGTGTATAAACCCAACTCCCGAATTCCAGACCATCACTTATGCAACAAAAATGATTGTGATTCAATGTTGTCTGATTTAAAGCATTCACATGAGTAAAAGTATACCAAAACTGCAATTCATACTTCAGATCTAGTGATAAAAGAAAGCGAAAGACTAAACAATATATATATCACTGTATGGAAAATAACAAAGTAAATCTCATCTGTCTCTAAAGTATGAATACATCTCTGAGTCTCATATACATATACATGAACAAAAAGGTAATGTTCCAAATAGTCCCACTGAAACCCCATCGATCCAGGTCGCCTACGGGAAGCCGTCGTGATACTGCATATACGAGAACTCATCCTGGTCCTCGTCAATGTCTGGCTCCACCTCCTGGATCTCAGCCTCACCTGCATCTACAACAGGGTCTGGTGGTGTTGCAAACACCATCCCGTAACGTGGGAGTGAGTGATCAACTCAGTGGAATCATAGAGCAAGGATTAGCATATTCACAATTCAATCATGCGATAATAGTAAAGCAGTAAATTAGACAATCCTAATACTGTTGTTAATGCAAGATGACATGACGTGATGTATGCCCTCACCGACGATCTCCCTCATATGGCAACATCTTACGACCGCGGCATGCCACACTCCCTAGAGTGCTCCACATCTTCCAGGCACATGCAATGCTATGGTGATATGATTTTCAAGTTGTTATTAGTCCATTCAGACAGCAGGATTGGGAAACTAAGGTACTTCCCTTGTATCAATCCAAACACAGATCCTATCTAGGGTCGTCACTCCTAGTAATCTTATATGATGTATATTTCGTAGGTCACTGCAAGAGCTGCCAGGGCTGTTGCTCGCACTCGTTGCACCGCTCCTCCATCACCTTATCAATACAGGCCTACTGTACTCTACTGCAACGGAAGGGTCGTCGCCTCCCGTGGACTCAGAATACGCTCGCGGTCACTACAAAGGACTCGTCGCCTGATCAGTGTAGGCCGACAGCTAGAATATAGTGTCCCATACCACCATAATCTGCTCACGAGTCTAGGTGCTCACTGGTCACTACGGGAAGGTTTGTGGCCCCAGCGTAGGCCGACAGCTCGACCACGGTGTCCCATACCACCATGCCCGGCTCATGAGTCTTTGTAGATCAAGGTACCATGGTTAACAGGGTTTACAATGGTAAGTTCAGTACCCTAGGTTCAAGCAGTTATGACACATACAAGGTGAACATACATCGGCCAGTCGGGTTGCTTAACGGGCTCGACTAGCGCGATCGCATCTCAAGTCGAACGACATGAAGTGCGTAAAACACTTCGCGTGGCCTAACCACTGCCGCCAACTTCAAACACGAATCACGTTCATCGACGCGTCGTTCGTGGCTATGACCAGTCAGCCACGAATTCGCTCGGTTACCGACTGCCTGGACTAAGTCTAGTCCCACACAATTATGGAATCACATCAGCAATCTATGTAAGAGTATTGGAATTTCAATACAATCATGTGAGCATGTTAACACATGTTATAACATTCAACTTAAGCAAATCTTCAAACACATACATTCCATGCATGTAATAGAATCATGCATATGGTCAACATGTAGGAAATCATTTAGGTCAGCATATTAACTAAGAAATCAATCTCAAACTACTACATAACATCATTTAATTCAATACATACTAATACAAGCATTTATACAAACACATACACTACACACTTAAGTCTACATATAGTATGTCGACCCAAAGTGCGCAACTAGGCGAATCTCTTCGCCAAACTAATTATGCAAGCATTCCTAACTCCCTAATGCGACAACAACCCATGTCAATCACGTCAGAAAAATATGAATGTAGACCGTACTTCCTACAAATGACTAAAATGCCCTAAATCTCATATTCTTCGTTAATTTACGAAACAGGAAACGGAGAGCATGTTGTACATGTCAAACGGCGATGCCGTCGATAATCTACTATTAAACAACATTGAAAGCATTGTAAACCGTCAATCAAAGCGTCTAAAATCCTCACCTTATGTCTTACGAAAGCGTGATTTTGAACGGAGCATGTATGCTTCGTCTACGGCAGTAGGAGGACCTGATTTATGAAGTACGTTAGCTAACACGCCCTAAATCTGGATAAACCCTAAATCAGCAAGTTCTAGGGTTGTTTTGTACCTGAAAGAATGGAGAAATCACCAGCCAGGTGATTGGGAAGAGTTGCTGAAGCAGCAGCAATCGGTGGCTCGGAATCGGAAAAAATCCCTTCTACTCTTTCTCTCAAACTCTCTCTCCTTTATCCTAGGGTTTGCAATTTTTGGATGGGAGAGGGAAATGAGGGTTTCAACCCCTTTTATAAGCTTAAAAATGCCGAAAACAGGCTCCGGAACGAAGTTTACTTGGTGCCTATCCATTTCGGGGCTGTTTCGGTCCAAAAGTTGCTTTCTGGTGGTCCCCTGGTCGATTGCGATCGGACTTAAGCTCATGCGTACCAGATATAGCACGTATTAAGTTTTTAGTCTGGCAGGGTTCGCAGATCGCACGTGGCGGACCAGTTTCAGTTCAGCGGTCACCGCACGTAGATCAGGGCTGAAAGTCTCATGATAATAAATAGAAATTTTTCCTGATCCGAGGGTGTAATCTGGATGAATTTCGACGGTCAGAACGCTTAATACTGACACGTCAAGTCGTGTGCCAGATTTGAATTTGAAATTTCAATTCTGTCCCTATTCGCGGTCTCTTCAGTCCGAGTTCAACGAAATAGTCTGTGATTATCGGTTTGACTTGATTTTTGAAATGATTGTCAAGTCCAGCTGGGCGGTTCTAACGGTCTAAGATAGGAAGTATCGGACTTACGACGTGCGGTCTAGATCCAATACAAAAATTCAATGTGGTCCAGAGAACAGACCCGCTTAGAGTTTGGTCCGAGGTTATAGAGTATTGTAGAGTTGTTTGTTCTACTCGATTTGGGTCTTGTAGAACGTATTTAAAGTGATCGGGGACTATTTCCCAGCTACTCTAGCGTTGCGTTAGCTAACTTACGCTTAATTTCCATGGAAATTAATTCTACGCGATTTCGGGTCGAGTTGGTACTCGAGCCCAAGTACAGATTTTTCACGGGCGTTACAATCTACCCCCCTTAACAAATAATTTCATCCTCGAAATTTGTACCTTTTCGTACTCCTCGAGAAGCTGTGGGTAGTTCTTTCTGATCTCGGCTTCTGTCTCCCAAGTAGCCTCCTCCTCAGAATGATGCGTCCACAATACCTTCACAAGGGGAATCACCTTGCTACGCAGTACCTGCTCCTTCCTGTCTAGGATGCGTGCCGGTCGCAGGATATAAGTAACATCCTCTCCTAACTGCACCTGCTCCCATCTGATGATATGGGAAGGATCAGTAACGTACTTCTTCAGCATAGAAACATGAAATACGTTGTGAACGCTCGCGAGAGGCGTGGTTAAAGCCAATCGGTAAGCCACTGCTCCCACATGATCGAGGATCTGGAATGGGCCAATGAATCACGGTGCCAGCTTCCCCTTCTTCCCGAACCGAAGGACTCCCTTCATAGGGAAAACTCGCAAAAATACATGATCCCCAACTGTGAACTCTAGCGGCCTCCGTCTCGTATCGGTGTAGCTCTTCTGTCTGCTCTGCGCTGTAAGAAGCCGACGTCGAATAGTATCAATCTTCTCTGATGTCGCCTGCACCAACTCTGGGCCAATCAAGCTACGCTCACCGACCTCTAACCAGCAATGCGGTGCGCGACAAGGTCGCCCATACAGCGCCTCATAAGGTTCCATACCGATACTCGCCTGGAAGCTATTGTTGTACGCAAACTCCGCATATGCAAGACAGTCATCCTAACTGTCCTTGAAGTCCAATGCGCAAGCTCGCAACATGTCCTCCAGGATCTGGTTCACTCACTCTGTCTGTCCGTCCGTCTGTGGGTGGAAGGCAGTACTGAACTTCAACTTCACACCCATAGCCTCCTGAATGCGAGTCCAAAAAATAGAAGTGAACCGCGTGTCTCTGTCCGACACGATCTCCAACGGAACTCCATGCAGACGCACAATCTCTCGGATGTACAATCTAGCCAGCTCATCTGCAGAGTTCGTAACTCTGATCGGTAGGAAGTGCGCCGACTTCGTCAATCGGTCGACGATCACCCAAATGGAATCATGTCCCTTCCTCGTCTTCGGCAACTCAGAAATGAAGTCCATGGAAATGAAATCCCACTTTCACTCTGCAATCGGCATAGGCTGTAAAAGTCCAGGTGGTCGGCGATGCTCTGCCTTCACCTGCTGACAAGTGAGACAACGGGACACGAACTCAGCTATGTGGGTCTTCATACCTTCCCACCAATACGTCCTCTTCACGTCACGATACATCTTTGTACTGCCTAGATGCATCGCGAGTCTAGTAGAATGCGCAGCCTCGAGAATCTCTCGTCTCAAGTCAGGGACATCTGGGACGCATAGGCGGCCACGGTAACGTAAGCCCCCATCCATACCAACTCGCCAGTCGGCGTCAGCATCATCACTGGCCTGCTCTCGAAGCTCAGTAAGATGCACATCGTCCCTCTGCGCCTCGATGACTCGGTCATCGATCTGAGATCGCACCTGTACATATGCGATGAACTCAAACGGCTCCTCTACCGTGAGTTTCTGCTCAAAGTCTCACAGAAACTCGACCATATCCCACTCGGCAACCATCAGCGGAGCCGCAAACTCTATCGCCTTCTTGCGGCTCAGCGCATCAGCGACAAGGTTCGCCTTCCCAGGATGGTAAGAGACTTCAAACTTGAAGTCCTTCAACGTCTCCATCCATCGCCGCTGCCTCATATTCAAGTCTCGCTGGGTGAATATGTACTTGAGGCTCTTGTGGTCGCAAAAGAGCTCGAACTCCTCTCCGTAGAGGTAATGTCTCCAGAGTCTCAGTGCGAATATAACGGCTGCCAACTCTAAGTCGTGTGTAGGGTAATTCTCCTCGTGCTTCCTTAATTGTCTCGAGGCATACGAAATTACCCTGTCCCTCTGCATAAGGACACAACCCAAACCAACGCTAGACGCGTCAGTGTATATAGTGTATTTAACCCCTTGCTCTGGCAATACTAGCACAGGGGCGGACGTAAGTCTGTCCTTCAGCTCCTGAAAAGCTGACTCTGCCTTATCATTCCAGGCGAACTTCACGTCCTTCCGTGTCAACTGAGATAAGGGTCTCACGATCTTCGAGAAGTCCTGAATGAAGCGCCTATAGTAGCCAGCGAGACCCAAGAAGCTCCTCACCTCAGTGACAGAACCAGGCTGCTCCCAGTCCTGCACCGCAGCTACCTTAGACGGGTCAACTGCCATGCCATCCTTGGACACCACGTGTCCCAGAAACTTCACCTCCTGCTTCCAGAAGTAGCACTTCTTGTACCGTGCGAACAACTGATGCCGTCTGAGCGTATCCAGGACCAAACGCAAGTGCTCCTCATGCTCCTCTCGACTCCTAGAGTACACCAAAATGTCGTCAATGAATACAACGACGAATCGATAGAGGAAAGGCCTAAATACCCGGTTCATCAGATCCATGAACGCGACCGGTGCGTTCGTGAGACCGAACGACATCACGAGGAACTCATAGTGGCAAAAACTAGTCCTGAATGCTGTCTTCTGCACGTCCTCATCCCTGACGCGCAACTGATGATATCCCGACTGAAGATCAATCTTCGAGAAGTACTGCGCTCCTCGCAACTGATCAAACAAGTCATCGATCCTGGGCAAAGGGTACTTGTTCTTCACCGTGAGCTGGTTCAGCCTGCGATAATCAATACACAATCGCATCGAACCATCCTTCTTCCTCACGAACAAGACCGGTGCTCCCCAAGGTGACACGCTAGGCCGTATAAGGCCAAGCTCTAGCAGACCATCAATCTACGTTCTCAACTCTTCCATCTCACATGGTGCCATGCGATACATCGGCAGTGAGACGGGTGTATAACTAGGAACCAGATCGATAGTGAAATCGATCTCACGTAGGGGCGGAAAACCAGGGATCTTCCTGAACAGATCCCCGAACTCAGAAACGACTGGCACATGCTCGAGTATCTGGGCACCAACGTCGCGCAATAAAGTGGTGTAGCTAAGTATGCGGAAAGGAAGATTTACCTGCACTGAAAACGTGAAAGGCGTGCCCTCAGGCTCGTACACCGTCACCATACGAGCCTCGCAGTCAATCTCGGCTCTCGCTGCAGTCAACCAGTCCATGACAAGAATGACGTCGAGATAAACGAGCGAGGGATCGACGATAAAATCAAGAGTCATCGTCCTGCCTTCCAGATCAACTAAACAACCCTCACACATCTGGGTGACATCCGAATAATTCCCATGAGCTGCAAAGACTCGCACGCTATCCATAGTGATAGTCTGTAACCCAAGACGCCTGATTACGGCACGCGATATCAAAGAAATCGTGGAACCAGTGTCCACCATGACAAGAACGGGAGTACCTTCAATATGGGCTGTGACCTCGAAGGCTGAAAGCTGGAAAGTCGGCGTCGCAGCTGCCTCAGCTGTCAATGCATGAACCCGAGCCTGCTGTGGCTGGTTCGGCCGCTGTGTCAAGGGCCGTGGAGGCTGTCTAATCTGCGATACCGGAGGTCTGAAAGAAGGATGCGCAGGAGCTGACCGTATAGGCCGTGCTGATATCGCCTGTGGACGTACACGGTCAATCTTCTGCGGCGGCGAGAACCCACTGTCCCGCATTCTAGAAAAGCAGCTCTGCGCCAAGTAGCCTGACCTCCCACAGTATGTGCACGTCAAATCGGGGCACCGAAACGGTGGTACAGGCGTCGTAGTCCTAGTAGGAGGATCAATGCGAGGCCTCTTGCCCGCGAAAGGCCTGTCTGGCAAGTCTGGTCGTGGCCTAGAAGCAACCGGGTCACGAGATCGCGCAAGTCGATCTACGTCCTGCTCTGCCCGCATGGACATGTGAATCAACTCCGCATAGGAGGGAATGCTAACACAACACATCTTCGACCGAATATCCGGTCCCAAATCCTCCAAAAAGCGCCGTATGCGCATCTGCTCATCAGCCAGGATCGTCGGGAAGTACTTGCCCAACTCCGTGAACCGATGCTCATACTCTGTAATTGTCATCGCTTCCTGTCTGAGACGGAGAAACTCATTCTCCCTGTCATGCCTGTAAGTCTGGGGATAATACTTCTCATGGAAGTGGAACTCAAATGCTGCCCACGTCCATACAAAGTCTGCGGCAACAGTCCGCAGTACGCTATCCCACCACATGCTGGCCTCTCTCTCAAACAGGAAGGTAGCCAGCTCTACCTGCTCGGCCTCGGTGCAATGCAACATCCGCAAAATCTTCGACACCCGGTCGAGTCAGTACTCAGCCTCCTCGGGTCTATGAGAACCCGTAAAAGTAGGAGGCCGCAAGCGCTGAAATCGCTCCAATAGGCCCCGTGTATCGGCAGGATTCCCCGCAGGAAAAGCAGGCGACGCAGGATGAGCCATGCCCTCATCCTAGGAGTATGTATAGGCATCCTCAGCTGGATGCGCAGGTGGTGCAGGTGGTGTAGATGGAGCCGCACCCCCACCCTGGGCTAATGTCCCCACGATGGTAGTCAAAAGCTGCTACTGCTGCAGCATCATAGCCATCATCTGCTCAAATCTGTCAGGGGGTGGAGCAGGCTGTGGCGGATGCTGTGTGAAAATAGATGCGCGATATGGCTCTCTGACTGATGGCGTAAATGGTGGTGGTCCATCTGTAGGACCAGCGGCAGGCTGAGACGATCGAACTGCCTCAGGAATCGGGCCCAAAGTAGGGTCCGCACAGGTGCCAGACTGCGAAGGAGTCTGATCCATATGCTCTGTCAATGCAAGCCGAACCGTGCTCCACATAGTCGTAGGCGGCATTCCCTATATTCAAAATAGGGCGCAACCTTGTCAGTCTCATTAGCATAAATACACCGCAATCATTCACACAAGGAGTCAAAGGCATTCCATGCATTTCATTTAATCAAAATTTGTCACAATACAAGGGATATATCCTTACAAGCATCATGACGAGAAATACATGGGAATTAAAACAGTTAAGCAACAGCAACATAAGCAAAGCACTAGCCCTAACAGGCTTACACACATAAAGCAGGAAATGACTAACTACTGATAATAACATCAAAGATCGCATCGCTAGTCGGAGTCTGGTGACGGAGGAGCACCCTTATCCTGTAAGCAACACAGGATCGCCTTCAAGGTGCGAGTCACCTTGCCAAATTTCTTCTTTGTAATGGCCTTGGCATCCGCGACTTCTGCGCGAAGTTCTTGGACTTTCCTTCG
Source organism: Magnolia kwangsiensis (assembly GCA_037074715.1). Classification (NCBI taxonomy): domain Eukaryota; kingdom Viridiplantae; phylum Streptophyta; class Magnoliopsida; order Magnoliales; family Magnoliaceae; genus Magnolia; species Magnolia kwangsiensis. The sequence continues at coordinate 28,147,688 of CM073579.1, forward strand.
CAAAGCAGTCTGACTCTCCTCCATCCGAGCAATGCGATCGTCGATAGTAGCCTGCGCAGAAAGAGGAGGGCTCTCATCTGTATCCTGAGCCTCCTCTTCTACCTCTTCTTGAGCTTCTTCCTGAACCTCTGCTCTAGGTTCTTCTTCGCTTTGATCTTCCTCATCATCAAAGTCATCCTCACTATCCCTTTCAAGTTGATTTTCACAGTATTGTGACCCAATCTTCATCTTGACCATTGTCGACTCATCAATACTATGAATCGAGACCGGCATTTCTGGCCCAAGTCTATAGGCAAACTCAAGCGCAATCTTGCAAATCAGTCGACCAAAGGGAAGCGATTCAGATGTTCTTCTTGACCTGGCTATGAGGACTATCTGCCGTAAGATGAAAGTGGCCATACATACGTTCTCTCCCTGGGCCACCAGATCTAAGAAATTGACCATAAGACGTGTGCATTCAATGCGGTTCGTCGACCTGGGATAAACATTGAACGTGCAAATATGGTGCAGCAGGCGCAAATCCTCAGACATATACGTCGCCTTGAGGCTATTATTAGGCTGCCATGGAACCAACTTACCGCACAGAAACCTGGTGCGGTGATCTCGTTCACGTCTAGTCCTCAGATTCTTCTCACTAGGATGCACATCACCTAGAGGCACGTTGAGAAGTCACGCAATCAACCGAACGTTGATCGTAGCCATCCGATCTCTACCAAAAGAGATTTTGAACTGCAAAGGCTCCAAGGTAGGATTCTGGATACTAGCGTAGAAGGCACGAACAGTGCTCACATTAGCACGTGCGCGAGCTTCAAAGATCGGACCCCAATGCGCAGCTTCAATGCGCTCGAACAACAGATATTCACCGAATAGTCATCCATCTACGTCCGTCTCAAATAACACCTTGCGATCACTGTATTGGCCATGAGGCATCTCTGATAAAATTACTCGCCCAAGGTGTGCATGGGGATCCAAATCCCACTTTGTACGGCACTCCAGGACTGCAGCTGGACCTGTGGCGGCGCTTGAACTTACGACACCACCCCGCGGTCTTCTCGATTGAGCAGGGCGGCTCGACCCAGCCTCGTCTGTTGCGGTTTTCCTCTTACCCATCAAAGATATGATGGATGAGAGTGATAAAAGGCCTAAAATGGCTTCCATGAAAGCCATGAAAAATGGTAAAAATGCGGAGAAGTGGCTGCCCAATATGGAAAAAAGAGATTTAGGCATCGTAGAGGGATGCTTCAAGCTTCCTAAGGCTGTAATTTCAAGGAGAAATGCAAACAAAAAAGTAGAATGGAGCACCTCACGATTTCAGCTCTATTTGGGGATTTTTGGAGCTCTAAATGGTAAAATCTTCAAGAGGAAGGGCTGCCAACTCCCAATAAGCGATGGATAACGGTCGGTTTTGGCCAAGGAGGGATCTAGGAGTGATTTGGGACGCCGAAATTTGGAAATGGCTGCTGGAAAATGAGAATAGGGCTTAGGGGAGGGCTGTTTGTGGAGGGGGGTGTTTTAGGGATTTTCGTGGGATGGGAGGTATATGGGGAGGATGTGCACACCATTTAAGGGCGCGCGCCCAAAATTCATGGTAAAGGGGCCCCACCGGTCGGCGATGCATCGCCGGCCAACCTCCCAGTTGGCCGGTGGGACCACATGGGTCTGGTCCCCCATGGTCCAAGGACTCTAAAAATATGTGGCCCACCCCCTGGTTCATTGTATTTTGACCTATATGAGCCCAAACATGTGTTCGGGACTTTCCAGGACCACTCCGCAATCCCGAATACCAAAACCTATGATGCAGCATATGAATTTGGGGTAGAAGGAGCTAGTACATCCTTCTAGATCCTTATTTGCTAAAGAAAGTGAAGTTAGAATGGCCTTATGGCCATTTTTCATGAAATTTTACTATTCACTATAAAATTTTGTGAAAGTATTAATTTATGTTATTTTCATATTATGTTTGATGCCTAACATGAAATGGATAAGAAATAAATGAAGATCGGAGTGTTTAGAGGAGGAATTTTGAAGATTTTTGGTGAAACGGGGTTTTTAAGCCCTGGCGATTGATTACAGGAGTCGTGGTCATCCCACGGCCTAAGGATTCACCTTTGCGGTTTAAAACTGCTCGTAGGACGTCTCAACCTGAATACGTACAGCTTAGAAGTGATTCGGGTTGCCTTACGCGACCCGAGATGCGTTACAGACTCGATCTTGCGATCGATTCTAATAGACTTCTCCTATCGGCGAATCTGCGATCCTAGAAGTGTTTTTAGACCCTTCCCGCACCCACCTAAGTCAAAGGAAGCGACAGTGTACGTCACGAGACCATAACCCAGGCCTAGTATACTCTCATTCATGCTCTGATACCAACTTGTAACACCCTGAAAATCGGGGGTCGTGTATAAACCCAACTCCCGAGTTCCAGACCGTCACTTATGCAACAAAAATGATTGTGATTCAATGTTGTCTGATTTAAAGCATTCACATGAGTAAAAGTATACCAAAATTGCAATTCATACTTCAGATCCAGTGATAAAAGAAAGCGGAAGACTAAACAATATATATATCACTGTATGGAAAACAACAAAGTAAATCTCATCTGTCTCTAAAGTATGAATACATCTCTGAGTCTTATATACATATACATGAACAAAAAGGTAATGTTCCAAATAGTCCCACTGAAACCCCATCGATCCAGGTCGCCTACGGGAAGCCGTCGTGATACTGTATATACGAGAACTCGTCCTGGTCCTCGTCAATGTCTGGCTCCACCTCCTGGATCTCAGCCTCACCTGCATCTACAACAGGGTCTGGTGGTGTTGCAAACACCATCCCGTAACATGGGAGTGAGTGATCAACTCAGTGGAATCATAGAGCAAGGATTAGCATATTCACAATTCAATCATGCAATAATAGTAAAGCAGTAAATTAGACAATCCTAATACTGTTGTTAATGCAAGATGACATGACGTGATGTATGCCCTCACCGACGATCTCCCTCATACGGCAACATCTTACGACCGCGGCATGCCACACTCCCTAGAGTGCTCCACATCTTCCAGGCACATGCAATGCTATGGTGATATGATTTCCAAGTTGTTATTAGTCCATTCAGACAGCAGGATTGGGAAACTAAGGTACTTCCCTTGTATCAATCTCAACACAGATCCTGTCTAGGGTCGTCACTCCTAGTAATCTCATACGATGTATATTTCGTAGGTCACTGCAAGGGCTGCCAGGGCTGTTGCTCGCACTCGTTGCACCGCTCCCCCATCACCTTATCAATACAGGCCTACTGTACTCTACTGCAACGGAAGGGTCGTCGCCTCCCGTGGACTCAGAATACGCTCGCGGTCACTACAAAGGACTCGTCGCCTGATCAGTGTAGGCCGACAGCTAGAATATAGTGTCTCATACCACCATAATCTGCTCACGAGTCTAGGTGCTCACTGGTCACTACGGAGAGGTTTGTGGCCCCAGCGTAGGCCGACAGCTCGACCACGGTGTCCCATACCACCATGCCCGACTCATGAGTCTTCGTGGATCAAGGTACCATGGTTAACAGGGTTTACAATGGTAAGTTCAGTACCCTAGGTTCAAGCAGTTATGACACATACAAGGTGAACATACATCGGCCAGTCGGGTTACTTGACGGGCTCGACTAGCGCGATCGCATCTCAAGTCGAACGACATGAAGTGCGTAAAACACTTCGCGTGGCCTAACCACTGCCGTCAACTTCAAACACGAATCACGTTCATCGACGCGTCGTTCGTGGCTATGACCAGTCAGCCACGAATTCGCTCGGTTACTGACTGCCTGGACTAAGTCTAGTCCCACACAATTATGGAATCACATCAGCAATCTATGTAAGAGTATTGGAATTTAAATACAATCATGTGAGCATGTTAACACATGTTATAACATTCAACTTAAGCAAATCTTCAAACACATACGTTCCATGCATGTAATGGAATCATGCATATGGTCAACATGTAAGAAATCATTTAGGTCAGCATATTAACTAAGAAATCAATCTCAAACTACTACATAACATCATTTAATTCAATACATACTAATACAAGCATTTATACAAACACATACACTACACACTTAAGTCTACATATAGTATGTCGACCCAAAGTGCGCAACTAGGCGAATCTCTTCGCCAAACTAATTATGCAAGCATTCCTAACTCCCTAATGCGACAACAACCCATGTCAATCACGTCAGAAAAATATGAATGTAGACCGTACTTCCTACAAATGACTAAAATGCCCTAAATCTCATATTCTTCGTTAATTTATGAAACAGGAAACAGAGAGCATATTGTACATGTCAAACGGCGATGCCGTCGATAATCTACTATTAAACGACATTGAAAGCGTTGTAAACAGTCAATCAAAGTGTCTAAAATCCTCACCTTATGTCTTACGAAAGCGTGATTTTGAACGGAGCGTGTATGCTTCGTCTACGGCAGTAGGAGGACCTGATTTATGAAGTACGTTAGCTAACACGCCCTAAATATGGATAAACCCTAAATCAGAAAGTTCTAGGGTTGTTTTGTACCTGAAAGAATGGAGAAATCACCAGCCAGGTGATTGGGAAGAGTTGCTGAAGCAGCAGCAATCGGTGGCTCGGAAGCGTGAAAAATCCCTTGTACTCTTTCTCTCAAACTCTCTCTCCTTTATCCTAGGGTTTGCAATTTTTGGATGGGAGAGGGAAATGAGGGTTTCAACCCCTTTTATAAGCTTAAAAATACCGGAAACAGGCTCCGAAACGAAGTTTACTTGGTGCCTATCCATTTCGGGGCTGTTTCGGTCCAAAAGTTACTTTCTGGTGGTCCCCTGGTCGATTGCGATCGGACTTAAGCTCATGCGTACCAGATGTAGCACGTATTAAGTTTTCAGTCTGGCAGGGTTCACAGATCGCACGTGGCGGACCAGTTTCAGTTCAGCGGTCACCGCACGTAGATCAGGGCTGAAAGTCTCATGATAATAAATAGAAATTTTTTCTGATCCGAGGGTGTAATCTGGATGAATTCCGATGGTCAGAACGCTTAATACTGACACGTCAAGTCGTGTACCAGATTTGAATTTGAAATTCCAATTCTGTCCCTATTCGCGGTCTCTTCAGTCCGGGTTCAACGAAATAGTCTGTGATTATCGGTTTGACTTGATTTTCGAAATGATTGTCAAGTCCAGCTGGGCGGTTCTAACGGTCTAAGATAGGAAGTATCGGACTTACGACGTGCGGTCTTGATCCAATACAAAAATTTAATGTGGTCCAGAGAACAGACCCGCTTAGAGTTTGGTCCGAGGTTATAGAGTATTGTAGAGTTGTTTGTTCTACTCGATTTGGGTCTTGTAGAACGTATTTAAAGTGATCAAGGACTATTTCCCAGCTACTCTAGCGTTGCGCTAACTAACTTACGCTTAATTTCCATGAAAATTAATTCTACGCGATTTCGGGTCGAGTTGGTACTCGAGCCCACGTACAGATTTTTCACGGGCATTACATTAGCCTAGAGCACAAGTGGGTAAGTGAAAGAGACCTCACTATCTGCCTGCCAATATCGGGCCTGACTCATCGATAGCGGACACATTCCTCAAGCTAGTAAAACTCAACCTAGATACTACCCCCTCACTCAGGTAGGTAAGGTCACACCCCCTTCTAATCGACCATAACGCAATGGGAGATACGACCTACTAGTATACGGCCCTCATGTGCTCATGCATCCACTCGGTCTAGGAATTGGAGCATCCTCCATGGTACCATAAGGGTTTGGGGACTTTCAACCTAGGACATCCTTTACGCCCCAGTACTTAAACAGAATGTTTAGTTTCCAATCTTGCCATCCACGCTACAACTGCGGAGGCTACGACCCTGATGTCACTAGGACAAATAGTAATCGTAATCACATGATGCAAGGTGCATGAGTCATATAGTCTAATCATGCATCAATCCTGCACATGCTGTGCACTCATGTGAGACAACTCTACCTATCGGGGAGTCACATAAATAACCTACCCAATGACATATGCAATGGTCAATCACATCTCATAACGAGCATGCAGATGATGCGTATGAGCATGTACCATGATGCTAGGTTATCACATGCTCATAATCAGCATCGATAATCGGCCTATATACAAGGCGGGCTTAGGTGGCTTACCTATATTCCTACAAGCAACCAATGGGAGCCCAACATTTTTGGATTAGCCTAAAAGAATGGATGGATCATACAATATCTATGGGGCCCATTGATTAGGGTCAACCCACTAGAGAATGATAAGAATGGGCCTAACAAGGCCTAAGGGAAGGTCACAATGTGAACATTTAACCATTATTGCCCATCAATATGGATATTTAACCAACATTGCTCCCTAGGAGTAGCCCACATAGAGCTAAACATATAGTGGGCCCATGGCCTCACATAAGGGCCTCCCATACAACATAATGGGCCTCACACAAGGGCCCAATATACAACACAATGGGCCTCACACAAAGGCCCAATATACAACACATTGGGCCTCACCATATGGGCCTCATATACATCATATCGGGCCTCATTAATGGGCCATAAATATAACACATTGGGCCTCATCATTGGGCCAGAAATACATCATATTGGGCCTCAATGGGCCATCAATACATCATATTGGGCCACACACAAGGGCGTCATACGCATCCCATTGAGCCTCCCTCATGGGCCGCAACACATCACATTGGACCTCATCATTGGGGCATAAATACATCATATTGGGCCACACATGAGGGCCCATAGGTTAGACACAAGGGATGGGCAGTGAGTGCATCACATATATCATAGTGGGCCCAATGAAGCAGCCCATATAGTCCAAAAAATTAGGTGGAAAAATTTCCTACAATGCATACCTCAAGGTGGGTTTGTTGTACCACTAGAATGGGCCCACTGGGGCAGCCAATAATCTAGGAAAAATGGATGGGCAGCCTGAATCATACATCACGGCGGGCCGCACAAATGGAAGGCATAGATATATAATACATACATCACTGTGGGCCACTCAAACGGATAGTGTAGATATACAATACATGCATCACGGCAGGCTGAAAAAATGGATAGCTTAGGTATACAATACATGCATCACGGTGAACTGCACAAATGGACAGCATAGGTATACAATACATGCATCACAGTGAGCTACATAAATGAACAGTGTAGATATACAATACATGTATCACGGCGGGCCGCACAAATGGACGGCGTAGATATACAATACATGCATCATGGCAGGGCGTTCAAATGGACAACATAGATATACAATACATTCATCACGGCGGGTCCCATCCCACATGAGCAGCACGTGTGGGGTGGGCCCCACATGGGCTGACATGGATGAAAGGTATGTATAAACACATACATTACAATGGGGTCCACACCACCATCCAAGACATATGGACGTTGTGGATATAGAATAAATTCACGAAGGTGGGTCTCACCCACATGTGTGGGGTGGGTCACATCCTGGACGGACGGTGTGTATGTAGAATAAATGCATCAAGGTGAGTCTCACCCACCTGTGTGGGGTGGGCCATGTCCTGGACGGACGAATTGTATAAAACAAATACATCATTGCAGGCCCTACCTGTTCAGAACGGACGGACGGCTAGGATATAGAATGTGTACATCAAGGTAGGTCCCATCCCACACGTGTAACACATGTAGGGTGGGCCCCACATGTGCTAAATGGATGGAAGGTATAACACATACATCATGATGGGGTCCGCAGAACTTGTTGACGTCACTAGTAGTGGGGTCCATCGTCCTAGCTTGATGGATGGATAGCTGGGATGAAATCCCACACATCACATGGGCCCCACATAGATGGGCTGCATACATCCAGGGTGGGTGCACATGTGTGGGACCCACCAGCTTGTAAGATCAAGCTGATATTTGTATTTGCACCTTCATCTGGGCCTGTCCATATGGACAGGCAGCAAGCCCGTCCGTTGGACAGTCCAACAAGGTAGGCCCCACAGGTAGACGACATGGATTTAACACATCATGGTGGGCCACACATACACATTAGGTGGGCCACACACCTCATCATCATCATCACCATTCAAAAATGAAGAGAGAGAGAGAGAGAGAGAGAGAGAGAGAGAGAGAGAGAGAGAGAGATAGAGAGAGAGAGAGATAGAGAGAGAGAGAGAAGGCGGAGATGGGAGGTGCTCTGCCACTATGAGCTCCTCCATGTACATGCATACATCCTATGGAAATCCCAAAATCGGTGGGCCTTAAATCAGAAAATCAGGTGGAAAACCATATCTCCACCACAAAAACAAGGCCAAGATGGCCATTACAAGATGGATAACATAGAAATTTCATGGTGGGATCCATAAAGAATGGTCCCACCATGGATACATATATGCAAAGTATGATGGGCCTTTCGCCACATCTATGGACCAAGGTGGAATCTCCACCATTGATTAGTGGGTCCTGAAAAGTCGAACTATATGTCCTGGGGGGGGGGGGGGGGGGGGGGGGGGGGAGGGTGTGTGTGAATAGGACTATGCCAAATTAAAAATTAAATGCGAAATTGAAAGAAAGATAACACGATCAAATTATAATTAAGCACAAGTAAATAGCAACCTCAAATGAACTAGTCTTGAGAGGTTGATACAAATTTAGTTCTAAGGACAACCTAACACCAAAAACCAAAGGCTTATGGCAGGACAACCTTACTAGAACGTTTGTAAGTATCAAAAACCTAAACCAATAAAGAGACAAAAGAAATAACAAATAAAATAAACTAAGTTATTATAACATTCCCATAAGTGCATAAAGTAAATTACACCATTCACCACAAATGCATAAAGTAATTACAACATTCACACATATAAGAACATTCAATCATCCACCACAACTTCAAGAATTATAGTGATTTGCTTGTGTGTACACCAACTGTTAGAAAATAGCCATACAACTACTCCACTCCTAATATCTACTCCCTTAGGATATTAGTGTTCATAATGAAAAAGGTTTTTCAAGGTTTACCTTAAAACCTTCACAATTGTGTCTTTAATTGGGCTTACACAATTCCAAAAATCTCACACTTTTGAGTTTTTCTGGATCACCTCAGACAAACCAAAAAGAGATTTTTCTAGCACAACCTCAAAAACTAAAAAGATACAGAATTGTAAATAATACTTATCTGAAAATTCTCCTTTGAAGAAGCCCGGTAGAATAGATCCAATAAAGATGAAGATGTTTAATGTCTAGTCTCATAGATGAAAAGGTTCTAGTTCTAAATGATTTTTAATTAAATCAACCTGGGCTAGTTTGATTTGATTTTGATCTCAAAAAAGGAGAAAACTCAAATCCCTTTTTAATATAAGATTGGAATAAAGATCTCAAAATTAAAATACAAAAGCTAATTAAAGAGAATCTAAAATGAGCATAATATAGCTTAATAAAATCACAAACTTATCTCTCAGAGTGGTGTCTTATTTCGCTTTAATAAATGAATAAACTTTAAAAATCGTGCTCAATTTATAGGTGAAAATACTATTCACTTGACTGGTCTAAGGGTTGGTTCGACTAGTCGAAGGACCAACAAAATTTTAAATTTTTTGGTGCATAAGATAAGACTGGTACTCAACTAGTCGAGTGGCTTGCTTGACTGGTCGAGCAATGCATTTGACTGGTAGAGTGGGACCAAAAAATGTTACTGGACTTTGAGTTGAGCCTACATGATCGGTCGAGCACTGTTCACTCAACTAGTCGAGTAGTCTCCAAGACTGGTCGAGAGTTCAACAGAACATTTTGAAAAATAGCGATAAACTTTTGACTGGTCGAGAAAACTCTTAGACTGGTCGAGCTAATACTTTGTAACATCCCGAAAATCGGGGGGTCGAGCAAAAACCCAACTCCCGAGTTCCAAAATGTTATTTATGCAACATAGATATGTATGATTGAATGTTGTCTGTGATAATGTATTAATCATGAGTGAAATTAAGCCAGAACAACATATCATACTCCAGAGACAGTTAAATTAACCAGCGGAAGTCTGTAATAGTATGTATAACATATATAAACTGTTGTATGTCTCCAGAGTGTGAACATGTTACCAGGTTATACACATACATGTATACTCCAAAAGTAGATGAAACGAATATACATGAGTGCGCTAAAAATATAAAATGACAAATGTCAAAGTATCTAATCAACCTCCCTGTAATCCCGTCGATCAGAACACGCATAAAGGAGGGATCCTCCTCATCATCATCAAGTCCGGCTCCGCCTCGCAGGCCGCTCCATCATCTGCAAACACAAAAGGTCTGGTGGGTGTCCAGGAACACCGTCCCGTAACGTGGGAGTGAGTAGCTAACTCAGTGGAATAATAGAGCAAGGATTAACATGTTCTCAAATCAATCACGCGATAATAGTAAAGCAACAAATCAAACAATCCTATACTGTTGTTAATGCAATTATGACATGACGTGATGTATGCCCTCACTGACGATCACCCTCATGCGGCAACATCTTACGACCGCGGCATGCCGCACTCCCTCAAGTGCTCCACATCTTCCAGGCACATGCAATGTCATGGTGATATGATTACCGAGTTGTTATTAGTCCTTTTCATACAGCAATATTGGGAAACTAAGGTACCTCCCTTATATCAATCCCAACACAGATCCTGTCTAGGGTCGTCACTCCTAGTAATCTCATACGATGTATATTTTGTAGGTCGCTGCAAGGGCTGCCAGGGCTGTTGCACGCACTCGTTGCTCCGCTCCCCCATCACCTTATCAATACAGGCCTACTGTACTCTACTGCTACGGAAGGGTCGTCGCCTCCCGTAGACTCAGAATACGCTCGCGGTCACTACAAAGGGCTGCCAGGGCTGTTGCTCGCACTCGTTGCACCGCTCCCCCATCACCTTATCAGTGTAGGCCGACAGCAAGAATATAGTGTCCCATACCACCATAATCTGCTCACGAGTCATAGGTGCTCACTGGTCACTACGGGGAGGTTTGTGGCCCCAGCGTAGGCCGACAGCTCGACCACGGTGTCCCATACCACCATGCCCGGCTCATGAGTCTTCGTGGATCAAGGTACCATGGTTGACAGGGTTTACAATGGTAAGTTCAGTACCCTAGGTTCAAGCAGTTATGACTCATACAGGGTGAACATACAATGGCCAGTCGGGTTACTTGACGGGCTCGACTAGCACGAGCGCATCTCAAGATGAACGACATGAAGTGCATGAAACACTTCGTGTGGCCTAACCACTGCCGCCAACTCAAAACACGACTCGCGTTCATCGACGCGTCGCTCGTGGCAAAGGTAAGCCATTCACGGATTTACTCGGTTACCGACTGCCTGGACTAAGTATAGTCCCAAACAATATGGAATCACATCAGCATTCATGTAAGAGTAATGGAAATGAAATACAACCATGTGAGCATGTTAACACATGTTATAACGTACAACTTAAGTAAATCATCCTACACATGTCTTTCACACATATAATGAAATTATGCATATAGCCAACATGTAGGAAATCATTTCCATTGGCATATTAATTGAGAATTCAATCTCAAACTAAATCATAATGAAATCATCAAGCACATGTTATAACCTACCAATTTAGTGAATCATCAAGCACATGCATTTCATACTTATAATAAAATCATGCATATGGCCAATATGTAGGAAACCATTTACATCAACATATTCATTGAGAAATCAATCTCAAACTAATCCATAACACCATTTAAGCCAATACATACTAATACAAACACTTATACAAACACTTACACTACACACTTAAGTCTACATATAGTATGTCGACCCGAAGTGCGCATTTAGGCGAATCTCTTCACCAAACTAATTATGCACGCCTTCCTAGTATCCTAATGCGACAAAAAGCCATGTCAATCACATCAGCAAAATATGGATGAAAACAGTACTTCCTACAAATGACTAGAATGCCCTAAATCTCATATTCTTCGTTAATTTACGAAACAGGAAACGGAGAGCATTTTGTACATGTCAAACGGCGTTGCCGTCAAGAATCTACTATTAAACGACATTGAAAGCTTTGGAAACAGTCAATCAAAGCGTCTAATATCCGCACCTTTTCCCTCTTAGATGTGTGAATTCGAACGGAGCATATACACTTCGTCTACGGCGAATAGACAACCTGATTTACAAGATCCATAAGCTAACATGCTATGAAAATGGAGGAACACCAAATCAGCAACTATTTAGGGCACTTTCTTACCTAGAAAAGTGAAGAAATCACCGGCAACGTGATTGAGTTGCGTGGCTTAGGCACTTGCAATGGGTAGCACAAGCGGCAAGGAATTCTCCTCCAATCTCTCTCACAAACTCTCACCTTTTCTCTCTCCCAATCTAGGGATTTTTTACAAATTCGGATGGGGGAGAGGAGTGAGGGTTTCAACCCCTTTTATAAGCCTAAACATGCCCAAAATAGGCTCCAAGTCAAGGTATACTTAAAGTATATCCAAATCGGGACTGTTTCGGTCCAAAAGAGCATTTCTGGAGGTCCCCTGGCCAAATGCGGTCGGACTTAAGCTCGTGTATACTGGATCTAGCACGCATCCAGATTTCAGGCCGGTAGGGTTCCCAGATCGCACGTGGCGGCCCAGTTTCAGTTTAACGGTCACCGCACCAAGATCAGACCTATAAGTCTCGTGATATGTAATAGAAATTTTTCCTGATCCAAGGGTGTAATTTGGCTGTATTCTGACGGTCAGAATGCTTAATACTGATGCGTCAAATTTGTGTGCCAGATTTGAATTTGAAATTCCAACTATGTCCCTATTCACACTCTCTTCGGTTCGGGCTCAATGAAATAGCCTGTGATCGTCAGTTGGACTTGATATTCGAAACGATTGCCAAGCCCAGCTAAGTGGTCATAACAGTCTAAGATGGTAGGCATCTGACTTACGACGCGCGGTCTAGATCCAATACAAAGTTTCAAGGAGGTCCCGAGAACAAACCGGCTTAGAGTTTGATCCGAGGCTTTAGAGCATTATAGCACCCTTGGTTCCACTCGCTTTGGGCCTTGTATAACGTATTTAAAGTGATCAGGGACCATTTCCCAGCTATTCTAACGTTGCACTAGCTAACTTAGTCATATTTTCTAAAGGAATTGATTCTAAGTGGTTTCTTTGGCTATGGAATTGGGTTCTAAGCAATTTTTCAGGTGTTTTAATTGACCCATTGCCTAAGGACGTCAAATCTCAGATTGGCCAAAATCCGGGGTGTTACAATCTACCCCCCTTAAAACACAATGTCGTCCCCGACATTGGCGAAGGGCAAGGAGTACCTAGAGGGACTTTAGTATTGACATTCTAAGGAAGGTTCAAATCCTACTTAATAACCTAACCATACATATAACCTAAATCAAATGTTTCGATCTTGGGCCAGTGGGGAAGAGCCTAACCACGCTTCCGCTGCGCCACTCTAATCGAATGGGAGCGTTGACTAACCTAACCGGATTGGACTCCATACGTTCTACCCCCCTTAAAATTTAGTTTTACTTAAATTCAAGAATCTATGCATCGCTCCGTATATCGGAACGAGGTGCAACTTAGGGGCTATCCTTGACATAAATTGGGAACAACCTCTCATTACAGTGGTTTTCCTTTGCTAATGATGCGTTCTATGGCATTGGTATCTATGATCATAGAGATGAGCCTAATATCTATTGTGGTTAATGTCAGGGGCAGGTATGAGTTGGTGGCAAGATGCCTAATTCTCTACTGGCTTTAAGTCCTCGCCATTTCCCAAAAGGCAATGTGATCCCGTTTGGTTGTAGGTGGTTGGGCCATCACAGAATAAAGGTTATGTAGTAGGTCTGAGCCGGATACATAGACTTTCTGTCTAGCTAGAACAGAAGATTTATTGTATCAATTCTTAATCCGAGTCGATGCCGATCTTCTGCTTGATCAGAGCATTGGATTTATTGGGAACCACTAGGATTAAGAAGTCGATTCAAACCGCGAATACATCGCGTACATGCAGTTCCTTTACTCTGCGTTCCCGAATGCAATAAACCCTTGGGGATGACAATTCTAAGGGGCGTGCTAGTCCATTCTAAGTTCAATCTGAGGGATTTATAAATGTTCCCTGAGAGTGAATGGTTCCTTCCTATGGGCAACAACAGAAGTCTATAAGTCATAAGGGGATCTGTCGAAGGAATAAGGTTCTACTTCAACCAAATCTAACCTACAAGTCCTTAGCATATACAGGCTGTACACTACTTAAGGTAACTAGTAGGCTAGTCTGTATTTCATTCGCTATAATTCAAGACCTAAGCCTATACACTAGACGGTTTCATACCATCTCTAATACAGGGAATTGCTCTATCGCTTAGGATCAAAATTGTCTAAATGGAATTGGATTTCTTATGTCGTCAGACCCTTCAAATCTAGGAGTGCTAACACTAGAACCAAAACACCTAGAGCCTATGTGGCCGGTAGCGCTTAGTGGTATTAAATGGAACTGCATTCCTAGTCCCATGGCAGGATTGGATGTGGTATGCTTGGTAGGAGGGTGGGTGGGGATAAAAATTAATTTGTAGGCTGGATCTCAGGGAGTTATAATACTCCCAATCTAGGGACAATATTTTATAGCGAAATGAAACAACATGCATTCCATTCGACAAATTTTGGCTATATTAAGCCCAAACCACAACACAAACACATTTTTCTACCTAACAACAAAACAACATAGAAATTTCAAACAGTAGTCAAACAAGCTAAAGGGCAACGACATAGATGCCTAATTCTACCAAAGGACTTCTACCAGGGTCCCGACTGACCTTCTTGAATACTATCAAGTTCAATACTGTCAGTTGCCCATTAGAGCTCTATCGGCCATGTGTTTTCAATACTTCTCAAACGGAGAACGTTGAGAAATGGGATTTGAGGTTAGCATGATTCTGAGACCCAAAAAAAAAGGGGGTAAAGGCTCAAATAAAAGGGACATGAGAGAGAGAACGATGGAAAGGGAGGAAAAAGGCTGAAACAGCCTTAACAATAGCCATGGAAAATGGAGGAAATGCGAAGAAATGGTCGCCCAAAGGGACAGAATGAAATCTTGGCGTTGTAGAGGGATGCTTCAAGCTTCCCTAGGATGTATTTTCAGAAAGAAATGAAAATGAAAAAGGGGAATGGAGCACCTCACGATTTCAGCTCGATTTTGGGGTTTTAGGAGCTCCAACGGATGAAATCTTCAAGAGGGAGGGCTGCCAACTTCAAAGGAATGACGGAGGGTGGTCTTTTTTGGCAGAGAATGGATCTAGGGTGGTTTGGAATCACGAATTTTTGGGATAGGGCAGCTGAAAACGAAAATGGGGCTAGGGGAGGGGCTGTTTGTGAAGGAAGTACCCATATTTGGGGTTTTCTTGGGGTGGGAGGTGCATAGGGGTGATGTGGACCCTGTTTAAGGGGGTGCGCCCGAAGGACGGCCCCATCGGAGCTCGCCGGCCGGCGATGCATCGCCGAACCGGCGATGGCATCGCCGGTGAAGTTGCAAACTGGCCTCTAAGGCCATATAGGATGGATTCCTCTTTCCCTAGGGATTCCAAAAAGGTATGGTGCACATTCTAGTTCATTGTAGATTGCCCTAGGGAGGCCAATACATTTTTAACATCCATTCGAGGATTTTTGGGTCCAATCTTCAATCCCGAATACAAAACCCTATCATGCAGCATATGATTTTGGGGTAGAAGGATCTAGTAAATCCATATAAACCATTAGTTGCTAAAGAAAGTGAAGTTAGAATGGCCTTATGGCCATTTTTCATGAAATTTTACTATTCACTGTAAAATTTTGTGAAAGTACTAATTTGTATTATTTTCATATTAGGTTTGATTCCTAATACGAAATGGATAAGAAATAATTGAAGATTGGGGTGGTGAGAGGAAGAATTTCGAAGATTTTCGGTGAAACGGAGTTTTTAAGCCCTGGTGATTGAATACAGGAGTCGTGGTTGTCCCACGGCCCAAGGATTCACATTAACGGTTTAGAATTGTTCAAAGAATAGCTCAACCCACTTACCTACAACCTAGGAGCTATTCGGGTTGCTCTACGCGACCCTAGATGCGATACGGACTCGATCACGCGATTGAAATGAATAGGCTCCGCCTATTGACGAACCTGGGATCCTAAAAGTGTTTCTAGACCCTTCTCGCACCCACCTAAGTCAAAGGAAGCGACAGCGTACGTCGCGTGACCATAACCCAGGCCCGGTTTAATCCAAATCATGCTCTGATACCATCTGTAACATCCCGAAAATCGGGGGGTCGAGCAAAAACCCAACTCCCGAGTTCCAAAATGTTATTTATGCAACATAGATATGTATGATTGAATGTTGTCTGTGATAATGTATTAATCATGAGTGAAATTAAGCCAGAACAGCATATCATACTCCAGAGACAGTTAAATTAACCAGCGGAAGTCTGTAATAGTATGTATAACATATATAAACTGTTGTATGTCTCCAGAGTGTGAACATGTTACCAGGTTATACACATACATGTATACTCCAAAAGTAGATGAAACGAATATACATGAGTGCGCTAAAAATATAAAATGACAAATGTCAAAGTATCTAATCAACCTCCCTGTAATCCCGTCGATCAGAACACGCATAAAGGAGGGATCCTCCTCATCATCATCAAGTCCGGCTCCGCCTCGCAGGCCGCTCCATCATCTGCAAACACAAAAGGTCTGGTGGGTGTCCAGGAACACCGTCCCGTAACGTGGGAGTGAGTAGCTAACTCAGTGGAATAATAGAGCAAGGATTAACATGTTCTCAAATCAATCACGCGATAATAGTAAAGCAACAAATCAAACAATCCTATACTGTTGTTAATGCAATTATGACATGACGTGATGTATGCCCTCACTGACGATCACCCTCATGCGGCAACATCTTACGACCGCGGCATGCCGCACTCCCTCAAGTGCTCCACATCTTCCAGGCACATGCAATGTCATGGTGATATGATTACCGAGTTGTTATTAGTCCTTTTCATATAGCAATATTGGGAAACTAAGGTACCTCCCTTATATCAATCCCAACACAGATCCTGTCTAGGGTCGTCACTCCTAGTAATCTCATACGATGTATATTTTGTAGGTCGCTGCAAGGGCTGCCAGGGCTGTTGCACGCACTCGTTGCTCCGCTCCCCCATCACCTTATCAATACAGGCCTACTGTACTCTACTACTACGGAAGGGTCGTCGCCTCCCGTAGACTCAGAATACGCTCGCGGTCACTACAAAGGGCTGCCAGGGCTGTTGCTCGCACTCGTTGTACCGCTCCCCCATCACCTTATCAGTGTAGGCCGACAGCAAGAATATAGTGTCCCATACCACCATAATCTGCTCACGAGTCATAGGTGCTCACTGGTCACTACGGGGAGGTTTGTGGCCCCAGCGTAGGCCGACAGCTCGACCACGGTGTCCCATACCACCATGCCCGGCTCATGAGTCTTCGTGGATCAAGGTACCATGGTTGACAGGGTTTACAATGGTAAGTTCAGTACCCTAGGTTCAAGCAGTTATGACTCATACAGGGTGAACATACAATGGCCAGTCGGGTTACTTGACGGGCTCGACTAGCACGAGCGCATCTCAAGATGAACGACATGAAGTGCATGAAACACTTCGTGTGGCCTAACCACTGCCGCCAACTCAAAACACGACTCGCGTTCATCGACGCGTCGCTCGTGGCAAAGGTAAGCCATTCACGGATTTACTCGGTTACCGACTGCCTGGACTAAGTATAGTCCCAAACAATATGGAATCACATCAGCATTCATGTAAGAGTAATGGAAATGAAATACAACCATGTGAGCATGTTAACACATGTTATAACGTACAACTTAAGTAAATCATCCTACACATGTCTTTCACACATATAATGAAATTATGCATATAGCCAACATGTAGGAAATCATTTCCATTGGCATATTAATTGAGAATTCAATCTCAAACTAAATCATAATGAAATCATCAAGCACATGTTATAACCTACCAATTTAGTGAATCATCAAGCACATGCATTTCATACTTATAATAAAATCATGCATATGGCCAACATGTAGGAAACCATTTACATCAACATATTCATTGAGAAATCAATCTCAAACTAATCCATAACACCATTTAAGCCAATACATACTAATACAAACACTTATACAAACACTTACACTACACACTTAAGTCTACATATAGTATGTCGACCCGAAGTGCGCATTTAGGCGAATCTCTTCACCAAACTAATTATGCACGCCTTCCTAGTATCCTAATGCGACAAAAAGCCATGTCAATCACATCAGCAAAATATGGATGAAAACAGTACTTCCTACAAATGACTAGAATGCCCTAAATCTCATATTCTTCGTTAATTTACGAAACAGGAAACGGAGAGCATTTTGTACATGTCAAACGGCGTTGCCGTCAAGAATCTACTATTAAACGACATTGAAAGCTTTGGAAACAGTCAATCAAAGCGTCTAATATCCGCACCTTTTCCCTCTTAGATGTGTGAATTCGAACGGAGCATATACACTTCGTCTACGGCGAATAGACAACCTGATTTACAAGATCCATAAGCTAACATGCTATGAAAATGGAGGAACACCAAATCAGCAACTATTTAGGGCACTTTCTTACCTAGAAAAGTGAAGAAATCACCGGCAACGTGATTGAGTTGCGTGGCTTAGGCACTTGCAATGGGTAGCACAAGCGGCAAGGAATTCTCCTCCAATCTCTCTCACAAACTCTCACCTTTTCTCTCTCCCAATCTAGGGATTTTTTACAAATTCGGATGGGGGAGAGGAGTGAGGGTTTCAACCCCTTTTATAAGCCTAAACATGCCCAAAATAGGCTCCAAGTCAAGGTATACTTAAAGTATATCCAAATCGGGACTGTTTCGGTCCAAAAGAGCATTTCTGGAGGTCCCCTGGCCAAATGCGGTCGGACTTAAGCTCGTGTATACTGGATCTAGCACGCATCCAGATTTCAGGCCGGTAGGGTTCCCAGATCGCACGTGGCGGCCCAGTTTCAGTTTAACGGTCACCGCACCAAGATCAGACCTATAAGTCTCGTGATATGTAATAGAAATTTTTCCTGATCCAAGGGTGTAATTTGGCTGTATTCTGACGGTCAGAATGCTTAATACTGATGCGTCAAATTTGTGTGCCAGATTTGAATTTGAAATTCCAACTATGTCCCTATTCACACTCTCTTCGGTCCGGGCTCAATGAAATAGCCTGTGATCGTCAGTTGGACTTGATATTCGAAACGATTGCCAAGCCCAGCTAAGTGGTCATAACGGTCTAAGATGGTAGGCATCTGACTTACGACGCGCGGTCTAGATCCAATACAAAGTTTCAAGGAGGTCCCGAGAACAAACCGGCTTAGAGTTTGATCCGAGGCTTTAGAGCATTATAGCACCCTTGGTTCCACTCGCTTTGGGCCTTGTATAACGTATTTAAAGTGATCAGGGACCATTTTCCAGCTATTCTAACGTTGCACTAGCTAACTTAGTCATATTTTCTAAAGGAATTGATTCTAAGTGGTTTCTTTGGCTATGGAATTGGGTTCTAAGCAATTTTTCAGGTGTTTTAATTGACCCATTGCCTAAGGACGTCAAATCTCAGATTGGCCAAAATCCGGGGTGTTACATACTTGGACTAGTCGAACAAGGTTTAAGACTATTCGAGAAAAAGACCTATAAACATATAAAATGACCCACAAAGAATATGCAATGAATATAACACAATCTAGGGTCATCTAAACCTGTTTGTGAGTAAGAACACTTGAAACATCATTCGCTTAAAAATCTTGAATACTTGTGATACTTGAAGTTTGAGTTCGATGTCTTAAACTTAAGCTTGAGTCATTAGCGTATAGAAGTTGAACTTCAAACTTGAACTTGAGTTCTTGAATTTAATCTTGAACCCATTAACTTCAACCCCCTTCACTTTAACTTGAAGATGTAGGCAAGTTTGAATAAGATTTAGAGAACTTAAAAAATGTACGAACCTGATCACTTCAACTCAAAGCATGATACAAATACTAAATGGTTTGACACAATAAAATTTGACAATACAACAGGTGCTTGAATTACACAATAGCATTTATAATCTTTCCCTTTGTCAAATTTGTGACAAAACCAAATAAGGAATCATGCACTAGTCATGCATTAATAAGGAATCATGCATCAGTTATATATGCACAATAAAAAATCATGCATTAATGATAAATGGACACATCTCCTTCTCATTCCATTACTCCCTCTCAATCCAGGAGAGGTGATTAGCAGAAACTATAAAAAAAATACATACCACTCCAAATTCCACATCATCACACACCCTCTACAATTTCTCTCCCTTTTTGTCATAGTAAGACAATGGAAAGATATATTAAGAGGAGAAGTAAATGAAATAAGATAGAAAATAACATTATGATAATCAAAATATCATCTTAAAGCACAATATCATGACTACATACTAAAAAGTAAAAATATATCCATGAAATATCCCAACACATGATCCCAACACAAATCCAAGAGTAGAAAGTATTAATACATATAAAAAACTAATTAGATCTAGATGAAGGAACAGGAATAGATGGATCTATTTGATGTAGTCCCTTGTTAATTCACTTAAGATATTTGTGCATGTATTTAAATTGATTTTCTTTGGACACATGTAAACCCTCCATCCTCTCCTCAAGGGATCGCAAACACTTATTAAAGTCAGAAGGCTAAAAGTCATGATCAGCCGCAGAGTCTGACTCATTAATATTATCAAATAAGTTATCCATATTAACATCAACTGGAGGCAAAGCATCTTCCTCTTCAGTTGCTTCAATAGTTCCTCTAGCACCTACATCAACTTGGCCAGGAGCCAACCTCAGATTCATCTTATTTATGTTCGAGTTATTGAAGGAAAAATGGTTAATGGGAGCTTCTCCAATAGGCATTACCACAAGATTATGAGTGGCTAGAGCAGTCATAAGATAGGCAAAGGGAATATCACTATGACTTGGATGAAGATGAAACTGAATAATGATGTAACAGATAAGAGATGGAAGACATACACGAACACCAATAACAATAGAATGAAAGATGCGAGCCATAAAAGAAGTAAGTTTAGTCTTGTTAACAGACCTTGGATAGACATTAGAAATGAAAATCTGATAGAGAATCATGTATCTAGGTAACATATATTTGGAACTGAGCGCCACACCTGAGTTCCAATCAACATCCATGTTGCATAATACTCTAGTTAACATCCATTTTTTAAACTCAAAGGGTCTTGCTACTAGAGTAGAAATAGAAATACCATCATTATTTACTGGAATATCCATCAGTCCAGATATCAAGTGACGGTCTACATCAATAGGGCCTTTTCTTGTTGAAATAGTAAAAGTTAAATTCTTAGCAGAAAAGTCACTTATACAAGCAAGCATAGCCTGCACAATGGAATAGTATGCAGGACCACCATAATTTAAAATATTAGCCCGACTTACAAGTTGAAGGATGAGAACAATACTGAAAGGTTCCAAATGATTACAGTTGACCATCCCTTCAACAATCACGTTACGTAGATGAATATACTGCACATACTTGGGATCTTCTTCGGGTGAGCGAACATGGCGTATCGTGATTGAAGCGGAATGAGAAGAAGAGGGACCATGAGAGGCTCTTTTCTTATTTCTATTATCCATTACACAAGAAAGACAAGGAATACAAGTAATGTAAGAAATGAAAGATGAGTTTCAAAGAAATCATATTTTTATCTAGAAAACCCAATAAACCACCATAAACCTTGAAATAAACTATAAAAATAAGGAAATGGAAGAGTAAAAAACTTAAATCCACAAGGAAATCGAAAAAGATGCACTAACCATGAAGGAATCGAAGGTGGGTTTAACCGGTCATGGTAGGGCTAGTTGGGGAAGATGAAACAAACAAAGAAAAAGTACTTTGTGCACAATAAAACCCTCCAAACCCGAGCAGCTCTACTGGTTAAGTAGATACTCGACTGGTCGTGCCACGACTGGTCAAGTGTGTACTCGACTAGTCGTGCACCTAAAAAATTTTATATTTTTTCATATTTTAAAAATTAAAAAATTTTAAAAAATAAATAAAATAAAAATATGTAATATATTACAAATAAACATAAGTAATTCAGATCATATTGCACATACTCATATTCAATTTTAACTTAGCAAACCTATGTCTGTCAAGCATTTTTATAAATATGTCTGCAAGTTGATTTTCAATTTGAATGTAATCCATAGAAATAATCTTATCTTCTACTAATTCATGAATATAATGATATCCAATGTCAATATGCTTATTCGTGAATGCTGAATTGGATTTTTAAAAATGTTAATTGCGCTAGAATTGTCACAATACAATACCATAAAATCTTACACAAATCCGTAATCACTTAACATTCTCTTTATCCACACATGCTGAGTGCATACATTACCAGCTGCAATATACTCAGCCTCGGCTGTGGAAAGTGATACGGAACTCTATTTCTTACTATGCCATGAAACTAGACAATTCCTAACATAAAACCATCCACTGCTGGTAGACTCGCGGTCATCAATATTACCAGCCCAATCAGCATCTGAATAACTGACTAATTGAACAGTGGTATTGTGAGGATACCAAAGACCAAGTTTGGGTGAACTTGCGACATATCTCAAAATGCGCTTTACAGCAATCAGGTGAGACTCTTTAGGGTCTAATTGATATGTAGCACAGATTCCTACGCTGAATGCAATATCAAGTCGACTCGCAGTTAAATATAATAAACTACCTATCATACTGCGATACAACTTAGGATCTACACTCTTACTTGTTAAATCCTTAGAGAGTTTAAGTGTCATACTCATAGAAGTATGAAAATTTTTATCGCTCTCAAAACTAAAAATTTTAACCTAATTTAGAGCGTATTTGGTTTGAGAGATAAAGAGCCTATTAGGAAGTTGTTTTACTCGTAAACCTAAGAAATAGTTTAGTTCTCCAACCATGCTCATTTCAAATTTGGACTTCATTAAATCTGTAAACTCAATAGTCATATCAGAACAGGTAGATCCATAATGTCATCAACATATATTTGTGCTATCAGTATGTGATCATTTTGTTTCTTAACAAAAAGCGTCTTATCAACAATCCCCATTATAAAGTTATGACTTAGTAAAAACTTAGTCAATTCCTTGTACCATACCTCGGGAGCTTGTTTCAATTCATAGAGTACCTTTTTCAGGTGATAAACATGATCAGTATGTTTAGGGTCTTCAAAACTCGTAGGTTGTTCAACATATACTTCCTCATGTAGATCACCGTTCAAGAAAGCACTCTTAACATCTGTTTGATAAATTTTAAACTTTTTATAACAAGTAATGGATATAAATAGTCTAATAGATTCAAGACGAGCTAATGGGGCAAAGGTTTCATCATAATCGATGCTTTCTATCTAAGTGTACCCTTATACGACTAGTCTAGCCTTGTTTCTTATAATCTTACCAAGTTCATCAGACTTATTTTTAAAGATTCATTTAGTTTCAATAATGTGTTTATCATTAGGTCTAGGAACTAAGTACCATACATCATTCCTTACAAATTGATTAAGTTCATCTTGCAAGCTACAATCGAGCTTTCATTAACAAGAGCTTCTTTTACATTTGCTGACTCAATCTGGGATGTGAAGCACACATAATTATAAATATTTTTTAATTTTCTATGAGTGCACACACCAGTGAGAAGATTCCCATGAATTTGATCAGTTGGATGATCTTTAACTGACCATAGTTCAGTGTCATTCTGACTAGACGAAGAGTCTGGTTTATCAAATAAAGAGACTTCATCATCTTTTGAACTTGAGATAGGTGTATTCAAGTGATCATTTATAACCACATTTATGGATTCTTGAATAACACCTGTTCTCTTGTTGAGAACACGATACACTTAAGAATTTAGCGCATATCCTAGGAAAATACCCTTGTCACTTTTAGTATCAAATTTTCCTATATTTTCCCGGTCGCGTAGAATGTAGCACTTGCTACCAAAAATTAGAAAGTATTTAACAGTAGGCTTCTTATTGAACTAAAGTTCATATGCAGTTTTATTATTAGACTTTCTCATATAAACACGATTAGTGATATAACAAGCCATGTTCACAACTTCAGCCCAAAGATTTTTAGAAAGTTTCATACAATTTAATATTACATTGGCTATTTCTTTAAGTACTTTATTTTTCCTTTCAACTATTATATTCTATTAAGGTGTCTTAGGTGCAAAATACTCATGTGATATTCCATGATCACTACAGAACTTCTCAAAATTGCTATTATTAAATTCGAAACCATGATCACTACGGATTTTGATAACATGTGATTCCTTCTCAATTTAGATACGCTTGAGTACCCTTTTCACTTCATCGAGAGTCTTAGATTTCTCTCTCATGGGTAGTCTCATGAAAACTACCCATGTATATCTGGTAAAGTCATTTACAATTACCAGTATATATTTCCTACTGCCCCGACTCTCCGTTCTAGTTGGTTCAACAAGATTCATGTGGAGAAGTTCAAGGGGTTTGGATGTGGCATTGGAGTTCACTTTCTTATGAGCACTCGTAGTTTGTATTCCAATCTGACATTTGTCACAAATTTTGTCTATTTTCTTTAACTTGGGTAGACCTCTTATTACTTCACTTTTGCTCAGTCTATAAAGATTACGGTAGTGTACATGTCCTAAGTGTTTATGTCATAGTTCGGTCTCATTGGTTTGGACCATGTAACACAATAACTTAGACAAGCTTGAATCACTGACAATATAGCAGTTCTCAGATGTTATGTGACCAGTTAATATCATAGAACCATTCTCATTAGAAATCTCACACCCTTGATTAGTGAATTTAACACTATGTTTGTTATCACAAATTTGAGAGATGCTTAAGAGATTATGCTTAAGACCCTCTACAAACAACACATTTTTAAATGGAGGAAGATTAAAGAGTTGAATTGTACATTGTCCAATAATCTTACAGTTGCTACCATCACCAAATGTGACTGAGCCATCAGTCATATCTTTAAGATTTGTGAACAAATGTTTATCACCTGTCATATGTTGAGAACAACCACTATCTAGGTACCACTTTGATTGACTCGAAGCCTTGAAAATGGTGTGGGCAACCAAACAAGCAACCTTAGGAACCCATTTCATTACTGTTTTGAGTTTTGGAGTATAGTTGGTCTTTCTATGTTTGTAGTTGTTATATATTCTACCATTCGAGTTAGATTTTAGAAGCTTCTTAAGTAGATCCATAATTTTCTCAGCTAAGGGGTTATAATTCTGATTTCTATAATTGATATGGTTGCTTTTAGGTTTCATAGCCTGAAAAGTTTTTGAATTTTTAAAATTATTTTGATTCAGACTTTTTCCTTTTGAGTTAGAGGACTCCCCTTTAATAAACTTAGGAGGAGTGGACTTACTTTTAGGTGGTGTATTCTTATCGTAGCCCAGATCAGATCTATCACCACATTTCCTTGATCTGGATAATCGTCTTTATAGTTTGAGATCACCCTGGGCATACCTCCAAGTATCCTTCAAATTCAAGAGAGAAGAGACTTCTAGTTTTAGTTTTTCATTTTCAAATTTTAAGTTTTCAATTTGGGAAGTTTTAAAATCTAAATCAAACTTAGCTTTTTAAAAACAATATGAAAAATGTAATTTTTCTAAGACTAGATTATCAATTAAATTTTTTTTTTTTTTTTTAAGAACTTTTCATTTTGAAGTTTTAATTTTACAGCAATCTTACAACTTTCCCTGTATAGGGCATTATAGGCATCTTTTTAATTTTCATCATTTTTAGGATCACTTCTCTAATTTTCTTCACTAGTTGAATCATAACTGTCTGAGAAAGTGAATTTGGCTAGAGTCATTAAGGCTTTGACCTCATTAGTAGACTCAGGTTCAGAATCATCTGACTCAGAAGAGGCTTCAGAGCAAGATGATTCATCCCACGTGGCTAACATGCCTTTCTTTTTAGATTTGTCCCTCTTTAGAATTTGTTTGCCAGATGCCCGTATTCATGGCAGTTGAAACATTGACTGTCTTTAATAGATTTTTAATTTTTAAATCTAGTTCTTTTCTTTTTTGAAGGTTTTTAAAAATCTACCCTCTTTATACTTTTGAAAATCTTATAAGACTTCTTGGCTAAAATGCCATATCATCTTCAGAGTTTTTAAAATTAGAATTACTAACATTTTCATGAGAAGTATTTTTAAAAGACTTAAGGACGATGGACTTACCTTTAAGAGCCTTAAAGTTTAATTCGTAGGTTTGTAAAGAACCAACCAGCTCTTTAACCCCCATATTATCCGTATCACGAAGTTCCTGAATGGCAGTGTCCTTTGAATTGAACCTATCAGGCAATGAGCGTGGTTTCTTTGCACAGACTTTGCTTTCTGGGATGCTATCAGCAAGACCCCACATAGAGTTGCCTATGTCATTCAACTTAGTATAGAAGTCCATGAAAATTTCACTTTCTTCCATACATATCTCCTCAAACCCAGTGGCGAGGATTTGAAGTTTAGATTTCTTGACAATAGTCGAACCCTCGTGTGTCATTTCTAGAATGTCCCAGGCTTGCTTTGTAGAATCACAAGATATAATTCTTTTGAATTCATCCGGTGATAGTGCGTAAGTGAGTGTATTTCAAGCTTTTGCATTGGTACTACTCTTATTTTTCTGAAGTGTGGTCCAAGAAAAATAAGGTGTAACTTTGATAGATTTAGTTCTATTAGTGCCCAAAACTTCAGTGGTAGGAGGGGTACATCTAGTCATTGTGGCTTGCTACACGCTCTCATCTATGGACCTTAAAAAGATTCTCATTCTGGCTTTCCAATAGGCATAATTGGAGCCATCAAAAGGTGGAGGCCTAGTGATTGAGAGGCTATCAAAATTTGACATCTTATAAACTCAAATCGATTAGCTTAGGAAATGAATCCAAATAAAAAGAAGCTATTAGGATCTGATACCACTTGAAAAGGCCGAACTATATGTCTTGAAGAGGGGTTGAATAGGATTATGCCAAATTAAAAATTAAATGCGGAATTGAAAGAAAGATAGCACAATCAAATAATAATTAAGCACAAGTAAATAGCAACTTCAAATGAACTAGTCTTGAGAGGTTGATATAAACTTAATTCTAAAGACAACCTAGCACCAAAAACTAAAGGCTTATGGCAGGACAACCTTATTAGAACGTTTGTAAGTATCAAAAATCCAAACTAATAAAGAGGTAAAGGAAATAACAAATAAAATAAACTAAGTTATTACAATATTCCCATAAGTGCATAAAGTAAATTACACCATTTACCACAAATGCTTAAAGTAAATTACAACATTCACACACATAACAACATTCAATCATCCACCATAACTCTAAGAATTCTAGTGGTTCGCTTGTGTGTACACCAACTGTTAGAAAATAGCCACACAACTACTCCACTCCTAATATATACTCCCTTGGGATATTAGCGTTCACTATGAAAAAGGTTTTCTAAGGTTTACCTTAAAACCTTCACAATTGTGTCTTTAATTGGGCTTATACAATTCCAAAAACCCCACACTTTAAGTTTTTCTGGATCACCTCAAACAAGCCAAAAAGTGATTTTTCTGGCACAACCTCAAAAACAAAAAAGATACAGAATTGTAAATAATACTTATCTGCAAATTCTCCTTTGAAGAAGCCCAATAGAACCGATCTGATGAAAACAAAGATGTTTAATGTCCAGTCTCACAGATGAAAAGGTTCTAGTTCTAAATAATTTTTAATTAAATTAACTTGAGCTAACTTAATTTGATTTTGATCTTAAGAAAGAAGAAAAGTCAAATCCCTTCTTAATATAAGATTGGAATAAAGATCTCAAAATCAAATTACAAAAGCTAATTAAAGAGAATCTAAAATGAGCACAATATAGCTTAATAAAATCACAAAAATATCTCTAAGAGTGTGGTGTCATGATTTCTCTTTAATGAATGAATAAACTCTGAAATCGTGCTCAATTTATAGGTGAAAATACTGTTCATTCGACTGGTCTAAGGGTCGGTCTGACTAGTCGAAGGACCAAGAAAATTTTAAATTTTCTAGCGTGATAAGATAAGACCGTTACTCGACTGGTAGAGTAGCTTGCTCGATTGGTTGAGCAATGCACTCGACTGATCGAGTGGGACCAAAAAATATTACTGGACTTTGAGTCGAGCCTACACGACCGGTCGAGCACTATTCACTCGAGTAGTCGTGCAGTCTTCAGGACTGGTTGAGAGTCCAACAGAAAATTTTAAAAAATAGCAACAAACCTTGGACTGGTCGAGAAAACTCTTAGACTAGTCAAGACAGTACTTGGACTAGTCGAACAAGGTCGAAGACTAATCGAAAAAAAAGACCTATAAACATATGAAATGGCCTACAAAGAATATGCAATGAATATGACACCATCTAGGGTCAATCTGGGGTCATCCAAACCTGTTTGTGAGTAGGAACACTTTAAACATCATTCACTTCAAAATCTTGAATACTTGTGATACTTGAAGTTTGAATTCGATGTCTTGAACTTGAGCTTGAGTCATTAGCGTACAGAAGTGGAACTTCAAACCATGAACTTCAACACTCTTCACTTCAACTTGAATTTGATCTTGAAACCATGAACTTCAACACTCTTCACTTTAACTTGAAGATGTAGGCAAGTTTGAATAAGATCCAGAGAACTTAAAAAATGTATGAACCTGATCACTTCAACGCAAAGCATGATACAAATACTAAATGGTTTGGCAAATAAAATTTGATAATACAACGGGTGCTTGAATTATACAATAAGATTTACAGGTCCCACTTGCCCTTTGCTAAAAAAAGAAGAAGAAGATCCATACTAAGAAACACCCACCTCTAACTTCTCCTTCTTCTTCCACTTATAGGCTCCAATGCTCCAAGCTAAGAGGATTAACGGTTGAGATGGGGTTTTTAAGTGTTAGATTGGAGGAAATGAGCTTGGGATATGGCTAGATTTTTTGGAGCTCTCATGAGGGTTGGAGGTTGCTAGCAAGGGAGAAATGAGAAGGAAAGGAGAGGGAGAGAGATAAGAGAGAAAGAGAGGGATAGGTTAGGCTAGGAATGATTGTTTGTAAGAGAGTGTAAGGTGATGATTGCATGTGTAAAAAGCTTGGGAAGAGGGAGCATCATGAGTTGTAAGAGACATGGGACTATGGAGTAGGGTGGCTAGGGTAGGTTGGGGTTTAGTCATCCTCATAATGACCTAGGGAATTGTGCAAATCTGGATAGGTGAGTCCCACAATGTGCGGTCCATGACTATGATCATGCGCAACCCACATCTCATGATCTACACATTGGATTGGCACACGAGACGCAGTGTTGGAACTGCGGTGATGGTGCGATCGCAATGGAGGAGGTCTAAAGTCGAACCGACTCAAGTTTACAGGATGGGACTCAGGGTCGCGCACAAATGAAATCTACGAGTCGTGGGTTGTCAGAATTTGACCGAGAGAACTGCAGGATCCTATGAAACAGAAAAGTCACTAGGACATGAGCCTGACTGCTCTCCCCTCCTAATAAAAATTTTTTCCTCAAAATTTACTATCATGCAGGATAAGGCAAGAAGAAGAAGAGAAAGCATTATCACATACACACAGTATATATATATATATATAACAATCAATGCAATACAAGGCATAATACAAGCACAATCAACCTACAAACAGATGGGCATAGCGCTCTCAAATCTCAACCTCATGCTCCCAAGACGCCTCCTCAACAGAACGAGGACCCCATTGAATCTTCACTTAAGGAATCGGCTGCTCAATATAGGAAGCATCCTCACGGACCTCAAGCAGCTACCAATCAATCATGGGAATAGTGTCTGACCCACACTTCCGTAGCATAAAAACATGAAAATGTTGTGGATGACAGACAACTCAAGATATAAGGTGAGCTTATAGGCCATGACGACAACGTGCCCAATGATCTCAAAAGGTCTAATAAACCTTAGGGCAAACTTGCCATTCGCTCTAAATCAAACCATGCCCTTCATGGGCAAGACCTTGAGATACACTCTGTCCCCAATTGCAAACTCCAGGGGTAATGTCAAAGATAAAAAAAACTCTTGTGCCGGCTCTGAGCTGTGCGCATCCTCTGCCTGATAATATCTATAACCTTTGATATCTGCTGCACAAGCTTAGGGCCTAGGAGATGGTGCTCTCCAACCTTGGCCCAACAACTAGGGGATCTACATAGCCTGCTATACAAGGCCTCAAAATGAGCTATACTAATAGTCGCCTGATAGCTGTTATTATATGCAAACTCGACCAGACGCAAATGCTTATCTCAGTTACCTAAGAAATTGATTGCGCAAGCTTTGAGCATATCCTCAAGAATCTAGTTGACCCTCTCGGTCAGCCCATCGGTCTGCGGATGATATGTGGTGCTGAATTGTAAGGCAAACCCCATAGCCTTCTGAAAGCTCCTTCAAAACTGAGATGTGAAACTTAGGTCTCAGTTGAAAACGATCGAGACCAGAACACCGTGCAGTCTCACGATCTCATCAACAAACATCTTGGTAAGTCAGTCTAAATGCCAAGTCACATAAATCATAAAAAAATGTACCGACTGTATAAGATGATCTAGGATGACCCAGATGGTGTCATGACCATGCTGAGTCATCGGCAAGCCCATGATAAAATTGGTGGACACGTACTCCCACTTCCACGTTGGGATGCTCAATGGCTGCAATGGACCTGGGGGTCTTTGATAATCGGCCTTGACATGCTGGCATGTGTCACACTCGACCACAAAATTGGCTATCTGGTACTTCCTCCCTATCCAAAAATACTGATGCCTCATATCATGATACATCTTCGTCGAGCCAGGGTGGATAAAAACTGTGATCGATGTGCCTCTGTCATAAGATCTCTACACAACTCTAAAATATTCGGGACACATAATCGGTCCCTGCAACGAAGTCCACCATTAGAACTAATCTGCTAATCTATTTGACTCTCAGATGCTGCCTCTGCCCAATAACTTTGCAATGACTCGTCTTCCTATTGAACCTCGATGACCCTTGTAATAAGAGATGGTTGAATCGACAACCTTGATAACTCCACAATAAAAGACTGTAACCCAAACTCAAAGTTGAACGCTAACACATCCTCAAACATCTTCCACTCCTGAATTATCATGTGTGCCACCATGCCTGGTGGCTGATGGCTAAGGGAATCTTCCACCACATACTTCTTGCCCAGGTGGTATTGAAGATCAAAATCATAATATTTTAGGAACTCCATCCAACGTCTCTGCCTCCCGTTCAGCTTGGACTGAGAGAATAAATACTTCAAACTCTTATGATCAGAGAAGTGCTCGAACCTGACCCCATAAAGATAGTGCCTCCACACCTTCGGTGTGAAGACAACTGTTACTAGCTCCAAATCATGTGTGGGGTAGTTCATCTCATGGACTTTGAGCTAGCGAGACGCGTATGCTACTGGCTTCCCATGCTGCATCAGGACAATACCCAAACCAATATGCGAAGCATCGAAAAATATAACAAATCCTTCACTCACAGAAGGAAGAGTGAGGACAGGAGCAGACGTGAGGTAGTCCTTCAGCTCTATAAATGCTCGTTCACAAGCGTCACTCCACACAAACTCTGTGCTCTTTCGGGTTAACTTGGTGAGTGGTGCTGCAATACGGGAGAATCCCTCGATAAATTATTGATAATATCCCGCCAAACCAAGGAAACTGCAGATCTTGGACGTGTTCATGGGTTGGCCCCACTGATGCACTGCATCAACCTTCAATGGGCCCATAGCGACACCCTCCCTAGCCACTACGTGATCGGGGAACTTCACCTCATTCTGCCAAAACTCGCACTTTTCCAACATCGCATACAACTGGTGGGCACGGAGGCTTTGTAAGGTAATCTCCAAATGTTACTCATGGTCCTCACAGGTCCTCAAATATATCAGAATGTCGTCGATGAAGAGCACAACAAACTGCTTGAGATAAGGTCAGAAAACCTCATTCATCAATTGCATGAAGAGCGCGGGCGCATTGGTCAGTCCGAAGGACATGACTTGAAACTCAAAGTGACCATAGCGCGTCCTAAAATTTATCTTTAGGATGTCCTTCTCTCAGACTCGAATATGATGATAACTAGAACGCAAGTCAATCTTCGAAAAGAACTGTGCACCTTGCAGCTGATCAAATAAATCATCAATCCTCGAAAGCGGATACTTGTTCATGATCGTGACCTAGTTGAGCTCACAGTAATCCACGCAAAGCCTCAACGAGCCATCCTTCTTTCGGATGAATAGTACCGTTGCTTCCCATGGTGAACTGTTCAGATGAATGAAGCCCAACTATCGCAACTCGTCCCACTGCTGTTGCAGCTCCCACAACTCCATCGATGCCATACGATATGCGGCCTTCGAGATAGGTGTGGTACTGACCATAAGATCAATCTGAAACTCAATATGCTGACACGACGGTAATCTTAAAATCTCCTAAAATACTTCGGAGAAATCACAAACCACAGGCAACTGCTCAATACTCACTGCGATGGGATCCTCTACTGCACATGATATCAAATAAGATAACGGCTCTCCTCTGGGCTTGACAACGAACTGAAATTGTGGCAAGCTAACTCTACAGAATGTGATTGTCCTCGTGGAGCAGTCTAAGATGGCGTGGTACTCGGCAAGCCAATCTTTGCCCAGGATGATGTCGAAATTTGACATTGGCAATATGAGCAAGTCGGTAGGCATGAAAATCTCTCCCACTAACATGAGGCAAGATGAACAGAAGTGGCCTGACACTGTAATCTTCCTCGAGGATGTCAATATGGTCAATCCCTTACGGGCAAAATCTGTCATTAATAAATTTGAATGGCAGAAATCCTTTGACATGAAAAAATGAGATGCACCAAAATTTTACAAAACTCGAGCAATGCATGCAGAGATAGGAAGAATACTCTCAATGACTCCTCCAAAGGACTGTAGGTCCTGCCGAATTGCATAGAATTTAACTTGAACCAGCTGGGGAGGTGCCTGTCCCCTCTGAGGTCTCTACTGCTGGTGCGGCCGGAACTGCTACCTCGACTGATGTGGTCTCTGTGGTTGGTGTTGGTGCTGCTGCTGTGGGGCCTCGGTGGTAGGGGTTGTTGTCATTGCTGCTATGACAGAGGTGACTCCGGTGCTCTTGTTGACTGCTACTGCTATTACGGGTGGGGACACTCCCACTTAAAGTGTCCTATCCCACCGTATCCATAATAAACACATGGGAGTTGCCTTTGAGGTGGTGCTGGAGCTACCGTTGGCGCTACTGGTGCTTTGTGAATCGTACGCCTCTGTTGTTGTTGGTGCTACTACTGGAAACCACCGGAGGGAACTCTCCTCCTTTGGTGTCTCCTCTTACCTCGATCAGTCTGAGTGCTGGCCCACTCAGTCTCATAAATCTTTGCTCTCCGCATCACCACCTAGAAAGTCAGGAGCTCATGCCCAACAACACGGCCTAGGAGACCGTTACACAAGTCGTTCTTGAAATGGTGAGCCTTTCGCTCCTCATCATTGATCAAGTACACCGTAAACCTCGACAACACCACGAAATGGGCTGCATACTGAGCCACGGTCATGTCTCCCTGCACCAGGGTCTCGAACTCCAACACTCGCTGCCGTCGAACGTGGTCGGGGAAGTACTATCAGTCGAACCAATTAATGAAATCCTCTCATGTCCAGATGAAGTCAGCCCCTATAGCACGAGCAACGGAGGTCCACAAGTGCTCAGCCTCACCCTTAAGAATATACACCGCCAGTGGGACCCACTATTGGGTCATGCATCTCAATGTCTCAAACATTCTCCACTTAGGAGTGTCGTCTCTCTGCTACGGTCGGATCGGGCTCACCTCGGAACCGTGAGGGATCGAGCCGTGAGAAGTCTCATAATAAGGCACTTGCGTGCTCCTGGTCCGCCTACTTAGGAACCGTGAGGGATCGAGCCGTGGATGCCTGCCCTGACCCAGGGCGGTGGTCAAAGCCTAGATCATCTGCCGTAACTGACCGGCATCATCTGACACTGTAGGGGTTGCGTTGGTCCCTGACGAAGGTGCTGGATCTGCAGGAGCCTCGAGTGCGGGAACAGGATGCTTAGGCGGAGGAATGGGAACTATGAGAGGTAGAATAAAAACCTCAGGCGGAAGAACAGGATCCTCAAGTACTGGAGTAGGGGCCACTCGGGGTCGCTCAAGTGCCTCAGGTGACTTGGGTACCTCAAGTATCTCACGTGCCTCATCTAGGCGGCATGGTTTAGAGCAAAGAACAAAGGCGTCTATCAGCCTTGGGAATCCTCAAAAGCTCAAATGTTAGGGAACCAAATCAGAAATATTACATAAACGGGATCTTCTCGTCTTAAGCTCGTAGTAAAAATGTGATGATGTCCTAAGTTTTCCTAAGTTATGATCTGATACTAACTCTTGTCACACCCCAAACTTAGAAACTGGGCTCACAAAATTCTCGATCATTTAATCCGGTGCCAACAACCTCCATAGTACCCCATTCTCGGTTCCCGATACCCATATATCAGGTTCCGATCCTGGAATCCTACAAGGAGGATTTTAAACATGAATTCATTTTATAATAAGCATAACCATAGTATAACCTATAAACAATAACAATAAGAACACCATCACAAAATCCACTATGATCCAAAACTTTGAAATACAATGCGCATAAAGGGAAATACAATGGTGATAATAACCAAAAACTCCTAAAGCTCTGTGACACACTCCTGCTCCTACTTAGCTACGACTGCATCCTCGCGTCACCTGTACGCATCTATCATACATAAGCTTATAGAAAGCTTAGAGGGTGGTGAAAGCGTGTGCACAATATAAGCGTGCTCAGAATGTAATATCAGAATTATATGGAATATGCAAGTGAATCCATGTATGTTAACAGTCATACCAAGACTATACAATGCAAGGCATAAATGCTATCAGCCACACTAAGGCAATGCGATGTGAAAAACAACTCAAGCATACCAATCCTCCTCTAGATCTTCATCATAATATAACTCATCTCTAGAATATCACTTGTCTATTACACTCTACGCCAACTTGCCACCCCTATCCGAGTGCACAACTAGGTAAGTGTAAGAGACCTTACTATCCACCTACCAATATCAGGCCCGGCTCGTTGATAGAGGACCCATTCCTTAAGCTGGTCAAACTCAACCTAGATACTGCCCCCTCACTCAAGCAGGTAAGGTCAAACCCCCTTTCAACCGACCATGAGAGACGTGGCCTACTGGTATACAACCCTCATGTGCTCATGCATCCACTTGGTCTAGGCATTAGAGCATTCTTCATGGTACCATAAGGGTTTGGAGACTTTCACCCTGGGACATCCTTCGCGTCCACATGCTTAAACAGAATTTTTGGTATCCAATCCTACCATCCACGCTATAACTGCGGAGACTATAACCCTGATGTTGCTAGGGGAATAGTAATCGTAATCACGTGATGTAAGGTGCATGAGTCATACAGTCCAATCATATATCAATCCTGCGCATACCGTGTGTTTATGTGGGACAACTTTGCCTATCAGGGAGTCCCATAAATAACCTACCCAATGGCATGTGTAATGGTCAATCACATGTCATAATGAGCATGTAGATGATGTGTATGGGCATGTATCATGATGCTAGGTTATCACATACTCATAATCGATATCGATAATTGGCCTATATACAAGGTGGGCCTAGGTAGCCTACCTATAATCCTACAAGCAACCAATGGGAGCCCAACATTTTAGGTTATTCCAAAAGAATGGATGGATCATACAATATCTATAGGGCCCATCGATTAGGGTCAACCTACTAGAGAATGATGAGAATGGGCTTAATAAGGACTAAGAGATGGTCACAATGTGGACATTTAACCATCATTGCCCATCAATGTAGAAATTTAACCAACATTGCTCCTTAAGAGTGGCCCACATAGAGCTAAACATATAGTGGGTCCATGACCTCACATATAACATAATGGGCCTCACACAATAACCCAATATACATCACAATGGGCCTCACACAAAGGCCCAATATACGACACATTGGACCTCACCATATGGGCCTCATATACATCATATTGGGCTTCATTAATGGGCCATAAATACATCACTTTGGGCTAAAAATACATCATATTGGGCCTCATCAATGGGCCATCAATACATCATATTAAGCCCATACAAGGGCCTCATACACATCCCATTAGGCCTCACTCATGGGCCGCAACACATGACATTGGGCCTCATCATTAAGCCATAAATACATCATATTGGGTCACACACGAGGGCCCATGGGTTAGGCACAAGGGATGGGTAATGAGTGTATCACATACATCATAGTGGGCCTAATGGAGCAACCAATATAGTCTAGAAAATTAGGTGGACAAATTACCTACAATGCATACCTCAAGGTGGGTTTATTGTAGCACCAGAATGGGCCCAATTGGGCAACCATAATCTAGGAAAAATGGATGGGCAGCCTAAATCATACATCAAAATGGGCCGCACAAATAGATGGCATAGATATACAATACATACATCACGGTGGGCTGCTCAACTGGACAACATAAATATACAATACATGCATTGTGGTGGGCTGCAAAAATGGACAACATAGATATACAATACAGGCATCATGGCGGGCCACATAAATGGACAGCGTACGTATACAATACATGCATCACAGTGTGCCGCACAAATGGACAACGTAGATATACAATACATACATCACGGTGGGCTGCACAAATGGACAACATAAATATACAATATATGCATCACGTCGGGTTGCTCAAATAGACATCATAGATATAAAATACATGCATCACGACGGGTCCCATCCCAGGGGTAGGCCCCACATGGGCTAAAATGGATTAATGGTGTGTATAAACACATATTTTATAGTGGGGTCCACACCACCATCCAGGACAGATGGACGTTGTGGATATAGAATAAATACATGAAGGTGGGTCCCACCCACACGTGTGGGGTGGGCCATGTCCTGGACGAACGGTGTAGATGTAGAATAAATGCATCAAGGTGAGTCCCACCCACACGTGTGGGGTGGGCCACATCCTGGACGAACGGATTGAAAAAAACACATACATCATTGCGCGCCCCACCCATCCAGGACGGACGGACGAGTAATATAGAATGTGTACATCAAGGTGGGTCCCATCCCACACGTGCAGCAAGTGTGGGGTGGACCCTACACGCGCCAAATGGATGGACGGTATAACACATACCCCATGATACGATCTTCAGAACTTTTTGACGTCACTAGTAGTGGGGTCCACCATCCCAGCTAGCTGGACGGACGGCTGGGATGAAATTCCACGCATCACATGGGCTCCACATGGTGGGCTACATACATTCGGGGTGGGTCCCCACGTGTGGGACCCACCAGCTTGTAAGATTAAGCTGATATTTGTATTTTCACCTTCATCTGGGCCTGTCCAAATGGATAGGCAGCAAGCCCATCCGTTGGACAGTCTAACAAGGTAGGCCCCACAGGTAGATGACACGGATTTAACATATCATGGTGGGCCATATACACAAATCAAGTGGGCCACACACCTCATCATCATCATCACCATTCAAAAAGAAAAAAAGAGAGGGAGAGGGAGAAAAAACGGCGAAGATGGGAGGAGCTCCGCCACTATGAGCTTCATCATGCACATGCATACATCATATGGATATCCCAAAATAGGTGGGCCTCAAATCCAAAAATCAGGTGGAAAACCATATCTCCACCACAAAATCAAGGCGTAGATGGCCATTACAAGATGATTAGCATAGAAGTTTCATGGTGGGATCCATGAAGAATGGTCCCAGCATAGATACATACATGCATGGTGTGATGGGCCTTTGGCCACATCTAGGGACCAAGATGGAATCTCCACCATTGATTGGTGGGTCCCACTTTCCCAATACTAAAAAAAGAAGAAGATCCATACTAAGAAACACCCACCTCTCTAACTTTTCCTTCTTCTTCCACCTATAGGCTCCAATGCTCCAAGGGAAGAGGATAAACGGTTGAGATGGGGTTTTTGAGGGTTAGATTGGAGATGAGCTTGGGATGTGGCTGAATTTTTTGGAGTTCTCATGGAGGGTTGGAGGTTGCTAGAAAGGAAGAAATGACAAGGAAAGGAGAGGGAGAGAGATAAGAGAGAGAGAGAGAGAGAGAGAGAGGGATAGGTTAGGCTAGGAATGATTGCTTATAAGAGAGTGTAAGGTGATGATTGCATGTGTAAGAAGCTTGGGAAGAGGGAGCATTATGAGTTATAAGAGACATGGGGCTATGGAGTAAGGTGGCTAGGGTAGCTTAGGGTGAGGTCATCCTCATAACGACTTAGGGAATTGTACAAATCTGGATAGGTGGGTCCCACAACATGCGGTCCATGGCCATGATCATGCACGACCCACATCTCATGATCTAGAAGTCAGATTGGCGCATGCACTACCAAAAAACTAGGCAAGGGTGACAGACTTGGGGTGGCTTTGGCTAAGCTAAAATCTGTCAGCAGTGCCGACGGGTAAAATCCATCGGTGAAGGTCAGTAATTCATCAGCATAGCAGAAGTTTTGAATGGTGGACGTCCAACCATCCAGCTTTTTCTCATTTTGTGGTCCATCTGAGACTTAGTCAGGGCTCATGTTCGGGGATCAATTGTAAGGCCCGTATCTTAGACCGTACCATTTCGTTGGCTTCCGCGGTCTTTCCGGTCGAATTTCGACAATCCGCGACCAGTAATCTGCATTTGCACGCAACCTTAAGTTGTATCCTATATTCCAGAGTCAGCTCTACCCAAGACTTGTATCCTTGCGACTGTGCCATTGCCGCAGTTCTAATGCTACATCTCATGCACCGATTCGATACCTGGGCCAGGAGTTGTGGGCCCGCGTATTTTCTGATGAAACGTCGCGCGTTGCATATTTCGAGAGAATCTCTACAACCCATCACATCAATCCATCAAACAATCAAATCAATTACAACCCATACCCTACCCATCCCTCTCTCATCCAAAGTTAACAACACCCTTACTCATCCCATTCCTTTCTTACCAACAAGTCAACAAGCACCATACCTCCCATGTCATACATATCACTTCTCTCTCTCTCTCTCTCTCTCTCTCTCTCTCTCTCTCTCTTTCTCTCTCTCTCTCTCTCTCTCTCTCTCTCTCTCTCTCTCTCCCTCTCATTTCACACTTTATTTTCAAGCAACTCCCAAGGGTGGACGTCCAAGCTTTCCAAGAGGAGAGCTAGGTGTGGCCCACTTCCCTACCCCAATCTCCACCATCCAATCTTCATCTACCTCCATCAAAGTTGAAGCCAAGGAGCTTAGCTTGCCATTGATCCAAGAAGAGATCTAAGGTGGGCTTTTTCTAGGATTAGATTTATAATTTTTTCTTGGATTTGATAATTTGAGGGCCCACTTATGGTGGGACCCATCTTGATGTATGATTTGTAGCAAAGAGGGGCACATAGTGGCAGGGTCCCTCTCTCTCTATCCCCCTCTCTTTCATTTTTTTATGGTGATGATGAGGCCTTGTGGCCCACCTGAATTGACCCCATCACGAAGTATGCATTTTACCCATGCTGTCCACCAAGTACGCCCATATAGGTGGTGAAATTCCACTTCAACATGAGTGTGGTGGTGTGTAACGGATGCTGCTGCCAGCGTCTAGAGAACGCTGCAGCAAGCAACATCCCATGATGTTAGGTATTTTGGTAGGGGGAGTGTGGGACCACAAAAGGCCCCACCCATGATGCATGTATTTAATTCACACCGTCCATCCAATTTTCCAGCTCATTTTAAGTGTTGAGCTAAGAAATGGAGCCAATCCGAATCTCTGGTAGGCCATACCATTAAAAACATTATTTTAATAGTGATAAACAATTAGGGCCCGCTGCGATGTTTCTGTGCTTCAAAACATATTGTATATTGGGCTTGTTAGGCCTATCTCGAGCTCGGGAACCTAACCGATGGAGTGGATCCTCTTGATGTGGGCTCCACCTATGAAAAACCATCAAAAAATAATATATATTTTTTAAAAAAGGAGTATGGCAGAGGGGCTGGATGCCTCTTGCTACTAATGTCTAGCATCAAGAGGACACTGCATCATCCTACTACTGGACATGGCAGGGATGGTGGGCCCCACCACAAGCCCCATCATGATGTATGTTGAACATCTACTCTGTGCATTTGATGGGTCCCCTTTAATAATGGGGTTTCCCTAAAAATCAACCATTCACGGAACTCAGGTGGTCCACACCAAAAGGAGCAGGAGGTTGAATGTCTACCTTTGAAACCTTTTTGGGTCACAAAAGTTTTGGATCTATATGAAATTTATTTTTCCCCTTAATTTAGGTCTTAGTGACCTTATGATCGGATTGGATGGAGAATACACATTAGGGTGGGCCCCACGTGGGATCCACCTCTGTGAAGTGGATTGGCTGGAGTATCGTACAACAGCTATATAGCTGTTGTATTAACGCTAGCTAGTTCTGTGGGTTTGAACATGAGGTATGTGTTATATCCAAACCGTCCCTCGGTGTGGCCAACATGGGCATGTGTTATATCTAAGCCATCCATCTGGACAATGCCCTCTAGCTAGTGGGCCATGCATGTGGACCCCACTCTTTTGAGATATGGCTGGTATCTCCACCGTCCAGCTGCTGGACGGTGGGATCCACCTTAATGTATGTATTGATCCACGTCATCCATTATCTGGATGGTGGGAATCCCACCTTGATATATGTATTTTTATTAGATGGACGGTGGAACCCACCATGATATATGAGCTTTATCTTCACCATCCACACCACAGGACGGTGGGACCCACTTCAGATGTATGTGTTTCATCCTGCGGTGCGGTTCCCCTTTAATGTATGTATTTATTCTACGCACCACCCATGTGGACAGTCATGTGAGGCCCATCTTAAGGTATGTGTTGTATATCTACACCAGGCCATGGGGTCGTATGATGTATGTGTTTTATCCTTGTTGGCCATCAGTAATGGAGCCCACCATGATATATGCATTGTATATCCTAGCTGTCCATCTGTTGGGGCCTATATGGATTATGCAGGCCCACTTGCTACTTGTGCAGGGCCCACCTTAATGTGTATATTGTACATGGCTGCCCACCTATCTTTGTTGAACCATGGGTTGCCTCATGAGGCCCATTGTTGCGGCCCACTTAATGTATATGAGGCCCATTAGTACAGCCCGATGATGCAGCCCACTTGATGTATATGAGACCCATTGGTGCGGCTCGTTGATGTATTTGAGGCCTATTTAGAATGTGTAGGGCTCACTTTAATATGATGTATTTGCGACCCATTTAGCAGGACCCAATTGTGGGTGATTATTGTATGTATTGTATTTACGCCTTCCATCTGGTGAGGTTCATCTAACTCGCATAGGCCCACTTGTTGTATATTTGAAGCCCATGTGGTAAGGCATGACGTGATATATTTGAGGCCCATGGGTTGTGGCCTATTGTGATGTATTGAGGCCCATGGGTTATGGCCCATTGTGACATATTCAAGGTTCAGGTGGTGCAGCCCATCGTGATGTATTCGAGGCCCATGGGATGTGCCCCATTGTGATATATATCCAACCCATATGATGAGGCCCGACTTGATGTATATGTGGCCCATGTGAGCGGCCCATTGCGATGTATATTAGACTTTTGTGTGAGCCCATGAGCCCACTATATGTTTGGCCCTTTGAAGGCCATTTCTTAAGAGCAATGTTGGTTAAATGTCCACATTGATGGGTGATGATGGTTAAATGTCCAATTGTGACCTTCCCTTAGGCCCTTTGTTAGGCTGATTCTAATTGTCGAGGCCAATTCTGATTGTCGAGGCTAATTCCAATTGTTGAGGTCAATTTTGATTGTCGAGGCCAATTATTGATACCAATTACGAGTATATCATCCGATACCGATTATGAGTAACGCTAGACTGAGTGAATTACATAAGCACCCGAGTGCCGAATACTAATAGGCCGCATCTCCCACTATGTCATGGTCTGTTAGAAGGGGTGTGACCTTATTCGCTTGATTCATAGTGGGTAAAATTAGGCTGAGTTTACCAGCTCATAAATAGGTTTGCTATCAATATGCTGGGTAGGTATTGCCTGACTACTGGCCAGGCGGATAATAAGGTCTCTTCCACTCACATGATTGTGCACGATGGGGCGACAATTTGGTTTAGAGTGTACTAGACCCCAATGATGATCTCAAAGATTACAGTACTGATACGTGGCCTTTTTGAGCAGAAGTTGCATACTCATTCATTCATTCATTCACTATCCACTCAGGCTGGTGGTGCACAACTAATTGTTGTGTGCCTTTGCAATGGTAAGGATTTCGGTTGGGGCGCGTGACTAACTTGAGGTCAAGGATTTAGTACATTGAGTCTGACTATCCAAATGTAGGTATGAGACTGGTTTGGATAGAAGTCCCTTGTGATGGATCCCATAGCCTACGATACTATGTACTATTATCCCAACTTCACTCCAGCTTAGTCATTTCATTCGCACTGCATATTGCATTGCATTCACAACATTTAATATTTTGGGTTACTATGTTTCTGTATTTATATGGCTTAGATGAGGTTGACAGTATTCGTGGCTATTTAGGATTTGCATATTGCATTGCATCATTGGCATTTGATATTTATTTCTCTATGATTTCACATTTGCATAGCCGATCCGCATTACATATTCTGATATTGAATGATTTATGGACTTACCAGCATATTTTCATATTACTCTGATATTGTACAATTTATGGATTGCCAGTATTTCCACTTACTCTGATATTTATAGACTTGACACTTATCTTGTGCACACACTTTCACCACCCTCTAAACTTTCTATAAGCTTATGCACGATAGATGCGTGCAGGTGGCATTAGGTCACAGCAGCATTAAGCTTGGAGTATGCAGCTATCTTTTGGAGCTTTGATTTCTGATATATATATTTTCCTTTCATCATTGTATTCAAATGTTTATATTAGAGGATATGTGATGATGATGTTGCCTTAGTGATTTGGGTAAACTTGTAGTTATGCTTCTTATAGACAAATGTACGTTGAAAAATCCTCCTTATAGGATCCCTGTAAGTGCTATGGTCTCTAGCTCCTATAATTGTCAAATTTTATAGTGCCAAAACCTCTTGAAATTTGTGTCTTGTGTAGCGCATCAATATATTCAAAACAGTGCAAGGACAATGGTCTTTACTTCAAGAATTGCAAAAGCAAGATTATATGTTCATGTTTGAGTACAACATCAAGTGTGAATTCAATGTTTAAAGATTCATAGTTTAAGCCTCAAGTCAACACAAAGTTCCTATACTTTGAACCTCAAGCTCAAGCTTCAATATTAGTCAAATTCAAGCTTCAAAAGCTCTCAAGTTCCAGCTTTATATATGTCAAGATCTCAAGCTTCATAAACTTCAAAGATCTTTTATCAACAAAAGGAAAAGAAGTTTCAATGTTCATACATTATGTATAAGGTATGAATGACCTAGATTGACCATAGGGTAGGTCATTTTGAATACATAATTTAAATTGGATCATTTTATAAGTGCATAGACTGTTTCTCAACTAGTCTTGGACTATATTCGAGTAGTCCTAGCATTGGCTCGACCAGTCCTAAGACTATTACTGATTTTTAAGAATTTTTTATTAAATCCTTAACTAGTCCTAGAGACTGCACGACCGGTCGTATGAACAGTGCTCGACCTGTGCTCGACCAATCCTGCAGGCTCGACTTAAAGTCCGGCAACTAAAATGGGTTCCACACAACTAGTCGTGGACAGGACTTGACCGGTCGTGGAGGCCACTCGACCGGTTGAGCAAACCCTACGACCATTCATGGAATGACCTTATCTTATCGCGTCCAAATTTTAAAAGTTTTTTGATCCTACGACTAGTCGTACCGACCTCAGGACCATTCGAGAGTGCGATTTCTACAACTATAAATAGAGGATGAATTTTAGAGTTTTATATTCAATTCAAGC
The DNA here is from genome assembly GCA_037074715.1 of Magnolia kwangsiensis. Taxonomy (NCBI): domain Eukaryota; kingdom Viridiplantae; phylum Streptophyta; class Magnoliopsida; order Magnoliales; family Magnoliaceae; genus Magnolia; species Magnolia kwangsiensis. The sequence goes on from CM073579.1 coordinate 28,191,909, forward strand.
TAAATCAATATGCCACTCTGAGAGATAAGTTAGTGATATTCTTAAGCTATTAGTGCTCATTATATATTATCTTTAATTAGCTTTCTTTGTATTTGATTTTGTATTCTGCATTCCAATTTTATTTAAAAGAGGAATTGAAGTATTCCCATTTCTTGGAATCAAAATCAAATCAAGCTAGCCCAAGGTGATTTAATTTAAAATTATTCTAGAATCTATAACCATTTCATAAGTGAGTGTGGACATTAAACTTCTATGTTAAACTTTTACTCTGATTTGGTTCTTTCGGGTTGCATCAAAAGGAGAATATCCAGGTATTTTATAGCTTTGTAAATTCTTTGTTTTGGTTTTTGAGATTGTGCCACGAAAATCTCTATTTTTGGTTTATTTGAGGTGATCCAAAAAACTCAGAGTGTGAGGTTTTTGAATTGTGTAAGCCCACTTGAAAGAGACAATTGTGAGGGTTTTAGGTAAACCTTGAAAAACCTATTTTCATAATGAACGCTAATATTCACTGTGTGAGGATATTAGGAGTGGAGTAGTTGTGTGGTATTGTTTAACAGTTGGGGTACACACAAGCGAACCACTATAATTCTTTATGTTTAGTGGATTTGTGGTTTATTTTCTTTATCTTTTATGATTTAAGATTGTGGGATGTATTTGTGGATGTGAATGTTGTAATCTTTACATTTCAGGATTGTGTGGTGAATGTTGTAATAGATTAGTTTCTATTTCTTTCATATCCTCTTCAGTTTGAGTTTTTGATACTCACCTACGTTCTAGTAAGGTTGTCCTGCCATAAATCATTGGTTTTTAGTGTCAAGTCGACCTTATAACGAAGTTTGTATCAACCTCTCAATACTAGATTTTTAAGGTTGTTTTACATTTTCTCATTATGGATTGTTTAAGTGCTATCTTTATTTAATTGTTTAAATTTCACTGTTAATTTTTAAAATTTGGCATAGTCTTATTTCCCCCCCCCCCCCCCCCCCCCCCCAAAGGACTTAATAGTTTGGCATTTTTAAGTGGTATCAGAGCTTAATAGCTTGCTTTTAATTATTCTTTTTTAGATTTATTTCCTGAGATAATAGATCTGAGCTATTTGAGATGTCAAATTTTAATAGCCTTTCAGTCACTAGGCTTCCACCATTTGATGGCTCCAATTATGCCTATTAAAAAGTCAGAATGAGGATTTTCTTAAAATTCATGGATAAGAGTATGTAGCAAGCCATAGTGACTGAATGGACCCTTTTTACCACTGAAGTAACTGGTATCGATGGATCCAAATCTATGAAAGTCACACTTTATTTTTCTTGGACCACTCTTCAGAAAAATGAGAGTAGTACCAATGCAAAGGCTTTAAATGTCATAACTTGCATACTATCACCAGATGAATTCAAAAGAATTATATCATGTGATACTGCAAAGCAAGCCTGAGATATTTTAGAAATGACACACGAGGGAACAACAATCGTCAAGAAAACTAAAGTCCAAATCCTCACAACCAAATTTGAGGAAATACGTATGGAAGAAAATGAAACCTTAATGGACTTCTATACAAGATTAAATGACATCGTGAACTCTATATGGGGTCTCAGTGATAAAATCTCAGAAAGTAAAGTCTGTGCAAAGATACTACACTCACTTCCTGAACGGTTCAATTCAAAGGTAACTGTGATCCAAGAACTTCGTGATACGGATAATATGAGGGTAGAAGAATTAGTTGGTTCTTTACAAACCTATGAGTTAACTTTTAAAGCTCCTAAAGGTAAATCTATCGCCCTTAAATCTTCTAATTGCATTTATCAAGAAAATAATAATTCTGATTTAGAAAATTCTGAAGATAATATGGCCCTTTTAGCTAAAAAGTTTTATAAGATTTTCAAAAGTAAAAAGATGATGATTTTCAAAAACCTAATGAAAAGAAAAGATCTAAATCTAAAACTTGAAAATCTTTAAAACACAATCAATGTTACAACTATCATAAATATGGGCATTCAACAAGCAAGTGTCCTAAAAAAGACAAATCTAAAAAGAAAGGTATGTTGGATACTTGGGATGAATCTTCTGGCTCTGAAGCCTCTTCTGAATTAGAAGATTCTGAAACTGAGTTAGGTAATGAAGTTAAAGCCCTTATATCTCTAGCAAAGTTCACTTTTTCAGATCATGATGATTCAACTAGTGAAGAAAATCTGAATAATGATCATGAAAATGAAGAAGATTTTCAAGATGTGTATAATGCCCTATACAAGGAAAGTTATAAATTTGCTATAAAACTAAAACTTCAAAAAGAAAAGTTTTTGAAACTTAAAGAAATTTTGATTATCTTGAAAAAATGAAGTGCGACTTAGATTTAAAAACCTTCCAAGTTGAAAACTTAAAATCTGAAAATGAAAAACTAAAACTTGAAGTCTCTTCACTTTTGAGTTTAAAGGACACATGGAAGTATGCTCAAGGTGATCCCAAGTTAGAAAAACTATTATCTGGATCCAGAAAATGTGGCAACCGATTTGGATTAGGCTACAATAAAAGTATTCTTCCCAAACATAAGAATACTCTTAAGTTTGTGAAAGGAGAGTCTTCAAACTCAAAAGGAAAAAGTCTAAATTAAAATTATTCTAAAAATGCTAAAACTTTTCAATCCTTATAACCTAAAAGCAACCATATCAACTATAAAAATTAGAATCGTAATCCTTTAGCTAAGAAAATTGTTGATTTACTTAAGGAGCTGTTAAAATCTAACTCAGTAAGTTGGTCTTATAACAACTACAAACATAAGAAGACAAACTATACTCATAAACCCAAAACGGTAATGAAATGAGTTCCTAAGGTTACTTGCTTGGTTTTCGACACTGCTTTCGAAGCAACAAGTCATTTAAAGTGGTACCTAGACAGTGGTTGCTCCAGACACATGACAAGTGACAAAGGTTTATTCACCAATCTTAAAGACATGACTGATGGTTTAGTCACATTTGATGATGGTAGCAACTGCAAAATTGTTGGCCAAGGTATGGTTTAACTTTTTAACCTCCCATTATTTGAGAATGTTTTATATGTAGAAGGGTTAAAATACAACTTATTAAGCATTTCTCAAATATGCGATAATAATCATAGCATAAAATTTACTAACATAGGGTGCAAAATTTTAAATAAAAATTGTTCTGTAATATTAACTGGTTACAGAACTTCTGAAAGCTGCTACATAGTACGTGATTCAAGCTCATCTAATCACTACCAAAAAATCGAGCAAAGGCTATGGACCAAAACTGTAGCCATAGGTCTATGGCTAGGGTTTTGGTCTATAGCTTGACCATGGCCGTAGGTGCCGTAACAATAGGTCTTGAACCTATGGCTAGGGATTTGATCCATAGCTATAGGGTGTAATAGCTACAAATATAATCCGTAGCAATTATATCTATAGCAAAAACTTCAAACAACTACGGATATTATTTGTAGCTAAAAGTCTGTAGCAATATGCCTAAATTAAAAAGGCTACACCTGTCAGATTAATGGCTACGGATATTATTTGTAGCTAAAAGTTCATAGAAATATGCCTAAATTGAAAAGGCTACACCTGTCAGATTAATTGCTACGGATATTACTCGTAGCTAAAAGTCTGTAACAATATGCCTAAATTGAAAAGGCTACACCTGTCAGATTAATGGCTACGGTCAATATCTGTAGCTATTTTGTACATTAAAAAATTATATATAATCATTTGTTCATTCAATTACCACTTGTACAATCATTCATTCATTTAATTACAATCAAATTATAATACTTCATTCAATCAATTACAATTACAATCAATTACAATCCAATTCATTCAATCAATTACAATTACAATTACAATAATGATGAAGATACAAATCTTTGGCTTCATTAGAGAAATGTGCTCGACTTCACCTTGAAATTTTAACAACTTCGTATATTTCATCATTCTACAAACAGGCATGTCATACATAAATTAAAATGCCCATTAGGGAAAAGAAAGACAAAGTAAAAGAAGTGCATCATGTATAACTACTTTTTTTTTCTTAATGAATTAAAAAAAAAAAAACTCAAAGAGGAATGAAATTGAAACAAAAGAAATGGTCTCACCATATGATTATAGGTTTTGGTTTAGGTTTAGGTTAAGGTTAGGCTATAGGTTATAATTAAGTTTAGGTTATAGGTTATAGGTTAAGGTTTAGGTTATAGGTTTTGGTTTAGGTTAAGGTTATAGGTTTAGGTTTAGGTTATAGGTTTAGGTTAAGGTTAGGCTATAGGTTATAATTAAGTTTAGGTTATAGGTTATAGGTTAAGGTTTAGGTTATAGGTTTTGGTTTAGGTTAAGGTTATAGGTTTAGGTTTAGGTTATAGGTTATAGCTTTTGGGAACTTGATTATATGTTAAGGTTTAGGTTTAGAAAATCGGGTTCAGGTTCGGGATCGGGTTTAGGTTTGGGTTTTCAAGTTCAGGTTTAGGTTGATGAGTTGAGATTAGGATTAGGTGTAGGTTTGGGTTTACAAATTTAAGAATATATTTAGGTTTTAAGTTTAGGTTTAGGTTAAAGGTTTAGGGAAAGGTTATAGGTTATAGGTTTAGGTTATAGGTTATTGGTTATAGCTTTAGGGAATTGAAAATGGGTTATGGTTTAGGTTTAGGAAATTGGGTTCAGGTTCGGGATTGGGTTTAAGTTTAGGTTTTCAAGTTTAGGTTTAGGTTTAGGTTAGGGAGTTGAGATTAGGATTAGGTTTAGGTTTAGCTTTAGGGAATTGAGTTTAGGTTATAGGTTTAGGGAAAGGTTAGGTTTAGGTTATAGGTTTTGGGATTTGGGAATAGTTTTAGGTTATAAGTATAGGTTTAGGTTAGGTTATAGGTTAAGGTTTAGGTTATAGGTTTTGGAATTTGAGAATGGGTTCGGGTTTAGGCTATAGGTTTTGGTTTTGTTTAGGTTATAGGTCATAGGTTTTTGGATTTGAGAATGGGTTCGGGTTTAGGTTATAGGTTTTGGTTTTGGTTTAGGTTATAGGTTATAGGTTTATGTTAAGGTTTAGGTTTAGGTTATAGGTTTTGGGATTTGAGAATGAGTTCGGGTTTAGTTATAGGTTTTGGTTTTGGTTTTGGTTATAGGTTTTGGTTTAGGTTATAGGTTATAGGCTTAGGTTTAGGTTATAGGTTTTGAGATTTAAGAATGGATTCGGGTTTAGGTTATAGGTTTTGGTTTTGGTTTAGGTTATAGGTTTTTGGATTTGAGAATGGGCTCGAGTTTAGACTATAGGTTTTGGTTTTGGTTTAGGTTATAGGTTTTAGTTTAGGTTATAGGTTTTGGGATTTGAGAATGGGTTTAGGTTTAGGTTATAGGTTTTGGTTTTGGTTTAGGTTATAGGTGTTGGTTTAGGTTATAGGTTAAGGTTTAGGTTATAGGTTAAGGTTTAGGTTATAGGTTTTGGGATTTGAGAATGGGTTTGGGTTTAGGTTATAGGTTTTGGTTTTGGTTTAGGTTATAGATTTTGGTTTTGGTTTAGGTTATAGTTTTGGGATTTGAGAATGGGTTCAGGTTTAGGTTATAGGTTTTGGTTTTAGTTTATGTTTAGGTTATAGGTTTTTAGATTTGAGAATGGGTTATGTTTTAGGTTTAGGAAATTGGGTTCAAGTTCAAGATTGGGTTTAAGTTTAGGTTTTCAAGTTTATGTTTAGGTTTAGGTTAGGGAGTTGAGATTATGATTAGGTGTAGGTTTAGCTCATCTCAACTAATTTGGGGCCAACTACAGGAATCCAGTTCAGCCATTCCACTCTATCAAGGACCATATCCTCAGTTGTCAGGTTCTTGCACAAGTTACTATAGCTGAACTCACTATTTGACTTTGTTACTGAATGTTGGCAACCCCCCTCCCCACCCCCACCCCCATTTTTTTTTTTTAAATTTTCATTACATTCTTAAGAAATTTTTGATCAGTCAAGGGATTTGGGCATGTTCCTCAAGGGCATACCCACCAGCGTGGAAGTTGGCTTCCTTACCCTGTTGGAATCTCTCAACTTCTGCAAGGCTGGCCTGTATCTGAAATGCCCAAAATGGCCAATATGAGAGGTTGACTCTGTTTGGCATGCCCGATTAATCCCAGGATTTAACTTCCAATCCCTTCCATTAACATCCAATCCCTTCCAATCCGACCGGCCAAACAAGCCCTTAGATTTCAGAAACAGGGAGAGGGGAATGCGGATTGAAGGATTGAAAGATTTGAGAAAGAGATAGAGGGAGAAAGAAAGAAACTAACCGTACGTGCTCCGTCTTCTTCTCCTTCTTGTAGCAAAATGGATTTTTGAAAACAGAAAGTGGAATGTGGCCTTGAGACAGGGAGAGAAGGTGAGGGAGATCAGGAGATCGAGAGAGGGCAAGGGAAAGAGAGAGACTGAGTGTGAGAGAGAGAGAGAGATGGAGAGATGGGTTAGTCAGCGAGCAAGCGGGAGAAAATGGCAGACGAGGGTTTTTGGTTTTGGAGGGGCGCGTGACGGACGGCTCCCTAGACATTTTATGGTTTTAGGACCGTGGGGTCCACTGTGATGTATTTCATATTTCCACTCCGTCCATTAATTTTAAATTATTATTTTAAGTGCTGATAAAAAAAATGAGTTAGATTGAATCTATAAGGAGACAACACAATATATTAACAGTAGAAATTTAATTTATATTATTTCTTATGGTGTGGTCTACTTAGACATTTAAACTACATAATTTTTGGGCTCATGCACTAAAATTATATATCAGAATTTTTGGATGGCTTAGATCAAACACATATATTCTAATGGACCTCATGTATCCCCTTAAGCACCATTTATATTTAATATGTTTTAGGTGAGGAGGTATGCTTTAGCTATAGAGCACTTAGGCTATAGCTACGGATTAAATCCATAACTAAAATCTTTCAATCTTCATAGCCTTTGCTCGATTTTTTGGTAGTGAATCTATTGTGTTACATGGTTCATATCGATGAGATCGAGTTATGGCATAAACACCTTAGACATATACAGTTTCGCAACTTATATAGATTGAGCAAAAGAGAGTTAGTAAGGGCTTACCCAAAATATAGAAAATAGATAAAATATATAGCGAATGTCAAATTAGCAAACAAACTAGGAGTGCACACAAAAAGGTGGACTCTAATGTCACATCTAAACTGCTCGGACTCCTTCATATGGATCTGATTGTACTAACTAGAACGGAGAGTCAAGGTGGCAAGAAGTACATACTGGTAATTGTTGATGACTTTACCAGATATACTTGGGTAGTCTTCTTGAGAGACAAATCAGAAACTCTCGATGAAGTAAAAAGGGTACTTAAACGTATCCAAACTGAAAAAGAGTCTCAAGTCTATAAGATCCGTAGCGATTATGGATCAAAATTTAAAAACAGTGGTTTTGAGAAGTTTTACAGTGATCACAGAATATCAAATGAATTCTCTGTACCCAAAACACCACAACAAAATGGTATAGTAGAAAGAAAAAATAGAGTACTCCAAGAAATGACAAATGTAATGTTAAATAGTATGAAGCTCCTTAAAAATCTTTGGGTCTAAGTCACAAATACTGTGTTATATAATTAACCGCGTTTATACTAGAAAATTAAATAGTAAAATGGCTTATGAAATATGGTTTGATAAGAAGCCTACTATCAAATACTTTCAAATTTTTGGCAATAGCTGTTACATTTTACATGACCAAAAAAATCTAGGTAAGTTTGACACCAAAAGTGATGAAGGGATATTTTTAGGGTATGCTCTGAATAGTCGAGTGTATCGAGTTCTTACCAAGATGTAAGCCCTGTATCCTAGACCGTACCATTCCATAGACTTTCACGGTCTTCTCAGTCAAATTTCGACAACCTTCGACCCTTAACCGGTATTTGTGCGTGACCTTGATCCACATGCCGTCAACCTGAGTCAACTTAACCCAAGACCTTTACCATAACAACCGCGTCGTCTCCACAGTTCTGATACCGCGAGTCGCGGGCCGAGGCGATACCCTGGCCAGGAGATGTGGGCCAACGTTCGGTGTGAGAAAAACGCCGCGCGTTGCAAAACTCAAGAGAATCTCTACGACTTGCCACATCAATCCATCAATCCATCAATCTCAACATGTCGTACACATCACCTCACACCCTTTCCCAAGCAAGCCTCAAAGTCAAAAAGTTCTTACACAAGCCATACTTCTCTTACACCATTTTCCATAAAAGTCAAAAAAATCTCTTACACCCATCACTCACCACATCCATTACTCCATCACCCATCACTCTCTCTCTCCCTTTATAACTCTCTCTCTATCCTTCATTTTTTCAAAATACTTTTCCAAGCAAGAGAGCTCCATACGTCCAAGCCCCTCCCTCTCTTCCAAGCTCCAAGTGTGGCCCACCTTTCCATCCTAAGATCTCCCATCTCAACCATCCAAACCTCATTTTCTCTGTTGGAAACGAAGCTAAGGAACCAAAGGGAACAAGAAGATCAAGTGGTGGGTGATATTAGATTTTATTTTCCATTTTTCTTTTGATATAAGGGTCCATCTATGTGGGACCCACCTTGATGTAGGCCTTGTATCAAAGAGGGGCCCATAGTGGCGGGGCCCCTCCATCCTTGCCGATGTCTCTCTCTCTCTCTCTCTCTCTCTCTCTCTCTCTCTCTCTCTCTCTCCATGATCATGGCCCACTTATGATGGGTGTATTTCATCCATGTCATCTACCGGTGGACCCCATCTATGTGGGACACACCATAATATTTATATGCCATCCCAACCATCCCTAGGGGGGCCCACCTTATTGTGGCTAACAGTGGGCTGTTGCTGCTAGTGAAGTGTGATCTGATGTGGGCCCCACCTCCATAGCTCACGTGACAGACCGAGTGAAAGATGCCTCATTTCATCACTGGAGGTCTTGGTATTGATCCGTGTGGGGTGGCTAACATGGAATATGTGTACTGACGTGGGCGTACTCACGTCAGTAGAGAAAAAAAAAAGAATGGTTTTAGGTGGGCTGGCTCATGCAGGCCCCACCTTGATATATGTGTTTAATCCATATCTTTCATCCCTTTTTCCAACTCATTTTAGGCGTTGACCTGAAAAATGAAGCCGATCTGTTAACCAGGTAGGCCATACCACAGAAAACTGTGTATTCTACCATTCAAGGCCATTAGGACCCACCTTGCTGTTTCTACACGCCAAAAATACCGAACATTAGACTTATTTGGTGTGTTTTGAGTCCTAGAAACCAATGGGTGGATTCTCAAGACGCGGGCCCCACAGGTGAAATACTTTAGAAAAATAAAAATAAAAATAAAAATAAATAATGCATGCAGCAGGTCGCTGCTGCTACCAGAGGGCGCAGGCAGCGCTGACGGACGGGCGGGCGGCCAGCTACCACGGCTCCAGCCGTGGGCCCCACCATGGTGTGTATTTTCCATCCAACCCATTCATTTGGTAGGCCCCATCCTGAGGTAGGCCCCCTCCAAATTTCAGTTCCATCCATAGCTCGGGTGGCCCACACTACAAGAAACAGTGAGATTGAACTACTGCCATTGAAACTCTTTTTGGGTCCACCGAAGTTTTGGATCAAGGTGAAATTTTTTTTTCCTATTCATCCAGGTCCGGGCGACCTTACCAACAGTTTGGATGGAAAAAAAATGTTATGGTGGGGTCCACGTGGGACCCACAATGATGTAAGTATTTTATTCACACCATCCATGGCTGTGGACGGTGGGACACATCATGATTTATGTGTTATATCCACACCGTTCACATTGGATGGTGGGACCTACCCCCCCGACCGTGTGACTTTATAAATAGGTTGGGTGGCAAATTAAAAAAAACTACAGTGGGCCCCCTGACCCACGTGTCCTTACTAATAGATTGGATTGCGAATAAATATTATAGTGGGCCCTAGGCCCATGTGACCCTATGAACAGTTTGGATGGAAAATAAACATTATGTTGGGCCCCAGTTTCGGATGGAAAATAAACATTATGTTGCGCCCCAGTTTGGGATGGAAAATAAACATTATGTTGGGCCCTACGTTGGGTGGGAAAATAAACATTTTGGTGGGTCCTACTTAGGACCCACTTATGTATGTGTTGTGTCCACACCTTTCATTAGTATGGATCTCCACCATGGAGCATGTGATTGATCTATACCTTCCATCCCTATGGGTCCTACCATGATGCATGAGTTTCATCCAAACCGTCCAACCATTTGAAGATTTGTATAAGGCCATTAGTTGAGGCCCATCTTAATGTATTTGTGGCCCATGGGTTAAAGCCCATTGAGATGTATTAGGGCCTATGGGTTGAGGCCCATTTGATGTACATATGGGGCCCAATGGGTGTGACCCATTTGATACACATAAGGCCCATGTGATTAGGCCCATTTGATGTATTCAAGGCCCAAAGGTTATAGCCCATTGCAATGTACATAAGGCCCATTAGTGCGGCCCATTGATGTGGCCCACTTGATGAATATAAGGCCCATTTGATGTATTTAAGGCCCAATAGGATGTACTTAAGGTCCATTGCAATGTGTGATCCCAACATGGTTTATGTAATGATGTTTACGATGAGCTATGCCTTGGGAGAAATGATAGTTTGACGTCTACATTGTGAGTATAATGTTGGTTAAATGTCTACATTACGACTCTCCCTAGGACCCATCATTAGGCCCGTACTTGTTGTGTGTAGGCCGTCTAGGCCATCTGCATTGTAAGAATAGTGCATTATTTCATAACATGAATAGTATAGTTCCATGATTCATGATCATACGCATCATATGTATGCTTGATATGAGAAGTGACTGATCATAGCATATGCCTTTGAGTAGATAGTTTAGGGGCTCCTGGATAGGCGGTGTTGCCCTACATGAGCGCACGTTACGTGTTGGATTGCTGCATGACTGGATAGTGTGATTCATACATTCGCATTGTGTGATATGGTACTATACGCCCTAGCGACATCAGGGCCTTTGCCTCCACAAGTGTATCATAGTTGGCAGGATTAGATATCAAAAATTTTATTCTACATGGGGTGCTATAGAATCCCTGGGTGAAAGTTCCTAAACCTTTATGGTACCAAGAGGTTGCTCCAACGTCTACACTGAGTGGGTGCAGGAGCGCCTAGTGCCGATTACCAGACGGTCATATTTTTCACTGTGTCGTGGTCGGTTGGAAGGGGGTGCGGCGTTACCTACCCGAGAGTAGGGGGTAAAGCTATGCCGAGTTTGATCAGATCGAGGAATGGGTCCGCTATCGACGAGTCGAGCTCGATATTGGCAGACGGATAGTGAGGTCTCTTCCACTTACCTTATTGCACGCGATGGTACGACGATCTGGTTTAGAGTGTACTAGACCTCGGTTATATCCCAGATTTAAGGTGTATTGATATGTGGACTTAGATGAGGATTTGTATGCTTGAGTTACATTTCACACCCCATGGCCTTGGTATGGCCGATATCATTCATGTATTGCATTGCATAGCCTTGGTACGACTAATGGTATTCATGGATCCTTCTGCATATCCCACATTACTCTGATATTGCATGATCATATTACTACCTTGCGCACACACTTTCACCACCATCTAAGCTTTCTATATGCTTATGCATGACCGTTGCATGCAGGTGACGTTGGAGCATAGTAGCGCTCAAGCAGGAGAGATTTGCAAATCATTTTGGAGTTATCATCCACTATCATTGTATTTCCCTTTATGCTCATTGTACTTGTAAAGTTTTTTTATCATAGTGGAAATGTAATGGAGTTTTTAGTTGTCGTTTGTAGGTTATACCTTTAGTTATGCTTATTATGAATCAAACTGATGTTGAAAATCCTCCTCGTAACATCCCAAGATCGAAACCTAGTGAATGGGCGCTGGAAGCTGAGAATAAATTTCTATGGAGGCTGTTAGCGCCAGATTCGGTGATCGAAAATTTTGTGAGCCTGATTTTCGAGTTTGGGGCTTGACAGAAGTTGGTATCAGAGCATAACTTGGGAATAACCGAGAATAACTTTACATGTCTTCTATGAGTTTAAAATGGCTGAGTCCCAAAGTTCGGATAGTCTAATGATCTTTTATTGTCGACCCTTAACATGCATGCCTTTGAGAGCTTTCAAAAGTTGATAGGAGCCTTTGCTCTTTCCTGTACGACATGATGCTTAGGAGAGTGAACCGATCGACTCCCGCACCACCACCTGAGACTCCTGTTCCACCACCTGCGGCTCCCGCCCTACCACTTATGATGCCCACTCCACCACCAGAGATTCCTACTGCCTAGCCTATGGATACAACTCCTCCACCAAAGACCGGTGCGGACCCGATTGTATCTGTGAGTGCCTCTCAGTTGCAGTAGATGTTATAAGCTGTGACGGCTGTACTCTAGGGGCAGGATAGGCACCCAGTCATTTCGCTGGCCTAAACAGAGTAGGAGCGTGCGAGCGCCCTCCTTCGTGAGTTTCGACTGCTCAATCTCTCGCGTTTCCAGGGTGAGCCAGACTCGACAGTAGTTGAGAGATGACACGCTGATGTGGAGAAGATATTCAGGATGATGAGATGTATGACTGAGTGGCGAGTTCGATCAGCTATATTTCTTCTCCATGGTGAAGCTGAGCATTGGTGGACATTAGTCTCCCGAGCAGCAGGCGCCGATTTTGTGTGGACCTGGGAGGATTTTATGGATCGGTTTGACCGACAGTACTTTCCTGATCACATCCGACGACAGCAAGCATTGGAGTTTAAGGCCTTGGTGTAGGGTGATATGACAATGGCCTAGTACACGGCTCACTTTGTAGTGTTGTCTAGATTTGTACCATATCTAGTAGATGATGAGGAGCAAAGAGCCTGCCGATTCGAGGATGGCTTGCGTTATGGTCTTTGAGGCCGTGTTATTAGGCATGAGCTCCTGACTTTTGAGGGAGTGGTACGGAAGGCCTAGATTTTTTAGGCTGAGTGGGCTGGTTCTCAGTCTGATCATGGTCAGAGAAGAGACCTAAAGAGGCAGGCTCCTTCAAGTGATTTCCAGCAGCGTCGACCATAGCAGAGGCGCACAGGTCGCCCAGCCTTTCGAGCGCCAGCAGCACCTCTAACACTACCTCCGAGGCAGTTCACCGGCACTAATTTTAGGTGAGGTGCGACAGGACACCGTATGTGGGAGTACCAGCCCCCATTAGCAGCAGAGAGGTCCACAACGGCCTCCACCACAGCCATAACAGGGACTTCAACATCAGCAGTGACAACAGCCCCCACCACCGAGGCCATCTCAGCAGTAGCATCAACATCAGCCTCCGAGGCCACAGCAGCAGAGGCAGCAGTTTCGACCACCTCAGCGATTCCAACAACAGCAGCAGTATACTCAGAGGGGACAAGCACCTCCCCAGCCTACTCAGGCTAGGTTCTATATGGCTCAGCAGGATCCGCAGTCATCTGGAGGAGTCGTTGAGGGTATACTTCTAGTCTCTGCATACATCGCTTAGGTTTTATTTGATTTCAGTGCTTCACACTCGTTTATGTCTGAGGGATTCTGTTGTTCGACTGGATTATCGACAGAGTCTGCTCAAGGGGGGTTGACTGTATCGACGCCCTTGGGGAAGACTACAGTATTAGGCCGCTTCTGTCCATCTTGCCCTGTGTTAGTGAGAGGGATTTTCTTGCCCGTCGACTTGTACGTACTGTCAATGTCAGATTTTGACGTTATCCTGGGCATGGATTGGCTTGCCGAGTACTATGCCATATTGGACTGCTCCGCGAGGACAGTCAGGTTCTGTATACTCTGCGTGCCGCAGTGTCAGTTCATTGCAGAGCCCAGAGGAGAGCCATTATCTTGTTTGATGTCGTGCGCCATAGAGGAGCCCATAGTACTGAGCATCGACTAGTTGTCCGTGGTTTGTGATTTTTTCGATGTATTTCAGGAGATTCCGGGATTACCGCCTCGTCGACTCACCAAGTTTCAGATTGATCTCATGCCTGGTACTGTACCTATTTCGAAGGCCCCGTATCATATGGCATCGTTGGAGTTGCGAGAACTATAGAAGTAGTTGGACGACTTGCGCGAGTTAGGCTTTATCCGTCTGAGCAGTTCACCGTGAGGAGCTCCGGTACTCTTCGTGAAGAAGAAGGATGATGGCTCATTGAGGCTCTACGTAGATTACCACGAGCTCAATAAAGTCAGGATCAAGAACAGGTACCCGCTCCCAAGGATTGATGATTTGTTTGATCAGCTGCAGGGTGCACAGTTTTTTTCTAAGATTGACTTGGGTTCCAGTTATCATCAGATTCGAGTCCGAGATGAGGACATTTCGAAGACGGCTTTCAGGACGCGTTACGGTCATTTTGAGTTCTAGGTCATGTCTTTCGGACTGACTAATCCACCCATGGTCTTCATGCAGCTGATGAACAAGGTCTTCTACCATATCTCGATCAGTTTGTTGTAGTCTTCATTGATGACATTCTGATCTATTCGAGGAACCGTGAGGAGCACGAGCAGGATTTGAAGATCACTTTGCAGAGCCTCCGATCACACCAGCTGTATACGAAGCTGGAGAAGTGCGAGTTCTGGCCGGAGGAGGTGAAGTTCCTCGGTCACGTGGTGACGAGGGAGGGTGTCGTAGTTGACCCCTCGAAGGTCGAGACAGTGCGTCAGTGGGGCCAACCCACGAACGCATCTGAGATCCATAGTTTCCTTGGTTTGACGGGCTATTACCGGCGTTTCATTGAGGGCTTCTCTCGTATTGCAGCCTCGCTAACCAGGTTAACTCGGAAGGGTGAAGAGTTTATTTGGAGTGACGCCTGTGAGTGAGCATTTATGGAGTTAAAGGACCGTCTGACATCCGCTCCTGTCCTCACTCTTCCCTTTGAGAGTGATGGATTTATTGTATTTACTAATGCCTTGCATATTAGTTTGGGTGTTATCCTGATATAACACAGAAGACCAGTGGCCTTCGTGTCTTGTCAGCTCAAGGTTCATGAGCTGAACTATCCTACGCATGATTTGGAGTTGGCTACAGTTGTCTTCGCACTGAAGGTGTGGAGACACTATCTCTATGGGGTCAGATTCGAGCTCTTCTCAGATCATAAGAGCTTGAAGTACCTCTTCTCGCAGTCTGAGTTGAACATGAGACAGAGGCGCTGGATGGAGCTCATGAAGGACTATGATTTCGATCTTCAGTACCAGCCGGGCAAGGCGAACGTGGTGGCAGATGCTCTCAGCCATCACCCACATGGCTTGGTGGCGCATATGATGGTCTAGGAGTGGAGGAAGCTCGAGGATATCGCAGTGTATGATTTTGAGTTCGGCCTGAAGTCTTCTATCGTGCAGTTATCAAGCTTATCGATTCAACCCTCTCTTGTCATAAGGGTGATCGAGGCTCAGCAGGATGATGAGTCGTTGCAGAGTTATATGGCTGAGGCTACATCTGAGAGTTAGCCAGATTGAAAGATTGTACAGATGGTAGACTTCGCTTTAGAGGTCGATTATTTGTCTCGAATATTCCTGAGTTACGCAGGGATCTTATAATCGAGGCACATCGGTCATGATTTTCTATCCATCCTGGCTCGACGAAGATGTACCGTGACATGAGGCGACAATATTTTTAGACGGGGATGAAGCGTCAGATTGCCAGTTTTGTGGCCGAGTGTGACACATGCCCGCGTGTTAAGGCTGATCATCAGAGACCCCCTGGTCTATTGTAGCCATTGAGTGTCTCGATATAGAAGTGAGAGCATGTGTCGACAGATTTCATTATGGGCTTGTTGAGGACTCAGCGCGGTCATGACGCCATTTGGGTTGTTGTGGATCGTCTGATGAAGTCGGCACATTTCCTTGCGATGCGTGCGACTTGGTTTATGGACCGGCTTACGAGGTTATTTATCGAGGAGATTGTGATACTGCATGGCATTCCAGTCTCGATCATTTCTAACCGAGATTTGAGGTTCACGTCTTAGTTTTGGAAGAGTTTTCAAAGAGCGATGGGGATTGATTTGCAGCCTAGCACCATGTACCATCTGCAAACCGATGGCCAAACCGAGAAGGTTAACCAGATCCTTGAGGATATGCTTCGGGCCTACGTGATTAATTTCGGGGGTAGCTGGGATGAGCATCTGCGATTGACTGAGTTCGCATACAACAACAGCTATCAGGCGACCATCGGCATGAATCCTTTTAAGGCATTATATGGAAGACCATGCAGATCACCAGGTTGTTGGACCGAGGTTGGAGAGCGTTGTCTCCTAAGTCCTGAGCTTGTACAGGAGACGTCAGAGGCTATTGATATCATCAGGCAGAGGATGCGCACAGCTCAGATCCAGCAGAAGAGTTTTGCTGATCGTTGGCGTCGTCCCTTGGAGTTTGATGTAGGGGACCATGTGTATCTCAAGGTCTCACCCATGAAGGGCGTAGTTCAATTTGGAGCGAAAGGCAAGCTTGCCCCGAGATTCATAAGACCTTTTGATATCATTGGGCGCGTTGGCACCGTGGCCTATCGGCTTGCCTTGCCATCTCAGTTATCTGGGGTCCACAACATTTTTTATGTCTCTATGTTGAGGAAGTGTGGGTCATACATGTTCCCTTTATTGATTGACAGCCGCTGGAGGTTCATGAGGACGCTTCTTACATCGAGCAGCCAGTCCGTATCCTTGATCGGAAGGAGCAGGTCCTCCGGACCAAGGTCATTCCGTTGGTAAAGGTTCAGTGGGGTCACCATTCTGTCAAGGAGGCTTCTTAGGAGAGTGAGGCCGAGATTCTAGAGCGTTATCCCCATCTCTTTGATGATTGATCATGTGATGTATTTTGTATATTATCTCTAGTTTTATATAGTGATGTTATGTTTCTTATTCCTCGCGAGTTATGCCTAGTTGTGGTGATTGTATAAATTTTGAGGATGAAATTTTTATTAGGAGGGGAGAGCTGTAAGCCCCGTATCCTAAACCGTATCGTTCCATAGACTTTTACGGTCCGGCAACCTTTGACCCTTAACCGGTATTTGTGCTCGACCCTGATCCATACGTCGTCAACCTGAGTCAACTCAACCCAAGACCTTTACTATAGCTACCGCTCCGTCGCCACAGTTCCGGTACCACTACTCGCGCACTGAGGCGATACCCTAGTCAGGAGATGTGGGCCAGCGTTCGGTGCGAGGAAAAGACCGCGCGTTGCAAAACCCAAGAGAATCTCTATGACTTGTCACATCAATCTATCAATCCATCAATCTCAACATGTCAAGTACACATTACCTCACACCCTTTCCCAAGCAAGCCTCAAAGTCAAAAAGTTCTTACACAAGCCATACTTCTCTTACACCATTTGCCACAAAAGTCAAAAAAATCTCTAACACCCATCACTCACCACATCCATCACTCCATCACCCATCACTCTCTCTCTCCCTTTATAACTCTCTCTCTATCCTTCATTTTTTCAAAATACTTTCCCAAGCAAGAGAGCTCCATACGTCCAAGCCCCTCCCTCTCTTCCAAGCTCCAAGTGTGGCCCACCTTTCCATCCTAAGATCTCCTATCTCAACGATCCAAACCTCATCTCCTCTGTTGGAAACGAAGCTAAGGAACCAAAGGGAGCAAGAAGATCAAGCGGTGGGTGATATTAGATTTTGTTTTTTATTTTTCTTTTGATTTAAGGGTCCATCTATGTGGGACCCACCTTGATGTAGGCCTTATATCAAAGAGGGGCCCATAGTGGCGGGGCCCCTACATCCTTGCCGATGTCTCTCTCTCTCTCTCTTTCCATGATCATGGCCCACTTATGATGGGTGTATTTCATCCATGCCATATATCGGTGGACCCCATCTATGTGGGACACACCATGATATTTATATGTCATCCCAACCGTCCATAGGGGGGCCCACCTTGTTGTGGCTAACAGTGGGGTGTGGCTGCCAGTGAAGTGTGATCTGATGTGGGCCCCACCTCCATAGCTCATGTGGCAGATCGAGTGAAAGATGCCTCGTTTCATCACTGGAGGTCTTGGTATTGATCCCTGTGGGGTGCTAACATGGAATATGTGTACTAACATGGGTGTACTCACGTCAGTAGAGAAAAAAAAGAAGAATGGTTTTAGGTGGGCTGGCTCATGCATGCCCCACCTTGATATATGTGTTCAATCCATGCCGTTCATCCCTTTTTCCAACTCATTTTAGGTGTTGAGCCGAAAAATGAAGCTGATCTGTTAACCAGGCGGGCCATACCACAGAAAACTGTGTATTCTACCATTCAAGGCCATTAGGACCCACCTTGTTGTTTCTACACGTCAAAAATCCCAAACATTAGACTTGTTTGGTGTGTTTTAAGTCTTAGAAACCAATGGGCTGAATGGATTCTCAAGACGCGGGCCCCACAGGTGAAATACCTCAGAAAAACAAAAATAAAAATAAAAATAAAAAATAATGCATGCAACAGGTCGCTACTGCTGCTAGAGGGTGCAGGCAGCGCCTGCAGCGCTGATGGACGGGCGGGCGGCCAGCGACCCACGGTTCTAGCTGTGGGCCCCACCATGGTGTGTATTTTCCATCCAACCCATTCATTTGGTAGGCCCCATCTTGAGGTAGGCCCCCTCTAAATTTCAGCTCCATCCATAGCTCGGGTGGCCCACACTGCAGGAAACAGTGGGATTGAACCTCTGCCATTGAAACACTTTTTAGGTCCACAGAAGTTTTGGATCAAGATGAAATTTGTTTTTCCTGTTCATCTAGGTCCGTGTGACCTTACCAATAATTTAGATGGAAAACAAATGTTATGGTGGGCCCCACGTGGGACCTACAATGATGTAAGTGTTTTTTCCGTGAACGGTGGGACCCACCATGATTTATGTGTTATATCCGCACCATCCACACTAGACGGTGGGACCTACCCCCCTGACCGTGTGACTTTATAAATAGGTTGGGTGACAAATAAAAAAAAACTACAGTGGGCCCCCTGGCCCACGTGTCCTTACCAATAGATTGGATTGCAAATAAATATTATAGTGGGCCCTAGGCCCATGTGACCATATGAACAGTTTGGATGGAAAATAAACATTATGTTGGCACCAGTTTGGGATGGAAAATAAACATTATATTGGGTCGTAAGTTAGGTGGGAAAATAAACATTTTGGTGGGTCCTACTTAGGACCCACTTATGTATGTGTTGTATCCACACCTTTCATCAGTATGGATCTCCACCATGGAGCATGTGATTAATCTATACCTTCCATCCCTATGGGTCCTACCATGATGCATGAGTTTCATCCAAACCGTCTAACCATTTGGAGATTTGTATAAGGCCATTAGTTGAGGCCCATCTTAATGTATTTATGGCCGATGGGTTAAGGCCCATTGAGATGTATTAGGGCTTATGGGTTGAGGCCCATTTGATGTACATATGGGGCCCAATGGGTGCGACCCATTTGATACACATAAGGCCCATTTGATGTATTCAAGGCCAAGGGTTATAGCCCATTACAATGTACATAAGGCCCATTGGTACGGCCCATTGATGAGGCCCACTTGATGAATATAAGGCCCATATGATATGACCCATTTGATGTATTTAAGGCCCAATAGGATGTACCTAAGGTCCATTGTAATGTGTAATCCCAACATGGTTTATGTAATGATGTTTATGATGAGTTATGCCTTGGGAGAAATGATGGTTTGACGTCCACATTGTGAGTATAATGTTGGTTAAATGTCTACATTACGACTCTCCCTAGGACCCATCATTAGGCCCGTACTTGTGTGTAGGCCGTCTAGGCCATCTGCATTGTAAGAATAGTGCATTATTTCATAACATGAATAGTATAGTTTCATGATTCATGATCATACGCATCATATGTATGCTTGATATGAGAAGTGACTGATCATAGCATATGCCTTTGAGCAGATAGTTTAGGGGCTCCTGGATAGGCGGTGTTGCCCTACATGAGCGCACGTTACGTGTTGGATTGCTGCATGACTGGATAGTGTGATTCATACATTCGCATTGTGTGATATGGTACTATACGCCCTAGCGACATCAGGGTCGTAGCATTCATAGGCGTATCGTGATTGGCAGGATTAGATACCAAAAATCTTGTTCTACATGAGGTGCTATAAATATCCCTGGGTGAAAGTCCCTAAACCCTTATGGTACCAAGAGGTTGCTCCAACATTTAGACCGAGTGGGTGCATGAGCGCTGAGTGTCAATTATCAGACGGTCACGCTTTTCACTGTATCGTGGTTGGTTGGAAGGGAGTGCGGCCTTACCTACCCGAGAGTAGGGGGCAAAGCTAGGCTAAGTTTGACGAGCTCGAGGAATGGGTCCGCTATCGACGAGTCAAGCCCGATATTAGCAGACAGATAGTGAGGTCTCTTTCACTTATCTTATTGCGTGCGATAGGGTGGTGATCTGGTTTAGAGTGTACTAGACACCGGTTATATCCCAGATTTGAGTTGTATTGACATGTGGACTTAGATGAGGATTTGTATGCTTGAGTTCCATTTCACATCGCATGGCCTTGGTATGGCTGATATCATTCATGTATTACATCGCATAGCCTTAGTACGACTAATGGTATTCATGGATCCCTCTGCATATTCCACATTACTATGATATTGCATGATCATATTACTACCTTGCGCATATACTTTCACCACCCTCTAAGCTTTCTATAAGCTTATGCACGACCGTTGCGTGCAGCTGACGTTGAAGCACAGCAGCACTGAGGCAGGAGTGCTTTGCAGATCATTTTGGTGTTATCGTCCACTATCATTGTATTTCCCTTTATGCTCATTGTACTTGTAAAGTTTTTTATCATAGTAGAAATGTAATGGAGTTTTTGGTTGTCGTTTGTGGGTTATGCCTTTGGTTATGCTTATTATGAAACAAAATGATGTTGAAAATCCTCCTCGTAGCATCCCAGGATCGAAACCTGGTGAATGAGTGCTGGAAGCCGAGAATGAGGTTCTACGAAGGCTGTCGGCGCCAGATTCGGCGATCGGGAACTTTGTGAGCCCGGTTTTCGAGTTTGGGGCGTGACAAAAGAGGATTGGTGTAATTCAAGAGTTTATTAATGTGGTTATTAACGATCACTTAAATACACCTATCTCAAGTTCAGAAAATGATGAAGTACTTTTAATTGATAAACCAGATACTTCATCAAGTCAAAATAACTTTAAACTAAGGATTGTTAAAGATCACCCTACTAATCAGATTCTTGGAAACCCTCTCACTGGTTTGTGCACTCATAAACAACTAGAAAACATGTGTAATTACGTCTGCTTTACATCTTAGATAGAACTAGCTAACGTAAAAGAGGCTCTTTCTGACGAAAACTAGATAGTTGCGATGCAAGAATAGCTCAATCAATTTATTAGAAATGATGTTTGGTACTTAGTTCCAAGACCTAAAGATAAACACATTATTGGAACAAAATGAATTTTCAAAAATAAGTCTGATGTACTTGGTAATATTATTAGAAATAAGGTTAGGCTAGTTGTACAACGGTACACACAAATTGAAGGCATCGATTATGATGAAACCTTTGCCCCAAGAGCTCATCTTGAATCAATCAGACTATTTAATCCATTACATGCTTTAGAAAATTCAAAATATACCAAATGGATGTAAAGAGTACTTTTTTAAATGAGAATTTATATGAAGAAGTATATGTTGAACAACCAACGGGTTTTGAAGACCCTAAGAATGCTGATCATGTATACCGCTTAAAAAAGGCTCTTTACAGTTTGAAACAAGCTCCCAGGGCATGGTACAAAAAGTTGACTAAATTTTTACTAAGTCATACCTTTATAATGGGAAGTGTTAATAAGACATTGTTTGTAAAGAAACATAATGATTACATTTTAATAGTATAAATTTATGTTGATGATATTATTTATGGATCTACCTGTGCTAACATGACTGTTGAGTTTGCAGATCTTATAAAATTTAAGTTCTAAATGAGCATGGTTGGGGAATTGATTTATTTCCTAGGGTTGTAAGTTAAACAACAACCTGATGGTTTCTTTATTTCTCAAACCAAATATGCTCTGAACTTAGTTTTAAAGTTCAGATTTGAGAATGGGAAACATTTTTGTACTCCTATGAGTATGAATTTAAAACTCTCAAAAGACTCTATAGGTAAGAGAGTGGATCCTAAATTGTATCGTAGTATAATAGGTAGTTTACTTTATTTAACTACAAATAGACCTGTTTTGCATTTAATGTAGGAATTTACGATAGATATCAATCTGACCCTAAAGAGTCACATTTAACTGCTGTTAAGTGAATTATGCGATATGTTGCAAGTTCAGCAAATCTGGGTCTTTGGTTTTCGCATGATATCAGTGTTCAATTAGCTGGTTACACTGATGCTGATTGGGCTGGTAACGTTGATGATAGGAAATCAACTAGTGGTGGTTGTTTCTATATTGGGAACTGTTTAGTTTCTTGGTAAAGTAAGAAATAAAGTTCTGTATCACTCTCAATTACTGAGGCTAAATACATTGCAGCAGGTAATGCATGTACTCAGCTTGTATGGATGAAAAGAATGTTAAGCGATTATGGAATTGCAAAGGATTCTATAGTTTTATATTGTGATAATCCAGTGCAAATCTAAAAAATCAATTCAACATTCACGAACCAAGCACATTAACATTAGATATCACTACATTCGTGAATTAGTGGAAGAAAAGACAATTTCTTTGGAATATATACCGACCGAGACTCAACTTGCAGACATATTCACAAAATCGCTTGATAAAAGCAGATTTTCTAAATTGAAATTTGATCTTGGTATGTGCAATTTGAATTGATTATTCATGCATTTCTGTATCATATTGTATATATTTGTTAGTTTAAATGTTTAAATTTTAAAATTTTCTGAAAATTGCACATTTTAGGCCGTGCATGACCAATCGATTATATACTTGACTAGTCGTGGCATGACCGGTCGAGCATGTGCTCGACCAGTCGTGTAGCGCAAGTTGGTGCTTTATTTGGAGGAAAAATCCCTTTTTCTTCATTTTGGGCTTCTTCTCCAATGGGTCCTAAGTCGTCCGGTCAAACCCATCTCATAGTTCTTCAAGGTTAGTGCTTTATTTCCATTTTTCTTATAGATTTAAGTTCATAACACTCCTTTTTCATCATTATTGTGATTTATATCTTGTTTCATAGTGGTTTTTGAGATTTTCTTCTCCAAAATCTGATCTTGAGAAAATCGACTCTACTTCTTTTACAACCACTTGGTTCCTGGATTTCCTAGTTGTAAATGGAAGGTAGAGGTGAAAAGAAAAGTTCTCGTGGTCTTTCATCTTCTAGATCGTCACCTATCACAGTGCGCTACCTTTGGTCACCTGAAGATGATCTCTCCTATGTGTGGGATATAAGGTTGCACAATGTTATAGTTGAACGACCTGTTCATGTTGAACATTTATCTCTGTCCAAAATCCTTCATCTTCTCCAAACTATAGGATGGGATAACATTCTACATTGGGGTGGGCCGGCATACCGATCCATTGCGCAAGCTATGTATGCATGTATCTCTGATTTTTCTACTGAAAATCTTACATTTATTATTACAACTAGAGAATGTCTAGTTGAAGTAGACCGACATCTGATCTCTGGTCTAATGGACATAACTATCAATGATGAAGGTATTCCCATTAGCACTCTAGTAACTAAACCATCTAAATCTGAAAAATGAATACTTACTAGAGAATTTTATAATATAGATGCGCAATGGAGTACTAATGGAAATATGCTTGCTTCAAAGTATTTGTTACCCAGATACAGAGTCCTTTACGAGATATTCATTTCTAATGTTTATCCTCGTTCTAGTAACAAAACCAAACTCATTATGTTCATGGTTCGAATTCTTCATTCCATTGCTTCTGGAACCAATATATATCTTCCTTCTTTAATATGTCATTGCATCATTCAATTCCGTCTCCATCCTAGACACAGTGATATCCCTTTCGCTTATCTTATGACTATGTTGGGCACCCATATGTTAGTAGCTACGCCTATTAGAGAGGCTCCCATTTAACACCTAATCTTCAACATCTCCAATATAAACAAAATGAATCTAAGATTGGCTGATGGCCAAGTCAATGTGGGTGTCAGAGGAGCTACTACAGTGAATGAAGAAGAAGGTGATTTACCTCCAAATGACATCAACATGGATGATATTTTTAATGAGATTGAATCTGATTCAGTTGATGATCCTGATTATCAGCCTTCTGACTTTGATGTGCGGTTGCGCTCTTTAAAGGAGAAGGTAGAGAACATGAATGTGTCTCATGATTTGTAATTCAAATAAATGCACAAGTATCTTAGGCGCCTTAACAAGGGACTTCATAAACTTGATCCTACCATACCTGCTCCTTCATTGGGTTCTAATTAGTTTTTGCTTATCTTGATTTATAATAAATTTAATGATACTTAGATTTCTTTTGTCTTATAAGGTTGTACTTGGCTTAACTTGGTTTAACTTGGTTGTACTTGGTTTAATTTGGTTGGTTATGCTTGAACATGACTTGCTTATGGATTTATTATATTGGTTTCTTGCTCTATTATTCCTCATCATTCTTCTTATTCTTCCTTATTTATCTACTTACACTTCTATTTCTTGGATCTTTCCTTTGTCATATTGTGACAAAAAGGGAGAGAATTTGTTTGTGGTTGGTGGACATGTGGATGGATTGTGGTTTAAGTTTATCCTTTATCCTTCTAAGTTTTTTCTGGTAAGGGGGAGTATTGTTGGTGGAATTGATGCAAATTCATTCGATTTGGTTTGACCTATTTATAACTGGTGCATGATTCTTTAACTAGATTGTCAACAGTTTCTTTTGAGAACTGGTGCATGATTCTTTGGCTTATGTTATTATGAAGTGTGTTTTGTCACTAATTTGACAAAGGGTGAGATTGTAAGTGTTATGGTCTCTAGCTCCTATA
Source organism: Magnolia kwangsiensis (assembly GCA_037074715.1). NCBI lineage: Eukaryota > Viridiplantae > Streptophyta > Magnoliopsida > Magnoliales > Magnoliaceae > Magnolia > Magnolia kwangsiensis. Next base: position 28,216,824 of record CM073579.1, read on the forward strand.
ATTGTCAAATTTTGTAGTGCCAAAACCTCTTAGAATCTGTGTCTTGGGTGGCGCATTAATTTATTCAAGACAGTGCAAGGACAATGGTCTTTACTTCAAGAACTTCAAAAATAAGAATACATGTTCATGTTCGAGTACAACATCAAGTGTGAATTCAATGTTTAAAGATTCATAGTTCAAGCTTCAAGTCAAGACAAAGTTCTTATACTTTGAACCTCAAGCTCAAGCTTCAATGTTAGTCAAATTCAAGCTTCGAAAGCTCTCAAGTTCAAGCTTTTATATATGTCAAGATCTCAAGCTTCGTAAACTTCAAAGATCTTCTATTAACCGAAGAAAAAGAAGTTTCAATGTTCATACATTACGTATAAGGTATGAATGACCTTAAATTGACCATATGCTAGGTCATGTTGAATACATAATTTAAATTAGATCATTTTATAAGTGCATAGACTGTTTTTTGACTAGTCTTTGACTATGTTCAACTAGTCCTAGCATTGGCTCGATAAGTCCAAGAATTCCTCGACCAGTCCTAAGTCTGTTACTAATTTTTAAAATTTTTTGTTAAATCCTCGACCAATCCTGAAGATTGCATGACCGGTCGTATAAATAGTGCTCGACCTATGCTCGACTAGTCCTACAAGCGCGACTCAAAGTCCAACAACTAAAATGGGTTCCATATGACCAATCATGGATAAGACTCGACCGATCGTGGAGGCCACTTGGCCAGTCGAGCAAACCTTACGACCAGTCATGGAACAACCTTATCTTATTACGCCTAAATTTTAAAAGTTTGTTGATCCTACGACCAGTCATACCGACCTCAAGACCAGTCGAGAGTGCAATTTCTGCAACTATAAATAGAGCATGAATTTTAGAGTTTTATATTTAATTCAAGCTAAATCAATATGCCATTTTGAGAGATAATTTAGTGATATTCTTAAGCTATTTAGTGCTCATTATATATTCTCTTTAATTAGCTTTCTTTGTATTTGATTTTGTATTCTGCATTCCAATTTTATTTGAAAGAGAAATTAAAGTATTCCTATTTTTTGGAATCAAAATCAAATCAAGCTAGCCCAAGGTGATTTAATTTAAAATCAATCTAGAACCTAGAACCATTTCATAAGTGAGTGTGGACATTGAACCTCTACATTGAACTTCTACTTCGATTTGGTTCTTTCGGGCTGCATCAAAAGGAGAATATCCAGGTATTTTACAGCTTTGTAAATTCTTTCTTTTGGTTTTTGAGATTGTGCCAAGAAAATCTCTGTTTTTGGTTTATCTGAGGTGATCCAGAAAACTTAGAGTGTGGAGTTTTTGAATTGTGTAAGCCCACTTGAAAGACACAATTGTGAGGATTTTATGTGAACCTTGAAAAACTTATTTTCATAATGAACGCTAATATCCACTGTGTGAGGATATTAGGAGTGGAGTAGTTGTGTGGCTGTTGTTTAACAGTTGGTGTACATACAAGCGAACCACTATAATTCTTTGTGTTTGGTGGATTTGTGGTTTATTTTCTTTATCTTTTGTGATTTAAGATTGTGGGATGTATTTGTGGATGTGAATATTGTAATTTTTACACTTCAGCATTGTGTGGTGAATGTTGTAATAGATTAGTTTCTATTTCTTTCATATCCTCTTCAGTTTGAGTTTTTGATACTCACACATGTTCTAGTAAGGCTGTCCTGCCATAAACCATTGATTTTTGGTGTCAGGTTGTCCTTATAACCAAGTTTGAATCAACCTCTTAATACTAGATTTTTGAGGTTGTTTTACATTTCTGCATTGTGGATTGTTTAAGTGCTATCTCTATTTAATTGTTTAAATTCCCCTCTTTTAAATTTGGCATTGTCCTAGGACTTAATAGCTCAACCTTTTCAATCCCAAGATCAGAATCTGGCGTATGGGCGCTGGGAGCCGAGAATAGGGTACTATGGAGGCTGTCGGCACTGGATTCGGCAATCAAAAATTTTGTGAGCCCGATTTTCGAGTTTGGGGCATGACAACAATCCCTAAATGATCTTGAGAAATGGATGAACGGCATGGATGAAAAATATACATGATGGTGCCCATAGAGCCCTCCCCTTTCCAAAGCTAGGTTTACTATTTTTTTCTTCTGTAAAAGCCTGTGAGTTTTGTACATAATGTAAAACAGTGGTGACTCGTTCATGAAAATAGAGGCAATGATATAGATTTATCCAGACCATTCAAATAATCCGTCTAGTTTTAAGTGTTTAATATTTATAATTTTCTTATATAATACAATCTTAACCATCCAGAAATGGTCCCTCTTGCATGTACGACTGTTAACAGATTTATTTTTTTTTATGATAAACAATGGAAAACGTACACTGTTTCAGATTTGAAAGGTTTATCTGATTTAGAAGAGGATTTGGGATATCGAGCGCCATTTGCTCTTTTCCCATTTTCAAGCTGCGACATCTTCCATCGCCATCGAGCAGCGGCATCTTCCATCGCCATCATGTAGCGTTATCTTCCATCTTCCATCGCCATCGAGCAGTGTCATCTTCCGTCTTCCATCGAGCAGCGTCTTCAAATACGTGAGCTTCTCTTTCCTCGCCAATCGGACCCACCATGATGTGTTTTATGTGGCCCCACTATGATGTATGCCTGAGCTTTTCTCATACCAAGGAAGATCATTCAGTATATTCCACTTTTACCGTTTCTAGCTAATCGGACCTATCCATCCATCACGTGGGCCACACCATTGGAATCTCCGATCCCATTATGTATGGACCGTACACTAATTTCTTCTGGCCGTCAAATCTCCTACCATTTTCATGTATTGTGGATTGGTGTTGTCCTCTTCTTACTCTATTCCTCTTAACCATCTATATGCAAGATGTGGGGACTCATAATGCTAGGTGATGGGCCCCATTAGTAGTAACTAAGGCCTGTTATACAAATCATGGGGCCGAGGAATTGGATGTTTGTTCCCTAGATTCTTGCAAATTGAAAGATCATAGCCATCCAGTCTTTGGCCTTTTCACATTGGATGTGGATTTGTTGTTTTCTCAATGCCTCATTTACAAGCCACTAAATAAGGGTTAGGATTTATGATCAAGATTTTTTTTGGTGATAACGTGGTTCACCGAAACATGGACCCTCGGTGATGGGTAGTTCATAAGAAGGATATGGATCTTACTGTCCTGATCAATTTGAACGGTCCAATGGCTAGGATCTTTTACATCCACTGGTAGTAAAAAGTCTCTCATAACTCTTCACACAAATAAATGTGTAGCAAGTAAAAATAAAATTCATAGACAAACAGTGGCATACATATTCATCTAATTTAGCTTGCAGCAGCCTTGTCCCAGCTATTTGGGATTGGCTCTATGAGTTTTGTTTTGCCAATCAATTGTAGGGCCCTACCCGCTGGTAGTACTTCTCACCACCTTGATTAAGTCCTTTTAGGACTTCCTCTCATCCGCTTTTTAGGCCCTTGAGGCCTAAGCAGTGTAAGGTTATGCACCAATTTAACTCGAATGTCTCTAGCAATAAACCATATCCAATCTAATGTGCACGGGTGCTGTAGCCTGAAAGGCCTAATTGCACAACCTTGTGGAAACTATAGATTGTGCTCTGGGGATTCTATTATAAGTTGTGGTTTGGGGACTTCTAAAAGGGGAAAATTCAATTTTTGATTGTTTAGGTGGGCACCATTTATTACTGGTCATTTGCTGCCTAAGATGGGTTTGGAATGATTCAACATGTAACATATGTCAAGCTGTCCTGTATAAATGCACTCCTGTTAGTAGTTGTATTATCATCCAAGTATTTGTTTTTTTTTTTGTTTCTGTTAATGTAAATCATGATTTTTTTTTTTAGTGGGTGTGGATCCATATAAAAAAAAAAAAAAAGATTCTGTCATGGTAACTATTCTATGCTCTTTTCAGATTTCAGCAAAGTCTTTGTCCATGACTTTGGGATCTGGTGGAAGATGTTTGGGATGGGCAGCTGATGATGTGGCATACTAGTTTCATCACTTGATTAGACCAACAAAACGCGGTTCCAACCTGTGCCATTTCTGGGTTGGGAGGAAAAAAAATGTTGTTTCTTTCAATCAACCATTATATATTGTTGCCCTTTTACAAAAATGCCTAGTGATTTTTGAGGGAAACAAAACTATTTTCTTCTTGTGATTTCTAGAAAAAATCATCATGACTGAAAACATCACAACCCCTAATATTATTTTAATAGCTTAATCATTCGGATTTGAAATGTTTGATATTTTTCATAGTGACTTTAGCACTGTCCTTTTCCTTTCCAGTAAAACCAACTGAAAATTGTTGTGGTTGTATAGTTACTCGACCATGCACTTGAAGAGCTCAAGAAGATTGCAAAAGTGAATCACATTCAGCACAGATCTATAATATCCCTTATTGGCAATGTGCAGCATTCTCCATAGACACTAAACAAGGTGAGGCTTCATAGATACCATTAGTTAGGCAGATTCCTTTGAGAAAGCTCATGGCAGATGCAATTAGCCACATTTTGTTGACCTGTTCTGTATATTGTTAGAACAATGGAATGATATTGTGAGACCGGATTTAACAAGACATTATGATATCTGCACTTAAGCTGAGGCCTCGAGATTTAATGGGAGCAGTGTATGATCATGCCTAAAACTTAACATTCATATGATTTGGCTTGCTTGTGTTTTTCAATGACCTAAGTTTTTGTTTGTCTTTTCATCCTAATGGTGATAAATGGGTTGGATAGTAGATGTCACATTCCGCTTGGCCTCCATTGTTCTATTTGGTGTTGCCACTTGAGTTACAAATCGAGCTGGGTTATGAGATTTAGGACTATTATGTTGAGGCACATCTGATGGGTTGGATGGCACTCCCATATTAAAGTGAACCCACATAGCTACCACAACCATCATATATTCAAGTGTACATGATTATTCATTTTCCCCTTCTAGCAATTCACTTCCTCTATTCATGGATTGCACCGGTTAAACCATGAGCTCATTGTAGCCTTAGTACTTTATATTTCTTCTCAATCAGATACAATGAAGGTCAGTAATTGGCTGGACTTAGGCCTAGTAAAATCAAAATTTTTAATAGATCTGACCTAAAATTCCAGCTTAACCCATTGCCAGACCAATACGCAATGTGATTTTAGTTCGTTTCTGGTGAATAGAGAATTTGTAGATCAAGTGACGTTGGATTGTTGAAGATTTTCTTAGCATTTGGAATGCAAAGGAAAAGGCAATATAAGGCTAGTTCCTGGTTCTCTTTAATCCTAGATTTTGATCTAATCAGGCCAATTCAGATTTTTCATATTCCTTAGCTTGGGAGCATCACTAAAGCACACAATGGCTCAGACCTTCTCTATCAAGTCATTGCTTCTTTTGTCAAATCTATTAGAGGCTTAGAGATGCCCTTTTTGTGACTTGATATTGGTTTTTCTTTTTGGAATTTATCATTTTAAACTATTTTTTGGCTTTATCAACCTATTCAAGGTTTTAGAGTATTACATCCTATTTTTGTTTGAAGCCCTTTGTTTTAAGGTGTCTAAGATGTAGTGGTTTTCTTTTTTCCAAGGGTTGTCGGCTGGATTACTTAGGCAAGCTACATACATAACAACATGACTTGGGTCATTTAGGTGAAGCTCTTGCACATGAAGTACAAATATGTTAGACTGTGTATGATGTTTTTGAGATAAATATGTTTTCTGTACTTATTTATAGTTATGCTTCAAAAACTGTTAAAATAATTGATTGTGTTTCACTATAACCAATTTCTTCTTAGATGTTCCGTCATGATACAATTACAATTAGTATTTATGCCACCTAGTGGTTTAATAATGTATCCTCCCATTTAGGAATTTATATTGAACAAGTATATTCATTTGACTAAAAATGCTTGTTCTTTATGGATTCCTAAATTGTCCCATTTTGGACAGTTCGGTACAATACCATGTACTAAGGTTGTCATCATTATCAGTTTACATGTAGTTAGAAATTTGGTAGTGTCTCCATATATTTTCTTTAGATATGTGATTTTTTACTAATCGGTTTCCTCTATCCATGTGTAATGGATTACATGTGGCAATTAGTTAGTATTGAATTTTACATATATCCGGAGAATATGGGGAGGTGCTACCGAAATTTCGACTCGCATGTAAACTATATGAGGACAGTACATGGTATGTTACCGAATGGGATAGAGACAATTAACACCTATAGATAGAGACAAGTATTATCAACAATTTATTGATATGCACAAAAAGATAGGGGGAGTACAAACTTCTTTTCTAACTTGAGAAAATAATAGAAATATGTATTCTTTTACTCAATACCCTTATTATAAGGCATGTATCCTAGTATGTACCATTCCAGAGACTCGTATCCTAGTCTGTACCGTTCTGTAAACTTCCACAATCCTCCGATCGAATACTGGCGACCCTTGACTTGAAATTAGAATTTGCACGCGATCCTAAATTGTAACCTGTAGATCAGAGTAAGCTCGACTCGAAACTTATGTCCTAGCGACTGCGCCGTCATAGCGGTTCCAACGCCATGACTCATACACCGATCTGATACCCTGGCCAGAATATGTGGGCCCGCATTCATTTCAAGGAAAACGCCGCGCATGCAAATTTTAAGAGAATCTCTACAACCTATCACATCAATCAATCAATCACAAGTCAAATACATAACCCATCCCTCTCTCACCAACAAGTCATGGCCCTCATCTCTCACCCAACCCTAATGTCAACCCTTTCTTACAGCACCCATCCCTCTCTCCCATACATCACTCCATCCCATCCCATTCTCCACCAAATCCCAAGAAACCATGAGAGAAAATCCTAAGGAGAGGAGAGCTAGGTGTGGCCCATTCCCTACCACCTAATCCCTCATCTCAACCCTTCAACCTTCATCATCTATCGTCAAAGAAGTCAAAGAGCTTAACTTGACATAGATACAAGAAGAAGAGTGAACGGTGGGTGCTTTAGAATATCCAACCGTTGATTTTCATTGAGGGCCCACTTGTGATGGGACCCTTCTTGATGTATGATCATGGAGGAGATCATAATGGCGGAGCTCCTCCCATCTCTCTCTCTCTCTCTCTCTCTATCACGTCCCAAACTGAAAAATCGGGCTCACAAAATTTCTGATCACCGAATCTGGCGTCGACAGCCTCCGTAGAACCCCATTCTCGGCTCCTAACACCCATTTACCAGGTTCTGATCCTGGGATGCTATGAGGAGGATTTTCAACATCAGTTTGATTCATAATAAGCATAACCAAAGGCATAACCCACAAACAATGATAAAAAACTTTACAAGTACAATGAGCATAAAGGGAAATACAATGATAATGGATAAAAAGCTCCAAGCTGATTTGCGATGTGCTCAAGCCTCAGCACTGGTGCGATCCAACGTCACCTGCATGCAACGGTCGTGCATAAGCTTATAGAAAGCTTAGAGGGTGGTGAAAGTGTGAGCACAAGGTGGTAATGCAGTTATACAGTATCAGAGTAATGCGGAACATGCTGATGAATCCATAAATACCATTAGTTATACCAAGGCTATGCAATGCAAGACATGAATGATGTCGGCCATACTAAGGACATGCAATGTGAAATGCAATTCAAGCATACAAATCCTCATCTAAGTCCACATATTAATACAGCTCAAATCTGGGATATCATTGGGGTCTAGTACACTCTAAACCAGATCGCCACCCCATCATGTGCAATAAGGTAAGTGGAAGAGATCTCACTATACTCCTACCAATATCGGGTTCGGCTTGTCGATAGCGGACCCATTCCTCGAGCTGGTCAAACTCAGCCTAGCTTTGCCCCCTCCTCTTGGGCGGGTAAGGCCGCACCCCCTTCCAACCGACCACGACACAGTGAAAAGCGCGACCTTCTAGTAATCGGCACTCGGCACTCATACACCCACTCGGTCTAGACGTTAGAGCAACCTCTTGGTACCATAAGGGTTTAGAAACTTTCACCCAGGGATATCTATAACACCTCATGTAGAATAAGATTTCTGATATCTAATCCTGCCAACCACAATACGCCTATGGAGGCTACGACCCTGATGTCGCTAGGGCGTACAGTACCATATCACACAACGCGAATGCATGAATCACACTATCCAGTCATGTAGCAATCCGGCGCGTATCGTGCGCTCATGTAGGGCAACACCGCCTATTTAGGAGCCCCTAAACAATCTGTCTGAAGGCATATGCTATGATCAGTAACTTCTCATATCAAGCATACATATGATGCTTATGATCATGAATCATGAAACTATACTAATCATGTTATAAAGTAATGCACTATCCTTATAACGCAGATGACCTAAACGGCCTCCACACAATAAGTACCGGCCTATCAATGGGCCCTAGGGAGAGTTGTAACGTAGACATTTAACCAACATCATACTCGCAATGTGGACGTTAAACCATCATTGCTCCCAAGGCATAGCCCATCGTAAACATCATTACATATACCATGTTGGGATCACACATTGCAATGGACCTTAGGTACATCCCATTAGGCCTTAAATACATCAAATGAGCCATATCATATGGGCCTTACATTCATCAAGTGGGCCACATCAATGGGTCGCACCAATGGGCCTTATGTACATTACAATGGGCCATAACTCGTGGGCCGAAGAATGCATCAAAATGGGCCTCATAACATGGGCCTTTTATATATCAAAGTAGGCCTCAAGCATGGGCCACAAATACATCGAATGGGCCATAACTCGTGGGCTGAAGAATGCATCAAAATGGGCCTCATAACATGGGCCTTTTATATATCAAAGTAGGCCTCAACCATGGGCCACAAATACATCGAAGGGCCTCATAATATGGGCCTTACATCCACATCAAAGTGGGCCTCAACCATGGGCCACAAATACATCGAATGGGCCTCATAATATGGGCCTTACATCCACATCAAAGTGGGCCTCAACCATGGGCCACAAATACATCAAATGGGCCTCATAATATGGGCCGTACATCCACATCAAAGTGGGCTCCAATGGACTACCTTAGATAAGTCAAGATGGGCATCATAACATGCCAAGGTGGGGTCCACTTAGACTATGGATCTGGCTCATTCTTTAGCTCATACTATGAAATGAGCTTTTAAAATGGATGGACAGATTGGATGCAACACCTGCATCATGGTGGGGGCCCACATGAAGGCTCATGTATATTATATATAATATAATATATAAACTATATATAGTATATATATACAATATTACATATAATATAATATTATACACACACACACACACACACACGCACACACACACACACACACACACACCGTCCCACACATGGGGTAGGTCCCACCATCCAGTGTGGACAGTGCGGATAAAACACATAAATCATGGTGGGTTCCACCGTCCACAGCCGTGGACAGTGTGAATAAAACACCTACATCATTGTGGGTCCCATGTAGGGCCCACTGTAACGTTTGCTTGCCCTCGAATCTATTCATACGGCCACAAAGGCCTGGACGAAGAGTGAAAATAAATTTCATATTGATCCAAAACTTCTCGGCCACAAAAGGTTTCAATGGCAGACGGTTCAACCCCACTGTTTCCTGTGATGTGGGGTACCTGAGCTTTGAATGCAGCTGATCTTTAGAGGGGGCCCACTTCAGGAAGGGGCCCACCATATGAACGGGTTGGATGACACACATACATCATGGTGGGGCCTACAGCTGGGCCATGGGTCTACCAGTCCGCCCACCCATCCGCACAGCAGGCACTGCCTGCGCCTTCTGACACCAGAAGTGTCAGCTCCATTGCTTCCTTTTCTTTATTTTTTTTTATTTTCCTGTGGTTTTTCACAGGTGGGACCCACATTCTGAAAATCCATCCCAGTCATGGGATTCTACGGCTCATAATAGGCTAAATGAGTCTAATGTTCGAGATTTTTGGGTATATAGAAACATTAGGCAATTTTTCAACAGTAACCACCGCAGTTTCCTATGCTATGGCCCACTAGATGCTAAGATCAGCCTCATTCTTCGGCTCAACGCCTAAAATGATCCAGGGAATGAGATAGATGGCGTAGATTGAATACATACATCAAGGTGGGGCCTATATGACTGGGTCACCCCACAAGCTTGGAAACAAGCTAATATTTGTATTTTTCAACTAACATCCAGCGTCCTTAAACGCTGGACGGTTTGAGCTCACCACACCTATAAGGTGGGCCCTGCTCAGGTGGGCCACCAATTGATGGATGGTGTGGATACAATACATATGTAAAGTGGGCCTCACCTATAGATGGTTTGGGTACAATACATACTTCATGGTGGGTTTATCCAAGTGGGCCACACGGTCATAACATCACATACAAAAATAATTAATTAAAAAGAGAGGGAGAGAGAGAGAGAGAGAGAGAGAGAGAGAGAGAGAGAGAGAGAGGGACCCTGGCACTATGAGCCCTCCGTTTTAAGCATCCAATCCTACATCAAGTGGGTCCTAAAGCATGTGAGCCCACCAAATCAAAGATCAACGGTGGAGATCCCATATCCACCAAGATGTAAGGTCTAGAAGACCCCTTTTTAGACTAGAAAGTAAACATCATGATGGGGTCCATGGAGAATGGCCCCATCATGGAATGATAATAAAATCAAGGTGGGCCATCAGCCACATTTAGGGTCCCAAGTGAGATCCAAACCATTGATCGGTATGCCTCACTTGGCCCATTATGAAAATATGAAAAACTAGCCTATACAAGCACTCACCATTCGATCTTCTTACTCCCTTGGCTTCCTTTACTCCTTAGCTTCGATTCCAATGGAGGAGATGAGGTTTGGATGGTTGAGATGGGAGATGAGAGGGTAGAAAGTAGGCCACCTTTATTACTTGTGAAAGCTTGGAGAGGCTCATACGTATGGTGTTGTCTCTTTCTTAGAAAGGGAATTTGAGAAATGACATGAGAGAGGGAGGGTTGTAAAGAGAGAGAAGTGATGGGTGATGGATGGATGTGGTGAGTGATGGGTGTAAGAGACCTTTTTTTGACTTTTGTGGCAAATGGTGTAAGAGAAGTATGGCTTGTGTAAGAACTTTTTGACTTTGGGGCTTGCTTGGGAAAGGGTGAAAGGTGATGTGTACTTGACATGTACTTGATACGATGGGATTGATTGATGTGACAAGTCGTAGAGATTCTTTTAAAATTTGCACACGCGGCGTTTTCCTCGCACCGAACGCAGACCCACATCTCTTGGACTGGGCATCGCCTCAGCGCGCGAGACGCGGCATCGGAACCGCGACGATGGCGCAGTCGCTATGGTACAAGTCTTGGGTTGAGTCGACTTGGGTTGATGGCGTGTGAATTAGGGTTACGCGTAAATACCGGTTAAGGGTCGAAGGTTACCGAAATTCGACCGGGAAGATCGCGGAAGTCTATGTAACGGTACGGTCTAGGATACGGGGCTTACAGCTCTCCCCTTCTAATAAAAATTTCATCCTCGAAATTTATGCAATCATTGCAACTAGACATAACTCATGAGGAAGAAGAAACATGACATCACCATATCTAATTAGAGATAACATACAAAATACAATACAATCAATAATAAAAAAGGTGGGGAAAATGCTCTCGAATCTCGACCCCGAGCTCCCAAGAAGCCTCTTCAACAGAATGGTGACCCCACTGAACCTTCATCAATGGAATGACCTTAGTACGGAGGACCTACTCCTTCCGATCAAGGATACGGACTGGCTGCTCAATATAGGAAGTGCCCTCCCGAACCTCTAACGGTCGCTAATCAATAATGGGAACGATGTCTGACCCACACTTTCTCAATATAGAAACATGAAAAACATTATAGATGCCAGACAACTGAGATGGCAAGGCAAGCCTATATGCCACGGGGCCAACTCACCCAGTGATCTCAAAAGGTTCTATGAATCTCGGAGCAAGCTTGTCTTTCGCTCCAAATCAAAATACGCCCTTCATGGATGAGACCTTGAGATACACATGGTCCCCTACATCAAACTCTAAGGGATGACGCCAACGATCAGCAAAACTCTTCTGCCAGCTCTGAGCTGTGCGCATCCTTTGTCTGATGATATCGATAGCATCTGACGTCTCTTGCATAAGCTTGGGACCTAAGAGACGATGCTCTCCAACCTCGGTCCAATAACTTGGTGATCTGCATGGTCTGCCATATAGTGCCTCAAAAGGAGTCATGCCAATGGTCACCTGATAGCTGTTGTTATATGTGAACTCAGCCAATCGTAGATGCTCATCCCAGCTACCCATGAGATTAATATCGCAGGCCCGAAACATATCATCAAGGATCTGGTTGACCCTCTCGGTCTGCCCATCGGTCTGCGGATGGTACGCAGTGCTGAGTTGTAAATCAGTTCTCATTGCTCGCTGGAAGCTCCCCCAAAACTGAGACATAAACCTCGAATCTCGGTCAGAAACGATCAAGACTGGAATGACATGCAGTCTTACAATCTCCTTAATAAATAACCTCGCAAGCCGGTCCATATACCAAGTCGCACGCAACCCAAATGGCGTCATGACCGCGTTGAGTCCTCGGCAAGCCCATAATGAAATCTATCGACACGTGCTCCCACTTTTACCTCGGGACACTTAACGGCTGCAATAGACCAAAGGGTCTCTGATGATCGGCCTTGACACGTTGGTATGCGTCACACTCAGTCACAAAACTAGCAATCTGGCGCTTCATCCCCACGCAAAAATATTGTCGCCTCATGTCACGGTACATCTTCGTCGAGCCAGGGTAGATAGAAAATCACGATCGATGTGCCTCGATCATAAGATCTCTGCGCAGCTCAGGAATATTTGGGACACATAATCGGCCTCTGAAGTGAAGTCCACCATCTGTACCAATCTGCCAATCTGCCTAACTCTCAAATGCAGTGTTAGTTATATAACTCTGCAACAACTCATCAGCCTGCTGAGCCTCGGTCACTCTTACGACAAGAGAGGGTTAAATCGACAGGCTCAATAACTGCACAATAGAAGACTGCAAGCCGAACTCAAAATTATACTCTCCGATATCTTCAAGCATCTGCCACTCCTGAATCATCATATGTGCCACTAGGCCTCGTGGCTGACGGCTGAAGGCATTTGCCACCACGTTCGCCTTACCCGAGTGGTACTGAAGATCGAAATCGTAGTCTTTCAGGAGCTCCATCCAGCGCCTCTGCCTCATATTCAACTCAAACTGCGAGAAGAGGTACTTTCAGTTCTTATGGTCAGAGAAGAGCTCGAACTTAACCCTATAGAGATAGTACCTCGACACCTTCAGTGTGAAGACAACTGTAGCTAGCTCCAAATCATGCGTGGGGTAGTTTAGCTCATGGATCTTGAGTTGACGAGACGCAAAAGCTACTGGTCTTCCGTGCTGCATTAGGACAGCACCCAAACCAATATGCTAGGCATCAGTAAATACAATAAATCCGTCACTCCCAGAGGGAAGAGTGAGGACATGAGCGGACGTCAGACAGTCCTTCAACTCCATAAATGCTCGCTCGCAAGCGTCACTCCAAATAAACTTTGTGCCCTTTCGAGTTAACCTGGTCAGCAGGGTTGCAATACGAGAGAAGCCCTCAATGAAATACTAGTAATAGCCCACTAAACTAAGGAAACTGCCGATTTCTGACACAGTCGTGTGATGGCCCCACTGACACACTGCCTCAACCTTCAAGGGGTCCACTGCAACGCCCTCCCTCGTCACCACGTGACCGAGAAACTTCACCTCCTCCTACTAGAACTCGCACTTCTCTAGCTTTGCATACAGCTCGTGTGAGTGGAGGGTCTGCAAAGTAATCTCCAAATGCTGCTCGTGCTCCTCACAGGTCCTCGAATAGATCAGAATGTCGTCGATGAAGACTACAACAAACTGATCGAGATATGGGCAGAAGACCTCATTCATCAGCTGCATGAAGACTACAGGTGCATTAGTCAGTCTGAAGGACGACCTGGAACTCAAAATGACTGTAATGTGTCCTGAATGCTGTCTTCAGAATGTCCTCCTCTTGGACCCGAATCTGATGATAACCAAAACGTAGGTTGCTCTTTAAAAAGAACTGTGCACCTGCAGCTGATCAAACAAATCATCAATCCTCAGAAGTGGGTACTTATCCTTGATCGTGACTTTATTGAGCTTGCAGTAATCTATGTAGAGCCTCAATGAGCCATCCTTCTTCTTCACGAAGAGTACCGGTGCTCCCCATGGTGAACTGCTCGGACAGATAAAACCTAACTCGTGTAACTCGTCCAACTGCTTCTGCAGTTCCCGTAACTCTAACGGTATCATCCGATACGGGGCCTTTGAAATAGGCGCAGTACAGGGCATGAGATCAATCTGAAACTCGGTGAGTCGATGAGGCGGTAATCCCGAAATCTCCTATAACACATCGAGAAAAATGCAAACCACGGGCAACTGGTCGATGCTCACCGCTATGGGCTCCTCTATGGCACATGATATCAAACAAAACAACGACTCTCCTCTAGACTCTGTAATGAACTGAAATTGTGACACACCGGGTATACAGAACGTGATTATCCTCGCGGAGCAGTCTAATATGGCGTAGTACTCAGTAAGTCAATCCATGCCGAGGATGACATCAAATTCGGACATCGACAATGCAAATAGATCGACAAGTAAAAAGGTATCCCCGACTAGAACAGGGCAAGATGAGAAAAATCGACCCAACACTGCAGTCTTCCCCAAGGGAGTCGATACTGACAGACCCTCGCGAGCAGACTCCAACGGTAAGCCAGTCGATTGACAGAAACTCTCAGCCATAAAAGAATGTGATGCATCAGAATCACACAACACACGTGCAGTGCATGCAGAGACTAAAAGCATACCCTCGACGACCCCTCTAGATGACTGCGGATCCTGCTGAACCGCGTAGAACCTAGCCTTAGCCGGCTGGGGAGGTGCTTGTCTGCTCTGAACATGTTGCTGCTGCTGTTGGGGTTGCTAAGGTGGTCGAAACTGTTGCCTCTGCTGCTACGGCCCCGGAGGCTGATGCTGATGCTGCTGCTGAGGTGGCCTCGGTAGTGGGGGCTGCTGTCGCTACTGTTGTGGGGGTCTCTACTGCTGTGGTGGTGGAGGCTATTATGGACCTCTCTACTGCTGCTACTATTGGGGGCGGGGACACTCCCATACACGGTGCCCCGTCACACCACACCCAAAATAGGTACCGGTGAACTGTCTCGGAGGTGGTGCTGGTGCTCAGAAGGCTGGGCGACCTGTGCGCCTCTACTGCTGTGGTCGATGCTGCTGGGAGTCATCGGAAGGAACTCACCTCTTCTGATCTCTCCTCTGACCGCTATCAGACTGAGAACCGGCCCACTCAGCCTCAAAAATCTAGGCCTTCCATACCACTCCCTCGAAAGTCAGGAGCTTATGCCCAATAACACGGCCTCGAAGACCGTAATGCAAGTTGTCCTCTAATCGGTGGGCTCTCTGCTCATCATCTACCAGATATGGTGTAAATCTGGACAGCACTACAAAGCGAACCGCGTACTGGGCCACTGTCATATCACCCTGGACCAAGGCCTCGAACTCCAACGCTCACTGTCATCAGATGTGATCAGGAAAGTATTGTCGGTCAAACCAATCCACAAAATCCTCCCAGGTCCACACAAAATCGGTGCTTGTTGCTCGGGAGATTAATGTCCACCAATGCTCAACCTCACAGTGGAGAAGAAACACGGCTAATCGAACTCGCCGTGCAGTCGTACATCCCATCGTCTTGAATATCTTCTCCACATCGGAGCGACATCTCTCAACTACTGTTAGGTCTGGCTTGCCCTAAAAACACGGGGGATCGAGCTGTCGAAACTCTCGAAGGAGGGCGCTTACTCGCTCCTGCTCTACCTGGGCCGGCGAAACGACTGGGTTCCTGCCCTGTCCCTGAAGTGCATCCATCACAGCCTGTAACATCTGCTGCAACTAGGAGGCACTCACAGATATGGTTGGGTCTATACCGATCTCTGGTGGAGGAGCAGCATCCTCAGGATGGGTGATAAGAACCTCTGAGGGTAGAGTGGGCATCGTAGGTGGTAGGGCGGGAACCATAGGTGGTGGAGCGGGAGTCTCAAGTGGTGGTGCGGGAGTCGATCGGGTCACTCTCCTAGGTATCTTGTCATATAGGAAAGAGAAAAAGCGCCTATCAACTTTAAAAACTCTCGAAGGCATACACGTTAAGGGTCTATAACAGAAGATCGTCAAACTATCCGAACTTCGGACTTAGTCATTTTAAACTCATAACAGACATGTAATGTTGTTCTCCGTTATTCCCAAGTTATGCTCTGATACCAACTTCTTTCAGGCCCCAAACTCAGAAATCGGGCTCATAAAATTCTCAATCGTTGAATCTGGCGTCGTCAGCCTCTGTAGAACCCCATTCTCGACTCCCAGCGCCCATTTGCCAGGTTCCGATCCTGGGATGCTATGAGGAGGATTTTCAATTTCAGTTTGATTTGTAATAAGCATAACCAAAGGCATAACCCACAAACAACGATCAAAAACTTCATTATATTTCCACTATGATAAAAAAACTTTACAAGTACAATGAGCATAAAGGGAAATACAATGATAATAGATAAAAAGCTCCAAGCTGATCTGTGACGTGCTCAAGCCCCAGCACTACTACGATCCAACGTCACCTACACACAACGGTCATGCATAAGCTTATAGAAAGCTTAAAGGGTGGTGAAAGTGTGAGCATAAGGTGGTAATGCAGTTATACAGTATTAGAGTAATGCGAAACATGCTAATGAATTCATGAATACCATTAGCCATACCAAGGCTATGCGATGTAAGACATGAATGATGCCGGCCATACCAAGGCCATGCAATGCGAAATACAATTCAAGCATATAAATTCTCATATAAGTTCACATATCAATACAGCTCAAATTTGGGATATCACCGAGGTCTAGTATACTCTAAACCAGATCGCCGCCCCATCGCACGCAATAAGGTAAGTGGAAGAGATCTCACTATTTTCCTACCAATATCAGGCTCGGCTCATCAATAGAGGACCCATTTCTCGAGCTGGTCAAACTCAGCCTAGCTTTGCCCCCTCCTCTTGGGCAGGTAAGGCCACACCCCCTTCCAACCAACCATGACACAATGAAAGCGTGGCCTTCTAGTAATCGGCACTTGGCGCTCATGCACCCACTCGGTCTAGACGTTAGAGCAACCTCTTAGTACCATAAGGGTTTAGGAACTTTCACCCAGGGATATCTATAGCACCCCATGTAGAACAAGATTTTTGGTATCCAATCCTGCCAAATACAATACGCTTGTGGAGGCTACGACCCTGATTTCATTAGGGCGTATAGTACCATATCACACAATATGAATGCATGAATCACACTATCCAGTCATGTAGTAATCCTACATGTATCGTGCTCTCATGTAGGACAACACCGCCTATCCGGGAGCTCCTAAACAATCTTCCTGAAGGCATATGCTATGATTAGTCACTTCTCATATCAAGCATACATATGATGCGTATGATCATGAATCATGAAACTATACTAATCATGTTATGAAGAAATGCACTATCCTTATAACGTAGATGGCCTAAACGGCCTCCACACAACAAGTACAGGCCTATCAATGGGCCCTAGGGAGAGTCATAACGTAGACATTTAACCAACATCATACTCGCAATGTAGATGTCAAACCATCATTGCTCCTAAGGCATAGCCCGTCATAAACATCATTACATAAACCATGTTGGGATCACACATTGCAATGGACCTTAGGTACATCCCATTGTGCCTTAAATACATCAAATGAGCCATATCATATGGGCCTTACATTCATCAAGTGGGCCACATCAATGGGTCGCACCAATGGGCCTCATGTACATTACAAAGGGCCATAACTCGTGGGCCTTAGAATGCATCAAAATGGGCCTCATAAGATGGGCCTCTTACATATCAAAGTGGGCCTCAACCATGGGCCATAAATATATTGAATGGGCCTCATAATATGGGCCTTACATCCACATCAAAGTGGGCCCTAATGAACTACCTTAGAAAAGTCAAGATGGGCCTCATAACATGCCAAGGTGGGGTCCACTTGGACTATGGATCTGGCTCATTCTTTAGCTCATACTATGAAATGAGCTTTTAAAATGGATGAACAGATTGGATGCAACACCTGCATCATGGTGGGGGCCCACATGAAGGCCCACTATCATGTATATTATATATAATATTATATATAAACTATATATAGTATATATATGCAATATTACATATAATATAATATTATATATACACACACACATACACCGTCCCACACGTGGGGTAGGTCCCACCGTCCAGTGTGGACGGTGCGGATAGAACACATAAATCATGGTGGGTTCCACCGTCCATAGTCGTGGACGGTATGAATAAAACACTTACATCATTGTGGGTCCCACGTGGGGCCCACTGTGACGTTTTCTTGCCATCCAATCTATTCATACGGCCACAGAGGCCTGGATGAAGAGTGAAAACAAATTTCATATTGATCCAAAACTTCTGGGCCACAAAAGGTTTCAATGGCATACAGTTCAACCCCACTGTTTCCTGTGATGTGGGATACGTGAGCTTTGGATGCGGCTGATCTTTGGAGGGGGCCCACTTCAAGAAGGGGCCCACCATATGAATGGGTTGGATGACACACATACATCATGGTGGGGCCCATGGCTTGGCTATGGGTCTACCAGTCTGCATGCCCATCCATGCAGCAGGCGCTGCCTGCACCTTTTGACGCCAGCAGTGTTAGCTGCATTGCTTCCTTTTCTTTATTTTTTTTAATTTTCCTATGGTTTTTCACAGGTGGGACCCACATTCAGAAAATTCATCCCAACCATGGGATTCTATGGCTCATAACAGGCTAAATGAGTCCAATGTTCGAGATTTTTGGGTATATAGAAACATCAACCAATTTTTCAATGGTAATCACCGTAATTTCCTATACTATGGCCCACCAGATGCTCAAATCAGCCTCATTCTTCGGCTCAACGTCTAAAATGATCCACGGAATGAGATAGACGGAGTGGATTGAATACATACATCAAGGTGGGGCCTATATGACTGGGTCACCCCACAAGCTTGGAAACAAGCTAATATTTATGTTTTTCAACTAATGTCTAGCATCCCTGGATGTTGGACGGTTTGAGCTCACCACGCCTATAAGGTGGGCCCTGCTTAGGTGGGCCACCAACTAATGGATGGTTCGGATACATTACATGTGTAAAGTGGCCCCCACCTATAGATGGCTTGGATACAATACATACTTCATGGTGGGTCCATCCAAGTGGGCCACACGGTCATAACATCACATACAAAAATAATTAATTAAAAAGAGAGGGAGAGAGAGAGACACGCGTGATGGAGGGACTATGGCACTATGGGCCCTCCGTTTCAAGCATCCAATCCTACATCAAGTGGGTTCTAAAGCATGTGGGCCTATCAAATCAAAGATAAACGGTGGAGATCCCTTATCCACCAAGATGTAAGGTCAAGATGACCCCTTTTTAAACTAGAAAGTAAACATCATGATCGGGTCCATGGAGAATGGCCCCATCATGGAATGATATTAAAATCAAGGTGGGCCATCGGCCACATTTAGGGTCCCAAGTGAGATCCAAACCATTAATCGGTATGCCTCACTTGGCCCATCATGAAAATATGAACAACTAGCCTATACAAGCACCCACTGTTCGATCTTCTTGCTCACTTGGCTTCCTTTACTCCTTAGCTTCTATTCCAATGAAGGACATGGGGTTTGGATGGTTGAGATGGGAGATGAGAGGGTAGAAAGTGGGCCACCTTTGTTGCTTGGGAAAGCTTGGAGAGGCTCATACATATGGTGCTCTCTCTTACTTGGAAAGGGAATTTGAGAAATGAAATGAGAGAGGGGGGGTTGTAAAGAGAGAGAAGTGATGGGTGATGGATGGATGTGGTGAGTGATGGGTATAAGAGACCTTTTTTTGACTTTTGTGGTAAATGGTGTAAGAGAAGTATGGCTTGTGTAAGAACTTTTTGACTTTGGGGCTTATTTGGAAAAGGGTGAAAGGTGATGTGTATTTGACATGTACTTGATATGATGGGATTGATTGATTGAATGATTGATGTGATAAGTCGTAGAGATTCTCTCGAAATTCGCATGCACGGTATTTTCCTCGCATCAAACGCGGACCCACATCTTCTGGACATCGGCATGTGAGATGTGGCATAAGAACCTCGGCGACAGCGCGGTCGCTATGGTACAAGTCTTGGGTTGAGTCGACTCGGGTTGATGGTGTGTGAATCAAGGTTGCGCATAAATACCGATTAAGGGTCAAAGGTTGCCAAAATTCGACTGGGAAGACCGCGAAAGTCTATGGAACGGTCCGATATAGGATACGGGGCTTACACTCTCTCTCTCTTTTTCTTTTTATATGGTGTTAATGATGATGAGGTGTGGCCCACCTATGAAGTATGTATCATGTCCATGCCGTCCATCCGTTGGGCCCACCTTGCTAGATTTTTCAGTGGACGGGATTGCTGCTCATCCGTCTGGACAGGTTTGGATGAATGAAAACACAATTATCAGCTTGATACAAGCATGGACCCACTAGATGTATGCATTACATCCATCCATCCACCGTCTAGCTATGGACGGTGGAGCCCACCTTGTTATGTGATTATCCACACCGTCCAATATAGGACGTGTGATGGAAAGTGATTGGCTGGTGTCCCTCACTCCACACCGTCCAGTCTCCTGGACAGTGTGCTATATGTATTGGATCGGCACCGTCCAACAAGGGATGGTGCTAGATCACAGTGATGTATCTGTTTCATCCCACCATCTAGATGGGACGGTGGGCCCCTACATAGATGTAAGTGTTGTATCGTCACCGTCCACGTGGACGGTGGGGCCTACTATGATGTACGTGGACCCACCTTAGTTTATGTATTGTATTGCCACACCGTCCATTGCTAGCACATTGGACCCACCCTGCACGTGTGCACGTACCATGGGATGCACCGTGATGTATATATTGTATATTTATGTCGTCCATTAGTGCGGCCCACTTGATGTATATTGGCCCATTGGTGCGGCCCATGTGATGTGGTCCATTTGATTATATATGAAGCCCATTAGTACAGCCTATGTGATGCAGCCCCCTTGATGTATATTGGCCCAGTGGTGCAGCCCACTTGATGTATATTAGCCTATGTGTTGAGGCCCATTGTGATGTATATATGGCCCATTAGTGAGGCTTGATGTGATGTATATATGGCCCATGTGCCAAGGCCCATTGAGATGTATTTGAGGACCAGATATCAGGCCCCAATGTAATGTATATGCGGCTCATTTGATAAGGCCCATTATGATGTGTATGTGGCCCATGAGTGAGGCCCATAGTGATGTGTATTAGGCCCTTATGTGAGGTCATGGGCCCACTATACGTTTGGCTCTATGTGGGTCACTCCTTGGGAGCAATGTTAGTTAAATGTCCATATTGATGGGCAATGATGGTTAAATGTCCACATTGTGACCTTCCCTTAGGCCTTATTAGGCTCATTCTCATTGAGGCCGCTTGTTAAGGCCGATTGTCGAGGACAAATGCCAAGGCCAATTGTTGAGGCCGATTGTCCTGATCAAATATCGAGGCCGATTTTTGAGGCCGATTATTGAGATTGAATGTCAAGGCCGAATGTCCATGCCGATTATCGAGGCTGATTGTCGAGGTTGATTGTCATGGCCGAATATCGAGGCCGATTATTGATACCGATTATTGGTGCCGGTTATCGATATTGATTATGAGTATGTGATAACATAGCATCATAATGCACGCCCACATGCATCATCTGCATGTTTGGTATGAGATGAGCTTGACCATTAGGCAGGTTATTATAAGACCCCCTGATAAGCGAAGATTATCTCACATGAGCGCACAGTATGCACAGAATTGATGCATGACTGGATTGTATGACTCATGTATCTTACATTGTGTGTTGTGATTACTGTATGCCCTAAAGACATTAGGGTCGTAGCCTCCACAGGCATGTCATGGATGGTCAGATGGGACACTAAAAATCTGTTACCAGCATAGGGGCACCATACATGTCTCTAGGTGAAAATTTCTAAACCTCCGTGGCCAGGAGATGCTCCAACATCTAGACCGAGTGGATACATGAGTGCCTGAGTGTCGAATACCAGTAAGCCGTGTCTTCTATTGTGTCGTGGTCAGTTGGAAAGGGGTGTCGCCTTACCGGCCCAAGAGTAGGAGGCATGGCTAGGTTGAGTTTGACTAGCTCAAAAATGGGTCCATTATCGATGTGCCGGGTAAATATTAGTTGATTACTGGCCAGGCGGATAGTGAGTTCTCTTTCACTTGTAAGGTTACACGTCCAGTGGGCGGTGATCGCGTGTAGAGTGTACTAGACCTCGATGATGATCTCAGAGATGTACAGTACTGATATGTGAACTTATTGAGTAAGAGTTGCATACTCAGCATTTTACTCATTCATTCATTCATCCACTATCCACTCGAGCTGGTGGTGCGTAACTAATTAATATGTATACCTTTGCAATGGCCAGAATTTCAGTTGTGCACGCGACCAACCTGAGGTTAAGAGTTTACCACATTAAGTCTATCTATCTAAATTTAGGTATGGGATTGGTTTGGATAGAAACTCCTTGTGATGGGCCTCGTAGCCTACAATACTACGTACTATTATCCCGAATTCACACTCTAGCTTGGTTATTTCATTCACACCATATATTACATTACATCCGTGGCATATGGTATTCTAGATTGCTCTGTTTCTTCATTTATATTGCCTAGATGAGGTTGACAGTATTCGTGGACTCTTCAGGATTTGCATCTTTAGTGTATGATATTAAGTTTACTATGTCTTCGCATTACATAGTTGATCTACAATTGCTTCCTTAGTATATAACATTGGCTTATTATGTTTTTGCATCGCATAACTTGGATAAGGCTGATGGTATTTATGGACTTACCAGCATGTTTTCACCTTGTTCTGATATTGCATACTTGACACTTACCATGCGCACACACTTGCACCTCCCTCTAAGCTTTTTATAAGCTTATGCATGATAGATGCGTGCAGGTGGCATTAAGTCGTAGCAGCATTGAGCTTGGAGTGTGCAGCAGTCTTTTGGAGCTTTGATTTTTGATATATGTATTTCCCTTTCAGCACTATTCAAATGTTTATATTAATGGATATGTGATGATGATGTTGCCTTTGTGATTTAGGTAGACTTGTGGTTATACTTCTTATGAGATAAATGTACATTGAAAAATTCTCCTTATAAGATCCCAGGATCGAAATCTGGCGTATGATGCTGGAAGCCGAGAATGGGGCACTACGGAGGCTGTCGGCATCGGATTCGGTGATCAGGAATTCTGTGAGCCTGGTTTCTGAGTTTGAGGCATGACACTTATGACTAGTATTTATTCCATGATTGTATTTCCTTTAGCTCACAAAAAGAAATCATCCATAATTCTTTTCTTTGTAGCAAATTGGTCAACTTTTTTCAAATATTAACGATACATTTTGACAATGCAATGGATTATGTTGTGCATTAAATGCTTCCATAGAATGCTAAATGCCTCTTTAATCAAATCAACCATATATTTGTGATGTTTTAATATAGCTTGAATTGAAAGATGGTGCTTATTTTTTTTTTAGGAATATAATCATATTTGTTAGAAGTCCACTTCTCTTGCTACAGATAAGAACCTACTTCATCAGGTATAACTTGTATTAATTCAACTTGTAACTCCTCAGAACCCGCTCTACCGTAAGATATTACGGTGCATGATGGTTCCCAGTAGGTTAAGTTACAAGTTGTTACATAAAGTTAGTCGAATATCTTTTATTTTTATAAATGTTGTCAATAGTTAGTTGGATGATGAATTAGGTGTATAAACATGTGCCTAACTACAGTCTTGCTTAATTTATATTTATATTTCTTTATTTATATTCTTTTGTATAAATTTAACTTTTAACTCATCAGAACCCACTCTGTTGTAAGATATTACAATGCATGACGGTTCCTAGTAGGTTAAGTTGCAAGTTGTTATATAAAGTTGGTTGAATATCTTTTATTTTTATAACTGTTGTCAATAGCTAGTTGGATGATGAATTAGGTGTACAAACATGTGCCTACCTACAAGTGGTATCCAATGGACTCTAGGGAGTGGATTACTCAACATTACTTGGGCTCACAATTTATAGATGGTATGATGAGTTTTGTAAAGTTCGTAAAAAAACATCTTCTTGGTAAAGAAACTATTCATTATCCATGTACCAGATGCAGATGTCTACGTTTACCCTGCACAATCGATGATGTGGTGATAGATCTGATTAAATATGGATTTAATCCAACATATAGGGTGTGGAACATGCATGGTGAGCATACATTATCCAAGTGTATCAAACACACAACTTCTCACCAATACCATAGTGTTGCAGACATAAATAACATTGTCAATGCGGTTATTAAAGACCTCAATTGTAATAACCTAGACCAAGTTATTCAAGATGAACCTAATGTAGCCCCCGAAGCTGAAGACATTGTTGGAGATGCTTCAACCAATGAGTTTGAAGCAAATTTATGAGATGCTATGACTGAGTTCTATCCTAGTTGTCAAAAATTCACCATACTGATTTTCATTGTACAAGTTTTTAAATTAAATGTGAACCATGGATGGAGTGAACAAAGCTTTACGGCTCTTCTTTAACTACTCCAGAATATCTTGCCATCCGGTAATAAGACCCCAATTAATACCTACCAAGTGAAGAAGATCATTACAAAGTTGGGTCTTGATTAGTAGAAGATTCATGCATGTCCAAATGACTACATGTTATACTAGAGAGAGCATGAGATGAAGACAAGTTGTCCAAATTGTGGTACTTCTAGGTACAAGACAGATCTTAATTCAAAGTTAAAATGAGCTCAAGTACCTACGGGCTACAAAGAATGTACAGTGTGCCATAGGTGGAAAAGGAGATGACCTAACACTCAACCGAAAAAATGTAGAGTGGAAAGATGGAGCATCCGGTGGACTCCAGCACATGGAAGTTTCTTGACAACAAGTATAAGAATTTTTCAACAGTCTCGCAATGTTCAATTGGGTCTAGATATAGATGGGTTTAACCCCTTTGGAACTTTCAGCACGTCGTACAGTTCTTAGCCTGTTATGTGTGTGACGTATAACCTTCTACCAAAGTTATGTATGAAACCGTAGTTTACTATGCTCACTTTGCTCATTGAGGGACCATGACAGCCTGGGAAGGATATTTATGTTTATTTGGAGTCATTGATTGTTGAGTTACAAGACTTATGGCGGAAAGGGATCACGACATTCGACGCATACCATGGAAACATGTTCAACATGTGTGTCATCTTGATGTGGACAATTCATGACTTTCCCGCATATGGTAATATTTTTGGCTGTAGGACTAAGGGTAAGTATGGTTGTCCTACATGTGGTCCCCACATAGATTCCTTACAATTACACCATGGAAAGAAACACGTTTATATGGGTCACAGACGGTGGTTGCCTATAAACAACAAGGCTAAAAAGGATACAAGTGCAGGCATCTTCAATAAGAAGGTGGAGTTGTGACCACAACCGATTCGTCTAACTGGGATTGAGGCTGAAAGCATCATTTCAAAACTAAATGTGCAGTGGGGGAAGATCGGAAAGAGGAAACAAAGGGGTACAAAAAGAGGATGGGAATAAAATGATGATGCAGAATCAACATGCTTCTTGAAGCGATCCATATTATACGATCTGGAGTACTGGAAGGATATTCCTGTGCGTTATAACCTTGATGTTATACACATCAAGAAGAATGTATGTGAAATCCTTATTGCATTGATGCTGAACATAACGGGCAAAACCAAGGATAACGCTAACGCACTTAGAAACATGAAGCGGCTAGGAATTAAGAAGCGCCTATGGCTAAAAAATACTGATGGTAAGGTGATCCAAAAAAGAGGTCCTTTCTTCCTTCGAAAAGGAAAAAAAATTTCATCCAGACTTTACATGAGCTTCGTGTTCCTATTGGTTCTAGTCAAAATTGGAAGAACATCGTAAAGGAAGATAGTATGGATTTAAAGGGAATGAAGTCTCATGATTACTACATGTTAATGCAACATCTGCTTTCAATTTTGATCCAACATGCATTCAGGGATAATAAGCCTATGTATACTATTATTAGAAGCTTTAGTACATTTTTTAATGCCCTATGCTCGCGAACCATAGATATTGAAATGTTAATGGCTCTCGAGAAGGGCATGGCTAGGACTTTATGTGAGCTCGAGATTTCATGCCCTCTTTCAATTTTTGTTGTGATGATGTATCTGCCTATCCACTTAGCTTACGAGGCTCGTGTATGTGGTCCTATCTACTATCGATGGATGTATCCATTCGAAAGGTATGATATGATTTTAATGTGAATAAACCAACCCAACATCTGCAATTACATTTTCTAATGTGTCGCTAACTCTTTTAGGTTCATGAAGACGTTTAAGGCGTACGTCTACAATAAGACACGACCTGAAGGTTGTATAGAAGAACGATAATTCAAGAGGAGACACTTATGTACTGCAACCAATATAAAGGGAAAAATAATACAAGCCTCTTGAAGAAATTGGAAAAGCGGTTTGATGGATCAATTTCACTCACGCCGAAGTTGCAAGATATTGTTGACGACTTCGATGTTGACGTGGTTGGCCCAATTGGCCCTGGTCAAAGTGTCGTTTTAGAAGGTATTGTGTATGAATAGGCTCGCACTTAGGTACTGAAGAGTCATCCCAACTATGAGACATGGTAAGGGCATGAACTAAATTTAGCTTGTATGTATATGTCTTCTTCATTTTTTTTTTCCAAATTTGATTCAACAACATTATAACAACATTTCTGAAAAAAATTGTCAATTTTTTAACAACCTTCTTAACTTGCAGGAAATATGTTAATTTCTTAAAGCAACGCAATGTAGTTGCCGGGAAGAGGACTAAGGTGGTAAGTGATGATGATTTCATACCTTGGTTGAAGAAACAGCTAGACTTGAATGAATCAAGTAATGAAGTCTTCAGAGATATAGTTAGGGGACCAAAGGCTTTTGTAATGTAGTACAATAAGTATTGTATTAATAGTTTCCTCTTTGTCACCAAGGAATACGAAGAGAATAAAACGAACCAGAACAGTGGGGTTAGCACAAAGAGTATGACCACCTTTCGATCTAGTGCTAAGGACAAGAATCCAGTAAATCAATTCGTACCTTATTACGGAGTCCTCCGCAAAATCATCCAACTGGAGTACCGAGAAGGGTACAAGCTAGTCCTACTAAAGTGTGATTGGGTGAAGGTGACACACCAAAGTGTTTCTTTTGATGTGGAAGGGAATTTGAGACTGGTGAATTTGTCTAATCTTCTCAGTTCAGACCAAGTGGGTGATGAGCCATTTATTCTTGCTGAGCATGCCGTGCAGGTTTTCTATTCTAGAGATCCAAAAAATCCTAATTGGCATGTGGTCTTGGAGCTTCCAAGAAAGATTTTCGTTGAAGATGAGACAAGCCTTTTATCAGAAACACGAGTTGCAACTGAGGCTGAAGTAGGACCTGATCTCACAGAAGTAGACATGGGTGGCGAGTTGTTATTCAACGACATTAAAGATATTTTTGTGGCTGTTGAAAAGAAAAAGAAAAGAAAGAGAGCAAGGAAAAAAACCTGATTTGTTGGTTATATTATGCATGTAATGAAACGAATTTGATTTATGCCCCTTTTTATTTTTCCATTATCATATTAATGTGATAGAAAAAATTTACAAATTAATTTACTCATCTCTTTATTATACTTGGTACTTTGTTATTTGGATAGAAATTTGTATAGTAATTACTTTACAAATTAGATCTTGAAGATGGATCTAGAGGTAGAGCCACTCTGGGATGCATCCTATAAAAGATGTCAGGGGTAATAACATAGCTCTCATTAGTTGTTTAGATATAAAATTTCTTTTAAAATAATCTTTCACTCAGAGGCAGAGTCATTCGGTGTAGAGCCACTAAGGGATGCAGCCCTTGAAGATGCTAGAGGTAAGATGATAGCCTTCCTTAATTGTCTAGATTTAAAATTTCTTTTATATTGGCGATGATGAAACATGTATGTAACTATTTTTCTTTTTATGCCAGGGGTAATAACATAGCTCTCGTTAGCTGTTTAGATTTAAAATTTCTTTTAAAATGATCTTTCACTTAGAGGTAGAGTCATTCGGCGCAGAGCCACTAGGGGATGCAGCCGTTGCAGATGCAGCCCCTGAAGATGCTAGAGGTAATAAGATAGCCTTCCTTAATTGTCTAGATTTAAAATATCTTTTATATTGGTGATGATGTAACATGTGTGTAGCTATTTTTCTTTTTATGCAGGCAGGTCGTCATCTTCATCGTCTAAGAAGAGAGGGCTTACGCGAGGTTCAGAATTAAATGAGAAGACTTCATTGAAAAGGGTCATTAGGATTAATGAATTTGGGCAACCAAATGCAGGGGATGCAAATCAGATTGCATTCAATTCAAGCATTGGTGTTCTAACTCATACACACCTTCCAATCACCTACACAGACTTTTGGCAGGTGCCTCCAGAGTACATTCAAAGGGTCAGTGATATCCTGGCGTGTAGTTATGAATTTTAGGATAACCAAGATGCGTGGCCACAATACATTCATGAACATTGTAACGTTGCTTGGAGAAATTATAAGAACAATTTGTATAAAAAGTATATTAAGGACAAAGGTCTTATAGCTATGAAATCGTATCCTGCCCCTATTGGTGTCCCTATTAAGGATTGGATGATCTTTGTGGATTATTGCAATACTGATAAATTCAAGGAATCAAGTGTAAGAAATGCATCTAATCTGGCCAAACAAGTTGGCCCTTCTACACTTGGTCGGCGTAGCATGGCTACCACATGTCATGAGATGGTACATGTCCTAAAATAACATAGCTTTACTTTATTTATGATGATTATTTCAATTTATTAGTCATTTAATTCCATTATTTATGTGTTTTGGCATGGATGTTATGGGGAAAAGGCAATTGAGAGAATTCTTACTACTGATGCTGAGGTTGGTAAGGTTGAGGTGTACATCCGAGCCCATACAACAAAAGATAACAAAGTGCATTTTCGAGAAGCCTTTGTAAGTGCAAGCCTCATACATCCTTTCATTATCCATGTGAATTTTAAATGCTTCTTTCAGGCACTGTAATTTTTCTTTTGGATGTTGTCATAGGAAAAAATAAAATTGATTCAAAGTAGTAATCTTGCATCTCAGATGACTAGTGTAGATGATGCTCTTACACAGGTATATATGCTTGTCCTTCAAATACTTGAGTTTATTTAGACTTATGTATTCTCTGATAAATCAAATTGCAATTCTGTGTACAGTCAATTAGGAGTGATAGTAGAGGGCACATGCGGGGATAGGTGGAAATGTAGGCAAGATTGCATTGAAGAAGACAATGCCTATTGTACATAAGCTCGGTGTGGTGTCGCAAGAGCGAGATAGTTTGATAGATGAATTAAGTGAAGTGAAGAAAAGCCTGGGAGATCTCCACTAGAAGGTTAATTGCTTTGTAGATAAGCAAGGGGAACAAAGGGATGTGGCTCCACTGACAATACCTCCATTTAAATCTAGTCATGCATCGTTGGTATGTAAGTGTTTCTCTAATACTAATTTAAGCTTATGATTATATGCACCTTCATTTAAAAATACTGATGACATGTTATATGTGTACATGTAGCCTGATTTGGTAAATCTTTGCAAGAGATGCGATCTTTGCAATTGGAAGAAAGGGGTAATAATTACTCATGGTGAGGTGCATGCAGTTGATCCAAGTACCCATGTTCATGGAGCAGAAATGTACGAAGGAAATTTTAGTGTCGTCTAGATAGAGATTATAGCTCTGCAGTCAGAGTTATGGAAGGAAGATGGTTATCATGATACACTTGGAGAGGTCAGTGTAGGAGGATTTGTCGTTTGGCCCAAGCTATTTCTAACCATCTATCCATGATGTTTATGAATATTAGACATTACAATAACTAACACAATTAACTTTTGTTTTTAAACTATACAGTAATATAGACATATGCATGCATATTATGGAATGGAATGAATTTAACACTCACTTCAAATTACACCCACATATATGGAATAGAATGGATTTAACACCCACATTTATACATTGATATATTTGGTTGGCATTTCAATTTTCAACCTCCCTTTGAGGAATTGAAAGATTTGTAATAATTTCCACTTCTTTTAGTGTAATTTGCACTTGTGGGGGGGGGGGGGGGGGGGGGGGAGGGCATAATCCGCGGTAGCTGTTGCAGAGAATGCGATCAGCTCTGACGATAAGTTTTTACATGGTTCTGCTGTAATTTCTTCCACAGCTGTTGTTGGTTCTGCAGGTGTACAGAAATTACACCTCAAACAGAGTACATTCTGTTGTAAGTTACTTCAAGGGTAAATGATTTTACTCTGGCTATCTTAAAATCATGTAAATAGCAATATGTTGATGCTAGAGGTACTTTTATTTGTAGGATCTGGTTTTGGGTGTTGCAAATCTTCATACTCCAGAAGTTGTGGCAGTTGTTGAAGCTACACTGGCTAGTTCTCACCCCAAAGGTACTCTTACATTTTTTTATGCCTTAATTGCTAAGTACACATTTGGGACTGATCTGGTTTCCATTGTTGTAGGTTGGTGTAGGTGTCACTTTAGGGGGAGTTAACCAGATAAGTTTATATTTTTCTTTTTGGTAGCATTTGAGTGTCTAATTACGTGCTTGCCTTCTTTTCTTTTCTTTTTTCTTTCTTTATTTTAATTGTAATTCTCTTTGATTGTTTTAGATCAATAAGGGACGTCTCCGTATTCAAGGAATGGTTTCAACATGACAACGACAGTAAGCTTAACTCTAAATATCACCTTTATAATCAGAATTTGTGCTCTTTATTGTCTGCTATTGAACTATAATTTTTTTTTATATAATTGATACCTTTTATCTTTGAATATGATCTATGAAGTAGCATATGAACACAATCCCCATCAAAATCCACATGTAGGGGAGCGTAAATATGAGGATTGATCTTAACAGTATGGTCATCATGCACATAGACAGAAAATGCTTGCAATGAATGTTTATGAGTACTAGGTGGCATATTAATAAAAACAATGTCTTCTTCCATAATACGCCTATTTATGATTTGACCAACTTTCAAATGTGTATGTCCTTTTGAACCATCCCTAATTGCATAAGTAGCTGAACCATCTCTGTATGTTACACATAATTTGTCATCCACTAGTTTCTATAAATGATTTCAAAGTTTGGAGAACCAGATCTTGATCTATTGATGATTTAAACTTTGTTAAGAACTTTTCTAAGCATATACTGTGCAATATGAATCAAAGTCATTAGCCTCAATTTGATATGAATCAAAGTTAAGAACTTTTCTAACCCTTGAGGTTCATATACTGTGCAATAGCTTACTAAGGCTTCTTCCAAATAGGGCCTTAGTCTATTTATTTTTTCCCACCTTGGTTACAATCTTTTATTAGTGCTTGTTTCCAAACAGGGGCCTTAGTCTTGCCAAAAGATGAAGACCCGAGTTTGGTTAAGAGGAACAGAAGAATGCTGGGATAGCTGTTGGGAACATTAGAGGTAATTCATTGCAATTATGCTACAATATTAGATGGGTTTTTTTTTTTTCCCTGTAACTGCTTTAGGCATGTTGATCACAGTTTACACTACTTGATGAATGGTCAAATCTTTGGCATGTGTGCTATCTGATGGTCAGATTGAGGCCTACATAGTAGCTGCGATGCAGCGCCTTGCATTCTATCAAAATCACACTTACCAGCATAGCCTTATCCAAACCACTTATAGTTGGATTTAAGAAACTTTTTTTGCCTAAAGTTCTATCCTCAGTAGGGGAACGAGCATTCATATCCCTTCTCACTACCTCAATCCAAGTCTTTTTTGGTTTTCCTCTTATCCTCTTTATAGGAATTTTTGCACATAACTAATGTTGCTCCTTTTTTCTGTTCAATTGAGAGGAAATGATCAAATCATAATGATAGTTTCATTATCATAATGGGAAACCTAATCCATCCAAGTTCTATGTGGTACATATGGCATTTGCTTATGACAATCCTAACTTTTCATTCATCAGACACCAGAAATCAAAGTGACGGGGCAATTAAAACCTTTTAAAAATGTTAAAAGAAAAATTAGAGAATGGGTCACCTACAACCATGGTCAGCTAACTTAATCTTCAACCCATCTTCACAAGAAAATTTTCAATGATAACAATAGAAACAAATATTCGAAAAGCATAAAAGAAAGGGTTGTACCACTGGGCCATTTGGAGGTGATAAGGTATTTTGGGTTAAACCTAGATATGGGTGTTGTGAATTTTCAAAATAAAAGGATTGTTTTGTCTCTTGGTTGTGTCTTCTGTTGACTCCGGGTTGTGTCTCATGGTGCCTTTTAGTGACTAGCTAGTCATTTAGTGAATAATGTGGTGGAAAGTTAAAACAAAATCAAGAGACGTTATGAAAGGACATGTAATTATGGGTGTGTAATTGAGACTATTTTTTTTAAAAAAATAAAAATAAAAATAAAAATCGAATGCACTCGATTTTTGGCTTTTGTTTTTCATTTTTTGAGCTTAGGTTGGTATATGACATATTAGAGCAGATATTTTGGTTTTCATGTAACTTATACTTTTTCTGGAGTCAAATGAATGCAATTTCAGGGTTTTCCCACAGTTCTTGAATTCAGATTGGTATTTTTGAGCTCCTGATGTCTTATTCATGCACTTTAAAAAAAAAAAAAAAAACACAAATCATAGTATAAATTGTGTTTTTTTTTTCTTTTCTTTTTTATGTAATTGAGTCTTTTATTCTGAAGTTGAAATCATGCAATTCTTGGGTTTTTCATTGTTTTTATTTTATTTTTTATTTTTATTTTTATATAGTCCAGATTGTTGATTTTGGACTCCAGATTTTGGTTTTCCATAGATATTGTGGTTTTGGATGCAAATTATAATTTTGCAGGCAATTGAGATTGTTTTTAAAGTTGAAATCATGCAATTTTTGGGTTTTTCATAGTTTTTTAAATTTTATTTATATTATAGTTCAAACTTGGTGATTTTGAACTCCACATTTTACCTTTTGTAGAAATTGTGGGTTTGGATGCAAATTAGAGCACAGATTGCAGTTTTGCAGGTAATTGGGATTGCTTTCAAAGTTGAATGCATGCCATTTCAGGGTTTTTGTGATTTTGCAAGACCATATTCTGCTTATGAAGATGGTGATTCTAGAACTATTAGTTATTAAGATGGTGATTTTGGAACATCTTAGAAATCACGGCTAGGGATAATTAGAGCAGAAAATTACAGTTTTTAGGTAGTCTAGACTTCCTCCAAGTTGATGCATGCGATTTCAGTATTTTCGTGCAGTTTTTGAGTTTAGAATGCTGCTTCAATCTCCTGATCTTTGGTTTCCATAGAAATTACATTTATCAAATGCAAATTATAGCAGAAGAGTTCTTTTTTCATGTATTTGGGACTGGTTTTTAAGTTGAATGCTTGTTATTTTTGGTATTTTCTGCAGTTTCTAAGATCATATTGCTAATATTAAGTTCCCCATCTTTGATTTTCTTAGGAATTACATTTTCCGAATGCAAATCAGAGCAGACTCTTGCATATTTAGTTAATGGGATTGTTTTTGAAGTTCAAAGCATACAACTTAAGATGTTTTGTGCTGTTTCTAAGATCAAGTTGCTGATGTATGCTATCTTTAACAAAAAATTGAGCAAAATTGTTGTTTTCGGGTAATTGAGATTGTTTTTAAGTTGAATGCCAGTGGTTTTATGGTTGTGTGCTAGATTTTAGTTTTTATTTCTTTTACTAGTGGGTATTGCACATGCAACACATGTATAATAATGTTATATATGCTCCCTCATCATCTTGTGTGCCCTTGTATTTACTTGTTGAACTAATACCCTTCTAACATTCAGCTTGCAAAGAAGTACCATCTAGTGCAAATAAGAAAAGTTTCAAGAGATAAGAGATGCGTATGAGGTTTGTGCACGGGATGACTAGTTATGTAGTGCTTATTTGTCCTATTTTTCATTGTTTCTGTTCTCTCATAATATTGAATATTATGGAATAGTGTTGTAAAAGCTTTGTATTTGTGCTTTTCTATTAGTTCAATAATTTAATTGCATCTCCTTTGAAAGGTAATTGCAGACATTACGAGATCCTGAAAATAGAGCACAATATGATGCAGAGGGGTTTAGGGAGGCTTATCAAGACGATTTCTCTGACTCATTCCATAGAATTTTCTCTCAGGTACTTACTACATATCATTTTTTTCTTTTTCTTTTTTATCTTTTGGGTACTTTTTTCGCTGCTTTGTTCTTATGCAATCTATAACATAGAAATGTTGAATGCTTTCACAGATCTTTGAACATGAGAATGTAACCTTTACAACTGATATACAAGTTAACTTGTTGTCCTTAAATTGACAAAAGTTGCCTTGGGTAGTTTCTTAGATGTGCCATGTCTTGGTCCCCACATCGAGATTTTTTTTTTTTTATATACCTTTCTTGTAATTTTGTAGGTGGAACTATCACTCTCTTTTTCTGAAGCTACAAAAGGATGCACAAAACATCTCTCTTTTGATGCACATATTCCCTACAATTCTTGTTGTGAGTAAAACTGAACTCCTTTAACTTAGTACAATTTTGTTTTGACTTTTAGGAGCACAAGCAGATCTACCGTCAACAACACCTGTTAGGATGTTACATTGGCCACTCCAGGGTTTGAATGTATACAATATAATGTTAAGCAAGCACACAGGCAACACACTGGGAATATGTATTCCGGGATCATATTGACGTCAATGTTTTTTTCGAAGAGACCACCGAATTTGATTCCCTTTATTGACTCACCATTGTTCATTTCTAGATTTATTCCAGTAATTGAGTAAAGATCACTAGTTCACCATTAGGTTGCCTGTTGTGTTTGTGTATATTTTGTTGATCCTTATTAGCATCATTCTCATGGCCAGTTCCATGGCATACTAGCAAGGTTTTATCTCTTCATTTGGATAATCAGTTCTAGCCAATACAATTCGTCTTAACCTACCCACATTAGAGCCATATCTTGTTATTCATCATGGGCTGCCTCTCACTATTCACGATTCAAATAGATTGATTTCCATTGTTCCCTTTTCTATGTGAGATGCAGATGGAAGAACAGGTATTCCTTTTATTTTTTGTTCTAAATTTACAATAGCTTCTTTGTCATCATTAGCTTGCTTTTATTACTTGTTATTTTCCAGTTGCCCAATTATTTACACGGTTGTCTGCATTGGTACATGAGGAATGCGAAGGCTCCTCTTGAGCAGGTGCATATGTGACATGTGTGTGGCATCCAGTCCATTTATCAGGTACACCACAGCAAGTATGTGCAGTGGCCTGAAAATCAGTCTAGTCAGGTCATCAATTAGGATGCGTTTACATAAAAGTGGATAGTTAAAAACTGACTTGATCTATTGGGCCACAAGGCATGCACCATGGATGGGACCTACATGATGAACAGTTGAGATCTTGCATGTGCATGTTGGCACTTGCATGGGGAGTTGGATTTGAGATCCTACACTTGCAAATGGATTTAGCATGGTTCTTTATTCATGTGTTTAGTGAATGTTACATTTGAATCCTAAGGATAACATTCTTTGTGAAATGATTTTTTATTGTAGTCTTGGTGATCTAGCAGCCCTAGAATTTATAGTTGGTTCGTGGGTATCCAAAGAGGATATTTCTACAAGCACGATATGTTTATTTGATTGTCTTAATTCCAGGTCTTACTTCCATCAATATGATTCACTCACTCTACTAGAAATTATGCATCGGTGTTCTTTCACCATTCTTTGAAATGCATAGCTAGACTATAAGAACTAAGAGTGCAAATTCCTACACAGTTAGGATCATATTCATGCTCGTGACAAATTTGAAATCTGAATATCTTATATCACATAAGAGAATTACACAGACTGTAGCAAGAACTGTGATAACTATTTGATTCCATTTAAATGTTTATGTGATAGGTTGGTTCGGTATGCCATGCATGTGCTTTTCTATTGTGTAGACTTACCTTCTCAAATAGGTTGGTTCGTTCAGGGCTTTTGAGAAATGGGTATATCTAGAAATGGATGTGCGTGTGATAAATCTACACAATAGAAAAGAAAGAAATATATCATCCAAATTCAATGGATGATATATTATATATTTCATTTAAAAAAATTAATGAGAATAGCCGACGGCTAAAAACCGTCGAAAATGCCATCGGTTTTGGTCGTCACTCTTACTGTTGAAAACACCAACGGTTTTAATCCGTCAGCAAGCATCGCTGACACATTCTTTGCCGACGGATCTTGTGACGGTTAAAATCCGTCGATGAAGGTCATTGCCGACTATTTTTAACTGTTGGCATTACCCTGTTTTCTGATAATGACGAGATGCGGCGACGGCGAGGTCGTAATGGCACAGGTCTCGGGTCGAGCTAACTCAAGTTTATAGGATGGGACTTAGGGTCGCGTGCAAATGAAATCTACAAGTTGCGGGTCACCGAAATTTAATCGAGAGAACCGTGGGATCCTACGGAACGGAAGGGTCACTAGGACATGGGCCTGACACCCAGGGTTTTGTATCCAGCAAACATTTGTGTTTTCCCTTCATCCAGGTCATGTGAGACCTTATGAAAAGATTTGATGCCATATGAACATCACGTGGGGCCTACAAAGCTTTCAATGGAGGGCATTCACTATCCCTACTGTTCCTGCAGTGTGGTCCACCTGAGATCCGGATCAGCTTCATTTTTTCCCCAGGCCCTAAAATAAGCTAGAAAAATGGATGGTTGTCATGGATGAAACATACACATCATGGTGGGTCCCACGAGGTGGGCCACCTGCCTGGCAACGTCTGGGGCTATGGAGGTTCCCAACCCCCACAGTTCCTTGCGGTGTGGTCCACCTGGGACGTGGATAGCCTGATTTTTGGGCTTGTTGCCAAAATGATCTGGAAAATCGGATGAATGGTATGGATTAAGTCTGCCCAAAGCGGGCTTCTGTCCAGCAACGTCCCCCAGACACTGGGCAGCAGGCGTCCCTTTTTTGTATTTTTTTATTTGTTTCTAGCAAGTGGGGCTCACATAAGGGCAATCTATTCTGTCTATCAGGTTCCCCAGCTCATGGCGGGTCTAATGAGTCCAACTTTGGACATGTTTGGATGCATGGAAACGTCATAATGAGCTTAAAAAGGTTTTAAGTGTAGGTTTCACTGTCACCACTATTTTTGAGGTTGTGGTCCACCAGAGATCTTGATCAGCTTCAATTTCCTGGCTCATGCCCTAAAATGATCTAAATAATCATACGGACAGTGTGGATTAAACACATACATCATGTCGGGTCCCACGAGTGGGGACCCCACTCCCTACCGCCTTTACATGCAGTCTTGACGTGGGGTTCCTAGCCCCACTACTCCTTGCGGTGTGGTACAACTGAGTTGTGGATCGGCCTAATATTTGGGTTCACGTCCTAAAATGAGTTGCCAAAATATATGGATGGTGTGGATTAAACAAATACATCATGGCGTGTCCCACGAGTGGGGACCCCGCTCCCCACGTCCTGTCCCAGCCCCACTGATCCTTGCGTGTGGATGAAAGAAATGCACCACGGTGGGTCCAGTAATGGGCCCCACCTTGTTACCCCTTGAGGAAGGCAGTAGTGTCAACTGCTGGGCGCTAACAGCAGTAGCTGCCAGGGACACTGTTTACACGCCAGCGGCAGCAACTGCTATGCTTCTTTTTTTTTGCACAGCAGGTGGGGTTCACATCAGGGATCCACTCCATCCATCAGGTTGGTCAGGTCACGATGGGACCAGGAAGCTTGGGATCAAGTTGATCTTTGATTATCCCCTTATCCAGATATGTGGGACATTAACAACAGGTTAGATGGTAAATGAGCATCATGGTGGACCACACAAGGTGGTCCACTTATGGGTCCTACTTCAATCACAATGAAAGGAAAGGAAAGTAGGAGAGGAAAATGGCCAACAAGGTGGGCCCCGTCACTATGGGGCTCATTATAACCATCACAAAAAATACATGAAAATTAAGAAAATGGCTAACAAGGTAGGTCTCACCCCTGTGGGCCTACTAAAATCAATGAAAATTAAGAAAATAGGAGGGACTCTTCCCTTGCACTCACAATGTTGGATGAACGGTCAAATTGGGCTGAAACTATGATTGGACGGTCCACCGAGCTCCCCTACTTCTTCATAAGCTCCCTCTCTATTTTCATCTCAATCTCTCTAATCTCTCCCTCTCACTCAAATTTATCTCTAATCTTTTTTTATTTTTCTCTCACTCTCTCTTGATCTTTAATCTCTCCCTCTAATCTCTCTAATCTCACCTTCTTTTTCTCTAATATATTTTCTTCTCACTATCTCTTTCTAGGGAAAATGGTGGAAATGAGAGAGGTTTGGGGCTTTGTGGTAGAACTTTTAGAATAGAGAGGGAAGAGGGAAAAGAAGTAAGGATAGGAGGGGGAGAGGGAAAGAAAGAGGAGGGTGGATTAGCATGGGCTAACATGGCAAGGGCATGGACTCTCATGCCCCTGAAGAGAGAGGGGAATGGGTTGAGCATGGTCTTGGTTGACTAATGGGGAGAGGGAGAGAGAGGAGTACGGTGCAGGGGTAGTCTTGGTAGTTTAGGGCGAGTATGGGGTTTTGTAGGGATAGTTTGGTCTTTTGACCTAAGGTAGGTGCGGAGGATATGGGTGAGGATGAGGGGTAGTTTAGGGTTTTAGGAATGTTACTTTTAAAGATTCCTTACTAAATTCTCTAACTGAGCCCCATGCCACACATGCGTAGCGTGGCCTACCTCAATTTGCACACATATAAGCATCTTTTATATGGGGTTTCACAACAAGGCGTGCAGGACATAAATAGGGCCACGATCAAAACTTGCTGATATGGTCCGCCTAGGACATGTCGATGTCGAAATTGAAGCGTGGGGTCGATTAAGCGGGGTATGGTCCTTACGAGAGTGTTATTCATCTAGCATTGAATTAGGTGTATTATGCAAGAACCAAGCACATTGACATGAGGTTTCACAAGATACGTGAACAAATTACTTCAGGAGAGATTTAGTTTAAGAAGATTCATACATATGAGAATGCCGCGGACATGTTGACAAAGTCGGTGACCACGGACAAGTTCAAGACCTCTTTGGGCTTTGATCAATCTCACTAGTCATTGATGAGATTAGGCACCCTTGCACAGGGGTGCGGATGGAGCTGCGTTCCAAGTGAAGAGTGTAGGAAGCGATCTACACTCAAGGTGGATGCGAGCACGGGAGATCTTCAGAGTGACTTGGAAAAATACAAGTGAAGGTAGAGATTGTCGAGCGAATGCTTTATTTATTTCTTCTCAACATGGAGCAGCATGGAGCAACTCTAGTTTTACAAATGCATCAAACTCTAGTTTTACAAATGCTTTATTTATTTCTTTGAATGCAACCCTATGAGCAACAATTTTAGATGTTACAACTCCAACTTCTTTCCTTCAATGAAACCATTTTCCCAAGTTTCGCTTAGAAAGACTCAAGACATTTTATAAATAAGGTTAGCAAGGCCTATTCTCACTTCATGCAAGTGTACCACAAATATGAAGGATCAATCAATCATGAAGAACATACGACCTTCTTATTATTTTGAATCTGCTAACATTTACAGTGTGAATGCTTTTTGGATCACAAATGAGTATGTTCAACTGGCCGATGTGCTTACAAAAGGTCAAAAAATTGCTCTGGTATCTTTTGTAGTCGGCCACCTATACAGAGGTATTTTTGAAATCACCACCTAAGGTTTATATCTTTGAGAAGACCATTGTGGCTTCTTCAGATGTGGATATATGGATATTTTTGTCGTTTCCTTGTATATGTCCCCATTCATTCTGATGTTGTCTATTCTTCATATAGTTAGCATGTCATCAATTCTCCCGAGGAGATCCATACATTTTCTGTCTATATGGACTCATTATTCTTTTCTTTGAACAGAGGTAAATGGAGATCGTCGTTCACTCCTTTTCATGATAAGGAGTTTGGCCAATACGAGAGTGACGATGATCAGGAGGCCGCCTCTCAAATGCATCTCGCTTGGGAGAGAAACCTCATTTGTTGGGATCTCCCTTATGACAGTACGATTGACACTAGCAAAAATGCTAAAGATGGAATCGAGCAATACTGTCTAAACTTGCTCACCCATCAGTTTGGTATAGTCTAGTGCATTATCCGTCCATTCACTCAAACATCATGTAACCAACCTCTCTTCACTTGGTCAATTGCCG
This sequence comes from Magnolia kwangsiensis, assembly GCA_037074715.1. Lineage (NCBI taxonomy): Eukaryota > Viridiplantae > Streptophyta > Magnoliopsida > Magnoliales > Magnoliaceae > Magnolia > Magnolia kwangsiensis. Next base: position 28,257,350 of record CM073579.1, read on the forward strand.
ATAGAATTGATCTCTATCATTCTCTTAACTCTACCTTTTAGTCGGCCAGTTTAACTCTCAATCTTTCCATCTAACCAAATCAACCTCAAGTAATGGACACTTTCACCACTTGGTATGAGTGTCATTATAAAAAGCTGGTTAATAAGTCTCCTCAAGCTATCATAGCCCAACTTTCTTCTTCTACGGAGCTTCGAGGAAAGAAAAGATCAACACCTTAATCGACAACGATTCCTAGCCAAAAAATGAATAAACCAAAGACAAAAATCAATTGCTACCTCCACCCCGCAAGCTTCATCAACTGAGACGGTTCCTCAACCAAAGCACCAAAAAGCTATGGTGAAGGCACCTATTGCTCCAATATCTCCATCGACTCGACTGTCTCCTCCGGCTCCAAAGAAGATCCTTGACTTAAGAACTCCTCTCGGCCCACTTACACATCCTCCTACTTTAGTCTTCAAATGCTCCAATCCACCTCCTTAGTCAACCATAGTGAATTGGTCGCTGCCAACCTCATCTAAGGGACAATGACAATCAAGTAATTTCTCAGCCGAAGTTGTATCATCGTTTGAAAAATACTTCAAACTCAAATATTAGGCAAGGCTCTATGTTAAAGACTATTATAAAGAAATCGAAGAAGGTTCGAAACATCACCAAGAAGCTCACTATATGTCATGCCTCAACATTCGGTACCCTAATAAGATATTCGAGACCCAAATCCCAAGTTCGTGAGTTTTAATAAATTAATATTCATTACAATCCACATAATTCCATCAAATTTCATCGATATTTAGAGTCATCTAAAAGGAAAATACTGTTAAAATAATATAATATTTACTAAATTCAACTCTCTTGATAGTTTTCTTTTCTACATCGAAATTTGGAATTTAAACTAAACCTTAAAAAAAAAAAAAAAAAAAAAAAAAAAAAAATTTAAACTAAACTTAATTTTTTTAAAAAATAAAAACTAATAGTAGAGGCTCGCTTGCTCGTAGCATTCCAACTCTATACTTGTATATTTTTTTATAGTAGGGTGAGCATAACAGCTCAGTAAGATCAGTTCTTACCCAAAATTTAAAATGTTCAGATTATATCAAATTTTTATAAACAAGAGAAATAAACAGAATACTAGTAATAAAAGAATATGAATTTAAGCACTAGAATCGTAAATATGTTATGCATATGAAACTTTACATGAATTCTCATATAAAAAAATTTGTCATCTCTTTCTACATTATACATTAGCTTGTATAATACTCATTGCATTAATACTCATGCACCGGTACTTCATGGTGAGGGACCCATTTATACATTAGCTTATCAGACTACTACTCTAGTTGTACCTCTGATGTATGTCTGCGCACACAATTGTGCTCATATGTTGTACACAAATGAGTTTCTAAAGGATTCAGTGGGTAATAGGATTTTTTCACTCAAGGGACAGAATCGCCCTACTTGTTGGCTTTAGGGTCTTCCACTCAAGGGACACGATCATCCTACTAGACTACGTTACATCCAACATATTAATATTAATGCTCAATGAATATTAGACATACATGTAAGATGAATAATTGTTTCACAATTGAAAATATCAACATAAAGCTATCATGGATTTATTCACGTGCGTTTACTACATTTAAAAATTATTATAAGAATCAATAATTATTGAATTATCAAAATATCAATAATATAAAATTTTATTTCTAATTAATAATTCTAGATATAATTTCATCGAAACTTTAATAATTAAAATACTTAAATAAAATATTTTTTTACTATTATTAAATTTAGAAATTATTGAGATTTGATAATGTATAAGAAATTTTATTAAATTCTAACTTTAATTAAATCAATTTTTTTTACTTAAATAATATTAAATATAATAAATTATATTAACATAAAACAAATTATTTTTATTTTTATTCACTAAATTCTAAAATTTAAAATTTATTTTAATTATAACATAAACTTAACAAATAATTTTTTTTATGGTTCTGATATTAAATTAAAATTTAATAAATTTATATAAATCAAGTATTTTTACAATTAAAGAATTAATTTATGTTTAAATTTAACTTTGAATGAAATTAATTTAAATCAATCAAATTATAATCTAATTTATTTAATAAATTCAAAAACTGATGAATTTGATTATTTTAATAATAAAATTTATTAAAATTTTTAATTTCTAAAACTTTATAGTTAAAATTATATTAAAAAAATCAAATTATACTTTTAATAATTTATTAAGTTATATTATATTCTAAGCAAATTAAGATTCATTTTTTATATATAATTTGAATATTAAATTAAAATTGAATCAAACCGATTTAAGTTAATAATTGTTTCAAGGTATATTTCAAAATTTCAACAATTAAGCTAAATAATTAAATAAATTTTAAATAAAAATGATCAATCACATCAATAATTAATTTAAGCAATATAACTATTAAAATTAGGAATAAGATGATATAATAATAGGGTGAAACTTTTAAACTTTAGGTTGATATCGCCTACCTGATTTGAAGTGCTGGACCAAACCTTATGGAGTACAAATCCGACATATACGCTCAATGTGCACAATGTCTAAAATTGAGTCTTGACTAACTCGCGCCTATGTACCATGCACACACTGACTATTATTTTATGATTCTAAGAATGGACCCACACATGTCATAAGCTCATGGCTAAACTCCTATTTATAGGACCTATGCCATAAATGTTTTCATGCATGTGCTTCATATGTGAAGCAAAATACAATAGATAACATTAACTACAAATGAGGTTTTTTTTTTTAAAACCAAATTTAATATGTTTTTTTTTCATGCATGAAGAGAAAAATAAAAAATAAATTTAAAAACTCCTAACTTAAATATTAATTCAATACTACATTTAATTCTAACACTAAAAAGTTTCAACCTACGTAAACACCTCTCATACTAATACATCTACATCTATCTAAAATAATGTGCACATAAGTAATATTTGAAGTTAGAATAGCGCTCATTAGATGTACGCTTAGATGGTTCGGATAATGAAAGGTTTAGATTTCTATATGGGCACTCCACATGGCAGATTCCAATTCAACAGTCCAGACGATACAGTTCGCCACTGGATGGTTTTGATTAGTTAAACTATCTGTTGGGAAGTAGGTTAGGGATTGAACTCTTTGAATGATTTAGATTGATGTGAGGATACATTGGCTAATTGATAAAGGTGAGTATACTGAGATTTGAATGGTCCAGATGGGTAGAGTGTGTGGAATTCTAACATTATTTATGTTTGTCTAAAATAAAAATAAAAAATTTATTATATTCATTTATTTCTTCTCTTTTTCACATGAGTGTCACATGTGTGCGACATGTGAAGAGTGTATAGTGTGTGTGGTTTGATTTGGTGCTTGCATGCATGCATGGATTGGTTAAATTTTATCTAGGTCATTACACTATAATAAATTGTAGAATAAATGGTGGCAGGATAGAGAAAAATTAAACAATCACGATCTTCCATTCAATGAGAAATATCTTACCCATTATAACCCCAATCCGCCATCATTCCCCACTTCTACTCAAGCAATGGCAATGGTTATAAAAAAAACCCTCAATCTATGGATAGATGATTCGTCACCTTCGTTGTCCATTCTAATTTAGGTGGATGTTGTTTTCACTCGTATAACTGCTCTAAGACTTTTACCTCATTTTTTGCTAACTCTATCTTTCTTTGTAGTTACTTAAGAATTATTGACCGCAGAAAAAAAAAAATCTTTGTGGTGCAACCGCAATAGTAACTCCAACTAGCGACCAATGTTCCCAAGATTACTGACATGCAAACTATTGACTTTGAAGGAACCATCAACAACGAGGTTCTTCCTTCTCATACTTCTCCTGAAGCTACAACTCTCATCATAAAGTCTGAGTACATGGTTGACATTTCTCAGACGTCAATCACTGTCATTGACCAAGAAGATGAAGAAGAATACGAGCCTCCCCTAAGTGTCACTCATTAAGGCTCAAATAGAGAATCGTGCCCTCGACCTATCCTTTTATCTATTCAGCAGCTACTTTTAACCATAAAATCTCTTCCTTTAAACATCGAAGAGTCTCTTTAATCAGATGTGACACATGAGATGATCATTTATGATCAGGTAGCAGGGGAGATCTCTACGATTGATAACCCTCTGCCTTGCTCAACACCAATACCCATACTAGATCTGATGATTATTGATGATGCCTCAACCTCCTTTACAACAAGTGAAGATTCTCTTCTAGTTAAAGACATCATCTCTACCCTCCAACAAGCTCTTGTTGACAATATCAACGTGACAAAGCCCCCTGCATTCTTAACCAAAATATAGTGTCTCAAGGAAAAACTTTGAACCCTTGTGCATTCAAGGTCGTCTGGGACTATGTCTGTCAAGATGATCGATAGGCTTACCTAGCTAATCGATTAATAGCGGGCCTTCTCTTGTTCGGATGAGAGTCTTATGGTCAAACTGCCGACCCTTAGGGGTTTCGTAGAATGCATTAAAGAAAAATATGAGCTTTGCACCATTATCAGTTGTTTTGAGGTTGAGCACTTAACAACAGAATCTTAAATGGCTATGAGAAATAATATTGTCGATAAATTATCAGCCTGCCACATAGATTTGCAGACATCTGATGCCAAGTTGGAGGAAATGAGCTTACGGATTATTACTCTAGAGGCAGAGCTGATGACGTTCAAGAGAAATTTTGAAGAGAGGAGCATTGAATGTAATCGATAGAAGAAAACGGTCGAGGACTTGGCCGCGTCCGCCAAAGCTCAAATGGAGGTTATTGGCCAGGTTTGTCAAGAGGTCAACAAATACGAACTCATTTTGTGCAAGGTGAAAGGTCAACTGGAGGAGGTCGAAGTGAAGATTTAGTAGTTTTGTTATTTTGAATTGTAAATTTTTATCCTCTGTATTATAATAGTTAATCAATAAAATCGGTCGACAAGCCTTCTTTCATTATTGGTCGCTTTACTTAGTGCTTTTCTTCTTTTCTATTTCCTTATAACCAACTGATGACATGACATCTGAAATTCAAATAGTTTTACATGATCCTCCGAAATAATAGTCGTGACAGTTGCACGTTCCTACTTTCCTAGTATACAAAGCATCCTTACCTGTCATAACTGCATCAAACATGGGTTCCGCAAATCGCCTATTTAAATCGCCAGGGACCCCAATCTGAATTCACACTAAAATCCAAGTAAACTCGCCAACTCCTTGATTTTGTAACCATGGTTTCCAACCCAAGCTCTCTTCCCCCTCCTCAATGGTGCAAAGAGTTATTTGAAGGAGATTCTTGACTGGGGTTGACTTCAGCCAATCTTTACTGCTCTTTAATGTTGATTTCTTCATCTGGGAAGCCTCAGAGGCTGTCAAATTAGATGTTATGTTGGAAGAGCTTTTAAAAGTACTAAAGTGTTTATATTTCCTTGGGAACCGCTACTTTCAACTTATCTTTGAGTCCACGTAACTTGCCGAATATCTAAAGAAACAGGCTACAACTAGAGAGGATTCCCTGCCAGTCAATGAGGCCTACAAACTAGCATGGAATGACCGATTACAGTGGAACCTGATTCACCAATTTAACCATACCATGCTCCATGTGTTGCAAGCACAGTGTACCAAGCTGTTGGAGGACATCAAGGAGAAAAAGCGTTCCTACCTTCCTAAGGACCATGTTGTCCCAGAGGATCTCTTCTCCTTCATCGATTCACAAATTGCTGCCTACCAAGCTCGGTCGGAGATAAGCCTGGCTAGGAAAAGAGAGGCCGAGAACTGGGTCTCTTCGCATGTCTGCTGCATCGACCAGCTCCTGCATTTCCTGATCATCCTTGCAGAGAAATGAGCTAATTGGAAATTGCAACAGGAATAAGTGGAGGTCAAGAAACAGCAAATCCTTAAGGAGTTCAAGGAAATAAAGGCAAAGAATGCCTGAACTATTTGGTTGTTCTGTTTTTCTCTTCTTCTTTTTTTCTTTCTTTTTTCTTTTCCTACTTTCACGCACTTATGTAATGCGGCCGATGGTCAGCTTGCCTTTGAATAAACTTTACCTTTATCATTTTTCTTGTTGTTCACGTACTTGCCAAGTTTTATTTTGCTCTATTGGGGGCCTTGCACAAAACTTTAGGATCTAGCCCTCTAGAACAAATCAAAATTATGGAATAATAATGCAATAAAAATAAATCAAAGCACAGACCACACCACACAAGAGATTTTTACGCGGAAAACCCTCAAAGAGGTAAAAATCATGGGACCTCATCCAAATCAACAATCCACTATGAAGTAGAACATTACAACTGATCACAAGCACACCTTGTTATGATCAAACCTTCATCACTCATGTAGGATTGGATAAACAGTAAGAGATAAATAAAATGGAGAGATCTCACCGATTATAAGGACGTAGAAGCGCTGAGATGTTGATTGCACTGTAGATCACCTCCACGAGCATAACCTCCCTTCTACAAGCTTCCTCTTTCTCTCTCTCACCTTTAATAGCCTTCTTGTATTTTTATCCACCTAGAAAAACCCTAGGGACCCCTATTTATAGTTTTAGGAAACTCCTTTTCGCATCCCAGTTGCGAAAGGACTTACGAAATGAAATCAGCGTAAAATCACGGAATGAATCTGCGTAATTATAACTGATCGTGCACCACCCATGACCGATTGAGCGCCACCTACAACCGGTCGAGACCCTCCTACGACCGGTCGAGCACCCCAGAGAAAAATAGTCAAAACTCGTTGGACTTTGAGTTGAGTTACGACTCGACTCCACGACTGGTCGAACACCAGCCCACGACTGATCTTGCAGGGCTCACGACCGGTCGACAACGGGTCAAAAAACTCCATCAAATCCCTCCCTTTTTGACCCAGGAGGGATTTACCTTCTTCAAGTCAGCCTAATTTCTACAAACCTCAAACTTGCCCTTGAGCAAAGCCTTGGTCATCATGTCTGACCCATTATTGTCCATGTGGACCTTCTCAAGCTGTAACACCTTCTGTTCTAAAGTATCCCTGATCCAGTGATATCGAATCTCTATGTGCTTAGACTTGAAATGCTTACTTGGATTCTTGCTCAAGTGTATAACACTCTGACTATCGTAATAAACCATGTGCTGCTCCTGCTTCAGGCTAAGTTCCTGTAGGAAACTCTTCATCCAAAGCATCTATTTACATGCCTCTGTGACTGCAATGTACTCAGCCTCTGTCATCGATAATGCTACAATCCTCTGTAGCTTGCTCTACTAAGAAACCGCTCCCCCTGCTAACGTGAACATGAACCCCGATGTAGACTTCCTGGAGTCTATGTCACCTGTCATATCTACATCTGTGTAGCCTTTTAGCACAGGTTTACCGTCACCATAGCATATGCTCAACCTGGATGAGCCTCTTAGATACCGCAGTATCCATTTCACCGCTGCACAATACTCTTTGCCAAGATTGACAAGATTCTGACTGACAACACTAACCGCATATGCTATGTCTGGGCATGCAGATACCATAACATACATCAAACTTTCTATAGTTGATGCATAGGGTATCTTCTGCATCTCTTCTACCTCTACTTTCGTCTTGGAACATTGCCTGTCGTTCAATCTGAAGTGACTATCTATTGGAGTACTGACTGGCTTCGCTGCATTCATATTGAACTGTTCTACGACTTTCTCAATATACTGCTCTTGTGATAACCAAAGCTTCCTGCTACTTCTGTTACGGGTTATTTCCATTCCTAGGATCTGTTTAGCCGGGCCCAAGTCTTTTATCGTATAAGACTTGTCCAACTCCTGTTTCAACCTGTCAATCTTCTTGATATCTTTTCCCATGATGAGCATGTCATCAACATATAACAACAGAACTAAAAAATCATCATCTGAGAACTTGCACGTGAACACGTAGTGGTCCGACTCCATTCTATCATACCCATGCTGTAACATGAACAAATCGAACTTCTTGTACCATTACCGTGGAACTTGTTTCAGCCTATACAAGCTCTTCCTCAGCCTACACACCATATGCTCCTTACAGTTTTAATGTCTAACTACTCTATCTCCAGATCCATGCTGTCGTCAACCAAGTAACACCTGTATGGATGTCATCTTCACCACTGGTGAGAATATCTCCTCGAAGTCTATGCCTTTCCTCTGACCGAACCCTTTTACCACAAGTCTAGCTTTGAACCTCGTCTGTGAATTCTTCTACTCAACCTTCTTTCTGAATACTCACTTGTTGCTCAAAGCTTTCTTACCCTTAGGCAGTTTCACCATATCATAGGTGTAGTTCTTATGTAAGGATTTCATCTCCTCTTCCATAACTTTCAACCACTCCTCCTCATGCTCGTTGGCTAGGGCCTCAGAATAGTCTTCTGGATCTCCCCCATCGATCATCATAATGTACTTATGTGGTGAGTACCTCTTGGACGGTTGTTTGTCCCTAAATGACCTCCTCACCTATGGCTCAACAAGTGAATCAAGTGGGGGCTGCTCCCCCATTCCATCTTCTGTAGGAACTTCCTCGTCCTCTGCACCTTTTTGTATTCCCCTGTCATTAAGTACCGTGGGAGGAATAATTGGATCCATATCTTTTAGCTTACCTGAACTAGGCTGGTTTTTCTTTGGCTTACTAATGTCTTCTATACATTGATCTTCAAAGAAAACCACATCTTTGCTCCTGATGAGCTTCCTCTTGGTCGTATCCCACAATTTGTAACTAAACTTTTCATCATCGTACCCCAAGAACACACACTACTTGATCTTCATATCGAGCTTGGACCTCTCGTCCTTTGGTACGTGAACGGATGTCCTGCATCCAAACACCCCGAGATGACTGTAAGATGGATCTTGTCCAGTCTACACCTTCTTAGGTACTTCTCCATTCAATGGGGTTGATAGAGACCTGTTTATCAGATACACAACCGTGTGCATTGCTTCTCTCCAGAACATCTTCGGTAACTTCGCATGTGATAACATACATCTGATTCTCTCAACAATGGTGCGATTCATTTGCCCATCTACACCATTATGTTGGGGGTCTTGGAAACCATCTGTTCATGCCGTATACCCAAGGACTTGCAGTACTCATGAAAGTTACTAATATATTCACCATCATTGTCAATTGATGTACTTCAATGATCTACCTATCTCTCTCTCGACCATATCATGAAACATTTTAAACACACCAAAGACCTCGTCCTTGGATTTCAAAGCATAAACCCAAACCCTCCTAGATGCATTATCTATAAAAGTAACAAAATACAATACCCCACCCAAGGTTTTTATCCTCATAGGACCACAAACATCAGAATAAACCAAATCTAATGTATGCACTTTATTAACATGAGAAGTAGTTTTAATAAATGAAACTCTATGTTGTTTTCCTGATAAATAGTCAAGACAGGTTTTGAGAGGTGTACCTGTCACGTCTAGAAGGAGCCGCTTCCTTACTAGTAGCTGAAGTCATTTTTCACTCATGTGACATAGACGCCCGTGCCACACTTCAATAGCTGAATCTTCCACTACGTTTAACCCACCTTTGCATACATTGACACTTGCCTTGTATAGGGTGCAACACCTCTTTTCTCTGGCTGTGATTAATGAACCCTTGATGAGCTTCTAGCACCCACCAGCAAACCGGCTTTCATAGTCATCATCATCCAACCTTCTCGTCAACAGCAAGTTGAGGCGAAGGTCTGCGATATGCCTCACATCTCTAAGAACCAATGTGCAACCCAAATCGGTCTACACACAAATATCGCCAACCCCTATGATTTTCGATACACCAGAATTTTCCATCTTCACAGTCTCATAGTCACTTGACTTATAGCTTGTGATGGAATCTCTACGTGGAGTCACATGAAAAGAGGTCCTCGAGTCTATCACCCAGTTAGTGTCCTAACACATAGCTGTGATACATACATTATGATCTGCAAAAAGAATAACTACAATGTCGTCATCTGAAGCGACCGTAGTGGAATTTGATTCATCTTCCTTCTCTTTTTCTTTTCCTTTCTTGTCATTCTTCTTACCACGACATTCATGCTTGTAGTGGCCCTTCTTACCATAGTTTCAGCAATCAACATCTTTTCTATTACTCGACTTGCCTTTTGATTTATCTCGGGCCTTCTCGCCCTTCCTTTTCTTTCTTCTCCCCCGTTCATGTGTCACAAGGGCCTCTTGCTGAGTAGACCCTTGAGACTTCCTCCTTGTCTCCTCATTAAAGAGACAGCTAGTCACCTGTTCCATGGATATCTTTTCATCTGGTGCGGAGTTACTTAGAGACACCACTAATGTCTTCCAACTGTCAGGTAACGAACTGAACAATAGTAAAGCCTGTAATTCATCATCCAGGACCATCTTTATGGTGGAGAGCTGGTTCACTATATTGCTGACCTCATTCATGTGCTTGACCACAGAACCACCATTCTTGAACTTAAGATTCACAAGTCGTCTTATCAGAAAAATCTTATTACTGGCTATCTTCCTCTCATACAACCCTTCTAGTTTCAGCCATAGGCTAGCAGCTGAGGTCTCTGTAGACACATGGTGGAACACAGAATCATCCAGCCATTGTCTAATAAATCTCATTGCCTTTTGGTGCATCTTATTCCATTCATCATCAGACATATCCTTAGATTTTGCTGATATGCCTAAAATTGGAGAATATAGGTCATTGCAATAAAGAAATTCCTTCACCTTAGCCTTCCATATGGTCTAGTTAGAACCATTGAAGCTGATCATCTTTGATGAGCCACTTCCATAATTCCAAACCGATCCTACCCATTCAATGAACTTGGCTCTGATACCACTTTGTTGGGGGCCTTGCAAAAAATGTTAGGATTTAGCCCTCCAGAACAAACCAGAATTATGGAATAATAATGCAATGAAAATAAATCAAAGCACAAACCACACCACACAAGAGATTTTTACGTGAAAAACTCTCAAAGAGATAAAAACCACGGGACCTCGTCCAGATAAACAATCCACTATGAAATGAAACGTTACAACCGACCATAAGCACACCTTACTATGATCAAACCTTCATCACTCACGTAGGAGTGGATAAACAGTAAGAGAAATAAAGAAAATGGAGAGATCTTACCGATTACGAGGACGTAGAAGCGCTGAGATGTTGATTGCACTATAGATCACCTCCATGAGCATAACCTCCCTTCTATAAGCTTTCTCTCTCTCTCTCACACCTTTGATAACCTTCTTGTATTTTTCATCCACCTAGAAAAATCCTAAGGATCCTTATTTATAGTTTTAGAAAACTCTTTTTCGCATCCCAATTGCGAAAGGACTTGTAAAACGAAATCTGTACAAAATCGTGGAACCGGTTGTGCTCCACCCATGACCAGTCGAGCTCCACCCATGACCGGTCGAGCGACACCTACAACCAGTCGAGACCCTCCTACGACCGGTCGAACACCCCAGAGAAAAATAGTCCAAACTCACTGGACTTTGAGTCGAGTTACAACTTGACTCCATGACTGGTCAAACACCGGCCCACGACCAGTCGTGCAGGGCTCACGACCGGTCGACGACGGGTCAAAAAACCCCATCGTGCTCTTCATCATAGAATGTAATATTCTTCATCAAGTCGTCATTCTAGGATATCACTTATTAGTCTTATCACTTTAATTGGTCATGACTTAAGATATTCAAAGTGATCGACCGACTTTAACCTTTCACTACTATAACAAAGGGCTCATTGAACTATTAACTTTATAGTTGGCCGATATGAAGCCATGATGTTGACTAACTTGTTAGTGATCCTCATCAACATGACTTTTTCTTCAAAACTCGGTCACACAACACTTAGTCTCTTTTTATAACTGCTTGCTGACTGGACCAAGGTGGATGGGGATTTGTGTGCCGCTTTATGAGGAATTCTCATTTCTTTTCGTTGCACATCCCTATCTTTTACTAACGGAACCGTCACCGCACTACCTACCTTGGGTATCCCAACCGTCGTGACTTACCCGATGCAAACATTAATTACTCCTAATGTGCTTATAAAAGCATTATTCATCCCCAAATTTTCATTGCGCCTCCGACTTCTGCTCAATAATAAGATTTGAACTCCATGGCCTCCTCAATGTTCCATTCACAGTCACTGACTATCCTGAAGGAGATCTTCGAAGAGGGAATCGAATACTTTTCACATTCCCTTAACCTTCATAACATTTATTACTTTACTAGGGATGCCGCGGAAGTGGCCAAAACTTATGAACCTCTACGAGAAATCCTGGAGGTTCTTTCCACCCTGCAACGTCTTGGGAATATTTATTCCAAGGTTGACTCGGAACTACAACAATGTGCTTGCCCACTAAAAGAACATGCAGCCATTTGTGTTGATCCAAGACTCTTTCAGCCCACTATGATGCCGTGTGGAACGATCGATTGCACTACGCTCATCAGCATTGCTTTGATAGGGTGATGTTGTGATAGCTAGAAGCTCAATGCAACGATCTAGACATCGACCTCTAGGAATCCACATGTCTATATCCAAAACGAGATCATCCGGACTCCCAAGAGCTCTGGCTTTCATCGAGTCCTAGATAGAGTTCTATTGAACTCGTGAATAAGCTATTAGGTTCGATGAGCAAAAGGTCGAGCAAGAGGTTGGCGCAATCAACCGCCACCTTGACGTGGTGATAAACCTTCTTCACCAATCTACAGCTGAGCATATGTTATGTAGGAGTAAGCATGCGCAGGCTCGGGAGGCGAAGGAGTCGGCTCTTAAGGATTTTGAAGAGCTCAGGGTGGCTTGCACGTGAACTAGCCAATTGATGAATCATATCCCTGCTTGTACATATGCAATTAGGCGACCGATAAATTAAGGTCTTCTTCCTATAATAAAAAAATTAATTTTCTTCATTTTGCTGCCTGTGATATGATACTTTTTTATTCTTCCTCTTTTTGTGTTTATTATACCTGTAGTATGTTTTCAAGAATTGGCCATTAATCGGAGCCTTCACAACTTTTCCATTTATGTCTTGTAAGAGATAGGCTCCACCCTTGAGGACTTGAATGACAATATATGATCTATCCCACATGGGTAGCCATTTCTTACCCAAGGCATGATCTGTGTGCCGTATTGGCAACAGGACTTTCCAGACCTTATCTCCTTCCTCGAAGGATTTTTCTCTTACTCTCTTATTGTATGCTCAAGCAATTTTCGCTTTGTTGGTAACGATTAAATTAAGGGTTTTCATTCGAGTCTCGTTTAACCTTTTGAACTCAATCAACATCGCCTCTGTAAACTCGGGGGGAGTTAACTCGGCCTGATGTGCGATTCTCAAAGATGACATAGTAATTTTCAGGAGATACCACTGCATCATGTCCATATGTTAGTGTAAATGGACTCATCCCGGTACTAGTGCGAGGCAAGTTATGTATGTGTAGAGCACCTTAGACAGTTTTATGTGTCATTCACGAGAAATTTTTTTAATCATCTTCCTCAAGATGTTCTTAAGTACTTTATTGCTGGCCTCAGCCTGACCATTGGCCTGTGCATAATATGTCATTGAATGTAAAATTTTAATCCCATACTTATTAGCCATGACCTTCGCTTCCTTTGTTGAAAATGTTGTACCTCAGTCCATGGTGATTAATTCTAGAATCCTGAACTGATGAATGATATTACCTTCGATGAACTCAATGATTTCTCTATGGCCGACTCCTTTCATGGGTTTTTGCTTCTACCCATTTAGTGAAATATTCAATAGCCATGATGATAAATGAATCTATATCTGTTGAAGGTGGATGGATTTGACCTATCAGATCAATCGCCCATCCTTAGAAAGGCTAGGGTTGACGATTGAATGGATTTTGGTCACAGGCATGTGCTGAATCGGTCCATTTTTTGGCAAGCTTCACAACCATTAGCGTATCGGATGTAATCAGCCATCATTATCGATCAGAAATACCCATAACACTTAAGTGTGAGCCTTAATTTTCTTTTAGCCTAGTAAGCCCCATATAACACTTCATGAACCTAACCCATTGCCAATAAGGCTTCATTTTCAGCTAAACATTAAAGCAAAACTCCATCAATTCATTTTCAATACAGTTCATCATCAATCATGACATAATTAGTGTTCGATATCTTCACATCTCATCTGACCTTAATCCGTGGGTTTTGGAGATAACTCATGAGAGGAGCTCTCATATCGTCTTCTTCCATCTCAATCTGACATATCTCTATAATGATCTCCCTTTCAAAAATTGATGGTAAAGATTTCCTTTGAACGGTAATTGTCCTCTCGGCCGATCCCCCTAGGACATCGTGCTCTACAACTAACCATGTCATTTCATTGACATACATGTTATGATCCCTACTAATATACATTAGTTCTAATTCATCAAATCTATCCATCATTTGGGATCCCAAGGCATAGTATAGTAAAAGGGCTGCACTAGTACATTTGAAAAGTCTAATTTAACATATTTGCCCCCATAAACAATTGTGATTTAATCCTTACCATTAAAAAATTCATGGATTCCAATACTTTTATTTGTAATTAAATATGGTAATAAGGTCAAAAAGACCAAGATGAAAAGACCACACAAATATCATCTTAATCCAAAGATTTTGTAGCCCATATATATATATATATATATATATATATATATATATGGCCATTTACCACTATTTCTTATACTATGGCCCATCTGATATTTGGCTCTGCTTCGGATCATGTAGAAGAATGAGCTTTCAACAAGGATGGACAGCATAGATGTAGTCACATACATCGCGGTGGGATGCAAATTTCCAGATACAGTGTTTTGTAGGAAGTTCCCATGTTATGATGCTAGGCGGGGCCCATCATGATGTCAGTGAAAAATCTACTCGTACATCCATTTTGTGACGTCATTTTAGGACACCACCTAAAATGAGGCGGATCCAAAACTCAAGTGGGCCACATGAGATGAAAAATTAGATAAAGAAATATCTACCATTGAAACCTTCATGGGCTCCACTTTAATGTTTATATGCCATCTAAACTACTTACAAGGTCATCACTACAGGAATGAAGTGAAAGGAGAAAAAGTAGGGCTGATACAAAACTTTTGTTTTGGATCCGCTTGACAAAACTTTTGCGGACAAAAACACCTTCCTCCCATGTGACACACTTGAGTTTTGGATCCGCTTCATTTTTTATATCATGGTTTAAAATGAGCTCGCAAGATGTATGAAGGGATGGATTTCTCACAAACATCTAACGATGGACTCTACGTACCATCCAGTGCAGAAAGTTCGGGCAAAAGGTTGTCTCATAAAATCTGCGTCCCAGTGAGACCCTGGATCCTCCGACCTAGGTGGGATCCGGACTGTGGGACTCACAGTAATGTGTGTACCTTAAATCCACACCATCTAACCATTTTGAAAGTTCATTTTAGAGAATTACGCCAAAAATAAAGCTGAAAAGAATTTTAGGCAGACCACATCATAGGAAACAGTTGGGATTTAATCCTCATCATTAAAAACTTCATGAATTCCACCGAGATGTTTATTTGCCTTCCAACATGTTGATAAGGTTCCAAACACTTAGATGAAGAAACCACACAGATATCATCTTGATCCAAAGCTTTTGTGTCCCCACAGGGAGCTTTTAATGGTAAATCACCACTGTTGGTGGATCGGGGTCTCATCTACTCCGCTCCCCAAATCCCCAAATCGACGAGGATTTCCTGCCAAAGCCTTTCCAGGAAATTCGTGCCCCGAAAACCTAAGTGAGGCACAAATTGATGTCTCTGAGTAATCCACCCGTCCATCCGTTTTGTGAGCACATTTTAAGACCTGAGATCAAAAGTTAGCAGTATCCAAGACTCAAGTGGCCCGCACCAAAGGAAAATGTGGGTAGGAAAATTCCTACTGTTGAAACCTACCAGGAGTGGACAGTGATGTTTACATGTCATCCATAAGGTTCATAACGTCATTTCTACTGAGATGAACTGAAAACAAAAATATCAGCCTAAATCAAAACATTTAGGGCCCACGAATATTTCAACTGTGTACATTCAATACTCATACCAGTTAAGTATTAGATCCTGCTCATTTTTTCACTTATGTCCTCAGATGAGCTTACAAAACGGATGGACGGAGTGGATTTCTCAGTGGGCCCCACATAGGTTACGAGCGTAATAACTTGCTGCTAAAGGCTTTGGCAGGAAATCCGCGTCCCCCGAGATCGGGCTGAACTTCCGCACTACCCCACAGAAATCTAAGCCAGAGACGGATGATCCTGTCAAAGGGCTATGTGAGATTCACACCGTTCATTCATTTTTTTTCATATTATTTTAGAAAATAAGATAAAAAACAATGCAGATATAAGGTTCAAGTGGGCCACGCTACAAGAAACTGTGGGAATGGTAGGAATTGAGTGCCTAGCATTGAAATTTTCATGGGGCCACAGAAGGCTCTGATCAAGCTGATTTTTGTGTTTTCCTTTTATCAGGTTTGTGTGAGCTTACGAAGAAGTTAGATGTCAAATAAGCTTCACAGTGGACCGTAGGAAGGTTTTAACACCAATCGTTTCATTCCCATTGCTTTATGTGATGTAGTAGACTTGAGCTTTGGATGTTCCTATGTTTTGAGATATTGCTCTAGTATGATATAGAAAAGTTGATGGATGGCTTGGATCTAATACACAAATCATGGTGGGCTCAAAGAAGTGTAAAAAGTTAGGTTGCGTATTAGGCAAAGGAAAAAAACTCTGTGGGTGAGAGCAATTTAGGATTTTTCGTCCTTATGACGAAAAAGTTCGGCAAAAACCTACTGACCGCTTTCTACATTCGGGGTTAACAAACACCACTAAATGCTGAGTGCTTTCCAAATTCCGTATTTAAGTAAAAAAATTTAGCGTTAACAAACGGGCCTTAATTAGAGAATGAGAGAGAGGGAGACGGTATCCAGGGAGGGGAAAGCATTGGATTTGAATTTAGATATTTGCATTTAATTATATTTTATATTACAAACATGCCCTTTGCAAAACGGGCCGTGCTGGGCTCCGGGCTTTAGGACATCTAGTCCAAGTTGGGCCTGACTTATAAATAGGCCTAAACTTTTAAGCCCAAGCCCATCCCTCGGACCAGAAACTCTAGCCCAAGTCCAGCTCGAGGTGGGCCAGGGGAAAGCCCAGCCCATTGACACCCCTATTAATGTGGGGTCATCCATAACGTCGGCCCACCTTTGATGTGGACAGTCCATGTGGGGTCTCCTTTGATACAGACAGTCTCCTTTGATATAGACCATTAGAGAGAGAAGTAGAAAAGTAATAAAAAGCCAAAAAAAAAAAAAAAAAAAAATCTTAATTAAGATACAGAGCTTTTAGTAAACAAGTTACTTTTACAATGATGCTTACTAAACCAACTTAAGTGAGTAAAGTATCTTAATGACTTAAGTTAAAAGAAGTAAACTTATTTGGTGGCATCCAAACAGGCCCTTAAATACTTGATCTTCTTCTCTGCAAGAACCGTGACTGCAGTTTTATAAATAGACACCTACTGATGGACTTGGGAGTTGCAACTATTGCTAAATAATCTCGAACAGGTATTTGGAAGTAACAATAAGTCGCCATTACTGAAGTGATCTCTTGGAAATATTCTGGTTTGGAAACTGATTTGGATAATCACTCCTTACGGATGTTGCACGGCCCACTTCGCAGACAACTGAAACTATAGCAGCTATGATTCCCTGGGACCATCGTATGACTGTGTCTTCCTTAAGTTCCAGTGGAGACCCTCATGGATACTACGCAAGAAGTCACTGGTGGAATCCGCTTGGCATGCTGTTGGCACAGGCCAGGGCGCCATGCTACAGATGAGCGCATCTCCGGCTGCCAGCTGTTTCCTGTCCTTGCCGTCAAAGGATGCCCATGCATTCCCCCGGCTATTGAAAGGTACTTGCACCCGCAAAGTCACATACTCTGGCAATATAAGAGGCCGGAATGATAAAGAATGTGGGCAGATTGGTGTAAAGAGAATACCAGGAACCTGCATTTGAAGGAAAAAAGGACTGAATAGGCAGTTAGTGGAGCCAATTACAGGCTACAGTGAGACAAGATAAGGGTCTGTTTGGACCCACTTCTGCAAAAGGGGCTTCACGCCTGCTTTTCCGTCGACTCAATGAAAACCAATCAGATTGGTTTGCAATTGAATCGGCTTTTTAGTGCATATTTTTCCGAGCAGGAGATGAGACGGGGCTTGCAAAAGTTCATCAAAACACAACACAAACTAGGGTTCAGCTCAAAAGGCATTTTAGGCATCAACTCCCCTTCTGAGAGTGTGTCCAAACAGTCCCTCAGGTCTACTAGCGTTTGAGGTGACATCAGGACTATATGAAGTTATCCCCAATACCAATATGTCAAAGATCAGAAACAAAAAAAGAAAGAAAACAAAAAAAAAAACAAAAAAACAAAAAAACAAAAAAGAAAAAGAAAAAAAAAAAAAAAGTTAAAGAAACCACTATGATGAAGCCGTCTCCAATACTACTAGCTTCTGCATGCATTCCTAGTCTGTTTAAAAAAATACAGAGTTCACAACGTTGCTAACAAAGGTTTCAGTAACTAGTTGGTTGACCATTCTAAAGAGCAGGCAAATGCTAAATCTGAGGCTAATTAAAATTTGAGAGTTAAAATTTAGTAGAAGCAAGTCAGGATATTTGGAATGCAAGAGATGGGGCTTCAATTAAAATCTATGCTCAAGAGATAAAGCAATTTTTTGTGTTTGGTCTAAAAGCCTTATCCCAATTAATTGGGGTCGGCTATATGTATCCTATTCCGCCATTCCACCCTATCAAGGGCCATACTTTCAGATGATCTATGGTCCAACCGAAGTTATGGCTTGATCAAGTGGAATGGCAGAAAAGGATTCATGTAGTCGACCCCAATTATTTGGGATATGGCTTAGATGGTGATCAAGTGGACAGGCCACTGAGAAAAATCAAGGTGATTGGAGTCGGACATGGTAGCCATCTGATCATTAACTGCAAATGGATGGTGAACAAAAAATAGAGCAACAAAGAAGGCATCGTCCATATTCAAAAGGCATAGCTCAGAATAATTTGATGGTCAGGATCGAGGGATCACTATGGCTTTTGGGTTGGTATCCATCCATTCAAGTAGCATCTGCCAGATCAACAGTTCCAATAATGTCGGCCATGGCTATGGAGGGTACTACACTTCATTGAACTTATAAGGAGCAGCCTTCATAATAGAATTTTCCACTTATTGTTTATCAGCATATGTCGCGGTGGAGATTTAAAAGCGAATTGCATAGGTTCCATGAGATTAACAAAAACAGAATGTAAATTAATACCCTTTCAAGAAAAAAATATAGTAACAAGAAAATGGTCGAAGGATCAAAACATGCCTGTGGGTGGACCATCGATCCTCCAGCTGCCAATGAATATGCGGTGCTTCCAGATGTTGTTGATACAATCAAACCATCCCCTTGTACGGACGTGACAAAGGAGTTGTCACAATAGCATTCCAGGTATGTTAGGTAGGATGATATCCCACGGTCAATTGTAACCTCATTCAGTACTAGAATAGGTTCTTCAGTCTCCAGTTCATTTTTGGCTCCATCTCTGATAAGACGGCACTGTAGCCGGTGGCGTAATGTGATGCTAATGGGGCCCCTTAGAACTTCATTGAGGCAGTCTTTGTAATGTTCACTTTCTGAAGGTTGTTAAAGATCATTGTTGGATGAATGGTACCAGCTATCTAGATATTAAAAAAAATTATGTTTAAGAGCAAGTGTCTAGTGCCATTTGGTAAACAGTATCAACCCTACAGATTATAGCCATAGGACAAGTATCAGTGACATGATCATTGCCATAGGACAAGTATCAGCAACTAAAAGATTATAGCCATCCGACCTATAACAAATTTTGGATGGTCAGGAGAAGTTGACAGTGATCGTACAGAAAAAGGTCAATAGATCGAGTGGTTAGAAACAGTCAATCACTCCAATTCTGACATCTGGTCCATCCTTGAAGTAGCTTATTTTCTTCTGATTGATCAACAGATTCACCTTCCTTCTCATAGGGTTAATACTATATACAAAACATCATTGGATCCACACTAGATCCTGCTTCTGAAGAATATTATTGTGCAAAACAAATAATGTAAGACTCACATAGTCAAACAAAATAGCATTCCATATATGATGACTCATCCAAATAATATTCCCAATGAAATGTGTGAACTGCAGCAAATGAAATCTACATAATCTATAACAGGTGAGAGAGAATGTTGAAACATAAGCTACAACAGAAGATATTTTCAACTGAAGTTACTTGGAATTGCAAGGAAGATGAAGACAGGTTCTTTGTTTTACTTAACAAAATAGATTATGTTCCCCTGAAGAAAATCAGTTCAGTAAGATCCTTGATGAAAGAAAGTGCTAGAGTCAGTAATCTGAATAAAGTCAAGACCAGATGAATTCACAGAAAGTACATCTCAGCTACAAGAATGGAATGGAATTTATTCAAAGCCATTCCTCTTCATTCCTTCTTTAAAACACTCCTAATCACCCTATTGGTACTACGACCATGTGAGCAGACAGCTGAAACACATCTAAATATCACACAAATAGGTAACAGATACAACATGCATATACATTTGCTTACACTTGTATCAATGCCTATATTTGTGTGTATGTACATGTACAGATAGGAAAATATATGGAGCCACTTGTTCCAATGACAATTTGGAGATTGCATTTGATTTTCATCTTACAATGAAGGTCAGTCAACAGGCTAGGACTGGTTGGTTTGGATACGGATTTTGAACTGGTTGGCCTGGGCCTATTCCGAATTTTGATTTTGCTCAGCCTAGCCCAGCCCGTTAACCGACCTATTCTTATGTGGATGCAATGTTATAATCAGGCTGCCGTACATACGTCTTCCAATCCAATATTTCATGAAAGGACCTAAGATTAAGTCTATTTTCAATTTATCAGAGGAAGGTGAAAGGTTAGTTGCAAAAGAGATCGCTGAACCACTTGAGAGACCAAAAATTGATGTCTATTTTCAATTTCTCAGATAGTTGATGGTTGAAAAAGAGATACCACACCATTTGGGAAATCAAAGGGTCAATAGCTGATTTTCTCACTAAAGCTCTTTGAAGACTCTGAGTACAGGTTTTACCAGACAAGCAGGGCATGATAATATCTGTTCTCTTAGGGGGAGTATTGTGAAGTACCATAGGTGATGTTTCAGTCATTAGATAAACCATTATATACTATTGTTATTAGTCTTTGTGTAAGAGTATTTCAAATTCAATTCACTCTTTGTAATTATCATGCTATAAAATGTTGAATATCATGTGGGACACCTTTGAATCTCACACGATTCATTTCTCTAGCTCTTCTTTCCTTCTTCCTATGAGGAGAGCCACAATCAGGGTTTAAAACCCAGATTCCGGTGATAGACTGTTGCTGAGTAGTCCGTGTTGTGTCCCTGAAGCCAATACAACATGGATTGGTGACACTAAGTGCACAACTCTAATTACAAATCTACATTATTCATTTGATACTAACAAGTTGCAGAATGAGTTGGCATAGTTGTAACGAGTATGAAGGTACTCAAATGGTTCAGGCTGAGTTTGAATCAGATCGCTGCATTGTCTGGTCTAGAGCCATACCAAATAAATTCATGCGATTTGGTATAGGATGGTATTCTAAACCACACCCACCCTACAACAATAGAGAGTCATGTAACAGATTGTATACCTGATATATGTGAAACATGTGATGATGCGCAAAGGATGCCTCACATCACATCCATCATTGTCGTCGTCATCATCTAAGCCTTATCCCAATTAATTGGGATTGGCTACATGAATCCTTTTCCGCTATTCCACTCTATCAAGGGTCATACCTTCAGTTAGACCATAGGTCATCAAGTCTTTTCTTACTAGCTCCATCCATGTCCTTTTGAGCTTTCCCTTGCCCTTTTAGAGCCTTCAAATTGTACCAACTCACTCCTAGTCGGAGAGGTTCTTGGTCTCTGTTACACATGATCAAACCATCTAAGTCTACTTCCCCTCATCTTATTACTTATTGGTGCTACTACTAGGTTCCCTCAAATGCATTCATTTCTAATTCCATCCTTCCTCATCTTGCCACTTATACATCTCAACATCCACATTTCAGCAACATTCATCCTACAAACATGTTGTTCCTTAACTGCCCAAAATTCTGTCACCTAAAGCATAGCTGGTCTTATAGCTATATCCTATAAAATTTCCCTTTCAGTTTGAGTAGTACATAACAATCACATAAACTTCATAGGCATATCTCCATTTCTTCCACTTAGCTTGAATTCTTTGGGCAAACATCCTTCTCATTCTCTCCGCTCTCATGAATTATTGACCCAAGGTATCAAAAGAGGTCATTTTGGGAAACCTTTTGGTCAGCAATCTTAACTAATTCCTCGTTTCCACTCTTATTATTACTAAAATTGCACTCCCATGTATTCTATTTTAGTACAACTAATTTTATCCTTTAGATTCTAAAGCAACCCTCCATAAATCTAGTTTTGTGTTTATGCCTTCATCTCATCAATCAAAACTATGTCATTTACAAACAACATACACTATAGGTTCTCTTCCTGGAAATGCCTAGTTAACTCGTCCATAACCAACGCAAAAGTCATGGGCTCATGATGTAGGATATGAAATTCAAATATGATGTGTGAGATTTTAGGCTTAAGATCACGTTAGTTCAGAAACAATTACACAAATTCCATATCCCGCATGAAAGTCCAAACATTCAATCAAGGGGGATCTGCGGGTCCAAGCCTACACATATTAGACCTGGATCGATAAAAATTATGAACCAAACGATACTCAAAGATAGGAAATAATCATCCACACATGCACAGTAATCAGTCCCTAATCCAAGGGATTCACCAATTTCAATTCAATGAACCCTAGGGTGAGAAAATGGGCAAATAAATTAAGGATAATGCAATCTAGGGTTAGGGTTTATGAAAAAATGGTATGAGAGGGTAAAATAAGAAGAAAACTTGAACCGGAAGACGGTTCCCGCGCGCGGACAGCAACAATGGGCTAGACGCAGGTGCGTATGATCACGGCCGCACGTGTGTGGGGCCCACTATTCAGAAAAAGGCCACCTTGGCCCTGGTCGGCAAGGGATGGACTCCAAAACCTCCAAATCTCAGCTCAATCCGATGCACAGTTTGTGTGTGGTGCTCCACAGAAGTTTCAGCCCTCCTGTATGGCCAGATTCTGGAAATCTACTGTAGAAAGAAAAATGGCTGCAACTATTGATGGATTTGCAGATGGAATGCTTGTAGGAGAAGAGAAATATGAATGGAAGAAGGTAGGGGCGAATCGGGATAGATGTGGCTTCTCACCACGATAGTTAGCCCTTCGAAGAAGTGAGGGCTTCGCACCTAATTAGGTTTTTATAACTCGAAAAGGAGCAGAAAAACACAACAATTTTTATTAATCTTCATTGAATTAAAAGAACTACAAGGGATGCCTATTTATAAGAAAACTCTATACCCCAAAACTCATGCCATGTGCATAACCTATTACTTGGTAATAAAGTAAACTAAAATAAAAATCAATCAAAGAAATCTAAAGCGTTCATGACGTTCTAAATAATATAAATAAGCAAAACTTAAAGTATAAACTTAATTCGACTAGTGGGCTCCGATCATGAGATTCCATGATAGGCTTTACTTGATTATCGGGCCCACTCTAATGAACAAAAACTCCGTCTTCTAACTAGGAGACCCTCCCTGGATGTCATCATCAAGCCAGATTGACGATGGGGCCCTCCCTCTTCTTCCGTACGTACATAGGGGGCGGCGTGTGTGCGCGTGTGCGCGTGATGTCCCCATCAATTCTCCCCGGCTGCGAAGATTTCGCCACTAGCGAAATAAAACTCCTGAGCCGCTACAGAATGTCAGGATCAAGTCTCTGAAGCTCCTCCTCAGTGAGCCACGTATTGTCTGAAGCTGGGCATGACTTCCATTTAACCAGGTACTTCTTAAACCTGCCGTCCGATGTTGAAACTATCTGATGATACATGATATCCCCTATTTCTTCTCTGGGTGTGTGAAGGTTAGGTATGAGAGGTAGAGGTTGGGAAGAAAGGTCAAGAAGAGTAGGTATGGGTTGTCAAGGCCGGGAAAATGGGTCGGGAGGGGTAGGTATGGGAGGTAGAAGCTAGAAAAATGGGTCGGGAGGAGGCTATGAATCAAGGGAAAGGTCTGGGGAATCAGGATGGTTAGGCGAAAGGCTAGACAATGCATCAATGGCCCCTTCAAATGCAACTAGATCTTCTACATTGAATGTGGAACTAATTCCCATAGAGGGTGGAAGATTTGCCACATACGCATTGAGACCGTTTTGTTTTATAATTTCGAAAGGTCCAACGCTACGCACGGGTAACTTACGAACGGCCCCTGGAGGATGGCGCTCGAGCCTGATGCGGACCATCACAGAGTCCCTTACATTAAATCCTTTGAAACATTTATCCTGGTCCACAAAAAAATTGTAATGTTCATTACTAGTAGTGATCTTCTGCCTGATTTCTTGATGCCATGAATGAATGTGATACACAAAAGACTCTGCAGGCTCTGATGACCTATGGGACAGTGACATAGGGACGAGATCAATAAGTTTCTTAGGATTATAACCAGTAACGACTTTATAAGGACTGAGACCTGTGGACCTATCGATAGAACTATTGAACGCAAACTCAGCTGTAGGTATTACAATGTCCTATGTTCTGGTATGCTCTATATATAGAGAATGCTAGTGTATTGTGTATGTGGTTAGTGGCCCATTTAGTCCCTTTTAGTATGAGTGGATGTGCACACTTCTCTCCTCCTGCGGTATACTATATGCTTTATTATAATAAAACATTGTGTTAGGGCAAGCAAGCCTAACACAACATCTCTCCCAAACTCTCCTCCTTTTTCTCTCTCAATATTCTCCTCTTTTCTTCACAGTATTATCATCAAATCATTCTCTACTTGGTATCAGAGCATAGATCCAGGCATTTCGCATCCAACAAATTGAGAGGCGACATGTCACCTTGCTGTACGGACATATGGACTCCGTTTGAGCTAAAAGTTTAAGGGTTTAATAAATCTTGATTTTAGCAGATTTGTCATGATTTTTTTAGAATTTTTTGTTCTTCCTTTCTTGGTATTTTGGGTGAAATGGAGAAATTCGAAAATCAGGCCCATCTTCCATTTTTCTTCAATTTACCTCAAATCGGTAAGCTTTTCTTTAATTTCTTTGCTTAAGATGGACCAAAATCTCCCTCTCAAGCTACCCATGGAGGATTTTTTTATATTTAAGATCAATGTTTGAGAGGTTTTTAACCTCAAACGGACGTGCGTCTGGGCTGTTTTTCACTCGATTGGGCCTGTTTTTACTGAGTTTCATGGTATTTTGGATGATTGATATTTGTTTGAAGTTTATCTCTTCTTATCTTGAAGGATTGAGTGAGATAGAGTTGTTTGAATCATTTCTTCTTGGCGTAGGGCCTCTCTTAACACATGTTTATCTCTTGGACTCTCCTATGGCTGACAAAGGGCCCTCATCTCTTGGCATAGGGTCTCTTGAATCCAACCCCTTGCAGATTACCTCCACTAAGTTGAATGGTGACAAGTATCTTCAATGGGCACAATCTGTAAAAGTATTTTTAAGAACCCGTGAGAAGTTATCGTATATTTTGGATGATCCCCCAAGCTCTACAGATATTACCTACAAGTCTTGGACAAAGGAGAATTATCAAGTAATTGCATGGTTGTTGAATAGCATGGATTCCTAGATTAGCCACTCAATGATGTTTTTATCCTCAGCTAAAGGCATTTGGGATACACTTCATGATATGTTCTCGGAATCTCAGAAATTTTCACCGGTATTCCAGTTTATTCAAGAAATTGGTCAGTTCCAACAAAACTCTAGATCATTAAAAGATTACTATTCGACGCTTCGGGGTATGTGAGATGAGTTGGATAATATCAACCTCTTCCTTCCAAATGTAAAAAGGATCATGAACATGCTCATACATAGTGGGATGATACTCGTATCATGCAGTTCCTAGCTAGGTTGAATTCTGATTATATTCATGTTCGAGATCAGGTTGTTATGCAGGATCCTCTACCCCCATTGATGACAGTCTATGCCATGTGTCAACGTGTTACTGTCTCTACTCTTCCTTCTCATTCATTTGTGCCACCCAAGCGATCAGCACATCTTGCTGGCGATCAGTCCTCTCTTGGTCTTCGGGTACCATCTTTGAGTTCATGGCACATTTCTGGTTTTGGTGGTCGTGGTAGAGGCTGAGAGAGAGATCGCAGTCGTGGCGGTCGTAGTCTTCGTGGTCGTGGTGGATGTGGACAAGGACGTGATGGTTTCTACATTTGTTCATATTGCAGTAGAACTAATCACACCGTTGATTATTGCTGATAGATACATGGTCGTCCTACGTATGCCGCTGCTTTTGTTGCATCCACAATTGCTCTTGAGACAGTCTTCCATCCCGATAGCTGAGCAGTCTACTTTAGGAGAGTCTTATTATTTCTCGGGCTGCATATGATGCCCTTATGCGGCTTCACATTCGTGATATTCTTGAGCCATCTCACGCAGCTTCGGCCTAGTCAGGTACTTTCCTTCTTGCGTCATCCTCCTACCTCCTGGGTCATAGACTCTGGAGCTTTCTCCCATATGACTGGTAAGTTTCAATTCTTTTCTTCTTATTCTCCTTCTCCTCACACTCAGTATGTCACTGTTGCAGATGGAACCCAAACTCCCATCTCTAGGATTGGTTCCATCCCTCTTTCTTCTTCCTTGTCTTTGTCCCCAGTCTTGCATGTGCCTCGTTTTCCATTAAACTTATTGTTTGTTAGCTCTCTTACTAAATCATTAAATTGTTCCATTACCTTTTTGCCTTCTTATTGTTTGTTTCAGGACCTGCAGATGAAGAGAGTGATTGGTGAGGGCATGAGCGAGGAGGCGTTTATCTTCTCAATGATAAACCCATTGCTGCTTTTAGTACCCTTTCTCTGGATCGAGAGTCCATGACTCGGTGGCATTATCGCATAGGCCACCCATCCATAACTAGATTGAGAATTTTGTTTCCCTCCTTATCTGTCACTAAACTATTATGCTGTGATATTTGTGAATTGTCTAAACATAATCGTGTTACCTTTCCACCTAGCTCTTTTGGGAGGAAATCTCAACCTTTTCTTCTGGTTCACTCGGATGTCTGGGGACTAGCTCCGGTTACCTCCACTTTTGAATTTAGATATTTTGTTACCTTTATTGATGATTATTCACGCATGACTTGGATTTATCTTTTGAAATCTAAAAGTGAAGTGTTTAATGCGTTTAAAGTGTTTTATCATGAAGTGTGCATTCAATTTCAATGTTCCATCAAAACCTTTTATTCTGATAATTGGGGGGATACATGTCTACTGCCTTTCTGTCCTTCTTGCAGGAACGTGGTATTTTGTCTAGGACATCATGTACTCGCACACCTCAACATAATGGTATTACAAAATGAAAGAATCGTCATCTTCTTAAAGTTGCTCGCACCCTTCTGCTTGGTATGCATCTACCTAAACATTTTTGGGGTGATGCTCTTCTAACTGCTACTTTTCTTATTAATCATATACCCTCATGTATCTTGTCTTACAAATCTTCATTTACTATATTGTATCCTCATAATAATCCATTTCCTCTACCACCTAAAGTTTTTGGTTGTACATGCTTTGTTCAAATTTTGGATGGAAGTAATGATAAACTTAGCCCCAAGGCAATTAAATGTGTCCTTCTAGGGTATACTCAGAGTCAAAAAGGGTATAAATGTTTTGACCCATTGACTCGCAAGAAATATGTCTATGTCGATGTAACTTTCTTTGAGGATATTTCTTTTTTCTCAGCTCCAGGCCAATCCCTCTGTGATCCTCTTGCGAGTCAGGGGGAGTATGACTCTTATCCTCTTTCCACTAGTGATCATGGGAAAACTCCTCTCCCCTCCATTCAGCATCCTGTTGGCGATTTGGGTAAGCCTAAGCCTCTGCGGGTGTATCATCGTCGAGATAAATCTTCATATGCTCAGCCATCCACCCTTCCACTCACATTGAATGTTGGCTCAGGTGACTCTCTTACCTCGAGTTTAGATCTTCCTATTGCCTTGCGCAAAGGGTTACGATCTTGTACTCAACACCCCATTAGTAATTTCGTTTCATATGATCATCTTTCACTGTCTTTTCAGTCGTTTGCAGCTTCCCTTTCATCACGAACTATTCCTCAATCTTTCTCACATGCTCTTCAAAGTCCTTACTGGACGAAGGCGATGATAGAAGAAATGTTTGCTCTTGAGAAGAATCATACTTGGGACCTTGTGCCACTTCCTTTGGACCATAAACCTGTTGGTTGTCGATGGGTTTATATGATCAAGTTTCTTCCACACGGCTCCATTGATCATTATAAAGCCCGTCTTGTTGCTAAGGGTTACACAGACTCATGGTGTGGATTACTTCGAGACATTCGCTCTGGTGGTTAAGCTTAATTCAATGTGTTGTGATCTCCTTGGTCGTTAATTTATCATGGCCCTTGTTTCAGCTTGATGTTAAGAATGCATTTCTCCATAAGGACCTTGTAGATGAAGTTTACGTGCATCAACCTCTTGGATTTGTTGCTTCTCACAACCCTGCACTTGTATCACAACCTTGCACTTGTATACCGATTGAAGAAGGCTCTTTATGGCCTCAAACAATCCCCACGTGCATGGTTCAAAAAATTTAGTCAAGCTCTCTTGGAGTTCGGCTTTGTTCGTAGTCATATTGATCATTTGCCCTTTATATGTTGTCGATCGACAGACATCATGTTTCTCATTGTCTATGTGGATGATATTGTTATGTTCGGTAGTTATTCTGCTGGAATAAGGGAGGTCAAAGATTTTTTTAAGACCAAGTTTGAGATCAACGATCTTGGTCCTCTTCGTTACTTCCTCAGAATTAAAGTTGGTTGCTCATCATCCAGATTGGTCTTGTCACAACGAAAATATGTGCTCGATCTTCTCATAGAGACCGCCATGTTAGGGTGTAAGCCTGCTACCACTCCCATGGATACTTCACAAAAGCTTCAACCAAATGATGGTGCTCTCCCCACTGATCCCTGGATGTATTGACGACTTGTAGGCCGGCTTATTTACTTGACTATTACCCGTCTAGATCTCTCATTTGCGGTGGCCGGTGTGCGTTGTTAGCCAATTCATGCAAGCTCCCTGTACTTCCTATCTCACGGCTGTCTACCGCATACTTCGGTATCTAAAATCAGCCCCGGGTCTTGGCCTCCACTTTCAGTTGCATGGTTATCTTCACCTTTCTGGCTATTCCAATGCTCATTGTGCAGGTAGTACTTTTGATCGTCACTCTACATCCGGCTTCTGTACCTTTCTAGGTAACAATCTTATAACATGGAAGAGCAAAATGCAACCAGTTGTTGCCCGGTCCTCGGTTGAAGAAGAATATTATGCTATGGCTCATGCGACGTGTGAACTCGTGCGGCTTTGCCACCTTCTTAAAGAACTTGGCTATCCTCCTTCGGATCCTGTTCCTCTTCACTATAACAACCAAGCGTCCATCCATATTGCTCGTAACCTAGTTTTCCACGAGCGAACCAAGCATATTAAGGTCGACTGTCACTTTCTTCGGGAGAAAGTAGCTTCTAAGGAAATCGTCACTCCTTTTGTTCGATCTGGGGATTAACTTGCTGATATTCTTACAAAGGCCTTGAGTCGATATGCTCTTCATCGTGTTCGTAATAAGTTGGGCATGATTAACATCTATGCTCCAACTTGAGGGGGAGTATAGAGAATGCTAGTGTATTGTATATGTGGTTAGTGGCCCTCTTAGTCCCTCTTAGTGTAAGTACATGTGCACACTTCCGTCCTCCTACGCTGTACTATATGCTTTATTATAATAAAACATTATGTGTTAGGGCAAGCAAGCCTAACACAACATCTCTCCCAAACTCTCCTCCTCTCTCAATATTCTCCTCTTTTCTTAACAGTATTATCATCAAATCATTCTCTACTCTATATCCTTCCTAGAGGGAGACTCATCCGGTAGATCATCAAGACAGACATTACGAAACTCATCCACTACAGAATGGCCTCAATGGGTAATTCTATACTAGCCTTGGGTGTAATCTCTCCAGTCACAAGGCCTCACATGTTGTACCACTCAAAATAGTGGTCTTGATGTCCCTCATGGGGTGGGTGCACGGGTGCACGCTTATAACTGATTCCTCGGCCAACTCCATTCATTAGTCTATCTTCATGGCCACCTGCTTGAGATTGGACATCCACCCCAATGGTAGGGTTTGTCCTAGCGGAGGCCTTTAGTTGGGTAATGTGCACATCAAGTTGTTCAAAGCATTGGTCCATATCCAAGCGCTTACCCAACAACTCAATCTACTGGGACAGTTTATTTAGTGACTCTTGCAATCGTTCCATGTTTAGTGTAAGGTGCAAACCAACCATGACCTGTACATGGGGGCATACAACTGCTAACTCCACTTAAGGACTTTCTATGACGACTATATGTAACTAAATGGGACTAAATGATCTTATGAGACTCTATATGAGGGAAACTATGTTGTGTTACTAAAATTCAGTGATATAGTTGTCAAAATATAAGAAAGTTTACTCAACCTAGTTTTTAAAATCGAAAAAGGAAAGTTTCTAAAAACAAATTAGGAAAGTTTCTAAAAAAAACAACCTAGTTTCTAAAAACGAAAAAGGAAAGTTTCTAAAAACAAATTAGGGAAGTTTTTTAAAAAACAACCTAGTTTCTAAAAACAAAAAAAGGAAAGTTACTAAAAACAAATTAGGAAAGTTCAAAAAAAAAAAAAAAACAAATTAGGAAAGTTTCTAAAAAAAACAACCTAGTTTCTAAAAAAAAGAAAAAGGAAAGTTTGTAAAAACATAAAGTAAGTTAGTTTCTAAAAAAGAACAAGGAAAGGAAATTAGTTTCTAAAAACAGATTAAGAAAGTTTCTAAAAAAATTAGTTTCTAAACCTAAAAATAAAAAGTTAAGTTAATTTCTAAAATCATTCAAATAAGGGGATAACAGAAAATTTCAGCAGCTTATGTCAGGGTTTATGGACCTCTAAACAGCCATATATGATGAGAATTGATGCGTAATGGATATAAACAACTAAACCCTAAACACGTAATGAATTCCCCTATAAGAACCTTAAGCTCTGATACCAAATTTGATGTAGGACATGAAATTCAAATATGATGTTTGAGATTTCAAGCTTAAGATCACATTAGTTCAGAAACAATTACACAAATTCCATGTCCCACACGAAAGTCCAAGCATTCAATTAAGGGGAATCTATGTGGGTTCAGGCCTACACATGTTAGGGTTGAATCAATAAAAATTATGAACCAAACGATATTCAAAGATAAGAAATAATCATCGACACATGCACAATAATCAATCCCTAATCCAACGGATTCACCAATTTCAATTTAAGGAATCCTAGGGTGAGAAAAGGGACAAATAAATTAAGGATAATGCAATCTAGGGTTAGGGTTGATGAAAAATTGGTATGAGAGTGTAAAATAAGAAGAAAACCTGAACCGGAAGACGGTTCCCGCGCGCGGATGACAACAATGGCAAACGCACGTGTGTGGGGTCCACTATTCATAAAAAGGCCACCTTGGCCCGGTTGGCCAAGGATGGACTCCAAAAACCCTAAATCTTAGCTCGATCCGATGCACGGTTTATGTGTGGTGCTCCGCCGAAGTTTCAGCCATCCTGCAGGGCCAGATTCTAGAAATCTGTTGTAGAGAGAAAAACGGTTGCAACTATTGATGGATTTGCAGATGGCATGCTTATAGGAGAAGAGAAATATGGATGGAAGAAGGTGGGGGCGAATTGGAATAGTTGTGGCTTCGCACCACTGTAGTTAGCCCTTCAAAGAAGGGGGGAGGGCTTCGCACCCGATTGGGTTTTCATAACTTAGAAAGAAACAGGAAAACACAACAATTTTTATTAATCTTCATTGAATTAAAAGAACTACAAGGGGAGTATTTATAAGAAAACCCTATACCCCAAAACTCGTGTCATGTGCGCAACCTATTACTTGACAATGAAGTAAACTAAAATAAAAACTAATCAAAGAAATCTAAAGCATTCATAATGTTCTAAATAATATAAATAAGCAAAATCTAAAGTATGAGCTTAAACCGACCAGTAGGCCCCGATCATGAGATCCCATGATGGGCTTTACTTGATTATCAGGCCCACTCTAATGAGCCAAAACTGTCTTTTAACCAAGAGACCCTCCCTGGACATCGTCATCGAGTCAGATCGACGGTGGGGCCCTCCCTCTCTTTCCGTACGTGCGTAGGGGGCAGCATGCGTGCACGTGTGCGCGTGATGTCCCCATCAGCTCAATGATGAACTTGGTGCAAGACTACAACAATTGGGAACTCACTTTTTTTTTTTTTTGTTATCTTTTTCTTTTCACACATGTGCCCGCCACACACCAATGCATGCCTATGGGTTTCGAACCAAAGACTTCGTGTTGAAACTCCTCGGAGTCTACCACTCGGGCAAGGACTGGAACCCTTGGGAACTCACTTATCTCTCCAGTAGTGGTCCTCGCATTTGTAACCGCTCTCTCAAACATATCCTTAATCAAGTCAATATATCCATTTGAAACTTCTTTCTTTCTCAACACTCACCAAATTAACTCTCTAGGGAACCATGTGGCGATCCTTCCTCCTCTCCCTATATTTCTCCATCAATTACTATGTAGGTAAAAAAGCTTTTGTGGTAGACCCCTTTGGAATGAAACCAAACTGATTTTCTAATACATTCATCCCATGCCTTGGGGGCGTTTGACATCTCTATAAATAAGAACTTATTGGCTTATTTCTATATATAAAAAAGCAAAGGCTTTCAGACTGTTTGGGTAAAAGTCTAATTAGTAGGCTTATTTGTTTAAAAAGTAGCAAATAAACTCTGATTTTATAAGTTAGAGAAGGGCTACTTTTTGAGAAAGAGTTTGTTTAGCTAAAGCGGGTAGACATTTTTTGGCTAATTTTTGGACAAGTTTGTCCTTAAACTTTTCAAGTAATTCCCATCTTGCCTCCTCTTCTCTTTACAATCTCTTCAAGGTAGGCCCACGTGATGAATGACCCATATTGAAGGTGGGGCCCCATATGATGAATGGTCCACATCAAAGGTGGGCCCACATAATGCACAGTCACTTTGAAGGTGAGCCCCACATGATGGATGGCCCGCATCAAAGTGTGGCCCCACATGATGGACGATCCACATCAAGCAGGCCCTACTTGATGGGGGTCCACATCAAAGTGGGATCCACATAATGGATGGTGGACATTGAATGTGGGACCACATGATGGAAGGTTAACACTAAAGGTGGGCCCACCTGATGAATGACCCATATTGATGGTTGGGCTCCGTATGATAGACGGTCCACAGCAAAGGAGGGACCTACATGATGGATGGCTCGGATCAAAATGCAAACTCGCATGATGGACTATCCACATAAAGTGGGCCCCACATGATAGATGGTCCACAACAAAGTTGGGACCCACATGATGAATGGTGGACATCAAAGGTGGGCCTCTCATGATGAATGACCCATATTGAATGTGGCCCCCACATGATGCATGGTTCACATCAAGGTGGGCCCACATAATGAACGGTTCACATCAAAGGTGAGCCCCCACATGATGGATGGCCTGCATCAAAGTGTGGCCTAACATGATAAAACATACCCATATGCAAAGTGGGCCACATGATGGTTGATCCACATAGAAGGTGAACGCCACACGATGAATGGTGGATATCAAAAGTGGACCCCACATGATGAACAATCCACTTCAGAGGTAGGGCCCATGCTATGGACACATCAAATGTGGACTCTACGTAATGGGAGATGGGTGGTGGACATTGAGGGGCCCAACATGAAGGACAATTAGCATTGATGGTAGGCCCCACATTATGGACGACCTACATCAAGGTGGGCCCCTAATGATGAATGGTCCACATCTAAGACAAGCCTTGCATGATGGACAACCCACTTTGAAGGTTTAGCTCACACAATGGACGGTCCACATCAAAGGTGGGCTCCATATGATGGATGATCCACATCTAATGGACGATATAATGGATGGCCCAAATGTCTTAAAATATTATGATTGTAGTGATCCATTCTTTTATCATTTGGGGCATAGTTCATCTATGATGAGATCCACCACAATTACCTGGATTGCTCTTATAATAGAGTTGTTGTAATATTTAAAAACGAAGTCAACTACCCTTAAAAAAACGCTCTTATTTGAAGGTTCTACCAAACGTGCTTATTTCAAATAAGAGTTTCTTTTGGACTTGAAGAAGTGATTTTACCAAACAAGCTTATTTAAAAAAATAGCTAAAACAAAAAGATCTTATTGGAGTAGCTCTTATTGAATTAGAATACAGATGCCAAACGAGTCCTCAGTCATTTGCTCAATCACTCCCTCCAAAAGTTTCATAGTAGACTAGGGCTCATAAGTTTAAATCCACGATCATTAGTGAAGCTTTGTATGTCTCCTTTATTCTTATAGATAGGTAATGCCGATCCCCATTCATCCAACATTTTCTTTATTCTTACAATTATATTGGACAATTTTGTCTACCAAAATAATTCAATATCTCCATAAACTTCTAAAGCTCTATTGATATACCATCTAGTCTGAGGGCTTTCCTATTTTCATTATTCCCAACACTTCTTTCACTTCAAGTATACTAATCAAACAAAAAGTATTTATGGTCTCAGACGCTCTTTGAGTTTATGGTCCCTTCTATCCCTATGTTCTCAAAGTGGTTGTCATTTAACATGTTCTAAAAATAAGCTTCAAAACTGTTAATTGATCTCATTGTCCTTCATTAGTAACCTCTAGTTATCACCCTTAATGCATCTAGCATGACCTAGGTCCCTACCCTTCCTCATTTTTTTGCAAGTTTGAAAACATCTTTGTCACCTTTTGATGAGGACATCCGCGCGCCCGTTTGAGTGTACGCGAGGAGGAGGAGAGCACAGGCATCCTTGTGGTTGGAGACCCATACATGGGGCCCGCTAGTGGACAAAATCTTCATCACATCCTCCTGAGGAGTATCAAACCATTGATTTTCATCGATATTTCATTCTGACCATTGGCTCAAGATTGGGACCATCATCACCGTCGGATCGTGACTGTGACCACTGGTGCAGTTTGATGGATGATTTTAGCATGTTTGTGATTTTTAATTAATTAATTTAATTTTATGAATGATCTCCACTCACTGTATAGCTTCATACGTTGGTCCTGCATCAAATTTGGTATCAGAGAACTAGATTTAGCATAGGATTTTTGTGTTGCACTTAGGTTAGCGTCACATCTAGGGTTATTAGACATTGCATATAGAATTTAAGATCATATTGCTAATTTTTATTCCTAGTTTGGAGTATCCCATTGCTGAATTTTCAGCTAGCATTTTCCACTTATACTACTGCTAAATTTTGAGCGTGGTAATCTCATGTTGTCACCTTGTTGAATTTTCAGCTAGTAATTTTCATATTATGTTCTCATTGAATTTTTAGTTTGGTGACCTTAGATTGCCATTCTGCTGAATTTTTAGGATAATATTTGTAAGACCAGTACCCCGATTAATCGACTGTACACTTCAATCTCGGCACTAAGATGTCCTAGGCGGACTATATTGACGAGTTTTGATTGCGACCCTATTTTAGTACCGCAACACCCCAAGACTTGTACCCTAACGATCATGCAGGCGCTACGATTTCAACGCCACACAACACACTCCTTTGCAACCCCCAGATTAGAAGTTGCAGTTTTGGCACAATCCGAGGTGGGCCATGCAACGCAGACAGGCCCCACTTGCACAAATCCCAAGGTTGTCCAATCAATCAATCAATCCCCTCCCCCCCAAAAAATAAAAATAAAAATAAATAATAATAATAATAATAATAATAATAATAATAATAATAAATAGTCAAAGAAGCCCATACCCTTGCCCATGCAACCCATGCTAAGCCACTCATCTCTCCTTCTCCCTCTCCCCATTCTACCCCTCCATCTTTTCATAATCCCCTCTTTATCCTAAAAGTTCTACCATTGCCCCAAATAATCTCCCATTTCCACCACTTTTTTTAACAAGAAAGAGTTAGATGAAAAGAGATTAGAGAGGTTAGGGAGAGATTGAGAGAGAGAGAGAGAGAGAGAGAGAGAGAGAGAGAGAGAGAGAGAGATTTGAGAGAAAGTTAAGTAAGAGCGAGAGATTAGAGAGATGGTTTGAGAAAAAGAGAGAGCTTAGGAGAGAATTAGGGAGAGATCAAGTAGTTAAGAGGAAGAGAGAAGAGAAAAGAGATATTGGAGGAGATTAGGAGTGGAGAGGAGCTTGGTGGACCGTCCGATCATTGATCTGGCCCAATCCGACCGTTCATCCGATGTTGTGAGTACATGGGAGGATAAAAACCCTTTCTTTGTGTTATACCATTTTTGGTGGGCCCACAAGGGTGGGACCCACCTTAAGCCCATAATGGCAGGGGGCCACCCGAATGGTCAGATCTTTCTTCCTTTGATTTTTCTTTCCCTTTTTTCTTCTTACTTTGATAGTGTTGTAGGGCCCACAAGTGGGTCACGTTGTTGGAGAGCGTGCCCCGCACGACCACCTTGTGTGGCCCACCGTGATGTTTATTTTCCATCTAACCTATTGATTTTGGTCGCATAGTTTTGGATGATGGAAAACCACCAAATCAAGTTGATTCAAAGCTCCTTGGCCCACCACAAGCTGGCCAATCTGATGGACGGAGTAGATCATCTAGGTGGGCCTCACCACCCCCTTTAAATCAGAGAGAGGGGTTGCCTTTGTTGCTAGGTGCAAACAACACCTAGGGACATTGCCACCTAACACCACGTTGCTTGGTTTGGGAAGGCCATTGGGTGGGCCCCACTCATGGGCCCCACCATGATGTATATATCACAATCACACCGTCCATCTGTTTGCCCAGCCCATGTTAGCTGTTGAGCCCAAAAATGAAGTCAATCCATACCTTAGGTGGGCCATACCGTGAGCAACAATGAACTAGTAAGCTTAGCGTCAATGATGCTATCTGCATGGGGGGTTGGGGAGTGGGTTCCCACTCGAGGGACCCACCTTAATGTATTTCTCCAATCCACACCATCCATCTGTTTACCCAGCTCATTTAAGGTGTAGAGCCCAAAAATGAAGCCGATCCAACCCTCAGGTGGACCACACCACATGGAACGGTGGGGCTAGGAACACCCCCACGTCAGATGCATGGGGACGTGGGGAGTGGTCCCCACTCGTGGGGAGTGGTCCCCACTCGTGGGCCCCCATGATGTATTTGTTAGATCCACGCCATCCATCTATTACTCCAGATCATTTTAGGCCATGGGCTGAAAAATAAGGAAGGTCTGAGTCTCGAGTGGGCCGCACTGCGAGGATTAATGCCTGCTATTGAAACCTTCCAAGGCCGATCGTAAGGTCCTTGTTCATCCAAACCAGCCCAAATCAGGGCTCATTAGGCCCCTCTCGAGTTGGCCAATCCAGTGGACAAAGTGGATCATCCAAATGGGCCCCACCTGGATGGAAAGACAAAAAATAAGATAACAAAAAAAGGAACAACAAAGGACGTTGCTACTAGCGTCCAAAGAAGGTGCATGCCCTCTTTGGGCATGGAGTGGGGGCCCACTTGTGGGGCTCACCATGGTATATATGTTGCATCCGCGCCGTTCATCTATTTTGCCAAATCATTTTAGGCCAGGGGCCCAAAAATTAGGCAGGTCCAAAATTCAGGTGGACCGCACTGAGGGAAACATGGGCAGGGGAGTGCCCCTTTTTCAACGGATGGGACCCCACCTTGATGGATGTGCTCCATCCATGCCGTCCATCCTTTTCTACAGATCATGTTAGGCAATGGGCCCAAAGTTCAAGCCAATCCAAATCTTAGGTGATCCGCATCACAGGGAACTGTGGGGGTGAAAATCTGATTGTTTTGGGAATCCCTTGGATTTGGAGTTCCCTTGGACTTGGGATCCCTGGATTTCTGGAATCCCTTGGCTATGTTTGGCACCCTAGATTCAGAATCCCTATGATCCAAAGGTAACTATGCATAACATATTTCCAAAGGCTTGAATTTAATTATTAAATCAACTTTAAATCTCTAATTAGTGTACGTATGTAATACCCTATGATTGTAATAAATCTGTTGAAATGTACACTTTGCCTGGAAATGATGAAATCTCAATACTCGGATGGGCCACGAGCACAGGATCGCATCCTAGTGACTAATCAACGATTTGTAACCATCGATTTGCGTGAGCAATATTTAGACGGTGCATATCATCTTATTAAAGTAATTATAGTGGTGTCGTTGATAATTTGATTGTTTTGGGATATCGTCAGTGGGTCATGTGCCTAGTAGATTGGTAGCCTAGTGGCACACATGTTGCACATGCGGGTGTCCACCTGGGTCATTGTCAGTGGGCCTGACCTTGGCATATGCATTTTATCTGTGCTTTACATCCGGTTACTAGACCTTTTTAATGTACAAGCTACACGAGGAGTCGATGTTAGTCTAACGTGGGCCACACCACATAAGACCTCTATATTTCTAGTGGGGCTTGTCATTCGGGTTCCACTCTTTGTATACGATGTGCCAATTAAGGCCGATTATCACATGATATGTCTGATAACATGCTAGTGTACATGGCCTGATAGGACACACTGATAACATGTTTAGTGTAATGGATATCATGCCTAGTTATATGCCCATATGCATCATTTGAATGCCTGTTGTGGATGATGATTATTCATAGCATATGCCCTTCGGCTTAAGACACTTAAGAGACTCTATATGAGATAGGGTCGCCACACATGGTCGCACGATATGCACAGGTTTGGTGCATGACTTGGATAGTATAACTCATGCATTTCGCATCCTATATGTCCCGATTACTTTTATACCCTAGCAACATCGGGGTTGTGGCCTCAATAGGCATACTGTGGATGGCTGGATTTGATATCAAAAATACATGTTTTAGCACTTGGGTTCTATGGATATCCTTAGGTGAAAGTCCATAAACCCTGTGGTACCAGTAAGATGCTCTAATGTTGAGACAGAGTGGATAACATGAGTGCCCGAGTGCCAAATACCAGCAGGCCACGTCTCTCATTGTGTTGAGGTCAGTTGGAAAGGGGTGTGACCATATCCACCTAGTTATTGGGGGCTATAAGCTAGGTTGAGTTTGACCAGCTCGTAAAATGAGTCCGTTATCGACGAGCCGAGTGGGCATTGACATACCACTGACAAGGTGGATAGTGAGGTCTTTTTCACTCACTTGGTCATGCGAGTAATGGGTGGCAACCAATGTTGGATTGTATTAGACCCTGGTGAGGTTTCCAGTT
Organism: Magnolia kwangsiensis; assembly: GCA_037074715.1. Taxonomy (NCBI): domain Eukaryota; kingdom Viridiplantae; phylum Streptophyta; class Magnoliopsida; order Magnoliales; family Magnoliaceae; genus Magnolia; species Magnolia kwangsiensis. The sequence goes on from CM073579.1 coordinate 28,296,903, forward strand.
ACGAACTATTATGATATATGGACTAGTTGAGGATTGGCACATTCGCATTGCATCTCTAGCATATGACACTCGGCCACAGATGTCTTGCATTGCATAGCCTTGGTATGGCTAACAACATTCATGGACTTGGCAGCATAGCCCTCCATCATCTTCCACATACTCTAATATCTGTATTCTTGTCATATGCATTGTGCATGCACACACGCACTCTACTAAGCTTTGTAGAAGACTTATGCATGTTTGTTTACGCTACGGGTGATGTGAGGGTGTATCGGCAGCATTGAGCCCGGAGCATGAGCCTAATCTTTTGAGTTCTTGATTATATCTTGTATTTCCCTTTCCAACACTATACTCAAAGATTATATTAGTGGATATGTGATGATGATGATGTTTTAACGTCTTTGATACACTTATGGTTATGCTTCTAAAAAAATAATAATAATAAAATAATAAAAAATAATAAAATAATAAAATAATCCACCATGAAAATCCTCCTTGTAGGATCCTAGGATCGGAACCTGGCGTATGAGAGCTAAGAGCCGAGAATGGAGTACTACAAAGGTTGTCGGCACTAAATTCGATGGCTGAGAATTTAGTGAGCTTGGTTCCCGAGTTTGGGACGTGGCAGTATTTTAGGTTAATGACTTGCTGAATTTTCATATTTGTGTCTCTAGTGTGTCCAATTTGATATCCAAGTTTGGTTTGTCTTTGTCATAACATTACCCTAGGATCTAGGTTTCCCTTTTAGAATTTCCTTGCGTATGCCCACTCGTTTTGGATGTGATTTTGGCCTATATCTCACTATGAATCTAGTGCAGGTTGTTGAGGCCCTTAACTCTATCAACAACCATCTGACAGCCATTAAAGCGCACAATAGGACTATCGCTCCTCAATTGACCATGACCAATGTGCATGTTCATTAGCTTGAGGCATCCCTTCAAGCAAACCTCGACATTAAGGAAGACGTTCAATCTCAAGCTGGGGATCAAGTTGATAGGTGAGGGCGTGGCCGTGGTCAAGGTGTTGGCCGTGGTCAAGCACAAGTGCAACCACAACATAAGGAACGTCATGATCATCATGACCGAGACGCACAAGCCATGAAGAATGTGAAAGTGGAGGCCCCCGGTTTTGATGGTCCCCTAGATCCCAAGGCTTTCCTTGATTAGATGACAGACATGGACCATTACTTTGAGTAATATGATATGTCTAATGCCCAACGTGTTAGGTTTGCCAAGATGAAGTTGGTGGGCTAGGCCAAACATTTTTTTTTTTTTACCAATATGGAGCGTAAGATTGAGAGGACTAGAGAACCCCTAGTCGCGCATTGGGTTGAGATGAAAGAAATACTTAAGGAAAAGTGTCTCTTTCTCTTACCACCAGAGGCTCCTAGATCAGTGGCAGCCTGACAGGCCTTGCGCTAAAGATCCATAACTATGTCGAATTACATTGCTAAGTTTGAGGAGTACATGATGCGATGTGATATTAAGGACTCAATGATCATACTATCCAGATTTAGGACGGGCCTCTAGTTCGAGATCCAAAGAGAACTTTTCTCTCGTGACATTTGCACCTTGGAGCACATGTATCAAGTGATGCAAGACATTGAGTACTACCTCAAGGCACCCATTGGGAGGCGGTTTGACTCTCGGGACTCGAGTGTTAAGACTAATCCTCAAGGGACTAAGTCTAACGTGGGGAGTCAACCTAAGCCCCAAGTTGGCTCCCAATCTAACCCTAGAGATGCTACAGGAAAGGGAATAGAAAGCGCTAGCTCTAGGGGAGGTGAGCCAACAAGATGCTTCAATTGTCATGGGTTCGGTTACTATGTGCATAAATGTCCCTCGAAAGAGAGGAACAGGACCCTAGTGATTGGAGGAGGTGAGGATGAGGGAGACGAACAAGGAAAATATTAAGAAGAAGTTTATCAGCCCAATGTCACTGGTGCTAGTGATGAGGAAGTAGAGGAAGATGATGTCAAACAACCATTCACTCCAAAAGCTCAAGCTGTCAGAATGTGGTGTATCAATGTATATCAAGGGACTTTATTACTCTAACACCCCCCCGCACGTGCAAGGTGGGAACTCCACACGGGAACATATTGACGAAGGTGGAGGGACACTCACACCATAAATAGGCCGGGCTTGATTTCCCAGTCCCTGGGCCGGACCTGATTTTTCCTGACCCCCCATGGGAGAATAATATATTCAGTGAGGCATATTTGCTGCTCTCGAGATTCAAACATAGGACCTTCCTCTCTGATACCATGTCAAACAACCATTCACTCTAAAAGCTCAAGCTGTCAGAATGTGGTGTATCAATGTATATCAATGGACTTTATTACTCTAACAGATGAGGCCACACCGCTTGCAATAGTCAGGTGCTCCTTGGCCCGTGCAAAGGAAACTGATGATTGGCGCCGGACTACGATTTTCTACACCCATGCAAAATGTGGGGGGAAAAAATGCAAGGCACTCGTCGATAGTGGCAGCTGTACAAATGTGGTCTCCACTAGCACTTAATCCATTTAGGTTTGAAACCTAAACCTCACCCTCAGCCCTTTAGAGTTTCTTGGGTTAATGCATCTTCCATGCCCGTCACCCATCGATGCCTTGTGCATGTTCATTTTGGGTCCTATGCAGAATCATTATGGTGTGACGTCCTACCCATGGATATCAGACACATCATTTCGGGGCGGCCTTGGTTATTTGACCGTGATTTGATTATATATCGTCGTTCGAATGTGTGTTCATTCATGCATTTGGGGGGATTTGAGGGGGTCTAGTTGCTTGGCACCATAAAGTAACTGGGGGTTTCAAATCCCCTCAAACAGGGGGCTTCAAATCTAGGGTGAAAACTTGGATTACATCTAAAATCCTTCCAAGAGTTGCATGTGTAACATGTGTGTCATTAGACTATTAATCTATTGGGCACATGGCCCACTAATGATATCCCAAAATAATTAGATTATCAATCGCAACACTATAATTACTTTAATACGATGATCAGCGTTGTCCAAACATTGTCCATGTAAATCAACGGTTAAAAATGGTTGGTTAGTTACTCAGACGTGATCTTGTGCTTGTGGCCCATCTGGACTTGGAATTTCATCATTTTCAGGCAAAGTATATATTTCAGCGAGCTTATTACAACCATTGTGTCAAGCATTACATACGTTCACTAATTAGAGATAATAAAGTTGACTCAGTAATTAAATTCAAACCCTTGTAAATATACTATGCACCGCTACTTTTGGATTAAAGTTGATTCTGAATCTAGGGTGCCAAACACAATAAGGGGATTTCAAATCCAGGGGTTCCAAATCCACGCTCCCAAATGGGCCCTAAGTCTCTCCATGTTATTAATGCCAAGGAGTTTGAGTGAGAGATTAAGGTGGATTCAATGGTGTACGCCCTACTGTCTAGGGAAGTTACAGCCGAGGTTAGTGTGAATGGACCCCCCCTGAGCTGAATCCGATTATGGATGAGTTTCACGACGTATTCTCAGAGGACTTATCGGATGAGCTTCCACCCATGAGGGACATCTAGCATGTCATTGATCTTGTCCCTGAGGTGACTCTACCAAACCTTCCTCATTATCAAATGAACCCTGTGAAGCATGTAGAGTTGAAGAAGCAGGTAGATGAGCTCCTAACGAAGGATTTCATTCAAGAGAGTTTGAGCCTGTGTCGTGCTAGCACTTCTTACGCCCAAGAAAGACGGCACGTGACACATGTCTGTGGACAATAAAGCCATCAATAAATTACGGTCAAGTACCGGTTTCCCATACCGCGTCTTAATGATATGCTAGACATGATGGCGGGTGTCACCATTTTTTTCAAAGATTGACCTCAAGAACGGGTATCACCAGATACGTATACGCCCATGAGACGAATCGAAGACAACCTTCAAGACGAAGGACAGGTTGTACGAATGGCTACTCATGTCCTTTGCCTTGACTAATGCCCCACGCATATTTATGAGACCGATGACCTAGGTGTTGAAACCCTTTATGTGCAAGTTCCTTGTTATGACATTCTTATCTATAACACATCAAAAGAACAACATCTCCACCATCCGAGGTAGGCCTGCAGGGTCCTTAGGATTGAAAAGCTTTATGCCAACCTTAAGAAGTGTACATTCATGTCAAAGAACGTTATTTCTTAGGGTCCATAGCATCATCTAAGGGCATGAGAGCGGACCCCGAGAAGGTCAAGGCCATAGTAGAGTGGCCCAAACCGCGCAATATTCACTAGGTGTGGAGTTTTTACGGCTTAGTAACTTTTTATAGTGGTTCATTAGAGGGTTTAGTTCCATCATAGCTCCCATTACCGATTGCATAAAGAAAGGAGAGTTCCTTGGACTAAAGCAGCCTCTAGAGCATTTAAGGAGATAAAGGGCAAAATGAGCGAAGCTCCTATCATGCGCCTCCCGGACTTTTCTAAAATCTTCGAAGTTGCATGTGATGCGCCTGGTGTAGGTATAGGTGGAGGGCACCCCATTACTTAATTAGGCATGCTAAATGGGTTTAATTTCTCTGGGAATATTCATTCATTCTCAAACACAAGGCCAGGGTAGAGAACAAATATGTTGATGTCCTTAGTCGTTGTGTGGCGCCACTTTAAAGTACAAGTGTGGAAGTGACTGGATTTGAGCAGCTGAAAGGAGAGTATCCTATATACCCATATTTTGGAGAGTTGTACACGTCACTAGGAGATGCTCAGCCGAGCGACAGTCACAGGTTTGTCATCATTGATGATTTCCCATTTAAAGGTGACAGACTCTACATTCCCCGTACTTCCCTCCATGATTTCTTAGTTTGGGAGCTTCATGCTGGAGTAGCTAGACATTTTGGGAGGGATAAGACCATTGCCCTTGTGGAAGATATATTCTATTGGCAAAGTCTCAAGTAAGATGTAGCCAAGATCGTTGAGCAGTGCAGGACTTGTTAACTGGAGAAGCAAAAGAGGCAAAATATAGGATTGTATACGCCTTTGCCAGTGCTACATGCTCCGTGACGGGACATCAATATGGATTTCGTTTTAGGCTTACCAAAGACTATCAAGAAATACGATTTCATCTATTGCGGTTGTGGACTGATTTTCCAAAATGGCCCATTTCATTCCATGCTCAAAAATGTCAGATGCCACTGATGTTGTTAAACTACTTTTTTGGTTTTTGAGGTGGTGCACTTACATGGTCTACCTAACACCATAGTGTTTGATCGCGATGTGTGCTTTATGAGCTATTTTTAGAAGACACTATGGTGCATGATGGGGACAAGGCTTCAATTCTCATCAACCTATCATTGTCAAACAGATGGATAGACTGATGTTGTCAATATGAGTCTTAGAAATATGCTTAGATGCCTTGTGGGGGATCATGTCAGAACTTGGGATACCATTTTGCCTATAGCCGAGATAGCATATAACAATTCCATCAATAGGTCCATAGGCATGAGTCCATTTGAAGTTGTGCATCGGTATAAATCTAGGAAGCCTGTATATGTCATACCTATGTCAATGTCCCATAGGCCATCGAAGTCAGCACATGAGTTTGCACATTACATACATGATTTGCATAGTGAGATTAGAAAGCAGATTAACTTAAATAATGAAAAGTACAAAGCACTTGCTGATTCTCGTTGCAAATTTCAAGAATTTCAAGTAAGAGATTATGTCGTGGTTCGTATGAGGTATAAAGGTTTCCACGGGGAGCCATTAAGAAATTGCAAGCACGCAGTGCGTGCCCATATAAAATACTGAAGAAATTGGATCCTAATGTGGATATAGTAGACCTTCCACTTATCACGGGAATTAGCTCCACTTTTAATGTGAAAGATCTATAACGATATAAGGGTCATGCTACTTCACCTTCTGATCCATTTTCAGACCCTCACATAACCCGTGACCCAATCCCTAACCCATGGCCTCTACTTGACCCATCATTCCAACCCTCACCAGCCTTACCTACTCAAAATGAACAAGTTGAAGATATATTAGATGTGCAAGTGGTTTCCACTCGCCATGGGGGATTTCATAAATTCCTCGTCAAGTGGAGGAACAGACCGATTTCAGATAGCTTGTGGATTTTTTTATTTTTTTTTTGAAGACACAGGGTATCCCCACCTCCTTTTGAAGTGAGACTAATCCCTGCGGATACACACAATCTCCTACAACCACGTGTATTGGGTAAAGCCAAGGAGCTCGTGGATTACAGAGGTAGATTTGCGGAACTTGGACCCGGACATCCTTGAGCATTACAGGAGTTGTAGTCCGCCAGATGTGAACTCCTCTCAACCGAGGGGAGTTGATGAGGATATCCGCACGCCCGTTTGAGTGTACCCGAGGATGAGAGCATTGGTGTCCTTGTGGTTAGACAACCCATACATGGGGCCCGCTAGTGGGCCTAGATCTTCGTGACATCCTCCTGAGGAGCATCAAACCGTTGATTTTCGTTGAAATTTCATTCTGACCATTGGATCACGATCGGGACCATCATCATCGTTGAAGTGACCGTGGCCACTTATGCAGCCCAATGGATGACACATAGGCTTGGGACTGACCGTGGCCACTTATGCAGCCCAATGGATGACACATAGGCTTGGGACTATCTTAGGATTAATTTTTTAGTTTGATTTATATTTTTGAACTATTCGTGAGAGGTATAATGTGTTTTTTCTTAGAGTATGGTTCATTTGATAAAAGTACATGAAATAAGGACATTTTTGTAATTTTAAAAAGTTTCTGAGAGTATTAAAAGGGGGGAACTGTGTGACCTCTCTATGATGGAATCTCTCTAAAATAATAAAAATAAAAATAAAAATAAAATAAAATAACTGAATTTCTTTGTTTCCTTCTTCATGTGATGCGAAGTCCTGTTCCATGTGATTTGGAACAAAGATCGGTGCAATGTCCTTCTTCAAACATGGGAGTGAGGGGCTTCCAACTATCGGTAGTTGAATTTCTTCTCCATCCAAGGTACTCTTTTGAGATCTTCATCTTTCCCATTCAAAACCCTTTACACCCTTCTAGAAACCTAATTCATTCTCTCATTCCTTTCATATCTCTACCCCACCTTAGAGAACCCGAACTCTAGCCATCTAAGCCCACACGTGTGGCCGTACGTGATTGTATGGCCACCTCCAAAATTTCCCCTTTGTATCTCTTTGACTCCCCCATCAAAACCCTATCATCCATCTACCTTAAACCTTAATGATGCAGGAAAATTAACCACTTACTCTAAAAGCTCGAACTGAAAGAGCATGGCGAATTAATCCCTTTATCTAATAGCCCATGCCCCACATCCATGGGTTAGGTCCTTGGTCGAACCCTCCTCGTGTGCCCCAAATCCATGGGTCCTGCCTCACATGAGCCACCTACCTTACACAGGCTCCAAATCACATGGGTTCCACGGGCCGCCTACCCTGAGTGTGCCCCCGCATCCCACAAGTCACCCCACTCAAGCCTGGTGTAAAAATTCCAATTTGATGTAGGACAATTAACTACTTGCTCTAAAAGCTCGAATTGATAGAGCATTGCAAATTAATCCATTTATCTCATTAGCCCAAGCCCCACATCCATGGGTTAGGTCTTCGGCCGAACCTTCTTCATGGGCCTCAAATCCATGGGTTCCGCTCCCTCATGAGCCCCAAATTACATGACTTTCGCGGACCGCATCCCACAGGCCACCCCACTCGAGTCTGGTGTGAAAATGCACATGCATTAATTACCCCCAGTGAGGAGTCTCGAACATAAGACCTTCCGCTCTAATACCAATTTGATGAAGGATAATTAACCACTTGCTCTAAAAGCTCGAATTGATAGATTATGGCGAATTAATTCATTTATCTCATAGCCCAGGCCCCACATCCATGGGTTAGGTCCTCGTCCAAACCCTTCTCGTGGACCCCAAATCCATGGGTTCCACCTCACACATGCCTCAAATCACATGGGTTTCGCGGGCCGCCCACCCCAAGTGTGCTCTCGCATCACACAGGCCACCCCACTCGAGCCCGGTGTGAAAATGCCCCTGTATTTCCTAACGTTAACCCTAGATTCCTTAAGTTCCCAATTTCCCCCAAATCTTCCAAACCCTAATTCCCCTGATTCACCTTAAATCCCTAACAAGCAATCATCGAAGACCCCAATCCCTTTTACTTAAAACCTAAATCCCCAAATCCCTTTAGCCAATTGAACCAATTAAACCCTAATTTCAACTTTTCCCCAAATTACCTAAACCCTGGGTTCACCTATATCTTAATCAAGCAAGCCCTAGGTAATATTAGGTTTTTCCTTTTAAAATAGACTTATCCCTATGCTATTTGGATGTCCTTACATTCATTACATCCTAGTTTCAAGTATTTAATGACCTTGTAGGACGTTGTTTGTTAATTTAGGCTTGAACTATACATAGTTTCTTCTTGGATTTTTGAGTTGTGTGATTATTTTATTGTGCTTTATGATTTTTAATTAATTAATTTAATTTTCTGAATGATCTGCACTCATTGCTTAGATTCATACATTGGTCATGCATCACCTTCTCGTCCCCAATCTATTGCAAAGGTCATAATAAGAAGTTCCCAAAATAAACATTGCAAGAATAGTTTTCTACCAAAGTTTTTCTCGTTATCATGAGAATATACGTGTGTGTGTGTGTGGATGGGTGGGTGGGTGGGTGGGTGTGTGTGTGTGTGTGTGTGTGTGTGTGTGAGAAAATCAGCTTTACAAACAAAATGCCATTGAACACTAAGAATCTAATGCTAGAACCATGAAATTTACATGGAAGTATTTTGATTAAAACATTGTAGAGAAGATATTAGAAAGTTGTCTCCACTGTCATACACGTAAAATTTCCCTTATTATAGAGAAGGATAACTACTAGATAGAATGAATACCTAAAACTTCAAATTTAAAATTAGAATATCTAAAAATCAAGCAAATAATTTTAAATTCTCATAAAACCAAATCTGTGGAGAGGGAATTATTAGCAAGTAGTAACAATTGGGACCATTGTAAACTTCACAAACCATTTTCTTCAGCCTTAAAGCCCTCAACAAAAGAACAGAGGGCCTCCTTTAGATCACCCCCCAAAAGAATGAAAAGATCAGGAAAAGGGTCACAAATTTTGTGGGTAACACTAAAAGGAATATATATTTTTTTTTCCTTGAAGCTCACTTGATATGATGTCGTAAGAAAGCCAAAATGGAAAGGAATGATTTGGAAAAACTCAAACCAGACCTATTTGACCCCTCAAAATCCAAGTGGGTCAGAACTTAAAATTCTTGTTTTTACCTGCCCAATTGTTCGCAAGAAATGCAAAAACTAGATTTGATTGAACTTATCAGGCAGATAAATATTTGAATTTTCAGAATACCAGCTTGAGTTTTTCTTAGATTTTAAATGAAGTTATACCAGAATTCTTTCAAGCAAATAGAGTCAACTCATCAAGTTTATCAGCACTCGACTGAGTTTCTAAACTATGCTATGTCTAAATCTATATATGTGCACACAAGTGTGCATATCTCTGCCTAAGTTTTCGTATTTGAGTGCATGCATTTTGCTGTGAGTTTTCAATTTCGAATATTTTGAACTGTATACAGGATATGTTAATTAAAGAAAAACATCAATTTTCTCATAAACAAAGCAACTGCAAACATAGAAACTAGGAATTGACCACGGTAGAGGGAAGCTTTTATGGGTTATTAATTCTACAAGAGAGAGAGCATGGAGGATACGGAATGGTGTCATGAAGCCCAGAGACCCTAGGGAAAAAGGGACAATAGGAGGAACAGGTCCTTTGAACATCGATGCCGCCTATACATAGGAATCAAAAGAAAGCAACCATTCAAGGTTTTAGAAAAAAGCAGTCTGATGTAAATAAAAATATATATGCAAATTGATATCAAGAATACAGAAATGGAACAACTCATCACATGAGAAATGTATCCATAGCAGTGAACATTGTTTTGCACAAGAATCATGATAGTAGACACAATTCAAACGAAGGTCAAATGAAAGACAGAAAGAATTGCTGTATACAAATGAGCAGTTCTTTAAATGTGAAGCCGCAAATACTATATAGATGTGTATGGAGTACTAATCACTTCTACCTGCCATTATTCTAAAGCAACATAAGTTTACTTTTTAGTCTCCCATTTAAAAAATAGGAGCAATGGATAAAATGTTTACAGTAGGTCTGTCAATGAGGGAGGTAAAATTCTCTGGAGAACTAATCCGCATGCCGTCTCTTGGGGAAGCTGGAAAGAAAGGAAAAGTAGAATCTTTGAGGACAATTAAGCGAGTATTGCTCGGTGGCCAAACTGCTGAAGTGAAATTGTCTTTGGTTAATCGAGGGCTTTCTGTTAATGCCTTCTATTAGGAATACTCATTTGTGTGTTTATGAGGAATACCATACTGTTAAGAACATTCAATTGTGTGTTACTGAGGTGTACTATACCAGAAAGGATCCTTTTAGTTCCTTTCTTTCCAGCTTCCCCAAGAGATGGCATGCGGAATAGTTCTCCAAAGAATTTTACATCCCTCATTGACAGACCTACTGTAAACATTTTATCCATTGCTCCTATTTTTTAAATGGTATACTAAAAAGTAGAATCTTTGAGGACAATTAAGCAAGTATTGCTAGGTGGCCAAACTGCTGAAGTGAAATTGTCTTTGGTTAATTGAGGGCTTTCTGTTAATGCCTTCTATTAGGAATACTCATTTGTGTGTTTATGAGGAATACCATACTGTTAAGAACATTCAATTGTGTGTTCCTGAGGTGTACTATACCAGAAAGGATCCTTTTAGATTAGCTTGCTTATGTCACACTTATCTCTTGTAAGTTGTAGCCATTAGAATCTATAAATAAAGGTGTGAGATAGAGGGAGATTAAGCTCTCCAATCTCTACTTCTTTTTTCTTTTTTTCTATGGTTTAGGGTTCCATTAACATGGTTTAGGAGAGCCCCTAAACAGTAGCCCTCTTTCCCATTTCTTCCTTACCCCCTTCTTTTCTTCTCCTTTCCTTCTATACTTGTTTTCTTCTTTGCATCTGATGATCTCTAAGCATCCTGTGCTTATTTGAGTGGTCCACAGCTTGTGTGTTGATGAAAGAAGGATGTCCCATCATCACCACCGAATGTCCAATAGGATCTACCAGCTTCAACGTATAGGTCCATAGACCTCTTTAACATCAATGGGAAAATCCACAGGGCCCATTTCGATTGTGTTAATGGTTATGGGTTTGGGGTAGGCCCAATAGGATTTGGTTAGTCCCCCTTATTGCTTTGTGTTTTTGGTCTTGCGATGTGGTAGACATTATGTTTATTGTATCAGGGACAGTTGGGACAGTTTTGTTATATTTCCGTTTTTATCTCTCTCTCTCTCTCTCTCTCTCTCTCTCTCTCTCTCTCCTTTTTTCATCTCTACCCAAGTCTGCATGGTATCAAAAAGAGGTTAGAAGTGGTTCGGAATCCTCTCCATTCCATTCCAAGTTGCTGGATCTAGATTTGGGGATCTTCTAGAATGTAGAGAACTGATCGGGCCTTAAGGGAAAGCACTTACTGTGTGTGTTGCATCGTTCTTCGAGTAGAAGGAAATGATCACAAAAAGGAGCATAGATAACTTGACGAATAAAGAAGGCTTGCTAATTTTTTATGATGTGATGTTTAAAGTTGCCCATTTGTGTTGGTTGCATTGTGTACATGCAGTTTTTGGTTAAATATTCTAATTCGTAAATTCACGAGCAAAGTGGGAATGGTTTTGATATGGATTGGAGTTATTTTGCGCCAGAGATTTGTGTTATGTGATTTTGGACGTATAGTTGTGTGGATCTTCCTTTAAGATACGTGTTTGTCATTGTTGTTGAAGTTAATTGTTGAATGTCCATGAAGCCCAAAAGTGTAGTTGGTGGTTTCTCATCTCTTGGGGAAATGTAGGGACCCTCCTTCCATGCATCAATAACTTTTGTAAAGTTAAATGGGAAGAATTATCTTCTATGGGCCAAGTCTGTTGAGGTATTCCTCTTAAGCCTGTAAAACAGATTAGTTCCTCACAGATCCTAAACCAGAGGATCTAATCCTAAATATAGAAAATGGATGCATGGGGATGCCCAGATTCGATCTTGTTTGTGGAATAGCCTGGAGTCTGAAGTGAGCACTATGGTGTTCTTAAACATAGCCAGTGTTTCAGTTGTTGGTATTGCTACAAGTTTCGCTGGCCAGAGATAAGATAAAAAATCGTTATCATCGATAATATCGCTGATAACCGGAAATGCAAGGGAAACATGGGAAAAAGGATGGTTTTTTTTAGTGAAACTTCAGGAAATGTCTAAATACACATTTGCATATTTAGGAATAAAAAAATATATAATAAGTTTTCATTTAATGGGGCCTAAAAGCATGTGCTGTTATAATAAATCCAACATTCTAATCCCTCCTTCCATCTATCCAACCATCCATCCATCCCATCTATACGTCTAACCATCCAACCATCCATCCAACCCATCTATACATCCAACCATCCAACCATCCCATCCATCCACCCATCCAACCATCCCATCCATCCATCCATCCATCCTTCCTTCCTTCCCATCCATCCATCCAATCCAATCCATCCATCCAACTATCCAATCCATCCATCCACCCATCCAACCATCCCATACCATCCATCCATCCATCAACTCATCCAAATTCTAATCCATCGACCCGTCCAACCATCCACCCATCCGTCCATTCATCCATCAACTCATCCAAATTCTAATCCATCCATCCCACCTATACATCCAACTATCCATCCCATCTATACATCCAACCATCCATCCATCCCATCTACCCATTAATCCAACCGTTCATTACATAATCCATACAAATAGGTTTCTTAAATATTTTTTCATTAAATACATTTGTAATTTATATTTAAAAATTATTTTAAAATAAATCCAAAAATCAAAAATAAATAATGTAATCCTTTATTTTCATTTAAATGGTCCCAATGGGTCCCATTAGGCTAGCCCATCCTCATCATGTAATAAATCAAGCCACAATGGGCCCCATTTAAAGAAAGAAAAAATAATTTATTTTATCTCAAAAATAGATTTATTATATATATATATATATATATATATATATATATATATATATATATATATATATATATATATATATATATAAGGGATTTCATATACAGGCACTTAGAAATTGAACACATGGCACATAAGTGTCAAATTAAATTGTCCAAATTATGGTACCCTACGTAGCTATATCATGAATCCAAATTAAGCTTTTTTTAATCATCTATGTATTTGGCTGGTGGACATTTATTGGACGGTTAAAATAGGAAAAGAAAATCCAATGGTCTTCATTTTTAGCCCATGACCTAACATGATCTGGCAAAATGAAAGGACGGGATGGATTTCTGACAAACATCATGGTAGGCCCCACGGCCCCCACCTAACTTCCGAGGCAGGAAGTTCCTGCGAAAGGCCTTGCGTCACTGTAGAACTAGGAAGCGGATTGTGGTGTGCCACACACCACCGACCTCTGTATTGACGTCACCAAGTTTTGTGGGGCCCAATATGATCGGTGTTATATCCAAATTATTCATCCATTTGGCGAGATATTTTTAGGACTCGAACCAAAAAACAAGACATATCCAAAGCTCAGGTGGACCACACCATAGAAAGTAGTGGGGATTGAATGCCCAACATTGAAAATTTCTTGGGGGTCACAAAAGTTTTGGATCAATCTTACATTTGTTTTTCCCCTTCATCCAGATCTACATGACCTTATGAACAAGTTTTGGATCATGCTGATTTTTGTTTTTTCCCTTCATCCAGGTCTATGTGACCTCATGAACAGCTTGGATGCGAAATAAACATTACGATGGACCCTTCAAAGTTTTTAATGGTGGGTGCTTAATGACCACTGTTTCTTGTGTAGTCCACCTAAGATCTGGCTATGCTTCATTTTTTGGCATATGCCCTAAAATGACATGGAAAAACGGATGGACGGCATAGATGTACATTTCATACATTAAGGTGGGCCCTATTGAGTCGTCGCACATCCTTATTAAAAAAAGGAAACCAATTCTTTTAAAACTCTAAAAATCCTCTGTAAACAAAGGGACGCAAAAACCCCAAAATCCTCCATAAGCGAAGGGAAACCGAAACCCTTTTTCCTTTTTTTAACCCTGAAATCCAATTCAAAACATCTTCAACGTCAATTCTCACAGGGAAAATGGAGAATCTTTTATAGAAATCCAACAAGATTACGGAAAACTCGCCGAAATTCTTAGAATTCATTACCCTAACAGAAGACTTATGGGTTTATTTCGTACTTTTGAAGATCGGAGTTGTCGTCGATCCACAATCCAACCACCGAAGATCTTCCAAAACTCCTCAAAAGGTATTTTCTAATTTATTTTTTTAGATTTTCCAGTATTTACACTGGACATATGCTCGATTTTATCGCAGACAATCACCGAAAATGTCGAAATTTCGCCATTTTATTGGAAAATCGAAAAAAATCAGCAAAATCTGGCCAATATCTAGTAGAGATTCGAAATTTAGGGTTTTCGGTACGATGAGCCACCGATACCGAAAATATCAACAATAATTCGATATTATCGCTGATAATTTAAACATTGAACAAAACCAAAGATGTATGGGATACTATAAAAGGATGTACTCCTTAGAACAAAATTGTCTTGTGTGCATCAATTATACAAGGAGATATTCTGTTTTTAAAAGGGAGATAAGCCTCTTGGTGAGTACTTCACAAGATTGACTGGAATGTGGGAAGAGCACTTTCCATATATAACCTATCACCTCAAATGTCACCCTCATGAACAAGCAATCGGAAGATGATAAAAGTAGTGAAACTTTTGTGCAGACTGACAAAAGAGTCCCAATCGGCAAAGTATCAGATTTTAGGAGGAGCTTCTATACCCTCAACGGTAGAGGTTTATGCAAGGCTTTAACGAATCTTGTTGGCAAGTGAATTTGACAATGTTCATATTAATGCATCTGATAAAATTGCATTGGCCTCTTCATCCAGTTATTCTAGTTCACATGGAGACCATGGTGGACGTGTTGGGCATGGTGGACATGTTGGTGGGATTTTCTTGCGTTTTTCCCGGTCTCCTTAACATCGATGATAGTATCACTGATTTGGATGAGATAAGGAAAAGTATTTATATTGCCAGTTAGCCGAAAATATCAATTATATGATATTATTGCTAGATGTCACCGATGTTATCGAAAATATCAACGATATGGAAAATCCAGTTTGGTGGGAGTTTCAACATCGGCAACTAAGTGATGCAAATATAATCGATGATATCAACAATAATTGGAACACTAAATACACAACCCAAAAAATCTCTCAGTTGCTAAGATAGGAAAACCACTATTCAATATATCGCTAAGTGGTTTTACCAAGCCGGTATTGCTTTCAACACAGTTAAAATGAAAAACTTCAAATTTATGGTTGAGACATCAAGTCAATTTGAACTTGGGCTTAAACCTCCTACATATCATGAAATGAGGGAGACGTGCCTCAAAGTTGGGGTTGATTATACACGATATAAGGAATCGTGGAAAACATATAGTTGTTCACTCATGGCCGACAGACGGACCAATAAATCTAGTCGGCCTCTTATAAATTTGCTGGTTAATTGTCTAGTTAGGACAATGTTCTTGAAGTTCGTGAATGCATCGGGTCATCCTCATACTGGAGATTACTTGTTTAAATTACTAGACAATGTACTTGGGAAAGTATGAGAGGAATACGTTGTCTAGGTAATTACAGACAACGCATCTTAGTGTATAGTTGTCGGTTGTCTTCTTATAGGGAAGAGGCGTCGTTTATTTTAGACCTCTTGTGCAGCCCATTGTGTTGATCTTATGTTAGAAAATATAAATAGGTTATTCTTAAAAGTAATTGCAAGGGCTAGAAGAATCAAGGTCTTTATGTACAAACACATCATGCTTCTCCATCTAATGAGAAAATATATTGGGTATAACTCGCTATGTCTAACAATCACCCATTTCACTACAGCCTTCTTAACACTACAAAGATTGCATTAAAAAATCCGAACTTGGAGGCTTTGTAGTGTTAGCCGATTGAACAAATGGGCCTTGTTCAAAGAAGGCTGAAGGGAAGCAAGTTTAACAAACCATCATTTAGTAAAAGATTTAGACACAAGTGGTAAAGGCACTAAAAGCGTCTGAACCCTTAGTAACTGTGTTGCGATTGGTGAACAGAGATGAGAAACCACCAATGAATTACATATATGATGTGATGGAGAGGGCAAGAAATAAAATCATGAACCATTTTAACTATAGAGAGCGTGATTACAGGCTCATCATAAATATTATAGATAGAAGATAGGGTAGTCAAATGTCATCTCCATTATATTCGGTTGCCTACATTCTTAACCCAGAGTGTTTATTCGCTTCCTTCAATCCGATAGAAGCGCAGACCACGGTTGGATTTATTGACGTGTTGGAAAGAATAGTTCGAAATAGAGAAGAACACGACAAGATGTTAGCTCTACTGGATGTCTATACAAAGAGTGATGGCATATTCTCAAGGAATATAGCCATCAGGCATCGGACAATGAAATTGCCCAAAAAGTAGTATGAATGTCTCTTAAGTCTTACTGTCTTAGACTCTTAATCTCTTACAAATAGTTTTTTACGATCTAATCTACAAAGTCTAACATACTTAAATTGTTTCTCTCAACTGATTGGTGGGTTGCCTATGGAGTGGACCTAAACAGGAAAGATCCAACTCTAAAGAAATTGGTCATAAGGATTCTTGGACTCATATATTCTGCTAGTGGTTGAGAGTGCAACTGGAGCATGTTCAATGCAATAAGTTTGGAAAAATAAAAATGTTATAGTTTTGTTTATAAATAAGTACAAGTCTAAGCTAATGCCTAAAGCACTTTCTGTCATACAGATTCACACCAAGAAAAAGAATCGACTTAAACAAAAGAAACTCAACAACTTGGTCTTCGTCTAACATAATTAGAAATTGCAAGAATGATTCCAGGCTAGGCAAGAAAAGTCTGGTTTCTATGATCCTATTTGCTTAGATAAGATGAATGCAGATAATGAGTGGCTTGTAGAGATGGGGGACACGGTCTTTGCTTGCAAGGAACTAGTAGGGGTCCGAAGTTAAAGATATACGGATCAGCACCTAGAGAAGGTACTTTCACTTGAAGGCGAATGAGAGGGGGGGCGAGCAATAGCAGTTAGCTCGTGGAAGAGATTGAGGAGATAAGAGGAGATGATGATCAAGTTAAAGATACAACCATTAAATTTTGATTAAGTATTAGTACGAACGGATGATGAAGAAACAGAAGAAGATGAAGTATATGTGGAAGAAGGAGACGACTCTGATTATGACAGCGATGATGACGATGGTGGTGATCAAATGCCACAATGGCAATCTGTGAGAAGCTAGCTCTATCATCAATGATATAACCTTCAGAGCACATCCACAGGGAGGTCAAACCAATTCTAGTTGCAGTTTTTACATACAAAGCGTATGAGACATATATATATATATATATATATATATATATATATTCTTAGGCTAAGGTAGATAATTGAGAATTTCAAGGACAAAACTATTCCATATGCAAAAACAAAGTAAAAGTCCTGCATAAAAAGGTCAATGGATCACTTCTTTCAAAAGGGCAAGAATGTTGTCTATAAATAGCACAGAGTTTAAGCCGATTCATTGATTCGGTATCAATGTCACCAGAAACATGTCAAAGTTGACTCAGAAATTACCTTTAACAAGATAAATTTCATAGAACAAGCTGACTTCACAAGCATGCCATGGAAAAATATTTTAGCTTAGCATGTGAAGAGAAACAGTATGACTAAGGCAAGAACACCTTTCTACTTAAAGAAAACATAAGATAATACTGCTCCAAAAAATGCTCGAATGGAGAAGGCAAAAATGCTCAAATGGAGAAGGCAAAGGTTACATCAATCTCCAAAAGGAAAAAGAAAAGAAAAGAAAAACATACCCAAAGGACAGTTCCGTCACCACCAAGAGTTAGAACTAGATCAACCTTTGTGTGCAAGAGTAATATTTCCGAATCTATCATTTTGAGGTACCCGAGTTAGTATAATTTTCCAAAATAAATACCACGTGAAACTTATAAAAAGCAAAATGATGACCTGTAATAAGTCCAAATGACTCATAAGTTGTCATAATGGAAATGCTTTTGCACCAACAAGCGATGAGGTAGAAAGAATAGATCTTAACATTCCTTTCATTTCATCTATACTACCATACAAAACAATGTACATTTAGAGATTCCTTCAAATCATTTAGTTCCAAATTTAACCTTGACTATAAAATTCCACCTGATGGCATTTGCAGTTACCAGTCCCCAGCATGGATAAAGGGGGGTTGATGTTAGGTGGGCGGCTGGTCTTAACTTTTGACAAGCTACCATGAGGATGAATCATGTTCCTAATCTTATTAAAGATGAGACCTTAGATAGCAATGATTGTCAGAACAGAACTCATAAAGCCAACCCATGCATAAATATAACCTTTTTCCTTCTCTCTTTTTTTTTCCAAATTTGCCCTCTAGCCCAATGGAGAGGACAATGGTTATTTGAGATAGTATATAACTATTTTATCCTTTAAAGATCAAACTACAAAGTGCCCCACAACTCAATTAGTTCTCACATCTCATTTACTCTATGCATGCCAAACAATGCCATCCAAATCAGTCCCAGTTGTGGATGAAGCAAAGCCTAGAAAGCACGTTGATCTGATGATCTTAACCAACTGATTCACTTATTGACTTTGGACCTTGCCCAGTTTCAATTTTCCCCCTTCCATTTGATTGCAACCAACTGGGCAACTAAGATCATCCGATCAGTGTAGCTTCAATCTTCAATGAGATTCACAATTTTAATGGCCTAGATTGGCATGCATGTATGCCATGTGGGTGACAAAGTTTGGAAACTAACTTCTCTTAGACACAAATTCCATATGGTAATTAACAAGACATCTTGAGAAAGAATTGAGCTAGAGTAGGAAAGTTAGCACCAGAATTATATGATCCTCTACCCATGATAGAGTACTCAGAAGAAATACAGGTATCTGGATGGGGTATGCTTATCTTTCATAGTACAGGTTTGTTGGGCCCACATGCACATCTGCACACCGCCAGTAGGACAAACTTACATGATAGTAGAACATCTGATCCATCTATCATGTTGGAGTGGGAATCGACCACGTAAATGACCTGGCCCAACTAGCAAACTGGTCAACTCATGAGGTAGGCTGACTAATACGACAATAATGGACAGTCTTAAAAACTTTGATTATTTTTGTGCCCATTGTTGTCATTTACATGTGCCTAACAAATAGCTGATCAGAATGACTTTTTGGCCAATGATCTGCACAGTGGGTCCACCTGATACACAGTTCAGATGTCCTACACATGCAAGGGAGGTAGGTTTGTGAGCCCCACATGCACCCTATCCACAGACAACTTTAAACAAAGCACACAACGATCTGTTAAGTGTGTATGGCATTTAAGCAGTGCATAAGATGGCCCCCACTGTGACTATAATCATAGTCAAATCAGGTTGGGTGAATCATATTAGGGCACCATCTTATGCACTGCCCACATGTCCCACACACTCAGCTTGCAAACCACATGTGCTGCATGCATATTTGAAAATTTCGTATTGAACATTTCAGGAGTTGCTTAACATGGTCATATTTTCTACAAACTATAAATATGTGACTTTAAGCTTTGAACCTAGAGTTGCTTCTTAGTAATTTAATCATAGTAATATTACCCAGAGCCATACACAATACAGACTACACTAAAAGTTCCTTTTTTCTGTATAAACTAGATAAAAATCAAGATACATTTCCTCAGGGTTCGAATATTAGTTTAGTTAAATTGTACTGCAATCAAACAATCATGAGAATAGCATTATAAGGAAAATTATCAAACTATGTGAGAATAGCATTACAAGCAAAATTATCAAACTATGTGCTCGTCAAGCTTAAGACATCACTAAGGTCCAATTGCTATTGCTTAAGAGATAGTATCAAAAAAATAGTATTCAAAGCAAAACCTAATAAAGTCTTAGTGCTCACCATCTTGCCAACTTTCTACAAAATTGAAATAAGAACTCTCTGTTAGCAGTTCACTTCTCACTCGAGGTTCCGCAAAAACATTTATTTTCTTGTGATCATTCAACCATCTGCACGGATAAGAATGGATAAGACTAACAAAGAAAACTGATGTCATGAAATAAAACCAAGCATAGCTATTGCACATGACCAGAAGAGATGATAAATAAGTAGAAAAAGTTCACAAAGAAATCCAATCAATCCATTATCACATCACAACAAATGCCACAATAACCTTGTCTGAGCAAGTGTAGCAAAAGCACACTTGCTTTTCATACATCCCAAACATGTCAACCAGAAAGTAAATGACCATAACATACAGCAATGGTCCTACCTTAGGCATTTAAAAGTATCTTGATATCCTTGCTTTTGTTTGTATTAGTCTGTTGGCTCTTTGACACAACTAAAGCAGTGTTTCCTGCCAAGATGCTCCAGATAATTGTATGTGCTGGGTGTACCGGTCCATGTCGATACCAATACTGGCACAGAATACTGTATTGCTACCAATAAGATCTGGTTTAATAGTTTTCTAGTGGATTAATTTTGTTGCTTTCTTTACTCCTAACAATTTTCTCGTGGTATTAAAGTATCACATGGATGTCCTTACCCATGTGTCCAAGATTTTCAGAAATGAGTTGTATCAATGCTCCCTGTATCTGTGCATATTTATACCTAGGCATCATAGGTTTCCTCTTCATTACTGGATTATCAGTATTCATCATTGACTGCTGTCACTTCTTGAGAGAGTAAAGCATAACAAAAGGAACTTTTTCACATCCTCGTTTACTCCACATCAACAAACCACAGGACCAGTTATCACCTATCTGCCGTGAATGGTCACAGTGAAGCAATTTGTACCAAAAACACTTGTAGATTCTTAGCATGGACTCATAGGGAAGTGCATTAAAATTCTACCACGAAAAAAAAAAAAAGTACAAAGAAAAACTCGAGAAATGCTAAAGGCAGTTGCCATGGCTACTTTAACAAGCACACCTGACCATTTCTGCACAGAGGATACGAACAGAATTTGAATTTGGTTTGGTCAATATTAGGACGGTCTTTGGGGGCGATTCCCATTTCAATGAAATCTGAAAATAAAGAAGAGGTGTCTAATTAGGCAAGCGATTAAAGAAATAAGTCAAATAACAAACATAAATGACAGTCAATGGTAGCACAAACAATATATTTCATTAATTTGGCAGTCATTTTCATATTTAACTTGGAGCACCTTCACAAACAGACAACAAAAAATTTTGTGGCATTTACATTGAGCACAAAAGATTCACATTCAAGAAATCTTACCTGCTTACTGCTGCGCTCTGCTGTAGTTATGTTTCCTCTTTCAAAAGAGACAACCATATGCTTGTGACGGCCACTCTTTTCACTATTGCAACCCCATGAAAGTGTAAAACACGCCTGTCTCATGAGAACAGTATCAGTTTATATTGGGTGTCTATCTTAACAAAAATTATAAATAACATATGAGGTGGCGATTACTGTATTAGTTTTTGATCAAGAACCATGTCTTGCTCCATATCAAAAGGTGTTTCAATGAAAATGACTATGATACCCAAACACCACCACAAATATGCCACAATGCGGCATGACACCACCTCTGATCGCCAAATTAATATGGATATGATGAGGATGTGGCATGGATAAGAGTGCTACTACTGAATAAACGAAATTGTAGTGGTGGACGGACACACATCAGTAAACTATTTTGAATATCTGGTAACCATTTGATGCGGACATCAGTGGTGCACCATTTAGGTGTGCCAGAGGAGGAGGCGTCGCCGACAGAATACCGGAGTGGAGGAGTTGATGTGGATGGACGTTGGGTCCATCAGACCCATTTTCTGACGCACTACGACTGCAAAAGCAGCATTACCACACCCTGACCATAGATCTATGGGTCAAATTTCACACCCTACCACACGGGTGTTTTAGTTTTAAGCGTTTTTGTTATTTTTCTTATTTCAGGGGCTTTATTGCACTTTCTTTACTTTTCGTCTTTTTTTGTTATTTTTCTTGTTTTCAGGGGCTTTGGTGCACTTTTACTTTTTCTATAGCTTATATATACGTTGTGAGAAACCCTATTTTCATTATTATTGAATAAATAGAAATTCGTCTCTTTTCTTCCTCTTTATTCAAGAGATTAAGGTTTCAGGGTGTTGAGGATTTCACCCTGATTTCAGGTTTCCTTCTTTCTAGATCTTTAAGGTGTAGGAAAAGATAAGAATCATCTTTCTCTTTTTCTTTTGACGACAAAAGGTTCTGTACTTTCTTCATATCGAACCCTTCATTCTTCACCAATATCATTCCTCTCTGGATATCCCCTTTCTAGTTTGAACGTAAAAGAGGGATGGTTAGTCAATAGAATCAGATCCAAAATTAACTGTGGACTGACTTATGCTAGATCTAGGATATTCTCATATCCCTAGGTCCTCCATTTTTACTATTTACACAATTTTATGCTAAGGGGCATGATCCTAACGGAATGACCTCATTTTTGTTTTGAAGTTTACCTAATCTCTTTGACTGAAAACGGTTAGTTAATTAGTGTATTTATTTGAACATTCTTTAACCTAATTATAATGCGTCTAGGATTAGGTCATCACATGTCCCTGCATCACCATTGGATACAATGTGGGTGTAAACTTGTGAACAGTTCTAGTGGACTCAACCAGAAGGTTGTAGGTGAAGAATTATGGAGTTGCCACTACCTGGAGTTTGGATTGCAAAGGTAAGACCAAGGAATCAATCTTTTAAAGGAAGAGACAGTTTTTGTGTAAGGACTACAACGATATGGTCTCGAATCCAAAAATTCCAGGCAAGGGCCTCAGTGTTGGTAAGGAAGTTTGGGCATCCTTATCATGCATACTAAGACACAGTGTCTATTTGTAGGAAGTGAAATTCTAAAAATGGAATTCCAATAAACATTGAAAGAAACAAATAAATGAATAATAAACTTGGTAGGTGGGATGGATTGTGACAAGTTCGACACTGGAATGCTAGGTCCCCTGCTTCTTAATATTGCCAAGATGGTTTTTAAGGGTTTGAAAGGTTTTTTGGGTAGAAAATTGGGTTCAGGGTGGCGTTTTTCCTAATTAGAGTTGATCCCTACAAATTTGAAGTATAGAAGAAGACCTTCCTTGATTAGTTCAAACCGGATTAGATGACCTAAACAGTCTGTATTTAGGTGGGGTTAGTGTTTTATATATCGATAGTAACAGCTGATATATCGGAATCGCAACTAGCTGATTCATACAATTCAATTATGATTTTTCGGAATATATGATTTAAACCTACAATTAATAGTGTGGTTAGTGATAGGATATGAATTGTACACACGATACGAATTGTACAATTCATAATCGCAAACCACACGATTGTGATTTGACAACATTGCTCATTAGACGGAGTGGATGTAACTTATATGCACAAAAAGACGGTCCCCACGTTACTCAGATGTCATACACGTTCTCGTACGACAGTTTATTCCAATCCTTTTTATAGTAACAGCTTCACACTCACTCTCCCACCCCTCCCCCCGTGTCTCGCAAACCACTTCCTCTCTCCACATGTGTTGAACGTGCCCTACCTTGTGTGTGTGTGTGCGCGTGCATTGTGCCAGAACGATTTTTTGTCCCCATCACATGGTAAGTGAGCTTATTCAAGTAATGAAATGCATTGAGTCGCTAAGAAGCATCAAGACCAGCTTTTTCCTAATGGCCTGTTTGATTACAAGGATTCCATGGGAAAAGAAAACATTTTCCCATTATTTGAAATTTTCCCCTACTTGATTGGCAAGGAAATTTGTGGATTGCACAAAGTCATCATTAGCTTGATCCATGTTTGCATTTCTCTGACACAAGATACAAAGAAGCCATTGCCTAATAAATATGGGATTTCATATGAGTTTTCCTAGCAAATTAAACACAACCAAAATTTTGGAATACACTCTTTTAACATGGCAACAAAAATCACCATTACATTTTGCTTTTTCCTAAAAGGCCTTGATGCAAGACGGGATGATCTAACCTAATATGATGCCTTGATGTGTTGAAACTAGAGAGCAAATTAACTAGAGCAATTAAGAGACAAAATAACGCTAAACTACCACAAGTTAAAGAAACTCAGATTTGTAGCATGTTAAGGTTTAAAACACCTAACAGTCCCACAATGTGATTCTTATAAAGTACCAAGTAATTAGGATCGTGTAGAAGATAAGACTCCCACTTAGCATAGGTATTAAATCTGAACATTCATGGAATCACTTGAATTCTAAGGGTTTTGCATGTTTAGGGCTGTTTTAAGGATTAGGGAACGTAGAGAATAAGTTTAGAGCATTTAGCAAAGTAGGAATTTAGGGTTTTAATATAGGGATTTGAGAATTTAGGATTTTGGGGATAAGGATTTAAGGGCTTAGGGTTAGTACGTTAGGGGAAATTGGGGAAATTAGGTTTAGGGTAGGATTTTGGGGGAATTCGGATTAAGGTTCAGATTTGGGGATGAGTTTGGAAAGATTTGGGATTTTGGGATTCAGGAATCTTAGGGTAAGTGTTTGGGATTTATGTTTAGGGGTTTTGTAAAGGGGATCAAAGGGAAAAGGGAAGTTGAAGATTCGAAGCAAGGGGGGCACAAATTAGGGCTGTCCGTTCGGACACTATTCCCACAGTATTGTTCCCGCAGTATTGTTCACAGCTAGAGCTTGGGTTCAGTTGGGTGTAGGTTAGGTCTAGGTTGGTTTAGAATCATTAAAAAATAAAAAAGAAGAAAGAGAAAAAGAAGATGAAGAAAGAGAGATAAGAAGAGAAGTACCTTGAGTGAGAGAAAACAAGAGGACAACTAGGGGAATCACTCCCCAAATGGCTTCACACCATCAATCCCATCACAGGATGAATTGCTAAATCACATAGCAAAGGAGGGGAAACTCTTTTAATTCACGATTCATAATAATCAAACCCTAAATGGGGTCCAAACCTTTTATAGTCTTAGAAAGAGACTTTTACAAAAAAAAAAAAACCTCTCTCGAGAAAGAATTCTCATTTTAAAAAAAAATTTTAATTTTTTTTTTTAAAAAAAAAAAACCATCTTAAGTAAAACATAAAATAGCATAAAAATAATAAAATAAATGAAAAACTACTGAAAACAAATAGATCTAAACTATTCGTAGCCAATGGGGTGGTCCATGATCAAGATGGGCAACGATCAAGAGTGGTCCAAAGGTCCATCGTGCGTGATCAACGGGCCAATCGATGCGCCCATGCAATCCAATAGTCCAAACGCTGCAAACAAGCAACCCATGCGCATCTACCCAATGTGGGGTCTTCAACAATGGCTAGGAATGCGACTTGGGCCCCGTGGGCCCTATGTGATGATTGTCTAGCCATAAGTGCTTGGATGTCCTCATCAGGCCTGTTTGGTTACAAGGATTTCGTGGGAAAAAAAAAAAAAACATTTTCTCTTGATTTGGCATTTTCTCCTACTCGATTTACCAAAAAAAAAAGAGCATTCCACAAAGTCATCATTAGCCTTCTCCAAGTTTGCGTTTCTCTGGCACGTGATATAAGGAGACCATTCTCTAATAAATATGGGATTTCATATGAATTTTCCTAGCAAATCAAACGCAACCCAATTTTTGGAGGCCACTTGTAACGTCTCGGAAAAATCCGTACAAAGACCCGAGTACCACCTCAGGCAGAAATCGCTAAGGACCAAATCCTTTAGAAGTTAAAGGATACTTAACTAGTGCTAAACTAGATTACCTGTGAAATTGGCCCTAATCACTTTAAATATGATCTTAAAGACCCAAAACTAGCAGAACCACTGACGCTACATTACCCTGAAACTTAGGATCCATCTCAAAACCTACTTGCTCTCGGGAGCACCATGAAACTCCGTATCGGACCTAGACCGCACGTCGAAAGTCCGATTATCCCAAAACTATACGGTTATGACTGCTTTGTTAGCCTCGACAACCACCTCGGAAACCAAGTCCTAATAGTACCCAGAAATGCACAACTTGAGCCCGAAGCGAAGTGCGTGAAAAATGCGAATATCTTTAGGAAATGAACTGAAACTTAAGTGAATTGAGTCAGTTCGCTTGCAGGTCAAATCTAAGGATTTAAACCGTCAGAATCTGACCCAACTACACCCTCGGATCAGGGAAAATTTTCTACACATGTCAGTAAACTTGTGACCCTGATCGAGCATCGGTGACCGTTGAACTGAAACTGGTCCACCACGGTCGATCTGTAAATCCGATTGGACTGAAAACTCAGCTTGGCCTAGATCCATTATCAGGGAGCTTAAGTCCAACCACACGTGGAAGAGGGGCCTCCAGAATAGCTCCGTTTGATCGAAATAGCCAACCTTTGTCTATAACCTAAGTACACCTTGGCCCTGGGGCCATTCCCATCAGTTTTGGGCCTATATAAGGGCCTTAAACCCTCTCTCTCCCTTGTCATACGAATTTCTAAACCCTAGAGAGAAAAGAGAGGAGAGAGAAGGAAAGAAAGAGAAAGTGTGAGGGAAGTTAGGGTTTTGCTACAAAGATCGTTCCCTGCCACCCTTCATATTGAAACACCGCTTTTGTATCGCTTTTCTGGCAATTCCGACTCCGTACTTGGGTAAGAAATCCTAACCCTAATCTGTTTTAGGGATTCAAATAGTGTAAGTGATGAAATAGCTAACCTATTTCATACTGTAGGTTGCCATTGTGCCATAAACAAAGGCTCAGTATACAAACTGAGTTCGATACTTGTTTACCGGCGAAAGGTGCAGATTATGAATGTTTAAGTTATGGTTTTCAAGGCTTTCAATGTCAATAATGATTTATAACTGACTTGATTGCTGTCACATATGCGTAGATACGACATTTTCCATATATTATGTGTATGTAGAATATGTTGATTTTAATGCATTTCATATGTTTGTTGAAATGTTCATATGAGTATGGAATTATGATTTATGCTTGCCCTGTTCATTGACTAACAAGGCATGATTGGTGTACATATGGCGAACCCCTTATAAAGGGATTTACTATAATACTAGTTATAACTACTATATTACATGTATGTGATATGTGTAGCTTAAGTGTTTGATAAAATGCCTGAATGTTAAATTGCTTGTTTAAATATGTGAGATGAGGGCGTTGAGATGAGACTCTCAACTTCTTTATCTATGGGTATAGAATCCTTCATCTAACCTCTTTTACTAAATTAAGGATGAAATGCTATTGTGTGATATATGCCTAGTCATACTTGCGTATAGTATTATTGATATTGTGGTTGGGACTATGAAATAGTCCAGGCAATCGATAACAGGTTCTGAATCGGTGGCTGAGATTGTTTCACCACGTAGGACATATCTCGAGGAATCTGAGTCGTACTTTGGATGTCAACAGTGGTTAGGCCACACGGAGTGTTTATGCACTTCATGTCGATCATCTTGATGTGCGCCCGTACCAGTCGAGCTCGTCAAGTAACCCAATTGACCCGATGTATGTTCGCCATGTATGGTCACTACTGCTTGAATCTAAGATACCAAACTCACCAATGAAAACCCGTTTAACCTTGGTACCTCGATCCGCTAAGACTCATGAGCCGGACATGTTAGTATGGGACACCATGGTCAAGCTGTCGGCCTACGCCAGGGTGACGAGCCCACCTGTAGTGAGCAGTGAGCAACCCAGACTCGTGAGCCAAATACGGTGGTATGGGACACTGTATTCGAGCTGTTGGCCTACACTGATCAGGTGACGAGCCCTTTGTAGTGACCTCGAGCATACTCTGAGACTGCGTCAAGACGACGAGCCTTTCCTTAGCAACTTGAGTACAAACTAGGCCTACACTGATCAGGTGACGAGCCCTTTATAGTGACCTAGAATCGCAACATCGTATGAGATTTACTAGGACTGACGACCCTAGAATGGATCATTGTTTGGAAATTGATATAAGGGAGGTACCTTAGCTTTCCAATCCTGCTGTATGAATAAACCTAAGTAAGAATCTGCCTAATCACGAGCATGTACCGCATTACGTGTACCTTTGGCGTAACAGGTCAAGCACAGAGGAAGTGTTGCATGCCGCGATCGTGAGATGAAGTCGTCGAGGGAGCGTAGGCGAGGGCATGCATCATTATTTTATATCATTCTTGCATTAACAAGAGTACTTAGGACCTGATTATTTATTACATTATTATTACTGCTTGATTGAATTGATAACATGTTAACCCTTGCTTCATGATCCACTGAGTTGATCACTCACTCCCACATTCTGGGACGTTCTCATACATGCAGCTCTCGAGCGGGTCTATGTAGACCGTGGTCTGATCGTCAGGGCTGTCGGGATGTTGGTTAGACACACCTCTTCATTTGTTATTTTTGCACTTTGGAACTCTCATGTATATTCATTTTGATCTCTTTTGGAAAGCATACATGTATATGTATAACCTGGTAACATGATCACACTTTGGAGACTTACATTAGTTATATTTTATATATAATTATCACAGTCTTCCGCTTGCGTAAATCAACTGTCTCTGAAGTATGATATGCTGTTTTGGTATAATTTCACTCATGTTTAAGGCACTAATACAGACAACATTTAATCATCATTATCTTTGTTGCATAAGTGATGCGTTGGAACTCGGGAGTGGAGCTCATGCTCAACCCCCGATTTTCAGGGCATTACACGACTCTTTTAATATGGCAATAAAAATCATCATTACATTTTTCTTTATTTTCATTTCTTTTCCTCCTTATTAACCAGGTCCTAAATGAGACGACAATATATCCTCGAAAAGATCAAACAGCTCAAGAAAATCACGGCAAATGAACTCGAAAAAAAAAAATGCTAACTTGGGAATCAGAACAAATACATCCCAAAACTGGGAACACCTGAAACCGATGCATACTAACACACTAACACAATGTTTACTGGGTTAAAGTATTTTTTACTATTTTTCATATAGCATAGATGCACCAATCTCTCCAATTCTCTGATTCAAAGGATTGACAGACCTGTCAAAAAATTTCTCATGAAGAATAAATGAAATTAAAATTTACAAGATTAAGGCAATGATATTTTTACTAGAATTAATGGAGAGCCAGAGAAGTGATCTAGCATAAGCTATGGCGTTGACAAGTTAGAAACTGATCAAAAGACTAAACTGCCAAACATCGCACAATATCACCTAGGCTATTAAAGGTGGTGATTGCAGTAAATAATCGTGGATAAAGAGGGAGGAAACACCTTGGAATCAGAGTTTTTTGCTTCATCCCGAAGAATCTCATCTGAGCAAATTCCATGCATCCCGCAGCACCTATCAGTTTGCTCAATAGCTGGTTTGTGCAATATAGGTTCATTGGATGAGTTCATCAACGTTCTGCCTTGAGAATCAAGATGATCACCTTCAGTTGACAGTTCTGATATGCAAGACATCACATCTCTTTGTTAACATGAAGCGATCTTTATCCACAGAGAAGACTAATAATCCTAATAAATGGGCATATAGAATAAATTACAGATGATGCTTGAATGTATGATTTTAATTCTAATCACAGTTCTTAGTCAGTTCATACAGGAGAAAGACCAATAAACCTAATAAATACACACATAGAATAACTTACAAGTGAATGCTTGAATGCATGGCATTAACTCTAATCAAGTCTTGTTCAGTTGTTCCTACAGCCATGTTTATGAAAACGTGACATAGAGTTTATGAAAACGTGACATAGACTTGTCCCAATTGCGTCAACGTAAACAAAATTGTGGATCAGTCAGTGTTCACTAAACTCCAGTTACCCAGTATAAAGAAGGAACAAAACAACATTCAAACTAACATGGTAAGAATGATGGAGCCACCGTTCAAAAAATTTCCACTAAGTACGCACACCAAATTGATATGCATGAATTATGTAGACAAGATCTGTAGTTTTGTTTGAGTTAGAGAGAACATGATTTCTAAAATCAGAAATTTATTATTTGACATAATATTAAATCTTCATCCCATTGGCGAATGTTTTTCTTACATGAGGTGGTCTGCTTAATCAGAGTGCTTGGTTGTAGGAATATCCTTACAGTAAGGGTTCGATAATAGATGCACGGAATGCAGATTGTCAAGAGACAAGTAGAAAGTAAATGACTGACATTGAGGAATTTAAGAATTCATCTAATTTAACTGAATTCAACAGTTACAGGCAATGTTTATAGTATCAATCCTATCGGCGGATATTATCGATTTCGCACTCCATGGATACGAAACATCCCTAGAGTACAACTGGAAATGAAAAAATCCTGCGTATCGGTCGGAATATCACACCGTATCGCAATGTATCGGTGATATTGCGAATATCGCAACTTTTTCCTTCACAAATTTCTTGGTATCGATGATACCTATCGATATTGACAAATATCATCAATATATTCCAAGAACCACAAGGAAACTTCCCAAGACCCCCCAAAATCCAATTTTTTTCTACATTTTCTTCAATTTTCTCTCTTCTAACCTATTTGGGGGTGGATTTTGGTCCATCCTTTGCTTGAATTTGGGAGAAAAACCTACATTTGAAATCAGAATCAAGATTTTCTTGCATTTGGGGCCGTTTCTCAAAAGGTGAGTTATTTTGCATTTTGATCCTTTTTTTAAATTTAAATCATATAAAATCAGTGTGAAATCATAAGAAATCATTGATTCTTTATGTTTTGCATGGAAAATGAAGGATTTCAACCTTTGATTTCAAAATTTGATGGTAGGTGGCCTGATTTGGGGGAAATTGGAAAAAATTCAAAACTTCCCCAATTTCTCCCAAATTGTGCGCAATCTTGCACTCCAAATATAAAATCAAATGTGTATAAGGCCTGATGTACTGATTTATTAAGTTTTTGTCAATTTTTGGAAAAAAAAATAATATTTTTTAATTAAAAATTAATTATAAAAATTATAAAAATTATAAAAATATAATTTTTTTTTCTCAAAATTTCACTTCTAACAATAGTCAATTGAGTCCAATTTCAAAGTATTTAGAAGTGTTTGATGAAATGATCATCACATACACTCAATTTTTACTTCTTTTGCTTTTAAATGAATTCGTTGTGTTTTCATAAATGTCTTCTTACATTTATAAATGTTATGAGTTCACTTTGAGTATAGTTGCATTAGTTCAGTCAGACAGTGCATAGCTTAGGACCCTATACAAAGGAAGCCTATTATGTGCACATTTTTTTAGATGTTATGATTTATAAGTAAGTATTAAGGTCTTTTTTTAATAATCTCTAAAGTTTCATTGAAAAATTCAACCAATTTCTGAATGTTTCCCCATGTTTCCCAAAAAGTGAGATACATTACCCGATATAAACGATATATCCCATGCGATAACCAATATGTGTCTATATCCCAAGGGTATGATACGCAATGCAATGCCGATATTGCGAACATTGGTTCAGCTACCAATATGCATTTTTGCTTTGACATTGTCACCAACAATGGTTCCCTCTCAAGATTTCCTAGAAACAATATGATGAAAACCAAGCATGTTACCTATAATTTGGAATTCTACTGAATTTGGCAGTTTATCATCAAAGCTTTTTCCCAACAACAAGGAGCCTGATTGAGGAATCCTTTTTTGTCAATCATTTCCAAGGTCGTATTCTCAGTTAGTGAACTAACCTTCACATCCCTCTTACCACTTCAATCTAGGCTCTTCAGTTATTCCCCTCATCCTCCTTTCAGGCCCTTCAACACTAAGCAAAGTTCTCTCAATGGGATTGTTTCTTGTTTTCCAAATACACAGCAAAACTAGCTCAACCTACTCTTCATTTGATCTCCCTATTGGAGCCATTGTTCGGAGTATCCCGGGTATTATCTATACTTCTAACTCGCCGATACTAATAACACTGGTAGTCTTAGAAATTCCAGGTATCAGCGATGTACCATTAAGTATCGCCAATGTATCAATATTGTCAATGTATTGCCAATATTTTCGTCTATTTAAATTCCAGGTGTCACTTGTATCGCCAATGTATCGATATCGCCAATATTTTCAATTGTGTAAATTCCAAGTGTCACTTGTATCGCTAGTGTATTGACCATATTTCAATAATATTGCCAATGCATCAATATCAACAAAAATCTATTTATTTAAAAAAAAAAATCCATTTCAATATATATATATATATGGGTGCATGGTTGTATGCAGTCTTCAAATTATCAACAATAATATCGATCATATCGTGATATTATCGTTATCACAACATGGACGATATCAAGACCACAATCTTTAGTTTCCTTTCCAGTTGTCGACGATTTCTCGACAAAATATTGGGTGTTATCGATATTCTAAAATATAGATGGATGTTTTGATGGAAGATTGGATGGATAGATTGGATAGACGGATGGATAGATGGGACGGATAAGATGGTTGGATTGGTTTCTTACAACAGCACATGCTTTTAACGCCCCATTAAAAAAAAACTTATTATGTATGTGTTTTTTTATTCTTAAATGTGCAAATATGTGTATTTTAGCATCTCCTGAAGTTTCACTAAAAAATTTCACTGTTTTCCCCATGTTTCCCTGCATTTACGATTATTAATGATATTGATGTTGTTTTTGTATCCCTGACCAACAAAACTTGTAGTGATATTGATACAAAACAACTAACCACTTGCTTTAAAAGCTCGAACTGATAGAGCATAGCGAATTAATCCATTTATCTCATAGCCCAGACCCCACATCCCATGGGTTAGGTCCTCGGCCGAACCCCCCTCGTAGGCCCCACAACACATGGGTACTGCCTCACACGAGCCACCCACCTTACATGGGCCGCCCACTCTGAGCATGCCCCTGCATCCCAAAAGCCACCCTATTCGAGCCTGGTGTGAAAATGCCCCTACATTAATTACCCCAGGTGAGGAGTCTTGAACACGAGACCTCCCGCTCTAATAGCATTTTGATGCAGGACAACTAAGCACTTGCTTTAAAAGCTCAAACTAATAGAGGATGGCAAATTAATCCATTTATCTCATAGCCTAAGCCCCACATCTCATGGGTTAGGACCGAGGCCAAACCCCCCTCATGTGCCCCACATCATATGGGTACCGCCTCACACCAGCCACCCGCCTCACACGGACCACTCACCCGAGTGTGCCCCTACATCCCATGAGCCACCCCATTCAAGCCCGATGTGAAAATGCCCCTGTATTAGATATTCATAATTCGAACACTAATTAAAGCTACTCTTATGTTTCTTCAAATGACCCCATTCTTTATTCCATCCTTGCTAATCCTCCCACCATGGTGTGTTGTAACAGCTAAGCCGTTACATAAACATAACTGTGGCAACCGTTACAGGTTATAGGGTCATAACGATTGTAATAGATGTTATGTAGAAAATAAAAATAAATAAAAACAACTATAACAACCGTTACAACCCCCGTAATGGCCCGTTACACACATGGTGTGTCATAAAGGTCGTTACAGAGCTATAAAGGCCATTACATAAAGATAATGATGGCAACCGTTACACATTATGGGGTTATAACAGCATAACAGCTGTTATGGAAAAAAAAATGACCTATAACCGTTGTTAACGGCCCGCTATACCCCCTATAAAGGTCACAACATCCCCATAATGGCTTATTACAACGTAAATACAAGTTTTTCAGATTTTTTAACGTTACGGGGCAAATATAGGTTGTTCGGATTTTTTCCTTTAAAAAAAAAATAGAGACCGTAAAGCCCGTTACAAGGGTTGTAATAGCTGTTACGACCTGTATCGTAAAGGTAACGGTTGTGGCCTGTATGGCCACCATTACCATTATGAAATACCTTGGTTGTAATAGCCCCGTAATGATCCATTACGGGGCCGGTGTAGATTTCTTGGGTTTTTTATTTTTATTTTTTATTTTTTTATTTTTTATTTATTTTTTATTTTTTTTAGAGAGAGAGAGAGAGAGAGAGAGAGAGAGAGAGAGAGAGAGAGAGAGAGAGACCATAACTGCAGTCCATATTGGAAACATAATGGTGGTGGCCGTCACGACCACCATTACCATTAGGGAATACCTCGCCACCTATACATTTATCTCAACATCCTCATCTTTGTGATGCTCATCCTTTGTTTATGATGTCTCATAATTTCCCAGCACTCTTCCAAACATAGCATAGTAGGTTGCATTTAGCAATTGCATGCATCTATACTTCACTTTTTAGTGTTGGACTAACACGTGGTTCCAATATTCCAATGCTCCAATATATTAGGCTTCTCAAAAACACTTCAAAACCCCATGACTGTGTCAATCATTTGAAATTTCGTACAACCTGAATCATGACTTTTGTACACTACACGTCGATGATTAGCACATTAGGAATTGGTTTATAGTGGTTGAAAAGTCTTCCTTTTTTTTCTTGAATGATAGTAAAGTTAATTAAGGTTAGAGGAAAAGGACAAAAGCAAAACAATACAAAAGGAAGGGATGGCGAGAGGTCATACCTCAGTCGTGCAAACAAAGAACAAAGGAAACCTCCCCGGGAATCCAACACGACTTCCCTTTTACAACCCTAAACAAGGTAAGTTCCAAAGCCCAACAGAATTCATTCCAACCTGAATCATGGCCTTTTGCACATAGGTTAATAATTAGAGCATAAGTAATTGATTCGTAGTGACAAAATTCCCTCCCTGCCTCCCTCCCTCCTGAAATTTGATTAAGAGGAAAGGGAAATGACCAAAAAAGAAAAAAATATATATATATACAAGGGGAAGGGATACTGAGAAAATCATCCCTCAGCCCCACAAACAAAGAATAAAGGAAACCTGATGCAGGACAATTAACCGCTTGCTC
Source organism: Magnolia kwangsiensis (assembly GCA_037074715.1). Classification (NCBI taxonomy): domain Eukaryota; kingdom Viridiplantae; phylum Streptophyta; class Magnoliopsida; order Magnoliales; family Magnoliaceae; genus Magnolia; species Magnolia kwangsiensis. The sequence goes on from CM073579.1 coordinate 28,331,930, forward strand.
TAAACGCTCGAACCGATAGAGCATGGCGAATCAATCCCTTTATCTCATAGCCCAGGTCTCACATCCCATGGGTTAGGACCTCGGCCAAACTCCCCTCGTGGGCCCCACATCACATGAGTACCACCTCACATGAGCCACCCGCCTCACACAGGTGGGACCCGCCTCACATGGGCCGCACCCCCCGAGTGTGCCCCTGCATCCCACAGGCTTCCCCACTCGAGCCCGGTGTGAAAATGCCCCTGCATTAAAACCTCCCTAGGAATCCAACAAAACTTCCCTTTTACAACCCTCAAAAGGGTGTGTCCCAAAGCCCAAAATAACACCCTACCCTCACCCTTACAAAACACTACCTCCAAAGACTTGGATTTATTGTTGAAGGCCCTATTGTTGTGTTCCTTCCAAACATAAACTAGATCTTCCTCCAGATCCCAACACCTAACTCATTTTGCACAAAGAGATGGTCCACATATTCTACCTAAGATATAATGCAGGCATTCATAAATCGTAATTGTCATCTTTCTACTCCTATGACTATTGATGGTGAGAGCATTGTCATTTGCAACAAACCAACCAAACAAGACTAAACCACGATATCGCAATTCACCACGAGGAAGTTGTACGTGCTCTCAAACCACACACTGCACCATCTCTAAGGAATCTATAGAATAATCAGACCATTAGAACTCCAGAAGTTTTGAGTTTCAACTCCAACTTCCACAATCTAAGAAGCAAGGGGCCAACAAACAGATGCAATCTCACAGTCTAGAGAATTCCTGTATCTTCTCCATTAAATTTCTTCAAAATCATGACAACCACACCATCTAATCTTCCAAACTATTGAAGCACTGACTAATAGTCACATACTTATTGGAGGCAATGTTGTAAAACCTTGGATAAGTTTGAAGGAGCAGTTTGTCGCCATCCCAAGGACTGGTCCAAAACCTAATGCGACTGTCATCTCCAACTACAAGTGCCAGCCCAATGGAGTAATCCTAGATTATGCTTGCAACTGCCTTCCGCATCTCAAAGGCTCTGTACAAGGACAGGTGAATCAACCACTCTCCTTGATACCAAAATTTCTTGGATATAACCTGCTTCCACTAGCCACCATTAATATGAAATCTCCAAAAGCACTTCCACAAGGGCGCACAGTTCATGGTCTAGAGATATTTAATACCCATTTTTATTCCATTTTGTTCCAAAGGAAATCTCTTTGTAACTATTTTAAATGGAAAATGACAAAAATGAGCATTAACAATGATATGAAATATAACGGAATATTAAAAAGGGCAGCCTTGATAAGAGTGATCCTACCTCCAACAGAAAGATGTATACTTTCCAAGCCCCACAGTGTCCTTGTTCTCAATCACCTTATCCCAAAGGTGCTTCGCCAGTTTACCTACCCACAAGGGAAGCCCAAGTCAAGAAGAAGGGAGGCAACCTGCTTCTAGGCCGAAAACGTTGGCCATCTCTTACAACCCATTGCCATCTGACCAAATCAACATTCACTGTGTCGAAATTGATTCTTCAACCAGAAACCACCATGAAGCATCTTATGACCCTCTTCAAATTGGCAACCTACTTACTCTTCACCTCATATGATAGAAGAGCGCAGTCTGCAAAATAAAGATGAGTGGTTTGAAAAATGCCCCTGCTAACTTTAAAACCACCAAATCAAACCTTCCTACAAGCTTTATCAGCTTTTCAGCTAAGGGCTTCTGCTACGCTACCACCACAAACAAAAAACATGATAATGGATCCCCTGACAAATACCCATAATCCCACTGAAGAAGCCATTAGGGGAGCCATAAATGAGGATGAGAATTGAGTCAAGGAGAAATTCTGTCATCCACTTCCTTCAACGCTCCAAACTTGAAACACAACTGGCATAACATGTACTGCAGGAATTCCAATTCATGAAATCATATGCTTCTTCATGTCTAATTTGCATACTAAATCTAGTTTACCTTCTCTAAATCTGGAATCAATGCATTCATGTGTGATAAGGGCACCATCAATAATTTGTCTAACGTAAAGAAATGGTCCTTGTGATTTGGAAATGATGCCACCAAGCACTCTCTTGAGTATCCCATCTAAAACCTTAGCCAAGATCTTATACGTGCTACCCTCAAGGTCAATAGGCCTAGAGTCTGTAAAATCCTCCAGCCCATCCTTCTTTGGACTAAAAGAGATGAAGGAAGCTGCCCATTTATTGGGATAACCTTCCTCTTTCATAAAATTTTGAAACAAATTCCACGAACACCACTTTCACTACCTCCCAAACACATGAAAGGTGTCTAGGAAACTTGCCGTGCCAAGCGCCTCATCACTACCAAGATATGAAACTGATAACTTCACCTCCTCCTCTATCAACCATTCCAACCATGTTGTGCCGTCTGAAATGCAGTGTTAACCGAAGACTTCTACTTTCTAGGAGTTTGTCATGCCGACACTTGGGGATACATGGACACCCCTAAACATGACATGACACTTCAAATTTTGTACAAATAAAGTGTCCTAGTGATGTCATTGAAAAATGCCATGTGTTCGACACTTTAAGTGAGGTGTCTAAACATTTTATGCATAAAGATTTTGTTTCACCTTCCTCGATTTTCTTTTATTTTCTTTTCTTCTTTTGGTTATGTAAATTCTTTTGTCAACCCAAAGATCTCTCACTCTAATTAGCCCTCAGCTTGCCTTCATTCTCTTGTTCTTGAAGATTAACTGTAAGGACTTCCTCTCTATAGTATAACCAAAAAAAAAAAAAAACGCCTTGTTTTTTCTTTTCTTTTTTGTTTATTTTTTATTCAGTTCTAATATTTTACCAAAATCGGTAATGTTCATAAAAACTATTATATCCTGAGATGATTATCTATGATTTTTCATGTTTTGTTAATCAATTGTTTGTTCTACTAGTAATTTGTTTCTATTGGATATGTGTGAATATTCTCTCTAATTTCCATCTACTTTAACGTTTTCATTGTTTTATTTTATTTTTTTATTTTTATGGAAGTGTCCCCGTGCCTAGATTTTTGAAGTTTGTTGTGCTGGATACTTTAGGACACCTGTGCCATGTGCCCAGTGTTCGAAGTATCAGTATTGCTACAAGTTTCAATGGTCGGGGATACAGAAACAATATCGATATTGCTGATAACCAGAAATAAGAGAAAACATGGGAAAAACAATCATTTTCAGTGAAACTTCAAGAGACGTTAAAATACGCATTTGCATATTTAGGAACAAAATATTTGCAAAAAGAATGTGTACACAGTAAGTTTCCATTTAATGGGGGCTTAAAAGCATGTGTGTCATCATAAGAACCATTTGCAGGCTTTGCTAACCATCCCATCCATCCAACCTTCCATCCAAACATACATCAATATTGCAAAATATTGACAACTCATGATATTTTGCAAAGAAATCATCAACAATAGGAAAGGAAACAAAAGATTGTGGTCTTTATATCATGCATTTGCAATAATAATAATAATGAAATATTATCAATATTAGCAACGACAAATTCAAAACTGCATACAACAATGCGCTCATAAAAAAATTTGACATAGGATTTTTTTTTAATAAACAAACTTTCTGTGATATCCCTACATTGGCGATATTAATGAAATATAATTGAAGCACTTGTGATACAAACATCACCTAAAAGATACACAATTAGAAATATTGGTGATACATTGGCGATATCAATAGATTAGTAATACAAGTGACGCTTAGAATTTACACAATTGAAAATATTGGCGATACATTGTTGATGCTTGGAATTTCTAATACTACTGGTATTATCAGTATCGCCAAGATAGAGATAACAATAATATCAAAGATAATTCAAACAATGCATGTTCCTAGATAACATTGTTGAAATGCGACCAAACTCCAAATTGTCAAGCATCAAGTCAACACATTGTCATATCCCTCATCAATAAGAAGGATATAATAGAAGCACACAATTGTCTTGCAGAAATCCATATTTCCTTCACTCTATAACCGTCCCCCCATAAAACTCTGAAGATGGTTTTGTCTCCTTCTAGCATTAGTTATGCCATGAAAGAACTGTGTTTTTAAGCCCTCCCATGAGCCACACAACTCGAAATCTTTAACACCGGATTATTTCCTCCTCGACTTTCCTTTTATATTAACCACTCTTACTATAGTTTTTAATATTCAAACCGTAAATTGAAGCGATTTGAGCTAATAGAAGTTCTGATGACCAGTTTTTCAAAAAATCGAAAAAAAAGTGGTATTTATGCCTTTTTCTGATTTCTAGTTCTAATGCTTGATTGTGATGTGTAAATATTAAAGACACATAATCATGTTCATAAATTCACCAGACAACCAGATACAACACTCCCCAAAGAGTGGACTGTTACGCTACCATAAACATGTTCAAAAAGAAAAAATGAATACATGTGGAATATTTACATCATTTTGATTTTCTAAATATTTTTTTCAGAATTTTTCGAGCAAAAAAAAAAAAAAAAAAAAAACGCAACGTTACGAGTTGTAATGGTCGTTACACCCCATATTGGTAATGTGGGTGACTGCAACGGCCACCGTTACCGATATGGAATACCTTGCACATATGACATCTATAATCCAGTTTGAGGGGGAGTGTTAGGAGTTCTAATTTTTCACAGTTTTGTATCTACCTAGAGAGCACCAAATTGGGAAGATTTTATTCACATTTATTATGTTCTTGTCTCTTGTATTATTGTGATCTAATCTCTTATAACCATCTAACATTATAAATAAATCATTTGAGAGAGGGAAGGTACTCAATCATTTTCCATCATTCAATATCTTTATATAACAGACATCACCCTATATCCATCCAATCCTTTCACCGGGATAAAATTCCACCAATCTTCTTCTTCTTCTTTTTTGGCAACCTTCCTCCTCAAGACACATTAAACCAAATCTAAGCGGGGTATCAATCCCCAAAACTCCCCATCAATTTCTAAGACTACAAGGCAATGATCCAAAATTGGACAATGAACGCCACTCTAGCTAACACTCAGCAAATGCTCATCCGAATCTACAGATGTGAGAAACCTATCCAGCCTTGACATAGCCAAACTTTTGTGATTATTAATCCACATGAATGGACAACCCACTATAGGAAGATAAAGCAATTCAAGAGAGCTTATCCATAAAGAAAATTCCCGCATAAATGTAGAACTTCTGTCAGTGCCCCTCCTTTCATGAGTAAACGAATCACATTAAAATCACCGCATGCACACCATGGCTGTTTCCACTTCGACCTCACTCTTTTAATTTATTCCATACAAATAAGCATGAAGACTTTGAATACAAGGACCATACACGACCAAAAGAACCCAATTGAAGCTATCTAACAATTCTTGTAGAAGAATTGACACCAATAACTGGCCAACTTCAATGTCCGGTTTCTTAAACATATCCAATCTCCACCCCATGAATAATCATTCAATGCCCCAACTAAATGCAGCACAGCCCAATCGGAATTGTTGTCACACCATACATTAGAGAAAGGGTTTATCCAAGCTTGCATTTTGGTTTCCTGGAATGCTACCACATGCACTTTCTGGCCATGACAACTCTCTTTGGTAACAGACCCCTTATTAAGGTGTCATAAGCCCCAACATTCGCTGAGAGGATCTTCATCATTATACACTTCCAATCTCCCTTCCACTAGTTCTTGCATGTGTGAACATTTTCTTCATTTTTCCAACAAGCTCCGAACCACAATAATTCATGAAAAATCAGTCAACTTTCAAAGAAGGGAGCACGAGCTTATGCACAATGAATTAGTTACAATACTTTGGGCTTATGTACTGCCGAACAAAAACAAAAGTATATTGTTGAAAAATGCATGAAATGGAATTGATTAGCCGACCTTTATGTCTCAGCTGCATATTCTGTGCCCTCTCTAGTTCGTATTTGCGCTTCCATTCAGCTGCCTCTGCTTGAGCAGCAGCCTTTCCCTCAGCAACTAGTCTCAGTGCCTTTGCAACAGCTAAAAATGAGTGGAAGAAGTAAGCATAAAATGTTATAAGATATTTATAACTAGGGTTTGGCATGCACACATATACACAAGCACGCACAGCTCTATCAGCAGCACCTTTTGCAATTCTTAATAAGGTCTCTCATAGACCAATTATTATCACAGTATTCTCTTCCAAAGAATTCAATCTTCAAGGTCAACCATGGCTTCTATGGTAAATTACATGCAGAGGAGCTATTGTCGGGACCACCTCATGTATGCACATCCAACCCATCCAACAGGTTCGCCCCAACATGGAGATCCCAGCACAACAATCAGGCCAATGCAATCACCAGGTGGGCCAAACCATTGAAAACAATGCACCACCACCCACAAAACCTCCAAATTCACATGTGGGCCACCTGATGGTTGGATTGGTCCGATTTCGCATTAGGTGATCTTCATGGTGGGGAGAACCTGTTGGACAGGTTGGATGCCATAAACACTGGTGCAGATTGGGTACTACCCCCACCATGACGTAGCTAGAGACGAACTATCCTGGCAGGGACTTTGTTGGGCCCACCGTGATGTATGTGTTTTATCCACGCCGTCCATCCATTTTGATAGATAATTTTAGGGCACAATCTCAAAAAAGGACACAGAATGAAGGCTTGAGTGGACCACACCACAGGAAGCAGTGGTGATAGTGACGCACACCGTTGAAACCTTCCTAGGGCCCACCATTGCTATCCAACCTATTCACAAGGTCACATAGACGTGGACAAGGAGAAAATATAAATATCAGCTTGATCCAAAACTTCTATGGCCCCCAAGAGGTCTTCAACGGTAGGCGTTCAATCCCCACTGTTTCCTGTGGTGTGGTACTCAAGCCTTCAATATGCCTCCTTTTTGGGGACGGCATGGATAAAATGCATACATAAAGGTGGGCCCCACAAAGACCCTGCACTCCAGCCTTCAATATGCCTCCTTTTTGGGGATGGCATGGATAAAATGCATACATAAAGATGGGCCCCACAAAGTCCCTGCTAGGACACACATGCACGTGCACACACCATGCCACAATATAAGAAACAAGACATCAAGAATAATTACAACCAGCCATCAAGAATAATAGTAAAACCATGGAAGCCAACCAGGCCTTGTCTCCAAGAATGTTGTTAAAAAGAAAAGAAAAGAAAACAACAAACATTTATATGTAAAAAGGGATATCCAGCCTTATTCAAAATTCTACTTAACCATGATGTGTTTGCCGAACACCATACATCCTTCTTTATACTTGTATGGTTTGTAGAAGACAAACAGGAGCTCTATTGAAATATAACTTGTATCTAAAAGAAATGGAGTATGTGTATTAGTTCTGTTCACTCTGAAGATAACAATATATTTTATCAGTACCCCAAATACAACAATAAAAATTCATTGAATGTAGAGTCAAAATGAATGCAGACACGGAATAACATAGTATTATATACCACTCCTGACATGCAGTGATATGCAAAATCACTTCAACACTAATGAAAAATATTGTCTGCATCCATTTTTCATGCCTATATATAGTGATACATCCAGAGGATATTTAGGATGCAACTTGAACGTACCAGACAGCCTTGTAATATGTAGCGACATAAAACTCAATGTTTCGGTGCATGAAACTGCCAAAAGTTTAAAGTTGTTTTATATAACATTGATAACTTTATTGATAAAAGGCCGAGGCCTAAAGAATACAAACACCCAAAGACTGCAAGAAAATTATAGCTCAAGCCAACTATTTGGAAATTGAGATATAAATTTTGATGCTATCGCCCACTCCATTACATGTCTTTGCCCTACAAAACACTTCCATTACTTGGCCTTGACAATTCCTGAAACATTGCTCATTCCTTTCCCTCCATATGAACCAGATCCCCGCTAATAGGCTTAACCACCAAACTTTTTTCCCAGTCTTCCCATTCCCCCCACCATGCCACATCAAAAGTAAACAATCAACAGAACTCGACATTACCCATGCTACACCAAATAAGTTGAAAAAACTATCCCAAAACCTTTTTGCAAATGGGCAATGAACAAAAAGGTGATCTGCTGATTCCTTGCCTTGGTAACATTGTAGACAACATTCAGATCAGAAGAATCGTCTTTCTCTTAAGGAGATTGCCAAAAGTTTAAAGTTGTGATTGCCATAAAACAAAATAGAACCTAAAGGCACAGATACATAAAATCAATTACTAAATAACTGCTCACAATGAATGAAACTTGAGGCCTGTTTGGCATTGACATTTTGAACGATTTTATTAATAAAAAAATATAACTGGATTTGGGTGATTACTGATTTGATTCCCAAAATCATTACTAAAAGCTTTAGAAGTGTTTGTTTAGCTTAATAAATTAATTGCTTATTAAGAATTAATTATGAAACTAGCACTTTTGTGTAAATGACTTGGAGATGTATCCAAGAAAGCTTTTGAGCTAGGCAGACCTCATTTGAGATGGGTGAAACACATGTCAGATCTATAAATGTGTGGCACATGTCAGAGATCAGGGCCATTATCAGGTAGGGGGCACGTTGGACATGCCATGTACCAAAAATCCAGGTCACACATTCATCAAGTGAGCCACACATGTCCTTTGAATTTGGATTGCCGGACTGTTTTACAGCCTATTATTCTTACAGAAGTTTGATCAGCTTGATCAGCAGGCCAACTTTTTTTTTTTTGGTCTATGGCATTTCATGGTGTACCGTGCTTGATGAATGGCCTAGATCTCTGACACATGTGCCGTCCACCCAATTTTAGGCACATGTTCCACCCGACAGAAAAATGCCATCATGTGTATTGTTAATGGTAAAGCACTCCTCCAATTCAACCAGCCAAAAGGCTGGGAGTTATTTGATTCCCCACAGCCTATGATGCTTGATATGCAGGCATCCTGTAATAGCACACGCAGGATAAAATTTACTCCAAAGTAAAGAAACTAAATTGCAGAACACACTTTGGCTAAGTAACAGTCCCAAAATCAGAATGGTTAATCAATCCCAAACCCTGATTTGTGGACATTTGTTTGCCCACAAATCCTGCCCATCCACTTGTTTTACACATTGTGGCCCATGTGATCAGTAGATTGCCATATTTTCTAGCTTAGAAATCTAAGTGTAGCCCACCTGATGGACTGATCAAAATTTTCACATGTGCAATGCCTTGTTGATGGTATGCCTTCTACATGCCGAGGGCTTAGCAAACCTATAGACAATAGGGCTATTTTGTAGGATCTAATATGGCCATTTCGTAGGATCATTAGGATATGTATTTTGAATCTAATATGGCTATTTTGTAGGATCATTACACAATTTCTGTTAGGATCCGTCTTGTTATAGGCTGTGTTGGGAGGACTGTATAGTCGTTGGATCCTGGACCATGTTTCAATGATCCAACCCATTTGTATGATGGGCCATACAGTTGGATCTTGGATCTCATTCAACGATCCAACCTGTTTATATAACGGGCGCCACTGTAGATGCCATAAACGTTTTTATCCTTTAAATATTTTCTTTTAAATGTGGTTGATAGATCCTGTAAGTGTATTTTGGAGCAGTCTAAATTACTGTGTAGCTATGCCAGCATGGATGGCTTAGATCCATTGGAACACTAGCCTTAAGATTTAAGTATTCATTTGACAATCACCCTGAAAAAATATTATCTCTATTATGTGTGTTTACCAAACATGTTTATTTCGCATAATCAATTCTCAGTAAATAACTCTAGAGAATAGTTTATTGTGAATCATTTCTGCACTTCCTAGAAGCAACGCCAAGTGGGGCCTTAATGTTTCAAGTCATATGCCAGATATTGAACTTAAGAATATTACAAAAAGTTAAAAACAAACAGGACACAAAGATGTAGAAATATCAAAACCACTTACTAATTAACAAATTTAAAGTCAAATATCACACACCATATTACATAACAATATTGGGAGCTAGCCGCAAATTGTTCAATGATAAATCTATGGTGAAAATCAAAAAGATTTGCCCTTTGATCCTACTTGACTGCCTGTCCTTTCATATTTAAAACAAAATGGTGCCAGATTATCAACAGAGGTGAACAAGTCAATGCAAGATTTAAAAAAAAAAAAAATTTAAAAATTTAATTAATTAATTAATTCAATGATGACTAAGACACCTTACTTCTCATAGCCTCGGAGAACTCAATGAGATGGTCATCAACTGCCTTGACAGGTGACTGTTGAAGGAATTCCTCTGCTACATTCTCTGAATCCAATGGAGGTAGCGAATCCATGGGACCATTCTCCTCTGTCTGCAGGCAAGTTACGCTGGAACTTACATTTCTAACAGAAGCCAATTTTAAGAACCATCCATAAGATAAGTGGTCTATTACAACAAAAAACACTGATGCAATTTGAACATTCAATGTTAACTTCAATACTAATTATCAACCCAGAAGTGTTGCAACAGTTGCCATTGCTAACAAAGGAACAAGGACACAATTTAGGAACTGGAGTTCTGAATACAAATCATGCTGAAAATTTTCACAAAACACTGACAGTTTATATGGAATTTTGGATTCCAAAAGAGCTTGAAAACATGGAGCTGTATGCTACCAGTGTTCGCAGTATCGGTATCAATGTGTGTATCGCACCCTTGGGATATGGAAACATATCAGTATTGTATTGGAAATATCACATGTATCAGGGAATGTATCGCTGTCTGAGGGAAACATTGGGAAAATGATGGAATTCTTCTATAAAACTTTGGGAGATGTTAAAAGAGACATGATTACACACTTAGAACTCAAAAGATCACAAAAACCAAGCAAGCATAATAAATTTCCTTTGTATAGGGCCCTAAACCTTGCACCGTCTGATTGAAGTAATCATACCCAAAATGAATTCATATCATTCAAGCATCCTACAACTAATTCAGATTAAACCATCCAAATTATGGGTCAATTTTTAGATGCATTATAAACCAAATTTATGTTTATTTAACCATCTAACCATCGGACTGGTGGACATTTATTGGATGGTCTAGAGTGGGATGGATGATACACAAACACTTAGAAATTACTTAAATTTGCAAATGTGGCATACACATAATTCAAATTAAACTGTCAAAAAAATTACATAAAATTGCAAATGTGGCGTACAAGTAATTTAAATTAAACTGTACAAATTATGTCTCATAGTTTAGATGCACCATGATCTAATAATTACGTTTATTTCATCATCTACCGTCAAATTGGTGGACATTTATTGGAGGTTAAGAATGAAAAGTATCCAATAGTCATATTTCAAATGTGTCTGCGACTTAAAGGTTAGGATCATTCAAACAATCTGATTTTGGGACTGACTTAATGACAGTGGGATCCACAATTTAATCAGTTTGATTTGAGTTTATACATGCCACGTGTACAATTTCTGAGTGCATGCGTATCAAGCCTCATATGCTACTCCCCCCTCTTTAGAGTTATATGCTACTAAGGCCAGGACACTTGATTCACAAGTGTAATGTGGCATACATTAACTCAAATAAAACCGACTAGATTGCTCATCCCACTTTCTGCAAGTCACAATCCCAATATCAGATTGGTTAAACATTCCTAACCTCTGATTCATGGACATTTGTTTGTGGAAATAGGACCATTGGATATTTTTCATGTTTAACTGTCCAATAAATGTCCACCAACCCACTACTCAGGTAATGACATAAGCTTAATTTTCGGTTCATGATACATTCACACTGGGCGCCATAATTTGGACGGTTTAATTTAAGTACTTGTATGCAACATCTGCATTTTTAAGTGCTGGCATATTATCTATCACACTGCCAGAGTATCAAATGATGGATGAAGACACATGTAGAGCCTTGACAGGCTACTTTATTCTGAAAAGACAAGGTGGGTGGGGGTGTGTGTGTGGAGTAAGGTGGGGTGCACATATCAACAATGCAAGGGAGATTTATAAAGGCTTTGAGACGATATTTTGCAACATCTCATTAATACCACGATATATCATGCAATATCAATGATTCATCAATCAATACAGGAGAATTTTGCAATTCCCTCCATGTTTTGTATCACTCCATTGCAACACCGATAGTATCGACCAATATTATCAATACTCCAAACACTACACCCAACATCTCTATGTTTCTCACTTGTGTTTTGGGGGGAAGAACCATTGGATTGAATACCGTTGTGTATTTATCGTGAACCCAAAGAAAACCAATTGGCATGGCAAGCGTCTTTCAATAAAGGACAGAGAAAAAAAGACGATATGGATTCCAAGGCCCCATGCTGTCAAAAAGTGTCAACATGTAAGTCAATCCATATCACTTCAGATACTTCCCAGGAAAACAAGTAATTTTTAAAGTCCAAGTTAAAGCATGGAATCAATGTCTTGAAAGTCAAATCAGATTGTAAAATCACAAGAGGACTGAAATTGCAAATTGTAAAATCATAGGATTTTTATAATCTTTTACACAAAATATACGAAAAAAAAAAAAAAACCCGAAATAATACTCATTAAATCTATTTTTTTAAAGGATACAATCAAATATTCATTATTCTATCATTCCACATGATAATTTGTAGATTATTATAGAATATCTTCTATCACATATTGTTTAACATTTATTTTGATAAAAATCAAGCTAAATGTGATCATTTCATTGTTAAAAGGTTTTTATAAAGATATTATCAAAACTTTGAGTTGAAAAACTAGACTGCAAATTAAAGAATAACACTCATCAAGAGATTGAGATAATTAGAAGTCTAAAATGGTCTTCCAAAAACTCAAAAAAAGTCAACTCTACGAACTCAGAAAAAATGTTTTTTCAAAATTGTACCCAATCATCAATTTCGGGTCTCATAGAGAAGATATATTGCATAATTAACATATCAACTTAAACCCAAAAAAGTATTGCACCAACTTAATGGACTTCGAAGTAATGTTCCCCTCAAAGCATAAATCCTGACATGTTTAAAAGTCAGAGTCATAAAGTTTAATTTGGCCTTCAAAAGAAATCTATTAATAAGTTTTCATTATTACATGAAGAATCAAATAAATCTTTGACTTTAAAATCATATAATGAAACCCTAGAAAAACACAACCTGAATTCAAGATCCATGAGAAGGAAAATAGAGAAATCTTTAAGTTGAAGTGAAATCCAAACCATCACCACAATAGATATAGGTCAATACAATCACAGACATCCATAGAAACATTCCAAATAAATCATAGATCATATTGGCATCTTGACAAATTAAGGGTTAAGAAATCATAAAAATAAAAATAAAAACTCCACAATATAAGGTTAAAGAAAAGACCCATCGCTTAATCTCTTATAAAGAATAAAACAAAACAATTGAGCTGTTTTAAAATATTCTTAAAGCCCCCACCAGTTTAAAAGCATAATATGGAAGCCACATAAATCTTAAAAAAGAAGAGAACAATTATAATTTGAATCGTAAATAAATAATTGAATCATAAACTGTAGGATTCATTCAAAAAGGGATTTAAGGGGGATTAAATCATTTTGCCTAAGATTCGACTTAAAACACAAATTGTAAATCGTAGGATATTGACAACCATGCATGGAACATTATGTATACTCATAAATCAATAGAAAAAGTTGTTTTTCTGGCTTGACTAGAGGCATGTAGTAGCATAATTGTGCTTTACTACGTGATGCCTCTCGAATGTTTCATGTGCCCCTGGAAACAACATTCTCAAGTATCCTTTGTAGGAAAATATATGTAACTGGCACGAGTATGTTATGTGTGCTTTTGTGGGGCACTTATGAAAGTATCTACGATCTCCAATGGCATTTGAGTTCATGATTCCTTCAATCTCGATGCTCTCAGAGTGGTTGTCATTTAACAAGTTCTAAAAACAGCTTCTCCACCTTTCATTGATCTCATTGTCCCTCTGGTTATCACTCTTTATGCAACTAACATGATATAGGTCCCTACCCTTCCTCTCTCTCATTTTTGTAAGTTTGAAGATATCTTTCTCACCTTCTCGTCTCCAATTTGTTGTGATGATCATCAGAGCCTTAAGTTTAGCCTCACTTACTACTTTCTTAGCAATCTTTTTGGGATTTCTATATTCCTTAAAATTTTCATCTTTTCTAGTCCCTTCCCAGTCTTGGAAACATATTAGTTTCTCGGGAATAGCTTTTTATACGTCATCATTCTATTATCAAGTTTTCTTATATGATTGGATTTTCCCTCTAAATACTTATAAAATGTCTTTTGCCACTTTACTAATTCACTCAATCATTTCATCCATATAACATTTTACTTCTTCCTCAACATTCAACCTTCCTTCTTCCATCAATTTATTTCCGGATAACATTGTTCTCTCCTTTTAACTTCCACCACTTAAGTTTTGGACACCTATTAATTTCACTCACTTTCTTCCTTCTCTTAATGTACATTCATAACTATTACCCTATGTTGCATAGTCAAACTCTCCTAGTATAACCTTACAATCCTTACATATTGGTTGTTTTGTTCTCCTAAGTATAAAGAAATCTATTTGGCTCGCATATAATCCACTTTTGAAAGTTATTAAATGTCATTTCTCTTTTTGAATATGTGTTTGCTACAGCTAGATTGTATGCCATTGTGAAATCAAGATAGCATCCCACATCTCATTTCTTCTCCCAAAACTATATCCTCCATGTATGCTCTCATGTTCTGTAACTTTTTTTTTCTAAGTGAGCATTTAAGTCTCCTCCTACAAAAATCCTCTCTCCGTTTAAAATTCCTTGCATTAGTCCATATCCTTCAAGAACTGTCTCTTGATTCTATCCTCTAATGCTACCTATAGTGTATATGCACTAATAATAACATTGATTATCTCCTCTCCTAACACAAGTTTTATTAATAAAATCATATCACTTACTCTCCTAACATCTATAAGTTTATCCCTCAAATCTTTTATCTACCACTATCCCTACCCTAATTCTATTATTTTCTTTCATACATACCGAAGTTTATATCCATCAATTTCTCTACTTTTTTAAGTTTATATCCATCAATTTCTCTACTTTTTTGGCCCCTCTCCACTTGGTCTACTGAATGCAAGCTATTTTTACTCTTCTTCATTTCATCATACCTACTAAGTCTATACAGTTACTTGCCAATGTCATATATTTAATGTGGCAAGACAAATCCTATTCACCTAAACTACCTTCTTTACCCACGTGTGTCCGGAATGGTGTGGGAACCCTTGCCTACTTCTCATAGCAACCAGGCTTTGTTGTAGGATATCACTTATGGTCGACGCCCTATCCAACCCTTGCCTCATTTCTCACTACACCCAAGTTCCAATGCAACTTGTCGCTTATAGGGAATGCACTAGCATGTGTTTGGAATGTTATATTGTTTAAATTAATCATGAAAGTTATAGCATAAGTTTGGCACCAACTACCAACCTGACACCCCCCCCCCCCCCCCCTCCTCTTTTATTTGTGCTAGAGACCAGCAATGAGAACACAAAACTCCCGTAAGTTGATCAAAATCAAGCACTATCTAATAGTCTATTACATAGGTTGACTACAATCAATGAGTTTAAATCCGTAAAGTTTGGTGACATCAAATCCATACAAAGTAATTAAACTTGCCCTAATAGGAAAAACTGATGCAAGATAGATGAATCAAAGCAATACGACAATCACAGAAAATCCTAAAATTTCCTATTGAACTACTTCATCACCAATAAGAGCATTACACCCCCAAAACAGTCCAAGTGTAGGATTAGGCGTAAAAAAATCAAACGAACTATTCCATTCACAATTCATCCATCCAGCATCTACTAATTTTGTGTGTGTATCAACCCAAAATCCTAATCTAATTCTCATATCCATTAAACTAATCCTAACATTGTCAATAATGAGTAAAATACCCCTAAATCCTATAAGAAGCATAAAATGCTTCCATGAATCGATCATAATTAAGTCAGTTCATATCAAAATCCCATGATATTGGGCTCATTTAAAAGTTAACAAGATTTTCAACAGGACCAAGTTCATGTTATTCAGCTGTCATTTAGCAGCCAAAAAGTGGCCTAAAAATAAGTATTCTTTAGCTGATCCTTCTTCAAATAGTTACTTGAGTGCCAACTAACTATTGTTACAGACCATATGGGTCCACTTCACTGATGAGATAGATCCTGGAGCCCACTTCACTGATTGGAGAGATCGTGATACATGCCTGATAAAGTATGTGACACCTTGATATTTCAAACATATTCTTCAATACGATATCTCCTTTTTCATAAGAATTTTCGGAACCCAACAAATTCTTTACAGAGCCGTTCATAGCTCAAGACCAGAATTTGAATCAAATTTGGAAATGTGTTGAATTTCATTATTTTCGTGAACAAATTACCAATCCAATACATAAAACCTACTTAATAGACAAGATTAATACAACAGACGAATCAGGTAGAGATCAAGATCAAGAAAATTTCAAGAATGGAGGGTTTCGTACGCTTGAAATCAGCTCGCGGGGAGACATGGCCAGTGGAGAGAGAGAGAGAATAGCGCCCAAAGGAAAGACGGTCGAGAGAAGAAAGAGAATGGATGGAGGAATTGAAACAGCATGAGGGGTATTTTAAAGGGGGGAGGATTCGGGAAAATGGTAGAGGAGATTCGGTAACCGGTAATGAGGACCGTTTTGATGCCCTGCAGGAGCACACGAACTTGTGATCCACTCCTTTCCCGTTTGGTTGGTGGGGATTTTATTTTTTTACTTTTCCTCGAAGGGCAGGCCGGTGGGAAATTCATTCGCTGGTCTTGTTCCCTGCGGAATGTTACTGCCCGACTGGTTATTGTGGAATCCTTACCTTGTTTTTATGTTTAATGGGGAACGTTATCGGGGAATGCGGGAATTGGCCTAGTACTGCAACGAATGACTAAAATTTATTTGTTTGACTAAAGTTCATGTTATTCAGCTGTCATTTAGCAGCCAAAAAGTGGCCTAAAAATAAGTATTCTTTAGCTTATCCTTCTTCAAATAGTTACTTGAGTGCCAACTAACTATTGTTACAGACCATATGGGTCCACTTCACTGATGAGATAGATCCTGGAGCCCACTTCACTGATTGGAGAGATCGTGATACATGCCTGATAAAGGATGTGACACCTTGATATTTCAAACATATTCTTCAATACGATATCTCCTTTTTCATAAGAATTTTCGGAACCCAACAAATTCTTTACAGAGCCGTTCATAGCTCAAGACCAGAATTTGAATCAAATTTGGAAATGTGTTGAATTTCATTATTTTCGTGAACAAATTACCAATCCAATACATAAAACCTACTTAATAGACAAGATTAATACAACAGACGAATCAGGTAGAGATCAAGATCAAGAAAATTTCAAGAATGGAGAGTCTCGTACGCTTGAAATCAGCTCGCGGGGAGACATGGCCAGTGGAGAGAGAGAGAGATTAGCGCCCAAAGGAAAGACGGTCGAGAGAAGAAAGAGAATGGATGGAGGAATTGAAACAGCATGAGGGGTATTTTAAAGGGTGGAGGATTCGGGGAAATGGTAGAGGAGATTCGGTAACCGGTAATGAGGACCGTTTTGATGCCGTGCAGGAGCACACGAACTTGTGATCCACTCCTTTCCCGTTTGGTTGGTGGGGATTTTATTTTTTTACTTTTCCTCGAAGGGCAGGCCGGTGGGAAATTCATTCGCTGGTCTTGTTCCCCGCGGAATGTTACTGCCCGACTGGTTATTGTGGAATCCTTACCTTGTTTTTATGTTTAATGGGGAACGTTATCGGGGAATGCCTAGTACTGCAACGAATGACTAAAATTTATTTGTTTGATACACTGGTGGTAGTGGCAGTCAAACGGCCGCCCGCCCGGGACGAGTTAACCCAGCAACAAGGGCTAAGGTTGGCACTAAACTTGTCCCAAGGGTTGACCAAGGGTTAAAATTTAGGATACGGAACTCGAACAAGTAAGGGAGCAAACGTTTGAAGAGAGTTTAGAAAAGAAAAGGGCTAAGAGAATACGTGATGATGCATGAAACAACAGGTAGAAGACTTGTGCCCATGAGTTTCTGATGTAATAGGATTCGGAATTCCAACAAATCACAGAGCATATGCCCGATGGGAACCTACGAATGCCCTACTATGCATGCAAAGATCAGCGGAATAATTCCCTCACTTTTTTTACCTTTTTTGCTTGTCTATCTTTCTTTTTATTTGGAGAAATTTACCATTGTATGACTCATTTATGGCCCATTTAACCGCTTAAGCCCACTCCTTTTTATCTGACTAGAATAACGACTTACCAAAGGTCGAAAATGCCCCTGCTTCTTCCTTTAAGCAGATCGGCGGCTGCTTGAAGGTTGGGGTTCTTATGGTTACGGATTATAATCGTAGCTATAGCCGTACCCATTAAAAAAAATAATCCGAGCGGCAATACCGCCGATCCAGCGGTAATGCTGCCGACCTTTGGACGTTTGTGCGGTAGTGCCGCCCAGTTTTTTAAAAAAAAAAATTGGATGGGCCCCATCCTGGGCCCCACACTCAATGTTCATGATTTTGGTGGGCCCTACATCCACCTGTGCACTTTTTTTTTACATGGATAACTTTATTCTGCCTACATTTTTCTCTAATACATATTTATATAAATATGCATATATAAGCATATAAAATTTTTCTCTCTTTTTTTCATTTCTTTCTTCATTCATTTAACAAGAATATCTTCTAAACCAAAATTAATTAGTTGATGTACCCTATATAATTTTGGGGTAGGAGAAGCTACTTTAGCCAACCAACCTGTTTATTTTCCAAGATTTCATCAAGTCGATGTTCGAAAATTCATTTCATACACTTCGCAGTCAATTTCAATCATTTCGCTGTCAATTTCATTCATTTCATTTACTTCACGATCAATTCAATGCATTTCACGATCAATCCCGGCAATTCCGCTTCACTTCACGGTCAATTCCATGTATTTCACGACCAATTCCCTTCACTTCATGGTCAATTCCCTTCACTTCACAGTCAATTCCCTTCACTTCACAGTCAATTCCGACGATTCCGCTTCACTTCATGGTCAATTCCCTTCATTTCACGATCAATTTCATACATTTCACAGTCAATTCCCTTCACTTCACGGTCATTTCCATGCATTTCACAATCAATTCTGGTGATTCCGCTTCACTTCACAGTCAATTCTACGTATATCACGGTCAATTCCCTTCATTTCACGGTCAATTCTATGCATTTCACGGTTAATTCCGGCGATTCCTCTTCACTTCACGGTCAATTCAATACATTTTATGGTCAATTCCCTTCACTTCACGGTCAATTCCATGCATTTCACGATCAATTCCCTTCACTTCATGGTCATTATCATGCATTTCATGGTCAATTATGGCGATTCCGCTTCACTTCACGGCCAATTCTATACGAAAATAATATCGATATCGTCGATAATATCACTGATAATTTGAAATATCGGTATCACTACAAGTTTCACTAGCCAGGGATATGGAAACAATATCGATATCATCGATAATATCGCTGATAACTAGAAATATCAGTATCGCTACACGTTTCATTGGCTAGGGATACGGAAATAATATCGATATCGTCAATAATATCGTTGATAACCGGAAATATCGATATCACTATAAGTTTCGCTAGCCAGGGATACGGAAACAATATTAATATCGTCGATAATATCGCTGATGATCGGAAGTATCGGTGTCGCTATAAGTGAAGGGGATTGACAGTGGAATTGACCGTGAAATGATTGGAATTGGCCATGAAGTGAAGGGAATTGACCATGAAATGCATGGAAATGATCGTGAAGTGAAGGGAATTGATTGTGAAATATATTGAATTGACCGTGAAGTGAAGAGGAATCATAGGAATTGACCGTGAAATGCATGGAATTGACCATGAAATGAAGGGAGCTAACCGTGAAATACATAGAATTGCCCATGAAGTGAAGCAGAATAGCCAGAATTGACCATGAAATGCATGGAAATGACTATGAAGTGAAGGAAATTGACCGTGAAATGTGTGGAATTGACCGTGAAATACATAGAATTGACCGTGAAGTGAAAGGGAATAGCCAGAATTGACCGTAAAATGCATAGAAATGACCGTGAAGTGAAGCGAATTGACCATGAAATGAATGGAAATGACTGTGAAGTGAAGGGGAATTGCCAGAATTGACCGTGAAATGCATGGAATTGACCGTGAAATGAAGTGAGTTGATCGTGAAATACATAGAATTGACCATGAAGTGAAGCGAAATCGTCGAAATTGACCATGAAATACATGGAATTGACCATGAAGTGAAGGGAATTGATCGTGAAATGCATGGAAATGACCGTGAAGGGAAGGGAATTGTCCGTAAAATGAATGGAAATGATCGTGAAGTGAAGGGAATTGACCGTGAAATGCATGGAAATGACCGTGAAGTGAAGGGAATTGACTGTGAAATGAATCGAAATGACCATGAAGTGAAGTGGAATCACCGGAATTGACCGTGAAATGCATGAAATTGACTGTGAAATGAAGGGAATTGACCATGAAGTGAGGGGAGATTGTGAAATGCATGGAAATGACCATGAAGTGAAGGGAATTGTCCGTGAAATGAATGGAAATGACTGTGAAGTGAAGTAGAATCATCGGAATTGACCGTGAAATGCATGGAAATGACCTTGAAGTGAAGGGAATTGATGGTGAAATGCATTGAATTGACTGTGAAGTGAAAGGAAATCGTCGGGATTGACCGTGAAATGAATGGAAATGACCGTGAAGTAAAGGGGATTGACTGTGACATGAATTAAATTGACCGTGAAGTGAAGGGGAATTGCCGGAATTGACAGTGAAATGCATGAAATTGACCGTGAAATGAAGGGAATTGACTATGAAATGCACGGAAATGACCATGAAGTGAAGGGAATTGACCGTGAAATACGTTGAATTCCATGTACTTCACAGTCAATTCCATGCATTTCACGATCAATTCCCTTCACTTCATAGTCAATTCCATGCATTTCACAGTTAATTCCCTTCATTTCACGGTCAATTCCATGCATTTCACGGTCAATTCCAGTGATTCCCCTTCACTTTACGCTCAATACCATGCATTTCATGGTCAATTCCCTTTACTTCACGATCAATTCCCTTCATTTCATGGTCAATTACATGCATTTCATGGTCAATTCCGGCGATTCTCCTTCATTTCACAGTCAATTCCATGCATTTCATGGTCAATTCCCTTGACTTCATGGTTAATTCAATGCGTTTCATGGTCAATTCCCTTCACTTCACGGTCATTTCCATGCTTTTTCAAGTCAATTCTGGCAATTCCCCTTCACTTCACAGTTAATTCCATGCATTTTACGGTCAATTCCCTTCATTTCACGGTCAATTCCACGCATTTCATAGTCAATTCCCTTCAGTTCATGGTCAATTCCATGCATTTCATGGTCAGTTCCAGCGATTCCCCTTTACTTCACGGTCAATTCCATGCATTTCACGGTCAATTCCCTTTACTTCATGGTCAATTCAATGCATTTCACGATCAATTCCCTTTATTTCATGGTCAATTCTGTGCATTTCATGGTCAATTGCCTTTACTTCACGGTTAATTCAATGCATTCAACGGTCAATTCCCTTCATTTCACGTTCAATTCCATGCATTTCACTGTCAATCCCAGCAATTCCCCTTCGCTTCATGGTCAATTCCAAGCATTTAACCGTCAATTCCCTTTACTTCACCGTCAATTCAATGCATTCCATGGTCAATTCCCTTCATTTCACGGTCAATTCCATGCATTTCGCGATCCAAAATTATAGATTCTTAATATACGGTGATTTCAAGAAATTAATATTAGACCCTCCGAAATTATCTTACATACATCCTCTGCATTGACCTTCACACCAATTGCTTTCAATGGGTCACGGTATAAAGAAGAAGTGAAGCCCAAACAGCTTTCAGCCGAACTGGGTTGACCCCATTTAGACCCGGTCGACCCCATGAAATGCATGGAATTGACCGTGAAGTGAAGGGAATTGACTGTGAAATGCATGGAATTGACCGTGAAATTAAGAGAATTGACCGTGAAATGCATTGAATTGACCGTGAAGTCAAGGGAATTGACTCTGAAATGCATGGAATTGACCGTGAAGTGAAGGGGAATCGCCAGAATTGACCGTGAAATGCATGTAATTGACCATGAAATGCATTGAATTGACCGTAAAGTAAAGGGAATTGACCGTGAAGTGAAGGGGAATCGCCGAAATTGACTGTGAAATGCAGGGAATTGACTGTGAAAGGCAGGGAATTAACCATGAAGTGAAGGGAATTGACCGTGAAATTCATGGAATTGACCATGAAGTGAAGGGAATTGACTATGAAATACATGAAATTGACCGCAAAGTGAAGCGAAATTGTCGGGATTGACCATGAAGTGAAGGGGAATTGCCGGAATTGCCCATGAAATGCATGGAATTGACCATGAAATGAAGGGAATTGACCATGAAATGCATTGAATTGACCGTGAAGTGAAGGGAATTGATCGTGAAATGCATGGAATTGACCGTGAAGTGAAGGGAAATCGCCGGAATTGACCATGAAATGCATGGAATTAGCCGTGAAATGAAGGGAATTGATCATGAAATGCATTGAATTGACCATGAGGTAAAGGGAATTGACCGCGAAATGCATTGACTTGACCATGAAGTGAAGGGCAATCGTTGGAGTTGACCATGAAATGCATGTAATTAATCGTAAAATGAAGGGAATTGACCTTGAAATGAATTGAATTGGCCATGAAGTAAAGGGAATTAACTGTGAAATGCATGGAATTGACTGTGAAGTGAAGGGGAATCGCCGAAATTGACCGTGAAATGCATGAAAATGACCGTGAAGTGAAGGGAATTGACTGTGAAATGCATTGAATTGACCGTGAAGTGAAGGGAATTGACCGTGAAGTGAAGGGGAATCCCTAGAATTGACCGTGAAATGCATGTAATTGACCATGAAATGAAGGGAATTGACTGTGAAATGAAGGGAATTGACCATTAAATGCATGAAATTGACCATGAAGTGAAGGGCAATCACCGAAATTGACCATGAAATGTATGAAAATGACCATGAAATGAAGGGAATTGACCGTGAAGTTAAGGAAATTGATCGTGAAGTTAAGGGAATTGACCGTGAAATGCATGGAATTGACCGTGAAGTGAAGCGGAATCATCGGGATTGACCGTGAAATGCATGGAATTGATTGCGAAGTAAATGAAATGAATGAAATTAATCACGAACTGATTGAAATTGACCGTGAAGTGAATGAAATGGATTTTTGACCATCGACCTGATGGAATCTTGGAAAATAACTTGGTTGGTTGGCTAAAGTAGCTTCTTTTACCCCAAAATCATATAGGGCATGTTAAGTAACTAATTTTGGTTTAAAAGATATTCTTGTTAAATGAATAAAGAAAGAAATGAAAAAAAGAGAAAAAAATTTTATATGCTTATATATACATATTTATATAAATATGTGTTAGAGAAAATTGTAGGTAGAATAAAGTTCTCCATGTATACAAAAATATGTACAGACTGTCGCCGTAGCAATCCATCTGTGGCTACGGTTATAATCTGTAGCCATAGGGGCCACCAGATGGGAGTCACCTTGTCGTACAGGCCAGCAACTGCCGAGGGGGGGCGCTAGTTCAGCAAGCCCACCCCGGACAGTCCTCTATGGCTATGGATTATGGTATCTATGGCTACGGTTATAATCCGCAACCATAAGTCTAACCGTAGCATATGACATTACCATTATGCTTGGAACATCTACTGTTGAAACCCTTTTATGGGTCAAAGAAGTTTTGGATCATTATGAAATTTGTTTTTCCTCTTCATCCAGGTCTTTGTGACCTTATGAATAGATTGGATGGAAAATAAATGTTATGGTGGGCCCTACAAAAGTTTCAACGGTGAAAATCAATTTTCCGTTGCTCTTTGTGGTGTGGTCCAGTTGATCTTTAGATATGATTTTTTTTTTATAATGCTCCGAAATGATCTCAAAATATGGATGAATGTTGTGGATATAATAAATACATAACTGTGGGGCCATGTAACTTTGATCTCTTTTGAACCGTTCGTACAACTTAGAGTTCGAGGAGCGTCAGCGCTCGTCTTCAAGCACTAGCTGATCCGCTTGAAGGAAAAAGCAGGGGCATTTTTGACCTTTGGAAAGTTGTCCTTACAACTAGGAGTTATTCTAATCAGGTAAAAAGGAGTGGGCTTAAGTGGGTAAATGGGCCATAAATGGGTCGTACAGTGGTAAATTTCTCTTTTATTTAATTTAATTTGATTAGTTTGAATGTGGGGTTGACTCAGAGGTAAAAATGCACTTGACTTAGAGTCGTCACTAATCAAATAAAGCTTGAAATCTATGGCTAGTTAAAAACTATAGAATCGCTCAAAGGTCGGGGAATCGTAATTAAAGTGGCCCTTGCAGTTAGTTTGAGACCGTAGATTTCGTGCAATGGCCTCGGTTACGGAAAAGAAGGTGTTAGACACCATTTTCTACCCGTGCAACGCACAATTTCTACTTTACAGGATTTTATGGTTTTTAGGGGTATTCAACAGACTTTCGACATTATTGTATCTAACTGTGTAATAAAGTAGAAAAAGAAAATAGATGGGAGAGGGGATTGCAGGAGTAAAGTAAAAAAAGCGAGTGTGTCTAATGATGATGTGTGGACTGGAATGCAATTTGATTTGAGATGCGAGAAGGAAAATGGGAGACCTAAATCCTTTTCTACAAAAGGGATGATTGGATATCTCTAATCCCAACTCTATCCTTTGACTTTAGTGTCTTTTTCAGCTTAAAAAAATTTATCCTTTTTTGTCGTGTAGAGTGATGGCGCCGTCAAGCTTTTTTAAGGAGGATTGGAGTGAGGGAGATCTAACACGTGTGAGCATGCCAACTTAGGCTCGGCTTGACAAAACTTTGATCTGCCCTAGAAACTATAGTTGTTCTAACCCATTTAAGGTCTCTCGCTCTCTATCTTGACATTTTTTATCTTTTTATCTCTCTAGCCCTGCAATAGGCTGCTATAAATAGGCAAGGAAATGCGACACGTAAGGGAAAAGGGAGGATCAAACCAACCCAAACTTACTATAGCTTCGAAAAAACATTAAGCTCAGTCAAAACAAAGCTATATGTAGCTTCAAAAATACATTAAGCTTAATCAAAACAAAGCTATAAATAGGTTGGGTCCTTACTCTTACTCCGGTGGTAGACTCTTAGGAGTTTGAACACCTGGTCAAGGGTTCGAGTACCTATAGGTGGTGAAATCTCACTATGGCGTGAGGTTTAAAAAAATCTTTAAATAGGTAGGGGAAGGTGACTCGTAATTGTAGAGGGAGGATCGAACCATGCAGTTTCAAAAAAATATTAGGGTTAGACGAAACGAAGTTATAAATAGGCAAGGGAAGGCAACACATAAGAACAAAGAGAGGATCTGACCGCGTGGCTTTGGAAAAACAATAGGCTTACATGGAATGAAGCAAAGTGGACGGGTTGCGATTGGTCCAGCGCACCAATTACATAAAACCTATGACTGGTTTTGTACAAAATCGGTCATGGGATAATCAGTCTTTCTTAGATCGGTTTCCACTTTTTGCAAATTCGAGTGTTTTTTTTGATAAATTGGGTGTGTTGCAAACTAGGTGCACTGCAAACGGTATTTGTAAACTCTTCATTGCTCCCACAGGTGATACTTAAGCTATGCACTGCCTTGGGCCCACCCACTGTGTGCCCTAACAATAACCAATTTGACCTGACAGGCACATTCGAGGTGTGTCTTATGTCATACGAGTGTCTCGATCAGGACCAGACTGAAGTCGATGAGTCAGATTAAACTTATTTAAAGTGGGGTGTGTTAGACCCTAACCCATGTGTGTGCATTGTCCCTTTAGGTCTCGCGGTCCTACCGGTCAAATTCCGGTGACCGGTGATCTACGGATAGTGTTTACGGTCATCCTCAAATTTGGTCAAATCAACCCAACTCGGATCTACCCGAAACCTATGTCATCGCGTCCGCATCGGTTCCATGGTTCCAACGCCGCATCCCGTGCTTGAATCCGATATGTACATCACAAGTTATGGGCCATGCTCGATATGGACCATTGATGTGCGATTGGTGGACCCCACCATGGCCATGCATGTTTTCCCATGGGTGATGTCATTGCCTAGGTGTAGGTTTCTAGAAACCCTATAGCTAGAGCCTAGCCCCAAGCAACATTGGTTGTATCTCCCTAGCCCTCATGATTGTTTTCTTTACCCTAGGTGAGAGAAACAATCATTACTCCACTTAAAAACCTCTCTCTCTCTTTCCCTCTCATTTCTCTCTCACTCTCTCTTCTCTTTTCTTGCTAGCAACCCCAAACCGTCCAACCCTCTCCATTTTCTCCAGCCCCTTCTCCCTCTGATCCCCTCCAATCCAACCTTCTCTAGCCTATCTTCACCCTAGAATCCTCTTCATTGGAGCTTCTAGATCATGGTGGTGTAGATTGAAAGCTTGACCCTTACGTGGGTGTGCATGTATTCTACAAATTTTAGATTTTCTTTGTCTCTTAATTAATCTTCATCTTTCTTTCATGATTGGAACTTGTGGGGCCCATGAAATGATGGTGGTAGCCCCAAGACTCCATGGATGTGGCTCATAACCCATCCTACATTGCATGCATGTTCAATGCAAGGGGCCATTCTCCATGGACCCCTTCATGAATTTTTTTTTTTAATCAGGGATCTTTGGGTCATCTAGATCCTTGATCCTTGGTAGAGATTGCATCTCCACCAAAGATCTTAAGTAGAAAGTCTTATGATTATGTAGATCTTGTATACCTTGTGATAGTGGAATGTATATGCATGTGTGATGAGGCAAAGGGCCTCAATGTGGCGGAGAACCTTCCCTTGTAGCCAAATCCTTATTTTTCTTTGCGGATAACCTTGTGATCATGAATGTGTGGCCCACCTTGTGGACCAAAAATATCTAGACCATCCATGGAGGGTGGACATCCATGACAGCCCACCCTTGGACGTTGGAGCCCCCTAATCCACCTATATGGGGCACATGCAAGGGGTATTTTGTAATGGGAAGGGTCTGGATGTTTGTGGAGACCATTGGGGTGGTTCATACCTTGATTTTTTGGGATTAAATCCCCTTTTAAATAGTGTTTATATTCATTTATTTTCAATTATATGTTGCTGTCTAAAACTGACTGGACAGATTTTTGAGTCGTCTTGAGGCTAGAGTTTTGGACATTTGGTGGGTGTTTGGTTCCATGTAATATATGTTTCTTGAAGTTGTGGACCCCACCTATAAGCATGCTAAATTTTAGCCCCAACTGACCCTATTTGGGCATCCAAAAGAGTGGGCCAAGATGGTTGGACTATCAGATTTTCTGTCGTGCAGTCCAGCAATATACCTTGATAAAAACCATAATTCAAAAATATTTCCTTTAATGGTGGGCTACCTTTATGGATTTTCTCTTATTGTATACATGACGTTCCCCAATTTTTAGAATTTTAGAGGCCCTGGACCCACTCCAATGGAGTGCCCAAATTTAGGACAGCAACATGCATTGCAAGATTTTCTTGTACATTGTTGTCCCCTTTGTTATTTCAGAATTTTTAGGCCCTAGCCCATTAGGCTTTGTGTATGATTAATTGGAGACCCATCTCTGATGTTCTAGGGCCCATTGGGGCCATAATTGTGAGGATCATTGTGTATGATTAATTGGGGACCCATCTTTGATGTGCTAGGACCCATTGGGGCCATGGTGGACTGGCCGTCCTAGCATGCAGGCCCACCATGATGTATGTTTCATCCATGTCGTTCTCCCATTTGGAGTGGCCAATGTGGGAGGGTCCACCCTTGGTGGACGTCCCCTGTGGGGCCCACCTTAATGTTTGTGGAGTCCACTTTAATACATGTATGGCCCAAGCCATCCAGACCTTGGACCGCCCATCATAAGCACGCCCACTGTTTTGGGCTGTTGTTGGACCTATAGTCCAGTAGCAGGACCACTTGATTTTCTATAATGTACACCATTTTTCATCTGGTGGGGCCCCCTATGAGTGTTGTTAGCCATCATGAGATTATTTTTCACATGGTTTGACCCATTTCTGGACTTCAACAGGCCCAGGAAGTTAGTTGAGCTGAAATTCCAGCAATAGGCCTCAAATGTAAATTGCTTGAGGCTGAAATTTTTGTTAGATGTGGGGCCCACCACATTGAGAACTTGTGTGAATGTTACATGTCTATATTGTTAGGATTTTGGGGCTTAATTAATGCATTTTTGGACCACCTTTTGTGAGCATATGTAGACCCCAACTAGATCAGAGTTTTGGGACATCTAGTGGGCCCATAGTGGGCTAGAACACCCTAGCTTAGCCCAGCAATATGTAAGGGCTGCTTTCACCATTTTGCTGTACTTGTGGCTGAGGTGAGGGTGGAATTGGGTCCTTGAATGCCCACTTAAATTACCAGCTATTGGGCTGGTGTTTTGAGGCCCATTTCACCCAACTTAGACTTGTTTTTGGGCCATGTATTTGTGTTCATGGGCTACCCACCAAGTCCATCTAAATGCATAGATCCTATGGCCATTAGGACTTGGGCCTTGGGCCTTGATTCCCCTCTTCGGACCTATGTTGTTGAAAGTAGTATTGACCCCTTTTTCGTATGCCTTTATGTGGAGCTTATATATATGGTTTGGATGTAGGCCTTGGGCCTTGTAGCTATATGAATTATGGTTAGTTATGCCTATTGGGAAATGGTGGTTAAATGTCCCTATTATGGACTCCTCTAAGCTGTTTGTATCTAAGTGTGATTGAATGCCCACCTTAAACTCTTGCTAGGCCCATCTTTATATTATTTAGGCCCGTAACTTATATGCTTAGTCATGTGGGCTACCCCAAGTAAATGGGCCCCTACTAGACGCTGTATTCCTTATGAGGAATTGATTAAGTACCTAGACTCTTCATAGTTAGGTAGAGAATTTATCTTCACCTCATTGGCACCCCTATTCATCTTCATGGCCCACTCCCATATGCATTATATGCATGCTTGGTTGAGGTATGATTTGTCATGGTTGTGTCATTGTGTAGGACATGTTGGTATCTCCCCAAGGGATGAAGTTTTTTCTCTTGAGCACGATGGATGCTTGGGATTCATGCATGGGTGATTGTGTAATTCATGCATCTGGCATTGCATAGTATATGAATATTCGCCCTTGCTTCCTTAGGGTCGTAGCCTCTATAGATATATCATGAATGGCCGTGTATGAACACCGAAAATGATACTTGAGCATTTAGGGAACACAGGATGTCCCCGGGTGAAAGCCCCTAAACCTTCACGGTATTGAGGAGACACCTCAATGCTGAGAGTGAGTGAAAATCATGAGCGCGCGAATGCCTCATACCATTAAGCCGCAACTCCCACTATTGCGAGGTCGGTTGAAATGGGGTTTAGCCTTACCCACTTAAGTGAGGGGTCATAGCTAGGCTGAGTCTGACCTGCTCGTAAATATATCCGCTACCATCGAGCTTCGCTGGTGATTGGCTATCCATAGGTGGGTAGTGAGGTCTCCTACGCTCGTTTGACTGTGCAGGTCTTGGAGAGCGGTAGTCATCCTATAGTGTACTTGACCCCGGTGGATTCCTTATGATGGAATTGTACTTGATATGTGGATTGGATATGAGGATTGACATTTTTTCGCATTGCATTGGCATCGGCTGTATAAGCCTTATGTTGCATCACCTTGGTATGACACCCAGTACTCATGTATTGCATTGCATAGCCCTAGTTATGGCTTACTGCATTCATAGTTTAGCCTCGATACGGCTAGTAACATTCATGTTTCCTTCTACATTCTCCCTTATCTTCTTCTGAGCACCATTGTCACACACCTTCACCGCCCTCTAAGCTTTCTATAAGCTCATACATGATTGATGCGTGTAGATGATCCTAGGGTGGCACAGTAGCGGTGGGGCATTGGATTGGAGCGTGGTGAGGACCCGTTGTAGACTTTTCACTTCCTTTCTTACCTTATGTATTTCCTTTTAAGCCTTATGTACCTGTAAAAGTTTAAATTTTTAGTGGATTTTGTAATGCGTTCCATGGTTTCTTTCTGAGATTACTGTGTTATAATCTTGGGTATGCTCTATCAGATTAGTTTATACTATGGAAATCCTCCTTGTGGGATCTCAGGATTGGAACCTGAGCCAGAGACCGAGAATGGGATACTACGGAGGCTGTTGCGGCTGGAATCGGCTATCGGGTTCCTTGTGAGTCCGGTCACCGAGTCTGGGGTGTGACAGGGTGTCTACAGATGCCCCCCTTGGGCAAAGGTTGGGGTGCAACCAAATACCAAAATGAGTGAACACCTCACCTTCCAAGTTAGATATAGACGCGGTCTAGTCTATTCCAACCAGAGTGTCATTATCAAAATGCTCGTCTTGATGAAGATTAACTCAAGCGTCTCTCGAGAGTTGGGGAAAATGTTACGATTTGTCCTTGCATTTTTTGTGACTTTATGGGGCATCAAATTGCAACTCTTTCACGCCGTGATAAGCATTTGCACATCAAATGTGTTTATGAGTCTGGATTTTTTATAGCTAGAGCCCTTGCACTTTTTGCGACTTTACGAGAATAACCTACTTGGAAACTCTGCCCTAACTCTGAGCATGGTTGAAGGATCATGAAAGATTAGGATTGTCATACCTACCTTGCTTGGATCATGTCTACTTGGACATGTGATTTTTTCTCCTTTTTTTTTTTCTAATTATTTTTACCCATAATGCCCTTATGGGTTTGACAACCTTTAAGGTTTTCACCACATCCCAAGTATTTGATCTTACATGCCCTTAGCAGTTGTGCCTTCTTGCCTATGGCTCATCAAACTGGCTTGACACTTTATTGTTGGATTTTTAGGGAGGGTTTTTTAATATATAAAAATCTGATGAATTTCTTGTATTTGAAATTTTTTATTTTTTGAGAAATTTGGAATTTTTTTATGTTTTGGATTTTGAAAGATTTTTTTTTTTTTTTGTAAAATTTTTAATTTTTTTATTCATTTTTTTATAGCTTTGTTTTTTGTTTTTCTACTTAGAATATTCTTCTGATTTTTTATGGATTTTGGATTTTTATGACTTTTGGATGGATGACACTATGATTCAAGGGATGCCTTTATTGTAACTGATGTCCTTAGAGGTTGGTTGGCTTATTCCACCATAATAGGGGCCATGGTTTGATTGATGACCTACGCTCCTCCTCGAGAGAGGGCCCAAGATGGCAGTAGGTGGATCTTCACCATCATGCCCAAGCATCATGGTGAATATGGGATTTGGCTTTGAGGTGGTGGCGGCTCATAAGTCATTCCCGAGGTGTTGGGTCTCCTCAGGTTCTTGCAGCTCGAGTGAGATGTGGATAGTGGTTCAATCAATGAAAGGAAATTTTTGGTCCTCGCTCAAGTCCTCGTTGATAAGCTTAGTCAAGGTTGGCCCCCTATAGTTGGTTCTGTAAGGCGGAGTTCAACTTGTTACTAGGATAGATGATTCTTACACTAATGTGTCTAATTGGTGTTCAAGTGAATGGACCATTTTCCTTTCTATGGCCTCATTCTTTTCTAGGACCTTGCTATCCTTGCTCCACATTTGAAGTGGGTTGATATCTTAATGTGGTCCTGCCTGAATTCTCTTTAACATTAATGACTTGGGTCGAGTTTTGGTATTTGAGTTGATAATAGAAAATTTGGTGCTTTACATGAGAGAAGACATAGTTTGATTCGATGGGACATGCAGTTGAATATAGTTGATAGCTTCGAGTTGGAAACAATGGGATTTAGTGTCCTTTTCAGATTATTTTATGCCTATAACCAAGGATTGAGAAGATAAGGCTTGAGGACCATTAAAGATGGATATCAACGAATTGGAATGACTTACTGGGCTCTTCCCTTGGAGGACTAAGGGCTCATTGCATATCGAGGCACGTAAGGAGGGAGTTGGGCTCTGAGCCGAGAAGAAAATTGGTTAGCCAGAGGGGCATTCTGACTTTGCTAAGTTATGCGGCATAAGGTTCAACTTTGGAGCCTTTCCTTGGACAACAAGCGGTTGACTGGACCACTTTCGATTGTGGCAGGGAGCGGTGGTGAATGTTGGCTGAAAGGTTTTTTCGTGGAGGACCAATGGTTAATTGGCCCATGTCTAGTTGGTATTGGAAGATAGGAAAGGGCCTTCCCCTAGATGACTAAAACTAGAGAGGGTGCTAAAGAGAAGGATGGTGCAACTTACAAGATGAGTGGTGCACACTCTATATGGGATTTAACAGCATGAATGGACTGGTTCGAATGGAGAGGAGACCTTTCCTGGATGAATTAATGGTGAAGGGTGCTAGGTGTGTTAGGACTCACTTGGTGCGGTGGTAGAAGATTTTGGAGTATGTTATTGGCAGCTTTGTTCAGGGTTATGATCAGAATTTTTTTAGTCGATCAAATTTTAGACCACATGTTTTAACATAAAATAGCAATCCATTATGTGCCCCCGAACTTATGAAATGTACAATATTCATTTTCATTATAATTTGACGATAGAGGGTTTGGAGGGGACCTAGGTTGCAATGAGGCCAAAAGTTACTTCTAGACTAGCATGACTAGTATACTATAAGGTTGGGTCAATGGATTGAAATGCTTTGGCTCCTAAACCGTACCCATTTTTTGACTCTAATTGGAGTATTATGGGTTCCATCTTTGCAGTTATTAATGCTATCATTGTTGTTGTCCCTGTTGAGGGGTAAATGATGCACCTTAGGCAAAGGCAATAAGATTGTCATCTTTAGTCGAACAGGGGACGTGGATATCATCGTCATCGCTCTCGTATTCGGTAAGCTTTCCATCCACTTTTTCGAGGTGGCATGATGCAACCAAAGGGAGATTGTCCCAACCCTTATTCTGGCTTCAATTTGTTCCCTTACGCATATTAGTTGGATGAAGTTAATTAGCATATAGATACGAGATGAGGTATATAGATATACTCAAGTTTGTTAAATACACAATCATAGAGATTTTCTCTTCTTCATTGACATGTGTTTTCATTTTATAGGTCATGCCCCACCATTGTCCAACGTAAACTAACAAGGACTCATCATTCCTTTATCTTAAAGCAACGAGATCAACCCTTTTCGGTGTCATATTTAGATTGTTTGCGAAGAAGTCTACAAATGCTTGGGCAAGTCGTTCCCAAGTCTTAATCTGATGATGGCCAACTGACGTGTAACATTATAATGTATAACGTCCTAGATTTTCACTGTTTTGGAATTCCAAAACCCCTTGAAAATTTTTCGCTACAATTAGCTCACATTGTCACTAACCAACCCTTAATGCTCGTGGTGAGCCTATACGTGGGTGGTACCAATAAAGAACCGCACAATTTTGATTAATCAACCGTAAAAAGCCAACGAATCTGCCCAATCACTTAAACATCAAGTATAACCTCATTATTTGTTCACATAAGGCCCAAATTTAATTGTCATATCACTGACTAATCAAGATAACCATGACTAAATAAAGATTTACAAAAGTCGAGACAAGTAGGGGTCAAATCTTAATTAATAAGCCAAATCAATCCAATTACTCCTTTAGCCTAAGAACTAACGTTTAGGGTTATTAGGATCGAATTACCATTTCTGCCAATTATAAATTGGTCACACTATGAACTTAACTAATCTAAACCCTAATCATTGTACACAAGAAATCTCACTACCCAATTCATTTTATAAATGCCTTGATTTTTCAAACGAGCTTTGGACCGCTCATTAGTCGGCCACTAATTTCGAAACTATAGAATAGTGTCCATTTTACTGGGCTCGACGTCCATTGCAGGAGCCAAACCCAGATAGTGTCTATGATCGCTCAACTTGAGTCGAAGGGCGGGTGTATGAGAAGTGCAAATATCCTAGGGAAGAACTTAAAACTTAAGTGATTTAAGTTGTACAATCTTTTATGAAGTTGAGAATTTTGGACCATCGGTTTAAGACCAAACTCAGGGTACAGATATTTTCCCACCTGTATCTGTATAATCACGACCCTGATTGAACATTTCTAATTGTTGATCTGATTCAGGCTCCCCATGGTCGATCTATGTGTCCAATCATGCCAAGGTTGTGTCCTAACATAGATCCATTGGTAGGGGACCTACCTCATGGTGTAGATGAGCCCACGGGCCTCCTAGGGGCCCATTAGTTAGAAATGACCTCTCATAGGGCATATATAACAAATGAAATGGCATTAAGGCTATTTGTGCACCATCTGGAGCTATAAATACCTCCCGAATTGCACCCCTTTCTCCTCATCCGATTTTAGCAACCCTAGCTTGGGAGAAAGAGAAAGGAGGAGAGAAAAGAGGAGAGAGATCAGAGGAGAGGCTGCTAAAAGAGATTTCCTTTATTCCCTTTAGCCCATAAGTCTAGCTTCTACCATTTCCATTGTCAGAATTCCTCTGATGACGATTAAGGGTAAGGTTTCGGGTCTTCCTTGTAGATGTACGTTTTCAAATGGATTTCGCCCAACCCTTATGAACCCAAGTACTCGTTTATGTGGTCGACGATCCTTTCTTGGAAGCATAACCCTATAAACGAGTCTGAGTCAGACATATTAGAAAGAGGTGCGGACCATAAGTGCTTAAGTTGTGATTTATCAATGTTACTGCTCCAGTTAATGATTTATGACTGTAATGTAGTATGTGCATGATAACTTACATATATTTCAATTTATTTTCAATGGATTGCAATTTGTGGTATAGCGACACCTACATGTTCGATGAAATGCCTGAATGAGTAGATTATTGATTTTGATAATTGAATGTGAATCTAATCATCTTTAATGCTCGTTGACTTGATTATATTAAGAATTAGGACTACAAGAGTAGTCTGGTTAGTCAACAAATTTTCGGATATGGATTGACCAAATTAGGCTGCCCACCCTAGACATGTTCATTTGATCTGGATTGAATACGGACGACTGACAGTGGCTGGGCCATGCAGGGTGCTTATACACTCTATGCCAGTTGCGCCGGTGTTCACCCGTATCAACCAAAAGTGTCCAAAGAACTAGTTAACCCTATATATGTTCACCATGTATGATCACAACTATTTGAATCTGGGACACCCTCCCCCCCCTTACCAATTGCAAAGGTCTACTATTAACCATTAGCATCGCAATCCTCAAAACTCGTGAGTCGGGCATGGTGGTGTGGGACACTATATTAGTGTTGTCGGCCTACGTTAGGGTGACGAGCCTCCCCGTAGTGACCGCAAGTATTATTATTACAACTTGCCTTTTATATGTATTCAGCTGCGAGTAACAAACCCAAATGGATCAGGGATTACAGGCGTAGGACCGTGGTGGTCGTCTCGCTTCTAGTGATTCAGTTGAGACCAATGACTAAAAGGGAGGTATCCTAGCTTCCCCAAACTGCTGAATAAATAAGTATAATTAACTACTTGGCCAATATGATCATTCACCATATTGCATTAGTCTAGAATGTGGTGAAACAAGCATTGAAGTCGCATGTTAAGGAACTATTGGCATTTGTGAACTATGTGGTCGGAGTCACGTGTTGAGGGAGTGTCGATTGGTGAGAGCATGCATCATTTTATAGACTCCATTTTTGCATTAAGAAGAGTAATTAGGAAGTAATTGTTTTACACTGCCTTATCATTACTGTATTGGTTGACTTGATAACATATGTAACCCACGCTTTATGCAACCACTGAATTGATCACTCACTCTCACCCAGGGATGATGTTTTAAAACACCAACTAGACACTAATGTAAATGCAGGGACCATTGATGCTGATGCATTGGACCAGACGAGCATCGATGAGGAGGAGTTGTCTTACTTCCATTAGGCTAATGTAGGTTACGCACTTCTCGACAAGGAGAGTCGAGCGATCGGGCTTTGCTAGATGCCAACTTTTCACATTTTTCTTGATTTTGAAATTATATATTGGACCCACTGGACCCATACTCTAGATAATCATATTACGTAGGTTTTGATTTAATTTTCTACTTTAATCGTGTTTATTCTGAAGTATAATATATTATTTAGTATAATCCTGTATGCTCTTAATTGTCTAATGTAAAAGTAACCAAGAAGTCGGCTTCCGTAAAGCATAAGTGATACTCGAAATCTCGGGAGTCGAGCATTTGCTCGACCCTCGAAATTCGGGGTGTTACATAATGTGTCACCTTTTAGGGACTTTTGAAATAAATGGATCAAGGCTCCATCATCTCTTGCCATGGTATCGAGCTCTCCACATAAAGCCTTCATGTGAGCAGTGGGATATCTTGTGCCATCATATCTTTGAAACTTGGGTACTTTGAAATTTGATGGTACCCTGGTGTCCGAGAAGGGGCAAAGGTCCCTAAACTTAGTAGAAGGGAGTTCCACCTCATGTTATTCCTGGAGCTCATTTCTCATGGCCCTGAGTTAGTCCTTGAAATGCTCTCAGAGTTGATCAATTTTAAATGGTTGTTGAGGAAGTGGCCATGCCCCTTGCGGAACTCGGTTGGCTTCTTCTTCATAGTGATTGATCTCTTTAATGTTCTTATGGTCCCTAGTGAGGAGATGTCATTGAAAGGGACTTGTAAGATGAGGGGCTTAGGGAGGAATCACCACTGTGGGGTAAGTTTACCTATCTTGATAAACAACCGTAGGGATTAGGGGCTGAGGTGGACTAGGATGTCAATGTTATGGTTGTTCAAATTAGAATTGAAAAGCACTCTTGTTAGGGAGAGGTTGCTGGAGTTGATTAGATTGAGGATGGACGAAGTGTGCTTGTTGAGGCACTGGCCGGCTCCCGCTAAGGGGAGGTTGTGCTGGAGTTTGACATGTTGTGGTTGGAGGGTATTGAAAATGGACTCAATTTCCTTTGAGGGGAACAGACCAAAACTAATTGATGGTTAGGTCAGAAAGACCCACGTGGGTGGGTGGTTGGCTATTGTGTGCTATGGATGGACTAAGCAGCCCCTGCTTGAAGGAAGCAGACCATCAGGTTTTCTAGTCTACTTACGTTGAGGGCTAAGTTGGTTATTGCAGGGTCAACCATGGGCTGGATGGCTTGTTGTTTGGGCAAGTTAGGGATGGGTTCTGGCATGTCTCCTTGGACTAACATGTTGGCTTGTGCACGTGTTCGGATAATGCTTTGATGTGTGTGTGTTGACTTTGCAGGGCGACAAACCCCTGACCGATTTTTGGGTACAATGATTGCAGAATGGTTTACCACCTTTGGAAGGTTGGTTCACTACGCTCTTTTTCTCTTTTTCTTTTTCTTTTTTCTTTTTTTAAAATTTATTATTTATGAAAAAGAGACGTGTAAAATGTAAATGACAGGAATGTAAAAGGAGATCAATGTGGGATTGGAATGTTGGATGCTCGCAAGAAAGTAAAAAGGACCAATACAGGATTAGAATACTGAGTGCTTGCAAGAAAGTAAGAAGGACCAGTACAGGACTGGAATGCTGGATGCTCGCAAGAAAGTAAAAAATGAATGGTATGAGACTGGAATGCTGGATGCTCGTAAGAAAGTGAAAGGGACCAATACAGGACTAGAAGGATAGATGCTCATAATAAAGTAAAAAGGACCAATACAAGATTGGAATGTTGAATGCTCGCAAGAAAGTAAAAAGGACCAGTATGAGACTAGAATGCTGGATTCTCACAAGAAAGTAAAAAGGAACGGTAGATTGGAATGATGGATGCTTGTAAGAAAGTGAAAGGGACCAATAAAAGACTAGAAGGATGGATGCTCGCAAGAAATTAAGTAAAATAGACTAGTATGAACTGGAATATTGGATGCTCCCAAGAAAGTAAAAAGGGCCAATATAGGATGGGATGCTAGATACTCACAAGAAAGTTAAAAAAATAAAAGAAACTAGTACGGGACTAAAATGTTGGATGCTCGTAAGAAAGTATAAATGACCAGTATGGGATTGAAATGCTGGATGCTTGCAAGAAACTAAAAGGGATGAGTATGGGATTGGAATGTTGGATACTCGTAAGAAAGTAAAATGGACCAGTATGGGGCTAGAATGTTGGATGCTTGTAAGAAAGTAAAAGGGACCGAATAGAATGCTAGATGCTCGCAAGAAAGTAAAAAAGGACCAGTACGAGGTTAGAATGCTAGATGCTCGCAAGAAAGTGAAAAAGGACCAGTATGGGATTTGAATTTTTGATGCTCATAAGAAAGTAAAAGGGACCAATACGAGAATAGAATGCTGGATGCTCATAAGAAAGTAAAGAGTACCAGTATAGGATTAGAATGCAGGAAACTCGCAAGAAAGTAAAAAGGACCAATACTAGACTGGAATGTAGGATGCTCGTAAGAAAGTAAAAGGAACGAAAATGTTGAATAAAAAAAAATTGTAAAACCCCATGTTTTAAGTTGGGACTTGGCTAGTGGCTAGTTATAATTCCTCAACAGAGTTGTCATTCTGTGAATGATGTAATAACATCAACATATTTTTCTAGAATATAGGATGATTCTATTATGAATGCAGAGATAAGAAAATGGGACTAGGCAAACTCAGATTTTTTATGTGATAGGATCTGGAATTCCGACAACCACAGAGCATACATTTAGAGAGATTTTATAAAAGAAAGGGAGTCAAGAGAAGATGTGATGATGCATAGGATGACATGTGGAGGAGTAGGCAACCATAAGTTTCTAATGTGACAGGATCCATAATTCTATCAAGTCACATAGCGTACGCCCAATGGGAACCTGTGAACATCCTCTCGCGCGTGCGAAGAGGCGGTGGAATGATGACCTCACTTGGCTTTTTCTGTTTGTTTGTTCTGTTCTGACTTGATTTGATTGGTTTGAATGTGGGGTTAAATCAAAGGTAAGAAAAGTGTTTGACTTGGAGTCGCCACTAGCTAAACAAAGCCTGGAATCTAATTAAGGTTGGCTACAAACTGTAAAATCACTCAAAGGTTGGGGAATTATAAGATTTCCCAACCCAAGTGTAACACCCTGAAAATCGGGGGTCGTGTATAAACCCAACTCCCGAGTTCCAGACTGTCACTTATGCAACAAAAATGATTATGATTCAATGTTGTCTGAGTTAAAGCATTCACATGAGTAAAAGTATACCAAAACTGCAATTCATACTCCAGATTCAGTGATAAAAGCAAGCGGAAGACTAAAGGATATATATATCACTGTATGGAAAACAAAATAGATCTCAACTATCTCCAAAGAATGAATACATCTCTGAGTCTTATATACATGTAAATAAACAGAATCAAAGGTAAAAAATAGCCCCACTGAGAAGTCCCGTCAATCCAGGCCACCTAAGCAAAGTCGTCGTGGTACTGCATATATGAGAACTCGTCCTGGTCCTCATCATAGTCCGGCTCTGCCTCCTGAATCGCTGCCTCACCTGCATCTAAGACAGGGTCTGGTGGGTGTTACAAATACCATCCCGTAACATGGGAGTGAGTAGCTAACTCAGTGGAATAATAGAGCAAAGATTAGCATGTTCTCAAATCAATCATGCGATAATAGTAAAACAGTAAATCAAACATTCCTAATACTGTTGTTAATGCAATATGACGTGACATGATGGATGCCCTCACCGACGATCTCCCTCATACGACACCATCTTACGCCCGCGGCATGCTTTCATCCCACAGTTCTCCACATCTTCCAGGCACATGCAATGTGATGGTGATATGATTGTCGAGTTATTATTAGTCCATTCAAACAGCAGGATTGGGAAACTAAGGTACCTTCCTTATATCAATCCCAACACAGATCCTATCTAGGGTCGTCACTCCTAGTAATCTCATACGATGTATATTTTGTAGGTCACTGCAAGGGCTGCCAGGGCTGTTGCTCGCACTCGTTGCACCGCTCCCCCATCACCTTATCAATACAGGCCTACTTGTACTCTTGTCGCTACGGAAGGGTCGTCGCCTCCCGTAGACTCAGAATACGCTCGAGGTCACTACAAAGGGCTGCCAGGGCTGTTGCTCGCACTCGTTGCATCGCTCCCCCATCACCTTATCAATGTAGGTCGAAGCAAGAATATAGTGTCCCATATCACTATAATCTGCTCACGAGTCTGGGTTGCTCACTGGTCACTACGGGGAGGTTTGTGGCCCCAGCGTAGGCCAACAGCTTGACCACGGTGTCCCATACCACCATGCCCAGCTCATGGGTCTTTATGGATCAAGGTACCATGGTTAATAGGGTTTACAATGGTAAGTTCAGTACCCTAGGTTCAAGTAGTTATGACTCATACAAGGTAAACATACAATGGCCAGTCGGGTTACTTGACGGGCTCGACTAGCACGAGCGCATCTCGAATCGAACGACATGAAGTGCATAAAATACCTCATGTGGCCTAACCACTGCCGCCAACTCCAAAACACGACTCGCGTTCATCGACGTGTCGTTCATGGTAAAGATAAGCCAACCACGAATTTACTCGGTTGCCGACTCCCTGGACTAGGTATAATCCCAAACATTTATGAATTCACATCAGCAATCATATAAGAGTAATGGAAATGAAATACAACAATATGAGCATGTTAACACATGTTATAACATACAACTTAAGTAAATCATCTAACACATGCATTTCATACATATAATGAAATCATGCATATAGCCAACATGTAGGAAATCATTTACATCAGCATATTATTTGAGGATTCAATCTCAAACTAATTCATAACACCATTTAATTTAATACATACTAATACAAACATTTATACAAACACTTAGTCTACACACTTAAGTCTACATATAGTATGTCGACTCAAAGTGTGCATTTGGGAGAATCTCTTCGCCAAACTGATTATACACGCATTCCCAATATCCTAATGCGACAAGAAGCCATGTCAATCATATCAGCAAAAGATGGATGAAAACAGTATTTCCTACAAATGACTAAAATGCCCTAAATCTCATATTTTTCGTCTGCTTACGAAACAGGAAACGGACAGCATGTTGTACATGTCAAACGGCGTTGCCGTCGATAATCTACTATTAAATGACATTGAAAGCGTTGAAAACAGTCAATCAAAGTGTCTAGAATTCGCACCTTTTCCTTAGAGGTGAACCGATTCGAACGGAGCGTATACGCTTCGTCTACGGCGAACTGGGAACCTAATACACAAGATCTATAAGCTACCATGCTAAGGAACTAAAGGAACCTTAAATCGGCAAGTGTTTGGGGTATTT
This sequence comes from Magnolia kwangsiensis, assembly GCA_037074715.1. Taxonomy (NCBI): domain Eukaryota; kingdom Viridiplantae; phylum Streptophyta; class Magnoliopsida; order Magnoliales; family Magnoliaceae; genus Magnolia; species Magnolia kwangsiensis. Next base: position 28,373,255 of record CM073579.1, read on the forward strand.
TCTTACTTAGAAACGCGGTGAAATCGCCGGGAAAGTGATTGAGGCACGTTGCTTAAGCACGTGCAACCGGTAGTGCAAGTAGCAGAAAATTCTCTCACACTCTCTCTCACAATCCCTCACCTTTTCTCTCACACCAGCTAGGGTTTCTAGCAAATTTGGATGGGTGAGAGAAGTGAGGGTTTAAGCCCCTTTTATAACCTAAAACATGCCCAAAACAGGCTTGGGAACAATGTTCACTTGATGCCTAACCAAATCGAGGCTGTTTTGGTCCAAAAAGACATTTCTGGAGGTCTCCTGGTCGAATGCAATCGGACTTAAGTTCATGCACATCGGATGTCGCTCACATCCCATTTTCAGACCAGTAGTGTTTGTAGATCGTACGTGGCGGTTCAGTTTCAGTTCAGCGGTCACCGCACGTAGATCAGGTCTACAAGTCTCATGATATGAAATAGAAATTTTTCCTGATCCAAGGGTGTAATTTGGCTGAATTCTGATGGTCAGAACGCTTAATAATAACACGCCAAGTCGTGTGCCAGATTTGAATTTTAAATTCCAAATCTAACCCTATTCTCACTCTCTTCACTCCAGGCTCAATGAAATAGCCTCTGAATGTCGGTTGGACTTGATTTTCGAAATGATTGTCAAGTCCAGCTAGGCGGTTATAACGGTCTAAGATTGTAGGTATCGGACTTTCGACGCGCGATCTAGATCCAATACAAAGTTTCAAAGAGGTCCTGAGAACAAACCGGTTTAGACTTTGATCCGAGGTTTTAGAGTATTATAGCGTCATTGGTTCTACTCGCTTTAGGTCTTGTAGAACGTATTTAAAGTGATCAGGGACTATTTTCCAGCTACTCTAGCATTGCACTAGCTAACTTACACTTATTTTCCAAAGGAATTAATCCTACGCGATTTCTGGTCGAGTTGGTACTCGAGTCCAAGTATGGATTTTTCCAGGGCGTTACACCAAGTGACTTTTACGGTAGGTCTATGACTGTAGATTCTGAACAAAAGCCTCGGTTACAGAAAAGGAATGGCCCTTTTCCTGCCTGTACAACGCATGATCTCTACTTTATGGTTTATGGCTTTTAGGGGGATTCAACAAAGTTTCAGCATTATTACATCTTTCTGTGCAATAAAATTAAAAAAGAAAGTGGAAAGGAGAGAGGATCACACCCTATCCACCTATACTTAACCTAAACCTGTAACCTTAACCTAAACATAAAACCTAAACCTAAACCTAAAACCTAAATGTATTCTCAAATACTTAAACCTAAACCTAAACCTAAACCTATAACCTAAACCTATAACCTATAACATTAACATAAACTTATAACCTAAACCTATAACCTACAACATTAACCTAAACATATACTTATAACCTAAACCTATTCTCAAATCCCAAAACCTATAACCTAAACCTTAACCTAAACCTAAACCTAAACCTTAACCTATATAACCTATAACCTATAACCTAAAACCTAAACTCAATTCCCTAAACCTTAACCTATAACCTAACATAAACCTAAACCTATAACCTACACTTATAACCTAAACCTAAACCTAACCTAAACGTAAAACCTAAACCTAAACCTAAAATGTAAATGTATTCTCAAATCCCTAAACCTAAACCTAAACCTAAACCTATAACCGACAACATTAACATAAACTTATAACCGACAACATTAACCTAAACCTATACTTATAACCTAAACCTATTTTCAAATCCCAAAACCTATAACCTAAACCTAAACCTATAACCTAAACCTAAACCTTAACCTATAACCTAAACCTTAACTTATAACGTATAACCTATAACCTATAACCTGAACTCAATTCCATAAACCTTATCCTATAACCTAACCTAAACCTAAACCTATAACCTAAACCTGTAACCTTAACCTAAACGTAAAACCTAAAGCTAAATCTAAAACCTAAATGTATTCTCAAATCCCTAAACCTAAACCTAAACCTAAACCTATAACCTACAACATTAACATAAACTTATAACTTAAACCTATAACCTACAACATTAACCTAAACATATACTTATAACCTAAACCTATTCTTAAATCCCAAAACCTATAACTGTAAGTGCTATGGTCACATGTTCCTTTGGTTGTCAAATTTTGTGGTGCCAAAACCTTTATCTGTGTCTTGTGTTTGTATGATGATATATATATGTTTAAGATATTGCTTCACAAGTGCTTCAAGTTAAGTACATTGATCAACTTCAAGCCAAGTTAAGCCATGTACTTTTTCAACGTCTGTAAGCATATATGTTCAGAGCTATATCGATAAAGATTACAAGATTCAAGTACACTTCAAGACTCAAGTGCAACTCAAGATGAAGTTTAAGTTCAAGCTTTCGAATATCTCAAGATGAAGCTACATCGAGTACGAGAGCTCAAGCTTGATAAGGTTCAAAGGTCTACCTTGACTAAATGGATGAAGTTTAATGTTCATACTTCATGTCTTAGGTATGATAGACCTTAGATTGACCTTAGGGTAGGTCATTTCGGTTACATAATTCATACTGTATGTATATACATGAGTTTGGTTTGTTCTAAGACTAGTTTTATACCTTGTTCGACTAGTCCTAGTACTGGTTTGAGTAGTCCAAGAAATTCCACAACCAGTCCTAAGTTGTTAAATTTTTAAAAATTTTTTTGGTTATTCTACCACCAGTCCTAGAAGTCCTTCGACCAGTCGTGGGTCTTCGACTCAAACTATAGCGACCAACTTTTGTGGTCCACGACTAGTGTAACACCCTGAAAATCGGGGGTCGTGTATAAACTCAACTCCCGAGTTCCAGACCGTCACTTATGTAACAAAAATGATTATGATTCAATGTTGTCTGATTTAAAGCATTCACATGAGTAAAAGTATACCAAAACTGCAATTCATACTTCAGATCCAGTGATAAAAGCAAGCGGAAGACTAAACAATATATATATCACTGTATGAAAAAACAAAGTAAATCTCATCTGTCTCCAAAGTATGACTACATCTCTGAGTCTCATATATATGTACATGAACAAAATAAATATCCAAAATGGTCCCACTGAAATCCCATCGATCCAGGCCGCCTACGCAAAGCCGTCGTGATACTGCATGTACGAGAACTCGTCCTGGTCCTCGTCAAAGTCTGGCTCTACCTCCTAGATCTCAGCCTCACTTGCATCTACAACAGGGTCTGGTGGGTGTTGCAAACACCATCCCGTAACGTGGGAGTGAGTGATCAACTCAGTGGAATCATAAACCAAAGATTAGCATGTTCACAATTCAATCATGCGATAATAGTAAAGCAGTAAATCAGACAATCCTAATACTGTTGTTAATGCAAGATGACATGACGTGATGTATGCCCTCACCGATGATCTCCCTCATACGGCAACATCTTACCACCGCGGCATGCAATCGACCCTCAAGTGCTCCACATCTTCCAGGCACATGCAATGGCATGGTGATATGATTTCCAAGTTGTTATTAGTCCATTCAAACAGCAGGATTGGGAAACTAAGGTACTTCCCTTGTATCAATCCCAACACAGATCCTGTCTAGGGTCGTCAGTCCTAGTAATCTCATACGATGTATATTTCGTAGGTCACTGCAAGGGCTGCCAGGGCTGTTGCTCGCACTCGTTGCACCGCTCCCCCATCACCTTATCAATACAGGCCTACTGTACTCTACTGCAACGGAAGGGTCGTCGCCTCCCGTGGACTCAGAATACGCTCGCGGTCACTACAAAGGACTCGTCGCCTGATCAGTGTAGGCCGACAGCTAGAATATAGTGTCCCATACCACCATAATCTGCTCACGAGTCTAGGTACTCACTGGTCACTACGGGGAGGTTTGTGGCCCCAGCGTAGGCCGACAGCTCGACCACGGTGTCCTATACCACCATGCCCGGCTCATGAGTCTTCGTGGATCAAGGTACCATGGTTAACAGGGTTTACAATGGTAAGTTCAGTACCCTAGGTTCAAGCAGTTATGACTCATATAAGGTGAACACACATCGGCCAGTCGGGTTACTTGACGGGCTCGACTAGTGCGATCGCATCTCAAGTCGAACGACATGAAGTGCGTAAAACACTTCGCGTGGCCTAACCACTGCCGCCAACTTCAAACATGACTCGCGTTCATCGACGCGTCGCTCGTGGCTATGACCAGTCAGCCACGAATTCGCTCGGTTACCGACTGCCTGGACTAAGTCTAGTCCCAAACACTTATGGAATCACATCAACAAATTATGTAAGAGTATTGGAATTGAAATACAATCATGTGAGCATGTTAACACATGGTATAACATTCAGCTTAAGTAAATCTTCAAGCACATATATTTCATGCATGTAATGAAATCATGCATATAATCAACATGTAGGAAATCATTTAGGTCAGCATATTAGTTGAGAAATCAATCTCAAACCATCTCATAACATCGTTTAATTCAATACATACTAATACAAGCATTTATACAAACACATACACTACACACTTAAGTCTATATATAGTATGTCGACCCGAAGTGCGCAATTAGGCGAATCTCTTTGCCAAACTAATTATGCACGTATTCCTAACTTCCTAATGCGACAACAAACCATGTCAATCACATCAGCAAAATATGAATGTAAACAGTACTTCCTACAAATGACTAAAATGCCCTAAATCTCATATTCTTCGTTAATTTACGAAATGGAAAACGGAGAGCATTTTGTACATGTCAAACGGCGATACCGTCAAGTATATACTATTAAACGACATTGAAAGCGTTGGAAACCGTCAATCAAAGCGTCTAAAATCCGCACCTTATGTCTTGTAAACTCGTGAATTGAAACGGAGCGTATACGCTTCGTCTACGGCGAATAGGGAACCTAATACACGAGATCCATAAGCTACATCGCTATGGAAATAAAGGAAACTCAAATCAGCAACTATTTAGGGTATTTACGTACCTAGAATTGTGGTGAAATCGCCGAAAAAGCGGTAGAGGTGTGTTGCTTAAGCACGTGCAATACGTAGCACAAGTGGCATGAAGAACTCTCCCACTCTCTCACAATCTCTCACCTTTTTCTCTCTCTCTCAAGTTAGGGTTTCTCTCAAATTCGGATGGGAGAGAGGAGTGAGGGTTTCAACCCCTTTTGTAGCCTAAAACATGCCCAAAATAGGCTTGGGAACAATGTTTACTTGGTGCCTAACTAAATCGTGGCCGTTTCGGTCCAAAAGAACATTTCTGAAGGTCCCCAGGCCAAATGCGGTCGGACTTAAGCTCATGCATACTGGATCTAGCACACATCCAGTTTTCAGAACGGTAGGGTTCGCAGATCGCACACTGGCGGACCAGTTTCAGTTTAACGGTCATCGCACCAAGATCAGGCCTATAAGTCTCGTGATATGTAATAGATATTTTTCCTGATCCAAGGGTGTAATTTGGCTGTATTCTGACGGTCAGAATGCTTAATACTGATGCATCAAATCGTGTGCCAGATTTGAATTTCAAATTCCAATTCTAACCCTATTCTCACTTTCTTCGGTCTGGGCTCAATGAAATAGCCTGTGATTATCGGTTTGACTTGATTTTTGGAATGAGTGTCAAGTCCAGATAGGCGGTTCTAACGGTCTAAGATAGGAGGTATCGGACTTTCGACGTGCGGTCTAGATCCAATACAAAGATTCAAAGTGGTCCAGAGAACAAACCTGTTTAGAGTTTGGTCCGAGGTTTTAGAACATTATAGCACCATTGGTTCCACTCGCTTTGGGCCTTGTAGAACGTATTTAAAGTGATCAGGGACCATTTCCCAGCTATTCTAACATTGCATTAGCTAACCTAGTCATATTTTCTAAAGGAATAAATTCTACGCAATTTCGGGTCGAGTTGGTACTCGAGCCCAAGTACGGATTTTTCACGGGCGTTACAATCTACCCCCCCTTAACAAATAATTTCGTCCTTAAAATTTTGTACCTTTTCTTACTCCTCGAGAAGCTGTGGGTAGTTCTTTCTGATCTCGGCTTCTGTCTCCCAGGTAGCCTCCTCCTCAGAGTGATGCGTCCATAATACCTTCACAAGGGGAATCACCTTGCTACGCAGTACCTGCTCCTTCCTGTCTAGGATACGTGTCGGTCGCAGGATATAAGTAACATCCTCTCCTAACTGCACCTGCTCCCATCTGATGATATGGGAAGGATCAGCAACGTATTTCTTCAGCATAGAAACATGAAATACGTTGTGAACGCTCGCGAGAGGCGTGGGTAAAGCCAATCGGTAAGCCACCGCTCCCACACAATCGAGGATCTGAAATGGACCAATGAATCGCGGTGCCAGCTTCCCCTTCTTTCCGAACCGAAGGACTCCCTTCATAGGGAAAACTCACAAAAACACATGATCCCCAACTGTGAACTCTAGTGGCCTCAGTCTCGTATCAGCGTAGCTCTTCTGTCTGCTCTGTGCTGTGAGGAGCCGACGTCGAATAATATCAATCTTCTCTGACGTCGCCTGCACTAACTTTGGGCCAATCAAGCTACGCTCACCGACCTCTAGCCAGTAATGCGGTGCGCGACAAGGTCGCCCATACAGCACCTCATAAGGTGTCATCCCGATACTCGCCTGAAAACTGTTGTTGTACGCAAACTCTGCATATGCAAGACAATCATTCCAACTGTCCTTGAAGTCCAATGCACAAGCTCGCAACATGTCCTCCAAGATCTGGTTCACCCGCTCTGTCTGTCCGTCTGTCTGTGGGTGGAAGGCAGTACTGAATTTCAACTTCACACCCATAGCCTCCTGAATGCGAGTCCAGAAGATAGAAGTGAACCGCGTGTCTCTGTCCGACACGATCTCCAACGGAACTCCATGCAGACGCACAATCTCTCTGATGTACAATCTAGCCAGCTCGTCTGCAGAGTTCGTAACTCTGATCGGTAGGAAGTGCGCCGACTTCGTCAGACGGTCGACGATCACCCAAATGGAATCATGTCCCTTCCTCGTCTTCGGCAACCCAAAAATGAAGTCCATGGAAATGAAATCCCACTTCCACTCTGTAATCGGCATAGGCTGCAAAAGTCCAGGTGGTCGGCGATGCTCTGCCTTCACCTGCTGACAAGTGAGACAATGGGACACGAACTCAGCTATGTGGGTCTTCATACCTTCCCACCAATACGTCCTCTTCACGTCACGATACATCTTTATGCTGCCTGGATGCATCGCGAGTCTAGTACAATGCGCAGCCTCGAGAATCTCTCGTCTCAAGTCAGGGACATCTGGGACGCATAGGCGGCCACGGTAACGTAAGCCCCCATCCATACCAACTCGCCAGTCGGCGTCAGCATCATCACTGGCCTACTCTCGAAGCTCAGTAAGATGCGTATCATCCCTCTGCGCCTCGATGACTCGGTCATCGATCTGAGATCGCACCTGTACATGTACGATGAACTCAAACGGCTCCTCTACGGTGAGTTTCTGCTCAAAGTCTCGTAAAAACTCAACCATATCCCACTCAGCAACCATCAGCGGAGCCGCAAACTCTATCGCCTTCTTGCGGCTCAACGCATCAGCCACAAGGTTCGCCTTCCCAGGATGGTAAGAGACTTCAAACTTGAAGTCTTTCAACGTCTCCATCCATCGCCGCTGCCTCATATTCAAATCTCGCTGCGTGAATATGTACTTGAGGCTCTTGTGGTCGCAAAAGAGCTCGAACTCCTCTCCGTAGAGGTAATGTCTCCAGAGTCTCAGTGTGAATATAACGGCTGCCAACTCTAGGTCGTGTGTAGGGTAATTCTCCTCCTGCTTCCTTAATTGTCTCGAGGCATACGAAATTACCCTGTCCCTCTGCATAAGGACACAACCCAAACCAACGCTAGACGCGTCAGTATATATAGTGTATCTAACCCCTTGCTCTGGCAATGCTAGCACAGGGGCGGACGTGAGTCTGTCCTTCAGCTCCTGAAAAGCTGACTCCGCCTTGTCATTCCAGGCGAACTTCATGTCCTTCCTTGTCAACTGAGATAAGGGTCTCACGATCTTCGAGAAGTCCTGTATGAAGCGCCGATAGTAGCCAGCGAGACCCAAGAAACTCCTCACCTCAGTGACAGAACCAGGCTGCTCCCAGTCCTGTACCGCAGCTACCTTAGACAGGTCAACTGCCATGCCATCCTTGGACACCACGTGTCCCAGAAACTTCACCTCCTGCTTCCAGAAGTCGCACTTCTTGTACTGTGCGAACAACTGATGCTGTCTGAGCGTATCCAGGACCAAACGTAAGTGCTCCTCATGCTCCTCTCGACTCCTAGAGTACACCAAAATGTCGTCAATGAAAACAATGACTAATCGATAGAGGAAAGGCCGAAATACCCGGTTCATCAGATCCATGAACACGGTCGGTGCGTTCGTAAGACCGAACGACATCACGAGGAACTCGTAGTGGCCAAAACTGGTCCTGAATGCTGTCTTCTGCATGTCCTCATCCCTGACGCGGAACTGATGATATCCCGACTGAAGATCAATCTTCGAGAAGTACTGCGCTCCTCTCAACTGATCAAACAAGTCATCGATCCTGGGTAAAGGGTACTTGTTCTTCACCGTGAGCTGGTTCAGCCTGCGATAATCAATACACAATCGCATCGAACCGTCCTTCATCCTCACGAATAGGACCGGTGCTCCCCAAGGAGACACACTAGGCCGTATAAGGCCAAGCTCTAGCAGACCATCAATCTGCGTCCTCAACTCCTCCATCTCACATGGTGCCATGCGATACGTCGGCAGTGAGACGGGTGTAGAACCAGGAACCAAATCGATAGTGAAATCGATCTCACGTCGGGGCAGCAAACCAGGGATCTTCCTGAACAGATCCCAGAACTCGGAAACGACTGGCACATGCTCGAGTGCCTAAGCACCAGCGTCGCGTAATAAAGTGGCGTAACTAAGTATGCGAAAAGGAAGATTTACCCGCACTGAAAACGTGAAAGGCGTGCCCTCAGGCTCGTACACCGTCACCATACGAGCCTCGCAGTCAATCTCGGCCCTCCCAGCAGTCAACCAGTCCATGCCAAGAATGACGTCGAGATAAACGAGCGAGGGATCGACGACAAGATCAAGAGCCATCGTCTTGCCTCCCAGATAAACTAAACAACCCTCACACATCTGGGTAACATCCGAATAATCCCTATGAGCTGCAAAGACTCGCACGCTATTCATAGTGATAGTCTGTAACCCAAGACGCCTGACTACCGCACGCGATATCAAAGAAATCGTGGAACCAGTGTCCACCATCATAAGAATGGGAGTACCTCCAATATGGGCCGTGACCTCGAAGGCTGAATGCTGGAAAGTCAGCGTCGCAGCTGCCTCAGCTGTCAATGCATGAACCCGAGCCTGCTGTGGCCGGTTCAGCCGCTGTGTCAAGGGCCGTGGAGGCTGTCTGATCTGCGATACCGGAGGTCTGAATGTAGGGTACGCAGGAGCTAACCGTAAAGGAGGTGCTGATATCACCTGTGAACGAGCACGGTCAATCTTCTGCGGTGGTGAGAACCCGCTGTCCCGCATCCGAGAGAAGCAGCTCTGCGCCAAGTAGCCTGACCTCCCACAGTATGTGCACGATAACTCGGGGCGCCGAAACGATGGTGCTGGCGCTATGGCCCGAGTAGGAGGGTCAATGCGAGGCCTCTTGCCCTTGAGGGGCCTGTCCTGCATGTCTGGTCGCGGCCTAGAAGCAACCGGGCCACGAGATCGCGTAAGTCGATCCACATCCTGCTCTACCCGTATGGACATGTGAATCAACTCCGCATATGAAGGAATGGTCAGCAGCACATCTTCGACCGAATGTCCGGTCGCAAACCCTCCAAAAAGCGTCGTATGCGCATCTGCTCATCAGCCAAAATCGTCGGGACGTATCTGCCCAACTCCGTGAACCGATGCTCATACTCTGTAACTGTCATAGCTGACTGTCTGAGATGGAGAAACTCATTCTCCCTACCGTGCCTGTAAGTCTGGGGATAATACTTCTCATGGAAGCGGAACTCAAACGCTGCCCACGTCATACATAGTCGGCGGCAACGGTCTGCAGTACGCTATCCCACCACAGGCTGGCCTCATGCTCAAATAGAAATGTAGCCAGCTCTACCTGCTCGGCCTCTGTGCAATGAAGCATCCACAAAATCTTTGACACACGGTCGAGCCAGTACTCAGCCTCATCGGGTCTGTGAGAACCCGTGAAAGTAGGAGGCCGCAAGAGCTGAAATCGCTCCAATAGGCCCCGTGTATCGGCGGGATTCCCCGCAGGGTAAGCAGGCGGCGCAGGATGAGCCATGCCCTCATCCTGGGCGTATGTATAAACATCCTCAGCTGGATGCGCAGGTGGTGCAGGTGGAGTAGATGGAGCCGCACCCCCACCCTGGGCTAATGTCCCCACGATGGTAGTTAGAAGCTGCTGCTGCTGCAGCATCATAGCCATCATCTGCTCGAATCTGTCAGGAGGTGGAGCAGGCTGTGGCAGATGCTGTGTCGAAGTAGATGCATGATATGGCTCTCTGACTGACGGTGTAAATGGCGGTGGTCCAACTGTAGGACCAGCGGCAGGCTGAGACGATCGAACTGCCTCAGGAATCGGGCCCAAAGCAGGGTCCGCATGAGTGTCAGACTGCGAAGGAGTCTGATCTATATGCTCAGTCAGTGCAAGCCGAACCGTGCTCCGCGTAGCCTTAGGCGGCATTCCCTATATTCAAAATAGGGCACAACCTTGTCAGTCTTAATAGCACAAATACACCGCAATCATTCACACAAGGAGTCAAAGGCATTCCATGCATTTCATTTAATCAAAATTGTCACAATACAAGGGATATATCCTTACAAGCATCATGACGAGAAATACATGGGAACTAAGACATTAAAATTACAACAGCAACACAAGTAAGGCACTAGCCCTAACAGGCTTACACACATAAAGCAGGAAATGACTAACTACTGACAACTATATCAAAGGTCGCATCGCTAATCTGAGTCTGGGGACGGAGGAGGAGCACCCTTATCCTATAAGCAACACAGGATCGCCTTCAAGGTGCGAGTCACCTTGCCTAATTTCTTCTTTGTAACGGCCTTGGCATCCGCGACTTCTGCGCGAAGTTCATGAACTTCCCTTCGCAAAGCGGTCTGACTCTCCTCCATCCGAGCAATGTGATCGTCGATAGTAGCCTACGCAGAAGGAGGAGGGCTCTCATCTGTATCCTGAGCCTCCTCTTCTGCCTCTTCCTGAGCTTCTTCCTGAACCTCTGCTCCAGGTTCTTCTTCGCTTTGATCTTCTTCATCATCAAAGTCATCCTCACTGTCTTCCTCAAGCTGGTTTTCACGGTACTGCGACTCAATCTTCATCTTGACCATAGTCGACTCATCAATGGTATGAATCGAAACTGGCAATTCTGGCCCAAGTCTGTAGGCAAACTCAAGCGCAATCTTACAAATCAGTTGGCCAAAAGGAAGCGATTTGGATGTTCTTCTCGACTTGGCTATGAGGATTATTTGTCGTAAGATGAAGGTAGCCATGCATACATTCTCTCCCTGGGCCACCAGATACAGGAAATCAACCATAAGGCGTGTACATTCGATGCGATTCGTCGACCTGGGATACACATTGTACGTGCAGATATGGTGCAGCAGGCGCAAATCATCAGACATGTACATCGCCTTAAGACTATTATTGGGCAGCCATGGAACCAACTTACCGCACAGAAACCTGGTGCGGCGATCTCGTTCATGTCTACTCCTCAGATTCTTCTCACTAAGATGAACATCACCAAGAGGTACGTTCAAAAGTCGCGCAATCAGTCGCACATCAATCGTAGCTATCCGATCTCTACCAAAAGGGATTTTAAACTGTAATGGCTCCAAGGTAGGACTCTGGATACTAGCGTAGAAGGCACGAATGGTGCTCACATTAGCACGAGCGCGAGCTTCAAAGATCGGACCCCAATGCGCAGCTTCAATGCGCTCGAACAACAAAAATTCACCGAACAGTCGCCCTTCCACGTCCGCCTCAAATAACACTTTGCGATCAGTGTATTGGCCATGAGGTATCTCTGATAAAATTACTCGCCCAAGGTGTGCATGGGGATCCAAATCCCGCTTTGTACGGCACTCCAGGACTGCAGCTGGACCTGCGGCGGCGGTTGAACTTGCGGCACCACCCCGCGGTCTTCTCGATTGAGCAGGGCGGCTTGGCCCAGCCTCATCTGTTGTGGTTTTCCTTTTACCCATCAAAGATATGATGGATGAGAGTGATAAAAGGCCTAAAATGGCTTCCACGAAGGCCATGGAAAACGGTGAAAATACGGAGAAGTGGCTGCCCAATCTGGAAAAAGGAGATCTAGGCATCGTAGAGGGATGCTTCAAGCTTCCCAAGAGTGTATTTTCAAGGAGAAATGAAAATGAAAAAGTGGAATGGAGCACCTCACGATTTCAGCTCGATTTGGGGGTTTTTTGGAGCTCCAAATGATGAAATCTTCAAGAGGAAGGGCTGCCAACTCCAAGGAAGTGATGGAGGATGGTCATTTTTGGCCAAGGAGGGATCTAGGGACGATTTGGAATCCCGAATTTTGGAAACGGTTGCTGGAAAATGAAAATGGAGCTATGGGGAGGGCTGTCTGTGAAGGAGGGGTGTGATTTGGGAGTTTTCTTTGGACGGGAGACCCATGGGGAAGGTTTACATTCCATTTAAGGGCGTGCGCCCGAAATCCACATCAAAGGGGCCCACCTGTACGGCGATGCATCGCCGGATCGGCGATGACATCGCCGACCGGTGGTGCATCCGGCCGGTGGGGCCAGATGAGTTCGGTCCCCCATGGTCCAAGGGCCCCATAAATGTATGGTTCGACCCCTGGTTCATAGTATTTTGGCCTATGTGAGCCCAAACATGTGTTCGGGGCTTTCCGGGACCACTCCGTAATTCTGAATACCAAACCCTATAATGCAGCATATGAATTTAGGGTAGAAGGAGCTAGTACATCCATCTAAATCCTTATTTGCTAAAGAAAGTGAAGTTAGAATGGACTTATGGCCATTTTTCATGAAATTTTACTATTCACTGTACAATTTTATAAAAGTACTAATTTGTGTTATTTTCACATTAGGTTTGATGCCTAACATGTTTTGGATAAGAAAGAAATGAAGATTTGAGTGGTGAGAGGAAGAATTTTGAAGATTTTTGGCGAAACGGGGTTTTTAAGCCCTGGCGATTGATTACAAGAGTCGTGGTCATCCCACGGCCCAAGGATTCACTTTTACGGGTTTAAAATCGTTCATACGACGTCTCAACCTGATTTCCTATGGCTTAGAAGCTATTCGGGTTGCTTTACGTAACCCGAGATGCGTTACAGACTCGATCGTGCAATCGATTCTAATAAACTTCGCCTATCGGTGAATCTGCGATCCTAGAAGTGTTTCTAGACCCTTCTCGCACCCACTTAAGTCAAAGGAAGTGACAGCGTACGTCACGAGACCATAACCCAGGCCCAGTATACTCTCATTCATGCTCTGATACTAACTTGTAACACCCTGAAAATTGGGGGTCGTGTATAAACTCAACTCCCGAGTTCCAGACCGTCACTTATGCAACAAAAATGATTATGATTCAATGTTTTCTGATTTAAAGCATTCACATGAGTAAAAGTATACCAAAACTGCAATTCATACTTCAGATCTAGTGATAAAAGCAAGCGGAAGACTAAACAATATATATATCATTGTACGGAAAAATAAAGTAAATCTCATCTGTCTCCAAAGTATGACTACATCTCTGAGTCTCATATACATGTACATGAACAAAATAAATATCCAAAATGGCCCCACTGAAATCCCATCGATCCAGGCTGCCTACGCAAAGCCGTCGTGATACTGCATGTACGAGAACTCGTCCTGGTCCTCGTCAAAGTCTGGCTCTGCCTCCTGGATCTCAGCCTCACCTGCATCTACAACAGGGTCTGGTGGGTGTTGCAAACACCATCCCGTAACGTGGGAGTGAGTGATCAACTCAGTAGAATCATAGAGCAAAGATTAGCATGTTCACAATTCAATCATGCGATAATAGTAAAGCAGTAAATCAGACAATCCTAATACTGTTGTTAATGCAAGATGACATGACGTGATGTATGCCCTCACCAACGATCTCCCTCATACGGCAACATCTTACGACCGCGGCATGCAATTGACCCTCAAGTGCTCCACATCTTCCAGGCACATGCAATGGCATGGTGATATGATTTCCAAGTTGTTATTAGTCCATTCAAAAAGCAGGATTAGGAAACTAAGGTACTTCCCTTGTATCAAACCCAACACAGATCCTGTCTACGGTCGTCACTCCTAGTAATCTCATACGATGTATATTTCGTAGGTCACTGCAAGGGCTGCCAGGGCTGTTGCTCGCACTCGTTGCACCGCTCCCCCATCACCTTATCAATATAGGCCTACTGTACTCTACTGCAACGGAAGGGTCGTCGCCTCCCGTGGACTCAGAATACGCTCGCGGTCACTACAAAGGACTCGTCGCCTGATCAGTGTAGGCCGACAGCTAGAATATAGTGTCCCATACCACCATAATCTGCTCACAAGTCTAGGTGCTCACTGGTCACTACGGGGAGGTTTGTGGCCCCAGCGTAGGCCGACAGCTCGACCACGGTATCCCATACCACCATGCCCGGCTCATGAGTCTTCGTGGATCAAGGTACCATGGTTAACAAGGTTTACAATGGTAAGTTCAGTACCTTAGGTTCAAGCAGTTATGACTCATACAAGGTGAACATACATCGGTCAGTCTGGTTACTTGACGGGCTCGACTAGTGCGATCGCATCTCAAGTCGAACGACATGAAGTGCGTAAAACACTTCGCGTGGCCTAACCACTGCCGCCAACTTCAAACACGACTCGCGTTCATCGACGCGTCGCTCGTGGCTATGACCAGTCAGCCACGAATTCGCTCGGTTACCGACTGCCTGGACTAAGTCTAGTCCCAAACACTTATGGAATCACATCAACAAATTATGTAAGAGTATTGGAATTGAAATACAATCATGTGAGCATGTTAACACATGGTATAACATTCAGCTTAAGTAAATCTTCAAGCACATATATTTCATGCATGTAATGAAATTATGCATATAATCAACATGTAGGAAATCATTTAGGTCAGCATATTAGTTGAGAAATCAATCTCAAACCATCTCATAACATCATTTAATTCAATACATACTAATACAAGCATTTATACAAATACATACACTACACACTTAAGTCTACATATAGTATGTCGACCCGAAGTGCGCAATTAGGCGAATCTCTTTGTCAAACTAATTATGCACGTATTCCTAACTTCCTAATGCGACAACAAACCATGTCAATCACATCAGCAAAATATGAATGTAAACAGTACTTCCTACAAATGACTAAAATGCCCTAAATCTCATATTCTTCGTTAATTTACGAAACGAGAAACGGAGAGCATTTTGTACATGTCAAACGGAGATACCATCAAGAATCTACTATTAAACGACATTGAAAGCGTTGGAAACCGTCAATCAAAGCGTCTAAAATCCGCACCTTATGTCTTGTAAACTCGTGAATTGAAACGGAGCGTATACGCTTCGTCTACGGCGAATAGGGAACCTAATGCACGAGATCCATAAGCTACATCGCTATGGAAACAAAGGAAACTCAAATCAGCAACTATTTAGAGTATTTACTTACCTAGAATTGCGGTGAAATCGCCGGGAAAGTGGTAGAGGTGTGTTGCTTAAGCACGTGCAATACGTAGCACAAGTGGCAGGAAGAACTCTCCCACTCTCTCACAATCTCTCACCTTTTTCTCTCTCCCAAGTTAGGGTTTCTCTCAAATTCGGATGGGAGAGAGGAGTGAGGGTTTCAACCCCTTTTATAGCCTAAAACATGCCCAAAATAGGCTTGGGAACAATGTTTACTTGGTGCCTAACCAAATCGTGGCCGTTTCGGTCCAAAAGAGCATTTCTGAAGGTCCCCTGGCCAAATGCGGTCGGACTTAAGCTCATGCATACTGGATCTAGCACACATCCAGTTTTCAGACCGGTAGGGTTCGCAGATCACACGTGGCGGACCAGTTTCAGTTTAACGGTCATCGCACCAAGATCAGGCCTATAAGTCTTGTGATATGTAATAGATATTTTTCCTGATCTAAGGGTGTAATTTGGCTGTATTCTGACGGTCAGAACGTTTAATACTGATGCGTCAAATCGTGTGCCAGATTTGAATTTCAAATTCCAATTCTAACCCAATTCTCACTCTCTTCGGTCCGGGCTCAATGAAATAGCATGTGATTATCGGTTTGACTTGATTTTCGGAATGAGTGTCAAGTCCAGCTAGGCGGTTCTAACGGTCTAAGATAGGAGGTATCGGACTTTCGACGTGCGGTCTAGATCCAATACAAAGATTCAAAGTGGTCCAGAGAACAAACCTGCTTAGAGTTTAGTCCGAGGTTTTAGAGCATTATAGCACCATTGGGTCCACTCGCTTTGGGCCTTGTAGAACGTATTTAAAGTGATTAGGGACCATTTCCCAGCTATTCTAACGTTGCACTAGCTAACCTAGTCATATTTTCTAAAGGAATGAATTCTACGCAATTTCGGGTCGAGTTGGTACTCGAGCCCAAGTACGGATTTTTCACGGGTGTTACAACTAGTCCTGGGTCATCTACGACTAGTCGTAGGTAGTCCACGACCAGTCGTAGACACCCCATGACCAGTCGTAGAACGATTTTCACATATCGCGCTTAAAATTTCAAAATGTCGTTGTGCTAAGACCAGTTGAAGTGTCCTTAGGACCAGTCGAAAATGAGTTTGTTCATTTATAAATTGAACACGAATTTCAGAGTTTTTATATAGAATTCAAGTAAAATTAAGGCTCCACTCTGAGATAAGTTTGTGTTCATTTTAAGATACTTTGTGCATAATTAATATTTCATTTCGTCAGCTTATTGTTATTTGATTTTGATCTACATTCCTATCTGATTTGAAAAGGGAAAAATCCTGTAATTCCTTCTTCTTGGAATCAAATCAAATACAGCTAGCCCATTCTAGTTTAACTTAAAATCAATTAGAACTTAGAACCATTATAAAGTGAGTATTAGACATTGAACTTCCATATTCGAACTTCTACTCCGATTGGTTCTCCTGGGCTGCTACGAAAGGAGAAATTCAGATATTTTATGCTTATGTAATTTACTTTCTTTTTTGTTTCTTTTGATATTGATCCAGAAAAATCTCATTATGTGGTTATCTGAGGAGAGCCAGAAAACTCAGACAGAAGGGTTTTTGAATTGTGTTAGCCCAAGTTGAAAAGACACAATTGTGAAGGTTTTAGGTGAACCTGTGAAACCTATTTTGATAGTGAATGCTAATATCCCCTGTGTGAGGATATTAGGAGTGGAGTAGCAATCTGTGTGGCTGTTGTTTAACAGTTGATGAACAAACAGGCGAACCACTATAACTCTTTGTGTTTTGTGGATGTGTGATTTATTCTTTCTATCTTTATCATTCAAAGTTGTGGAATGTATGTGTGAATGTAAATGTTGTAATTTTTACATTTCAAGAAAAGTGAGAAATGTTGTAATAATTTAGATTTAAATTCCTGTAATTTATTTTAATTCCTTGCTATTTATTTATTCCTCTTTGGTTTGAGTTTTTGATACAAAGGACGTTCTAGAAATAAGGTTGTCCTGCCATAAACCCTTGGTTTTTATGGTGTAAGGTTGTCCTTAGAACTGAATTTGTATAAACCTCTCAATACTTATTTATTGAGGTTGCTTTTATTTCAGCATTAAGAATTGATTTATTTTTATTTTGCTATCTCTTTATTTTATTCCGCTGTTATAATTTTAATTTGGCATACTCCTATTCACCTCCCCCCCCCCCCCCCCCCCCCCCCTAGGACATATAGCTTAGCCATTTTAATAACCTAAACCTAAACCTTAACCTAAACCTAAACTTATAACCTAAACCTAAACCTTAACGTATAACTTAAACCTTAACATATATTACATATAACCTATAACCTAAAATCAATTCCCTAAACCTTAACCTATAACCTAACCTAAACCTAAACCTATAACCTACACTTATAACCTAAACCTAAACCTGTAACCTTAACCTAAACGTAAAACCTAAACCTATTCTCAAATCCTAAAACTTATAACCTAAACCTAAACCCTAACCTATAACCTAAACCTTAACCTATACTGTATAACCTATAATCTAAACCTATAACCTATAACCTAAACTCAATTCCCACTACCAAAAAATAGGGCAATGCCGACGGCTAAAAACAGTCGGCAATGACCTTACCTGACAGCTTTTAGCCATCGCAAGGTCCGTCGGTAAAGGGTGCGTCGGCGTTACTCACCGACGGATAAAAACTGTCGGCATTGTCGTTGGCCAAAATCCGTTGGCGTTGTCGACGGCTAAAATCCGTCAGTGATTTTCATTAATTAAAAAAAATAATAATAATTAAGAATTTGACCTATAGAGGTTTTCTTAAGGTTTTCTTGTTTTGTTATTGTAAGGAATATATATTCTCCTTTGAGCCCTAACAATAATAACACAAGCACCATGAAAATTCTAAAAAGAAAATAGAAATCAAAGAAATGAGAATAAGGTTAAGGTTTAGGTTTAGGAAATCGGATTTGGGTTCAGGATCGGGTTTAGGTTTAAGTTTTTAAGTTTAGGTTTAAGTTAGGGAGTTGAGATTAGGATTAGGTGTAGGTTTAGGTTTAGGGATTTGAGAATACATTTAGTGTAACATCCTGGAGTTTTGCTGTTTTTGGATTTCTAAAAATTCTTAAAAATTTTTTTATTAATTAACTTATAATAACACTTAATGACCATTAGCACTCAATGTCAGTTTATACAGGAGTGGTATCGGTAAAGAACCGCACAAATCCGATCAATCAACCGTAGGAAGCCAACAAATCCGCCCTGATCACTCAAACATCGAGTTTAGTCCCATGATTTACTCACGTAGGACCCAAATCTAACTGACCCATCGCTAATAAATCAAGGCCATCATAACTAAATTAAAGATCCAACCAAAGCCGAGTCAGACAAGGCCCGGATCTTGGCTAATAGACCAAATGAACCCCGGTACTCTTTTAGCCTAAAACCAACGGCTTAAAGTAATCATGACTATATCTCCACTTTCACTAGTTATAAATAGGCCACACTATGAACACAGTTGATCCAAACCCTAATCATCGCCTATAAAAAATCTCACTACCTAATTCATTCCAGAAATGCCCTGATTTCCAAAACAAGCTCTAGATCGCTTATTGGTGGGCCACTAGTTACAAAATTATATAGTAATGTCTGTCTCACTGGACTTGTGGTCCATCATGGACCACGAACTCGGTGGATGCCCAGAAATTAATTATCTGCGCCGTTCTAGCGGCGCTTGCCAGATGCATCCCACCTAAGGCTAGGATTGAAATCTGGCATGAGTAAATGAAACTGAGATATAAGACATTTAAGCTGTCAAAATTCTTTTAAATTTAAGGTGGAGGCCTAATGTATTTTCCTATGCCCGCCCACGAAATCTGGGACCCGATCGTGGAACGGTGACCGTTGATCGCAAATCAGACCTGTACGACCAAACCCCATATCCGATCATTTTCAAACTTTGCATGGCCCTTCATCGGGCCATGAAGCACCTATCCTATGATGTATATCAATATGTACACCCATTGTGGGCCCTAGAGTTTAGAAAGACCTTCCCATAAGTCTAGTATAGTGAAAACCCATCTCTTAAGGCCATTTTCATCAAACTTGGCATTATATAAAGGCTTTATTTAAGCACCCCCTCCCCCATACGAATTTACCCTAGGAGGAACAAAAGGAAAGAAAGAGAGAAAAGAGAAAAGGGAGAAAGGAGAAAAGAAGAAGAGAGGAAGGGAGAGTGAAGGAGAGCGAAGGTGGGCCATAGATCAAAGTGGGGCCCAAAGGAGTCCCGCCTTGCAAAACCCTACCTCTCCCTCATGGAAATCCATCATCCACAATCGGGAGAACCCCTCTCCGCTAATTGGGTAAGTAGATCTCTCATCTTTTTAGAAACCTCTCATGTTGAGGGAGGTTTTGCATGGGATTCTAACATGCAAGTGCGCTTCCTCAGGATTCCGGATAATCGACTCCGAGTTCGGCATTTCTAGGTCATTTCTAAGATCTTAACGAACCATAGGTACGGACTATTATCCTTAGGTGGCCTAACACCAATTATAGTAGGGGTTTAATAATTTTTTTTGTTGAGTTGATGTGTTGATGGAATTAGAGAAAACCTATAAAGGGTGTGTTGATGGAATTGTATGGTTTTACATGATTAGTTGTATTTGATGTCGATCTTGTCTCTCTTATGATTTAGCGTAGGAATGACTATATGCTCGTGTTTGCTTGATTGATTTTTTCTCATATGCGTTACCTTATAATGTTTATAAATCTTGACTCTTATGTGTTTGATTCCTCGAGGTGTTGGAAGTGCTCAATTTCTTCACTAACCCACACGCTCACATGCACCTTGTTATGATAATGTAGTATGCTTGCTAGGGATATTTGAATCGTAGGTTGTGATATATGTAAACATGACATTTTGTTCTAGTTAATAATCTTGATGGTTGGCATGCTATGAATCAACATTGAACCCTCGAGTTGGTTAGGAAATAAGAGAAGGGACGGTAGCCCCATTGGTAGGACTACCCTAAGGCTAAACCCATGAATTCGGGTGGGTGTGTATGGGTGGCAGTAGTTCGACTACATGGGTCCCTTGTACTCGATGTCGCTTGTCATGCTCTCGCCCATCTCGTGCGGTCTAGCCTACTGTCTGACCAATCTGTTTGTTAACCATGTTTGCTCACCTATGTATGGAACCTGAACCACCCTACAACCGTTGTAGCCCATCAATAACTCACTTGAAAACTGATGCACAGCCTGGTGAGTGGGGCAAGGTGGAATGGGACACTGTGTCTGAGCTGTCAGTCTACACTGGGGTGCCACACCTCCCCATAATGACCGCGAGCGATCCCTTTCTCTCGGCACTCCTCATATGCTTGAAGTCAGGGATGAGGAACTTGACGGGATCACGAACCGCGAGGTCTCAGCCTCACACATTAGGGGGTCCTGGCCTTGCAACCAGATTAGGGCATTGATACGTAGGGTGCATCATATTCTCAAACCTGCTGGATGACTGGACTTAACTAATAACCTGGCTAACACGATCGTATTGCATCGCACTAGTTAGGGTGGCGACTCGAAAGTCAAGGTCGCTCTGAGGGAGTGTTGTCATATGCGATCGTAAGATGGAGTCGCTCGAGGGAGCGTTGTGGTGAGGGCATGCATCATATCATCCCGCATGCATGCATTTTAAATAAGAGTTACTAGTTGTTGATGATTATCTGCTTTTCATTAAGTTCATATTATAATTGATGCCTGTTAAAACTTAAGATTAATAACGCCCATTAAGTTGATCACTCACTCTCACTCTGGGACGGTGTTTTAAAACACTAACCAGACCCTATCTTAGATGCAGGTGACGCAGGGCAGGAGGAGCCTGAAGAGGCGAGTTTTGAAGAGGAAGATGAGTTATCTTACTTCCAGCTGATGGACAGTTCGCCGCCAGCTTGAGAGGCGGGATCGGATCACCGAGCAGAGGGCTCAACCCTATTCTTTTGGGACATATATCTTTGTGATTTTATTGGGGGTCACCATGTGCGATCCCTTTATTCGTTTGGACATGTGTATAGTCATGCGTTGATCTCTTTCATTTCAGTAGACTTGTGTTATTATGCTTCATGTTTCAGGAAACCCCAGGCTGCGCAACTAAACTGGATTAGATGCATATTAATGAAATCGGTTATAAGTGACTCTCGGAAACTCGGGAGTTGTGCGTATGCACGACCCCCTGATTTTCAGCGCGTTACATTTAAGTTTTAGGATTAGGTTTAGGCCTTAAGTTATAGGTTTTGGTTTAGGTTTTAGGTTTAGGTTACGGTTAGGTTATAGGTTATAAGTTATAGGTTATAGGTTAAGGTTTAGGTTATAGGTTTTGGTTTAGGTTAAGGTTATAGGTTTAGGTTTAGGTTATAGGTTATAGCTTTAGGGAATTGAGAATAGGTTAAGGTTTAGGTTTAGGAAATTGGGTTCAGGTTCGGGATCGGGTTTAAGTTTGGGTTTTCAAGTTTAGTTTTAGGTTTAGGTTAGGGAGTTTAGATTAAGATTAGGTGTAGGTTTAGGTTTAGGGATTTGAGAATACATTTAGGTTTTAGGATTAAGTTTAGGTTATAGGTTATAGGTTTAGGTTTAGGTTTTAGGTTTAGGTTAAGGTTAGGTTATAGGTTATAAGTTTAGGTTATAGGTTATAGGTTAAGGTTTAGGTTATAGTTTTTAATTTAGGTTAAGGTTATAGGTTTAGGTTTAGGTTAAGGTTATTGGTTTAGGTTAAGGTTTAGGTTATAGGTTATAGCTTTAGGGAATTGAGAATAGGTTAAGGTTTAGGTTTAGGAAATCGGGTTTGGGTTCGGGATCGGGTTTAGGTTTGGTTTTTAAAGTTTAGGTTTAAGTTTAGGTTAGGGAGTTGAGATTAGGGTTAGGTGTAAGTTTAGGGATTTGAGAATACATTTAGATTTTAGGATTAGGTTTAGGTTTTAGGTTATAGGTTTATGTTTAAGTTTTAGGTTTAGGTTAAGGGTTGGTTATAGGTTATAAGTTTAGGTTATAGGTTATAGCTTAAGGTTTAGGTTACAGGTTTTAGTTTAGGTTAAGGTTATAGGTTTAGGTTTAGGTTAAGGTTTAGGTTTAGGTTATAGGTTATAGCTTTAGGGAATTGAGAATAGGTTAAGGTTTAAGTTTAAGAAATCGGGTTCGGGTTTAGGATCGGGTTTAGGTTTGGGTTTTCAAGTTTAGGTTTAGGTTTAGGTTAGGGAGTTGAGATTAGGATTATGTGTAGGTTTAGGTTTAGGGTTTTGAGAATACATTTAGGTTATAGGTTTAAGTTAAGGTTATAGGTTTAGGTTATATGGTTAGGTTAGGTTTAGGTTTAGGTTATAGGTTATAGCTTTAGGGAATTGAGAATAGGTTAAGGTTTAGGTTTAGGAAATTGGGTTTGGGTTCGGGTTCGGTGTAGGTTTAGGTTTAGGGATTTGAGAATACATTTAGGTTTTAGGTTTAGGTTTAGGTTATAGGTTTAAGTTTAGGTTATAAGTGTAGGTTATAGGTTTAGGTTTAGGTTAGGTTATAGGTTTAGGTTTTAGTTTTAGATTTAGGTTTTAGGTTTAGGTCATAGGTTATATGTTATAGGTTAAGGTTTAGGTTATAGGTTATAGGTTTAGGTTATAGGTTTTAGGATTTGAGAATAGGTTTAGGATATAAGTATAGGTTTAGGTTAATGTTGTAGTTTAAAGGTTTATGTTATGGGTTTAGGTTTAGGTTTAGGTTTAGGAATTTGAGAATACATTTACACGGGCCTGCTCCTAAAAATTTGAGCTAATACATAAACACGGCCTGTCCAAATGGTTATAGGTTATAGGTTAAGATTTAGATTTAGGTTATAGGTTTGGGGTGTGGTTTAGGTTAAGGCTGTGGTCCCTACAACTACAGATATAAACACGGCCTGTCCAAAAGGCCAGACCACTCCAACGCTGTCCATACAAAATAGACAGCATCATCATGGTTATAACAGTGGTTCGCACATTCCATGGACCCCGCTTAACATCCGGATAGCTCCGACGCACATTCAGGTTTGCTCCATCAATTTCGAGTAAATACATAAACACGGCCTGTCCAAATGGCCAGGCCACTCCAATGCTGTCCATAGGAAATAGATAGCTTCATCATGGTTATAACAGCAGTTCTCACCTTTTAGGGACCCCCATTCAACCTCTGAATAGCTCCGACGCACATTCGGATACATAAATGGGTACAATTTTAAAGAACATTATTTATAATGTTTCAAATGCATACCTCCCTTAGAAAGTCCTTCAGTTAATCCTCATGAAAGTCCTGATCTGTAAGAACCTTAACGACAACATCCTGCATTCCATGATTGAACAAATAAAAAGATGCATAACCTTTACTTTCAAGTCAAAAAAAAATTGGACAGAAAACCATGTAAGAAACACGAAGAAAAATGTGGATTTCTTTGAATATGATAGAGAGATTGGTCTAGGAACTGAACCATATATTACTCTCATCAGGTTAGTTATTAGAATAATATTTCTAGAGAAGTTCCCTGCATTAAACAGTTGCCTATGTAATTCAATTGTCTTCAGTAAAATCAAGTTACTGTCTTAAAAGAAATGCATGCCACGCATGTAAAACATCATTTTCAAACCAAACTAAACTCGCTATTTTCAAATCTCACGCAGCCACTTCATTCCCCCACTATCTCCCTCGATTTCCCCACTATCACCTCTCTGTCTCTCTCTCTTGAAGCAAAAACAAGAAGATGAAAAAAAACTCTTCTATGTTTTTTCAATCCATCTTCCATTTTCTTCTTAATAAGAAAATCCATATTTACTAATATTCTCATTTTTCTATTTTTCAAAAGAATGAGTTCGGACTCCGAAAGCATCAACTCCAACAGTCGTACTTTCAGCCTAAACCCTAATTAAGGACTCTAAAATTACCAAACTGCCACTATGCGGGAACCCCTAAATCTAGGAAAATCTAATGACTTGCGGTCAACTATTGCAAAGTATATGAAATGGGAAGCAAATAGTGAACCAAAATGTCCATGCTTATGTTGTAAACCAGAAAGATAAATTGAAAACTTTCCAATAGTGCATTTTACCAGACTCAGGGAAATGTGAATGTTGCGAATCACCTACTAAAGGAATCCACTAAAAAGCAAGGAACTCCAACATAGCTTTGCAAAGCATGAAGGGAAAGCAAGAGGGATTCCGAAGCGATGAAGAGTCTTTTTTAAAATGTTAGCAAGTGCAAAAGAATGAGAAGCAGGAGAGGGCACAATGAGGATAAATACTCTACAGATATGCATGCACGCGAACACATTCATGGATACTAGAGACAACTACCAGTTATCTTTCCTAAGATGCTGATGCATCTCCAACATGCCAACATGTCAAATCTTTGTGATGTATGATCATTTGACCTCCTACCTACTTTCTTGTCCATCCTCCTAAAAACTAAGCTAGGAATGCAAGATGTTGATGGCTGTATCTCGCCATGTAAAAGTTCTAGCAGTCAACCAGGGTAGGTACCAATTTTATTACAAAAAGTAGTATTAAAATTGTTCACTACTTTTCGATGTTAAAAAATATCAATGAGGCAACAATATTAAAATAGTTAACACCCAAAATCACATAAACAGTAACATGAACAACTTTTGAACTTCATGAGCATTGTTAAAGAAAATGTGAAGGATGTAAATGTACTCCCACAGTTCCGCCATATTCATTTAGAACAATATCCATATGAAGCTTCCTGATGTGGAACTGATGCGGAACTCTCTCAGCAGATTCCACATGGACATTAAATCTGTGATATCATCCAAATTTCATCATTCATTTTGAAAAGAAAAGGAGCTTTATGGAAAATTATAATGTAAAAGTGCAGTATAGCAATCTTTCAGCATAATATGAGGTAGGGTAACCATCTGTTAGTTCATTTAGTGTTTCTAAAGATAAACAATTATCACTTAGCATTAGCTGTTATGGATGCTCCATTCCGAATCTGTGATATAAAATAAAATTACAAAAACAGGTTTACAGACAACATGTAGTGAGTTTCTCAACTACATAATTAAATGAAAATAAAAATTACCAGGTACAAAGTAGGTAGGCTTATGTGCAATTGCTCCCACAGTAGAACTTTCTAGTTTATCAACCTTCAAAAGTAGATAGATCAAATTGTCCCATGCCATAAAAAGAGTGGTAAACACTTACACTCCTAAACATATTGCAAATAAGTCTCATGAGCACAAGTGAAATAAAAAAATCAAAACCATAGAAGAACTGACCTTTTCAACATAATCCAGCATATCCATTTCAGATGCAATACCCACTATATTGTCAACATGTTGGTCGAAAACAGGTACCCTAGAGAAACCAATAGATTTCTTAGCTAGTGCTAGGTAATAAGTACGAACTTATAATAAGTACAACTTGTAGAATTGTAAGCCAATGAAATACCATAAAGGATTAACAGGCAATTGAAATAAAGGCATCTTGTCAAGGATGCATTGAATGGAAACCCGTAAAATGAATTTCGAAATGAACTCCTAAGAAAGGAAATTTTAGGCAAAGTCACTTCCTTAATGCTTACCTGCAAGATTTTCCTGCGAGAAAGTCGAACGGAGCTCCAAATAAAGTACTAACAACTTTAAAGAAGCCTGAAATAAATGAGCCCACTATATTTCCCATCGTGTCAGTGACTGTGTATGCATTTAGCTGCCGAGAAATATATAATTCCAGTCAAACAGGTTCACTTTCTCTTAATCATGCAATTCTACAAGAGAGAAGAAAATACAAATTATGGCTCATGTGAAAATATGCAAATACTATATATCCTGTACATTTTTTTTTGTGTGCGTGTGTGTGTGTGTGAACGGTGTGGGTGTTAGTAAAATCCTCAATAAAAAAGATGAGTTCTTGCAATCATGCATATTTTGCAGCTTTCTGGGTCAGAATTGACTATTGTGCACATTTCGGCACTGTCATGAATGGGAAATCTAAAGGCAGTTTAGTCATATAAATGTTTTTTCTTCTTTCTTTGAAATTTTAATCATCAGAGTGATAGTAATTAGTGTGTTTGGATGCAAACTGACCAGCCTTGTGAGTCATGATTCACCTTAGAAGGAAAAAAAAACATAATTAGCAGTATGTTAATGATTTGTACTTACAGGACATATCCAAGCCGTCCATTGGGCAACTTGACATGCCAGCAGGAGTTGGTCCCCTACCATAGATCATAGGCTGCAAGATAATAATTATATATATATATATATATATATATATATATATAAGTAGCTTTATAGCAAGATAGGGGAGTCAATGAATAGATGGAGCAAAGTGAAGCACACGTGTGTATGCTCATGTGAAGTAATATGGAGTGGTGAAATCAGCAATTTGGAGTGGCATGTGCAGACCCTTGTTGGCCATCCTCTAGAATCCATTAGCTACCTTCGCTCCACAAATCATTCATGCATCCTGAGTCCCAGTTGAAATTATGTAAACAAACTCTGTGCACACATTAATGGTTCCAGGCAACTTTTTTGTGATCATTTATAGTACTCCTTTTTGTTTTCTTTATTTTTTATTTTTACTTGTAATCCTGCTCTTATTTTCATTTT
This sequence comes from Magnolia kwangsiensis, assembly GCA_037074715.1. Lineage (NCBI taxonomy): Eukaryota > Viridiplantae > Streptophyta > Magnoliopsida > Magnoliales > Magnoliaceae > Magnolia > Magnolia kwangsiensis. The sequence continues at coordinate 28,400,601 of CM073579.1, forward strand.
TTATTGAATGTGATACTGCATATTGAAATTATATATACAAGCAACTTAGTATATACACATGGATGGTGCTGGATGGCTTCTTTTTTGTCACTTGTAGTTCTTCTTCTTCTTCTTCTTCTTATTTTTTGGTATTTCCTGATCTTATTTTCATTTATCATCTTACAAGGCATGCCATGACATTACTAGGAAGTATGAGGCTATTAAAGAGGTTGATGATTCTTCTACAAAGGCATGGCTTGAAAAGATGCGGATACTATTTATCAGGAAGGGATCAGGGTTCTCTTCTCGTAGTGTAATTATTGGGGATGCATATAAAGGGATTCTTCAAATTGTTTTACCATTAGAAATTGCTCAAAAGATCACATTTGAAGAGAAGTTCACTGCATACAACATGGATCATTTACATAAACTAGTGGATGACAAATTATGTGTAACACATAGAGATGGTTCAACCACTTATGTAATTAGGGAAGGTTCAAAAGGACATACATATTTGAAAGTTGGTTAAATCATAAACAGGCATATTATGGACGGAGACATTGTTTTCATTAATAGGCCGCCTAGTACTCATAAACATTCATTGCAAGCATTTTCTGTCTATGTGCATGATGACCATACTGTTAAGATCAATCCTCTTATTTGCACTCCCCTAGGTGCAGAATTTGATGGGGATTACGTTCATATGCTATTTCATAGATCATATTTAGAGATAAAAGGTGTCAATTATATATATATAAATTATAGTTCAAAAGTAGACAATAAAGAGCACAAATTCTATTTATAAAGGTGATATTTAGAGTTAAGCTTACCGTCATTGTCATGTTGAAACTGTTCCTTGAATATGAGGACATCCCTTATTGATCTAAAACAGTCAAAGAGAATTATAATTAAAAGAAAGAAAGAAAAAAGAAAAGAAAAGAAGGCAAGCAGGTAATTAGACACTCAAATGTTACCAAAAAGAAAAATATAAACTTATCTTGTTAACTCCCCCTAAAGTGACACCTACACCAACCTGCAACAACGAAAACTAGATTAGTCCCAAATGTGTACTTAACAATCAAGGAAGAAATGGGTTATACTGAAATTGCTATTAAATAGAAAGAAATATATTATAACATAAACAATCAGAAACCAAAAATCACTAAAGTGGAATGGAACTCCCAATACATAAAGATGATCATACATAACATGAGCATGAACAAAAGAAACCTAGGGTGTTGGATGTACAACTCAGAAACCTAGACGAAATCTAGAGAAATGACCAAATTGTAATCAATTTTCTGAGCTAGCTTCACGTCGCATGAATTGGAATTCCAATTTGGAAAGAACAAGTCTCTTGGCCATCGTTTTTTATTAGACAAATTGCTGAAGTGCATGTATGAATGGATGTTCCATTTGAAATGGATTGCAAGAATTGAAGATAGAGAGTTGCAATTTGAGCATCCAAAGGACAGACCATGTAGAAAATTATTCAACCATGCATGTATGAATGGATGATTTGAGTTGCAATAGTTATTTTGGTAAAGTGAAAATTACCAATTTGTAATTATAGTATGGCTGGTATGGGTTTGGGACTTTGGCTCCTAAGTGCAATCACTATACTTTGAAGATGGACCTGAAATAACTGGAGTTGAAATTTGAGGGTGAGTTACTCACTAGTGAATGCTAGGAAATGTAACCAGGATTTGGTTGTTTCATCGTTTTTAAACTGAATATTTTCAATTCAATTTAGTTGCTCATCCAAATACAACCCCAAATGTTTTATGTTATTTTTGTAAAAACTAACATGTAGATGAAGGAATTGGCTAATGGAAATAACTGGAAAAGGATGAAAATTTCAACTATGATTTGGCTATTTGTGACTGATCTGAAACTCTGTATGAATTAGGGTGGTAGACTCGTCAGGAGGGCCAAACATTCGCCTCGAATGTTGGACTATTGGCCATTCTTTTTCAACTGCCCATTTGTTTTACATGTAGTGGCTCACATATGAGATAACTGGCCTGATTCTTAGGCTGGACAGATTGACAATTGGGCCTACCTGATGAAATTTTGGATCTTGATGAATGGTCTGGATCGCACATGCATTCCATGTTGGCACTTATGTGGATGCCTAGGTTTAATGACCAGATTTGTGTCTGCAATCCTTATGGGAGATTGCTCTTAATTGAACTTCTCTAGCCTTACTTGAACCTTTCATCAATCAAAGGCAGTACCAAGACTAATTGATAATTGTCAAAAGAGCATTAATCACACCTTTTTAGCTCACCTAAAGATGGGCCATCTTGATTTTCAGGCCATGACACATGATCAAAGGGGATCTCCCCACAAATGGTCAAGATCTTGCACACGTGTACTAAATTGGACCTCAACATGAATGAGCAGCATGATGCAAACATAAAACCAATCTGACATATGGCAAGTTTGGTCAAGTCACACCTTATCCCAAGAGAAATACAATTTTCTTAGTTTTTTGGGTTGTTGAGTTGGGCCCTTGGTTCAATGATACAAACGACAACACTATATGGATGGTGGCCTATGAACCAAAAATCCTTCACATAAGGATAACCTGAGCCTTCAACTGGTGGCCAGTAGATAGATGATTGAGGATGATAATATAGCTATCAGCAAGCTAAGAGGCAAATACCTGCATACATCTAACCTTGGTGGCTTGCATTACCCATTTCCATTAAAAACAACAAAATTAACACAACGACTTCGCTCTAAACGGAGATGGAAGTTCAGACAGTAGTTCCAAATCATCAATGTTCAAATAGTAGTTCTAAATCATCATTAGAAAATTAAAAAAATAAAAATAAATTAACGAATAACAGGAAAAATGGAAAGATTAATAAAGATAATTAGAGTAAAGACCACTTCTTTGTGTAGGAAGAGTAAATCCAGACCATTCATCAGGTGCGCCCGACCATTCGTGTGCTAGAGCTTGAAGATCAGGCACGTCCATTCATCATCTGAGACCATAGGCAGGCATCAAATGCAAACCATCGGTCAACTCTTCACAGGCCCACATGATGAACGAACAATCCTAATTTTCTAGCTACGGAGCATACGTGTTGGGGCCAACCAGATGGATGACCAGGATTCCACACGCGCATCACGTTGGCACGTGAGAAGCCAATCTTGTTTCTCTTCATGCATACAAGAAAGGAAAACAACTCTAGAATATCGAAAACCAAACCCTAAAACAGAGATTTGAACATCTAAAAAAATCAAGAAGATGACAGAAATAGAAATAGATCAAAATGGATTTTTACATGAATCTGAAATTATTATTATTTTTTGTAATTAAAAAATTTAAAAAAGTACCTTTGATGGAGAGCATCAAGAAGAAAAAATTCCAAAAAGACCTGAGAATGAGATTACTTTACATTTGGGAGATGCCTAAAAATGGCTTCATCTGATTGTAGTTAATGAAAATCTGGATTTAATCAAAGGAGAAGCTTACCTTAATGCGGCAAAAAAAAAAAAAAAGGATAACCGAAGCACCAGCGAGAGGGAGAGGGAGAGGCAGAGAGAGAACGAGCAAAGAGGGCCGGAGAGCGAGCGGAGAGGGAGATCGAGAGAGTGAGCAGAGAGGGAGAGAGAGAGATGACCCGCTTGATGAAAATGGGAAAAAGAGCAAAGAACGCTTAGTATTTTGAAATTCCATAAACATTTCAAATCCAAATAGTGTGCGTTTACCATTGTTTATAACAAAAATGGTAAACATAACTTTGGAAAGTGGAGGGCTCTATGGGCCCCACCATGATGGATATGTTTCATCCACGCTGTCCATCCATTTCTCAACATCATTTTGGGATCGATCTCCAAAAATAAGCCCTAATTAAGTCTCGGGTGGACCACAAAATGAGAAAATTCTAGACAGCTGGATGTCCACCATTCAAAACTTTAGTTACGCCCACGGATTATTGACTTTCAGCTACAACTTTTAGCCGTCAAAAATTTCGATGGATTTTAGCCGTAGCTAAAGCCACCCTAAATCCGTCGACTTTGCCCAGTTTTTTGGTAGTGTCCCTAAACCTTCACCTATAACCTAACCTAAACCTAAACCTATAACCTACACTTATAACTTATAGCTTAAACCTAAACCTAAAACCTTAACCTAAACCTAAAACCTAAATGTATTCTCAAATCCCTAAACCTAAACCTGCACCTAATCCTAATCTCAACTCCCTAACCTAAACTTGAAAACCCAAACCTAAACCCGATCTCGAACCCGAACCCGATTTCCTAAATCTAAACCTCAACCTATTCTCAATTCCTAAACTTAAACCTAAACTTGAGGTATGGAGGTTTTTGGGTTACTTGGAATGTGGTTTGAAAATGAAGGAGAGAGAGGGTTGTAAAGAGAGAGAGAGAGAGAAAGATGGGTGATGGATGTGGTAGGTGATGGATGTGTAAGAGACTTTTGACTTTTGTGGTTACTTGGTGTAAGAAAGGCATGAGTGTGTAAGAAACTTTTTGACTTTAGGGTAGATTTTGTAAGAAGGGGTATGGGCTTGTAAGAAACCTTTGACTTTAGGGGTTTCTTGGGGAAGGGTGAGAGGTGATGGTGTACTTGACATGATGGGATTGATTGATTGATTGATTGATGTGACAAGTCATAGAGATTCTCTCAGAATTCGAACGCGTGGCATTTTTCTTCCATCGAATGTGGGTCCACATCTCCTGACCTGGGTATCGGATCGGCGCGCATGTCACAACATCAGAACCGTGGAGATGGCGCGGTCGCTAGGGTATAAGTCTTAGGTTGAGTCAACTCAGGTTAACGGCGTGTGACCCATGGTCGCACGCAAATGCTGGTTATTGGTCGAAGGTTGCCGGAATTCGACCGGGAAGACCGCGGAAGTCTACAGAATGATACGGTCTAGGATACGGGGTTTACACCTACTATGCTGGAATACCCAGTAGTACCTGAACCAGGCCCAACTTGGATCTGGTTCGTCCCTGACTTGACGGGCAAGTGCAGTGCAGCCCCCTACCCGCACGTCTTCTCTTCTCTTCTCTCTCTCTCTCTCTCTCTCTCTCTCTCTCTCTCTCTCTTTCTCCTTATCCTTCCTTTTCTTTCCTTTCTTCCCTATTTCCTTAAAAACTCAGCCGTTTCTGGCTTGAACCAAGTCGAGTCGCGTCAGCGAGCCATCGACTCAGTGTAGCCTAAAATGGCACTCCTCCCTTTCCTCTCACACTTAGTTTTCTTCCTTCTCTACTCTCGTTGGGCCTTGTCTCATTGCTGGACAAGGCCAAGACTCGGTCCCAACACAGGTCGAACTTGGCTTAACTCAGCCCAAACTCGGCTCAATTCAAGCTGCTGTCAGGTAAAGCAGATGCTCCCGCCCTCTCTTTCTCTCATGTTCCTCTTCCTCTATCTTTTCTTCCTCTTCTTTTCTTTTCTTTTTTCCCTTCCAATTGAGAACATCCAACAAGGGACGTTCGGGCCTGACTCAAGCTCGGTCGAGCTGAGTCGTGCTGGTGTGCTGTAGAACGATGAGGGAGAAGATTATTGTCATTAATGGCGTCCTCGCCATAAGCACATCTCCTTCAAATCCAACTGGAGTAGGCTGTCCGTGAGGTCCCTAGAGAGCTTGCAAGCGAGCTTCATCAAAGCTTGGAGAGAATTTGAGTGGTGGGTTCTCATGAAGGAGGGAAAATGGTCGGTTCTCTCTTTCTTTTTCTTTTATATGAACCTAACTAGGACGAACGACTGGGATTGGAAAGGGGAGAGGGCACGCGGATTGCCATGTTGGCAGTAGCAAGAAGGTTTCATTTTAGGAAACTTTATGTTTTCAGGCTCACTTGCTGCGAGGATTGTGCCCACATACGACATCTCAACGTGTGAGATGAGATGAGTTTTGGAGGCACCCAAGCCCTGGACACGATGGATGGTCTGGATCATCCAGGTGGGTGGTCATGGTGGGCCACGGATGTCCTAAATGGACGCCTGTTTGTTGGCTGTTGAAAAACATAAAGAGAGAGAATTTTTCTCTTTTTTTGGGGAACATGGGTCAATGTAGTCTAACCGAGCTTCTCAGCTAAGTGCACTGCTGGTGTGCATCAACTGTGCACATGCACCCCATAAAGTGGGGTCCACTGTGATGAATCCAACAAATCTGCTCTGTTCATTTGTTTTTTCCGCCAGATTTAAGACCCAGCCCAAAAAATGAGGTGGATCCCGAACTCGGGTGGGCCATACTAACTAATTCAAGGCCTTCGGGTGCCTATTTCATCGATCTAACGGTCGAATTGATCCCAATCTGACCATCAACGGTCAAAAGGTTTTAATGATTTTTTGTATGTTCAAGACTTGTTACCATCCACATAGTGATATCAATATTGATCTAATTTTATTTCATTATTACTACACGTGTGTGTGTGTGTGTGTGTGTGTGTGTGTGTGTGTGTGTGTGTGTGTGTGTGTGTGTGTGTGTGTATTGTTGTGTGGTGGTCCCACTCCATTAGGACCATTCATTTCATGCTCCTATGTTATTAAATATTTAACTACTATTATTATTTATGTATGTACATTCTTATTCTTATTATTATTTTTATCTTGATGGGCCTATTCCTAGACAGAGCCGCCCTTGTAGTAGATCAAAATCTAAGAGTCGTGTGTCCATTTCTCAAAGTATTTTGACTCTAAAGTGGGCCATATGACTTGGTTCGTGAGTTCCATTAACAATTACCAATAATTAATGGTCAGATCATTTCCCAATCTGATCACTGATGTTTTTAAATGTTCCTAAGATAATGTGGGTAGGTCCTAATGGCTACTTTTGCACTTGGTGGCTAGGTCATCTAATTAAGTACTAAATCATCTCATCGTGGACTCGATGAATGGTGGATCTTTAGATTTTGGTCTCGCACTTGATGATGAACTGCTGCATATGTCTATCAAGGTGACAAAGATCCTAAAATGGATATCCCTAAAGTTGTGATTGGTTGTATTGAAAATCAATCAGATGAATGACTTGTTACACAAATGGGGTTTGTACTAGACGATTGAGATGGACAGATTGAGAGTCGATGCATGGTAATGTGTAAGGGAATGTATGTATAAATTAAATTAGATCTCCATTGTGAGACCCGTATCCTAGCCTGTACCGTTCCATAAGCTTCCGTGGTCTTCCCGGTCGAATTCCTACCACCCACAACGCGTAGATAGCAGTTGCCCACGATCTAAGTTGTATCCCGCATTCCAGAGTCGGCTTGACCTGAGACTTGTACCTTAGCAACCACGCCGTCGCCGCGGTTCTGACAGCACATATTTCGCGCCAGGTGATACTTAGGCCAGGAAATGTGGGCCCACGTTCAGTTCAAGGAAAAATGGCGTGTAGTTGCAAAACTCAAGAGAATGTCCCATCAATCACATCAAATGTCAAGTACTCAATCCCATCATGTCAAGTATGACACCCATCCCCAAGCAACCCCTAAAGTCATGTCATGTAGGCCAGAATCTCCTTCAATGCATTCCCCAAAAGGTAAGGAAGGCCTATAATGATATGTTGATGGCGATTCCTACGATCTTGGAGGTCCACTTTACAGTCCAATCCATCCTGACTAATAGTACGGTAGGGCCAGTCGGTTTCTCAACTAGTTTTTTTAGTCTTACTGAGAGGTGGTTAGTTAGGATATACATAGGGCTGTCTCTTTCTTCTTCCAAGCACGAAAGCTCCCTAGGTCAGTAACATCTTAGATCATATGTTTAATCCCGAAATCAGCTTCTCCTAAGCAGTTCTCTGATTTTCAACTAATTAGCATGTGCAACTGTTTGTATAAAATCTTTGCCAAGGTTGTTGCTTCAAGGCTGAGTCAGATTCTTCTGTTGATTATTTCGCTAGAACAGGGGGCATTTGTGCAGGGCCGATCAATCACTGAGAATATTGCTTTAGCGCAAGAATTGTTTAAGGAATTGAATAGGTCAGTCCGCAGGGGAAACATTATCTTAAAATTAGATATGGATAAAGCCTATGACAGGGTGAGCTAGGTATTCCTCATCCAAGTTTTATATCTCTTTGGGTTCAGTCGTGCTTGGATTGAGATGGTCGAAAAATGTTTGGTGAATAGTTGGTTCTTAGTTCTCATTAATGGAGAAATGGTCAGTTTTTTTAAGTCTTCAAGGGGCTTGAGGCGGGAGGGCCGGATCTCTCCAAGATTATTCATTATTGTAGCCAACATTCTTAGCAAGGGTGTTAAAAACATGTTATCTCTTTAGATTAGCTGGCCATTTGCACTTAGTAGAGGGTGCCCCCTAATATCTCATTTGCTTTATGCCGACGAGACATTAATTTTCACAAACAGGAGCAAATCCTCTCTCCAAGAGTTTAAGAAATTCATGGACTCCTATCAAGCTTCCTCGGGCCAAAGAATAAATCAGTGGAAATGTTCCTTTTATTGCCCCAAAAAGATGTCGCCCACTCGGCTCAGAATAATCGAAGGAATTCTCAGTTTTGGCAAATCATCTTTTGCTTTAATTTATTTGGGGGTTTCTATAGTGGAAGGGCGTCTTAAAGCTAGTGCATTTAATCCTTTGGTGGACAAAGTAGTGGGGCGAATTAATGGGTGGAAGGCCTGCATTTTATCCCAGGCAGGGTGAGTGGTCCTGATAAAGAACCTCCTATCTAGTATTCAGGTGCATTCTATGGCGGCGGTCCATATTCATGCTCAGGTGCTAAAGTCTATTGAGAGGCACATGACAAATTTATTTTGGGGCTGGTTAGAGGGGAAACAGAAGTTTCACTGGAAGGCTTGGAATTTGATGACTATGCCAAAGGATAAGGGGGGTATTAGATTTAGAAAGCTTGATGACATAATGAGGCCTTTTCGCCTTAAAATGGCTTGGACAATTAAATTTGGGAAGGAGGAGAATGTCTGAAAATCATTTATGATGGCGAAGTATCATCTTCACGAGTTTTCTGGTGGGTTGGAGACGTCAAGCCGATGTTCTTCTCCCATGTGGAAGCGAATTAGGGAGCTTATTCCTACGGTTGAATCCCATGTCCAATGGCAAATTGGTGCAGGTAAATGCAACTTTTGGAGGGTGAATTGGATTGGTTTGGGCCCTCTCCATCAGCTAGCTAAAACAAAAGTTCCAGTCGGGAAGTAGGAGGTCCAAGTATGTCAGGTGAGTGGTCCGTTTGGGCCTCTTCGCCCCTCAGCTGCGCTCCTTATCCTTCCCCAGAGTGTCATTGATCACATGTTTCAGGCTGGTTATTGTACCTCAGAGGAAGTGGATGTTCCTTTTTGGCTGTTAACGTCGTCAGGGGCATTTACCGTTAAATCAGCTTGGTCATTGTCCAGGGCCCCTAACCCAAGTCGAAGCTGGTCATGATGGGTATGGCATACGAAGCTTCCTCCCAAAATTTCCCTCCTCGTCTAGAAAGCGATTCAAGATACAGCCCCGGTGGATAGTGTCATGTAATCACGAGGTGTTCAGCTTGTGTCCAGGTGTGTTTGTTGCAATAGACATGTCTCAAAACTTTTCCATCAAAACTCCTCTCCACCTGTTCGTTAATAGTACTTTGGCATAAATAGTTTGGTTGGCTATTGGTAGTTGGCTAGGGATTAGCGTCATGCCAGCAATCTTGATTGAAGCTAGGCTTTTTAATGGTGGGCAGTTGTTACTTCCATGCAACGCAAATCAGTAAATCTGATATTGATTCCTTGCATTATTTTTTGGGAACTGTGGAAAGCTTGCAGTTTTTGAATGTAGGTTGGTGTGCTCTGATCGTGCAGTTGCCAAGATCAAATGGTGGGTGGCCTTGCTCAACGGTTTTATCAGCGGTAGTAGTGGGACTAGGACTTGGCACCCAAATATTGTCTCGTCGATCCACTCCAGAAGTGATGGCCGCCCAGTTGTGATCAAGTGGGAGAGGCCATTGACTGGATGGGTTAAAATAAACGTTGATGGTTCCGCCAGAGGAAATTTGGAAAGTTCTGGTGGAGGTGGAATTTGTAGAGGGGAGAGGGGTGAATTCATTTTCACCTTTTCAGCTGCTTATGGTTTCGGAACTAACACTGTTTCCGGACTTCGCATGGTGCATGATGACCTATCTCTTAGTCTTCAGAGGGGTTTCTGCCAAATCATTATAGAGTCAGACTCACGACTGGTAGTCGACCTCATCAATGGAGTGGCACAGCCAGGTTGGAAATGGAAGGTGTCCTCTTAACATTAACCAACTGAGGAGGAGGGGTAACACCAATGTTGTGTACGTTCTAAGGGAAGGGAATTTTCCAGCTGATTTTATGGCTCACTTAGTGCATCCTAGTCTCGTGCTTGTTTCGAGAATCAATCAGAGCTTCCACGTCGGGTTCGAGGTATGATTTTTCTTGACAATGTTGGTTTAGGATCGATTAGATTGGTGTGATCCTAAGTGGGGCCATTTTATAAGTATCTTGCCATTTTCCATGTTGGGTCTCCTATTTTATGTAAGGGAGCTCCCATCTGTATAGATTTTTGATATGAATATAGACAAAACTTTTTTGAAAAAAAGCAACCCCTAAAGTCAACTCTCTCTCTCCACCCATCAGGTACACCCATCCATCACTCACCATCCCTCTCTCCCATCACCTCTCTCTCTCTCTCTCTCTCTCTCTCTCTCTCTCTCTCTCTCTCTCTCTCTCTCTCTCATTCTCTCTTTCCATTTTCAAGCAACCCCAAAGGAGAGATTCGTCCGTGGCTTCCCAAAGAGAGGAGAAGCTTGGTGTGGCCCACCTTCCTACCTCCCATCTCCACCATCCAAAGATCATCTCAACATTTAAAATCCACCTCTTAGAGCTCTAGATTGTGTTGGAAAAAGAAGGAAGAGGAGATCGATAGTGAGTGATTTTTATTTTACTTTTTTTTATGATTTAAGGGCCCACATATGGTGAGACCCATCTTGATGTATGCAACATATAGGGAGGGCCCATAGTGGCAGGCTCCCTCCCCTCTCACGTTCGTCTCTCTCTCTCTCTCTCTCTCTCTTTGTCTCTCTCTCTTTCCCTCTCTCTTGATATCGTGTGACCCACCTAATGCATGTGGTGTATCCACACCATCCATCACGGTGGAGCTCACTTGATGTATGTGGTGCATCCGCAACGTCCAACAACTTAGATGGTGGGTCCCCATCATGGCGTGTGTGTTTCATCCATCATTGTGGAGCCCACCATGATCCACGTGTTATCCAAGCCATCTAGATGATGGGACCCACCGCTGGACTGACGTCAGCAAGTTCTGTGGGTTCCACATGTGGTATGTGTTGGTCTAAACTGTCCATCCACCATAGGGCGCACGTGATGATTTGTTTCATGCACGCCATCCAAATCTTCTGGACGGTGCTGGACCTGATGGAAGGTGCTATGTGGGCCACACCATTATGTATTTGTCAGCCACGCTGTCCATCTATGTTTTGGATGGGCAGGGCCCACTTTGATGATGTGTTGTATATTCACATGTCCATCCATTTTTCCTGTCAGCGGGTGGGACCCACCTTGATGTATTTATTTCATTCTCACCATCCAGATTATACTTGATGGTGCTAGACGGTGTTTGGGGATGGTGCTGTCCAATGATTGGATAGTGCTGATATACCTAGACAATGCTTGGACGGTGCTGTCTAATGTTTGGATGGTACTGATTTACATGGACAATGTTTGGATGGTGTTATCCAATGTTTGGATGGTACTATTTACATGGGGAATGTTTGGATGGTGTTGATTTACCTAGACAATGTTTGGACAGTGCTAATCATCATTAGTGGGCCATGTTGCCCATAGAATGATAGTGTACAGTGATACACATGTTACACTTACAATTATTGAAATGATTTTTGGTGTGGTCCAAGCCCACTTGAGGCCCATTGGTGCAGCCCATCCATGAGGCCCATCATGATGAATATTTGGGCCCATGTGATAAGGCCCACCTGCCTTATATTTAAGACCCATATGATGGGGCCCACCTGCTTGAATCTGAGGCCTATGGGCAAGGCCCATTGTGATGTATTTGTGACCTATGGGCAAGGCCCATCATAATGCATTTTTGGCCCATGTGTGGGGCCCACCTATTTATATTTTTGGCCCATGTGATGGGGCCCACCTGTTTTGTATTTGAAGCTCATATGATGAGGTCCGACTTGATGTACACGAGCCCATTGTGATGAATGCTAGGCCCATGTGAGCTGCCCATAGTGATGTGTATTGGGCCCATGTGAGCGGCCCATATTGATGTGTATTGGGCACATGTGATGCGGCCCATAGTGATGTGTAGTAGGCCCATGCGAGCGGTCCATAGTAATGTGTATTGGGCCCATGTGAGTAGCCCATAGAAATGTGTATTGGGCCTATGTGAGTGGCCCATAGTGATGTGTATTGGGCCCATGTGATGCATCCCATGGTGATGTGTAGTAGGCCTATGTGATGCGGCCCATGTGAGCGGCCCATAGTGATGTGTATTGGGTCTACGTGATGCGGCCCAATGTGTGGTATATGAGGCCCATATGATGAGGCCCGATGTGATGTATAAGGCCCATCCATGAGGCCCATTTGATAAGGCCCATTATGATGTATTTATGGCCCGTATGGCAAGGCCCGGTGTGGTTATGTGTGGCCCTTGAGTGAGGCCCAACGCAATGAATGTGCGGATCGATGTAGTATATGATTTCACTATAATATATGTAATGATGTTTATGTGAGTCATTGCTTAGGAGCGATGTTGATTAAATGTCCACATTGATGGGCAATGATGGTTAGACGTCCACATTGTGACCTTCCCTTGGGCCCATTATGAGGCTCATTCTTGTCATGTGTAGGCTGTCTAAGCCCATCCTTGATATGTGGAGAGTACACCATCATCTTATAACATGCTTAGTATAGCTTCACGATCTATGCCCATGTGCATCATATGTATGCTTGATATGAGGAGTGATTGATCATAACACATGCCATTGGGCAGATTATCATGGGACTCCCTGATAGGCAGAGTTACCCCACATGAGCACGTAATAGGCACAAGTTTGATGCATGACTGAATGATATGATTCATGTATCTCGCATTTTGTGTATGACCACCGTACGCCATAGCGACATTAGGGTCGTAGCCTCCATAGGCATATCGTGGTTGGCAGGATGGGATACTAAAAATCTATTCTACATGAGGTGCTATAGATATCCCTGGGTGAAATTTTCTAAACCCTCTTAGTTCCAGAGGTTGCTCCAATGTCTAGATTGAGTGGATGCATGAGTGCATGAGGGTCGTACACTGTTAGGCCGCGTCTCCCACTATGTCGTGGTCAGTTGGAATGGGGTACGGCCTTACCTGCTTGAGAGGAGGGGGCAAAGCTAGGCTAAGTTTGACCAGCTTAAGGAATGAATTCGTTGTTGACGAGTCGAACCCGATATTGACAAACGGATAGTGAGGTCTCTTCTACTCACCTTGTTGCGCGCGATGGGGTGACAATTTGGTATGGAGTGTATTAGACCCGGTAATTTTTCAGAGAGGAACCGTACTGATATGTGGACTTAGTGAGTAGGAGTTATATACTCATTCATTCATTCATTCACTATCCACTTAGGCTGGTGGTGCGTAACTAATTGTTATGTACCTTCATAATGGCAAGGATTTCGATTGGGGCGCGCGACTAACCCGAGATTAGGAGTCTATTACATTGAGTCAGACAATCCAAATTTAGGTATGGGACTGGTTTAGATAGAAGTCCCTTGTGATGGACCCCATAGCCTGCGATAATACGTACTATCATCCCGACTTCACTCCAGCTTGATCATTTCATTCGCACCACATATTGTATTACATCCACAACATTTAGCATTTTAGGTTACCATGTTTTTGCATTGATCTGGCTGTTAGCATTCATGCTCTGCATCGCATAGCCTTGGTAAGACTGATGGCACTCATGGACTTACCGGTATATTTTTGCTTACTCTGATATCGTATGATTCATAATCTTGTCAGTATGTTTCTACTTACTTTGATATCGTATGATTCATGATCTTGACAGTATTTCTGACATTGTATGATTATGGCATTGTATCGAATACTTGACACTTATCTTGTACACACACTTACACCACCTTCTAAGCTTTCTAAAAGCTTGTGCACGATAGATGCATGCAGGTGACGATAGGTTACAGCAGCGTTGATCTTGGAGTGTGCAGTGGTCTTCTGGAGTTTTGATTTTCAATATATGTATTTTCCTTTCAGCATTGTATTCAACTATTTTTATTAGTGGATATGTGATGTTGATGTTGCCTTTATGATTAGGATAAACTTATGGTTATTCTTATTACGAGTTAAATGTACGTTGGAAAATCCTCCTTATAGGATCCTAGGATCTGAATCTGGCGTATGTGTGCTAGGAGTCGAGAATGGGGTACTACAGAGGCTGTTGGCACTGGATTTGGCAATTGAAAATTTTGTGAGCCCGATTTCTGGGTTTGGGGCGTGACATCTATGGTGAAGCCTCAGTACTGAAAAGTACAAGGTGTTACATATCTACTATTTAGAAGGCTCTTAATTAACCTGATGTAGAAAAGTGGGAGGCAACAATGGATTCTTTCTATAAGAACAATACATGGGAGCTGATGGAACTTCCAATGGGCCGAAAAGCGATCAAATGCAAGTGCATCTTCAAAAAGAAGCAGGATAGGTACCAAAAAAGGTTGATAGTGAAGGGTTATGCTAAGAGAGAATGCATTGACTTCACGAAAATATTTGCATTGGTTGTAAAGTAACTATCTATCAGATTCGTGTTGGCACTAGTTGTCTAATACGATCTCGAGTTGGAACAAATGGACGTGAAGATTGTATTCCTGCACAAGAAATTGGAAGAGCAGATCTAGATGAAGCAACTAGAGAGCTACAAAGTTAAAAGTGCAGGGAACAAGGTTTACAGATTAATGAGGTCATTGTACGGCCTGAAACTGTCTCCTAGGCAGTGGTATAAAAAATTTAACTCTTTCATATTGAGTCAGAAATTTATTAGGAGTAAATACGATCATTGTGTCTATTATAAGACATTGAGTGATGGTAAGTTCATCATCCTAATATTATATGTTGATGATATATTGATCGCCAGTCATGACATGTCAGATATTGATGTACCAAAGACTCAATTATCCAGGACATTTGAGATGAAAGATTTGGGGGCTACAAAAAGAGTTCTCGGCATAGATATTCACATAGACAGGAAGAAGAGCAGACTTTGGTTATCACAGGCAGAATACCTTGAGAGTTGTTGATTAAGTATGGGATGGACAAAGCAAAGTTAGTGAGCGATCCCCATGCGACTCACTTTAAGCTTTTCTCAGAACAATGTCCTAAATTAAATGATGAAAAACAAGATATGTTTTGTGTGTCTTATTCAAATGTTGTAGGCAGTTTAATGTATGTCATGGTCTGTACGAGATCGAATATTTCACAGGCAGTCGGTGTTTTGAGCAGATACATGTCAAAGCCCGGCAAGCAACATTAGGAAGCGATGAAATTGCTACTTTAATACATTCGATGTACAAAAGGCTACGTCTTAACTTTTGAGAAGACAGGGGCCAAGTTTATAAGGTACGTGGATTCAGATTATGCAGGCAGTGTAGATTCTAGAAAGTTGAGTTCAGGTTACTCGATTATACTATTGAGTGGAGCTATTAGTTGGATGTCGAAACTTCAGTCCGTGGTGGCTCTTTCCACGACTAAAGTAGAGTATATGGCAGTGTCGAAGGCATTTAAAGTATATGGCTCTTTCCACGACTATTGAGTGGAGCTTCATATCAAATGACTCATCATCAGAGTTGGTTGCCACCTACAAGGAGTGCGATAGTGGACAAGTATTTATGGACAATGACAATGCCTGTAACGTTGTAGCTATTGGTACTGTCCATATCAAGATGTTTGATGGAATGGAGCATACCTTGATTGAAGTAAGGCACATTCCTGACATAAAAAAGAATTTGAATTCTCTCAGTGAACTCGAAGCAATAGGGTGCAAGTTCACTGGTTTTAATGGGGTCCTTAAGTTTTCAAAAGGGGCGCTTGCAGTCATGAGTGCACAGAGGCACAATAATCTTTACAGGCTAATCGGGAACACTTTAACTGGTGGGGCTACAACGGCTTTAGCGAATTCCACATTTTCATGTATGTGGCATGCATATATGAACCACATGAGTGAGCGGGGCATGAAGGTACTTTCCGATCGTTATTTAATTTATAGTTTTAAAAGTCTTGATTTAAATATATACGAGCATTGTATATATGGTAAATAATCTATGTTATCTTTTAAATCTGAAAAACATGTATGTAAGGGTGTGCTTAAATATGTGAATTCCGATGTATGGGGGCCATGACACATGGTTTCTGTAGAAGGGTCATCATGGTTTGTCACATTCATTAACGAATACTCCCAAAAAGTTTATATTTATTTCATGAAATATAAATTCAAGGTTTTTACCAATTTCAAACAATAGAAGGCCATGGTGAAAAAGCAGTCAAAGCGAAAAGTAAATGTATTAAGGACAAATAATGGCAGTGAGTTTACTTCAAGTGAATTTAATCAATTTTGTAAGAATAAAGTGATCATTAGGCACAACACAGTGTGCCACACACCTAAGTAAAATGGTATGGATGAGCGGATGAATTAGACTCTCTTGGAGAGAGCCCGATGCATGATTAGTAATGCTGGGTTGGGCAATGACCTATGGACTAAGGCCCTTAACATGGCCTGTTATTTGATGAACCAATCTCATTCTACGGCTATTGAAAGTAAAATTTTAGAGAAAGTATGTAGTGGCCATAAAGCGAACTACTCAAATTTGCATATTTTTTGTTGTGAAACTTACTCTCATGTACCGTCAGTTGAGAGAGATATGCTAGACCATAGAGCTAAAAAGTACATCTTTGTTGGCTATGATGATGGTGTGAAGGGATACAGGTTGTATGACCGAGTCACACGAAAAATTGTTATTAGTAGGGATGTTAAATTCGATGAAGGTTCCCTATTTTGCAAGAATGATCAAGAGGAGTAACAAGAACTAGAAAGGTTGGTCATGGACGTTCAGATTGACACAAGTGATACTCAGGCTGAGACAGATGCATAGACAGAAGTACAGGAAGAGGTGGAGCAAGCACCAAGGAGAAATCCGTTGCGAGATCATAGGCTACCGGCAAGATATAGGGACAACTCTAATACAACATATGCCCTCATTACAGATGAGGGAGACCTATCTTATAACGCCCCGTGTTTTCACTACCCTAGTATATGACCCGTTTCTCAAAAACCTGAGTGTTAACTTATAGAGAGCCAAATTTCATCCATATATATATATATATATATATATATATATATATATATATATATATATATATATATTCAGAATTAACAATTAGCATAGTATGGACAATCAAATGTCAAGGAAAATTTCATTATCATTTAAATATACTGAAAGTTGCCCATAATGACTTATACAACCAATGCCTCTGAAATTAACAATTATGAAATGAGATAATATTACATGTTAAACAAAATATATTACAACAATCTTGAGTTCTGAAATCCTGTAGCAACCCTTAACAAATATAATCACGCACCCTTATCAACCATAGCCTGCTCCTCGTCAATATGGACATGAATGTCGTCTGGGCCACCCATTCTACCTATACAGTTATATATTTAATGGATGAGTAGCCAACTCAGTATGAATTCCACTCAAGATTACACCGTCGCATTAGATAAGAAATAGTATAAAACATCTAAGCAACTAAAATAGAGTAAATGCAGTTTTATTATATGCATGGATGCGTGAATGCAATCAACGCCCTGGGGATGCTCATTCATGCAGAATTTGGGCTCGTCACCCATGCAATCATCGACCTAGGAAAATCATCCAGTCGGACAAATACGTAAATCATGTACGATAGCAATAGATATTGGTCTGTGCCAAGTATGCATGATTAGCCAACCATTATTAGTCCAGTTATAATCAACAATTTTAAGTAAGCTCAAAGTCACTACGGGGGCTTAACACCAGCGTAGGCCGATAGCTCGGGCATAGGTCCCATACCACCATCCCCGGCTCATGAGACTACCATTTTAGGATGTTTAATGGAAACCCGTAGACTAGTGACCAATCATATTACAGTATATGGCGCCTACCTCCTTACGGTTGTATAGAATAAAATGTCGAACCCATCTAGGGCAAGTACCAAAACAAAACTACATAAGGAGAATATCAAACTAAGCCACATAGGGCAATTAGTAAAACTAAGCCACGTAGGGCCAATATCGAAATCATGCGATAAGAAAACATCCTTAAAACCATTGGACACAACAACCCTAGATGGTAGGCCCACACCATTGATCAATTTAAACCACCACTCAATAACCACTAAGCCGAATGTCCATTACAATCACAACCAGTCGGGTTACATCCCAAGTATGGGTGTACATTTATAGGTGGGGTTTTCCCACTGATGTACCAGTTTAAATTCCATAAGCAATCCACAAATAATCCTTAAGCATGAGGTAATATGCAGGATAAATATTAAGCATGAAATCTAGCAGTTCAATTCCAACAAATACACATGTGATTATAAGATGGAGATATCAATTATCAATTGAAATTAAAATAAAACTATACTTAAGCTAATGGGAAAATGGAAAGCTCAAGGGGAAGAAATCATCACCTCATGTATCGAATCGCCAACTGGCATTGCTAGAAAGCACATGCACCCTCAGAATTGAATCCTACCATGAAGTTGTACGTGAGATTAGATTTCTATAAAGTATTTATGGTCACTGTTAATATGACCTAGGGTTTGGATTACTTATTTTTAGGATTCTGATGTAGGACTTAGGGTTTTATTCTAGAGTTTAGTCCTAGACTTAGATTTTTAGGATTTGAATCCTAGTCGATGTGTAATTAATCTTAATGTTAATTTAGTAATTATAAAGTATTTATTAACATTAGTGTTATATTTTATATTAGCTAACATTTTAATAATGATGGTGCACAAGTCCATACATATACCGATATTATCTATTATTCTTATAATGACTAATAATCTCCTAAATAATGCAAGTAATAATAATACGATAATATAACAAGGATTAACACTAATAATCATATTAATAAGGATTAGTCCCATAAGGAGGACGAAGATGTTTCCTAAGTCATAACTACCCATAATGAACTTATTCTTGATGATAGATACTATGATCCACCATGAATCATGAATTTCTACAATTAGGTCCAAACCTAACACACTATCTACGTTTAGGGTATTGGCTTAGAGTTTAGACCACTTAGGTCTAGGATTTAAGTGCTAATCGATGCATGTTTAACCATAATGCTAATAATATTAATAAATTTCATGGTGACCCTAAACATTGAGGATATATGGCAATAAAAATCATTGTGACAAAAATAACTAGTATGCTCTAATATTTAAGGATGATGAAATGCGACACTAATATTTAACAATTGTAATTTGCTTATAATAACTAGTATTAGTATAGGTAGTTTACTAATGGTCAATCATGCTTAATATTAATAATCCCATTAATGATAATAACAATAACATTAATAATTATAATAAAAAAATTCAATATGGATGGAGAAGGTGGACTCACCTTGGTCGACTCAGTGGCTCAACTCAGCTTCAATCTGAACTGACAACCTGCTTCGTAACTCAACTTAGCTCAACTGAGTTGACCCAACTCACTGATTCAGGAGTCAACTTAGCCCAGTTAACTCAGTGTTTCCATGCACCACCATTCCTCTCTCTTTCACTTCCATCTTCTCTCTTCTTCCTTTCTCTCTTTCCCTTCACTCTTTTTCTTCCTACTATGCTGGAATACCTAGCAGTACCTGAACCGGGCCCAACTTGGATCTGGTTCGGCCCTGACTCGACGGGCAAGTGCAGTGCAACCCCCTACTCGTACGTCCTCTCTCTCTCTCTCTCTCTCTCTCTCTCTGTCTCTCTCTCTCTCTCCTTATCCTTCCTTTTCTTTCCTTTCTTCCCTATTTCCCTGAAAACTCAGTCGTTTCTGGCTTGAACCAAGTCGAGTCACGTCAGCGAGCCATCGACTTAGTGCAGCCTAAAATGACACTCCTCCCTTTCCTCCTCCCTTTCCTCTCGCACTTTGTTTTCTTCCTCCTCTACTCTCCCTGGGCCTTGTCTCATTGCCGGACAAGGCCAAGACTCGGTCCCAACTCAGGCTAAACTTGGCTTGGCTCGGCCCAAACTCGGCTCAGTTCAAGCTGTTGCTAGGTAAAGTAGATGCTCCTGCTCTCTCTTTCTCTCATGTTCCTCTTCCTCTGTCTTTTCTTCCTCTTCTTTTCTTTTTTTTTTTCCTTCCAGTTGAGAACATCCAACAAGGGATGTTCAGGCCTGACTCAAGCTCGGATGAGCTGAGTCCCGCTGGTGTGCAGTAGAATGGTGAGGGAGAAGATGACTGTCATTAATGGCGTCCTCGCCATCAGTACATCTCCTTCAAATCCAACTCGAGTAGGCTGTCAGTGAGGTCCCTAGAGAGCTTGCAAGCGAGCTTCATTGAAGCTTGGAGAGAATTTGAGTGGTGGGTTCTCATGAAGGAGGGAAAATGGTTGGTTCTTTCTCATTCTTTTTCTTTTATAAGAACCTAGCTATGACGGTTGGGATCTCTCAGGACGGACGGCTGGGATTGGAAAGGGGAGAGGGCACGCGGATTGCCATGTTGGCAGTAGTAAGAAGGTTTTCATTTTAGGAAACTTTGTGTTTTGAGGCTCACTTGCTGCGAGGATTGTGCGCACGTACGACATCTCAACGTGTGAGATGAGATAGGTTTTGGTGGGACCCCAGCCCTGGACACGATGGATGGTCTGGATCATCTAGGTGGGTGGTCATGGTGGGCCACGGATGTCCCAAACGAATGCCTATTCGTTGGCTGTTGGAAAACAGAAAGAGTGAGAATTTCTCTCTTTATTTGGGGAAACATGGGTCAACATAGTCTAACTGAGCTTCTCAGCTCAGTACACCGCAGGTGTGCATCAACTGTGCACATGCACCCCATAAAGTGGGGTCCATTGTGATGAATCCACAAATATGCTCAGTTCATTTGTTTTGTCTACAGATTTAAGACCCAACCCAAAAGATGAGGTGGATCCTGAACTCGGGTGGGCCATACTAACTAAATCAAGGCTTTTGTGTGCCTATTTCATCGATCTGACGGTCGAATTGATCCCAATTTGACCATCAATGGTCAAAAGGTTTTAATGATCTTTTGTATGTTCAAGACTTGTTACCATCCACATAATGATATCAATATTAATCTAATTTTATTTCATTATTATTATGTGTGTGTGTGTGGGGGAAAAGGTACTATACGCTCGACCTTATTGGAGCATTCCGTAAGGTTGACCGTTGTCATATTGCTGGCCGTTGGATGCTGCAAATTTGAAATCAATGGCGATGCTCTAAACGAATTTGAAGGAGAGAGACTGGTCATCCCGGTTATGTTGAGGTCGAACATGTACACGGCCATGTAAATAGGGATTTTTTACCCATTCGAATCCCTAGCCGTGCAACCATCTCTCTCTCCCCTTCAATCCCTACCAGTAGCCACACCCTGTGCAGCCCTCTCTCACCCTCAATCCCTACCACCACCCACGTCTGCGTGTAGCCCTCTCTCTCCCTCAATCCCTACCACCAGCCACGTTCGCCTCCACCTCTCTCTCTCTCTCCTCTCCCTCAATCGGTACCACCAGCCGCGACCGCCTCCACCTCTCTCTCCCTCATTCCTTACCACCACGCTATGCAGCCTCAAATTGAACATTACAGGTAAGGCCTTTGTTTTTTAGTTTTTTAGTTTTTTGGTTTTTTTTCTTCTTTTTTTTTAGTTTTTTTTTTTTTTTTGGTTTTTTTTTTTTAAAGATTGAGATGCTTTAAATCCAGGTTCTGGGTCTGGGCATGGATCAGACTCTGGCTCTAGATCTAGGTTCTGGATTTGGGCAGTGATTTGGGACGGTCCATAGCTATTAGACTTGGAATTTACTATTGGTTTATTCTCACCAAGCACATTACCAATGATTTTTATGCATTCATCATTTTTCTTATATTCCATTAGGGTTTTTTTTTTTCTTTTCACGACAAGTGTTTGGCATTATGTTCTTGATAATCTCTTGTTGATAATTTAAATGGTTGTGATTTACAGGATTTGTAATCTCTGTTAACATTTCTAATTCTTCATTGTATTAATGATGCTGATTATTAGATTTCTTTGATTTAATTCTTTCTTGTCGATGATTCCATATTAGCTTAGAGGGATAGTGTTTATTACCATGTCGTTGATGTCAGCACCATTATAAATGTAAGACCCGTATCCTAGTCCGTACTGTTCCGTCAACTCCCGCGATCCTTTCGGTCGAATTCCGGTGACCCATGACTAGTTATCGGCGTTTGGGCGCGATCACGAGTCGTGTCTCATATATTAGAGTCGGCTCGACCTGAGACTTGTACTAGTCCGATCGCGGTGTCGCTGCGGTTCCGATGCAGCGTCTCGCGAGCCAAGGCGGTTCCCAGGCCAGGATATGTGGGCCCGCGTTCAGTTTGTAGAAAATGCCGCGCGTTGCAAGTATCGAGAGAATCTCTATGAAATGTAACATCAATCAATCCCATCCATCAGTCAATGTCAAGTACACCTCCCATCACAACCCATACCCTTCTCTCACCCAAGTCAACACAACCCATACCTAGTCAAGTACATACATCACTCTCACCCATCACACCCATCTCTCTCCATACATCACTCTACCTCTCATCTCCCTCTCCCTCATTCTCTCCAATCAACCATCCATGGCTTCCATGGGAGAGAAACTAATGTGGCCCACCTTCCTACCTTCCATTTTCACCGTCCAAGTCCGATCTTAACCGTTGAAGTCCATCCATTCAAGCTCTAGATCGCATTGGCGGAAGGAGGAAGAAGAGATCTTGAGGTGGGTGCTTCTTTCTTTCTTTCTCTCCCCCTTTTTCTTTTATTTTATGAGTGATTTTATTTATTTTATTTGTGATTTGAGGGCCCACATATGGTGGGACCCATTTTGATGTTTACATTGTTTAGGGAGGGCCCATAGTGGCGGGGTCCCTCCCCTTCTTCTTCTTCTTCTTCTCTCTCTCTCTCTCTCTCTCTCTCTCTCTTATTTTCCTTGTGTGATGGTCCATTATGATGGACGGTGTTGATTTACATGGCCAAGGTTTGGATGGTGCTGGACGTGAGATGTGGACCCACCTAGACTTTGTGTATTTCATCCAAACCATCCAGACGGCCTACCTGATTGTCTGTTTAGACAGCTCTGTCACATGCCCAATGCACCGTGGGATCCACATTGATGTACATGTTGTGTCCCCACCGCCGTCCAACAGGTGGGATGGTGGGACACACCTTGATGTATGTTCTTTGGCTACACCGTCCATCTTCATTACAGGACGGTGCTGTGGACTCCACCATGACAGATGTGCTTTGTCCAAGGTCGTCCAGCCCCTGGACGAGGACGTGGGGCCAGCTTGATGTAATTGTTGCAGGAGTACGGTCCAGGGACGGTGGACCCTGATGATGAATATGTTCATCCAACCGTCCGTGTGGGGCTTGCGCTGATGGACCGTCCAGATCGTGGACCCCATCATGATGTATGTATTTTATACTAGCCGTCCACCATCCATATAGTGTTGGACGTGGACCCCAGCTTGATGTGCGTGTCATCCACACCGTCCATTGTTGGACGGTGCTGTGAGGGATACCATGATGCATGTATTTTATTCACACGTGTGGAACCAACGTGTGATGTAAGTGTTTTGTCTCAGCCATTAATCATCTGGATGGTGAGACCCGTCTGAGATGTGGATTTTATCCACACCGTGCATCTACTCTGCTGCAGCAGCAGCAGTTGCTGCTGACGTCAACAGTATGTGGGACCCACCTCTCTGGTGTGAGATCCACACCGTCCACTACTAAGGGGACCACTGTGATGTATGGTTCGATCCACACCATCCCTAGTTGGTACGGTGGATCTCCTCCATAATGTATGCTTATATCCACACCAACCGTCTATTTCTCGGGGATGTGGGGGCCACCTCACACGTGTGACTCGTGTGAGGATGGGCCCACCCACATGTGTGTATTTCTATCCAGCACCGTCCACCTGGACGGTGCATGTGAATGGTGTACGTTATAATATATCTCATATATTATATACATCTGACATCTGGAAAGTAATGTTTTATATATATATATATATATATATATATATATATATATATATATATATATATATATATATTATAATATTGTATATTATATATCTCATATATATTGGTGTGTTGTGGGCCCGTGTGGGACCCACCTACTGGACGGTTGGGATCCCCACACCACCTATTGTGCATTGACGTCACCACGTTCCTTGGGACCCACCTTAATAGTACGTGTTTCATCTGCACCGTCCATTTGGACGGTGCTAGACAATGTTTGGATGGGATTGATTCAAATAGACAATATTTGGATGGTGCTGATTTACATGAACAATATTTGGACAGTGCTGATCATCATTAGTGGGCCATGTGGCCCATGGAATGATGTGTACAGTGATACACATGTTGTCCCTGCAACTATTGAAATGATTTTAGATGTAATCCAAGCTCTCATCTGTGAGGCCCACTTTATTATATTTTTTGGCCCATTTGTCAGGCCCATGTTGGTGTGTTTTTGGCTCATCCATGAGGCCCATCATGATGTATCTTTAGCCCATGAGCGGGGTCCATCTGTTGCGTATTTAGGGCTCATTGATGCGGCCCACTTGATGCATTTGAGGTCCATGGGTCATGGCCCTTGGTGATGTATATTAGGCTTGTATTTGCGTCCCGCCATGATGTATGCATTGTATATCTATGCCGTCCATTCGTGCGGCCCTTCGTGTTGTAAGCATTGTATATCCATGCCGTCCATTTGTATATCCCGCAGTGATGTATTCCCAGTCCATATGGTTAAGGCCCAGTGCAATGTATGTATGACCCATTACGTTGTATACGAATCCCTTGTAAGGGCCACTCCTTAAAAGTAATGTTGGTTAAATGTCCACATTGATGGGTAATGATAGTTGGATGTCCATATTGTGACCTTCTATTAGGCCTAGTTAAGCCCATTCTCGTCATTCTCTAGTGGGTTACCCTAAACGATTGAGCCCCATTGATATTACTTAGTTCATTATCGAGGCTGATTATTGATCAATGGCCGATTGGCGATTATCGATCGAGGCTAATTATCGATCGAGGCCGATTACCTATTTTGATTTGTCGTGGCCAATTGTCGATTATCGATCAAGACTGATTACCGATTCTGATTTGTCGTGACCGATTGCCGATTATCGATCGAGGCTGATTACCGATTCTGATTTGTCGTGGTCGATTGTCGATTATCGATCGAGGCTGATTATCGATCAGGGCCGATTATCGATTCTGATTTGTCGTGGCCGATTGCCGATTATCGATCGAGGCCGATTACCGATTCTGATTTGTCGTGGCCGATTGTCGATTATCGATCGAGGCCGATTATCGATTCTGATTTATAATGGCCGATTGTCGATTATCGATTGAGGCTGATTACCGATTCTGATTTGTCGTGGCCAATTATCGATTACCGATTCTGATGGCCGATTGCCAATTATCGATCGAGGCTGATTATCGATCAATGGTCGATTGCCGATTATCGATTGAGGCTGATTATTGATTAGGGCCGATTACCTATTTTTGATTTGTCATGGCCGATTGCCGATTATCGATCAAGGCTGATTATCGATCAATGGCCGATTGCCGATTATCGATTGAGGCTGATTATTGATCAGGGCCGATTACCTATTTTTGATTTGTCGTGGCCAATTGCCGATTATCGATCGAGGCCGATTACCGATTCTGATTTGTCATGGCCGATTGCCGATTATCGATCGAGGGCGATTACCGATTCTGATTTGTCGTGGCCAATTGCTGATTATCGATCGAGGCCGATTACCGATTCTGATGGCTGATTGCCGATTATCGATCGAGGCTGACTGTCGATCAATGGTCGATTGCTGATTATCGATCGAGGCTGATTATCGATCAGGGCCGATTACCTATTTTGATTTGTCGTGGCCGATTGCCAATTATCGATTGAAGCCGATTACCGATTTTGAATTGTAATAGCGGATTGCCGATTCTGATTGTCGAGGCCCAATATGATGAACATGCGACCCGCATTTGAGGCCCAACGTAATGTGTATTCAGCCCGTGTCTAAGGCCCAATGTGATGTATATTGAGGCCTAGGTGATGAGGCCTATTGTGATTAATTTGAGGGTCGGGCAAAGGAGCCCATTGTGATGTATGATAGGCCCATGAGCAGGGCCCACCTGTTGTGTACATGTAACCCTTGAGTAAGGCCTATTGTGTTATATATTAGGCTCTTGTGTGAGGCCGTGGGCCCATTATATGTTCGGATCTGTGAGGGTCACTCCTTGGGGCAATGTGGTTAGATGTCCACATTGTCGAGGCCGATTGTTGATGCTGGTTATTGATACCGATTATGAGTATGTGACTGCATAGCATCATGATTCATGCCCATACGCATCATTTGCATGTCTGTTATGAGATGTGATTGACCATTGCATATTTCATAATACTGGTTGTTATGAGACTCCCTGATAGGCGGATATTGTCTCACATGAGCGCACGGTTTGCGCAGGATTGATGCATGACTGGATTGTATGACTCATGCATCTTGCATTATGTGCCGTGATTACTGTATACCCTAGCGACATCAGGGTTGTAGCCTCCACAGGCATATCGTGGATGGCTAGATGGGACACCGGAAATCTGTTCTACATGGGGTGCTATAGATATCCCTGGGTGAAAGTTCCTAAACCCTCTTGGTTTCAGAGGTTGCTCCAACGTTACACCGAGTGGGTAGATGAGCGCCGAGTGCCGATTACCAGATGGCTGCACTCTCCACTGTGTCGTGGTAGGTTGGAAGGGGGTGCGGCCTTACCTGCCCGAGAGGAGGGGGCAATGCTAGGCTGAGTCTGACCAGCTCGAGGAATGGGTCTGTTATTGACAAGTCGGGCCCGATATTGGCAGGCGGATAGTGAGGTCTCTTCCACTCACCTTGTTGCGCGTGATGGGGCGACGATCTGGTATGGAGTGTAATAGACCCCGGTGATTTCTTAGAGAGGAACCATACTGATATGTGGACTTATTGAGTAGGAGTTACATGCTCATTCATTCATTCATTCATTCACTATCCACTCGGGCTGGTGATGCGCAACTAATTGTTGTGTACCTTCGTTATGGCAAGGATTTCGATTGGACGTGCGACTAACCTGAGATTAGGAGTTACCGCGATGAGTCTGACTATCCAAATTTAGGTATGGGACTGGTTTGGATAGAAGTCCCTTGTGGTGGACCCCATAGCCTGCGATACTACGTACTATCATCCCGACTTCACACTCCAACATGGTTATTTCATTCGCATCGCATATTATATTACATCCGCAGGCATATGACATCTTGGGTTGCTATTTCTACACTTATATAGCCTTAATAGATTTAGCAGGACTTGTATATTGCATTGCATCCTCGGCATTTGATATTTGGCTCTTTATGACTCCTTATCGCATAACTATTCTATATCGCGTATTCTGATATTGATTGACTCATAGACTTGTCCATACTTTCGCTTACTCTGTTATCATGTGAGTTATATCTTGTCAGTATTTCTGCTTACTCTGATAATTCCTTCTCTTATCAGTGTTTCTGCTTATTTAGACATTGTATGGTTTATGAATTACTAGTTTTTCGATATTGTATGATTATGACATTGTATTGAATACTTGACACTTACCTTGTGCACACACTTACACCACCCTCTAAGCTTTCTATAAGCTTATGCACGATAGATGCGTGCAGGTGATGTTAGGCTGCAGCAGTGTTGAGCTTGGAGCGTGCGGTGGTCTTCTAGAACTTGATTCTCTATTTATATATTTCCCTTTCAGTATTGTATTCAAATGATTATATTAGTGGATATGTGATGACGATGTTGCCGTTGTGAATTGGGTAATCTTTGGTTATGCTTATTACTAGTTAAATGTACATTTCAAAAATAAAAATAAAAAATCCTCCTTGTAGGATCCCAGGATCGGAATCTGACATATGAATGCTAGGAGCCAAGAATGGGGTACTACGGAGGCTTTCAGCGCCGGATTCGGCAATCGGGATTCCTATGAATCCGATTTTCGGATTTGGGGCGTGACAATAAAGACAAATAAAAAAAGATAAAGATAAAATCATGGTTTTATGTCACAGAGATGGCAACAACCTGCTTAGTAGGTTCTAAGGATGCTGATTATCACCAACTTTTCTTTAATTTTTATTTATTTTTGTTTATTTATTATTATTATTTTTTCAGATTTCTTTTTGATGGCCTTGTTTTCTAGTTACTGAAAAAAAGTATTCATACTTAAAATTATGAAGACCACACGTCTGCTTTCATCTATCGCTTGTGGGTGATTGTACAAAAAAAATGCGGATAAGAGAATCATTACCTGTCTGATTTTCTCTACTGAGTGTAGACTATTTGGTTGAATCTTTTCATCAGGCTTACAAGATTGACATACCAGATAATACACCCATGGGCTGTGCAAGCCCAGTCAAGTAGTCGACCCTTAGGCATAAGGGCAAGCTCCAAATTGAAAATGAGTCAATACGTCTCTTGTTTGTCAAGGATGGGCAATTTTTTTCTTCAAAAGGGATTCTTCAAATTGAGCATAGATGTTCCTCATCGCTTGTGAGTTCATCAGCTAGCTAGGCTTCATAAATAACTTTTGGGAAGGAATGATCACTTTACTAGCTGTTTGTAGCTTTATCCATGTATTCAGTTAGAAAGCCAATGTATGTAAAACAGATCTACAGTCTAACTGTTATGCTTATTACAAGTAATCAAACAGGTTTTATGTGTGATATTTATGTTAAGGAATTGATCAGTAATTGTATTTATTGTTTGACTGCCGATATCTGTGTTTAACCTTTTACTCATACTATGAAATTTGCTGAGCTTAGTTCAGTGTTGATTCAATTTAGTGCACTGATTCTCTAAGGCTGTGTTTGGAACTTCGGATATGTAAGTGATTTGAATTGTAAACACAATCAATAAACAATAGAATTGTAACTAAATTTCTTAGTTTAGTTCACTATCAATTTAGTTTAGAACACTGATTCTATTGAGACTGCGTTTAGATACACAACTGATAAACGCTCATCCAATCAATAAACGACCTTTTTCTAAGTAATTGGCTTAGTTCAGATTTCTATCAATTCAATTAAGCACACTAATTTCATAAGGATGCATTTGGAACTTCCTTTATGAAACTAAGTGGAATTGCAAACGCTCACCCAATTGAATTAGTTTGGTTGTTTCCACTTCACTAAGTAATTAATGCAATTGAATTAGTAGGCACTGCCAGATGCAACCTACTTTTGTAGAGCACTTCATTTACAAGTTGAGATTTCTTTTTTACAGCAGCAAATTCATGAGTTCACTTTATTAAATTGGAGAAAATGGTCAATTGTATTTTTTTTTTTTACACACGCACTCACAGCCCCACACGCCCATGCACTCATACCACACAGTGAAATTTCACCATAATGGGTGCTTGAACCCATGACAACAACCTTCTTAACAAGTTTTAAGGATGCTAATTATCACCAAGTTTTCTTTAACTTTTTTTTTGTTTTTTTTATTTTTTTTCCAGATTTCTTTTTGATGGCCTTGTTTTTCTAGTTACTGAAAAAAAGTATTCATACTTAAAATTATGACCAAAAATTTGCTTGTAGTGTATCCAGTATCAATAGGAAATTTATTCCACTGGTTTCTTGTTTTCTTGCATTTTTTTTTCTATCATTGGGTACAGTTAGAAAAGTAGAATTAAAAGAGTGGGGAAACAAAGGAAATTTGTTTTGCTATATGAACCTGGTGATGGTCCTGTGGAATGTTCTTGCCAAATTAAGATTCAAGCTCACAACATGACCCATTGATGAAATTTCGAGATTGTTTCCAATTGATTACCCCATAGTTTTTGCTCGGATCAGCCCATATATTGAAGTAGCCATTCTTTTAGCTCAGCAGCCTTTAATGGTTGTGATGATGAAGGCAAGGGTTACATCACAAAGCAACAGGTAACATCTGCTCTGTTGTTTTCCCGTAACAAGCTTTTTCCTTTTTTTGCCCCCTTGTCTCTGATCCTATTGTGTGCACAGTTAGGAGATGTCATCCATTCTGCAATGCCGAGCATGAATGACGATAATGGAAGTATGCGCAGAAGCAACTGCTCCTATATTCCTCCATCCCTGATTGGGTTATGAAACAATTGTTCATGGATGCAGGTATCTGAGCTATTCAACTTGTTTGACAGTGACAATGACGGTGCTATTAGCTCCGACGATTTCATGGCCTACCTAAGAAGGAACCTAATGCTTGTTGCACTCTTTGCTTCTAATTCGATGCATTGTGGCTTGATACAAGGTGGAAAGCTAGTGATTGCATGATGACTACATGGACATATTAAAGTCCCTGTGAAATGCTAGATGATTGGCTTCTAATTCAACGTTGTGTGACTTATAATAGGTGGGAAACTAGATGTTGTATGATGAACATATGGGAATATGATTAAATGAAATGATTGATGTTTGACTTATCTTGAAATGAAAGTCCTGTAACAAGGCTATTGCTTTTGATAATTTTTATTTTATTTACATAACCCCTAAAAAAAAAAAAAAGCTGATTGGAAATTCACAAAAATGATGATTGCTTAGGTGTTGTTCTTTTCATGTATTACAACAAATTGGCTAAAAAAGGAAGGGAAATACATCATATACAAATGTTTTCTTTACATTACAGCACACTTGTCTTTAGTTTTGGATTCCGGCTTCGATGAAGAGCTATTGCTGCTCCTTGGCCCCTGCAAGAAACAAACATCTCTTGTAAAAACAACACATTGGTGGTTATATTGCAGTGAAGTTACATTCAATATGGGTGAGAGAAAGGATTCTTGAAGAATAATTCTACAACAGACCTGAGATGGCTCTAAGCAAGGAAGCAAAAAGAATAATACACAGCCTATAGCCCAAAGCAAAGCATGCATGTTACAAGTCATGGTCATGCTAACATAACAAAGAATTTCTTGCATAGCAGCTCTATATTGCAGCAGTAAGCATAGCAAAGATAGAAATGTTCATTCCAGGCTTCTTTCTTTCTTTCTTTCTTTTCATTTTTTAAAAAAATAAATATAAATACTTCACATAATAAAGGATGCATGTATGAATTCATGTCTCCTTTAAATGGAATAAGCATTTAACCTGTCCCAGGATCGAAAACCAAACTCCATGGTTGTAGATTATATGGCCGAAGATCTATTATTGCAGATGAAACAAACAAGTAACGGTACATCTTTTAACATGGAAGATTAAAAAAAAATAATTCATGAAAGGAAAAATAAAAGCAAAAAAGAAAAAGAAAAAAAGAGAGAATGCACAAGAAATCTTAGTGGCTCCTCAACAACGATTAGAAAACTTGACAGGCATATCTACAAACCACTCAAGGAATAGGCATATCCAACCACCACTTGCAACCTTGCCTTAAGAAACACCTTCTGGAAAACTGCTTATTTATAAAATGTTCTATCACAGTGGCCCACTATGTTCAACTTGTCCCGTTTTGGGATTTGATTTCCGATCACATGGATCCCATTTTGGCTAAAGTAAAATATCATTTTTCTAGAAATATGTATAATTTAGAAATTTAAAATGGTGGCCCCCAACATATCATGTACGTGGGGCCCACCAACGACGCCTAAAGGTACCCCAAAAATATGAAATCAAAAATACAATTTCTGAAACAAATTGTTTTAACTTGCACTACCAGAAAAAAGTGGTAACAGCTACGAATAAAATCCGTAGCTGATATGGCTATAATCCATAGTAAATCCATAGCAATTGGTAACGTATCCATAGGTCTTAAAGATATGGCTATGAATAAATCTTACGGATCAATAGGCTGAGGTTGATGACAGTCGCGGTTTCTAGATAAAAAGCTACGGTTAGTAGCCGTAGCTATATCCTATATTTTTTTTAAAGAAAAGATATTATAATAATGGTATTTCTTACCATTGTAGTACATGCCCTAATAGAAATTATAATAATGTCTCTCGTATACCAACAATAACCAATTTCTCCAAGGGATGAATGATATAGTTTTAGAAAAAGACACTAAGTTACCTGAAACCAAGGCTTTGACGTAGTTTCTTAAGTTCATTTTCTGCTTTTTCCTGCATAATTACATGAAATGGCCATAAGTACTTGGATGAAGACCATCCATCCACCAAACTTGAAAACTCACAGATCTGCCTTGTAAGTCTAACACACCATTCCTACCTGAATTACAACATTAGTTTAAACATTTTGTGTTTCTGATTTACTGTTTACATCAGTTGGATAGGGCGAATAGCCTCTAGCACAATTAATGAATGTGTCAGCTGCTGCAGAGCAGGGCCAAGCTGCTACTGTGGCAGGAGCAACTGCATCCCAAGACCAGAACTCACAGAATGTGACAACTCAGATGGTTGTGCAGTCCCAGCCCCTACCCATCTCCCAACCCCAGCCCCAGCCCTAGAATGTGATAGCAATGAATTTAATTATTGTGAAGAATTCCATTACAGCATTATATAGTGCATTCTGCATATGTAACATTTGGGCTGGACTAGCCTATCAGGGGCTTCCAGGCCTGACGGGCCACGGACCAGGCTTTGGCCTGGTTTTTATGCATGTTGGTTGGACACTGACCAGAATTTCAGGTCTGGTTAATGAATGGTCCATGGCCAAGCACAGGTTTAGAGAGGACCACCTGGCATGAGATACCATGTAACATCACAAAACAGAAATTAGAGAGGACCACCTGGAATGAGTTACCTGATTGTTTGGAGCTCCGCCAACTGTTGGTGTGACCTGCTTAACAGTATACTGACCATTGACAGTTGAAAATAAAGAAGACTGTTGTTTTTACTGCTCTTGATAAAAGATGGAAGTAAGAACCCCTTGCATAGATGTTGTCATTCAAAACATAAGACTAGTGGAAACATGAGAGAGAGAGAGAGAGAGAGAGAGAGAGAGAGAGAGAGAGAGAGAGAGAGAGAGAGAGAGAGAGAGAGAGAGAGAGAGAGAGAGAGAGAGAGAGAGAGAGAGAGAGAGATGCCACTAACATTAAGAAATTTCCACATACGAAAATTTGATTTCAAAACTGACAGTAATTTGGAAAGCCATAGATTTGTACAATGGTGTTGGGCCAGCGGTCTGATCCCAATCGGGTGTGAACAGAGTCCTGATATGCTATACAGTACAAGTGGAGGTCATGGTTCGGTATATAGACCACTGATCTCATGGGCCCCACCAAAGATCAAGGACGCCCCAAAATTCTTCATGATTGGATGATCATAAGCGTCCAATCTTATCTCTAGGCTTATTTTTCCTTCCAATGTGAACTGGATTGTTTTCACATTTACCTATTTGTAGGCTACTGATGAAGGGTTAGAATCTTCTGATCTTAGAGTATTTGCGCCTAGGCCCCAATGTATGGTGTGGTGCCCATAAGATCAACATTTTTTTTTTTCATTGTACCATAGGTCCCACATGTACGAAATCCTATACTGCAGAAAAATAATACATATACTGATGCTCAATGCTCTATAACCATTTTAAGTGAATTTTTTGTCTCCAATGCAGTATCCATTGTAATCAGACCTAAATCTGTGATTTTTGTTTTGTTTGTTTCATCAGGCAATTAAAAAGGATTCATCATTCGCTAGAAAGGTGAAGAGAATCATCATACTTGGTGGGGCTTTCTTGACCTCTGGGAATATGAACCCTGCTACTGAATCAAATGTAAGTTTCTGTTTGCCACCTATCCTTCTTGGAGTATCAATGAAAGTAATGCCCCTACAAACTTTTATTAGAAGGCCTTGGTGAAACACCTACACTGCATATCTGATCAAGAAACACACACACACACACACATCATTTTGAAATTTCAATATGTAGTTGTCCATGACAAAGCTATAATGATAAAAATTGAGATATTGACTTCTATTTGATATTTGATTTTCAAAAAGCTTTCCTTAAATTAACACACTACATTTGAAATAAAGTTGTCTTTGACAAAGCTGCAATTATAAAAATTGGGATAGTGATTTTTATTGATATTTAATTTTTATAAAAGTTCATTCTATGATACCCGGGGGGGGGGGGGGGTGGGGGGGGGGGGGGGGGGGGGGGGGGGGGGGGGGGGGGGGGGGGGGGGGGGGTCCTCCAACTTGAATTAATCACATAATGGTATGGTCCACATGAATTTGACATTAGTTGCCTATCTTGTTTCGATATATAGAGCCGATTAGACACAATGAAAGAAGAAAAAAGGCCAAAGGATGGGGTCACTAGGACTCCATGATCTAATGAGGTTACCCTGAATGATGCTGACATCACAGTGGGTCATCTCACTACTGGTGGTATAAAAAATTCATAGGGTCAACTGTTCTTAATTTTCAAAAAGTAATGTTATTTTATGACATTGTAAGCTAGAAATTAGCTTAGGATGTTGGAGTCCTTTGATTTTTTGAGTCTAGGAAGGATTTCTAGATTTCAAAGTTTTTAGGCTAAAAGTGCATTTGGTGGTAGCTTCTTTTGTTCAAAGTAGAAGCCATTCTACACTTTAGAATACCTTCTACTTTGTAAGAGAAGCTGCTAGAAGTAGCTTCTGGTGGTGTTATCAAATTCCCTATAAAAGCAGCTTCTAAGTGTTGTAGTTCCCTTACAGTTCAGAAAGTCAAGGGACTGACATATGTATATTGACTTCTTTTTTTTTTTGTTACTATTTCTTTTTTGAGCATGAAACCAAAGCTCTTCTGTAACCAAGTTGATTTTTGTTTTTTTACTCTTTCTTTTTTGAATATGGAACCAAAGCTCTTCTGTAACCAAGTTGACTCTGTTTCACTTGAGAGCAAAACAAGTTACCCTCTGTTCTTTTTCTGCAACTGAACCTCAACCATAAGTATATATGACTGAATACTGATCTATGGTCGGTTTTGGCTCCCTATTTGGGCTTCTAGATCTTACTTACACCATTCATTTCTATCAGTTCCCCAACTGCTTGATCAGAAAGAGCAGAAAGCTATGGGCCATGGCTAAATGGATACGATGTAGAGTGCACTAGTCATATCTGTGGCCCCAAGAACTTTTGAATTAAAAAATAATGCATTTGATAAATTCAATAAACATACAGTTTATCATGAAAATTTTGGATGATGAGTCATCATCTGAGCACTAAAACACAAAAGCTACCCCCAAACATACACTGCCCCACCTGCAAACCCATTTATTTTTGTTTTTGTTTCTAAAAGAACAACAAAAACAAAAACAAATACAGATACAAAAAAAAAAAAAAAAACTCATGACGATGATGTGTTATTCGGATGCAAGTGCTCATGATGTTAACGCTCAATCTGAGGCTGCACAGCGTGGTGGTAGAGAATGAGGGAGAGAGAGGTGGAGGCGGTTGCGGCTGGTGGTATCGATTGAGGGAGAGGAGAGAGAGAGGTGGAGGCGAACGTGGCTGGTGGTAGGGATTGAGGGAGAGAGACGGCTGCACACAGACGTGGCTGGTGGTAGGGATTGAGGGAGAGAGATGGCTGCACACAGACATGGCTGGTGGTAGGGATTGAGGGAGAGAGAGGGCTGCACAGGGTGTGGCTACTGTTAGCGATCGAAGGGGAGAGAGAGAGATGGTTATACGGCTAGCGATTCGAATGGGTAAAAAATCTCTATTCACGTGGCCGTGTACATGTTCGGCGTCAACATAACCGGGACGACCGGTCTCTCTCCTTCAAATCTTGTCTAGAGCATCGCCGTTGATTTCAAATTTGCACCATCCGACGACCAACAATATGACAACGCGCTCGACCTTACAGAATGCACCGGTAAGGTCGAGAGTATAGTACCTTTTCCTATTGTTGTGTGGTGGTTCCACTCCATTGGGACCATTCATTTCATGCTCCTAAGTTATTAAATATTTAACTACTATTATTATTTATGTATGTACATTGTTATTATTATTATTATTTTTATCTCGATAGGCCTATTCCTAGACAAAGCCGCCCTTGCAGTAGATCAAAATCTAAGAGTCGTGTGTCCATTTCTCAAAGTATTTTGACTATCAAGTGGGCCATATGACTTGGTTCGTGAGTTCCATTGACAATTACTAATAATTAATGGTCGGATCATTTTTCGATCTGATCACTGATGTTTTTAAATGTTCCTAAGATAATGTGGGTAGGTCCTAATGGCTGCTTTTGCACTTGGTGGCTAGGTCATCTAATTAAGTACTAAATCATCTCATTGTGGACTCGATGAATGGTGGATCTTTAGACTTTGGTCTTGCACTTGAAGATGAACTATTACATGTGTCTATCAAAGCGAATAAGATCCTAAAATGGATATCGCTAAAGTTGTGATTGGTTGTATTGAAAATCAATCAGATGAATGACTTATTACACAAATGGAGTTTGTACTAGACGATTGAAATGGACAGATTAAGAGTCGATGCATGGTAATGTGTAAGGGAATGTACGTATAAATTAAATTAGATCTCCATTGTGAGAACCGTATCCTAACTTGTACCATTCCGTAGGCTTCCACAGTCCTCCCGGTTGAATTCCGACAACCCACAACGCGTAGATAGCAGTTGCCTGCAATCTGAGTTGTATCCCGCATTACAGAGTCAGCTCGACCCGAGACTTGTATCCTAGCAACCACACCATTACCGCGTATTACGCACCAAGCGATACCGAGGCCAGGAAATGTGGGTCGGCGTTCAGTTCAAGGAAAAATGCCGCATAGTTGTAAAACCCAAGAGACTGTCCCATCAATCACATCAAATGTCAAGTACTCAATCCCATCACGTCAAGTACAACACCCATCCCCAACCAACCCCTAAAGTTGTGTCAGGTAGACCAGAATCTCCTTCAATGCATTCCCCATAAGGTAACGCAGGCCCATAATGATATGTTGATGGCGATTCCTACGATCTTAGAGGTCCACTCTGCAGTCCAATCCATCCCGACTGATAGTGCAGTAGGGTCGGACAGTTTCTTAACTAGTTTGTTTCAGTCTTACTGAGAAGTGGTTAGTCAAGATATACATAGGGCCGTCTCTTTCTTCTTCCAAGGAGGAAAGCTCCCTAGGTCAGTAACATCTTCGATCATATGTTTAATCCTGAAATTAGCTTCTCCTAAGTAGTTCTTTGATTTTCAACTAATTAGCGTGTGTAACTGTTTGTATAAAATCTTCGCCAAGGTTGTTGCTTCAAGGCTGAGTCAGATTCTTCTGTTGATTATTTCGCTAGAACAGGGGCCATTTGTGCAGGGCTGATCGATCGCTGAGAATATTGCTTTAGTGCAAGAATTGTTTAGGGAATTGAATAGGTCAGTTCGCGGGGTAAACATTGTCTTAAAATTAAATATGGATAAAGCCTATGGCAGGGTGAGCTGGGAATTCCTCATCTAGGTTTTATATCTCTTTGGGTTTAGTTGGGCTTGGATTGAGATGGTCAAAGAATGTTGGGCGAACAGTTGGTTCTCAGTTCTCATTAATGGAGAAATGGTCGATTTTTTTAAGTCTTCAAGGGGCTAGAGGTGGGGGGACCCAATCTCTCCAAGCTTGTTCATTATTGTAGCCAACATTCTTAGCAGGGGTGTTAAAAACATGTTATCTCTTCAGATTAGTTGGCCATTTGCACTTAGTAGAGGGTGCCCCCTGATACTTCATTTGCTTTATGCGGACGATACATTAATTTTCACAAACGGGAACAAATCCTCTTTCCAAGAGTTCAAGAAATTCATGGACTCCTATTAAGCTTCCTCGGGCCAAAGAATAAATTAGTGGAAATGTTCCTTTTATTGCCCCAAAATGATGTCGGCCACTTGGCTTAGAATAATCGAAGGAATTCTCAGTTTTGGCAAATCATCTTCTGTTTTAATTTATTTGGGGGTTCCTATACTGGAAGGGCATCTTAATGCTAGTGCATTTAAGCATTTGGTGGACAAAGTAGTGGGGCGAATTAATGGGTGGAAGGCCTGCATTTTATCCCAGACAGGGTGAGTGGTCCTGATAAAGAACCTCCTATTTAGTATTTAGTTGCATTCTATGGCAATGATCCATATTCATGCTCAGGTGTTAAACTCTATTGAGAGGCACATGGCGAATTTCTTTTAGGGCTGGTTAGAGGGGAAATGGAAGTGTCACTGGAAGGCTTGGAATTTGATGACTACGCCAAAGGATGAGAGGGGTATTAGATTTAGAAAGCTCGATGACATAATGAGGGCTTTTCTCCTTAAAATGGCTTGGACAATTAAATTTGGGAAGGAGGAGAATGTCTGGAAATCATTTATGACGGCGAAGTATCATCTCCACGAGTTTTCTGTTGGGTTGGAGATGTTAAGCCGACGTTCTTCTCCCATGTGGAAGCGAATTAGGGAGCTTATTCCTACGGTTGAATCCCATGTCCAATGACAAATCGATGTAGGTAAATACAACTTTTGGAGGGTGAATTGGATTGGTCTGGGCCCTCTCCATCAACTAGCTAAAACAGAAGTGCCGGTCGGGCTGTAGGACGTCCAAGTATGTCAAGTGAGTGGTCCGTTTAGGCCTCTTCACCCCTCAGCTGCGCTCCTCATCCTTCCCCAGAGTGTTATTGATCATGTGTTTCAGGCCGGTTACTGTACCTCAGAGGAAGTGGATGTTCCTTTTTGGCCGTTAACGTCGTCAGGGGCATTTACCGTTAAATCAGCTTGGTCGTTGTCCAGGACCCTTAACCCAAGTCGGAGCTGGTCACGATGGGTATGACATATGAAGCTTTCTCCCAAAATTTCCCTCCTCCTCTAGAAAGCGATTCAAGATGTAGTCCTGGTGGATAGTGTCGTGCAATCACAAGGTGTTTAGCTTGCATCTAGGTGTGTTTGTTACAATAGTCACGTCTCTCAAAACTTTTCCATCGAAACTCCTCTCCACCTGTTCGTTAATAGCACTTTGACACAGACAGTTTGGTCGGTTATTGGCAGTTGGCTAGGGATTAGCATCATGCCA
Source organism: Magnolia kwangsiensis (assembly GCA_037074715.1). NCBI lineage: Eukaryota > Viridiplantae > Streptophyta > Magnoliopsida > Magnoliales > Magnoliaceae > Magnolia > Magnolia kwangsiensis. The sequence continues at coordinate 28,439,834 of CM073579.1, forward strand.
ACAATCTCGATTGAAGCCAGGCTTTTCCAATGGTGGGCAGTTGTCGCTTCCATGCAACATAAATCGGTAAATCTAATGTTGATTCCTTGCATTATTATTTGGAACTATGAAAAGTTTGTGTAAGACCCGTATCCTAGTTCGTACTGTTCCGTCAACTCCCGTGATCATTCCCGTCGAATTTTGGTAACCTGCGATAATAACCGACATTTGCGCATGACCCTAAGTCGTGCCCTGTAGATTTGAGTCGGCTTAACCCAAGACTTGTATCCTAGCGACCGCGCCGTCGCCGCGGTTCCGATGCCGCGACTTGCGCGCCGAGGCGATACCCTAGTCAAGAGATGTGGGTCAGCGTTCAGTTCGAGGAAAACGCCGCATGTCGCTAAAACCAAGAGAATCTCTACCTAATGTCCCATCCATCAATCCCATCAATCCCATCAATCAAGGTACACATCACACTCCATCATTCACCCATCCCCAAGTACAACTACCCTTCCCCTAAAGTCAACACTCTCTTACACAAGTACACATCACCTATCACACCTATCTCTCTCTCTCTCTCTCTCTCTCTCTCTCTTACAACCCTCTCTCTCATATCTCTCCCTCACTCTCCAAGCACTCCAACGTCTTAACCTCTCCATGAGAGAAGCCATGTGAGGCCCACTTCCCACCTTCCTACCTCCCATCCTCACCCTCCTAAGGCAATCTCGTCCATTGGATCACATCCTTTGGAGCTCGGGAGATGGCAAGAAGATTTACAAAGGTGGGTGCTTCTCTCTCTCTCCCTCTCTTCTTCATTTTTATGTGATATGTGACTGTGTCCCACTTGAATGGACCCCACCTTGAAATATTTATTTTGTTCAAGATTTCTTCAAGTGGGGCCCACCTTATATGTTGTACCCACATCATCCATCAGTGGTGGTCTACCTAATCAGGGCCCACCACAATGTAATTTCTTCAAGGGCCAAACCGTCCAGCGTCTGAGACGCTGGACGTCCCTGTAAAAAAAAAGAAGAAGAAGAAGAAATGGAGATTTTGGGGTGAGCCACCTGCATAGGCCCCACCTTGATGTATGAGTACAATCCAAGCCCTCCACCTCATTTCCTGGGTCATTTTAGGTGTTGAGCCAAAGAATGAGGTCAATCCGATGATCAGGCGGACCATAATTTTCAAAACGGTGATTTTCACCATTTATAAAACATTTTAAATTTTCCTTCATGCCAAAAATATTCAACATTGGACTTGATGGACTCGTCATAGCCTGTAGAAGCCAATGGATGGCGTGGATCTACTTGACGTGGGCCCAGATGTGAAAAACCCCAAAAAAAATGAGTTTTCTATTTTTCTTTAAAAAATTAGTAAAGAGGTAGAGCCTCTGTGTTTCTGACGAGCAGCAGTAGCTGCACGCTGCTGCGTGCAGCGACGGCGGGCGTCCCAGCTGGGGACCCACGGCTCCAGCTGTGGGCCCCACCATGATGTTCATTTGTCATCCGACCGGTCCACAAGGTGGGCCACCCCTAGTAGTGGGCCTCCTTCAAATTCCAGTCCCATCCATGATTTGGGTGGCCACACCACACGAAATAGTGAGATTGAACCTCTACCATTGGAACCTCCTTCCTGGGCCACAGAAGTTTTAGATCAAAATGAAATTTGTTCTTCTTCCTCATCCAGGTCTGTGTGACCTTATCAACCGGTTGGATGGTACATGAACATTTAGGTGGGCCCCACATGGGACCCACAGTGATGTAAGTGTTTTATATCCACCGTCCAGGCGGACGGTGGGAACCCACCTGACATTTGTGTTTTCCTCTCACCGTCCAGCGGACAGTGGAGGTGGAGCCCACTGGATGTGCGTGCATGCGTGTGGGTGTGCGTGCGTGTGTACGTGCAGCGTGAGTGTGGACTGGCATGGGTCCACAGGACCCATCCACACCGTCCATCCTTTTTTATGGTGCCCACCATGGTGTACGTGCCTACTTCAGACCGTCCACCACCCTTGGACGGTGGAACCCTCGTCCGTGTGGGGCCCTCCTTGATGTAACATCCACACCCAGATCCATAGCCCAACTGGAAGACCGAGTGAAAGATACCTCGTTTCAAACACCTGAGGTCTTGGTATCGGTCCTATGGAGGTGGCTGAAATGAAGTGTGTACTGGCAGGGAGTGCGCTGGTGGTGGGGTCCATGAGACCCACCTATGCCGTCCATCCCTTTTATGGGTCACACCATCATGTATGTATATATCCAAGCCGTCCACCATTTTTGGACGGTGGGACCCACCCCACATGTGGGGCCCTCCTTGATGTATGTGGCTGTCCAGCCGTCCAAGGGCTTGAACGTGCTTGTGATATAATACATATATTATATTGTATATATTATATAATATATATATTGTATATTATATTATATATATATATATATATATATATATATATATATATATATATATATATATATATATATATATATATATATCACCTTCATGGTGGTGGGCCCTACATGGGACCCACCTCTGTTGTGTCAGGGAAGAAAAAGAAAAAGAAAAGGAAAAAAAAATGAAAAAGAAAAAGAAAGAAAAGTAAAAAGAGGCCACGTGCCCTCTCTCCCTATATCTCTCTCTCACTATATCTCTCTCTTTCTCTCTCTCTGTTATTTATCAACAGTGCAGGCCCACGTGATGTATGGGGTTTACGCCAGCCGTCCATCCATTTTGGTGATGGCCATGCATGATGTATGTGTTGTTGTACGTCTGTTTTGATGATGGGGCCCACTATTGTATGATGACATCAAGTTCTGTGGGTTCCTTGGGACGTTTGACATATTATATGTATATCTATTATATTATATATATTATATGTTATACTATATAATATATATATTATATATCATATATACATAATGGAGGACCCTACGTGGGACCCACCATGGTGCATGTGTTGCATCCAAACCATCCAACCATCGGTGAGATCATTTTAGGACGTGGGGTAAATGAGCTAGATCCATAGTTCAAGTGGACCCCACCTTAGATGTGGATGCAAGGCCCATGTTATGGGGCCCATTCGATGTACTTGTGGCCCATGGTTGAGGCCCACTTTGATCTATGTAAGGCCCATGGGTCGAGGCCACTTTGATATATATGTAAGGCCTATGGGTCGAGGCCCATTTAATGTATTCTAAGGCCTATGGATTTAGGCTAATTGATGTATTCTAAGGCCCATGGGATTAGGCCCATTTGATGTTTTAGGGGGCCCATGGGTTAAGGCCCATTGAGATGTAATAGGACCTATGGGGTTGAGGCCCATTTAATGTACATATGGGGCCCAATTGGTGTGGCTCATTTGTTACATATAAGACCCATGAGATTAGGCCCATTTGATGCATTCTAAGGCCCACGGGTTATGATCCATTACAATGTACATTAGGCCCATTGGTAAGGTCCATTGATGTGGCCCACTTAATGAATGTAAGGCCCATATGATATGGCCCATTTGATGTATTTAAGGCCCAATGGGATGTACCTAAGGTACATTGCAATGGATGATCCCAACATGGTTTATGTGATGATGTTACGATGGACACTCGTTGGGATCAATGTTGGTTAAATGTCCACATTGTGACCTTCCCTTAAACCTTGTTAGGCCCATTATCATCGCTACCGGTTGTCGATTTCGATTGTCGAGACCGAGTATCGAAGCCGATTCTGATATGTCGAGACCGAGTATTGAAGCCGATTCTGATTTATCTAGACCGAGTATCGAAGCCGATTCTGATTTGTCGAGACTGAGTATCGTGGCCGATTGACCGATTACTGATTGTTGTAGCCGATTGACCGATTACCGATCGTGTCCAATTATCGATTGACGTGGCCAATTGTCGATTCTTCTTACCGTGGCCAATTGACCAATTACCGATTGTTATGGCCGATTGACCGATTACCGATCATGGTCGATTATCGATTGACGTGGCCAATTGCCGATTCTGCTTATCGTGGCCAATTGACCGATTACCGATTATCGTGGCCGATTGACCGATTACCGATCGTGGCCGATTATCGATTGACGTGGCCGATTGCCGACTCTGCTTGTCGTGGCCGACTGATCGATTACCGATTGTCGTGGTCGATTGACCGATTACCGATCATGGCCGATTATCGATTGACATGGCCGATTGCCAATTCTACTTGTTATGGCCAATTGACCGATCCTGATTATTGAGGCCGATTATCAATCGAGGCCAATTATCATGGCCGGTTGTCGATTCTGATCATTGTGGCTGATCGCCGATTTCGATTGTCGAGACCTATATGATGTACATGTGACCTGTAGTTGAGGCTCATTGTGACTCGTATTAGGCCCAGATGCATGGCCCATTTGATGTATTCAAGACCCATGTGTAGGGCCCACATGTCATGTATTTGGGGCCCATGGGTAAGGCCCATCGTGATGTGTATTAAACCCTTGAGTAAGGCCTATCGTGTTGTATATTAGGCCTTTATATGAGGTCGTGGGCCCATTATGTGTTTGGCTCTATGTGGGCCATCCCTTGGGACAATGTTGGTTAGATGTCCACATTGTCGAGGCTGATTGTGATACCGATTATGAGTAGGTGACTGCACAGCATCATGGTACATGCCCATACGCATCATCTGCATGTTTGTTATGAGATGTAATTGATCATTGCATATGTCATTGGGCAGGATGATATGAGACTCCCTGATAGGTGGAGGTTCTCCCACACGAGCGCACGACATGCGCAGGATTGATGCATGATTGGATTGTATGACTCATGCATCTTGCATTGTGTTGTGATTACTGTACGCCCTAGTGACATCAGGGTTGTAGCCTCCACAGGCATATCCTGGATGGCCAGATGAGACACCGAAAATCTGTTTGAGCATCGGGTTGCTATAGATGGCCCTGAGTGAAAACCCCTAAACACCCTCTTGGTACCAGAGGATGCTCCAATGTCTAGACCGAGTGGGTAGATGAGCGTTGAGTGCCGATTTCCTGTAACACCCCGGATTTTGGCCAATCTGGGATTTGACGTCCTTAGGCAGTGGGTCAACTAAAACACCTGAAAAATCGCTCAGAACCCAATTCCATAGCCAAAGAAACCACTTAGGATTAATTCCTTTAGAAACTAAACATAAGTTAGCTAGCGCAACATTGGAGTAGCTGGGAAATAGTCCCTGATCACTTTAAATACGTTCTACAAGACCCAAATCGAGTAGAACCAATAGCTCTATAATACTTTATAACCTCGGATCAAACTTTAAGCAGGTTTGTTCTCTGGACCACTTTGAAATTTTGTACTGGATCTAGACAGCGCGTCGAAAGTTCGATACCTCCTATCTTACACCGTTAGGACCGCTCAGCTGGACTTAACAATCATTTCAAAAATCAAGTCCAACCGATAAACACAGGCTATTTCATTGAGCCCGGACTGAAGAGAGTGCGAATAGGGACAGAATTGGAATTTCAAATTCAAATCTGGCACACGACTTGACGCGTCAGTATTGAGCATTCTGACCGTCAGAATTCAGCCAGATTACACCCTCGGATCAGAAAAAATTTCTATTTCATATCATGAGACTTTCAGCCCTGATCTACGTGTGGTGATCGCTGAACTGAAACTGGTCCGCCACGCGCGATCTGCGAACCCTGCCGGACTGAAAACTTAATACGTGCTAGATCTAGTACGCATGAGCTTAAGTCCGATCGCATTCGACCAGGGGACCACCAGAAAGCATCTTTTGGACCGAAACAGCCCCGAATTGGTTATGCACTAAGTGAACCTTGTACCGGAGCCTATTTTGGGTATTTTTAAGCTTATAAAAAGGGTTGAAACCCTCACTCCTCTCTCCCATCCGAATTTACAAAAATTCCTAGATTGGGAGAGAGAAAAGGTGAGAGTTTGTGAGAGAGAGTAGGAGAGAATTTCTTGCTGCTTGAGCCACGTGCTGTGCGTGCTTAGGCAACGCACTCCGATCACTTTCCCGGCGATTCCTCCGCGTTTTCAGGTAAGAAAATACCCTAGAAGTTGTTGATTTGAGGTTCCTTTCGTTTTCTAGCGAAGTAGCTAATAGAACTTGTGTATTAGGTTCTCTAATCGCCGTAGACGAAGCGTATACGCTCCGTTCGAATTTACACATCCATAAGAGACAAGGTGAGGATTTTAGATGCTTTGATTGACAGTTTACAATGCTTTCAATGTCGTTTAATAGTAGATTATTGACGGCATCGCCGTTTGACATGTACAATTAACGAAGAATATGAGATTTAGGGCATTTTAGTCATTTGTAGGAAGTACTGTTTACATTCATATTTTGCTGATGGGGTTAACATGGTTTATTGTCGCATTAGGAAGTTAGGAATACGTGCATAATTAGTTTGGCGAAGAGATTCGCCTAATTGCGCATTCGGGTCGACATACTATATGTAGACTTAAGTGTGTAGTGTATGTGTTTGTATAAATGCTTGTATTAGTATGTATTGAATTAAATGATGTTACGAATTAGTTTGAGATGGATTTCTCAATTAATATGCTGACCTAAATGATTTCCTATATGTTGACTATATGCATGATTTCATTACATGCATGAAATATATGTGTTTGAAGATTTACTTAAGTTGAGTGTTATAACATGTGTTAACATGCTCACATGATTGTATTTCAATTCCAATATTCCTATATAAATTGCTGATGTAATTCCATAATTGTTTGGGACTATACTTAGTCCAGGCAGTTGGTAACTGATCGAATTCGTGGCTGGCTGGTCTTGGCCACGAACGACGCGTCGATGAACGCGAGTCGTGTTTGAAGTTGGCGGCAGTGGTTAGGCCACGCGAAGTGTTTTACACACTTCATGTCATTCGACTTGAGATGCGATCGCGCTAGTCGAGCCCGTCAAGTAACCCGACTGGCCGATGTATGTTCACCTTGTATGAGTCATAACTGCTTGAACCTAGGGTACTGATCTTACCATTGTAAACCTTGTTAACCATGGTACCTTGATCCACGAAGACTCATGAGCCGGGTATGGTGGTATGGGACACCGTGGTCGAGCTGTCGGCCTACGCTGGGGCCACAAACCTCCCCGTAGTGACCAGCGAGCACCTAGACTCGTGAGCAGATTATGGTGGTATGGGACACTATATTCTAGCTGTCGGCCTACACTGATCAGGCGACGAGTCCTTTGTAGTGACCGCGAGCGTATTCTGAGTCCATGGGAGGCGACGACCCTTCCGTTGCAGTAGAGTACGGTAGGTCTGTATTGATAAGGTGATGGGGGAGCAGTGCAACGAGTGTGAGCAACAGCCCTGGCAGCCCTTGCAGTGACCTACGAAATATACATCGTATGAGATTACTAGGAGTGACGACCCTAGACAGATCTGTGTTGGGATTGATACAAGAGAAGTACCTTAGTTTCCCAATCCTGCTGTTTGAATGGACTAATAACAAACTTGGAAATCATATCACCATACCATTGCATGTGCCTGGAAGATGTGGATCACTTGAGGGTCGACTGCATGCCGCGGTCGTAAGATGTTGCCGTATGAGGGAGATCATCGGTGAGGGCATACATCACGTTATGTCATATTGCATTAACAACAGTATTACGATTGTTTGATTTATTGCTTTACTATTATCGCATGATTGATTTGAGAACATGTTAATCCTTGCTCTATTATTCCACTGAGTTAGCTACTCACTCCCACGTTACGGGACGGTGTTCGTGGACACCCACCAGACCCTTTTGTGATTGCAGATGATGGCGCGGCCTGTGAGGCGGAGCTGGACTTGATGATGATGAGGAGGATCCCTCCTTTATGCGTGTTCTGATTGACGGGATTACAGGGAGGTTGATTAGATGTCTTGACACTTGTCATTTTATATTAGTAGAGCACTCATGTATATTCTTTCTGTTTACTTTTGGAGCATACATGTATGTATATAACTTGGTAACATGTTCACACTCTGGAGATATACAACAGTTTATATATGTTATACATACTATCACAGTCTTCCGCTGGTTAATTTAACTGTCTCTGGAGTATGATATGCTGTTCTGGCGTAATCGCACTCATGTTTAATACATTAACACAGAAAACATTCAATCATACATATCTATGTTGCATAAATAACATTTTGAAACTCGGGAGTTGGGTTTTCACTCAACCCCTCGATTTTCGGGATGTTACATTTCCAGACGGTTGCGCTCTCCACTGTGTCGTGGTTGGTTGGAAGGGGGTGCGGCCTTACCCGCCCGAGCGCAAGGAGTAAAGCTAGGCTGAGTTTGACCAGCTCACGGAATGGGTCTGCTATCGACGTGCCGGATAGGTATTGGCAGACTATTGGCCAGGCGGATAGTGAGGTTTCTTACGCTCACTTGGACTGTGCGGCTAGGGAGAGTGGCAGTTCCATTTGGAGTGTAATAGACCCTGGTGATTTTCCAGAGAGGAACCGTACTGATATGTGGACTTATTGAGTAGGAGTTGCATGCTCATTCATTCATTCATTCATTCACTATCCACTCGGGCTGGTGGTGCGCAACCAATTGTTGTGTACCTTCGCTATGGTAAGAATTTCGGTTGGGCGCGCGACTAACCTGAGATCAGGAGTTTACCACATTGAGTCTAACTATCCAAATTTAGGTATGTGACTGGTTTGGATAAAAGTCTCTTGTGGTGGACCCTATAGCCTGCGATACTACGTACTATCATCCTGACTTCACATTCCCGCATAGTCATTTCATCCGCATCGCATATTGCATTACATTCGGAGGCATATGGCATTTTGAGCTGCTATGTTTCTGCACTTAACATGGCTTAGACTGACTCAGCAGGATTTGTATATTGCATTGCATCCTCGGCATTTGATAATTGGTTCTTGATGACTCCTCATCGCATAACTATTCTATATTACGTATTTTGATATTAATTGACTTATGGACTTGTCCATACTTCTGTTTACTCTGATAATTTATGATTTCATCAGTGTTTCTGCTTATTCAGACGTTGTATGGTGTGTGGATTACTAGTTTTCTGATATTGTATGATTATGACATTATATTGAATACTTGACACTTACCTTGTGCACACACTTACACCACCCTCTAAGCTTTCTATAAGCTTATGCACGATAGATGCGTGCAGGTGATGTTAAGTTGCTGCAGTGTTGAGCTTGGAGCGTGCAGTGGCCTTCTGGAGCTTGAGTTTCTATTTATGTATTTCCCTTTCAATGTTGTACTCCAATGATTATAATAGTGGAAATGTGCTGATGATGTTGCCTTTGTGAATTGGATAATCTTGTGGTTATGCTTATTACTAGTTAAATGTACAAAAAAATCCTCCTTGTAGGATCCCAGGATCGGAATCTGGCATATGAATGCTAGGAGTCGAGAATAGGGTACTACGGAGGCTGTCGGCACCAGATTCGGCGATCGGGATTCCTGTGAATCCGATTTCTAAGTTTTGGGGCGTGACAGTTTGCAATGTTACAGTTTTTGAATGTAGATTGGTGGGCTCTGATCATGCAGTTACCAAGATCAAATGGTGGGTGGCCTTGCTTAACAGTTCTATCAGCGGTAGTAGTGGGACTAGGACTTGGTGCCCAAATATTATCTCGTCGATCCACTCCAGAAGTGATGGCCGCCCAGTTGTGATCAAGTGGGAGAGGCCATTGACCGGATGGGTTAAAATAAACGTTGATGGTTCCACCAGAGGAAATTTGGGAAGTTTTAGTGGAGGTGGAATTTGTAGAGGGGAGGGGTGATTTCATTTTCACCTTTTTAGCTGCTTATGGGAAACAAACATTGTTGTCGAACTTTGCACGGTGCATGATGGCCTATCTCTCAGTCTTCAGAGGGGTTTCTGCCAAATCATTTTAGAGTTGGACTCGTGACTGGTAGTCGACTTCATCAATGGAATGACACAGCCAGGTTGGAAATGGAAGGTGTGGCTGCTTAAGATTAACCAGCTGAGGAGGAGGGGTAACACCAATGTTGTGCACGTTCTAAGGGAAGGGAATTCGTTAGCTAACTTTATGACTCACTTAGTTAGTGCATCCCAGTCTCATGCTCATTTCGAGAATCAATCAGAGCTTCCACGTTAGGTTCAAGGTATGATTTTTCTTGACAAAGTTGGTTTACGATCGATTAGATTGGTGTGATCCCAGGTGGGGCCATTTTTTAAGTATCTTGCCATTTTTCATGTTAGATCTCCTGTTTTATGTAAGGGAGCTCCCATCTATATAGGTTTTTAATATGAATATAGATAAAACATTTTTGATAAAAAAAAAAAGCAACCCCTAAAGTCAACTCTCTCTCTCTCTCTCTCCACCCATCAGGTACACCCATCCATCACTCACCATCCCTCTCTCCCATCACCTCTCTCTCTCTCTCTCATTCTCTCTTTCCATTTTCCAGTAACCCCAAAGGAGAGAATTGTCCATGGCTTACCTCCCATCTCCACCATCCAAAGATCATCTCAATAGTTAAAATCCTCCTCTTGGAGCTTTAGATTGTGTTGACGAAAGAAGGAAGAGGAGATCGACGGTGGGTGATTTTTATTTTATCTTTTTTTTTATGATTTAAAGGCCCACATATGGTGAGACCCATCTTGATGTATGCAACATATAGGGAGGGCCCATAGTGGCAGGGTCCCTCCCCTCTCACGTTTGTCTCTCTCTCTCTCTCTCTCTCTCTCTCTCTCTCTCTCTCTCTCTCTCTCTTTCCCTCTCTCTCTTGATATCGTGCGACCCACCTGCTCCACAATCCATACCCATGTGCATCATATGTATGATTGATATGAGGAGTGATTGATCATAGCATATGCCATTGTGCGTATTATTATGAGACTCCCCGAGAGACGGAGTTGCCCCACATGAGCGCATGACATGCGCAAGTTTGATGCATGACTAGATGGTATGACTCATGCATCTCGTATTTTTTGATATGACCAGTATTCGCCTTAGCGAAATTAGGGTCGTGACCTCCATAAGCATGTCGTGGATGGCCAGATGGGACACCAAAAATGTTTGGTTCGAGCATACGGGCATGATAGATGTCCCTTGGTAAAAATTTCTAAATCTCCGAGGCCAGGGGATACTCCAACGTCTAGACCGAGTGGATATCATGAGTGCATGAGGGCCGTATACTAGTAAGCTGCGTTTTCCACTATGTTGTGGTCATTTAGAAGGGGGTGTGACCTTACTCACCTGAGTGAGGGGGCAATATTTATGTTAAATTTGATCAGCTTGAGGAATGGGTCCACTATCAATGAGTCAGGCTCGATATTGGCAGGCGGATAGTGAGGTCTCTTTCACTTACCAATTGTGTGCTTGGATAGGGGCAACAAGTTGACGTAGAGTGCACTAAACCCAGGTGATGATCTCAGAGATATACGGTACTGATATATAGACTTATTGAGTGGGAGTTGCATACTCAGCATTTTACTCATTTATTCATTCATTCACTATCCACTTGGACTGATGGTGCGCAACTAATTGTTATGTGTACCTTCTCAATGGTTAGGGTTTCGTTTAGGGCTCACGACTAACTTGAGATTAGGAGTTTACCACATTAAGTCTAGCTATCCAAATTTAGGTATGGGATAGGTTTGGATAGAAGTTCCTTGTGATGGACCCTATAACTTGCGATTCTACATACTATCATCCTGGCTTCACACTCCAGCTTGGTCATTTCATTCTCACCACATATAGCATTGTATCCTCAACACATAGCATTTGGTTTATTACGATTCTATATTGCATAGCTTAAATAAGGTTGATGGTATTATGGACTTGCTAGGATTTGCATATTGCATTACATACATGGCGTATGACATTTTGGGTTGCTATATATCTGCATTTATATGGCCTTGATATGACTGACAATATTTGTGGACTCGTCAGGATTTGTATATTACATTGCATCCCAGTATATGATATTTGGCTTACTATGTCCCGCATTGCATAGCTAATCTACATTGCTTCCTCAGTATATGATATTGGCTTATTATGTTTTTGTATCGTAGCCTGAATAAGGTTGATGGCATTTATGGAGTTACCAGCATGTTTTCACATTACTCTCATATTCTATGCTTGACACTTATCTTGCGCACACACATACACCACCCTCTAAGCTTTCTATAAGCTTATGCACAATAGATGTGTCTAGGTGATGATAAGATGCAGTTGAGCTGAGGCAGGAGCGTGTGGCTGAGCTTCTGGTGCTTTTGACATTTATCTTGTATTTCCCCTTCATGTATTATACTCAATATTTTGATATTAGTGGATATGTGATGATGATGTTGCCTTTGTGATTTGGGTAAACTTGTGGTTATACTTCTTACGAGATAAATGTACATTGAAAAATCTCCCTTGTAGGATCCCAGGATCGGAATCTAGTGAATGGGCACTGGGAGCCAAGAATTGGGTACTATGGAGGCTATCAGCACGGATTTAGCGATCGGGAGTTTTGAATTTGGGGCATGATAGAAGTTGATATCAGAGCATAACTTGAAAATACCTAAGGGTAACATCACATATCTGCTTACATTCTATGAATGTTGAGAACTTAGAATGATTAGATCCCCGAGTTCGAATAACTTAGAGATTTTCTGATATAGCTCCCTACCGTTGAGATTGTGAGACTGCATAGTATTCTAGTTTCGATCGTTTCTGACTGGGACCCAGTGATCAGTGGGGTCATCATAGTGTAGATGAGGCATCTTGGGAGTAAGAGCCTAAGATTCGTAAGCACTATTTGATTGTATTTTATTTTCGATATATATAATGTTATGACTTCTCCTCCCTTTCCTTATGAGTTATGTCTAGTTGCGACGTTAGTAAATTTTGATGATGGAATTTTTATTAGGAGGGGGAGCTGTAAGGCCTGTATCCTAGACCGTACCATTGCTTAGACTTTCGTGGTCCTCCCTATCGAATTCTGGTGACCCGTGAAGTGTATATAACATGTGCGCGCGACCCTGAGTCACACCCTGTCAACCCTAGTAGACTCAACACGAGACTTTTAGCCTTGTGATCGCATCGTCACCATGATTCCAATGCCACTGATGCGATACCTAGGCTAGAGTTGTGGGTTCACGTTTATTTCGAGGAAACGCTGCACATTCTACCATCCATCACATCAATCAATTAAGTACAACCCATCACTCACCCTACCTCTCTCTTTTCCAAAGTCAACACAACCATACCTCTCAAGTCAAGTACACCCATCACACCCATCTCTCTCTCCTTACATCTCCTCTCTCTCTCTCTCTCTCTCTCTCATTTTCTCCACCATTTTTCCAAGCAACCAAAGAAAGGAGAGACCGTCCAAGCTCTTCCAAGATGAGCCAAGTGTGTGGCCCACTCCCTACCCCATATCTCTTAATCTAACCCTTCAATCTTCATTTCCCACCATCAAAGAGGAAGTCGAGGAGCTTAACATTCCAAGGAGCCTAGAAGATTAGAAGTCGGTGGGTGTTTTGTAGGGTTAGATTGTAAATTTGTGATAAACCAAGTGGGGCCAGCTGATTGATTGTATGGATCCCATTTGGGACCCATCTTGATGTATGTATTGTAATCCTAGGAGTGCTCATAGTGGCAGACCCCTCCATCATCACGCTCTCTCTCTCTCTCTCTTCCTCTTATGATAACGTGTGGCCCACCTGATCTAGACCTTCCGATCATGAGGCTTAACCTTGCCGCTGCTCGTTTTTGGGTAGACCCTAGATGTAGGAACATACAAATATGAGATGATCTAAAACTTTAGTGGGCCACCATGTGGACCCACTTTGACGTATATGTATTTAATCTCCACCATCCAGCAAGTTGGACGGTGGGACCCACCTCTATTTATGATTTAATCTGCACCGTCCAGCAGCAGGCACTGTTGGAGATAGCAGAACACAAATATTAGTTTGATTCCAAACCGAGTGGGCCATGTACACCTGGACCCACCCTAATGTATATGTTGAAATCCACCCCATGGGACGTGGGGCCCACCTTGATGATGTGCTAAGTGAAGCACATGTGATATCTAGATCGTCCATCTGTGGATGAGCAACACAATAACTACCGTGTTAATGTTAGCAGTGGGTCTAACCATGAGGTATGTGTTATACTCATACCGTCTGTCTGTGTGGGACCTACCCCACATGTGCTGCACATGTGGAGGTGGGCCCCACTAGATGTATGCATTTTATATTCTCATCATCCCTCCCTGGACGGTGATAGGTGGGAGCTTACCATGATGTATGTGCTTCATGTCCAACACATCCAAGCCATCTGTTCCCTTTTGCTGGACGTGGGACCCACCCCACACATGCTGCATGTGTGGGGGTGGGGCCCATCTTGATGTTTGTATTTTATATTCACACTGTCCATTGCTGGACGGTGCTGTGTGCGGCCAACCATGATATATGTGTTTTATCCCTGCCGTCCAAACGTGTAAGATGGTAGGGCCTGCTGTGATGTATGGGTTTGTCCACGTCGTCCACACATGGACAGTGGGACCCACATGATGTGGGTATTGTATTCGCACCGTCCATCCATTTTATTGGACTAGTGGGTCACATGTATGGACCCACCTTGATGATATGTGATATCCACATCGTCCAATATTGTTAGACGGTGGGATGTGGATTGGCTGGTATACCTCACACCAGCAATATTGTTGTTGTATTGATGTTAGCAAGTTTTGTGGGCATGATCTTGGGGTATGTGTTATATCTACTCCATCCATCTGTGGGGCCCATATGATGTATATCCACACCGTCCATTACTGGATGTGGGCCCCACCATGTGTATCTGGGTCATCTAGATTGTCCAGATCATGAAGCCTACCTTGATGAATGTGTGGCTCGGATATGAGGCCCACTATGATGTATATGTGGCCTATTGTGATGTAATTGTGGTCCATTTAATGAGGCCCAATAAGATGTATTTGTAGCCCATTTGGAATGTGCAGGGCCACTCCAACATGATGCATGTAAGGGCCATGGATGTGGCCCAGTGTGATGTATATGAGGCCCATGCATTGCAGCCCACTTGATGTATATGAGGCCCATGTGATGCGACCCACTTGATGTATATGAGGCACATGTGATGCAGCTCATTGTGATATGTGAGGCCCATATGATGAGGCCCAGTGTGATGTATGTGAGACCCTTGTGTAAGGCTCATTGTGATGTATATGAGGCATATGTGGTGAGACCCATTGCGATGTATGCGAGGCCCGTATGATGAAGCCCGTTGAGAAGTATATTAGGCCCTTATGTGAGGCCCATTATGATGTATATTGGGATCTTATGTGAGGCCCATTGTTTTGTATGTAAGGCCCTTATGTAAGGCCATGGGCCCCACTATATTTTGGCCCTATGAGGGTCACTCCTTGGGAGCAATGTTGGTTGAATGTCCACATTGATGGGCAATGATGGTTAAATGTTCACATTGTGACCTTTCCTTAGGTCTTGTTAGTCCCATTCTTGATATGAGTAGGCCGTCTAGGCCCATCCTTGATATGAGGAGAGTACATCATCATTAGGTAACATGCTTAGTATAGCTCCATGATCCATACCCATATGCATCATATGTATGCTTGATATGAGGAGTGATTGATAATAACACATGTCATTGGGCGGATTATTATGAGACTCCCTGAGAGATGGAGTTGCCCTACATGAGGGCGCCGTATGCATAGGTTTGATGTATGACTGGATGGAATGACTCATGCATTTCGCATTTTTGATATGACTACTAAACGCTTTAGCGACATCAGGGCCATGACCTCCATAAACATGATGTGGATGACCATATGGGACACCGAAAATGTTTGGTTCTAGCATACGGGCACGATAGATGTCCTTGAGTGAAAATTCCTTAACCCCCAAAGCTAGGGGACGTTCCAACATTTAGACGAAGTAGATATCATGAGCGTATGAGGGCCGTATAATAGTAGGTTGCGTCTCTCATTGTGTCATGGTCGGTTAGAAGGGGTGTGACCTCACCTGCCTGAGTGAGGGGGCAATATCTAGGTTAAGTTTGACCAGCTTGAGAAATGGGTCCTCGATTGACGAACAGGGCCCGATATTAACAGGTGGATAGTGATGTCTCTTCCACTTACCTAATTGTGCGCTAGAATGAGGCAGCAAGCTGGCATAGAGTGTACTAGACCCTGGTGATGGTCCCCGAGATGTATGGTACTGATATATGAACTTATTGAGCAGGAGTTACATACTCAACATTTTACTCATTTATTCATTCATTCACTATCCACTCGGGCTGGTGGTGTATAATTAATTGTTATGTATACCTTCGTAATGGCCAAGGTTTCGGTTGGGGCGCATGACCAACCTGAGATCAGGAGTTTACCACATTGAGTTTGGCTATCCAAATTTGGGTATGGGACTGGATTGGTTAG
Source organism: Magnolia kwangsiensis (assembly GCA_037074715.1). Lineage (NCBI taxonomy): Eukaryota > Viridiplantae > Streptophyta > Magnoliopsida > Magnoliales > Magnoliaceae > Magnolia > Magnolia kwangsiensis. Next base: position 28,456,256 of record CM073579.1, read on the forward strand.
AAGTCCCTTGTGATGGACCCCATAGCCTGCGATAATACGTACTATCACCCAACTTCACACTCCAACTTGGTCATTTCATTCGCACTACATATTGTATCGCATCCTTAGCACATAACATTTAGTTTACTATGCTTCTGTATTGTATAACATGAATAAGGTTGATGGTATTATGGACTTGCCAGGATCTATATATTTCTTTACATCTACGGCGTATGACATTTTGGGTTATTATGTTTCTGTATTTATATGACTTAGATATAGCTAACAGTATTTGTGGACTCGTCAGGATTTACATATTGCATTGCATCCTTAGTATATGATATTTGTTTTACTATGTCTCCGCATTGCATAACTAATCTACGTTGCTTCCTCAGTATATGATATTGGCTTATTATGTTTTTATATTGCATAACCTAGATAAGGCTGATGGCATTTATGGACTTACCATCATGTTTCCGCATTGCTTTGATATTTCTATGCTTGACACTTATCTTGCGCACACACATACACCATCCTTAAGCTTTCTATAAGCTTATGCATGATAGATTTGTGTAGGTGACGATAGGACACAGTTGAGTTAAGACAGGAGTGTGCGGCTGACCTTCTGGTGCTTTTGGCATTTATCTTTTATTTCCCTTTCATATATTGTATTCAAGATTTTGATATTAGTGGGTATGTGATGATGATGTTACCTTTGTGATTTAGGTAAACTTATAGTTATGCTTCTTACGAGAAAATGTAAGTTGAAAATCCTCCTTATAGGATCCCAGGATCGAAATCTGACGTATGGGCGCTAGGAGCCGAGAATGGGGTACTATAGAGGCTGTTGGCACTGGATTTGACAATCGAGAATTCTGTGAGCCCGACTTCTGAATTTAGGGCGTGACACATCTTCCCAACCTTAGGCTAATTCTGTGCTCGTAGGCCATGCACAATGATCCGAGAATCGAGGAGGTCGACTCGTCTCTCTTGAACATCAAGTTAAAGCCCTAACTAGAAATCTTGATCAATTAAGACGATTGCTGGAGCAACAAATCTATCCACCTAACCACGGGGCTGAGGAAGTTGTTGCTCGATCAGCCACGGAAGTCTCTGCACAATCCTGAGCACCCCCGACTTCCATAGGAGTAGACAAATTGGCGTAGCCCCTTCCCACGCTTTGGGCATCTCCACGATAGCTGCCTCCGACTTACATCATGATTTAGAGAAGAAGAAGCGTAGCAAATCTCCTGAGGTCGAAGTCGAGACGATAATTGAATACGAACATCCCTAGGAGGTCGAGCTCAATGAACTGCAGGGCTAGATGGGCAACATATGGCAAGCTTACTGCACACATGCTTTGACCTCAATTGAAGTGATGCTGGAAGAAACTCAGCCTCCATTCAACGCTGACATCATGCATGCCTAGCTCCCATCCAGGTTCTGAATGTCGTAGATTGCCCCTTACTCTGGAACCATCGATCCGACCGAACACCTGGAGTCTTTTTGGGCTTGGATGGAGCTTCATGGCGTATCGACTACAGTTATGTGCCAGGCGTTCTCTTTAATCCTAACATGGGCAGCTCAAAAGTGGTTCCGACAATTAAAACCATAGTCCATCATTTACGCAACTCAGCAAAGCATTTGTTACTAACATTATTAGAGGAAAGGAAAGGCTCAAACCAATTACTCACCTCCTTACCATCATATAGAAAGAAGATGAGCAGCTAAAAGATTACATCAAATGTTGTAACCTGGAAGCAATGCAAATTAAGGGCTATTGTGATCAGATCGCCTTTCCCACCATGATGGCCGGCTTGAAGGAAGGAAGGTTCCTCTTCTCACCCAAGAAGAAACCACCAACGACATTGGCCGATCTCCTCGACCGAGCTAAAAAATACTCCAACGTCGAGGAGCTTTTCATTTCATGAAAAGGTACTCAGAACAAGGGTAACTCGACCATGGAGAAACAAACTAAGGAAGAACAAGTGTTGGCCCCTAAAAATAAATGGAGAAAGGATGACGATTCCACCAGAGGACAACGTCTGAATAGGCGACCTGAAAGCAAGTTCAACTCCTACACTCCCATCAATGCTATGCCCAAGAAGGTTCTCATGGAAGTTCAGGACAAACAACTCCTTAAGTGGCCAAATCAAATGTAGTTCGACCCCAATAAGTGGGAGTATTGTCACTTCCACTGTAACCACAGATACTCCACCAGCGATTGCTTCGATTTCAAAGAAGAAATTAAAGCCCTCATCTAGAATAGACATTTGTGAGAATATGTCATTAGAAGGGAAGAACAGGTAGATTAGAAAAATGAATAGCCCATCAACAACGAAGCTACCAGAGAAATCCATACCATCTTCGGTGGACCCACTGGAGGGGGAGACTTGAACCGAGCACGAATAGCTCATGCCCGGAGTACCAGTCATAACAACTTGGAGCATCATGTCCATATCACCAGTTAACCTCTTAAGGAACAGAAAGTAACATCCTTTGAGTTGACCTTCATTAAAGAGGACACTTGAGGTGTCCACCACCCCCACAATGATGCATTAATAGTGACCATGCTATAGCTAACCACAAGGTGTTTCGAATATTGGTGGACACCGATAGCTCGACTAATATCCTCTTCGTTAAAGCCTTCGATAAGATGAGAGTTAGGAGGTTCTGACTCCAACCTGTCAAAACTCCCTTGCTTGGGTTTGCAGGAGATAAAGTTACCTCTGAAGGATCCATACAGCTCCCGATCATGGAGAGAGAAAGACCGAACTAAACAACGACAATGATCAACTTTCTGGTGGTTGACAGCCCCTCCGTCTACAACGTCATCCTTGGACAACCTTCTCTCAACACTCAACAAGTAGTGGTATTGACATACCATCTCGTGATGAAATTTTCGACCGGGCACGGATTTGGGCAGGTCAAAGGGGATCAGTAAGAAGCTTGACAATTCTACTCCATGGCGTTGAGAATGTAGCACCAAGTGCTGGCCATCACCTCCCTAGATCCTCGAGAGGATTTGGTTGATTGAGGGCGTCTAGTGGAGGACCTCAAGGCCATCCTGCTTGATGAATCCGGACCGACTAGGATGGTATAAATCGTCTCATCACTGACTTTAGCTCTACGGAACTAAATCATGGATCTCCTCTGACAACATGTCGATGTATTTACCTGGTCTCATCAAGACATGCACGGCATCAATTCGAAAGTAATAGTCCACAAATTGAATGTTAACCCTGACCACCGACTAGTGAGGCAGAAACAACAAGCATTCTAGCCAGAACAGTAAGCCATCATCAGAGAAGAGGTCGACAAACTCCTTGAAACCTGTTTCATTGAAGAAATTCATTACCCTGACTGGATCGCCATCATTGTCCTAATGAAAAAGTCCACTAGGAAGTGGTAAGTCTTTGTTGATTGCACCAACCTAAATAAAGCTTGCCCCAAGGACAGTTTCCCTCTTCCGCGAATCGACCAGCTGGTCGACAACACCACTGGGCACGAACTCCTAAGCTTCTTGGATACTTACTCAGGATATAATCAAATCACCATGCATCCCTATGACAAGGAACAGATGACTTTTGTCGGTGACAAAGGACTCTATTGCTACAAGATCATGCCCTTCGAGCTAAAGAACGCAGGGGCCACATAACAACTGATCGTTAATAAAATATTTGCTAAACAAATTAGACCTCCATAAAGGTCTACATCAACGACATGCTCGTCAAAAGCATCAAATCTATAGGCCACATCACCGATCTCGAAGAAGTGTTAGCAATCTTGCGAAAATATTAAATGAAACTGAACTCGAGCAAATGTGTCTTTAGTGTCAGCTTAAGAAAATTCTTTAAATTTTCGATTAGCCAAAGGGGGATTAAGGCAAAACCCAATAAAATTTGAGATCTACTGGACATGAGCTCACCAAAAATGGTGAAAGAAATTCAATGCCTCATAGGTAGAGTAGCCGCCCTTAACCATTTTCTCCCGAGCTACTGTGTAATACCTTGAACTTTTCAATATTCGAGTATTGAAAGTTCTCAAGTGTTACTATGAAATTTAATTTAATATATATATGTGTATGATACCAATCTAGCTATCCTAAACTTAAATTTATTCTCCAATATGAATTTGACCGTTGAGAATAATCTTCATCCATGGATCAAGCCATTCGACTGTTGATTTTAAGACAAGATCATCATATGTTCAAGTAAACCCACTTGTGATCGTCTATTTACAAAACTGACCATACACCCACCTATATACAAGTCCATGTTATTAACCATCAAGTTTTCCTATTTTAAACAGGTCATCTAACCATCCATTGTGTGATTTGATATATGTACATTCTCTAATTAAGATGAATAACTCTTTATTCATAATAATTTAGATATAAGTCCTTTTGTAAGAATTACTTAGAAACGTGTCTAAAACCATGTAGAACCATTAGATTTTCTAAAACTCTCATATCAACAATAATTACGAAAATGTCATTAACTTAGACCCTTGAATTCTAGATCACACGGTTCTAACGATCCGTTTGATGTAAAATTTTATACGATGCCTATGTTGAAATTGCAGTAATGACCGCTCTAGTTGAAGTGGAAATATGCCAATATGTCCCAGAGGGGAGGTGAATAGGACTTTTTAGTATTTTATGGTAATTTAAAATCCTATCAATCTTATCCTGAGAAAATATACATGTATCTTGATTTTTTCAAAGTAACTCTAATGGCTTCCAAGCCAAATAGAGGATCCAGTCATAACACTATTTGAAAGATAAACAAGATGCAAATCATAGTTAATGATGGATTAGACTGTATGTGAGGTGTAATCTTAGATAATCAAAATATGAAAAAATTTAGAGAAATCACACAAGCAATTGAAGACAATAACAATCTCAAACATAGTTGTTTTTATAGTGGTTCGACTACTTGTTTACTCCACTTTCGACAGACGTACTTAACCCTTAAGTGTATTGGATCTCACTAACGGAGGTTTCACAATAGGTTCACCTTAAACTGGAGGTTTCAAATCAGGTTCACCTCAAAACAGTACAACCTGCTCTAGGCTGACTCTAACGTGTATACATGACATAAGTTTATGCTCCCATGAGAAAGGGTCAACACACAACACCCTGACTTTTAGGCCACATAGGCCAATGATTTACACAAGGAACCTCATCAGTTTATGCACCTATGAGCAAGGGTCAACACAAAGCACCTGAGTTTTAGACCACACAAGTCACGGACCTACACAAGGACCTAAGAGTTTATGCTATCCAAAGAGCAAAAGTCAATAAAAAGCACCTACCACGTACACTCCCGTTGGATGCCTCTTATGAGGACTTGAAGGGGGTGAGAAACACCTTAGACCCAATCCTACAGAAGGAATGATCATAAGGGTCCTTTGGACTATAATAACTTATAGATAAGCAAATGAGTCTCATTCAGCATGTTAATGAAGATCTCCTCCTTTGATGACGAAGAATCTTCAGCTCCCTTGAACCGCAACTCAAATGATTTACTAATGTAAGGCAGCGGGTTGGGTCAAGGTTATGACGGAATCCTACTCTATTAAATGTTTTCCTATAAAGGGAATAGAGCGATTCCAATCATCTATGCATTCAAGGCATCCCATCTTAATGATTTTCCATTAAGGTGGTAGCTGTAGGATCCTTGAATGTGGAAGTTCATTCCCCAATCCACTCTATTGAATATCAATGATGAGGGTGGATTGGAGGATGAACTCCCATGAGAGAAAAGGTTTAGGATATATGATCTAAGGTTAAACGCACAAAAGCACTCTCTATTTTCTCTACCAAAAACTAAGGGAAAGCTCTCATTAAATATGTAAAAGGTTCCAAGGGATATAAAACGGTCACATTTTTAATAGAGTTCGATATCATCGAGCAGGGTCGATATCATCGAGCGTATACTCTCAATAGCATCGACTGTCCACTCGATGATATGAACTTAACTGTCAAACACTTTTGAGACTTTTTACCCACTGGTTGAGGAAATCGAACATGTGTCGATGTCATCAAATTTCAAACTCTGATTTCATCGACACGAAGTTCGATTCCTCGACATTTGAAAATGTGAGAGCACTTACCTTTAAAACATTTCAGGTATAAGATATGATCGAGCATTACTCGATATCATCAAAATTTAAATGTTGATGATATTGATGACAGTGTCGATTCATCGATAATTGCAAGAAATTTTCCTCTAAGCTTGCTGGACAGTTTATCTCCACTTTCGATGACATCGACCTTGCCTCAATATCATCGATATTTGCATATCGATTTTATTGATTGACCCTTAATCCAAGAAAAATGACCTGAAAATATGCTGGATAGATTTATGTCCTAATCCAATATCATCAAAGGACTACCAATATCATCAAAATTTGAATTCTGAGGATATCAAGGAGCCCTTCGATATATCGAGGATTACATGATTTGCCATAACAGTACTTTGGATACAACAGACCATATATTGATTTTATAGAGTCGTCTCGATAGACTCAAGATTTAAATTTCGATGATATCGATGAGTCCATCGATTCATTAATAATTCATTCCAGATATCTTTGTGTAACACCCTGAAAATCGGGGGTCGTGTATAAACTCAACTCCCGAGTTCCAGATCGTCACTTATGCAACAAAAATGGTTATGATTCAATGTTGTCTGATTTAAAGCATTCACATGAGTAAAAGTATACCAAAACTGCAATTCATACTTCAGATCCAGTGATAAAAGCAAGCGGAAGACTAAACAATATATATATCACTGTATGGAAAAACAAAGTAAATCTCATCTGTGTCCGAAGTATGACTACATCTCTGAGTCTCATATACATGTACATAAACAAAAGAATAATGTTCAAAATAGTCCCACTGAAGTCCCCTCGATCTAGGTCGCCTACGGGAAGCCGTCGTGATACTGCATATACGAGAACTCATCCTGGTCCTCGTCAATCTCTGGCTCCACCTCCTGGATCTCGTCCTCATCTGCATCTACAACAGGGTCTGGTGGGTGTTGCAAACACCATCCCGTAACGTGGGAATGAGTGATCAACTCAGTGGAATCATAGAGCAAAGATTAGCATGTTCACAATTCAATCACGCGATAATAGTAAAGCAGTAAATCAGACAATCCTAATACTGTTGTTAATGCAAGATGATATGACGTGATGTATGCCCTCACCGACGATCACCCTCATGCGGCAACATCTTACGACCGCGGCATGCCACACTCCCTAGAGTGCTCCACATCTTCCAGGCACATGCAATGCTATGGTGATATGATTTTCAAGTCGTTATTAGTCCATTCAAACAGCAGGATTGGGAAACTAAGGTACTTCCCTTGTATCAATCCCAACACAGATCCTGTCTAGGGTCGTCACTCCTAGTAATCTCATACGATGTGTATTTCGTAGGTCACTGTAAGGGCTGCCAGGGCTGTTGCTCGCACTCGTTGCACCGCTCCCCCATCACCTTATCAATACAGGCCTACCGTACTCTACTGCAACGGAAGGGTCGTCGCCTCCCGTGGACTCAGAATACGCTCGCGGTCACTACAAAGGGCTCGTCGCCTGATCAGTGTAGGCCGACAGCTAGAATATAGTGTCCCATACCACCATAATCTGCTCACGAGTCTAGGTGCTCACTGGTCACTACGGGGAGGTTTGTGGCCCCAGCGTAGGCCGACAGCTCGACCACGGTGTCCCATACCACCATGCCGGGCTCATGAGTCTTCGTGAATCAAGGTACCATGGTTAACAGGGTTTTCAGTGGTAAGTTCAGTACCCTAGGTTTAAGCAGTTATGACTCATGCAAGGTGAACATACATCGGCCAGTCGGGTTACTTGACGGGCTCGACTAGCGCGATCGCATCTCAAGTCGAACGACATGAAGTGCGTAAAACACTTCGCGTGGCCTAACCACTGCCGCCAACTCTAAACACGAATCACGTTCATCGACGCGTCGTTCGTGGCTATGACCAGTCAGCCACGAATTCGCTCGGTTACCGACTGCCTGGACTAAGTCAAGTCCCACACATCTATGGAATTACATTAACAATATATGTAAAGGTATTAGAATTTAAATACAATCATGTGAGCATGTTAACACATGTTATAACATTCAACTTAAGCAAATCTTCAAGGCATACTTTCCATGCATGTAATGCAATCATGCATAAGGTCAACATGTAGGAAATCATTTAGGTCAGCATATTAATCAAGAAATCAATCTCAAACTACTACATAACATCATTTAATTCAATACATACTAATACAAGCATTTATACAAACACATACACTACACACTTAAGTCTACATATAGTATGTCGACCCAAAGTGCGCAACTAGGCGAATCTCTTCGCCAAACTGATTATGCAAGCATTCCTAACTCCCTAATGCGGCGACAAACCATGTCAATCACGTCAGCAAAATATGCATGTAGACCGTACTTCCTACAAATGACTAAAATGCCCTAAATCTCATATTCTTCGTTAATTTACGAAACAGGAAACGGAGAGCATGTTGTACATGTCAAACGGCGATGCCGTCGATAATCTACTATGAAACGACATTGAAAGCGTTGTAAACCGTCAATCAAAGCGTCTAAAATCCTCACTTAGTCTCTTACGGAAGCGTGATTTTGAACTGAGCGTGTACGCTTCGTCTACGGCAGTAGGAGAACCTGATTTATGAAATGCGTTAGCTAACACGCCATGAATCTAGGTAAACCCTAAATCAGCAAGTTCTAGGGTTATTTTATACCTGAAAAAGGGAAGAAATCACCAGCCAGGTGATTGGGAAGAAGTGCTGAAGCAGCAACAATCGACGGCTCGGAAGCGGGAAAAATTCCTTCCAATCTCTCTCTCAAACTCTCTCTCCTTTTATCCTAGGGTTGCAATTTTCGGATGCGAGAGAGAAACGAGGGTTTCAACCCCTTTTATAAGCTAAAAAATGCTGAAAATAGGCTCCGGAACGAAGTTTACTTGATGCCTATCCATTTCGGGGCTGTTTCGGTCCAAAAACTGCTTTCTGGTGGTCCCCTGGTCGATCGCGATCGGACTTAAGCTCATGTGTACCAGATGTAGCTCGTATTAAGTTTTCAGTCCGGCAGGGTTCGCAGATCGCACGTGGCGGACCAGTTTCAGTTCAGCGGTCACCGCACGTAGATCAGGGCTGAGAGTCTCATGATAATAAATAGAAATTTTTCCTGATCCGAGGGTGTAATCTGGATGAATTCTGACGGTCAAAACGCTCAATACTGACGCGTCAAGTCGTGTGCCAGATTTGAATTTGAAATTCCAAATCCGTACCTATTCGCGGTCGCTTCAGTCCGGGTTCAACGAAATAGTCTGTGATTATCGGTTTGACTTGATTTTTGAGATGATTGTCAAGTCCAGCTGGGCGGTTCTAACGGTTTAAGATAGGAGGTATCGGACCTTCGACGCGCGGTCTAAATCCAATACAAAAATTCAATGTGGTCCAGAGGACAAACCCGCTTAGAGTTTGATCCGAGGTTATAGAGTGTTGTAGAGTTGTTTGTTCTACTCGATTTGGGTCTTGCAGAACGTATTTAAAGTGATCAGGGACTATTTCCCAGCTACTCTAGCGTTGCGCTAGCTAACTTACGCTTAATTTCCATGGAAATTATTTCTACGCGATTTCGGGTCGAGTTGGTACTCGAGCCCAAGTACGAATTTTTCACGGGCGTTACACTTTATGGTTACTGGACATCTTTGGTCCTTATTGTGATAAGATCGATTAAGCTTCGAGGACATCGACAATAGGGTTCGATTCATAGAACCACTTATCGATGAATCGATAAAGGTAGAAAACTAAAGATTTTCCTGATTTTGAAAAAAGTTTTCTAGCCAAAAATCATAGGATGTTCTATTCAATTTTAAGGGTTTTATATACCTGGTGTTTTAGGACATGTGATGTGAGGCTAAGATGTACATGTGACGAGTTCGGGCACAAATCCTATTGAGGCAGATGCTTGATCAATCTTCCTATGGGGCTCCTCTATCTTATTGACTCAACGTTCATGCTAATTGACAAACCAGGGCACTTTTTATCTCCTCCTTTGTCAATTCCGTTACAAAACACCAAAACACCCTAGAGCAACTTCTAGACTAACACCTTAAATTATGTGTACATAAACTTTTATACAATTTTATAAGGCTATCTATTTTATACACACAGTTGACTATATCATTCAGTAGCTGCTCCCCCTAACAGCAATCTCCCCCGGTCTTCTTGCAACTGCTCCCCCTAACACCTGCACCACCATCCACAAACAGATACACACAATTTTCCTTTGGTGTGTGGATTTGTTCTCTCCCTTTTTGTCAGTCATTGGTAGAGGATAATATAATAATGGATATTAACTGAAGTTGAAGCATATGGGAGAACTAAGACCCAAAGAAAAGGCATAAGAGGCATATAAACACAGGTATGCATATTGGGTCAAGGGAGAGCAGTGGATATAAGGATCAAACATCATAGATCAATCAAGAGATATGCAGGAGGAGGCATGCACAGTGGATATCATCATTCAAGGGAAATCAGTAATTATACCAAAGAAACAGGGCAGTGAATATGAATTAGAATCAGCCATGAAACAAAATATCCAAAATATGTACTGTCCAAGGTTGGCAGTAGTATACCATCCATTCAAAAAAAAAAAAAAAAAAACAAACACAACCTCCAGCCCATCCATGGGAAGCCCAAAAAAAAAAAAAAAAAAAACAAACAAACCCAAGTATCTAGCCCATTCATGGGCCTAAAAGAAAGTATGTTCCTCACTCAGAGGATATCTTAACCAAAACTAAAAAAAACTTGTCAGACTTTGCAAGTTAGTAATCTATCACATACACTCATATGAGCGTAGGGCATTCAAAAAGATACTAATGCCCATATGTGGAGATGAGAATATGGTGAATGTGACAGCTCCTAGATGACAGCACTATGGTGGAGGAGTGGAGGAAGATGGTTTTGTATCATCATGACGGCAGGTGATCAAGTCCACCAATTGCAGCACTGACTACTACACCCCATGCACCAAATGCTCCAAGACAGTGAGCCTGGCATTCATTGACCCCTTTAGCTAAGTGACTTCTTGCAGTGTCGCTCCAATCCGATCCTGATGTAGCTTGAACCTTTTAGCATGCTCGAGGTCGGATGGAGATGGAGCTTGTTGGGACGCGAGAGGGTCACCTTCAGCCATTCCGTTGCCTTCAGCTTGAGCAGCCCCTTCACCACATTCTCCTTCTTCGTGAATCCCTTCCTTGGGTAGGTCTTAAGGAAATTGGTGGAACTTTAAATCCATCCTTCTAATGCTGTTCTTGTTAAAGTGTTGAAGAGGAAGTTCCGGATCATTTGTTGTTGGAAGACTGATCGCGTTGCACACAATGTGAATAATCGAAGGATAGGGTAAATGGACATCTTGAGAAGTGTGAATCACATACACCAACTGATGAACAATTAGAGTAGGAAGACAAATTTTGATCCCAGTTGCGACAGAATATACTACCATGGCCATGAATCCTAAAAGGTCGGCACGATTGGTACTCCGAGGATATATGTTGGAGGCGAAGATGCCATCTAGAATACAATACCTCGGTTCCACGAATTTTTCTTTCAGCACATTACCTTGATGCTAGGGAATATCATGACCATGGCAGAGAAATTTCGTGACCATGGATCGAGTTTCAACATTCTCAAGGTCCATGTCCGGGAGACTGACGGGTGACAGAGTAAGGCCAAAGATTTTTGCAATGGATACAGGAGTAATTTCTACATCATCACCATCAATAGAAATAATGATAGAGGGAGTTTCAACCACCAGAGAGTGACTGGAGGTAAAGAAGCTGTAGGTTCGTTCATAGTGACATGGACCACCAAAGTCGAGGAGAGGTAGCCAGTCAATTGTGGCTAACAAGGGTTTCAGATTGTATGGTTTTAGACACTCCCTATCTATCCTCCTTACATGAACTAGCTTTCTTCTAGTGTATTTGGCCAGCGCTAGATTCACCCTTGCAGGAGGAGGGGCTGGTGCTTCAGATTGGGACCTGCCATGCAAAGTCTACCTTGTGCGTTGGCGAGTAGGAGTCCCATGTTCAGGTGCCCTCGCCCTTTCCTTTGGAGAAAGGATCTTTTACCTGGAGGATCGCGAAGATTCTCCTGGTCCGGACATGTTTTTCCATACTCAAATGTTTCTAAGCATATGGATTAGCCCTACCTTTGCCTTTAATGACATAGCCGTGGTTATTCGTGCACCAACCCTTCATCACTGGTTTAGGTCTAGGATTTCCCATTCTTATTTCTTGAATATCACCACATGCTCATTGTCACATATTTAAGAAATGCTCGGAAGATTATGCGTCAATCCTTTTATGTAAAAGACATTCTCATTTTTGAGAATATTTATTCCTTTAATAATTCTCTGTCCAATTACCTTAGTAGTGCTTTCGTCTCCATAGGTGACTATCCTATCATTAAGATTTGAATAGTTTGAAAGAAGAGATTCGTCCACCGTGACATGTCTTGAGCATCCACTGTCCAGGTACCACTTAGCATCATTGCCTGTTATATGATTTGAGTGAGTAACAAGGCAAATTTTCTTTCCTTTCACTACCCATTTTGTGATAGGATTTCTAATTGTGGTAGTTTTTGCTTCTTTATCAAGTTAGGCAACTGAATCGTGTTTCCTTGTCTCACAAATTCATTAGTTTTCTTGTTTAATTCATCCACTTGATTCAATAACTCCTTCATTCTGTTACTCATTCTAGGTGGTGATGGATGTATATTTCCTCTATCCATATTCCTAGGTAGACTCCTAACATTTTGTATTGTTCTTCTGGTTGTTCTATGTTTACTAGTATAATTTTGACAAGAATTGTGTTGAGTCCTTTTAGGAGACATGTATTCAAACTTATAATGACCAGAATCACCACATGAGTGACAAGTAGGAGTAGTTCTTGTTTTACTTCCTGAAGCAGCAAATTTTTCAGCTATTTGTGTTGCATTTTCAGATTTTATTTTAAACTTATCATATCCTAATCCACTCTTGTCTTTTTCGGGTCTTCCCATCCCTAAGAGTTTTTCCAATTTTTCATCACTTTGGGAAAATTTATAGTTTATCTCAGCAGATTTTCTAAATTTTTCTAAATCAAACAGGAGTGTGTGATTTTCGTTTTGAAGGAGCATGTTTTTATCTTTTAATAGCTCAATCTGTTTGTTTAGTTTTTCAGACTCAGATTTAAGGAAGGTATTGATTCTTTTGAGTCTATCATTATCGGAGTGGTATTGCTATAGATCATTAATTAGGTGTGTATTGATTTCCAATGTTTTATCCAGATCTTTTTACAACAATTTATTTTTATTTTCAGTTATTCCAAGTCTAAGGATATTGATGCTATGAATGTAGAGTTGATTATAGGCATCCTGTAGTTTATCCTTTTCTTCTTCTTCTTTCTCAGTTTCCTCATTATCTGATGGAAATGATTCAGTGGCCTGAGGTTCTTCAATGTTCTCAATTTCGATGGGGATGTTTGAGATAGTAGAGACCATAAGAATTTTTAAAGATTTTCGGTCATCATCGCTCTCAGAGTCACTACATTCAGAATTTGACTCTTCAGTATCATCCTATGTGGCAACCATTGCCTTTCCTTTGGTTTTTCTATTTGGGCATTCAGTGAACAGATGCCCAAACTTTCGACAGGTATAACATTGTGGTTCCTTAGTCTTTTTACCACTTTTACGTGTAGAATGTTTGTTGTCTACCTGTCTTCCTTTAAATGGACGGCCACGATTTTTCTAAAAGAACTTTCTAAACCGTTGTGCCAACAAGGCCACTTCCTCATCTTCATTATCTCTTTCACTTTCAATCTCCTCATTTGTTGTATTCTTTGAAGTTTTGAGGACAATAGTTTTGGATTTAGGGGTTTGTTTGAAGTGTAGTTCAAATGTTTATAGGGAACTTACTAGTTCTTCTACTTTAATTTCATCTATGTTTCTACACTCTTCAATGGTTATTACTTTGACATTAAACCATTCCGGTAATAATCTTAGTATTTTTCTACAAATTTTTGAGACCAAAACTTTTTCACCTAATCCACCCATAGAGTTACAGATGATATTCAGTTTCATGAAAAACTCCATGAAGGTCTCATGCTCTTCCATTCTGAGACTTTCAAATTATGATGTTAGGAGCTATACTTTGGACCTTTTCACTCTGCTTGTTCCCTCATGGGTTGTTTCCAACAAGTCCCATGCTTCTTTAGCTGTTCCACACATACTGATTTGATTGAAGACTTCTTGGGACACAACGTAGTAGATAATATTCATGGCTTTAGCCTCAGAGGTTTGGTTTTCTTTATCGAATGATATCCACTTTTCTTTGACTTTTGGTTTAGTGATAGTTGTGCCATTTTCAAGCACTATTAGATCATTTGGTGGCATATATCTTCTTCAACAATATCCCAAACATTATGATCCAAAGATCTTAGAAAGTAACACATTCTAGCTTTTCAATATGCATAATTTGATCCATCAAATACTGGAGGTCTAGTGACCGATGAGCCCTCTCCTTTAGCCATATTACAAACTTCACTCAAGATCACTCTCTAGGTGGTGAAGCCCTTAAGAGAGACCTAGCTCTGATACCAATTGAAATTGTGGTAATGACCGCTCTAGTTGAAGTGAGAATATGTCAATATGTCCTAGAGGAGGGTGAATAAGATTTATGGTAATTTAAAATCCTATCAATCTTATCCTGAGAAAATATGCATGTATCAGGATTTTTTCAAAGTAACTCTAATGGCTTCTAAGCCAAATAGAGGATCCAGTTATAAAGCTATTTGAAAGATAAACAAGATGCAAATCATAGTTAATGATGGATCAGACCGTATGTGAGGTGCAATCTAAGATAATCAAAATATGAAAAAATTTAGAGAAATCACACAAGCAATTGAAGACAATAGCAATCTCAAATACAGTTGTTTTTATAGTGGTTCGACAACTTGTCTACTCCACTTTCAACAAACGCACTCAACCCTTGAGTGTATCGAATCTCACTAACTGAGGTTTCATAATCAGGTTCACCTCAAACCAGTACAACCTACTCTAGGCTGACTCTAACGTGTCTACACAATATAAGTTTATGCTCCTATAAGCAAGGGTCAACACACAACACCTCAACTTTTAGGCCAGACAGGCCAACGATCCACAAAAGGAACCTCATCAGTTTATGCTCCTATGAGCAAGGGTCAACACAAAGCACCTAAGTTTTAGACCACACAGGTCAAGGACCTAAAAGTTTATGCTCCCCACAAAGTAAGGGATAACACAAAGCACCCACCGTGTACACTCCAGTCAGAGGCCTCCTACGAGGAATTGAAAGGGGTGAGAAATACCTTAGACCTAATCCTGTCGCAGGAATGATCACAAGGGTCCTCTAGACTCTAATAACTTATAAATAAACAGATGAGCTTCATTCAGTACGTTGATGAAGATCTCTTTTGATGATGAAGAATCTTCAGCTCTTTTGAACCACAACTTAGATGATTTATCAATGTAAGGCGACAGGTTGGGTCAAGGTTATGATGGAATCCTACTCTATTAAATGTTTTCCTATAAAGGGAATAGAGTGATTCCAATCATCCATGCATTCAATGCATCCCAACTTATTGATTTGCCATTAAAATGGTAGTTGAATGTGGAAGTTCATTCCCCAATCTACTCTACTGAATATCAATGATGAGGGTGGATTAGAGGATAAACTCTCATGAGAGAAAAGTCTTAGGATATATGATCTAGGGTTAAACACACTAAAGCACTTTCTATTTTCTCTACCAATAACCAAGGGAAAACTCTCATTAAATAGGAAAAAGGTTCCAACGGATATAAAACTGTCACATTTTTTACAGAGTTTAATATCATCGAGCAGGGTTGATATCATTGAGCGTATACTCTCGATAGCATCGACTGGCCACTCGATGATACGAACTCAATTATCAAACGCTTTTGAAACTTTTTACCAACTGGTCGAGGAAATTGAACATGCATCGATGTCATCGAATTTCGAACTTCGATTTCATCGACACGAGGTTCGATTCCTTAACATTTGAAAATATGAGAGCACTTGCCTTTGAAACATTTCAGGTATAAGATATGATCAAGCATTACTCGATATCATTGAAATTTGAATGTCGATGATATCGATGATAATGTCGATTCATCGATAATTCCATTGAATTTTCTTCTAAGCTTGCTGGATAGTTTATGTCCACTTTCGATGATATCGACCTTGCCTCGATATCATCAATATTTGAATATCGATTTTATTGAGTGACCCTCGATCCAAGAAAAATGACCTGAAAACATGCTGGACAGATTTATATCCCAATCCGATATCATCGAAGGTCTACCAATATCATCAAAATTTGAATTCCAAGCATATCGAGGAGCCCTTCAATATATCGAGGATTACGTGATTTTCCATAGCAGTACTTTGAACACAACAGAACATATGTCGATTTTATCAAGTCATCTCAATACACTCAAGATTCAAATTTTGATGATATCGATGAGTCCATCGATTCATCGATAATTAGTCCAGATATCTTTATGGTTGTTGGACATCTTTGGTCCTCATTGTGATAAAATTGATTGAGCTTCGAGAACATAGTGTGTTCGATTCATCGAACCACTTCTTGATGAATCGACAAAGGTAGAAAACTTAAAGATTTTTCTGGTTTTGAAAAAGATTTTCTAGCCAAAAACCATAGTGTGTTCTATTCAATTTTAAGGGTTTTATATACCTGGTGTTTTGGGACATAGGATGTGAGGCTAAGATTTACCTGTGACGAGTTCGAGTATACATCTTGTTGAGGCAGATGCTTGATCAATATTTCTATGGGGCTCCTTTGTCTTGCTAACTCAATGCTCACACTAATTGACAAACCAAGGGACTTTCATATGTATCATAAATTAACCATACACATCGAATTTCAACCCTTAGATCATTGTAAAAGTGGTCAAAATTGACAAATTAGCCAGTAACCATTGATTTTAGTGTTCATCGAGTGAAGAAACCTCATGGGTAGTCATAGTAGGATATTTTCTTTCATATGAATGACCTGGTTGCCCATAATATGGAGCAAGTGTGAAATATGAAGACCCCACCTTAATAGTATTTTACATAGCTGCCAAGTTATCCTTTTAGGGCTTACCAACGCCTTATAAATCTGGATCTTCCTATTTAACCACTTCCTGCTATCCATTGTAACTCAAATTTGGGCCACACTTTGGCCTCACATGACTACCATATCACACAAAATTTAGACCCCAATCTATGATCCTACACCATTGAACGCTGAAGTCCGCTTATTCTTTTTGATGCAAAAGGTGATATTTTAGATTTAGACTTTTCTCAGTATCGATCAACCACCAAATTTTGTCCAACCATTTACCTATCTTCACTATAAATTTTCTCCAAAATTGGGTCTCGATCATTGAATGTGGGCCATTAATTAAGATCGAGTCCATTTTGATACTCGCTAAGAGAACTTCCAAGATAAGCTTATCTAAGGCTCAAATCTGCCTCATATTTGGGCTCATGGGCCAACACGACCTGATTAGACTGATGAGCCGAGTGGATTCTCATAAAAACCTCGCAGTGAACCCCACTTAACCCAGTAATCAGTCACATTCCATCAATGCGATCTGCGTGCGAAACCAGAGCATAAACCCCTTCCGCACTTTACATTCAAAATGGAAACTACCTCCTATTCTCTCTCCTAAAATCAAGCACGACCAAGTAGGGTCATTGTGTGGCTCATCTAAAACTCAGATTGGCTACATATTTCACCTTTTAGGTGAACTTGGCATGAGGAAGATAATGAACAGAGCGAATTTCCCACCAAACATCATACTGGACGCCACCATTTCCCAGCCATTCATAAACCAAGAAGTTATGTGCAAACATGTGCATTGCACATAACTACTTATCATAATAGCCTGGTGAGCATAGTCCTACGTGGATTAGTGGTGTGGCCCACCCAAAGATCAGACCCACCTCAAACTTGGGGCCATGGGCCACTACGTCACGCCGAAGTTAGTCAATGGGCTGGATCTTATGAGAGATCAACAAAGATGGGCCCCATGGACTCCAGCCATTTTTCTTTCTGCAAACGGTGCAAGAAACTGAATGCAATTCAAACATCCTCGCGTAGGACACCTAAAAAGAGCTCCCTAGCTGTGATCTGAGCTGTCCAAAACAAAGAAAGGGGACTTCCGACCACGTCCACGTCGACGGTGGAGGAAGGAAAGAGTCCAGAAGGATTGACACTCCCCATTTTTCAAGCAAGGTAACGGCAAACCCAAAAATTTTGTCCAAGCAGACCTCTTTGCAAGGCCACCGTTAATCGGTTGACTAGATGTTCTTACACCCAAGAACAAAATCACAACCTCCCATATGCAGGCCCCATCTAAGGAACGATCCAGATCTGTCAGAAAAGAACGGAGGAGAGAAGAAGAAACACTTTAAAATAGGATTCCACACATAGTTACACAGTCCGATCGTGCAGGGCATGTTCTACGTACAACGTGCGTAGAAAATCCTAGAAGTAGCTCGTATCCTAGTTCGTACCGTTCCTTAGACTCCCGCGATCCTCCTCGTCGAATTTTGATGACCTGCAACCTATAACTAGCATTTGTATGCAACCCTAAGTCGCATCCTATTTATCTGAGTCAACTCGACCTGAAACTTGTACCCTAGTGACCGCGCTGTCGCTACGGTTCTAACGTCGCATCTCGAACGCCGATGTGATACCCAAGCCAGGAGTTGTGGGCCCGGGTATATTTCTAGGAAACGTCGCTCGTTGTGAATCCTGAGATAATCTCTACCCAATCTATCACATCAATTAATCAAGTACACACCCCATCTCAACCCTTACCTATCCCACCCCTCTCCCATTCCCAAAGTCAACTCTCTCTTTCTTCACCCATCCCTTTTCTTACACAACCCATCCCCAAAGTCAACTCTCTCTCCTATCCATCCCATCCTTTTCATCCCATCACCTTCTCTATCCCTCTCTCATTCTCTCTAACATTTTTAAACTTCCATGAGAGACAATTTCTAAGGAGAGAAAAGGGAAGGCCCACTTCCTACCCCCTCATCTCACCATCCAACCCTTTAAACTTCATCATCCACCTTTAAAAAGAGAGCTTAGGAGCCAAGGATTCCAATGAGCTAAAGAAGAGGACCATCGGTGAGTGTTTATAGGATTAGATTACAATATTTGTGATGGATCAAGTGGGGCCTACCGATTGATGGTATGGATCTTATTTGGGACCCATCTTGATGTATGTATTGTAATCCAAGGAGAACTTATAGTGGCGGAGCTCCCTTCATCACACATCTCTCTCTCTCTCTCATGGTAATGGAATGTGGCCCACTTGATCTAGACTGTCCATATGTTGGGCCCCACCTCGCTGCCTGTCCATTTGGACAGGCTTGGATGAAGTAAAAACATAAATATCAGCTTGATACAAAAGTGGGGCCCACCTCATGACGTGCTGCCTCCTGCACGTAGGACCCACCTGATGTGGAAGTGGATTGGCTGGTGTACCTCAAACAACTATATAATTGTTGTATTAACATCAACAAGTAGGCCTAATCATGAGACATGTGTTATACATACACCATCCGTCCATTTTTATGGACGTGTGGGGCCCACCCCACATGTGCAGCACATGTGGGGGCAGGGCCCACCTAGACGTATGTATTTTGTACCCACACCATCAATCGTTGGACGGTGCAGCGTGGAGCCCAGCCATGATGTATCTGATTATCCAGGCCATCCGCTCTTGGACAGTCCTGTGGGACGCACCATGAGGTATGTGTATATCCATACCATCCACCTTTCTTGGCAGCCACGTGGGGCCCATCCCACATGTGCTGCACGTGTGAAGGTAGGGCACACATTGATGTATGTATGTTGTATCCACCCCATCCATTCATGGATGTGCTGTGTGGGGCCTGCATTGATGTATGGGTTAGATTAGCACCATCCAACAACTACTGGACGGTGGTGCCCATATGTGTTTTATCTCAACTGTCCATCTATGTGGACCCCACCAGCAATTCAGCTATTATACTGACGTTAGCAAGCTCTGTGGGTCCCACCAACTTGATAGCTGATGTATTGATGTCAGCAAGTTCTGTGGGTCCGACCATGATGTATCGGTCTTACCCACCCTATCCAGATGGCTGGATGGTGGAACCCACCGTTGATGTACATGTTCTATATCCACACTGTCTATCAATTGGACCACACTACAAAACCAGTGAGGGATTGAACGTTTACCATTGAAACTCGTTTGGGGTCACAGAAATTCTGGATCAATATAGAATTTATTTTCCTTCTTAATGCAGGTCTTTGTGACCTTGTGAACAGATTGCATGGAAAATAAACGTTATGGTGGGCCCCTGCCTTGATGATGTGTTGCACATCACACCGTCCATCACTGGACAGTGCTATGTGGGCACACCATGATGTATGTATTTTATATCCACGCCGTCCATCTACCGTGCCCACTTAATGTATGTATTTCATCCCTGCTATCCACATGGGACCCAGGTGCTGTAAGTATTTTATCAGCATCGTTCGGACTACTGGACGTGTAATCCACTTGATGTAGGTGTTGTACACCCATGTTGTTCATCTGGAGGGCCCATTTGGAATCTACAGGGCCCACCCCAATATGATGTAAGTGTGGCCCATTGATGAGGTCCAATGTGATGTTTTTATGACCTATTGATGAGGCCCAATATGATGTAGTTGTGGCCAATTGATGAGCCCCAATATGATGTATTTGTGGCCCATTTTGTGAGGCCCAATATGATGTATATTGGCCCATATGATAAGGCCCGATGTGATGTATATTTACCCATATGATGAGGCTTGATGTGATGTATGAGAGGCTCATGGATGTGTCCCATTGTGATGTATTCGAGGCCCATGGGACGTGGCCCATTGTGATATATTTGAGGCCCATGAGATGTGGCCCAATGCGATGTATATGAGGCCCTTGTATGAGGCCCAATGTGATGCATGTGAGGCCCATGAGTGAGGCCCAATGCAATGTATGTGAGGCCCTTGTGTGAGGCCCAAAGCGATGTATATGAGGACCGATGTGATGTGTGATTCCACTATGATGTATGTAATGATGTTTATGATGGGTCATGCCTTCGAAGCAATGGTGGTTTGATGTCCATATTGTAAGACCAATGATGGTTAAATGTCCACATTGTAACTCTCTCTAGGGCCCATCGTTAGGCCCATTCTTGATATGAGTAAGCTACCTAGGCCCAACCTTGAATGAGGAGAGTACATCATCATCACTATACAAGTGTGCTTAGTATAGCTCCATGATTCATGCCCATGTGCATCATATGCATGCTTGATATGAGGAGTGATTGATCATAGCATATGCCATTGGGCGAAATATTTATGGAACTCCTTGATAGGAAAAGTTGTCGCACATGAGAGCGCGATATGCGGAGGATTGCTGCATGACTGGAGAGTATGATTCATGCATCTTGCATTTAAGTGATATGATTTCTGTACACTCTACTGACATCAGGGCCATAACCTCCACAAGCATATCGTGGATGACAGGATTGGACACCAAAAATACTGTTACTAGCATTGGGGTGTCATGGATGTACCTGGGTGAAAATCTCTAAACCCGATGGTACCAGAGGATGACTCCAACATCGAGATCGAGTGGATACATGAGCACACAAGGGTTGTATACTAGTAGGCCGCGTCTCCCACTATGTCATGGTTAGTTGGAAGGGGGTGTGGCCTTATTCACCCGAGGGTAGGGGGCATAACTAGGTTGAGTTTGACCACCTCATAAATGGATCCGCTATCGACGTGCTGGGATGATATTGGTAGGTAGATAGTGAGGTCTCCTCCACTTATATGGTCGCTCGTCCAATGAGCGGTAATCTAGTGTATAGTGTACTAGATCCCGGTGATATATATATATATATATATATATATATATATATATATATATATATATATATATAGAGAGAGAGAGAGAGAGAGAGAGAGAGATGAATTGTACTGATATGTGGTCACTGAGGAGGACTGATATGCTTGAGTTGTATCTCGCAAATGACATTGGACCTGTAGGCCTTGTATCGCATAGCCTTAATACAGCTAATGACATTCATGGACTTACTAGCATTTTCGCATCACTCAGATATTGCATACTTATATTTTATTACCATGCACACATACTTTCACCACCCTCTAAGCTTTCTATAAGCTTATGCAGGACCATCGCGTGCAGGCAACGCTAGGTTGTAGTTGAGCAAGAGCGTGTTGTAGAGCTTCTGGAGTTTTGTCATTATTATCATTGTATTTCTCTTTATCCGCATTGTACTCAAGTTTTGATCATAGTGGATTTTTGTGATGGTGTTCTTGTTATTGTTCATGGGTTATGCTTATAGTTATGCTTATTATAAATCAAATTCATGTTCAAAATCTTCCTTGTAGGATCCCAAGATCGAAACCTGGTATATGGGTGTCAGGAGCCGAGAATAGGGTACTACGAAGGCTATCGGTGCCGGATTCCATGATCGGGAATTTTATGAGCCCGGTTTTCGAGTTTGGGGTATGACATCTAGATTGGTATAAATACCACACACTCCCACAAGGGAAAACATGCTAGCAAGAAAGAAAGAAAGAAAGAAACGAGAGAGAGAGAGAGAGAGAGAGAGAGAGAGAAGAAAAGAGAAGGAAAGGAGATAGGAAAAGACAGAGGAAGTAGGGCTTGCTTCTGCCCAATTTCTGGTAATACAACCAGGGACTCATAGAGTCGTCGACTCGAGTTCATGATTGGACTGAGTCCAGTAATTCTAAGGGTAAGTAGGTGACCAAAGCTTCCTTACAACTGATTTTATATATTTAAAATTATAATATAAAGAGCCTAAACCCATATTATAGATACAACCCTGGATTATATTTTAACCTTTCCAATTACGTGATATAGGATAAGGTTGGGATTGACAGAGTAAATAACTAGCCTCAGTCAAGAAATGATTTGAATTCTAAGGTGAGGGATTTTCCTTTAAACTTACGATAATTTAAGATGGTATGAATTATTCTGTTCCCTCACATGCTTTGAATCCTCCCTGCAATTATTTAATTTATTGATTGATTGCCTCTAAGTGCAAAGGTTCGTAAGTAATATCCTGTGAATATAGGGTCGATCCCACAGGGAGATGATTTATGAGAATGAAAAAATTAAATACAAAATTAACTAAGTAATGTAAACTAAACAAATGAAATGATTTTGAAGGTTTTCAATGCATGAAATTCAATTAATTTGAAAACAACACCCAAGCTTCAAAGTTCCACACATAGGTTAATGTTCCATAAGTCATGATGACTTTGATAACACCACAAATTGAAAAATAAAATAGCTTAAATATTTTAATAAATGATATAAAAGATTAGAGAATCATGGATTAGAATCATTGATATATATTCTCAAGTGCCGGTAATTTTAAGCATTCAATATCCATGAGATAATGAATCAAAGTAGCAGGTTAAGAACATCTCCCATCTAGGAAATCTAACTAATCCAGGTTAAGCCTATCCATCAACATGGATCTCATATGATAGAAACATATGGATCTCATGAGGATAAAAAAATTAAATCTATATAATTGATAACATGCATACACCATTCATCTCATCATTAAAAACAATCAATCATCATAATTAATAAAATCATTAAATCAATGTGCTTCCCTTCTAGCTTGGGCTAGAGGGAATTAGAAAAATATAACTAAATTACAAAATAGAAAAGCAACAAGAAAGAAATAAATGCAAATAGAAAAGATCTAAAAAGAAAAAATAATTTATAAAACTTTAATAAAATTAAAAACTCTCTAAAAAACCTAAATCATGCTCTTGAATGCTTTAAATAATGCCTAAGAATTCCCTGAGAAGTCCTATTTATAAGTGGGGAACTCCCTCCTTCAAACTGATTTGAAAAATCTGAAAACTGCCTCAAATTTACGCAGTTTGCTAAAATAGACTTCACTCTATGTAGTTTTCCAAAATAGACTTAGCTCTCCGCAATTTCACAAAATGACTCAGAGTTTAAGAATATGCTTTTTCAGGATGATTTCAAGATTCCTTTTCTTCACTTCAAATCTTTAATTCTCTTCATTTCTCACTTAGTTTTCGTAGATTTTGGCATGTGAATTCTTCAATCTTGATCTCCTAAGATCCGTCCCTTGCCTTAGTGATTCTTGAGTATTAAATCCATGCTTTTAGCACCCTTTTTAATCCAAGCTCTTAAATTCACCTTGCAACACAAACATGAGTAAAATAGATCATTAAGCATTATCATGTCCATAAAACTAAGATATAAATGGGGGATAATATGCAATATTTAACCCTCAACACACCCCCCAACCAGCATTTTGCTTGTCCTGAGCAAAATAAGAGAAGAAAAATAAAAATAAGAATAAAAGCTAACTCTAAAAAATTAAAACGAAAATAAAAATTCTAATACATTACTTTCGCAGGTAATATTGATTGCATTTGGCATATGTAATAAGCTTTTAAACCCTTAGGTTTCTATTCACACCCCAAGTATAGGGTTATGATGTAGTAATAAACTCGGTGAGACCGAGGTCGAATCCTAAGGGACTGATACCTGTACGTAATCTGAAACTAAGTATAACTAGAACTAGAACTAGACTAAGATGAAATCTAAATCAACTGTAATTTGAGGAATAATGATGAAATAATTATCTAAAATGTAAAAAATTTAGGGAAAGGAAACTAGGAATTCAAAGAATTCACTTATAGAGATCAGGAAGATCTTATTCCTACTTCAAGAACTTAACTGGACTTAGAGTTCCATCTTCAGCCAGTTGAAGGGTGTAACCATGAAAATCAAACTAAACTTCCTTTGATATAATTTTCAAGAGATGAAAGGTATATGAATTAGAATAGTTTCCATCACCAACCCATGCCCAGGAGACAAAGTAAACAACGGAATTAAACTAATTATCAACCAATCAACAATGTATGAAGGTTAGGAAGGGTATCGTCATCCAACCACGCCTAAGAGACGATGGTGAACAACAGGGCTTCCTGACATCAAAATCATAAAAGGAAAGGAACATGCTCAAAACTATTGCAGACCCATTGTAATTTTAGTCACATCAGACCATTAAAAACTAAAAACATTTCCTTAATTAAACTAAAATTAACATCAATTCAGTCTAAACAAAAGGCACAAGCAAAAAGTCTCCATCACGGTACAAGCTTCACCTCTTAGCCCTAGCTTAGAGTTCTAACCACTCATAGACATGATGAGGCTACACTAAAAATAGAAAAACAAAAGAGAATCCTACTCCCTGTACTTCCTGTGTCTCGGTCTCTCTGCACCCCGTCCAGATTGAATTCTCCCACCCTCTTCTCTCTTCTCTCTTTATAATAGGCAAAGGTTGGTTGGTTGAAGCTTCCGCACGAAGAGGTGGTGCATGGACAGCTGGAGTTGGTGGAAGAACCGACCTCCTTTTGCAGAAAATGAATCACACCCGCAACAGTATCCTGCATTGAAACTTGGTGGGGCCCATGAATGATGTCAACAGAGAAATCTGACTCATCCATTGAATTCTTCTCAGAATTTTAGTCGAGAAAGGGTGTTTTTGCTAGGGTTTAGTCTGGTCCATTGAATCAAATCTTTCCACCGTTTGTCTTCCATTTGGACAATCGAAAACCAATCTCTGATGTATATTAAAAATTTTCCACTTAAGCCATGTTTATGGGGCCCTTTTAAGCCTAATGGATGGTCCTGATTATCTGGATCATCGACCATGTGGCCCACAAGAACAGACCGCAACCTCTGTTGCGAAACAGAGTTTTCGGATACGCTCTGTGATGGTCGGTGGGCCCCAGATTAACAGTGATGGAGAAATGCACACCGACCATTAGATTCCCAATGAAAAATCATCCAGGAAATGTGAGATTGGATTGATTTCGATGTGGCCCACAAGATCTTCTCGTTTCACCGATAATCATCCGTTTGGCTGAGATATTCACACGAATGCTTGCATGGTGGCAAAAAGAGACCTAGGCACTAGTCTTGGCCATCCTACAGATCGAATTGGATGGCTCTGATCATCACTCCAGGCGTTGAGTGGGGCCCACTGGCCAAAATTGTACTGCGGTCAGTGTAACGCTGACCGATTTGGATGATTGCAGTGCACGGCGAGTGCATACACACTGTGCACATACACTCTCCTAAGTGGGGTCCACTGTGATTCGTGTGAGAATCCGCTTCGTCCATTTGATGTGCCACTCCATTTAAGGGGTTGAGACTGAATTTGAAGCACATCTAGATTTCAAAAGGGCCCCAAATCAAGATTTTAGGAGCTGATCTATCGGTTGGGCAACTACTACAAGGATCTGATGGTTTAAATTTGACATGTATGGTTTATTTATGGTCTTCAAGCCACATATGGAGTTTTGAGATGAACGGATGGTGAAAACCTTATGATCTTGCATTCTGGCTGACTTTTAGGCCACTTGAGCTTTAGTTTCTCAATTTCCTTGGATCTCTAACATGCAAATCCATCGATCTTTGTCTCCTAAGGTCCGTCCCATGCTTTGGTGAATTCTGAGCATTAAATCTCAACTTTTAGCACCCTGTTTCAGTCCAACCTCACAAATGTACCTTGCATCACAAACATAATTAAATCGGATCGTTAAACAGTACCATTTTCATAAATTCAGGTAATAACTGGGGTCTAATATGCAATATTTGACCCTCTACACAACTCCCAACCAGCATCTTGCTAGTCTTAAGCAAAGTATGCGAAAAATTTGTTAAGAATTACAAGAAAATTTCTATGAACTCGAGTGATTTTTGAAAACAATCCAGATAGTAGAATTCTAATATTCATGAATGTTGGGCATTACTTTCTCATGGACTTAAGCACACTGTAAACTTATGATCAAGTTCAATGTATTAACCCACCAATTAGAAAAAAAATTCTAAACATTGAGTTCCATGGGTGTATAGTGTAAACCCAGCTTACCATCATTAAGGGATCCAATCATCAATTTCCATGATAACATTGACAATCAAAAGAGCATTCAGGATAACCTAAACTAGAACTTGCCTTACAATTCTTCTTTTCATTCTTCCAGCTTTTGATTTGTCCATTAAAAGTAATTCCAAGGAGGTGAATTAAATCCTCGCCTATAGGGAGCAAACCTATGGTGAAGATCGTACACCTAACCTTTTTCACATGTCATCCATGGGGAATTAAATCTACACCTATAGGGAGCAAACATGTGGTGAAGATTATTCGCCCAAACCTTTCCAGAGGTATTTGTTTTTTTTTTTTTTTTTTACCTGGATATATTCTTTTTCTTCAATTAATCATGACGGAAAAATTTTCCACACTGGTTCCTTACATACTTAGTGATTACCAAGTTAACCCTTCAATATCAAACTGAAACCTTAATGTGAAAGTGAGATGTGACATGTGAAATCATGACTCAATCAATGTTTATAACTTCTAATTCTGGATTAACAATTTGAACTTGACTGTGAAGTCTAACGGATACTGAATGTAAGAGTCATAAATTACCAACATTAAATATCTTATAATTCTAAATCACAGATGGTCGTCAACATCACTTCAACGTCATAAAAATTTAAGAAAAAATTAAAAAATTTTTACAAATTTCTGCTCAAGACCAAGAAAACACTGATTAGGTAACCTAATCTCCCACTCCCAACCTAAAATCTACATTATCCTCAATGTAAAAGATGTAAGCATGCAATGCACATGAGACAGCGAAAATAAGGGAGAAGTGATGGAAAGATAGTACCTGGATGAAGGAATCAAGAAGCTTTTTCCAAAGAGAACACAACGTGAGAGCAGCTAAGCACAAGAGTTTAAATAAACTAACCTAAAGCAACTGGAAATAAAATAAACCTAGTGGCATAAAACTATCGAACCTAGAATGACATACGCAAACTACCCTAGTCCTATGAAAGTAGGGAAAAACTACTTAGTCATGCCACAAGGTTCCTCTTCCGACCAGTATCTTGATAAAATTTTCAGTAGGTTTCTCAACAAGATCATTCAAAAGTCCTTTTTGCAATAGGCTTGGATGCCCCAGAGCATGAATTTTTAGAGAAATTTATGGAGCTCAGCATAAGGTTTCCTTTTAATTTCCTGAGGCGTCCAAAGTATATATGATTCACCTGTGACAGAGAAAGTTTCAGAGTTAGTACCCCAAGGTGAATCAAAGATTATAGGTAGATAAAATTCAGAAAAATTCTCAGGAAGTAATGTAGTCTCAACACATTCTGAAGTTTCAGACTTCAGTTCAATTTTCAGCTCCTCTTCCTTTACTGGTAAACATTCAGGGTCTGGGGAAGGAGGGGCTTCAAAATAAGGGTTCTCTAGGTCTATGACATCTACCGAGGTATTGTCTTGCAAGGCATCCACTTTGTCTTTTGTCATGGGATTGTTTAAATCTGTAAAGTGTGCTAAAAAATCATTCAAAGAGTTGGAAACTTCAACTGAGCGTGACTTATGTTCCACATTGGAGCTCGTGATGGTTTGCCTAAGGAATCCATCGTCCTTGAAAGTGAATGGAGGTACGCTCTCTTGCTCCAGTCCTGCACAAATAGATTGAAGATAAATAGGGGAAGCATCGATGTGATCACTCTGTTCATTGAAACACTCAATTAAGGCATTGAATTGTCAAACGTGAACAACTCAGATGATGGCCTCAACTGGGTGGTTTCAAATTCCAGAGTTGTATCAAGAAATTCGTCCTTCTCCTAAATCATAGGATCATTCAATTTAAGGGAGTGGTCTAAACATGTCTCAAAAGAGTTAGAAGAGTCAGTTGTAAGGGGTTCATCCTCCACATTTAAATCAGGCATGTCTAATGAGTGGAGTAGATCCTTCTGACCGATCACTTCATGTGCTTCTTAATCACTGACCTGGACCATTCTTGAGATTGATTCCAGGGGAATTTAGGTTGAACATTCATGATCATCATCCCAATACGCATCATCCTCTAATTTCGTGCAGTGCACACTTAGGATGGGATCGCTTTCCTCACATTCTATTCCTAAATTCGGTTGAGGTTCGAATTCCTCACATTCTATTCCTAAATTCAGTTGAGGTTCGAATAAACTAACCTCTACCTCATCATGGAAATCCTATGTGTCATGTAAGGAAGGTGTGTCATTATCACTGTATTTGAAAGAAACCCACATCTCTTGACCATTCCTTTGAACCATTATCGAGATCGACTCATCAGGAAATTGAATCATGCTCATTAATGGATTCCAACTCTTTCGTAATTCCAGAGTTCTTTAAAAGTGAGTTAGGATCACTTTCCTCGCATTATATTTTTGAAATGAATTGTGGCTATGATAAACAAGCCTCCTTGGCCTTATTAAGGTGTGAATTAAGTGCTTTCAATGATTTCTTAATTTCCTCAAGACAAGCCATGTTACGTTGAAATGAATCATCTTGGATCGTTTCTAGTTGGATCTCAAAGTTAGGGGATCTAAGTAAATAATCATTATAACATGTTGTTGGTTCATTTTTCCAATTTTGATGTTTCCATTGATTATAGTCATACAGATCATAGGTGAGAGAATCTGATGGTTGGTAATACATATTATCACTCATAATATAATCATGTATTATTTTCTTTTATCAGATGGGTGGTAATAATTCTCACTCCCATACTGATGATAACCTCAACACTCATGTATTGTTTTGTGAATCAGTGGAGTGTAATTATTCTCCCTCATATGATCGCGTATAGACTTCTTAATCGATGGAGAATTATATTCTGGTCGGTTCTTAATCATGGTTTTAGAAAAATTTTGAGACAGGTTGTTTCCAAGCATAAGCATGTAACACGTTTTCACGGAACCTCTCATTTTGTAGAAATAGATTACCATACTCACATGCCCACTCTAGCCACTCTTGTTCGTTCATTGTGAAACCTTAATTCTTAATCTAATTAAAAAAAAGATCCTACAACAGTATAGAAAGTGAGAAGAGAAGTTAGAAAGATGTTACCAAATTAGAAGTTCCTATGTTAAGATCCTGCAAAAGAAAACAAAAGAAGTTAGTTTATAGAAAATAGAACCTAATCTAAAGAATAGAGAGAGTAAAGAAATTAGGACAAAGTTACCACTTTAGAAGATTTATCAAAATCCTATAAAGTAGGACAACGGGTTAGTTTCTAAAAATCAAATAGAAAGAAAAATCTAAAAATAAAGTTAGTACAATCTTATTCTTAATCTAATTCTCAAAACCAATTAATTTCAAAAATACGTAACCGTCAGTCCCTGGCAACGGCGCCAAAAATTTGTTCACTTCCTAAGTATAGGGTTGTGATGTAGTAATAAACTCGGTGAGACCAAGGTCGAATCTCAAGGGACTGATACCTGTACGCAATCTGAAACTAAGTAGAACTAGAACTAGACTAAGATGAAATCTAAATCGATAGTAATTTGAGGAATAATGATGAAATAATTATCTAAAATTTAAAGAATACAGGAAAAGGAAAGAAGGGATTCAAATGATCCACTTGTAGAAATCAGGGAAATCTTATGCTTGCTTCAAGAACTCAACTGGACTTAGAGTCTCATCTTCATCCAGTTGAAGAGTGTAACCATGAAAATCAAACTGAACTTCCTTTTATATAGTTTTCAAGAGATGAAAGGTATATGAATTAGAATAGATTCCATCACCAACCCATGCCCGAGAGACAAAGTAAACAATAGAATTAAACTAATTATCAACCAATCAACAATGTATGAAGGTTAGGAAGGGTATCGTCATCCGACCATGCCCAGGAGACGATGGTGAACAACAGGGCTTCCTGACGTCATAATCATAAAAGGAAAGGAACATGCTTAAAGCTATCGCAGACCCATTGTAATTTTAATCACAACAGACCATTAAAAACTAAAAATATTCCCTTAATTAAACCAAAATCAACATCAGTTTAGTCTAAACGAAAGGCACTAGAAAAAAGTCTCACATCACATTACAAGCTTCACCTCTTAGCCCTACCTAAATGTTCTAACCACTCATAGACATGATGAGGCTACACTTCAAAAGAAAGGGAAAATAAAAATAGAAAAACAAAAGAGAATCCAACTCCCTGTACTCCCTGTTTCTCTCTCTTTACTCCCAATCTAGATTGGATTCTCCCACCCTCTTCTCTCTTCTTTGTTTATAACAGCTAAAGGTCTATTGGTTAAAGCTTCCGCATGAAGAGGTGGTGCATGGACAATTGGAGTTGGTGGAAGAACCAACCTCCTTTCACAGAAAATGAATCACACCTGCAATAGCATCCTGTGTTGAAACTTGGTGGGGCCCATGAATGATGTCAACAGAGAAATCTGACCCGTCCATTGAATTTCTCTCAAAATTTCAGTTGGGAAAGGGTATTTTTGCTAGAGTTTAGTGCAGTCCATCGAATCAAATCTTTCCACCGTCTGTCTTCCATTTGGACGATCGAAAATCGATCTCTGATGTATATTAAAATTTCACCACCTAAGCCATGTTTATGGGGCCATTTTAAGCCTGATGGATGGTCCCGATTATCTGGATCATTGACCATGGTGGCCCACAAGAATGGACCACAACCTCTGTTGCGAAATAGAGTTTCTGGCTTTGCTCTGTGATGGTCAGTGGGCCTTAGATTGATAGTGATGGAGAAATCCACGCCGACCATTAGATTCCCAACGAAAAATCGTCCAAGAATGGCGAGATTGGATTGATTTCGATGTGGCGCACAAGATCTTCTCATTTCATTGATAATCTTCCGCTGAGATATTCACACAAATGCTTACATGGTGGAAAAAAGACACCTAGGCACTGGTCTTGGCCATCCTACAGATCAAATGAACGGCTCTGATCATCACTCCAGACGTCGAGTGGGGCCCACTAGCCAAAACCACAGCTGCATGGTGAAGACTCTGGTCCGTTTTCAAATTTTTGAGAAGTTATCGGTAAGCTTAACACTGACCGATTGGAACGATTGTTGTGCACGGTGAGTGCATGTACACTGTGCACATGCTGTAACGCCTTGAAATTTGGGGGTCGAGCAGGAGCCCAACTCCCGAGTTCCAACACATCACTTATGCAACATAGATAATGATGATTAAATGTTATTCACATTAGTGCATTAAACATGAGTGGAATTATACCAAAATAGCCTATCATACTCCAGAGACAGTTAAATTATGCAAAAGGAAGACTGTGATAGATATATAAAATATATAAACCGTTGTAGGTCTCTACAGTGTGAACATGTTACCAGGTTAAACATATACATGTATACTCCCAAAATGGACAAAACGAATATACATGGGTGTTTCAAAATGTAAAATAACAGGTATAATGGCATCTAGTCGGCATCCTTGCAACCTCGTCGATCAGAACACGGTCTACATAGACCCGCCTACTAGCTGCATATAGGAGAACTCCTCGTCATCGTAAAAGTTTGGCTCTGCTTCGCAAGCATCGCCATCATCTGTAACTACAACAAGGTCTGGTTGGTGTTTAAAACACCATCCCAGAATGTGGGAGTGAGTGATCAACTCAGTGGAGCTATAAGGCAAAGGTTAACATATTATGAATTCAGTCAAGCAGTATTGATAAAGCAGTACAACACTCATGTCCTAAGTCTCTTGTTAATGCAAAGATGATATGCGATAATGATGTATGCCCTCGCCTGCACTCCCTCTATGACATCGTCTCACGATCGTGACATGCAATACTCCCACTATGCTCAACTCTAAAGCCAAAGGCACATGTAATGCGGTGCATGTGCGTGATTAACCCAGTTCTTAATTATACCTTTTCATACATCAGTATTGGGGAGTCAAAGTACCTCCCTTTATATCATTGACCCAAACATTGATCCATTTAGGGTCGTCAATCCTAGTAGTCGCATACGATAGGTAGTTCCAGGTCACTACAGAGTGGCTCCTCACTTTAGCGCAGACCTGGTTTATACTCTACTATGGGAAGGCTTGTCACTTCAACGTAGACATAAAGTATACTCGAGGTCACTACGGGCTCGTCACCTGATCATATGCCGACAGCTCGAATACAGTGTCCCATATCACCGTATTTGGCTCACAAGTCAGGGTTGCTCATTGGACACTACGGGGAGGCTCGTCGCCCTAGCATAGGCCTACAACACGACCACGGTGTCCCATACCACCATGCTTAGCTCATGAGTCTTAGTAGATCGAGGTACCAAGGTTAAATAGAATTTTTCACTGGTAAGTTGGTACCTTAGATTCAAGTTGTAGCGTCCATACATGGTGAATATACATTAGGCCAATCGGGTTGCTTGACAAGCTCGACTAGTTCGAGCGTACGTCGAGTTGATCGACATGTAGTACATAAGTACTCCGCGTGGCCTAACCACTGTCAACAAGCAACGTACTACTCAGATTCCTCGAACTTATCCTCCATGGCCAAAATAGTTCAGCCACCAATAGTAAACCATTACCAATCACCTGGACTACATCGTAGTCCCAAACGTACTCCAAAGAATAGTACTCCCATGTGATAATCGAGACAGCATGTGATAACCAATTTCAGTGTCGAACTCATTTAAGCATTTTAACAAACACTTAGTACACATATTATCATACCTAAGCATTTCATCCACAAATCACATAGTAATAGGATAGATTACACGAAGGAAACTTGTAACTATAGGCAAGGTAGTTGAGAATCCTATCTCAACAGCCTCATTAAACACATTTCAACAAGCATTTTCCCATTCAGGCATATTATCAAACACTTAAACTACACATATCACATACATGTAATAAAGTAGTAAGAACAGGTATTATAGCAAATTCCTTTTCCAAGGATTCACCATACATGCAATAATCATATATTCTTAATCAATAAATATGGCAAACATAATCATAATTCTATACTCATTCACATATTTCAACAAACACATGGAAAGCATTAAAAATCAACGTAGTTTACATATATATGAAATATACAGAAATCATCAAACTACGCACATGTGACAACAATCAAGTCAGTCATAAATCATTAGTGACATTGAAAGCCTTGAAAACCATAACCTAAGTATTTATAGTCCACA
The DNA here is from genome assembly GCA_037074715.1 of Magnolia kwangsiensis. Lineage (NCBI taxonomy): Eukaryota > Viridiplantae > Streptophyta > Magnoliopsida > Magnoliales > Magnoliaceae > Magnolia > Magnolia kwangsiensis. Next base: position 28,490,515 of record CM073579.1, read on the forward strand.
CCTTTCACCGGTAAACTCGTAATAAGCTCAGTTTGAACTCTATGTCTTTGTCTACGACACAATCACAACCTATAACATGAAATAAGTTAGCTATTTCATCATTTACTCTATTTCATTCATTAGAACAGATTAGGGTTAGAATTTCTTACCCAATAACTGATTCGGAATCACCTGAATAGCGATACAGACAGGCCAATTCAGTACATAGAGCAGTGGGATCGAATCCCAGGAAATAACTCCCCCTTTCTCTCTCACTTTCTCTTTTTCCTTCTTTCTTTACTCTCTTCTCTCCCCTAGGGTTTGTAATTCATATGGAATGAGAGGGGGGTGGGTAAAGGACCTTATATAGGCCTAAAACTGATGGGAATGGCCCTAGGGCCATGGTATACTTAGGTTATAGCTAAAGACTGGCCATTTTGGTCTAACGGAGCTGATCTGGAGGCCCCTTTTTTATATGTGGTCGAACTTAAGCTTCCTGACATTGGATCTAGGTCAGGCTAAGATCTCGGCCAATAGGATCAGTGGATCAGCTGCGAGGGACCAGTTTCAGTTCAACGGTCACCGATACTCGATCAGGGCCACAAGTACACTAGCATGTGTTGAAAATTTTTCCTAATCCAAGGGTGTAATTGGGCCTGATTTTGACGGCCTTAATTCTTAGATTTGACCTGCAAGAGAACGACTCAATTCACTTAAGTTTTAGTTCATTTCGTAAAGATACTCGCGTTTCTCACACACTTCACTCCGAGCTCAAGTTGTGCGTTTCTGGGTACTATTAGGACTTGATTTTTGAGGTGGTTGTTAAGTCCAACAAGGTGGTTAGAACCGTATAGTTTTGGGGTAATCAGACATTCGATGCGCGGTCCAGGTCAGATACAGAGTTTCATGATGCTCCCGAGAGCAATCAGGTTTTGAGATGGATCCTATGTTTTTAGGTAATGTAGCATTAGCAATTCTGCTAGTTTTGGGTCTTGTAGTTTATATTTAAAATGGATAGATCTAATTTCATAGATAATCTAGTTTAACACTTAGTTAATTCTCGTCTAATTTATAAAGGATTTGGTCTTTAGTAATTTCTGCCTGAGGTGGTACTCGTGTCTTTATACGGATTTTTCCGAGATGTTACAATCTACCCTTCTTAAAGAAAAAATTCATCTTCAAAATTAGTACCTTTTCATACTCCTCGAGAATATGAGGGTAGTTCTTTCAGACCTCGGCTTCTATTTCCCAAGTAGCCTCTTCCGCAGTGTGGTATGTCCACAGAACCTTCACAAACGGAATCACTTTACTGGGCAACACCTGCTCCTTCTAGTCTAGAATATGTGTTGGCCGTAGTACATAAGTAGCATCTTCACTCAACTATACATACTCCCATCTGATAATGTGAGAAGGGTCAGGAACATATTTCTTCAACATCGACACATGAAATACGTTGTGCACGCTTACGAGTGGTGTGGGTAAAGCAAGGCGGTAGGCTACCACACCTACTTGGTCTAGTATCTGGATGGGTCAATGAACCTCGGCATGAGCTTCCCTTTCTTTCCAAACTGTAGGACTCCCTTCATTGGGAAAACCTTCAGGAATACATGGTCCCCAACTTCAAACTCTAGTTGTCGCTACCTCATATCAGCGTAGCTCTTCTGTCTACTTTGTGCTGCCAGAAGTCGACGCCTGATAATGGCCATCTTCTTTGAAGTCACTTGAACTAACTCTAGTCAATCAAGCTCTTCTCACCAACCTCTGCCCAGCAGTACAGTACCCGATAGGGACACCTATACAAGGCCTCATAGGAAACCATGCCAATACTCTCTTGAAAGCTGTTGTTATAAGCGAACTCTTCATAAGGAAGACAGTCATCCCAACTGTCCTTGAAATCAAGCACACAAGCTCGCAGTATATCTTCCAACACCTGATTTACCCGTTCCGTCTGTCCGTCAGTCTGTGGGTGGAACATAGTATTGAACTTCAGTTTCACACTCATTGCTTCTTGGATACGAGTCCAGAAGATAGATGTGAATCGCGTGTCTCGGTCTGACATGATCTCCACAGGAACTCCTTACAGATGCACAATCTCCTTGATGTACAACCTGGCCAACTCGTCTGCAGAGTTTAAGACTCTAATCGGGGGGAAGTGAGCTGATTTTTTTAACTGGTCCACGATCACCCATATGGAGTCATATCCCTTTCTCATCTTCGGTAGCCCTGAGATAAAATCCATAGAGATGAAATCCCATTTCCATTTCGCTATGGGCATGGGTTGAAGCAGTCTAGGAGGTCGGCAATGCTCTGCCTTGACCTACTAGCATATGAGACAACGAGATATATAATCTACTATGTGAGCCTTCATGGTGTCCCACCAGTATGAGTGCTTCATGTCTCAATACATCTTCGTACTACCAGAATGTATTGCCATCTTTGAATTATGAGCAACTTCGAGAACTTTCCTTCTCAAGTCATGAAGGTTTGGGACGCGTAGGTGGCCACGATAAAGTAAACCCCCATCCATTCCAACTCTCCATTCCGAGTCTTCATTGTCACCAATCTTCTCTCTTATCTTTTTCAATAGCTCATCGTCTCTCTGAGCCACGATAATCCTGTCATCAATAAGTGGTTGCACCCAAATATGTGTGATGCTCTCAAATGGCTCCTCTACTGTAAGTTTCTACTCAAAGTCTCGCACAAACTCTACCATATCTCACTCTGCTATCACCAGTGGAGCTGCAAATGCTATCATCTTCTTGCGGCTCAACGTGTCTTCCACAAGGTTGGCCTTGCCAGGATGGTAGGAGACCTCGAACTTGAAGTCCTTCAAGGTTTCGATTCATCACCGCTATCTCATATTCAGATCCCTCTGCGTGAATATGTACCTGAGGCTCTTGGGGTCATAAAAGAGCTTAAACTCCTCTGCATAGAGCTAATGTCTCCAAAGCTTCAATGCAAAGATGACGGCCGCTAACTCTAGGTCATGTGTAGGGTAGTTTTCCTCATGTTTTCTCAACTATCACGATGTATAGGCAATAACCCTGTCTTTCTGCATCAAAACACAACCCAAACCAACACGAGATGTGTTAGTGTATATCGTATACTTGACCTCTTGCTCTGGTAATACTAGCATAGGGGTGGACATCAACTTGTCCTTCAGTTCCTGAAAACATGCTTCTACCTTCTCATTCCAGGAAAACTTGAGATCCTTCCGAGTTAGCTGAGAGAATGATCTGGCTATCTTGGAAAAGTCTTTAATGAATCGACGGTAGTAACCTGCCAGGCCAAGAAAACTCCTCACTTCAGTAACCGAACCAGGCTGCTTCCAGTCCTGAACTGTGGCTGCCTTAGCAAGGTCCCCAGCTATCCCTTCCTTGGACACAACGTCCCAGAAATTTGACTTCTTTCTTCCAGAAGTCGCACTTCTTGTACTATGTAAATAACTAGTTCTTCCTGAGAGTATCAAAGACTACTCGCAGGTGCTCCTCGTGCTCCTTCTGACTCTTAGAGTATATCAGTATGTCATCTATAAATACGATGATGAATTGGTATAGATACGGCCGAAACACCCTATTCATCAGATCCATGAACACGGTCGGTGCATTCGTGAGCCTAAACGAGATCACTAGGAACTCATAGTACCAAAAACTGGTCCTGAAAGTTATCTTCTGCATGTCCTCATCCCTGACACGCAATTGGTGATACCTTAACTGTAAGTTGATCTTCGTGAAATACTGCGTCCCCTTCAACTGATCAAACAGATCATCTATCTTGGGCAAAGGGTTTTTGTTCTTCCTTGTCACTTGGTTCAATCTGCAGTAATCAATACATATTCACAGAGATCTATCCTTCTTCTTCACAAACAACACATGTGCTCCCATGGGGACACACTAGGCCGTATGAATCCAGCATCCAACAGATCATCGATCTGTTTCCTTAATTCCACCATCTCACACGGAGTCATACGATAAGTCGGAAGAGATATAGGTGTCGTACTAGGCAATAAATTGATGGTAAAATCGATCTCTCACTCAGGGGGTAATCCAAGTATCTTTCTGAATACATCTGAGAACTCTTGGACTACAGAGGTGTCCCCAAGTGCTGGACCATTAACATCCTCTAACAAGGAAGCATAACAACTAATACGATTGGGCCAACTGACCTGAACTGGGAATGTAAAGGTCATTCCCTCTGGTCCATAGGTTTTCACCACTCTAGTATCGTAGTCGATCTTTGCCTTCATCTTTGTGAGCCAATCCATACTGAGAATGATGTCATAATGATGCAGCAAGGTGACGATCATGTCAATGCACACTGTTCTACTCCCTATGTCTATTGAATAACCCTTACACATCTTGGTAGCGTCTGAGAAAGTCCCTATATCGGTAAGGATTCTCACCCCAACCATAAGACTATTTTCTAACCCCAGTCGCTTGACTGCTACACATGATATTATAGAGATAGTGGACCCGGTGTCCACTAATAAGAAGATTGGTATACCTTGAATATACGTTGTGACTTCAAAAGCCAGTGGTACTGCGGTTGCCGTCTCAGATGCCTCAGCTACAAGTGAGTGCACACTAGCTTGTTGAGAACGATTCGACTACGGTACCATGGGCCATTGAGGTAGCCTAAATCAAGGTGCAAGTGGCCAAAAAGATGGATGTGCTTGTGCTGACCGTAGAGGTGGAGTCGAGAGAGGTGGTGGCATCTGACGGTTAATCCTCTGAGGGGGCATAAAGTCATTGTCTCTCATCCTTGTGAAACAGTACGTGTCAGCATGGCTCGACCTCTGACAGTAGGTGCACCATATATCAGGTCACCTCGGCTGTGTCGGTGGAGCCGTAAGCCTGAGAGGCAAGTCAGTATGGGGCCTCTTACCAAGGAACGGCCTGATCGGTAACTCTGGATGCAGCCTAGGGACCATAGGCACACGTGTACGGGATAGTCTATCCCCATCTTTCTCAGCTCGTAGAGATATGCCCACTAGCTCAACATAGTTGGATATGCTAGCGCAACACATCTTCGAGCATATCTAGGGTCGCAGGCCCTCAGAAAACTGCCGCATTCACATTGGCTGGTCGGCTAAGATTAGGGGAGCATATCTGGCTAACTCCATGAATCTGTTCTCATACTTTGCCACTGTTATCCCTTCTTGATGGAGGTGAATAAACTCACTCTCCTTCTCATGCCGATACGTGAGGGGAAAGTACTTCTCATGAAAGTGGGTCTCAAAGGTCGCCCACATCCATACGTATCCAACCACAATAGTTTGAAGGACACAATCCCACCAAAGGCTGGCCTCCTTCTCAAACATATAGGTGACTAACTCCACTTGCTCTGCCTCAGTGCAGTGCAATGGCTTTAGCATCTTAGAAATGCGGTCAAGCCAATACTTGGCCTCCTCGGGTCTGTAATACCCGTAAAGGTAGGAGGTCGGAAGCGTTGAAATTGCTCAAAAAGGCCACTAGCACCTACATTTCCAGTAGGGTGCACAAGTGGTGCAGGTGGAACCACACCCATACTCTGGGCGAGGGCTCCTACGATGGTGGCTAAAAACTGTTGTTGTTGCTGCTGCATCAAAGCATCATCTGCTCCAACATATTAATAGGAGGAGCCGACTGAGGCATGTGCGGCTTTGAGGTAGACGTGTGGTTCTGCTCAGGAACTAGTGGTGCAACAGGTATTGGCCCATTAGTGAGGCCAGTGGCCAGCTGAGAATCTGGCATAATATCGTAAGTCGGGCCCAAACTGGGATCTGAGTAGTTATCGCTTAGGGGAGGAGCCCCGTCAATCGAGTCGCCAAGTGTGAGATGTGTCATACTCCGTGTGGCCTTAGGTGGCATTCCCTATATACAATATAGGGTGCAACTATGAGATTTAGCATAAGCAATACTCAATTCATCAAGCATTCTAACATTCCATAGCAAAAGGCACTGTATGCATTTCATTTAACAACATTTGTCACAATACATGAGATATAGTCTTACATGAATAATGACAGGAAACGCATGTGAGCTAGTTTAAGCACGGTCCCAAACGCTAGAACGTACTAACCATTCTACCACATTATTATACCTATCAATGATATACATAGAAATAAGAAAATAGACACGCAACCAAGAAAACCAAAAGACGACTACATGAACGATTAGTCGTCAGAATCTGGCGATGGTGGAGGTGCATCCTTATCCTGCACAAAGCACAGGATAACCCTCAAAGCGCGAGATACTTTGCTAAATTTTCACTTCACGAAGGCCTGAGTCTCTTCAACTTTGGCTCGAGTCTCGATGATCTCCTGTCTCAAGGCGACTTGGCCCTCCTCAAGTTGAGCCAAGAGGGCTTCTATAACAGCTAGATCACTATCACGCACCTATGTAGCAGGAGGAGAGCCGTCATTAGTGTCCTAGGCCTCCTCTTCCTCTTCCTGCTCTCCTTCTTCCTCTATCTCATATTCTTCCTCTTCCTCTTCTTCTTCACTTTCCTCAGCCCCGTCGCTACTTTCCTCATCCTCGGACCTAACACGTCGTTGTAACGGACCAATCTTCATGTTGGCAAGTGTAGTGTCATTTATAAAGCGAATCGGCACCACCACATCAGGGAAAAGTCTGTAGCTAAACTCATGAGCAAGCTTGCATATGAGTCGACCAAATGGAAGTGAATTGGCTGTTCTAGTAGAACGGGCAGTCAGGACTATCTCTTGTAGGATGAAGGTAGGCAAGCACAACTTGTCTCCTTACCCAGCATGGTACAAGAAGTCCACCATTAAGCGAGTATACTCGCTGTGATTACTCCACCTGAGATACATGTTGTACATGAAGATGTGGTGGAGCAGGCGAAAGTTGTCGGCCATCTTGGACGCTAAGAGGGTACGGTTTGGATTCCAGTCAGCCACAAAGGAATTAGGTGCAGCGGTCTCTTTCACGCTCACTCCTGAAATAATCCTCATTGGCGTGTACCTCACCACACGATATTCCCAAGAGCCAAGATATCAGACGGACGTCTACAACCACTTCCCGCCTTGCCACAAGGATATTGAATTGTAAAGGCTCTAGCGATGGGTCTCGTATATGGGCGTAGAAGGCTCGGACAGTGTTCGTAGTCACCCGTAACTTACCTTCAAATATGGGCCCCCATCCAGCATCAGACAAGCGGTCCATCAATAGATATTGTCTAAAGAGCCTCTCATCTACATGTGCTTCGAAGAGAACCATACAGCCTTGAAATCTTCCATGTGATAGGTCTGTTAGTAGAGCTCTTTCGAGAGGAGCCTGGGGATCAAGGTCCCATTTTGTCCTTCTATCAACGCTTGTACTAGCCTCGGCGCCTTTCTACCTCCTTGAACGGGTAGGGCGGCTAGGCTTAGCTTCATCCATAGGAGCCCTCTTCTTCCCCATGAGAGGGAACCATGGAAATGGAGAAAATAACTGCTATAAGCTCAAGAAGAGCCATGAAAGCTAGAAAAACCTAGGAATATGGGAGATTTGGAAGTCATGGGGATATGAGACACAAAGTTATGGACTTTGTTCTCAAATGGGTAAGAAAGCAAGGAAAGTGGGAAGTGTACGGGATGAGTTTTGGAGGGGATGGTGGAAATGGATAGGAGTGAAGAAACAAATGAGGAAGATGGTAGGATGGAGGGGGATTTGAGATGGAAAAAGGGGATTTTGAGAAGTTTAGAGAGCTTGAAGGGGTAGGAAGGAGAGAAATGAAGCAAATGGGGATAAAAGAGGGGTCCTCATCACATGATTTTGTAGGGCCCACAGCTTTGTACACGAGCCGGCCAGACCGACCCGCATCGGTCCAACAGGCCTGATCCATCCGGGCGGCGAGGGCTTGCCAATCTGGCAATTACATTGCCGGATCACTGGACAGACCGGCGAGGGCTCGCAGATTCGACGATGGCATCACCAGTCCACTTTGGGTCCCCCCGATTTGCACCACTTAGGCCTTAGAGTCTGTTTGAGTGGTTTTGGATTCCATCTCGCATATATTCATGCTTTTTAATTTATTTGAGTGTGGAATACGTCTAATTCTCACATAAAATTGTTGATTGGTGGTTTAGAAAGGAGTTTAGATCATCTTTACATGATCTTATACGCATACAGGGTGAAATTTAATGGTCAATTTCGGTCCATTTCGTCGACAGGCGAAACTTAGAATCCTAGGACTGTTTTTACGTTTCACTGCTCCCTCCTAAGTTAAATTACATCAGTGTGCATTGTGTGACCATAACTCAGGTCCATTTTAATCCAAATCATACTCAATACTAACTTACAATGCCCTGAAATTCAGGGGTCGAGCAGGAGCCCAACTCCCAAGTTCTAACACATCACTTATGCAACATAGATAATAATGATTAAATGTTGTCCACATTAGTGCATTAAACATGAGTGGGATTATACCAAAATAGCATATCACACTCCAGAGATGGTTAAATTATACAAGTGGAAGACTGTGATAGATATATAAAATATATAAACCGTTGTAGGTCTCCACAGTGTGAATATGTTACCAGGTTAAACATATACATGTATACTCCCAAAATAGATAAAATGAATATACATGGGTGTTCCAAAATGCAAAATAACAGGTATAATGGCATTTAGTCGGTATCCCTATAACCCCATCGATCAGAACATGGTCTACATAGACCAGCAGCTAGCTGCATGTAGGAGAACTCCTCGTCATCATAAAAGTCCGACTCTGCTTTGCGAGCATCACCATCATCTACAACTACAGCAGAGTCTGGTTGGTGTTTAAAACACCTTCCCAGAACGTGGGAGTGAGTGATCAACTCAGTGGAGCTGTAAGGCAAAGGTTAACATATAATCAATTCAGCCAAGCAGTAAAACACTCATATCTTAAGTACTCTTGTTAACGCAAAGATGATATGTGATAATGATGTATGCCCTTACCTACACTCCCGCTGCGACATCGTCTCATGATCGTGGCATGCAACACTCCCGCTGTGCTCAACTCCAATGCTAAAGGCATATGCAATGCGATGTATGTGCGTGATTAACCCAGTTCTTAATTATACCTTTTCATATAGCAGTATTGGGGAGTTAAGGTACCTCCCTTTATATCATTGACCCAAACATTGATCTATTTAGGGTCGTCAATCCTATTAGTCACATACGATAAGCAGTTCCAGGTCACTAAGGAGAGGCTCGTCACCTCAGCGCAGGCTTGGTTTATACTCTACTATGGAAAGACTCGTCACCTCAACGTAGACCTAGAGTATACTTGAGGTCACTACGGGCTCGTCACCTGATCATAGGCTGACACCTCGAATACAGTGTCCCATATTACCATATTCAGCTCACGAGTCTGGGTTGCTCATTAGACACTATGGGGAGGCTCGTCGCCCCAACGTAGGTCGACAACACGACCACAGTGTCCCATACCACTATGCCTGGCTCATGAGTCTAGTGGATTGAGGTAGTAAGGTTAAACAAGATTTTTCACTGGTAAGTTGGTACCTTAGATTCAAGCAATAAAGTCTATACATGGTGAACATATATTAGGTTAATTAGGTTGCTTAACAAGCTCGACTGGTTCGAGCATACATCAAGTTGATTGACATGGAGTGCATAAGTACTCTACGTGGCCTAACCACTGTTGACAAGCAGCATACGACTCGGATTCCTCGAACTTATCCGCCATGGCCAAAATAGTTCAGCCATCGATAGTAAACCATTACCGATCACCTGGACTACATCGTAGCTCCAAACACACTTAAAACAATAGTACTCCCATGTGATAATTGAGATAGCATGTGAAAACCAATTTCAGTGTCAAACTCATTTAAGCATTTCAACAAACACGTAACACACATATTATCATACCTAAGCATTTCATCCACAAATCATATAGTAATAAGATAGATTACACGAAGGAAACTTGTAATCATGGGTAAGGTAGTTGAGAATCCTATCTCAACGGCCTCATTAAACACATTTCAACAAGTATTTTCCCATTCAGGCATATTATCAAACACTTAGACTACACATATCACATACATGTAATAAAGTAGTTATAACAGGTATTATAACAAATTCTTTTTCCAAGGATTCACCATACATGCAACAATCATGTATTCTCAGTCAATAAACATGGAAAGCATAATCATAATTCCATACTCATTCACACATTTCAACAAACATATGGAAAGCATTAAAAATCAACATAGTTTAAATATATATGAAATATACAGAAATCATCAAGCTAGGCACATGTGACAATAATCAAGTTAGTCATAAGTCATTAATGACTTTGAAAGCCTTGAAAATTATAACCTAAACATTTGTAGTCCGCACCTTTCACCGGTAAACTCGTAACGAGCTTAGTTTGAACTCTATGTCTTTGTCTACGGCCCAATGATAACCTGTAACATGAAATAGGTTAGCTATTTCATCATCTACTCTATTTCAATCCTTAGAAAAGATTAAAGTTAGGATTTCTTACTCAAGAACGGAGTCAAAATTTCTAGAATAGCGATACTGACAGGCCGATTCAGTACGTAGAGCAGCGGGATTGAATCCCAGGAACTAACTCCCGCTTTCTCTCTCACTCTCTCTCTTTCCTTCTCTCTTTACTCTCTTCTCTCCCATAGGGTTTGTAATTCGTATGGAATGAGAGAGGGGTGGGTGAGGACCTTATATAGGCCCAAAACTGATACGAATGGCCTCTAGGGCCATGATATACTTCGGTTATAGGCAAGGAGTGGCCGTTTCGGTCCAACGGAGCACATTTGGAGGCCCCCTTTCTGCATATGGTCAGGAGTAAGCTCCTTGACATTAGATATAGGTCAGGTTAAGATCTCGATTTGATCGGATCAGTTGATCGGCCGCGGGGGACCTGTTTTAGTTCAACGGTCACCGAAACTCGATCAGGGCCACAAGTACACCGAAAAGTGTTGAAAACTTTCCATGATCCAAGGGAGTAATTAGGTCAGATTATGATGGTCTGAATCCTTAGATTTGTCCTGCGAACGAATGACTCAATTCACTTAAGTTTCAGTTCATTTTCTAAAGATATTCGCGTTTCTCACACACTTTGCTCTGGGCTCAAGTTGTGCGTTTCTGGGTACTATTAGGACTTAATTTCTGAGGTGGTTGTCAAGTCTAATAAGGCGGTCATAATCGTATAGTTTTGGGATAATCGGACTTTCGACAGGCAGTCCAGGTCCGATACAAAGTTTCATGATGCTCCCGAGAGCAACTGGGTTTTGAGATGGATCCTAGGTTTTTAGGTAATGTAACATTAGCAATTCTACTAGTTTTGGGTCTTGCAGTTCATATTTAAAGCGGTTAGAGCTAATTTCATAGATAATCTAGTTTAACACTTAGTTAATTCTCGTCTAATTTCTAAAAGATTTGGTCCTTAGTGATTTCTGCCTGAGGTGGTACTCGGGTCTTTATATGAATTTTTCTGAGACGTTACAATATACCCCCCTTAAAGAAAAATTTCATCCTCAAAATTAGTACTTTCTCGTACTCCTTGAGAATCTGAGGATAGTTCTTTTAGACCTCGACTTCTGTTTTCCAAGTAGCCTCTTCCTCAATGTGGTGTGTCCACAGAACCTTCATAAGTGGAGTCACTTTACTGTGCAACACCTTCTCCTTCCGGTCTAGAATACGTGTTGAATCCATCGATCTTGGTCTCCTGAGGTCCATCCCATGCTTTGGTGAATTCTGAGCATTAAATCTCAGCTTTTAGCACCCTATTTCAGTCTAACCTCGTAAATGTACCTTGCATCATAAGCATGATTAAATCAGACCATTAAACAGTACCATGTTTGTAAATCCAGGTAATAACTGGGGTCTAATATGTAATATTTGACCCTCAACAGTTTTCCCTAGTGGACGAGTTATAGTCTTGTGAGAGTTTCCAAAAATATTACCCATAAACATTGAAAACATGAAAAATAGTTCAAAACTCAGAAATATATACAATTATGCCTCCATTCATCATGTGAATTCCAAAACAAAGCAACACTTGTCCTAAGTTTGAAGTTAGTTAGAATCTCAATTTCTTAATTCATTACATTTTTAATCAAAATATAAAATAGTTATGATCCAATATACTTACGTGCTTAATGACACTAGACTAACTTTGAGAAATATACATGTTCCTTATCCTAACTCCTTTCAATCATCCCAAGAATATGAAATCTCTAGTTATTTCATTTCCTTCATGCCCTTTCTTCTTTTATCATCATATCCTCATTATTATAAACCACCCTTAGATGAAGATTTCCACCGAGTTTACTTCATAACCTAAGGTATCATAATTGTAATGGTAACAACACTAGATACTTAGGTAGCCTTACTCTGGATTACTGACAAGATTGTTATGGTCATTAATTTTTCTCTTTCTTCTAAAAAAAAAACATATATCTATAGTACTAGTTCGTTTAACCTTGTTTGAATTAAAATTTATTATTCTAGTTCACATATCATATTCCTCACTTAGTTAGCTAGGTGTATTACGAATTCAGTACATCAAATTACAACTCACTCTAAACTAGTGATTATATAATCCAACTCAAGTCTATAATTTTCAGTTATCAGAATTTTGACTACTATTAACCTAGAATAAGTATTAACTTTGCCTTTAGAATTCACATAATATCATGTTCACATTCTTGTATATAAAAATTTTATTTTGAAATGTTGAAAAAATTTTCCATAACTCTAAAAAGAAACTCAAAACCTAAATTATTTTTTTTTTTTTTAAAAAAAACTCACATGGATAACTACCTACACCCCCCAACCTAAAATCTACATTATCTCCAATGTAATGATACATATAATGTAGAAAATAATAAAAATAAAAGAAAAGGAGGATAGTACCTGCCACGAAGAAACGCACTTGCTAAGTGTCACAAAAAAATGAATATTATACAAATCCTATACAAATGCTTCGTCAGACTAGGAGCATTAATCCAAACATTTTGGCTCATGAAGAGGGATGAACTCCTCTCCTAAATGAGAGTTTTCCACATAAGGCTTCAATCTCTGACCCAAATAAAAGTTTTACACATTTTCATTATGTGGATTCTCAATTTCAATAGTCCCTTGAGTATAAACATTCTCCACAATGAAGAGGTTTGTCCATCTTGATCTTTACTTTCCTAAAAAGAACTGGAGACAAGAATTGTACAATAGGACCTTTTCCTTAGGTTTAAAATTCTTCTTCAGGATGTTTTTTCATGAAAAGCTTTAGTCCTCTCTTTGTAGATTTTAAAATTTTCATAAGAGTCTCTCCTCACCTCCTCTAATTCATTCAACTCTAATTTTCTTTGTCCACATACCTGGTCCATATCAAAGTTTAATTTTTTTATTTCCTAGTAGGCTCCATGTTCTAATTCCATAGGCAAGTGGCAAGCCTTCCCATACACCAATCTATATAGGGGCATTCCAATCAACGCCTTATAAGTAGTCCTACAAGCCCATAAAGTGTTGGATAGTCTAAGGGATCAATCCTTTCTATCTGGCCTTATAGTTTTCTTTAAAATGTGTTTCATTTCACGATTAGAAATCTCAGCTTGCTCACTCGTTTATGGGTGGTATGGGGTGCTCACTTTATGCTTGATGCTATATTTCTTCATCAGAGCCTCAAATGTCCTATTACAAAAGTGAGACCCACCATCACTAATGATGGCTTTTGGAGTTTCAAATCTATAAAAAAAATATTTTCCTTAAGGAATTGTATGACCACTTTGTTGTCATTGGTCTTACTTGGAACTGCTTCAATCCACTTGGAAACATATTCCACACCAACCAATATATAAAGAAATCCAAAAGAAGATGAAAATGGGCCTACAAAATCAATACCCCAATGATAAAAAAATTCAAATGGTAAAATAAGGGATAAAGGCATTATGTTGTGACACTCTTCCCAATCTTTAACATCTATCACAAATAACACAGAAAGCGTGGGTGTCTTTAAACATGGTGGGCCAGTAAAAATCACACTGTAGGATTTTTGTAGTAGTTTTCTCAGCAGAAAAATGGTCATCACGTGCTTCCATGTGGCAAAAGAAAATAACACTCTGAACTTCATTCTTTGGGACACAACGTCTAAAAATTTGATCAGTCCCATATTTATATAAATACATGTCATCCCAAAACTTCGTATCTTGTAACTTCTAATGATATGACATTTTTTCGTCACAAGATAGTTCATTATATTCGCATACCAAGGCAATTTGGAGATCACAAATAATTGTTCATCAGGAAAAGTATCCTGGATATGCATCTCCTCTATGGAATCATCTAAAACCAATCTGGAAAGGTGATCGGCAACTACATTTTCTACTCTTTTCTTATCTTTTATCTTTAAGTCAAATTCTTAAAATAAGAGGATCTATCTCAAAAGTCTCGGCTTTACATCCTTCTTAAATAGCAAATATTTCAAAGCCGAGTGGTCTATGAAAATGACCACTTTAAATCCTAGCAAGTAGGATCTAAACTTATCCAAAGTAAAAACTACTATAAGTAACTCTTTTTCAGTTGTTAAGTAGTTTACTTGGGCCGAGTTTAGAGTTCTACTCGCATAATGAATAAATTAGGACCATTTATCTTTCCTTTGGCCCAAAACAGCCCTCATGACATAATCACTTGCATCGCACATTAGTTCAAAAGGAAGTGTCTAATCTGGTGGACACATGATAGGTGCAGCGATAAGGGATGTTTTAATTTTGTTAAAGGTACTTACACACTCATCTGCCCACTTAAATGGGACATCCTTTTGGAGAAGATTAGTCAATGATCTAGTAATAGCACTAAAGTCCTTAATGAGTCTACTATAGAAACCGGGATACCCTAGAAGTGATATAATATCTCTAACAGTTCAGGGAATAGTTAGATTAGCAATCATGTCCAGTTTTAAGTCATCTACCTCGATTCCATTTTTGGAGGTAACATGCCCTAAAACAATTTTCTTTTGAACCATAAAATGATACTTCTCCCAATTTAATACAATGTGCTTCTCTTCACACCTAGATAAGATAAGAGATAATTGTTGAGACATTCTTCAAAACTACTCCCAAATACTGAGAAATCATCCATGAAAACCTCAAGAAACTTCCCAACCATATTTGAAAAAATACTTAACATACATTGTTGGAAAGTTGATGGAGCGTTGTATAATCCAAATGGCATCCGTTTGAAAGTAAACATGTTAAATGGACAAGTGAATGTGGTTTTCTCTTGGTCTTCCAGGGCTATCTCTATTTGGTTATATCCAGAATATCTATCAAGGAAACTATAAAATGAGTGACCTGCTACCCTATTTAAAACTTGATCAATGAATGGTAGAGAGAAATGGTCCTTGTTTGTGACTATATTCAATTTTCTATAGTCAATGCAAACACACCGATCAGTGGTGATATTTGTTGGTATGAGTTCATTATTAGAATTTTACATGATAGGTATTCCGAATTTCTTTGAAACTACTTGAGTTGGACTTACCCAAACACTATCGAATTTGGGTAGATAATTCCTACATCTAACAATTTGATCGCCTCATTTTTTACAACTTCTATCATGCTTGGATTGAGACGCCTTTGAGGTTGTCTAATTACCTTGGTGTCCTCATCGATGTGGATCCGATGGGTGCATATGGAAGGGCTTATACCCTTAATGTCAGAAATGGTCCAACCCAGGCTCCTTTGTGGTCTCTTATAACATTGAACAATTTAATCTCTTAATCTTTATCTACAAATGAAGAGATCACCACAGGATAAGTTTTATTTTCACCTAAGTATACATACTTAAGCTCATTTGGTAGTGGTTTTAAATCAATCTTTGGAACATTGGTTGGTGATGGTAGAGGTCGCGAGTCCTCGATTAATGGGATTTGAGTGTGTGGTCTCCATTGGTACATACTAATATCCTTGGTGGTAGTGCTCTCATTATCATCATAAATTTTAGCACGCACTTTTTCTAAATCAGAATTTTTCAAGTCCCTAAAGACTTTAATCAATTCCTTAGATAGGCTAGGTTCCAATTCCTCATCCTCTATTAAGCAGTCCATAAAATTCAGCTCATGGATCTCATTATTTTTCATGGGTTGCTTACATAGATTGAAAATATTGAGTTCTAAAGTCATGTTGCGAAAAGACAACTTCATCATTCCATTCCTACAATTTATGATTGCATTTGAAGTTACTAAGAATGGATGGCCTAAAATGATGGGAACTTGAGCTCTAATATTTACACATGGTTCAATGTCTAATACGATAAAATACACGGGAAAGTAGAATTGTTCCACTTGGATTAACATGTCCTCTAAGATTCCTTTTGGTACATTAATGGAGTAGTCAGCAAGTTGGAGTGTAATCATGATTGGTTTAATCTCTCCTAACCCCATTTGTTTGTGCTAAGTTGACACTTGCACCTAAATCTAGTAAAGCATGCTTAATTTGAAAATTCCCAATAATATAAGGAATAATAGGACTTCTCGGGTCTTTGCATTTGGGTACAACCCTTTCCTGAATGATAACGCTCACTTTCTCAGTGAGGAAGGCGGCCTTCTTGTACACATTTAATTTCCTCTTTACAGTGCACAAATCCTTGAGATATTTAGCATATGATGGAATTTATCTAATTGTATCAAGCAGAGGAATATTGACAGTAACCTTTTGGAGCAAATCCAACACCTCTTGATATTTCATGGGGACAGTTGGGTTCTGAAGTCTAGATGAGAATGGAATTGGAGGCTCATGTGACTTAGTCTCTTTATCATTTTGTTGTTGTAGCTCTTGAACCATAGCCAATTCATCATTCTCTTAAGATGGTGGCTCATACTCCAGTATTTTTACCTGTTACATTGTTTTGTTATCAACCTTTTTTTCACTTATGAAGGTAATGATGGCATTGGCTTGTTCATGATGTAGCTTGCTTGGATTTGAGTCTCCAATGAAATGTGTATTTCTAGGGTTTGGCATAAGTTAAGAAAGAATGATGCCTTTTTCCCTAACATGTAGTTGAGTTTCAATCCTAGCCACGATCATTTTTAATTTCTAATTTGATTGGATTAGAGACAGATTCATTTAAGCTTGAGAGTTCACGAATGCGGTCAATGCATCCTCCACAGATGATCACTTTGGTGGGGGCACATATGATGCATTGTTAGGTGCCCCAAAGAAGTTGTTTTATAGAGGCACTTGAGGTGCATTAGGCACATTAATTTGTGGTCCACTCCTCCAACTAAAATTAGGATGGTTATGCTAATTTGGATTATACATGTTTCCCATTAGTTGCACAATCGGCCTTTGATAGTTATTATATATAGCATTTGCTTGCCCATGCTCATGCATGATATCTTGTACTACTGGGATTATTGGACAATCCTTTATATCATTGTCAGTACCACCACAAATGCTACAAAAATTACCTAATGAGGTGTTTGCTTTAATCGCATAAACCTTCCTAATTTTTAAGGCTTCAACCTTTTAGCCATTACCACGAATTTTGCATTAAGATCATCTTCCTCTCTTAGGACGCACATCCCTGCTTTATCTCTAGGAATGCATCTAGTTTGGTTCAGTTTAGTAGAGACATCCCACGTCTGAGTATTCTCAGCTAATATGTCTAGAAAATCCTAAGCCTCATTATGATCTTTGTCAAGAAAGGTTCCACCACACATCATCCCTATGAACTGACGGGTATCCATGGTGAGGCCCTTTCGAAATGCAACAATTTAATGTCATGGTTCATAACCATGATTTGGGTAAGTGAGTAGAAGGTTTTTGAAGTGCTCCCAAGCTTGAAAAAATAGTTCATTCCCCTTTTGGGAGAACAACATGATTTTCTGTTTCAGTGCAATTTTATTTTATTTTTTTATGCTCGGGAAAGAATTTTTTTCAAAAACTCTTTACTTAAGGCTTTCCATGTAGTGATGGTATGAGGTCTTAGAGAGTTGAGCCATGCTTTGGCCTGATATTTTAAAGAAAATGAGAATAACCTAAGTCTAAGAACATCCATATTGCCATTGTTTACTTGTAATGTTGCAATTACTTCCTCAAAGTCCTTAAGGTGCAAGTAAGGGCTTTTAAAATCCAAGCCATGAAATTTAGGAATCAATTGAATCACACCTAGTTTAAAATCCATGTTCTCTGTATGAGCATGGAACATAATGCAAAATGGTAAAGATGATCTCTCAGTGTGTAGATGTTCATGTAAAGTCCATGGTTGGTGTAACACATTCCTATAAACTTCATTCTCATCCTCGAGAGGAGGTTTGCGTTGATTTTCTTTATTTTGGATTAAAGTTGAATATGAAAAATTTAGATTTGCATTATCAACTGGGTCTGCCATGGAATCCAAGTGTGTTGACTGTCTTTCCTAAATGAATGATCAAGACCTGGGACTAATCTACCTTCAAAAGAGAGTCGATTGTTTTAATCTCTACTCTAATGGGACATAAACCATCCACGCCACAAAACAAATATCACTAATTCAAATAGCAAGTATGATACTTAAAATAAAAATAAAAACTTAACCAACAACCCAGGTGATAGAGCCGACCATGAGAGTTCAATCCACAAAGCAAAATAAATCAACAACCTAGGTGGCAGAGCCAACCATAAGAGTTCAATTCACAAAGCAAAATAAATCAACAACCCAGGTGTAAGAGTCGACCATAAGGGTTTAATCCACAAAGTAAAATAAATCAATAACCCAGGTGACAAAGCTGACCATAAGGGTTTAATCCATAAAGCAAAAATAAAAAATAAATTAACAAAAGTAAAACTAACGTAGAAATTAGATTATGATAATTTAGAAAATAGATTCAGCGGATGATCTTTGTGATCAAACAACAACGATTGGACAACCATAGTACTTGGGTGATAAAATCCCAAGCAAGGCAACCTTATGTCACAATTAGTGCTGGGAAGACCCAAATGAATTTGCTTTCAAACTAAAATAGAAAATTTATAAAAATTTTGAAGGTTTTAGAAAAGAACTTACCTTAGCTACCTTGCGCAGATCTAATCTAACTCCATCTCTCCCTGGCAACGGCGTCAAAAACTTAATCGCTTGCCTCCAAGCGCAGATGTTCATAAGTAGTATTTTGTGAATACAGGGTCAATTCCACAGGGAGATGATTTATGAGAATGAGAAAATCAAATGTAAAATTAATAAGTAATAGAAACTAAACAAATGAAATGATTTTGAAGGTTGAGAATGTATGAAATTCAATTAATTTGAAAATAGCACCCAACCTTTAAAGTTTCACACATACGTTAATGTTCTATAAGTCATGATGACTTTGATAACATAACTAGAATTCGAGCACTATGATCAGCCTAATCGGAAAAAAAAAATAGTTTAAATATTTTAATCAATAATATAAAAGATTAGAAAATCATGAATTAGTATCATTGATATATATTCCCAAGCGCCAGTGATTTTAAGCATTCAATATCCATGAGATAATAAATCAAAAAAATGTAGCAGGTTGAGAACATCTCCCATATAGGAAAACTAACTAATCCAAGTTAAGCCTATCCATGAATATGGATCTCATATGATGGAAACATATGGATCTTACATGAGGATAAAAAAACCTAAACCTATATAATTAATAACATGCATGTACCATTTATCTCATCATTAAAAATAATCAATCATCATAATTTATAAAATTATTAAACTAATGTGCTTCCTTTCTAGCTTGGGCTAGAAGGAACTAGAAAAATATAACTAAATTGTAACATAGAAAAGTAACAAGAAAAATAATAAATGCAAATAGAAAAGATTTAAAAGAAAAAAATAATTTATAAAACTTTAATAAAATTGAAAACTTTCTAAAAACCTTAAATCTTACTCTTGAATGCTTTGAATGATGCCTAATAATGCCTTGAGAAGCCGTACTTATAAGTGGGGAACTCCCTCCTTCAAAATTGATTTAAAAAAGCCGAAAACCACCTCAAATTTATGCAGTTTGTTAAAATAAACTTCACTCTGTGCAGTTTTCCAAAATAGACTTAACTCTGCGCAATTTCGTAAAATGACCTAGAGTTTCAGAATATATTTTTTCAGGACAATTTCAGGATACCTTTTCTTCACTTTAAATCTTTAATTTTCTTCATTCCTCACTTGATTTTCGTAGATCTTTGACATGTGAATTCTTTAATCTTGATCTCCAAAGATCAGTCCCTTGCTTTGGTGATTCTTAAGCATCAAAGTCATGCTTTTAGCACCCTTTTCAATCCAAGCTCTTAAATTTACCTTACAACACAAACATGAGTAAAATAGATCATTAAGCATTATCATGTTCATAAAACTAAGATATAAATGAGGGATAACATGTAATATTTGACCCTCAACATTTACCACCACCAATTATTTATCCTTTGGGAAAAAAGATTAGGGTGTAATGTTAATTATACATGACCTCTCAGAATTTATATGACGGTTTTATCCCTTAAACTTACTTTGATTTAAGTTGGTATGAATTATATTACTTTTTACCTGTTCTCATAATTTTCTCTCTGCAATTGTTTAATTTATTATTAATAATTATTTACCCTTTGGGATTATAGTATGATGTTAATTACGAATGATCTTTATGAATTTATGTGGGGCGATGGATACAAGCCTTGCCCTTATGTTAAGTATCAAATATTACATATTTTTCCCCAGTTATATCTTAGTTTTATGAACATGATAATGCTTAATGGTATATTTTATACATATTTGTGTTGTAAGGTGAGTTTAAGAGCTTGGATTAAAAAGAATGTTAAAAGCATGAATTTGATGCTGGAGAATTACCAAGGTAAAGAATGGATCTTTGAAGACCAAGATGGAATATTTAAAGACCTCAAGATTCAAGAAAATCAAGTGGAGAAGGAAGGAAGTGCAGAAATTAGTGCAAAATTCAAAGAATCTGAACTTAGATGTCATCGAAGGAGTTTCAATGACATCAAAGCCAATCTTCGATGACATCGAAGGCTGTTCAAAGACATCGAAGAATTACAGAAAATTTGAGTTTAGTTGCTGGACAAACTGGATACATTCTTTGATGACATTAAAGGTTATTCGATGACATCGAATATTGTTAGATGATATTGAATACTTATAGGAAAATTAAGTTTAGTTGCTGGACAAATTGAATACATTCTTTGATGACATCGAAGGTGTTACATAGAGTTACGCGGACTGCGTATATTTGAGTCGATTTTATGAATCTATGCGAAAAAGGCTATAAATATAAGTTTCCTAAAGACTTCTAGGATATCTAGGGTTTGGAGAAGGAAAGCAAAAGGGTGGAGACGTCTCTCAAGAGTTCTTCTTCCTTTCTTTCCTAGTTTTAATGTTTTTTTTAAGGATTCTTAATCCAATCATGTTTATGGTTGGCTAGACCTCTTAGCTAGGGCTAAGAGGTGAAGCTCATAACATTTTTGGGATGTTTTTCTTATTTTGATTCTTGTTCTTATGAACCTCTTTGATTTATAGTTGATTTTAAGAAATACTTTCAGTTTTAAATGGTTTATTATGACTCAAATTACAATAGATTTGCGATAGCTTTGAGTTTCTTTTCTAATTTGAGATTGTAGGATTGGTAAATCCTATTGTTTGTCATTTTTTTCTTGGGCATGATTGGGTTATGGAATCCCTTCCAAATCTTCACAATTCTCCTCCATTGCGGCTAAATCAATAAGAAGTTCAGATATTTGATTATCTCTTTTTCCAACTGGATAAGATAGGACTCTAATTACAGTTGGAATTCTTGAATCAAGCAAGGTAGCATCTCAATTGCTACAATTGGATCCTTGAAACTCTAGTTCCTACTTTTAATTGATAGTTTAAACAATATTCACAATTATTCCTTTTACTCCAGATTTCTAATTAGATCTTCTTCTAGTTCTACTCCTAGTTATTTTCAAAATACGCATAAGATTAGTCCCTGTGGATTCAACCTCGATTTCATTGAGATTATTACTATATTGTGACCCTACACTTGGGGTTGTGAACACTTTGCCCTTATCAATGTTTCTGAGTTAGCCCTTGCTAC
Organism: Magnolia kwangsiensis; assembly: GCA_037074715.1. Lineage (NCBI taxonomy): Eukaryota > Viridiplantae > Streptophyta > Magnoliopsida > Magnoliales > Magnoliaceae > Magnolia > Magnolia kwangsiensis. Next base: position 28,512,532 of record CM073579.1, read on the forward strand.
TCTTTTATTTATTGAGTTGGCCCTTGTCACTCTTCTCTTTCTTGAGTTAGCCCTTTCCACTCTCCTATTTGTTGAGTTAGCCATTGCTACTCTCCTCTTTGTTAAGTTGGTCATTGCCACTTTTCTCTTTGCCAAGTCGGTCATTGCCACTATCCTCCTTATTTTATTAGTCATGTGTTATCTATCTTTAAGGCTTGGGCATGTATCTTGATATTCCAAAACTCTTATGATTCAGTTTATATTCTCTTTGATGCAAGTGATGTATTGAATGTATCACAACAAGTGATTCAATTATTATATCATGGACGTAATGTGATCTGGGTAGAAGCCCTCTTAGTTAACATGTAATTCCATGGGTTTTTGGGTAGTGGTGTACAAATCGATATAAGTAATTCACAATGTGTGTTACATCACTTTCAAAATTGGATGTCGCAAATAGTCACTCCATGAACAAATCATGTCACATAAGTCATCTAACTCAAGTGTTGTACCGCCTCAAGATGTTCATGTAAATCCACAGTAGTGTTGGTCATGTCGGCAAATATCCATAGTTATGGGATGCAGGTCGAGTCGGGTTTGTTATAAATTATATTCCACATTGTGATGATCACTATGTATAATGAGTCGAACACACTTTGTTAAGCATGCATTCATATATATATATATTGGTTGTGCATACTGATACCTCTTGTAGTAGTGAAGTACGTGACATATCAGAACCCTTACATTGCTTTTATAAATCTCTTGAATTATTCTTAATTTTAAAGGATGACCATTACTATGAGTAGGGCGTTGACACTCTCCAATCGTACAGATGATGCAGGTGACATACAAATTGAAGACATAGATGACCATCTCCTTATGGAAAATTATACTGAAAGAATAAGAAGATAATTTTATGAATTAGTTTTATACTTCCGCTGCAAACTTGATAAATGTAATAAGCTCCCATTGAGAGGACAGTTGATTATTTACTGAATTCCTTTACTCTGATGAAATAATCAATACAATCAATTTTATTCTTATGGATGTTACCTTCAAAATGTATCCGGATGTGATTATGATGAAAAAAATAAGGTGTAAATTTTAAAACATCTGATTTATACATCATTAACACCCAGTTTTCTCAAGCACAAGTATAAACTCTGGCCGTGAAAATTCAAGATGTTACACACTGATAAATGCATCTCATTTTTCAAGCAGTTGAAAGGAAAACAAAAGATAGATTGGACCGAGGAATGTGAGCTCGCCTTCAAGTAGCTCAAGTAGTACATAGGTTCACCCCTGCTACTTTCAAAGCCCAAGCAAGGAGAGCTGATACTATTATACTTAGCAGTCTCAACAGTAATGGTCGGCTCAGCCCTTATCCGGGAGTAAGAAGGAAAACAACTACTGGTGTACTATGTCAGCAAAGCTCTGGTCTCGGCATAGATCAGGTATCTAGACATCAAGAAGCTCGCTTTAGCTCTAATCGTCTCATCCCATCACCACCAACCTTACTTCCAAGCTCATACCATCATAGTCCCAACTGGCCAACCTCTCTACCAGGTACTCTAGAAACCTGAGGTATCGGGAAGACTTATAAATTGGATGATCGAGCTCAGCGAGTTTGACATCAAATATCAACCACAAACCACCATCAAAGGTCAAGTAGTGGCTGATTTCAATGTCGAGCTTATGTGTGGGAATGATCTGGAGGCCAGTCCAAATAACAAGACTGATAAGCCTAAAGATCGGATAGTCAAGCCAGACTTGCCAACATGGACACTATACATGGATGGTTAATCTAATTTTAAAGGTACCGAGGTCAGGGTAGTCCTTGAGGCTCTCACTTGGATATGTACGCAATATGCCTTAAGATTTGCATTCCAAACATCGAACAACGTGGCAGAATATGAAGCACTGCTCGACGGACGGAAGCTGGTAGCAGAAATTAGAGCTCAAAATCTGGAAGTCCACAGTGACTCACAGCTTATCATTAACCAGATAGCCAATGAATACCAAGCCAAAGAAGAGAGAATGATAGCCTACCTGTAAAAGGCCCGAGAACTTATTAGTAAATTCTCTAAATGTGATGTCAGCCCTAATACCCAGGTCAAAAAACTCCAGAGTAGATATGTTAGCAAAGTTGGCCACAACAGCCGCAGATGACATCTTGAAGTTAATATCATCTAGTTTTTGGCCAACCTGAGCATCAATAAATCTGTAACATCCCGAAAATTGGGGGTCGAGGATAAACTCCACTCCTGAGTTCCAGAACATCACTTATGCAACATAGATAATGATAAATGCATGTTGTCTGTAGAATGACATTAAACAAGATTGAGACTAAGCCAAAACAACATATCATACTCCAGAGACAGTTAAATTAGCAAGTGAAAGACTGTGATAAATAAATATAATTAATTGTAAGTCTCCAGAGTGTGAACATGTTACTAGGTTAATTAAATACATGTATACTCCAAAAATGGAAAGAAAAGAATATACATGAGTGCTCCAAAAATATAAAATGACAAGTGTCAAGGCGTCTAATCAACCTCCCTGTAATCCCCTCGATCAGAACATGCATAAAGGAGGGATCCTCTTTATCATCATCAAGTCTGGCTCCGCCTCACAAGCAGCGCCATCATCTGTAACTACAATCGGGTCTGGTGGGTGTCCGGAAACACCGTCCCGTAACGTGAGAGTGAGTGATCAACTCAGTGGAATAATTGAGCAAAGATTAGCATGTTATCAAATCAATCACGCAATAATAGTAAAGCAATCAATCAAACATTCCTAGATACTGTTGTTAATGCATGCATGAAATGACATGATGAATGTCCTCACCGACATACTCCCTCATATGGCACCATCTTATGCCCGCGACATGCTTGCATTCCTCAGTGCTTCACATCTTCCAGGCACATGCAATGCGATATGGATAATGATTACCGAGTTGTTATTAGTCCTTTCATTCAACAGTATTGGGAAACTAAGGTACTTCTCTTATATCAATCCCAACACAGATCCTGTCTAGGGTCGTCACTCCTAAAAATCTCATACGATGTTATATTTGTAGGTTGCTGCAAGGGCTGCCAAAGCTGTTGCTCGTACTCATTGCACCGCTCCCACATCACCTTATCAATACAGGACTAATGTACTCTCGTCGCTATGGAAGGGTCGTCACCTCCCGTAGACTCAGAATACGCTCGCGGTCACTACAAAGGTCTCGTCACCTGATCAGTGTAGGCCGACAGCAAGAATATAATGTCCCATACCACCATAATCTACTCACGAGTCATAGGTGCTCACTGGTCACTACGGAGAGGTTTGTGGCCCCAGCGTAGGCCGACAGCTTGACCACGGTGTCCCATACCACCATGCTTGGCTCATGAGTCTTTATAGATCAAGGTACCATGGTTAACAGGGTTATCACTGGTAAGTTCAGTACCCTAGGTTCAATCAGTTATGATGAATATAAGGTGAACATACAATGGTCAGTCGGGTTACTTAATGAGTCCGACTAGCGTGAGCGCACGTCGAATCGACCGACATGAAGTGCAGAAGAACTTCGTGTGGCCTAACCACTGTTGACGACTCTAGTACAACTCGAGTTCTTCATTCACATCCTTCGTGGTGAATAGAATCTGACCACGAATTCTAAACTGTTACCGACTGCCTGGACTAGAGTATAGCCCCAAGCACATGTAGTGTGAATCAATAATCACGTGAGAGAGACAGAATCGAAATACAAGACATCCCAGCATGTTATCAGCATGTTATAACGTACATCATAAGCAGTTAACCATATACGAGTATTTCAAACATAAGGTAATCAATTCAATACAACAAGCATGGAGGAATTCATGTACATCATCAGATTAGTTGAGAATCCATTCTCAACGCTAATCTACAACACCACTTACTCAATACTTACTAATACAGACATTTATACAAACACTTAGTCCAAATAATTTCAACGTACTTGACGTATGTTGATTTCAACATATAATATGATAGATCCTTATATCAAGGAGTTTTCTAGTACACACAATCATGTTCTTACATTCAAAACATATGGCAGGCATAAATCATATTGATTTAGGCATTTCAACAAACACTAGTCTACACACATTAGTCTACATAGCATATGTCGGCCAATATTTGCATTAGGATGAATCTCTTTGCCAAATAGATCATACATGCATAACTAGCATAGGTACACGGCAAATACTCATGGCAATCATACCGGTAAAATACGTACGTATACAGTATTTCCTACAAATACCTAAAATACCCTAAATCTCATATTGTTCATACGTATACGGAATAAAAAACGGACAGCATGTTGTACATGTCAAATAGCATCCTCATCAGTAATCTACCATTAAACGGCATTGCAAGCTTTAAAAAATGGTAATCTAAGCATCTAAGATCCGCACCTTTTGACGTAGACGTGTATCAATTCAAATAGAATGCCAATGCTTCATCAACGGCGTTATGGCGACCTAATACACAAGATACGTAAGCTACTTCACCATTTGTATCAAAGGAATCCCTAAAACAGTGATAGATTAGGGTTTTCTTACCTAGGAGTGCGTTGGAATCACCGAAAAAGTGATCTGAAAGACGAGCTGCGATATGAGAAAAATATGGTGCAGGTGGTAGGAATTTCCTTCCCCAACTCTCTCATAATCACTCACTTTCTCTCTCTCTCAATCTAGGGTTTCAAGCAAATTCGGATGGGAGGGTTGTGAGAGGGTTTAAAGCCCTTATATAGGCTAAAATATAACCTAAATAGACTTGGGAACAAAGTATACTTATTTTATGTCCAAATACGGACTGTTCCATCTCAACGGAGCATTTCTGGAGCTCCCCTGACCGAATGCGGTCAGCCTTAAGCTCATGGATACTGGATCCCGCTCACATCAAGTTTTCAGTCCGGTAGTGTTCCCAGATCGCACGTGACGGACCAGTTTCAGTTCAACGGCTACCGGTACTCGATCAGGGCCATGAGTGCATTGACATGTAAGAGCCACCTATCCTGATCCGAGGGTAAAATTTAATTGAATTCTGACGGTCAGAACGCTTAGAAAATGTCGTGCAAGTGACACGTGCCGGATTTCATAAATTATATTAATTTCTAACATTTCTCACACTCTTCACTCTGGACTCAAGGAAATCGTCGTGGGATATCATTCGGACTTAATTTTCGAGGTGATTGTCAAGTCCAACTATGCGGTCAGGATTGTCTAAGTTCGGGGTAATTGGACTTCCGACGTGCGGTCCAGAGCCGACACAAAGTTTCATGATGCTCCCGAGAGCAATCGGGAATAGAGTTTGATCCTCGGTTTTACAGTATTGTAACGTCACCTATCCTATACGTTTTGACTCTAGCAGATCGTATTGAAAGTGATTGGTGACCATTTCACAGGTCATCTAGTGCAACGCTAGTTGATTCTCGTTGGATTTCTAAAGGAAGCAGCCTTTATTGATTTTTTTTGAGATGAGATTTGAAGGGTGGAGCGAGGGTGTTTGGAAACGGAAGAAGGAAGAGTTTGGAGGGGTGGTTTTTGTAAAAAATCAGGCATTTCGTTGAGAAAGGAGAGCTTGGAGGGTCACTTTGTGAAGGAAGTACCTGATCGGGGAAGTTTTAACGGACGGACAACATATCAGCGGGCTACCCTAACCCCTAAACACCTCCGGCCCGAAGCCCGGACCCAACCGAGCATTTTGACCGGCGAGGCCTCGCCGAACCGGCGATGTCCTCGTCGGTGAACTTGCAAACCGGCAACGCCGGCCATGTAGGCTGGGTTCCCCCTGCCCTGGAGGTCCCAAATATATGTGGGGCCCAACTTGGATCATTGTGGATTAGAGTGGGTGGGCCCACGACTCTGTTCGAGGCATTTCGGGGCCAGTTTACAAACCGGAATGAATTTCTGTGGTGTATAACATATGATTTTGGGATAGGATACGCTAATCTATCCAACTAACATATCTATTTTGTTAGATTCTAAAAGGTTAATAGTCGAAACCCATTTTACCCATTTATTCACCATTCACGATATTTTTTAGCTTTGGTATTGTTCTTCATCATTAATACGCTAGGATTGGTGTTCTTTACTATTTAAACTTGAGGAGTCGTGTCTAATATGAAAGTACTTAGAGAAATTTGAAGAATGAGGTGGTGAAAGGTGAGTTTTGAAGGAAATGGATTGAAAAGTGATTTCTTTAGCTTTGGGATTGAGCTTTGAGAGTGTTATGGTTGACCCATTGCCTAAGGACGTCTAACTCCAGGTTAGTAAAAATCTGGGGTGTTACAAAATCTAACCCAGGCACGGTTCTCTTGGTAAATATGAAGTCGAGCTGGATGGACTCAATAATCAGCTACCTTCAAGAAGGGAGATTGCCTGAAGACCAACTCGAGGCACATAGACTCCGATCTAGGTCAGCCCGGTACATCATGATCGGGGACACTTTATACAAGAAATGATTCTCCTTATTGTACATTCAATGTCTCTGACATGAGGAGGTCGAGTATGTCCAAAGGGAGATACACAAAGGGATTTGCGACAATCACTCTGGCAATCGTGCTCTTACCCATAAGGTTGTCCGACAAGAATACTTTTGGCCAAACATCCAAAAAGATGTCAAGCAGTATACCCAAAGGTGCTACAAATGTCAAAAATTCATGGTGATACCCCATCAGCCACTTAAGCAGCTGACTCCATTGACCGGACCATGGCCCTTTACCCAGTGGGGGATCGACATCATCAGTTCTCTGCCAACTGAAAAAGGACAGACCAAGTTCATAGTTGTCATGGTCGATTAGTTCACTAAGTGGGCTGAGGCCGAGCCCTGGCTAAGATCACCGAGTAAAAAATTACCAACTTCATTTGAAAAAGCATCATATGTTGGTATAGAATCCCGCACACAATTGTCTCGAACAACAGCAAGAAATTTGATAACAACTGATTCTGAGGTATGTGTGAGAACCTCAGAATTTGAAACATCTACTAGTCACCCCGGCATCCCCAAGCCAATGGTCAGGTCGAGGCGGTCAACAAGATCATTAAGAACCTCCTTCGAACCAAACTCGAGAAGCTTAATTCCCCATGTTCTCTTAACATACCAAACCACTGCCCGAACGACCACAGTAGAAACTCCTTTCTCCCTAGCCTTCAGGGCTGAGGCTGTTGTCCCAGTCGAGATTGGACTCCCTAGTGCTCAAATTCAGTCCTACAATATCAAAATACTGAGTAGATGACACTAGACAATGATTTTCTCAAAGAAAAAAAAGGGACCAGGCCCACCTTAAGGTCGTGGCTCAGCAACAGTAGGTCACCCGATTTTATAATTTTAGAGTGAAGACGAGAAGGTTTCGAGCTGGAGATATGGTCCTCCACAGAACCTTTCAAAATATCAAAGAGCTCAGGTCGAGGACTCTAGGGTCGAATTGGGAAGGGCCCTATAAGATAACAGGCACAACTCGATCAGGAACTTATCGGCTAAAAGACATGGGAGGACAACCTTTACCACATCTGTGGAACATCGAACACTTGAAGATCTACTACCCATGAAGATTGACCACTCTAGGGTTGATGTAATGTCCCAGATTTTCACTGTCACGCCCTAAACTCAAAATCTGGGCTCATAAAATTCTTGATTACAAAATCCAACACCGACAGCTTCCATAGTACCCCATTCTCGGCTCCCGCCACCCATACACCAGGTTCCGTTCATGGGATCCTACAAGAAGGATTTTAAACATGATTTTGATTCGTAATAAGCATAACCATAACCATAACCACAACCCACAAACAATAACCATAAGAACACCATTATAAAATCCACTATGATAAAAAACTTTAAGGTACAATGCGTGTGAAGGAAAATACACGATAAGAATAACGGAAACGCCTGAAGCTCGATTGCACGCTCTTGCTGCGACTAAGATACGGATGTGTCTTGGTGTCACCTGCATGCATTAATTGTGCATAAGCTTATAGAAAGCTTAATGGATGGTGAGAGTGTATGCGCAATATGAGCATGCTCAGAATGCTATATCAGAGTAATGCGGAATCATGCTGATGAGTACATGAATGCAATCAGCCGTACCAAAGCTATGCGGTGCAAGATATGAATGTTATCGACCATATTAAGACCATGCGATGCGAGATGCAACTCAAGCATGTCAATCCTCATCCAAATCCACATATTAATGTAGCTCATCACTTGAGCATCAAATATCAGTATAATTCTTACTCTAGATAATCACCAGGGTTTAATACACTCCAAATGACACTGTCCCTTTCTAAGGTGCACAGTCCAGGTGAGCATAAGAAACCTCACTATCAGCCTGGCCAATAGTCTATTAATACCTATCCGGCACGTTGATAACGGACCCATTCACGAGCTGGTCATACTCAGCCTAGCAATGCCCCCTACCCTCGGGCGGGTAAGGCCACACCCCTTTCCAACCGACTATGACACGGTGGAAGATGCGGCCTCCTGGTATTCGGTCCTCATGCGCTCATATATCCACTTAGTCTCAACATTAGGTCATCCTCTAGTACCATCGGGTTTAGAAATTTTCACCCAGAGAAATCTATGGCACCCGGATGCTATTAATAATATTTTCAGTGTCTGATCCTACCATCCACGATATACCTGTAGAGGCAACAACCCTAATGTTGTTAGGGCTTACAGTAGTCATGTCATACAAATATAAAGTACATGAATCACACTATCAGTCATGTAGCAATCCAGCGCATACCGTGCACACATGTGGGGAAATTCTGCCTATCAAGGAGCTCATAAACAATCTACCCGAAGGCATATGCTATGATCAGTCACTCCTTATATCAGGCCACATATGATGCGTATAAGCATGAGTCATGGAGCTATACTAAAACATGTTATATGGTGATGAACTCTATTCATAACGGCGATGGGCCTAGATGGCGTACACACTACAAGTATGGGCTTATCAATGGGCCCTAGGGAGAGTTACAATGCAAACATTTAACTATCAATACTCTTACAATGTAGACGTCAAACCATCATTGCTCCCAAGGCATAGCCACCATAAACATCATTACATACATCATGGTGGAATCTCACATCGCAATGGGCCTCATATAAATCACATTCGGTCCACACAAAGTCCTCACATACGTCTCATTGGGCCTCACTCATGGTCCTTATATACATTACATTGGGCCTCAACCCATGGCCTTCAAATACATCTTAATGGGCCTCATATACATCAAATAGGCTGCATCATGTGGGCCGCTCCAATGGGCCAACATGCATCAAATGGGCCACATCATTTGAGCCGCACTAATGGGCCCATATACATTAAGTGGGTCGTACCAATGGGCCACACCAATGGGCCTCATGTACATCAAATGGGCCGCATCATGTGGGCTTCAAATACATCAAATGGGCCACATTATGTGTGCCTCAAATATATCAAATGGGCCTCACTGATTACACCATTCATCTATTTTTAGAGATCATTTTAGAGTATTATAAAAATAAATCATATTAAAGATCACCTGGACCAAACCACAAATAATAGTGGTGATATTAAAATTCCAGTGGGCCCACCATAGCATTTATTTTCTATCCAGTCTGTTCATAACGTCACAAAGGCTTGAACTGAGAGGATAAATAAATATCATATTGGTCAAAAACTTCTATAACCCAAAGGGGTTTCAAAGGTAGACATTCAATCCCACTATTTCTGCAATGTGGTCCACTCGATACTAGATCTGTCCTTCGTTTAGTCTCAAGACTTAGATGAGTTGTCAAATTGATGGATGGTTAAAATGTAACACATACAGTAGAATGGGGTCCACACACACATCCAATAGATGGACAGTTTAAATGTGGCACGCACAGTAGAGTGGAGTCCACGAGCAAGTCCAATGGATGGACGGTTTGGATGTTGAACAAGCATCAGAGGACCCCACATTCCTATTGTTGCATGTATAACAGTCATACGTGTGGGGTCCCACCATCCTTTGGTGTGGACGATGTAGATATGGGTCCACCTAACGAGCAAGCGTCTAGATACACCAGCCCATCTAACCTCAAAGAAGGTGGGTCCCCACGTCCTCAGATGGACGGTGAGGATGCCACACGTGAGTGTCAGGGCCCCACCATCTTGGACTACAGGTAAAAAACACATATATTAAAGTAGGTCCCACCATCCAGATATTAGATGGTGAGGATACAACATATATATCATGAGTGGGTCCACATGGGTGTGGCCCACTAAGATATTACAGTTAGTATATTATATTATATTATATATATATATATATACATACATATATATATATATATATATATATATATATATATATATATATATATATATATATATATATATATGCATCACACGTACTATCATGTGAGAGCCCAGACCCACCGTCCAAAGCTGGATGTCCATTTAATGGACAGTCTGGATTTACAGCAGCTATGCAGCTACTATACAGTGCTTAGCCAACACACCTCCACAACAGGTGAGTCGCACAAATGTGTGGGCCACACGTGGTAACCAGGTGGGCCACGGTCCACATCAAGCCGTTATTTGTATTTTCCTTAATCCAAATTTGTCCGCCGGACGCCAACAAGGTGGGCCCCATGGATGCGATGGCGTGGATCATACATCACAGTGGGGTCCACAACATATGGGGGAGAGAGAGGGAAAGAGAGAGAGAGAGAGAGAGAGAGAGAGAGAGAGAGAGAGAGAGAGAGAGACGATGAGATGGAGGGACCCTGCCACTAGGGGTCCCACAACAAGTGGCCTTTAGAATTGAAAATCAACAGTGAATCACCCACCTATCGGCCTTCTTCCTTAGCTCCTTGAACTCCTATGCTCCTTGTCTTTGATCTTGATAGAGGTTGATGAAGAATGGAGGGTTGAGATGGGAGATGAGAGGGTAGGAAAGTGGGCCACACTTGGCTTTGGGAAAGCTTGGATGTTAGGTGCTTTCTCGTGAGAGTTGGAGAATTGTTAGAGAATGAGAGAGAGAGGGAGAGAGAGAGAGGAGTGATGGACTGATAAGGAATAGTGGAATGGGTGTTGTAAGGAATGGGGATCGGAAGGTATGGGTTGGTTGAAATTTGGGTCAAAGAGGAATGGGTGGGGAGAGAGAGAGTTGATTTGGGAAAAGGAGAGAATGGGTGCTTGTACTTTTGATAGGGTGAGGTGGCATGGGGTATGGGTGGTGTACTTGACTTGATTTCATGTGACGGGTCATAGAGATTCTCTCAGAATTCACAACGCGCGGTGTTTTCCTTGACATAAACGTGGGCCCATATCTTCTGGTCCGGGTATCGGATTGGTGCGTGAGTCGCGGCGTTAGAACCATGGTGATGGCGTAGTCACTAGGGTACAAGTTTCGAGTCGAGCCAACTTAGATCTACAGGTTGTAACTTAAGATTGTACACAGGTATCGATTTCAAGTCGAGGGTTGCCGGAATTCGGTCGGGAGGACAACGGAAGCTTACGGAACAGTACGGACTAAGACACGAGCCTTACATTCACCATTTTGGATTTTCAAAAATCTTAAAATTTTTTTGCTATAATTAGCTCACGTTGTCATTAACTAACCCTTAACGCTGATTATGAGACTATACGTGTGTGGTACCAGTAAGGAGCCATACAAATTTGATTAATCAACTATAGAAAGTTAACAAATCTGCCTCAATCACTTAAATAACAAGTCTAACCTCATAATTTGTTCATTTAGGGCTCAAATCTAGCCAAGCCATCACTGACTAATCGAGACAACCATAATTAAATAAAGACCTACCTAAAGTCGAGAAAACTAGGGGTTAGATTTTAATTAGCAAACCAAATCAACCCAGCTACTCATATAGCCTACGAATCAACGGTTTAGAGTGATAATGACCAAATCATAATTTTCATTAATTACAAATAGGCCACAATATGGACTTAGCTAATCCAGACCCTAATCATTGCACACAAGAAATATCCCTACCCAATTCATTACAAAAATTCCCTTATTATTTGAATAAGCTCTAGACCACTTATTAGTGGGTCACTAAACACGAGGCTATAAAAGAACTTTCGTCTTAGTGGGATTGACATCCAACGTGTGCGACGAATCAAGAAAGTACATAGAACAGTTCAACTTGGGCTAGAGGCCGAGTGCTTGAAATACATGAATGCCTTAGGATGAAACCTGAAACTTAATTGAAATAAACATTCCACTCTCTTACAAAGTTGTGTCTTTCTGACCCTTAGATCATGATCAAACTCGAGATGCGAGTTAAAGATATTTCCTCACTCATATCTGTATAGCCGCGACCCCGATTGATCACCAATGACCATTCATAAGAAGTGAGGCCCCCACAATTGATTGAAGTGTCCAATCATTGTCCGGTTGTAACCAAGCATAGATCCTTTAGCATGACACTTGTTCCATGGTGTAGATAGGTCAGCGAGTCCCCAGAAGGCCCCGTCAGTTACGAACAACCCCCTTTAGGGTTAGTATATTGAATAAAGGGCCGTTGAGGCCATTCTACACCATCTGGCACTATAAATGTCATATCATTTAACACCCCCTCTGTCACACCCCAAACTCGAAAATCGGACTCCTAAAATTCTCAATCGCTGAATCCGGCACTGATAGCCTCCGTAATACCCCATTCTCGGCTCTCAACACCCATATACCGGGTTCCAATCCTGGGATCCTACAAGGAGGAATTTTCATCATGAATTTGATTCGTAATAAGTATAACTATAAGCATAACCCATGAACAATAACCAAGACACCATCATAAAATTCACTATGATTAAAAACTTTAAGGTACAATGCACATAAAGGGAAAATACAATAATAATAATAATGAAAACTCCTGAAACTCGACTGCACGCTCCTTTTCCTACTAAGCTATGGCTGCATCCTAGCATCACCTACACGCATCAATAGTACATAAGCTTATAGAAAGCATAGAGGGTGGTGAGAGTGTGTGCGCAATATAAGCGTGTTCAGAATGCAATATCAGAGTAATGCAGAATGTACTGGTAAGTCTATGAATATTATCAGTGATATTAAGGCTATGCGATGCAAGGCATAAATGCTATCAGCCATACCAAGGCCATGCGATGCAAGGCATGAATGATGTCAATCATACTAAGGTCATGTGATGCGAGATACAACTCAAGCATACCAATCCTCATCCAAATCCACTACCAATGCAGCTCATCACTAGAGCATCAAATATCAGTATAGTTCTTACTCTGGATAATCACCAGGGTTTAGTACAGTCCAAATGACACTGCCCCTTCCCCAAGTAAGTAGTCCAAGTGAGCGTAAGAAACCTCATTATCCGCCTGACCAATAGTCTGCCAATACCTATCCTGCATGTTGATAGCGGACCTATTTACAACTGGTCATACTCAGCTTAACAATTGCCCACTACCTTCAGGCGGGTAAGGCCAAACCACCTTCCAACTGACCACGACACAGTGGTAGACACGACCTCCTAGTATTCCGCTCTCGTGTGCTCATGTAGCCACTAAGTATCGATGTTGGAATGCTTCCGGTACCGTCAGGTTTAGGAACTTTCACCCAGGGACATCTATCACACCCTATGTAAAAAGAAGATTTTCGGTATCTAATCCTGCTCTTCACGATATGCCTGTGGAAACTATGGCCCTGATAGTAATCACAACATAAAATGCAATATGCATGAGTCACACAGTCCAATCATGCATCAATTCTGTGCATACCGTGCGCTCATGTGGGACGACTCCGCCTATCAGGGAGTCTCATAAACAACCTTCCCTATTGCATATGCAATGGTCAACCACATCTCATAACAAATATGCAGATGATGCGTATGGGCATCTATCATGATGTTATGCTGTCATGTATTCATAATTGGTATCGATAATCAACCTAACAAGGGTCTAAGGGAAGGTCACAATGTGGACATTTAACCATCATTGACCATCAATGTAGACATTTAACCAACATTGCTCCCAAGGAGGGGTCCACATAAAGCCTAAAATATAGTGGGGCCCATGACCTCACATAAGGGCCTAATATACTTTTCAATGGGCTTCAACATATGGGCCTTGTATACATCACATCAGGCCTCATCATATGGGCCAATATACATCACATCGGCCACATCCCATGGACCTGCAACACATCACAATGGGCCTCAAATACATCATAATAGGCCACAACCCATGAGCCTTGAATACATCACAATGAGCCACAACCCATGGGCCTTCAACATACCACAATGGGCCTCTCATTTGGGCCCAATATATATCACATCAAGGTGGGACCCACACACTAAAATTTTATTTTATTATATCTACACCATACATCTAGTCTTAGAGATTATTATAGAGCATTACCCAAAAATGAATCATATCGAAAGATCATCTGGACCATACCACAAATAGCAATGAAGAGATAATTTTCACTGTTAACAATTCACCGGGCCCACCATAACATTTATTTTCTATCCAATCTAATCATAAGGTCACAAAGACCTGGATTAAGAGGAAAATAAATTTCATATTGATCCAAAGCTTCAGGAACCCCAAACAGGTTTCAATGGCAGGCGTTTAAACCTCCACTGATTTGTATTTTGGTCCACTTGATAGATAGTGTGGACATAGAACATATACATCAGCGGTGGGTCCCACCATCCAGCCATTTAGACGGTGTGGATAAGAACTATACATCAGGGTCGGACCCATAAAACTTGCTGGTGTCAATGCAGCAGTGTTGCTGCTAGGGTGGCCCCCACTGTCCAGATGGACAGTTGGGATGAAACACATACCTAACCGTGGGGCCCACAGAACTAGTGACATCAATACAATAGCTATATAGCTAATGTATAGCACATTAGCCAGTCCGACTACCACAGCAAGTGGGTCCCATGATCTAGACGATCTGGATATAACCATGCCTCATGGCGGGACTGCAGAACTTGGTAGCATCATCACAATAGCTACGTGCTGCTGAGGCCCACATAGATGAAAGGTCTAGATGTAACACATGCCCCACAATTAGGGGATCACGTCAATACGGTAATTATATGGCTGGTGTGGGGGCCACGTCTAGATAGATGGATGGTTGGATAAAATACATAAGTGGATAAAATACATACATTAAGGTGGCCCACCATCCAAGTAATGGACTGTGGATACAACACTTACATCATGCAGGAGCCCCACCATCCAGGGTTTGGACGGTGGTTTCGATCCTGGGTAGTCAGTCAAGCCCACTGTAATGTATCTGTTTATCTACATCGTCCAAAAATGATATCTCCAGATGGATGGTGTGGATATAGTATACGTACATTAAGGTGGGGTCCACACATGTGGGCCACCCCACTAAGAATCAAACTGATATTTTTATTTTCCCTATGACCACGCCGGTCTGGGAAGCCAGGTTGCTGCCGGCTGGTGGATAGCAGGGTGGTCCACTAGATGGACGACGTAAATAAAATACTTGCATCAAGGTGGACCATCAATAGGGGAGAAAGAGAGAGAGAGAGAGAGAGAGAGAGAGAGAGAGAGAGAGAGAGAGAGAGAGAGAGAGAGAGAGAAAGGGAGAGAGAGGTATAGAGAGAGAGAGGGAGAGAGAGACATGTGAAGGGGAGGGACCCTGCCACTATGGGCCCTCCCAATACTCAATACAATGCATACATCAAGCGGGCCCCACTACAAGTGGGCTCAAAAATAGAAATCAATGATGGAAATCCTAAGATCACCCACCTATATCAATCCTTCTAGGTCCCTTGGCTTCTTAGCTCCTATGCTCAACCTTTGATGGTGGATGATGAAGTTTGGGTGGTGGAGATGAGAGTTTTTGGGGTAAGAAAGTCGGCCACACTTGGCTCTTTCTCTATGGGAGTTGCTTGGACGGTTGCTCTCCTTAGGTGCTTGGGAGTGAAGAGAGAAATGAGAGAGGAGAGAGAGGTGATGGGATGAAAAGGGATGGGATGGGTGATGCAAGAAAGGGATGGGTGGAGAGAGAGATATTTGACTTTGGGAATGGGAGAGAGATGGGTAGGGTATGGATTGGTACTTAACTTATGATGGGATGTGTACTTGATTGATTGATGTGATGGGTTGTAAAGATTCTCTCAGAATTCACAATGTGCAGCATTTTCTCAAAATATAGGTGGACCCATAACTCTTGGCCTGGGTATCGCATCGACATATGAGAAACAGCGATAACGCGATCACTAGGGTATAGGTTTCAAGTCGAATCAACATAGATATACAAGATGCAACTTAAATTCATGCGCAAATGCTAATTACAGGTTACGGGTTGCCAAAATTTGACCGGGAGGATCGCGGAAATCTAAGGAATAGTGCGGACTAGGATATGGGCCTTACACCCTCTCCCCATATGAATTTTTCCTAGAAATTAAGGAGAAAGAGGGAAAGGGAGGGAGAAATGGGAGAGAAAGAGAAAGAGAAAGAGAGTAAGGTCCTTAATGTTTGCTTACATCAAAATGCATTCGACACAACCCAAGCTATTATCATTTCCTCTGTCGAATCCACCCCTACGCATGATCGAAGGCAAGAAATACTACCTACTTCCTGTTTAAACTATCTCATGTTAGATTTTATGAATCTTACTTAAGTTTTCTTTGATTTAATTAGAAAGTTATGTTTTTTCCTAAAACCCCAACATTGCAGGCTCTAAGTCGGACGAATCATTGCAAATGTGCAGATCATTATGCCTAGGTTTCTATTTATCGACCCTTGAGGGTCTCAGTTAATGATGTCTTGTGGTGAATAGTTTGTAAATAGTTAGCATATCCATATTTCGAGTTTGATTGTAATATATGTCATTGGTTGTTTGTGGATGCTTACATATTTGATAAAATGCCCAGGTGATTAAATGTGTTATATGGGTCCACTGAGTTAAGTACTTACTCCCACCTGGGATGGTGTTTTAAAACACTATCCAGGAGATATTATCGATGCAAGTACGATCAAGATCTCAAACAGGTAGGCTTAGAGTGACTTGCACCACCAATGTCATATTTTAGAGGATTGGACCAAACCAAAAACTTTTTACTTTAATCATTTTGGGTATGTATATTATGGCTTGTACAATCCCCATTTGGGCGGACACCATATTTAAATTGTACTTTAACTGTTAGCCCTATATTTATTTATTTTTGTTTATCTTTATCTTACTTTGGATCCTCTAATTTGAATTATGCTACTCTAATTGCTTGTCTGTGAAAGGAATGTGAATTCGAACGAGGTCACACGTGCATTTTTTTTTGGTTCACACCTAGGAACTCGGGACCGGGGTATCTAACTTGGGTGTCGATTTTTAGGGCGTTACAATTAAAATCTACATGCCTATGGTTTAAAATCTACAATAAGCAACTGACAAAGTTGGAAACCACAAGTTTTCTTCAGAATCTATAATAAAAATCCCGAGGTCAGGAAATTTTACTTTCTACTCGTTATCTATAACGTTCGGTCTACATGAATCTATTAAGGGCTTCCCTTAGTACAAGGGAAAAATAACCCTCACTAATAGTCCAATCCTTAGAGAAAAGGTTGGACCATTGGTCAAATCTACTATGTGGTCTACTAGAGACTTCCCTTCATGAATGGGAGGAACAGTCCTCGATCAATCGCCTATCCCTTTAAGAAGAGGTCGGATCACTAATTAATAACACTAATCAGATTACACGATCTACAATAAGGACCCCTTAATATAAGGGGGGACGATCCTTCTAAAGAAAGTTGCTCGACCCTCTATAAGGGAATCAATGCAACTCACCCATCTACTTTACGAAAACGAGAATCATTGCAAAGGCCTAAGTGTTAACCCACGAGCTCCCACACAACTTAAAGGTTCAACCTACTAACAAGTACTAAACCGATCTGATAAAGCCTACTCAGAGAGTTCGCTCGTAGAAGAAAAAACACCTTCTTTTCATTAATAACAAAAGGGAGGTTACATAAACGAGCATTAAAAAAATCATTATAAGGGAGGAAAACAAATCAGTGCCCTTATAAGGACGACTACTCGGCTTCCAGGGGAGTGGGCTCTTCAGCAAGACTATCCTCAAGAGAGGCCAGGTCGAGCTAGGATACAAGTCATTAACATCCTCGAGGCACTTGTCATACCCGAGGTCGAAGAGTGCATCTCTATCTTCCTCAAACTCCTTGGAGGCCTTGAACTCCTCCATGCTTGCTAATCTAGCTTCTGGAATAGCTTCCTGGTCTTCCCTCAGCTTCACTCCAAAGTTGTATTTCACCTCACCTAGCTCTCTCTTCCACCTGATAACATTCTCTTGAGCCTCCTTAAGAAGTGACTTCAACACTTCTAACTCGGTATTCGCCCCCTCCACTTAAGCTTTCAGAGTAGTGACCTTTAAACGGAACTACTCGAACTAGACGGTCTTCCGCTTTCACCTCTTTGCACTCCATCTCAACATGCAGCATCTCACGATGAGCGTTCAAGAGGACGGGACCGAACTGAAAAAAAAATAAGAAGAAAAAAGATCCACATAAGAAGAGGAGAATAAATTACTAAGTAATGAAAATGGCTATCGAGAAGAGAATAGTCTGCCTTATACCAGATCGCCTCCATCTAGCCCATACTAATCAATGGAGGCATCTTCATCACCTTAGTGAACTCGCTATCGGGAACGTGCCAAGATATCCAGTGTTGTAACATCTCGAAAAAATTCATATAAAGACCCAAGTACCACCTCAGGCAGAAATCACTAAGGACCAAATCCTTTAGAAATTAGACGAGAATTAACTAAGTATTAAACTAGATTACCTATGAAATTAGCACTAACCACTTTAAATACGAACTGTGAGACCCAAAATTAGTAGAATTTTTAATGCTACATTACCTAAAAACTTAGGATCCATCTCAAAACCCAATTGTTCTTAGGAGCACATTGAAACCCTGTAACGGACCTGGACCGCACGTCGAAAGTCCGATTACCATGAAACTATATAATTATGACCGCTTTGTTGGACTTGACAACCATCTCAGAAATCAAGTCCTAATAGTACATAGAAATGCACAACTTGAACCTAGAGCGAAGTGTGTGAGAAACGTGAATATCTATAGGAAATGAATTGAAACTTAAGTGAATTAAGTCATTCGCTTACAAGAAAAATATAAGGATTTAGACCGTAAAAATCTGACCCAATTACAACCTCGGATCAGGGCAAATTTCCAACACAGGTCAATATACTTGTGGCCCTAATCAAGTATCGATGACCGTTGAACTGAAACTGGTCCCTCGTTGCGGATCCACTAATATGATCAGGCTGAGATCTTAGCCTGACCTAGATCCAATGTCAAGAAGCTTAAGTCTGACCGCATATAGAAAAGAGGCCTCCAGATCAGCTCCGTTGGACCAAAATGGCCAATCTTTAGCTATAACCTAAGTATACCATGGCCCTGGGGCCATTCCCATCAGTTTTAGGCCTATATAAGGGCCTTAAACTCTCTCTCCCTTCACATACGAATTTGCAACCCTAGGAAAGAGAAGAGAGTAAAGAGAGAAGAAAAGAGAGAAAGTGAGAGAGAGAGAGAGTTGGAGTTTGTTCCTGTGATTCGATCCCATCACTCCACGTGCTAAATCACCATTTTTGTGTCGCTCTAACAGTGATTCCGACCCCGTTCTTAGGTAAGAAATCCTAAACCTAATCTATTTTAGGGATTTAAATAGAGCAAATGCTGAAATCTAACCTATTTCATGCTATAGGTTACAGTCATGCTGTAGACGAAGACTTAGTGTTAAAACTGAGTTCGTTGCGAGTCTACCAACAAAAGTTGCGGACTATAAATGTTTAGATTATAGCTTTCAAGGCTTTCAATGTCAGTAATGATTTATGACTGGCTTGATTGCTTTCACATGTGCTTAGATATAAGGTTTCCATATACTATATATATGTGTGTGTGTGTGTGTGTGTGTAGACTATGTTGATTATAATGCATTCCACGTGTTTATTGAAATGATTGAATGAGTATGGAATTATGATTTATGCTATCCATGTTCATTGACTGAGAATACATAATTGTTGTACGTATGGTGAACCCTTTGTAAAGGGATTTGCTATAATGCCTGTTATAACTACTTTATTACATGTATCTGATATGTGTAGCCTAAGTGTTTGATAAAATGCTTAAATGTGAAAATGCTTGTTTAAATGCATGTAATGAGGGTGTTGAGATAGGATTCTCAACTCCCATAACTATGGTTATAGTATCATTTATATAACCTATCTTACTACTATGTGAGTTAAGGATGGAATGTCAATGTGCGTAACATGTGTAGTATGTGTTTTGACGAATTGATCAAGTTAGATTTATACTTGATTTTAGTTGTCACATGCTGTCTTTTGCTACTACATGCATATACAATTGCTTGGAGTGTGTTTGAGGCTACGACGTATTCCAGAAAATCGGTAAAGGTTTATGATTGGTGGCCGAACTGTTTAGCCACGACAGACACGCCCGATGAATGTGAGTCATACGCTACTTGTCGGTAGTGGTTAGGCCACACGGAGTGCTTACGTGTTCCATGTCAGTCAGCCCGACATATGCTCGTACCAGTCGAGCTTGTCAAGCAACCCAATTAACCCGATGTATGTTCACCATGTATGGACGCTATTGTTTGAATCTAAGGTACTGACTTACTAGCACAAAGCCCATTTAACCTTAGTACCTCGATCTGCTAAGACTCATGAGCAGGACATGGTGGTATGGGACACCGTGGTCATGCTGCGGCCTATGCTGGGGTGACGAGCCTCCCCGTAGTGTCTAGTGAGCAACCTAGGCTCGTAAGCCAAATACGGTGGTATGGGACACTGTATTCGAGCTGTCAGCCTATGATCAGGTGATGAACCCATAGTGACCTCGAGTATACACTAGAAACTACATCGAGGTGACGAGCCTTTCTGTAGTAAACTAAAGTATAAACCAGGCTTATGCTGAGGTGACAAGCCTCTCCGTAGCAATCTGAAAACTGCTTATCGTATGTGACTACTAAGATTGACTACCCTAGATGGATCAATGTTTGGGTTATGATATAAAAGGAGGTGCCTTAGCTTTCCAATCCTGCTGTATGAATATGTCTAATTAAGAACTTAGCTAACACGACCATGCATCGCATTGCACAGTGTTTTGGAGAGGAAGTGCATAGAGGAAGGGGTGCATGCTGCAATTGTAAGATGGTGTTGCAAGAGGGAGTGTAGGCGAGGGCATGCATCGTTATTACAAACCATCCTTCCATTAATAAGAGTACTTAGACCTGATTGTTGTATTGCTTTATCATTACTGCTTGACTGAATTGATAACATGTTAACCTTTGCTTCATAGTTCCACTGAGTTGATCACTCACTCCTACATTCTGGGACGGTGTTTTAAACACCAACTAGACTCTGTGTTAGATGCAGATTCTAGCGCGATGTATAAGGCTGAGCTAGACTTCTACAATGATGAGGAGTTCTCATATGATCGATGGGATTGCAGGGATATATGATTAGTTGGACATTCTCATTTTATCATTTTGTATTTTTTTTTGGGATAAATATGTATTTATTCAGCTCAGTAATGCCATCATACTCTGGAGGTGAGGAAACACATCTACGTATTTTATATATCTATCACAGTCTTTCGCTTACAAAATTTAACTATCTTTGGAGTATGATATGCTATTTTGGTATAATCCTACTCATGTTTAAGGCACTAATACAGATAATATTTAATTATCATTATCTATGTTGTGTAAGTGATGTGTTGAAACTCGAGAGTTGGGCTCCTGCTCGACCCCCGATTTTCAGGACGTTATAAGTTGGTATCAAAGCGTGATTTAGATTAAACTGGACTTGGGTTATGGTCACATGATGCACTCTGATGTATTTTGACTTAGGTGGGGGTGATAAAATGTAGAAAGGGTTTTAGGATTCCAAGTTTCGCCCGTCGACGAAAAATGACCATTGATATGCGAAACTGGCTGTTGAAGTCTAGCCCATAGGTGCCTTTAATCATATGAGATGACCTTAGATCTTTTCTAGACTATCAATCAACAAGTTCAGGCGATAATTAGATGTATTCCACACTTAAATAACCCGAAACGCATGAATATATGCGAGATAGGACTCGAAACGACTCAAACGGACTAGGGGACCCAAATATTGTAAATTGGGGGATCCAAAGTGGACCCCATACCCATATGGCACCCTAGGGGGATGCCATTGTCCAGGGGGCGAGGGCTCACCGGGAGGTCCAGTGACCAGCGATGCCATCCCCGTATCAGCGAGGCCTCGCCGATCGCCCGGTCCAGGCCTGCCGGGCTGCAGTGGGCCTGGCAAGCCGACACTTGTGGGACACTGTGGGGCCCACAAAATCATGTGGGGACCCCTATACCCCTCTAATTTACTTCCCTCTTCCCTCATACACACCTCCAAGCTTTCCTTTTCCTCTATAAACCCCTTTTTCCCCTCTCAAATTACCCGTCCAATCTCATCTTCTTCCCTTTTCATGCACCACCTCCACTATTCTTTCAAATCCATCTTCCACAACTATCTCTCCCTTAATCCCTCTCGTTTTGAGTACACAAATACTCCTTTATGTCTCAAAAATCTCAAAGTCCAACAACTCATCCTATCCCTCCACCTTATTTCACTCCAATAGCTCTTTTTGAGCTCGTGGCAACGATCTTCTCCATTTCCACGCTTTTTTCTCTTATGGGGAAGAAGAAGGCTTCCATGGATGAAGCCGGGCTTAGCCACCCTACTCGATCAAGGAGGCAGACAGGCACCGCCACAAGTGTGAGCATCGATCGGGAGATAAGGACAAAGCAGGATCTCGATCCCTAGGCTCCCCTCGAAAGGGCTCTACTGGCTGAGTTATTTCATGGAAGGTTTGAAGGCCGTAAGGTCCTTTTTAAAGCTCATGTAGACGAGAGGCTCTTTGGAAAATATTTGGTGATGGATCGCCTGGTGGATGCTGGGTGGGGTCCCATATTTGAGGGCAATTCTCGTGCAAATATGAACATTATCCGATCCTTGTACACACATATGCGGGAGCCAACGCTGGAGCCTTTGCAGTTCAAATTTCCTGTGGGAAAGTGAGAACTCATAATCGATGTTGGCTTGATAGCCCGAATCATGGGAATGCCGCTTGGCGAGGTCTATGCTAGTGAGAAGAATCTTACAAGTGCGTGTAAAAGGGACCGCCGTACACAATTTCTTTGTGGCCAACTGGTCCACTGGAATCCAAGCAATAGCTTCCTAGTGTCCAAGATGACCGACAACTTTTGCTTACTCCACCACATCTTCATGTATAATGTCTACCCCAAGTGGAGTTGATCACCTACATGTTTGAGAAGGAGGCCAGCTTAAGGTGGGATAACATCCTGCGAACGGTTCCCGTAGGGTATGTGTGGTCATGGGGAGCCTTCGAGATGCGCTTCCACGAGAAATATTTCTCTCTCACTTATCGTAATGAGAAGTATAGTGAGTTCCTTCACCTCCGTCAGGGTGGGATGTCTGTTGCTGAGTATGAGAATAGATTTACGAAGCTGGCTAGGTATGCTCCATTGATATTATCCGATCAGCCAATGTGGATGCACCAGTTTTCTGAGGGCCTATGGCCCGAGTTACACTCAAAGATGTGCTACGCTAGCATATCTACCTATGATGAGCTAGTGGGCATGTCTCTACGAGCAGAGCGGGATGGAGATAGATTGTCTAATTCATGCATGCCTATGGTTCCTAGGCCGCGACCGAATTTTTTGAACAGGCCGGTCCTCGACAAGAGGCCCTGTGCAGACTCGCTTCCCAGGCTCGGGGCTCCACCAGCCCCTGTGAGGCGACTAGACTTGTAGTGCACTTACTGTAAGAGGTTGGGCCATGTAGATACCTATTGTTTCACTAAGATGAGGGACAACGACTTCTCACCACCTCAGAGGATAAACCACCCGCTTCCTTAAAGAATTGCAGCCCCACCTCTAAGGTCAGCACTAGCACATCCATCATTTTGGCCGCCTACACCTCGATTTAAGCCGCCTCAACAGCCTATGGTACTACAGCCGAACTGTTCTCAGCAGCCTTGTGTGTACTCACTTACAGTTGAGGCATCCGAGACCGCAGTTGCAGCACTGTTTGCTTTTGAAGTCACGACGCATGTTCAAGGTACACCAGTCTTTTGTTGGTGGACACCAGGTCCACTATCTCTATTATATCATGTGCAGCAGTCTAGCAACTAGGGTTGAAAACTAGTCCTATGGTTGGGGTGAGACTCCTTACCGCCACGGGGACTTTCTCATACTCTACCAAGATGTGTAGGGGTTGTTCGATAGACATGGGGAGCAGGGTAGTGCTTTTTGACCTGCCGGTCGCCCCATTACATCACTATGACGTCATTCTCGATATGGATTGGCTCACAGAGATGAGGGCAAAGATCGATGGTAATGTTAGAGTGGTGACAGCCCAGGGACCATAGTTCAGTTGGCCCTATCGCATTAGTTGTTACGCTTCCTTGCTAGAGGATGTTGATGGTCCGACACTTGGGGATACGTCCGTAGTCCAGGACTTCTGGGAAGTGTTCAAGAAGATCCTGGGACTACCTCTGCGGCGCGAGATCGACTTTACTATCGACCCAATGCCTGGTACGACACCCATTTCACTACCAACTTATCGCATGCCTCCATGTGAGATAGAGGAGCTGAGGAAAGACAGGTTATTCATGAAGAAGAAGGACAGGTTGCTGCAATTGTGCATTGATTATTGCAGGTTAAACCAAGCGATGGTGAAGAATAAGTATCTCTTGCCCAGGATAGATGATCTGTTCGATCAGTTAAAAGGGGCACAGTATTTTTTGAAGATCTATTTACAGTCAGGGTAGCATCAGTTACGCGTCAGAGATGAGGACGTGCAGAAGACAGCTTTCAAGACTAACTTTGGGCATTACGAGTTCCTAGTGATGTCGTTTGAACTCACAAACACACCAGCCGTTTTCATGGACCTGATGAATCAGGTGTTTCGACCGTACTTGTACCGATTCGTCATCGTATTTGTAGATGACATTCTAATATACTCCAAGAGTCAGGAGGAGCATGAGGAGCACCTGCGAGCAGTTTTCAATACTCTCAGGAAGAACCAGTTGTTCACAAAATACAAGAAGTTTGACTTCTGGAAAGAAGTCAAGTTCCTAGGACATGTGGTGTCTAAGGAAGGGATAGTTGTGGACCTTTCTAAGGTAAGTGCAGTTCAGGATTGGGAGCAGCCAGGTTCGGTTACTAAAGTGAGGAGTTTTCTTGGCCTAACAGGTTACTACCGTTGATTCATTAGAGATTTTTCCAAGATAGCCAGACCGTTGTCTCAGCTAACTCGGAAGGATCTCAAGTTTGCCTGGAATGAGAAGGCAGAAGCAGCTTTTCATGAACTAAAAGACAAGTTGATGTCTGCCCCGGTGCTAGTATTGTCAGAGCAAGGGATCAAGTATACGATATACACTGACACATTTCACATTGGTTTAGGTTATTTTTTGATGCAAAAGGATAGGGTTATTACCTATACATCGCGGCAGCTGAGGAAACACGAGAAAAACTACCCTACGCACGGCCTAGAGTTAGCGGCTGTCATCTTTGCATTGAAACTCTGGAGACATTACCTCTACGGAGAGGAGTTCGAGCTCTTTTACAACCACAAGAGGCTTAGGTACATATCACGCAAAGAGACCTGAATATGAGACAGCGGTAATGGATGGAAACCTTGAAGGACTTTAAGTTCGAGGTCTCCTACCATCTTAGCAAGACCAACCTTGTGGTAGATGCGTTGAGCCGCAAGAAGGTGATAGCATTTATGGCACCGCTAATGATTGAGGAGTGGAATATGGTGGTTTTGAGTAGAAGCTCACGATGGAGGAACCGTTTGAAAGCGTCACACACGTTCGTGTATGGCCACTTATTGATGATAGGATCATCATGGCTCAGAAAGACGATAAACGATTGGTTGGGATGAGAGGATAGGTGAGCGACAGCGAAGACTTAGAATGGAGAGTTAGTACGGATGGGGGCTTACATTACCGTGGCCGCCTATGTCTCCCGAACCTTCATGACTTGAGACAGGAAGTTCTAGAGGCTACGCATAACTCAAAGATGGTGATGCATCCTGGTAGTACTAAGATGTATCGAGACGTGAAGAGGTCGTACTGGTGGGACAACATGAAGGCCCACATAGCAGAGTATGTGTCTCATTGTCTCACATGTCAACAGGTTAAGGCAAAGTGTCATCGACCTCTTGGACTGCTTCAGCCCATGCCCATAGCTAAATGGAAATGAGACTTCATCTCTATGGATTTTATCTTAGGGCTGCCGAAGACAAGGAAGGGACATGATTCTATATGGGTGATCGTGGATCGGTTGATGAAATCGGCTCATTTTCTCCCTATCAGAGTTTTGAACTCAGCAGACGAGTTAGTCAGGTTGTACATCAAGGAGATTGTACGTCTGCATGGAGTTCCTATGGAGATCGTGTCGAACCGAGACACACGATTACATTTATCTTTTGGACTCATATCCAAGAAGCAATGGGTGTGAAACTGAAATTTAGTATCGCATTCCAGCCACAGACTAACAGGCAGATGGAGTGGGTGAATCAGGTATTGAAAGATATGCTGCGAGCTTGTGTGCTGGATTTCAAGGATAGTTGGGATGACTATCTTCCTCATGAAGAGTTTACGTATAACAACAGTTTTCAGGCGAGTATTGGCATGGCTCCATATGAGGCCTTGTATGGGTGTCCTTGTCAAGTACCACATTGCTGGGCAAAGGTTGACGAAAAGATCCTGATTGGCCTAGAGTTAGTTCAGGCGACTTCAGAGAAGATCGACATTATCAGGTGTTGGCTTCTGGCAACACAGAGTAAATAGAAGAGCTACACCAATACGAGACGGTGATCGCTAGAGTTCAAGGTTAGGGACCATGTATTTCTGAAAGTTTCCCAAATGAAAGGAGTTCTTCAGTTTGGTAAGAATGGGAAGCTCACGTCAAGATTTATTAGCCCATTCCAGATAGTAGATTGAGTGGGGGTGGTAGCATACCGCTTGGCTTTGCCCACACCACTCGTAAGCGTGCACAATGTATTTCATGTATCGATGTTGAAGAAATACATTCTTGATCCTTCCCACATTATCAAATGGGAGCGGGTACAGTTGAGTGAAGATGCTACTTATATACTATGATCGACGCATATTGTAGATAGGAAGGAACAGGTGTTACGCAGTAAGGTGATTCCGCTTGTAAAGGTTATGTGGACACACTATACCGAGGAAGAGGCTACTTGTGAAACAGAAGCAGAGGTCCGAAAGAATTATCCTCAGATTCTCGAGGAGTACGAAAATTTACTAATTTTGAGGATGAAATTTTTTTTAAGGGGGATAGATTGTAACATCTCGAAAAAATCCGTACAAAGACCCAAATACCACCTCAGGAAAAAATCACTAAGGACCAAATCCTTTAGAAATTAGATGGAAATTACCTAAGTCTTAAACTAAATTACCTGTGAAATTAACATTAATCACTTTAAATACAAACTGCAAGATCCAAAACTAGCAGAATCGTTAATGCTACATTACCTAAAAACTTAGGATCTATCTCAAAACCTAGTTGTTCTCAGGAGCACACTAAAACTCCGTATCAGACCTGAAATACGCGTCAAAAGTCTGATTACTACGAAACTATATGATTATGATCGCCTTACTGGACTTGACAACCATTTTAGAAATCAAGTCCTAATAGTGCTCAGAAACGCACAACTTGAGCCTAGAGTGAAGTGCGTGAGAAACGTAAATATCTTTAGGAAATGAATTGAAACTTAAGTGAATTAAGTTGTTCACTTGCAGGCCAAATCTAAGGATTCAGACCATCAGAATTTGACCCAATTACATCCTCGGATTAGGGAAAAATTTCAACACAGGTCAGTATACTTGTGGCCCTGATTGAGTATTAATGACCATTGAACTGAAACTGATTCCTTACGGCCGATCCACTGATCCGATCAAGCTGAGATCTTAACCTGACCTAGATCCAATGTCAGAAAGCTTAATTCTGATCACATATAGAAAAGGAGCCTCCAAATCAGCTCCGTTGGACCAAAACGGCCAATCTTTGGCTATAACCTAAGTATATCATGGCCTGGGGCCATTCTCATCAGTTCTGGGCCTATATAAGGGCCTTAAACCCTCTCTCTCCCTTCACATACGAATTTACAACCCTAGGAGAGAGAAGACAGCAAAGAGAAGGAAAGAGAGAAAGTAAGAGAGAGAGTTGGAGTTTGTTCCTGGGATTCGATTCCATCACTCCACGTGCTGAATCATCATTTTCATGTCACTATACCGGTGATTCTGACCCCATTCTTAGGTAAGAAATCATAACCCTAATCTATTTTAGGGATTCAAATAGAGTAAATGCTGAAATAGTTAACATATTTCATACCATAGGTTGCAGTCGTGCTGTAGACGAAGACTTAGTGTTAAAACTGAGTTCATTACGAGTCTACCGGCGAAAGGTGCGGACTATAAATGTTTAGGTTATGGTTTTCAAGGCTTTCAATGTCAATAATAATTTATGACTGGCTTGATTTCTATCACATGTGCTTAGATACGATGTTTTTATATACTATATATGTGTGTGTAGACTATGTTGATTTTAATGCATTCCACATGTTTGTTGAAATGATTGAATGGGTATGGAATTATGATTTATGCTTGCCATAATCATTGACTGAGAATACATGATTGTTGTATGTATGGTGAACCCTTTATAAAGGGATTTACTATAATACCTGTTATAACTACTTTATTACATATATATGATATGCGTAGCCTAAGTGTTTGATAAAATGTCTGAATGTGAAAATGCTTGTTTAAATGCATGTAATGAGAGTGTTGAGATAAGATTCTCAACTCCCATAACTATGGTTATAGTATCCTTTATATAAACTATCTTACTACTATGTGAGTTAAGGATGGAATGCCTATGTACGTGACATGTGTAGTATGTGTTTTGGCGAATTTCTCAAGTAAGATTTATACTTGTTTTTAGTTGTCACATATTGTCTTTGGCTACTATATGCGTATACAATTGCTTGGAGTGTGTTTGGGGCTACGACGTAGTCCAGGAAATTGATAAATGTTTGTGATCAGTGGCCAAACTGTTTAGCCACGACGGACACGCCCGATGAATCCAAGTCATACGCTGCTTGTCGACAATGTTAGGCCATGCGGAGTGCTTAAGTGCTCCATGTCGGTCGGCTTGACGTATGCTCGTACCAGTCGAGCTTGTCAAGCAACCCGGTTAACCCGATGTATGTTCACCATTTATGAACGTTACTGTTTAAATCTAAGGTACCGACTTACCAGTGCAAAGCCTGTTTAACTTTGGTACCTCGATCCGCTAAGACTTATGAGCCAGGCGTGGTGGTATGGGATACCGTAGTCATGCTGTCGGCCTACGCTTGGGTGGCGAGCCTCCCCGTAGTGTCCAGTGGGCAACCCAGACTCGTGAGTCGAATACGGTGGTATGGGACACTGTATTCGAACTGTCGGCCTATGATCAGGTGACGAGCCCGTAGTGACCTCAGTATACACTAGAAATTACATCGAGGTGATGAGCCTTTCTATAGCAAACTAGAGTATAAACCAGGCCTGCACTGAGTTGACGAGCCTCTCCGTAGCGAGCTGGAATCTGCCTATTGTATGTGACTACTAGGATTGATGACCCTAGATGGATTAATGTTTGGGTTATGATATAAAGGGAGGTGTCTTAGCTTCCTAATCCTGTTGTATGAATATGTGTAATTAAGAACTTGGCTAACACGACCCTGCATCGCATTGCATGGTGCTTTGGTGAGGAAGTGCATAGAGGAAGGGGTGCATGCCACGATCGTAAGATGGTGTCGTAAGAGGGAGTGTAGGTGAGGGCATGCATCATTATTACAGACCATCCTTGCATTAAAAAGAGTACTTAGGACCTGATTGTTGTATTACTTTATCATTACTGTTTGACTGAATTGATAACATGTTAACCTTTGTTTCATAGTTTCACTAAGTTAATCACTCACTCTCACATTCTAGGACGGTATTTTAAACACCAACCAGACTATATGTTAGATGCAGATTCTGGTGTGATGTATGAGGCCGAGCTAGACTTCTACGATGATGAGGAGGAGTTCTCATACATGCTGTTATCAGGCGAGTTTATGTAAGCCGCTCTGATCGATGGGATTGCAGGGATATATGATTAGTTGGACATTAACATTTTGTCATTTTGCATTTTTTGAGGACAAATATGTATTTATTCAGCTCAATAATGCCATCATACTCTGGAGGTGGGGAAACACATCTATATATTTTATATATCTACCACAGTCTTCCGCTTGTAAAATTTAGTTGTTTTTGGAGTATGATATGCTGTTTTGGTATAATCCTACTCATGTTTAAGGCACTTATACAGATAACATTTAATCATCATTACTTATGTTGCATAAGTGATGTGTTAAAACTTAAGAGTTGGGCTCCTACTCGACCTTCGATTTTCACGGCATTACAAGTGTAGGAGGCCCTCTGTCATGGCTAAGGTAGATCAGAGGGATCTCAAAACCTTTGCCCATCGGTCGCCAAATGGGCTACCCACCTAAGTGTTAAAGTTGATAGTCGCTTAGACCACGGAGGGTTAGGCCTCAGCAACTGGGACTGCCTCCGTGGCATCCTCAACCACCCTTGTGATTTGGCGTCTACCCGACTAGTAAAGGACGAAGAGGCAGCAAGCCCCTTCTTTGAAACCGGCCTCTACTTCTTTTGGGCCACCTCGATCATAAAAGGAGCTTTGCACTATGAACGGTTTTGATTAGGCATTTTTCACACAGTAAAAGGAAAATGATTAGCAAGAAAATAAGAATGAAATATATTTTACTATCTCTTAA
The DNA here is from genome assembly GCA_037074715.1 of Magnolia kwangsiensis. Lineage (NCBI taxonomy): Eukaryota > Viridiplantae > Streptophyta > Magnoliopsida > Magnoliales > Magnoliaceae > Magnolia > Magnolia kwangsiensis. The sequence continues at coordinate 28,543,520 of CM073579.1, forward strand.
GAGTGTACCTGATATAAATAAAGTGAGACATGATTTAAAAAGTAGCTCGGGCATAATTAGCTGCCTCTAAAACCTCGATGCAGTGTGTACCAACCTCACCTCAGCAATTCGACTTAATGCCAACTCACTCTAGTTAGAAACTTGGGCAGAGCTGCCAAAGGCAATCATAGTTAAAGATAAGGAAAACAAATTAAATTAAGGAAAACTTAATTCAGACATACCAACCTGGTGTAATGAAGTGAGTCGAAACCCAGGGGCGAAGTGCAAAAGCTAATGGAGCCTCCCAATCTCCCAATGTCCAGAACCATTTACTCTTCCAATTCTTGTTTGAGGTCAAGGCATCCCTAATTATGGCCTTACTAGTCTTTGGCTAGGTAGAAAATTAATATCAACCCTGGTGGTAGGGGTTGGACTTCACCTGGTATAGGTGGAGAAATTCATCCACAATCAACTCGGGTTAGTCGAGCTCAGACCATAAGATCAATGTCCCCACCAGTACCCTTAAGGAATTTGGGATTATCTGCCTAGGAGCTAACTCTAGATGCATGAGGACTTTCCTAACTATGCGTTGGAGAGGGAGCCTCAAGCCTCACTAGATGGCGAACAAGAATATGGCCACTTCGTTGGCCTGGGGCTCACTCGGAAGCTCGCTAAGTATAGGAGCATGGAGTACCACAGACTCTGGAATGTGATACCCCGACCTGATCCGTTTCAAGTCGGCCTCCGTTAGCATCGACTCGATTGGCCCATTTTCCTTTGCTTCTGATGAGGATCCACTGGCCTCCTTCGTAACCGGGGACAACCCCCTCAACATCCTCTGGTCGCTCGACCGAGGACCAGGCAGCCATCCTCGACTCGTAGGACACTTGAAAGTCCCTGTCACTCATCATCATCATCATCATCAGCCTTGCGGGTGAGTTCAACATAGGGAGAAGATCATCCGACCCACCATCACATTGGGATGACTCCCCCCGCTAGTCCAATGATATCGACATCCCCTTTTAATCAAACAACCCCTGGAAGCTGGAACTCGGAAGAAAAGAAAAATGAAAAGGGGATGGGGAGGACAAGAACAGAGCTCACCAGAGAAGAAGGAAGAGGCTGGAAGTCACTGGAAATTGCTCAAGTCTGGGGAGAGTAGAGAGAGAGGCAAAGACACGATAGAGCAAATAGCTCAAAACAGTGCTAGGGCACCCCTTTTTATATCTGACTCGACTGAATAACACTTAATGCCCACATTCATTACAAAAGCCAAAATTGTGCCTCGATGACCATGCTCGAACACGTGAAGTGTTCCTAATCACTAGATGACCCAACTTCCCAAAAGATGCCACACATCAGCGCCTCGTAGGTCAGAAGCTAAGCAGGTTGCTGGCAACGCACGTGGCCTTGAGCAACGTGCATTACCCTGAGCACACCGTACCATGATTAGGGAACTGCCCTGATCCTCCCACTAGATGCCCTATCTAGCATTAATAACATGTAAACGTGACACCCCAAGCATCAAATAGTCTAACCTCACTATTACTAACCTGCTACATGAGCCCATTGTGTGAGCTCGGAAGCAGGGGACTTACTGTCGTGGGTAAAAATGGATTGGCCAATGAGATAAGGTCAGGCGGAGAACTGTGCACATTGTAAAGTTATTCAACGATGGTTACAATGAAGACCCCAGCCCGAGCAGGAAAGGGGCTTGAGCTCAACCATAATAACGACCTTGGCCCCATCCCTAATTTAAGTAGGGGAAACTCGGTTTCAATAGTTTAGGGCAAGTCGCCAGGTCGACTATCCACTTAACACCAATGGAAAACATGACCATGGTTGTGAAAGTGCACCTACTAGTTCCCTGATTTGTCAATTACCGTGAGTGTTGAGTCAGTCGGACTACAGAGCCTCACAGAAAGAACAATTCAAGCGCCTGCCTCAACCGGATGTGTGGAAGCTCGTCATAGGTAAATCATAGCCTCACTTCCCATGTCCCAAAACACCAGGTGATTAAAACCCTTAAAAATAACTTAGAACATATTAGGGTTTTTGGGTAAGTGAACTTTTTCAAACATCAGAAAATCTCTAAGTTTGCTTGCCCTGTCGATTGTATCGATACACATTTCGATATGATTGACCTGCGCTGTTGATGTCCTCAACTCTTGATCAATAGTATCGATAAGAGGACTAAAAGTGTCCAGCAACCGCATACTCATCTGGACAGATTTATCGATATATCGGTACACCTATCGATATCATCGATATTCAAATTTTGAGCCCATTGGAAGTGGCTCGATAATATCGACAGGTAGATTTCTGGTGCCCCTGTTTTCTTAAGGAAATTACTATGTAGTTCGATATATCGATGTTCTTCCCAATTCAATCTGAATTCAAATAACGATCATATCGGAAGGCCATCAATCATATTGATAGTGGGAGCGCATTTCTTCCAGTAAATATTTCAGGTTATTTTTTACTTTGATCGGGGGACACTCGAGGAAATTGATGTTCTTATGTCGATGCTATCGAGGTCTAGTCGATTAGATCGAGATTGGACACAATCTGTCCAGTGTGCTTATAGGTAAATCTATACAATTTATTGATCCCATCGACACGGCCTTGATATCATCGATATTCAAATTCTGATGAGATCGGTTGTTTCCCGATCATAACCTAAAAACCTAAAATATTTCAAGGCTAGTCTCTCTTATGCTTCAAATGTCGATACATTGATCCTTGTATCGATGGAATCGGAGTTCGAAATCCGATGACATTGACACTAGTATCGATCTCATCAACCAGCTGGCAAAAGGTTTCAAAAGCGTATGACATTTGAGTTTGTATTATCGAGCAGACAGTCGATCCCATCGAGAGTATACGCTCGATGATATCGACTCTGCTCGATGATATCAAACTCTGTCATAAATATGACCGTTTTATATCCATTAGAACCTTTTGCCTATATAAAGAGAGACTTGTCCATATTGCTGGTAGAGAAAGAAGAGAGTGTTTTTATGTGTTTTACCTTTAGATCATATATCCAAAGCCCTTTCTCTCATGGGAGTTCATCTTTCAATCCACTCTCATTCATTGACATTCAATAGAGTGGATTGGAAAATGAACTCCCGTATTCAAGGATCCTCCAGCAACTATCTTAATAGCATATCATTAAGCTGGGATGCCTTTAATGAATAGATAACGGGAATCACTCTATCTTCCTTATATGAAAATTCTAAGATAGTGGATTTCCATCCTAACCTTGACCTAACTCGAAGCCAAGTACTAGTACATCTTTTGTATTACGGATCAAGGGAGCTGAAGATTCTTCAATAACAAGGAGGAGATCTTCATCATTACGCTGAATGAGACTCATCAACTTATCTGTAAGTATCTAGAGTCCAGAAGACACTTGTGATCATTCCTTTCTAGGATTGGGTCTTAAGTGTTGCTCACCCTTTGAAGTCCTCATAGGAGGCTTCCGGCAGGAATGAACGTAGTGGGTGCATTGTGTGGACCCTTGCTCTATGGAGAGGAAAATATCTGGGTGCATTATGTGAACCCTTACTCTATGGAGAGCATAAACATCTGGTTAAGAGTGAACCAGTAAAACTCCAGGGTTAGAGGTGAACCGAGTAGAAACCTCCATGTAAAGGTTGAAGGTGAACTTGATTTAAAACCTTAGGTTTGAGGTGAACCCTGGGAAACCTCCTTAGTGAAATCCGGTACACTCAAGGGTTGAGTGCAGCAGCCGAGAGTGGAGTAGACAAGTAGTCGAACCACTATAAAAATGACTGTGTTTGAGTTTATTATTATTTTTCATTTGTGTGATATTCCTTACATGCTTTTATATTTGATTGTCTAAGATCACACCTCATACACACACAGTCATATCCATCACAATCTTGTATGCAACTTATTTATCTTTCAAACAATTTGTGATTGGATCCTCTACAAGGCTTGGAAGCCAGTAGAGTTACATTTGAGTAATCCTAATAATTGTATATTTAATAGGATTAGTGCAATAGGATTTTTAAATACATTGTAAAACTTTAAAAAGTCTTATTCACCCCCCTCTAGGACATATTGGCATATTCCTACTTCAACTCAAGCGATCTTCACCGCTATTTTAGGTTGGCGAACCAATCTCCAAAACAGCCGTATAGGTCACCTTGGACTTTTCACCTCAACTTCTTACCAATGCCTCCATTAGTTCTGACCTAGTCCTAACCAACTCTATCCGAGATCCCAACCAAGGGTTTTGGAAGTCAATTATAACACAGATCTTCCCTCTCGGGATTTGAATCTCACTGCAATACGTTCTTGATAAACAGGAAATCTCCCTCTACGCCACCTCCACATCTCACCTATAAATAGGAGCACTCCTAACGATAAAAGGCACGTAAAATCTCACACCCCAAAACTTCATATCCTACCTACTAGACCTAGCTTGCCTATTATTTTTATCACAGGAGGGTCTGCTGAAGTAACTAGGGTCACTCTCTTTATCTTACATTGCAGGTTCCAAGTGGTGTAAATGGGCCGACCAGATTTATGTGTCAACCATGACAAATCATAGTTATCAAATTAGTGACCTTCTTCAACCCATTGTTGAAAGTGATATGATCAATGGTCAGAATTCATCATGGCCATGATTACGAGGTTACCCTGTAAGCTGATGGCACATGTTCACACATATCATTTTGCACTGAGAAGGTCTTAAGTCCGAAGGAAAACTTCCAAGCCTATCATGTGTATGTAACATTCAACCCGTAGGTTTCCCATCACGAGGATCGTCTCTTTAAAATTTTAACCAGATCTACTCACAAGGTGGGCCACACTCCAAACGGTTAGAAATTGTTTCCTATCGTGTGTCTCACTTGATGAGTGTATGACTCTCATTTCTTTAAAACAAGGCGATCCTCGTGACGGGGACAAGCACTTAATGGTAATGCACTACAAGAAAACTGGCCTTTACCAGTGGTCAAAACTGTCCGCAAAGCCTTTACCCACGGTTTGCTAACTGCCGGTGAAGCCTTGGTTGGTAAAGGCTTTGCCAGCGGTTGGTAAAGCCTTGGTTGATAGGCTTTGCCGCTGCATGTGGGATTTAGTGGCGGTTGTCCTAGCAGCCGCTACATGTGGGATTTACCGACGGTTTGCACAATAGGTTGTGTTATTTGAATTTTCAACTCGTAATCCATGTGGGACTGATTTAACTTTACTAACACTTCATAATGCATATGCATTTCTAAACCTATCTATAATTGTGATTTGATTTTTTCTTTTCCCTATGCCTTACTAGTTAACCTTTCTTTTCCATTGCCTATGGCAGCTTCATGTTGCCTGCAGTTTTGGATGTAAGGGCTCATTAGATTGCAAACATTCAGTTTATAATAATAATTAAAAGAAAAGGAAACGATATAAATTAAATGCCCGACTCATAGTGAGTCCTATTTTATGAGTTCTGCCTCTCCAACTCATAAAATGATGGACCTTATCATTGACCCTTTTTGGTCAAGGCCCACCTGACTTTTGGTCAAGGCCCACTTGATTTCACATTCCTCTTAGGAAGTTGAGTATGCTTAGTGATTGTTTTCCTATAAAAAAAAATACATGCCTATGTAGCCCTTTCACATGCATCGAATTGCCGCGAATAATATTTACAATAATAAATCGAATAGTTTCAAAAAAATAAATAAATAAATAAAATCAATCGATCCATTGCTCCCATTCATCCATGCCTAAAACCTGCAAAACAAAATAGCGAAATAAATTCAATGGTATCAGAGTTTAAGTTTTGGAATTCAACTCAATGTTGCATCAAAATAGCGAAATAAATTAATTGGTATCAGAGTTTAAGTTTTGGAATTCAACTCAATATTGCATCAAAATAGTGAAATAAATTAATTGGTATCAGAGCTTGAAGACCCTCCGAAGAACGGTTCTTACGACGATGGTCAACTACAATGCCAATGGTTGAGGCAAGTTTCTTTGGAATGCCAGTTGCCTGGAAAATACAGTCCAGAATTACATGATCCACAATGCACAAATTCATAACGATAAGAGTAGCATCACACCAGGGGAAATAGAAGCATCATGGTAATATGGAAATTAGATGATCCACAATGCACATGTGTTGGTTTCAAGGGCAGGAACACACATCCCAGTTAAACTATGGGGCTAAAGGGTGTACATAAATCACAAACATCAAGTGCATAACAACATAGGTCAGGATCAGGAAATATAAATGAAGCAACATATACACTCAAGTCTTAGAGTAACCAACTATGAGGAAGAACCAAAAAATTTTCAACAGCATCAAAACGATGAGAAATAATTAAATGGCGACACACCTGCATATGAAAAAGGAGCATATATAGATTGTGAGTAGTGAGAATCTTCTGTTAACTTGGAAAGGATCAAAATGATGGCCCGCATTTGTTCATCTAAAGACCCTGTCAACGCCACTAGCCTACATTCAAGCCAACAAAATTATGATCTTGTGGGGATATTTTGATGTCAGCTTGTGAAACCTAGATATTAACACTTAAACATATAAATTAATGTTATAAGAAACTTTAAACAAAATACAATCTCAAATAGTAATACATCCCAAAGAACAAAAAATGACAACCGATAATATATTCAGGCATCTATTTTGGAAGATTTCATTTACATTGGTTTATAAGTTGAACAAATGGCAGAGGGTGACTATTGCCTGTACACTATTTCCAAATATAAAAATATATCTTGGAATTGAGATTTAAATAAAATAAGATTAAATCCTATATAGGAAAAGGAAGGGAAACAGTAGATCTAAAACACGGGTGAAAAGCAAGGGAAACAGTAGGGATGGAAATGTACTACATTGAAACCTTCTTGGAGCATACCATGAAATTTATATGCCATCAAAACTGCTGATAGGGTTATTACTACTGCAGGCACAAATATTATCCTGGATTCATAATGCAAGCAAGACTTCTGCTGTCACCACAGGGTTTTCAATCCCCACTATTTCTTGTGATATAATTAGGAGAGTTTTATATCTTCCTAATTTTTAGGTCCTTGCCCAGATTGCACAAATCCACAAAACAGTGGGGATTGAATACCTGGCAGTGATAGAAGTTTTGTATCGTAATGATATTTGCTCCTACCGTTTATCAACCACACAAGCTTTTTCTTGTAAATATCTACTTACCTACATAGAAACTGAACACAAGGGTATATTTTGATCATGGTCTGGTTAGATGGAATTTCAGTGATTCAAATCCAACATTGAGGTATTTAATACAGAAAATTCAATGAGCAAGCAAAAATCTTAAAGGAAACCAGAAAAAAAGGGGAAAAAAACATATGTATGAAATATTTATATTATAACACAAAATTGAGCTCAAGTAATTCCATGATTTGAAGGATAGACCTGATGCCGAATCCATAAATTGCCCATTGATTAGCAGTTGGGTGTGCTCTACTTGAACAGGTGGTGTTATCAAGTCTTCAGCTGTAATGGCAGTGCCAAATCTATGGACAATTCTAGCATTTCTGCGTGAAGTTTATATTATAACACAAAATTCTGTAAATAGAAATGCTTGAGTATCAACCAACTAGCACAAAATTAGCAAAATGACATATGTATGAAATGCAAGTGGTCCAAAAGATTAGTCCCACAATGAAGAACAAGATAAAAAATATGGTCAGTCCACTCACCATGTGGGTCACATCATAGAAAATGTAGAACTGCAAATCTGATCAAAGAGTGCATGTGTGACTGGATTGGAAATCCAAAAGAGGCATGGGCATCAGTCTGATGAAGAAGAACTTCCATACTAGACCACTTAAACTTTACAACATGCTTGCGGCCACAACCCATGAATTCTGCCCTGGGACCTAGCGAGGAAAATAGTTGATAAATCAAAACCTGCAAGCAATCAAAACTTGGGACCTAGCGAGGAAAAAGTTAACACTAAACCTGTGATGATTAAGCTAAATCTTTAAGTTTTTATAAACCAAAACCTAAAATGAGTAGGCAAAATAAACAATTATTGTCCGAGCTCAAACATGGTAGATGTTACAAACCTTAACCTAAAATGAGTAGCAAAAATAAAAAATTCAGTATACATATGTAAATGTGAAATCTATAATGAACAACTAAAACAACCGTTTCAAACCTGTATGCTGATACAAACCAAAACCTGAAATGAGCATCCAAATAATGATTTAACATCCAAACCTGTATGCTCACAAGGCTTTTGTACTCCATCTATACAGTGTGTCATTTCGCTACAATGGACCACACTTCAAAAGCACAACCATCTCATTAATACCAACCAATAATGGAAATTATACATCACTAATGCACAACATTTTCATAATAAAGCGGAAAATCTTATATCCCAAATTGTTTAGGCTTTGACTCAAAAGACTTCTTCAGTAATACAACCACATGCAATCCAGATTTTTGTCATAACTTGCAGGTGCAAGAACACCATGGCAGATAAATCGAAATGATAGTAGAAAATTATAAGCTAATTAGCACCACCGGAAACCTAACTAATTGAAGACAGACATGCAGTAAAAGTCTGAAGGCTGAAAAGACAAACATATGAGGTTGTTCCCTACCACAGCAATTGCCATCATTTCAAATGCTCGAATCCTGAAACACAGCCACCAACAAAACAAGAAAAGAAAAATGAGTTAAAAATGAAAGCTCTTTCCAAAAGAAAATCTACTAAGATCATCAAAGAAATGTATTTAATAAGGAAACAGAGCTTGTCACTAGATATAGAAAGTACAAATTCCAAAGGTTTGATTTATTGGCTACACTAGAGTTCACATATTTAAAGGAGAAAGGAAGCTAAAAGTGAGAAAGCACATGATGAACCGTACATATTGTTGGATGACAAGACTTAGATGATAAGTGAAAGGACTTTAGAGTTGCCATTAGATGATAGAAATCACCTTTCCTCAAGTCATGCCACAGTAATCTTCCATTCTATGGTCCTTCACAAAGTAAATATTTGGATGAAACTCAAAAGTGAAGCAAATACTAATTAGCTAGATAGGGGGACTTTGGATGCCAAATGCATCAATGTACATGTGTTGGTTTCTATACACTTAGCTAAATAGATTATTTCTCAAATTCGAACACTCCAAAGATAGTGATTAACTAGAAGAAACCACCGACAAGTAGAGCATGTGAGCCATTGCTATACTTTTCTAAATCATGTATACTTAGAAGCATCAAATGGATTATGGTGTTTTCTTTATAGTGGCACATTTACTATAGGTCCCAGTGATGCACGTTTACTGTAGATCCCAAAGCCAACTTGCATTTCACATATGAATTGTCCAATATCTCCATAAATGATCCTACACCCAAAGAAAAGGAAAAAAAAAATCACTTTATAGCTTCATACTGTCAAACAAAAGCACTGATAGATGAAATTCAACAAATTACACATGAAGAAGAATAAAAGCATGACCAAAAAGATATATGAGAAGACGACATGTGTAGCAACTTTTTGTCACTGAGAAAATTTATTTCAATGTGTTGATGGTGAGTAGCAAGTTGTGTTGTAGAAGAGACCACATATCATTTATGTCTCTCTCTTTTTCTTCTTTTTTTGTTGCTTGACTGGTGGAGGTTTTCTTGAAGTCCTTGGCTTTAAATCTAGAAATGCAGTCCACATTCAACTATTCAGATCTGGGTTGCATTTGCACGTGATTATGTTGAAGACAAACAATCACATGATTAAGCATGTTAGAACAGAGATAATGCAAAAAGATAAGACAAATATAGTACTGAAATTGATGAAATGAAAAGGAAAAAGATCCCCCAGCAAGATGAAATGTGAAAAGAACCCAACCTGCAGAAATTGACAACTATATCCATAATATGCAAACCTTATACGTGAATGAAAAATTGTGAGACCTAATAACCAACACAAAAAATTTATACGGATACGGAGATTTACTCATAAGAAGACCAACATTGTTTTATTGTGTAAAAGAGCACTAAAACTGTAAAAAGAAATTTTTTGTTCTTAACTTCTTAGAGTTTGAGATCATAGCCTAAGGTTTTAATTATTTATCTTTAGGCTTTTAGTGTATAAATCGATACGTTCCAAGGCCATGGGCTATAGTTGGGCACAATTCCTTATTTCATCTTGCATATCTCCGTGTTTTGTGGCTCAAGATAGCATGCAAACTGAACATATGATGCCAAACTTAGGCTACTTTCACATGTAGCACTGATAATAGCCATCTTTTCATGTTGTTGTGCCCATTTTGCAATCACTGCTGCATTTTCAAACCCCCCAATAGGATAGAGACTCACTTAGGGTGAACTTGTGGAGACGGAGCATGTCCATCACATCGACATGTGCAAGAGCACATGTAGCAGACAAGCTGCACCTTAAAAGAAAGAACTTTAATTGGACTGATCGAACTTCTTGTAGCAAACAAGATGCATTGTTTACTAACCTAATCTACTTCACTCAAAACTTAAGCACCATACGCAACTTTTGGAACTAGAGAGAGAAAAATGTGCATTTGCACCATTGCAAAACCAAGCCAAAGCTAAGAAAACAAGAAAAGAAATTCCAAAACTGATGTTGGAGTTCCTGAGCACAACCTGCTTTCCACACAACCAACATAGCCATTTCTTCACAAGTGTACACACTTGCATGCAAATACTCAAGCACAAGGTCATAATGAAGCAATCTTTTCATAAGAAGGGAAAAAAAGAATATTGCATTGCATCGATCAAAATATAAATTAAGCATAAACCAACTCTAGCGAAAGACAAAAATCAGCTATGCTTTCAACTGCATGAAAAAACCATCACAAGTAAAACTACTCACATTTGTTTGTTTCCAAAGAAATAAACAAGCACTTTCTTCAAATCGTTCGAGTAGCCCCACTTCTCTGGTTCACTCACCTACCATTCACCAAGAAAATCAATTAAACACTAGGCTAAAACACAGAGAAGACTAGCATTGCTACAAAATCAACCCTCATTAAAGAACGTTTACTAGCAAATCAATTAAATACCTACCTAGACTAAAACACATACAAACCCCAGCATTACTATGAAATCAGACCTCACTAAAGAACCAAAGAAAAAAACTTAGCAAACTACAACTACTAGTGACCCAAATGACTGATTGTATCATAAACTAAAATGAAAAGAAAAAAAAGGCTCTCTATACAATGAATAAAAACATCATGTAGATATACAAGAAACACTGACAAACTTCATCAAAGAGACAAATACTCCTTTCATTATAGGATTCTATGCATGTTTAAAAAGCAAAAGACACAAAATTTTAGAAAATGATAATGAAAAGTATTGCTTGCTAATAATAGATACAACATGCCAAATAACTTCATGCGCAACATAAATTCGGAACACAGATAGAAAGTTACAAAATAATAAATAGCTTGGTCTAATTAAAATACCATAACTTCTAGAGATCCGCATTAAATCAATGCATGATCAGACATCTAATGATGTGCATTTGGAAATCTTCCTAGTGAATGAAGAGAAAAAGAAGAAAGAATAAATGAAAAGGAATTTAAAAAAAAAAAAAAGAAAAAAAAATACATTCTCAAAGACATAATTCAATTGGTACAATACTGGAATAATGTGAGATGTGCAGAAAAAGTTGTGGCTTCAATTTGAAGAGTCTTAAACTTTCCGCTCAAGTTCTGATATATAATGGGCCTTCCGCTCTGTCGAGAGCAACAAACTGATGATTTGCAAGAATCCTGCATTGAGTAACATCCAAAACAGCTCAAAGGAAAATTTCAAAATCATCAAACAATCTAAACTAAATTCAAGATCGGACAATTGAAACTTCAGCCCACATCATACATTTCGTGTTTCAGTTCATCAACCCACTGCCTAAATGCAACTAACTCCTCTATCACCCTCACTTCATGGATCTATTATAAAAAAAGAACTCACATCAGATCACACAAAACCACAACATTAAATTACAGAAAAGAAAAGAATTATGTAAATAAAATTACGATGAGCATCTCCCATCAGATCACATTACGAACTATGCACATTAGGAAATCCTGCTCCAAGTTTTCATAAAACCGCAACGAATACCTTGATATCATCTCTAGTGAGTTGATCACTATGCCATCATAAAATAAACAAAAGACTCATTGTTAAGCTTAAAAATAAGATACCTTGGACACACTTAAAATTAGAAAGTATATGATTTTAAGCTCTAGAAACTGCAAAAAATTTAACAAAAAAATAAAATTAAAATTAAAAAAAAAAAAAAATCTATGAATAGATCCAGCGACTAATCAAGTTAAAAAAAATAATAATAAATAAATAAAAGAAAAAGAAACAAACACACACACACACACACACACACACACACACACACACACACACACACACACACACACACACACACACACATTAAGCTTAAAACCGTAAATCCACACAAAAGAATACAATTCAAATTAAACAACAGATCTCTGCAAGTTGCCAATCAAAAAATCTACCACATTTAGTTAAAAGAAGAAAACACTAATTAAGACAAACCCAATAACTAATAAAATAATATTAAGAGAAGCATTTTTAGCTTAAAAGGGCCGTGCAATTCGCAACATTGTAAAAATGATTTGCTCATTGATACCCTACTTCTGCATGTTAGGATGGCACTCATTGTGTTTGTATTCTCTCATATAGTTATTAAAAAAGAAATAAGCAAACACTCACAGTCAGAATTCCTTTTCCAGTGTTGTCAAGCTTCAGTCCTGGGCCTTTCATATCAGTTTCAAGGAAAAAATGTTTTCCTTTTACCGCTTTTGTCATTGCAATGTCTCTTAGTTATTAAAATCAAATGTTGCTTCAAATTCAAAACCATCAACTCAAACACTCCTAAAGAAAGAAAGAAAGAAAAAACACTCCTGAAGAAAGAAAGAAAGAAAATGAAAAGGAAATAAAAGGTAAATTACTTGTTCCACGAGACTTTCACTGAAAAACCAAAGGCATCTTACCTTTTTTAGTAAAACCTTGGAAATGAAAATTGCTTCTTATGACGATGTTATTTTCCTAAAGTTTTCAATGTTACTAAACAAGCTACAATGACAGGCATGACGCTTCATAACAATGAATAAAAGGTGAATCAAGAGGCTAAAACTGACATTTATTGGTTAGGGTGCTCTTCAAGAAAAATGATCAAGTGCTACATTGATGCTAATCATGCCTTATTGGGCAATTTTCAAGCCAATGAATCACATATGTAAGACACCTAAGGGCGTGTTTGGATTCACGGCCCAGGTGGTGTTGCACTATCTTATGAGTTGGGCCGTACATTAAGCGTATGCAAATTGCATGCAATATCTTATTACACGCATTCTTCCAATGATGACATCCCACCAATGAATAAAAGGTAATGTGCTTCAAACTGTAAAGTAAGTGTGGCAATAAAATTTCTTGAATTACCTTGCAAGACCAAAATCTGCTATCTTTAACACAGAATCACTGTCAGCAGTAGAGAGTAGAATATTCTGTCATGATAAAAGCACCAGATCAAACACAATCTCAAGAAGAGATTCGAATAATGAAAGGGTAAGACAGACAACACAAATGCTCACAGCTAAGATACTGAGTCACAACCAAAATTCAAAACTGTAGTGATGATCCTAACTATCCAATTGGTGGCCATCAACAAATGGTTAAAATGAAAAATAGCCAAGGTACTAGATTCAACAAGCAGATATCCATTAATCAAATTTAGGATCATCCAGAAAAACAGATATCAATGATGCACCCAAAAGTGGCAACCATGATTTTCACAGTTTGGATCGTTGTTCATTAAAAAATGGATTTTGGGATTCTTTTAGAAACCCATATTCTATTCTCAATCAAATTAGCGTTTGTGATGATTTTCTTATTTTGTTATGATATCCTCTTTTTTGGAGCCATATGCTATTTTCAATTGGAATAGAATTCATTAAGGTACTTTGATATTGCAGAGATGAGAAATGTGAATGCCGGTTGCAGAATGGCAGAAACTGAAATTTTAATGGTCTCTACAGTCCTAAACCCAATCTACAAATATCACACCCACATTTACAATCCAAAGAAAAAGAAAATGAGTAAAGATCACATGGCAGGGATTTGTTAATGCATATTCGTAAAAAGAGATTCAACAATGCAAATCCCTAAAAAGGGATTCAATAATGTAAATCCCTAAAAAGGGATTCGACAATGCAAATCCCTAATTAGGGATTTGTCAATGCATATTCCTAATCAGGTTTCTAAATTGTAGAAAGGCCTTACATCATACCTGAGAATCCGAGATTCATGAGCAGCAAAAGGCCAAACTGCAACAGAGGGCCGAGGAGATACAGAGAGAGAGAGAGAGAGAGAGAGAGAGAGAGAGAGAGAGAGAGGAATAGGGTTTTGAGAGAGAGAGAGAGAGAGAGAGAGATAGGGAGAGTGAAAGTGAGAGGAGAGGGAGAGGGAGAGCATGCGAGAGGGGGAGGGAGAGGCAGAGAGAGGAAGGGAGAGGGAGACCACGCGAGAGTGAGAGAGAGGGAGAGAGAGGGAGAAGGAGAGCGCACGAGAGAGAGAGGGAGAGGTAGAGAGAGGGAGAGAGAGAGAGAGAGAGAGAGAGAGAGGGAGAGGGAGAGGGAGAGGGAGAGCGAGAGGGAATGTAGAGGGAGAGGTTGAGAGAGTCGGCGCTGATATGCATTAGGGTTTTTTCTGTTTTGTTTTATAGGGCATACCCTTTGCCTGCAGCTGGTAAAACTGGTTGCGGGTAAAGGGTCGAGCCATCCGTCGGCTTAGGCTACTTTTCTTGTAGTGGCATCCCTATAGATGAGCTGAGGACGATGGGACAGCTGCAAACCGTTGAGATCATGAATGCATATTAATTTTTCTGAGAACTGATCGTCTACAGCCACATGTATGGCAACTTGTCATACAGCCCCATTTTTCATGCAAATATGCCACCTGTGTAGGAATTCGTCCATGAAAACAATGCGCAGCATCATGAGGATCACCTGGAACAAAAATAGTCAGATCCGTCTTATTAAGTTAGCCATGATGTTGGAATCAGAAAATAGCCTACGGTCGGACTGGACGTACAGGAATGGTCCATCTACCAGTGAATCAGCCTGATTCAGAGAAATGATATTCTTCATAGTGGGACCCACCATTTTCATGGTACGGATGTCGTTATCAAATTGCCTGTTAGCGGGAGAGATGGGGCAACAGGATAAACTCGGCAACAGCAGGCTGTAGGTAACCCGTTCTCCATTATCAGATGGAGTGAAGTGGGACTTTGATTTTACTTTATGTAATGTTACGATTCGCGTGCACCATTATAGCAGCCACAAAATAACACCTCATTTTAAAAAGGACTTTTTCCGACCGTAATTCCCACATTTTACCCACCATATTTTCGAAACGCTCTAAGATTTTACTTTTCAGTTATGTACGGACAGTCTACTCTTGTGTTCACGGTAGCACGACAGAACTCCGTCTTGTCCACCGTGGCACCTTCCAATAGTATAGCTAAAGACAAATGGCTACGGATTCTAACCGTAGCCATTAGAACTGTAGCCATTTCTTTATTATGTTTTATTTGTTAGCTCCATGGCTGCGGATATAAACCATAGCCATTGATTCTGTAGCAAAAAGTTCATACAGCTATGTATAATTGAGCAAGCGTAACAAAAAATTGAACGAGCCTAATACGAAATTCAATGAGCCTCAAGGGAAATTGAGCGAGACAAACTTGAAATTCAGCAAAGCTAACATGAAATTCAACGAGCCTCAAAGGAAATCGAGCAAGGAAAACATTAAATTCAACGAGGCAAAATGAAAATTGAGCGAGGCAAACATGAAATTCAACTAAGCTCAAAGGAAATTGAGCGAGACAAACATGAAACTCAACGAGGCAAACAAAAAATTGAGCGAGACAAACATGAAATTTAACAAGATAAACAGAAAATTGAGCGAGGCAAATAGAAAATTGAGCAAGGAAAACTTGAAATTGAGCAAGACAAACATGAAATTCAACAAGGCTCAAATGTGCTCTCACTTTATCTAACTAAGTATGGGCCAAGCAACTGATTAAGCCTCATTTTTCCTTGTTGAATTTTGTGCTTGCCTCACATAATTTCATGTTTGCTTCACTCAATTTTCTTTGAGCCTCATTAAATTTTATATTTGCTTTACTCAACTTCCTTTGAGTCTCGCCCAATTTCATGTTTACCTTGCTCAATTTTATGTTTGCCTTGCGTAATTTCTTGTTTTCCTCGCTCAATTTCCTGTTTGTCTCGTTGAATTTCATATTTACCTCGCTCAATTTTATGTTTGTCTCGCTTAATTTTCTGTTTGCCTCACTCAATTTTCTGTTTGCCTCATTGAATTTCATGTTTGTCTCGCTCAATTTTCTTTGAGCCTCGTTGAATTTCATGTTTGCCTCGTCGAATTTCATGTTTGCCTCATTCAATTTCCTTTAAGCCTTGTTGAATTTTATATTTGCCTTGCTCGATTTCCTATTTGCCTAGTTGAATTTTATGTTTGCGTCGCTCTATTTCCTTTGAGCCTCGTTGAATTTCATATTTGCCTCGCTCAATTACATGTTAGCCTCGCTCAATTTCCTGTTTGCCTTACTCAATTTCCTTTGACTCTCGTTGAATTTCATGTTAGTCTCATTCAATTTCATGTTAGGCTCGTTGAATTTCATGTTAGGATTGTTGAATTTCATGTTAGGCATGTTAAGCTCGTTGAATTTCATATTAGGCTCGCTCAATTTCATGTTAGACTCTTTCAATTTCATGTTAGGCTCACTTAATTTCATGTTAGGCTCATTTAATTTCACATTAGGTTCACTCATTCATCCATAGTTGTATGTACTTTTCACTACAAAAGAAATAGCTACGGTTTATATCCGGAGTCATAGAACTAATGGCTACTAATCTAATAAAGCAATGGCTTGCAACTATTAGCTACGGTTATAATCCGTAGCCATAGATCTTTAGATATGGCCTTTAGCCTTTTTCTGGTATTGGACGGTGCCACCATGGACAAGACAGAGTTCCACATAATACAAGGGCATTGTCGTTTGTAAATAGTGTGTCCGTACAAAATGGTTTAGTCTTGAAAAATAAATTTTGGGAGCATTTAAAAAAAGGTATGGGGTTAAAGGTGGGATTTACTGTCGGGCGAAACTCTTTAAAAAACTTATCCTGGCAATTTTGATGCCTTTAAAGTCCATTGCATGTGGAGATGATTCGTGGGACCCAATACGTAGGCAGTTGAAACCTTTGTTTGGCTAATGTTCCAAGCCATCTAAATCGTTTAGAGGATCCCACAGACCTGAATGGTGTGAAAACACAAATTTGAGACTAATCCAAACCCTCTGTTGCAACTAAGAAGCTTTTGATGGCATTCATTAAATCCATCCTATTTCCTATAGTGTGTTCTACTTATAAGTTGGATATGTCCCCTTTTTGGCTTATACTCTAATTTAAAAAGTCAAAATGGATGGACGATGTGAATTCGACACATACTTCACAATGACTGTTGAATGACGAAAGACGTATAGTACGTCACAAATGCAACCACTGACCCACGATACAGCATTTTCAACTTTTGGGAGGGAAAAGCCAAACCTATTTGTCTTTGAAGCTTTCATAGTGGACCTTGGCATTTATCCAAAAAAAATCTGGTTACCTTCTCTTCTCCGATGTGCTTACTCCTCACTGCAGCATTCTCTCTCTCTGACATCATCTTTTTCAAAGAAAAAAAAAAAGACCATTAAACTATTCTCTACTCAGTCCAGCTTTGCAGATATCACTTAAATCATTATACAAACATTTAAAAACCATTTACATTGCACAATATTCATAGAAAAATGATGCCTAATCAAATATACATCTTCGAAAATATTAATTTTTTTCGAACAAACAACATTAGTTTCGCTTGCACCCCTACCAATTATGTTCCATTCGCTTGAACTTATAATATTGAATGATTGGCATATTCTAACTTTCTTGGGTCTTTCGGTGGATTTTTTTGTTAGGGTAGTTTAATTTTTGCACATAATGCTCTTATTTTGTTAGCCATTATATCCCATTGGATTTTATCAGACACCACATAAACCAATTCCTTATAGATGCTTTGATCATTTTCTACGGTATAGTAATGAGAATATAAGAAGTAAGGTAAAATATTGTACTTGCCATACGCTGCCACTACTTGCATATAAGGAAATAACATCATATTAAACTCACCACATGTACATGTCATTTGACTCAGCCTAACTGTGTCACCGAACTCCCCTAAGCTGAAACTCATATTGAGAAATCGCATTACACTCTGTGCCTTGTGCTTATGGATAAAGCAATTTTAGTTTATTCTTGGATAATGGAATTAATCTTACTTGGAAAGTCAAAGCTTTTTTCTTTTGTTTAGAATGAATTTTATATCTCACCACATCCACGAGCGTGATGACTAGGTATTTTCTTGTTTCTTTCAACAATACGTTGACACTTTCAGTTATATTCATAGTTACGATGCCATACCTTCTATTAAGAAAGAAGAAAAATATTAATCTTTTGTTACCTACATTCATGTGTAGATGGGTTGACCAATTCTAAAGGTCCCATGTACTCATCAAATCTAACTTGATTGAATGTCTTAATAGCTGGCCAATAATACTTCTCCACTGTCTTGTTTTTAATTGTTGTAATTATGTTTATTTAAATATGGTATGTGTAGTAGCCGTGGGTTTCATATAGGAAGGTGACTTTTATTTCCTTCATCAATCCTTTATGATGATTTGATATAATAATTGTTAAGAAGTGGAGCTACATCTAGGGCCGCCCACGACTGGTTGTGGCCGCTGCTCGACCGGTCGTGGAGCCCACTCAACCAGTCGTGACTAGTCATGGACTGGCTCGACTCGAACTCCAGCGAGCATCAGTTTTTTGGGTCCAAAGTGCTCGACTGGTCATGAGCGATGCTCAACCAGTTGTGCAGTCTGCTCGACCGGTAGTGGTTACGCAGATTCGTTTCCGAATCTGATGCGAACTGCGAATTTCTGTGTCGTTTTCTGTAAGGGTGCGAAAGGGAAGTTGCCTAAACTATATATAGGTGTCTTTAAGACTTTTCTAGTGGATTGAAAAGCATTAGGAAATATTTCTAAGGTGTGGGTAAGGAATTTTCTCTGTACTTCCAAGGGAGAGGTTAGTATTTTACCGTGTAATCTTTATTTTTCTTTATAGTGAAAGTTTGCATTTGTGGTTTTTTACCCTAGTTTGAGATTTTTCCGCGTATATCTTATCTTCTCGTTTGTTTGGATTGCTTTGATCTGTTTTTAATTTATATTTCTTCTTATTTATCATTTGTGGGTGAGACTTGAGATTAGATCTTGACTCACTGCGTTGTTGGCGTGCTACACAACAGCTGGTATCAGAGCTATTGGTTTAGTTCTATTGGGAGCGATGACGAAAACTAGAATTGAGAAGTTTGATGGTTCAAACTTTTCCTTCTGGAAGATGCAGATGGAGGATAATCTATATCAGAAGGACCTTTATATTCCTATATGAGGAAAAGAGAATAACCTGAAAAAGATGACAGATGATGAATGGTTTTTACTGAATAGGAAGGCTTTAGGAATGATCCGACTCTCTTTGTCGAAGAGCGTCTCCTTTAACATATCCAAGAAGAAAGCTACAAAAGAATTAATGGAAGCCCTAGCCACCTGAATGAAAAATCCTCTACATCCAACAAGGTTCATGTTATGAAACAGCTATTCAACATGAATATATCAGATGGTGGGAGCATGGCTGAACATCTAAATGAGTTCAATACAGTCACGAGACAGTTGAAATCCGTTGGCATTATCATTGAGGATGAGGTCAGGACATTATTAATGTAACACCCTGGATTTTGGCCAATCTGGGATTTGACGTCCTTAGGCAGTGGGTCAACTAAAACACCTGGAAAATGGCTCAGAACCCAATTTCATAGCCAAAGAAACCACTTAAGATTAATTCCTTTAGAAACTAAGCATAAGTTAGCTAGCGCAACGCTAGAGTAGCTGGGAAATAGTCCCTGATCACTTTAAATACGTTCTACAAGACCCAAATCAAGTAGAAAACGAATGACTCTATAATACTCTATAACCTTGGATCAAACTCTAAGCCGGTTTGTTCTCTGGACCTCTTTGAAACTTTGTATTGGATCTAGACCACGCGTCGAAAGTCCGATACCTACTATCTTAGACCGTTAGAACCGCCTAACTGAACTTGACAATCATTTCGAAAATCAAGTCCAACCGATAATCACAGGCTATTTCATTGAGCCCGGACTGAAGAGAGTGCGAATAAGGACAGATTTGGAATTTGAAATTCAAATCTGGCACACGACTTGATGTGTCAGTATTAAGCTTTCTGACCGTCAGAATTCAGTCAAATTACACCCTCAGATCAGGAAAAATTTCTATTTCATATCATGGGACTTGCAGCCCTGATCTACGTGCGGTGACCGCTGAACTGAAACTGGACCACCACGTGCAATCTGCAAACCCTGCCGGACTGAAAACTTGATGTATGCTAGATCCAGTATGCATGAGCTTAAGTCCGATCGCATTCGGACAGGGAACCACCAGAAATCATCTTTTGGACCGAAACAGCCCCGATTTGGTTACCCCTCAAGTGAACCTTGTTCCCGAGCCTATTTCGGATAAATTTGGGCTTATAAAAAGGGTTGAAACCCTCACTCCTCTCTCCCATCCAAATTTGCAAAAAGACCCTAGATTGAGAGAGAGAAAAGGTGAGAGTTTGTGAGAGAAGGTGAGAGAGAATTCCCTGCTGCTTGTGCCACGTGCTGCAAGTGGTTAAGCCACGCGCTCCAATCACTTTGTCGGTGATTTCTTCACTTTCTAGGTAAGAAAATACCCTAAACTCTTGCTGATTTACTGATCCTTCATTTTCGTAGCTAGATAGCTGATGTATGTTGTAAATCAGGTTGTTTAGTCGCCGTAGACGAAGCGTATACGCTCCGTTCGAAACGACACGTTTATAAGAGATAAGGTACGGATTTTAGACGCTTTGATTGACTGTTTCCAATGCTTTCAATGTCGTTTAATAGTAGATTATCGACGGCAACACCGTTTGACATGTACAACATGCTGTCCGTTTCCTGTTTCGTAAATCAACGAAGAATATGAGATTTAGGGCATTTTAGTCATTTGTAGGAAGTACAGATTTCATTCATATTTTGCTGATGTGATTGACATGATTTTTTGTCGCATTAGAATGTTAGGAATGCGTGCATAATTAGTTTGGCGAAGAGATTCGCCTAAATGCACACTTCGGGTCGACATACTATATGTAGACTTAAGTGTGTAGTGTAAGTATTTGTATAAATGTTTGTATTAGTATATATTGAATTAAATGATGTTATGAATTAGTTTGAGATGGATTTCTCAATTAATATGCTAACGTAAATGATTTCCTACATGTTGACTATATGCATGATTTCATTATATGCATGAAATGCATATGCTTGATGATTCACGTAAGTTGTATGTTATAACATGTGCTTGGTGATTTCATTATGATTTAGTTTGAGGTTAAATTTTCAATTAATTTGCTGATGGAAATGATTTCCTATATGTTGGCAATATGTATAATTTCATTATATGTATGAAAGGCATGTATCAGGTGATTTGCTTAAGTTGTATGTTACAACATGTGTTAACATGCTCATATGGTTGTATTTCATTTCCAATACTTTCACATGCTTTACTGATGTGATTCCACATGTTTGGGACTATACTTAGTCCAGACAGTCGGTAACCGAGCGAATTCGTGGTTAGCTTATCTTCACCACGAACGACGCGTCGATGAACGCGAGCCGTGTTCTGGAGTTGGTGGTAGTGGTTAGGCCACACGAAGTGTTTTACGCACTTCATGTCGTTCGACTTGAGATGCGATCGTACTATTCGAGCCCGTCAAGTAACCCGACTGGCCGTTGTATGTTCACCCTGCATGAGTCATAACTACTTGAACCTAGGGTACTGAACTTACCATTGTAAACCCTG
This sequence comes from Magnolia kwangsiensis, assembly GCA_037074715.1. Lineage (NCBI taxonomy): Eukaryota > Viridiplantae > Streptophyta > Magnoliopsida > Magnoliales > Magnoliaceae > Magnolia > Magnolia kwangsiensis. The sequence goes on from CM073579.1 coordinate 28,565,602, forward strand.
TTAACCATGGTACTTTGATCCACGAAAAATCATGAGCCGGGCATGGTGGTATGGGACACCGTGGTCAAGCTGTCGGCCTACGCTGGGGCCACAAACCTCTCCGTAGTGACCAGTGAGCACCTATGACTCGTGAGCAGATTATGGTGGTATGGGACACTATATTTTTACTGTCGGCCTATATTGATAAGGTGATGGGGGAGCGGAGCAACGAGTGCGTGCAACAGCCCTGGCAGCCCTTTGTAGTGACCGCGAGCGTATTCTGAGTCTACGGGAGGCGACGACCCTTTCGTAGCAATAGAGTACAGTAGGCCTGTATTGATAAGGTGATGGGGGAGCGGTGCAACGAGTGCGAGCAACAGCCCTGGCAGCCCTTGTAGCGACCTACAAAATATACATCGTATGAGATTACTAGGAGTGACGACCCTAAACAGGATCTGTGTTGGGATTGATACAAGGGAAGTACCTTAGTTTCCCAATCCTGCTATTTGAATGGACTAATAACAACTTGAAAATCATATCACCATACCATTGCATGTGCCTGGAAGATGTGGAGCACTTGAGGGTCGATTGCATGCCGCGATCGTAAGATGGTGCCGTATGAGGGAGATCGTCGGTGAGGGCATACATCACGTCATGTCATAATTGCATTAACAACAGTATTAGGAATGTTTGAATTACTGCTTTACTATTATCGCATGATTGATTTGAGAACATGTTAATCCTTGCTCTATTATTCCACTGAGTTAGCTACTCACTCCCACGTTACGGAATGGTGTTCCTAGACACCCACCAGACCCTTTTGTGATTGCAGATGATGGCGCGGCCTGTGAGGCGGAGCCGGACTTGATAATGATGAGGAGGATCCCTCCTTTATATGTGTTCCGATCAACGGGATTACAGGGAGGTTGATTAGATACCTTGACACTTGTCATTTTATATTTTTAGAGCACTCATGTATATTCTTTTGTTTACTTTTGAAGTATACATGTATGTATATAACCTGGTAACATGTTCACAGTCTAGAGACATACAACAGTTTATATATGTTATACATACTATCACAGTCTTCCGCTTGTAAATTTAACTGTCTCTGGAGTATGATATGCTGTTCTGGATTAATCTCACTCATGTTTAATACATTATCACAGACAACATTCAATCATACATATCTATGTTGCTCGACCCCCCGATTTTCGGGATGTTACAATTAATCTCGTCCAGTTTAACAGACAGGTGGGATGGTTTGATGATTACTGTGATCAATTCTTCAGGGTCAATAAAACTGAAATTTGATGATGTGACTAGTCTAATTCTTAGCGAAGAATTTTTAAGAAAGGTATTAGGAGTTTAAGGGGATTTAGGGAATGCTCTAAACGTTGAAGGAAGAGGAAGATCGCGAAACAAATGAGGCGATAAACACGGGCGTTCTAAATCGAGGAAGAAGTCCAAGGGACCGAAAGATAAAGAAGGGTGTTGGCATTGCAGTAAGAAGGAGCACATGAAACGTGATAGCAGGGTGCTTAAGAAACAAGAAGGAAGCTCTCAAGGCAGGAAGGATTCAATGAATCTATCTGAGGAGAGTGACACAGAGGTGATGATCTTGTCTCTTGATGCGAGGAATGAGTCTTGGGTTATAGACTCAGGTGCTTCGTTTCATGCCACTTCGTGTAAGGAAGTTATGTGTGACTATGTGTCAGGTGACTTCGGAAGAGTCTACATGGGTGATAATGATCCGTGCAGTATCGTTGGAAAGGGAGATGTTCATATAAATCAGAAAGATGGAACGGCGTTGAAATTAAAGGATGTCAGACATGTTCATATAAATCTGATCTCAGTGGGGCAGTTGGCCGATACTGGTTATGTGACGACATTCACCAGTGATTCCTGAAAGGTCACAAAAGGTGCCTTGGTGATATCTCGAGGTGTAACATCTCAGAAAAATTCGTACAAAGACCCAAGTACCACCTCAGGTATAAATCACTAAGGACCAAATCCTTTAGAAATTAGTCGAGAATTAACTAAGTGCTAAACTAGATTTCCTATGAAATTAGTACTAATCACTTTAAATATGATCTGTAAGACCCAAAACGAGCAGAATCGTTAACACTACATTACTTAAAAACTTAGGATCCATCCCAAAACCTAATTGCTCTTGGGAGCATCATGAAACTCCATATCGAACTTGAACCGTGCGTCGAAATTTTGATTACCCCAAGACTATACGGTTATGACCGCATTACTTGACTTAATAACCATCTTGAAAATCAAGTCCTAGTAGTACCCAGAAACGCACAACTTGAGCCCGGAGTGAAGCGTGTGAGAAACGCGAATACCTTTAGAAAATGAACTGAAACTTAAGTGAATTAAGTCATTCGCTTGCAGGCTAAATCTAAGAATTCAGACCATTAGAATCTGACACAAGTACACCCTCGGATCAGGGAAAATGTCCAACACATGTCAGGGTATTTATGGCCCTGATCGAGTATCGATAATCATTGAATTGAAACTAGTCTCCCACGATCGATCCCCAAACCCGATCGGACTGAAAACTTAGCCTGACTAAGATCAAATGTCAGGAAGCTTAAGTCCGACCGCATGTAGAAAAGAGGCCTCCAGAACAGCTCCGTTGGACCGAAACAGTCAACTTTTAGATAAAACCTAATATACCATGGCCCTGGGGCTATTCCCATCAGTTCTAGGCCTATATAAGGGCCTTAAACCCTCTCTCTCCCTCTACATATGAATTTCTAAATCCTAGAGAGAGAAGAGAGAAGAAAGAGAAGGAAAGAGAGAGAAAGTGAGAGAGAGAGAGTTGGAGTTGTTCCTGGGATTCAATCTCATCACTCCACATGCTTAACCACCACTTCTGTATCGCTATTCCAGCGATTCCGACTTCATACTTGGGTAAAAAATTCTAACCTTAATCTATTTTAAGGATCCAAATAGAGTAAAAAGGGTTCAGTAGTTAACCTATTCCATATTATAGGTTGCCGTTGTGCTGTAGACGAGGACTTACCATTTAAACTGAGTTCGTTACCAGTCTACTAGCGAAAAGTGTGGACTATAAATGTTTAGGTTATAGTTTTCTAGGCTTTCAATGCCAATAATGATTTATGACTGACTTGATTGCTATCACATGTGCTTAGATACGAGGGTTTCTGTGTATTATGCATATATATAAACTATGTTGACTTATAATGCATTCCATGTGTTTGTTGAAATGTGTGAATAAGTATGGAATTATGATTTATGCTTGCCATGTTTATTGACTGAGAATTCATGATTGTTGTATGTGTGGTGAACCCTTTGTAAAGGGATTCGCTATAATATCTATTATAATTACTTTATTACATGTATATGATATGTGTAGCCTAAGTGTTTAATAAAATGCCTGAATGTGAAAATGTTTGTTTAAGTGCATATAATGAGGGTGTTGAGATGGGATTCTCAATTCCCTTTATCTATGGTTACAGTTTTCTTTATGTAACCTATCTTACTATTATGTGATTTACAGATGAAATGCTTATGTATGATAACATGTGTAGTATATGTTTGTTAAATTGCTTGAGTAAGATCTATATCTGATTTCAGTTGTTACATGCTGTTTTGGATTACTATATGTAAATGCTATTGTTTGGAATATGATTGGGGCTACGATGTAGTCCAAGCAACCAGTAAATGTCTGTGGTCGGTGATTGAACTGTTTAACCACGATAGACATGCCCGATGAATCCGAGTCGTACGCTTGTAACACCCTGAAAATCGGGGGTCGTGTATAAACTCAACTCCCGAGTTCCAGACCGTCACTTATGCAACAAAAATGGTTATGATTCAATGTTGTCTGATTTAAAGCATCCACATGAGTAAAAGTATACCAAAACTGCAATTCATACTTCAGATCCAGTGAGAAAAACAAGCGGAAGACTAAACAATATATATCACTGTATATAAAAAAAAAAAACAAAGTACTCTCAACTGTCTCCAAAGTATGACTACATCTCTGAGTCTCATATACATGTAAATAGACAAAAAATTAAGTCCAAAATAGTCCCACTGAAATCCCCCCTCGATCCAGGTCACCTACGGGAAGTCGTCGTGGTACTGCATATAAGAGAACTCATCCTGGTCCTCGTCAATCTCCGGCTCCACGTCCTGGATCTCGTCGCCACCTGCAACTACAACAGGGTCTGGTGGGTGTTGCAAACACCATCCCGTAACGTGGGAATGAGTGATCAACTCAGTGGAATCATAGAGCAAAGATTAGCATGTTCACAATTCAATCACGCGATAATAGTAAAGCAGTAAATCAGACAAACCTAATACTGTTGTTTAATGCAAGATGATATGTCATGATGTATGCCCTCACCGACGATCACCCTCATGCGGCAACATCTTACGACCGCGGCATGCCACACTCCCTAGAGTGCTCCACATCTTCCAGGCACATGCAATGCTATGGTGATATGATTACCCAGTTATTATTAGTCCATTCAAACAGCAGGATTGGGAAACTAAGGTACTTCCCTTGTATCAATCCCAACACGGATCCTGTCTAGGGTCGTCACTCCTAGTAATCTCATACGATGTACATTTCGTAGGTCACTGTAAGGGCTGCCAGGGCTGTTGCTCGCACTCGTTGCACCGCTCCCCCATCACCTTATCAATACAGGCCTACTGTACTCTACTGCACGGAAGGGTCGTCGCCTCCCGTGAACTCAGAATACGCTCGCGGTCACTACAAAGGGCTCGTCGCCTGATCAGTGTAGGCCGACAGCTAGAATATAGTGTCCCATACCACCATAATCTGCTCACGAGTCAAGGTGCTCATTGGTCACTACGGGGAGGTTTGTGGCCCCAGCGTAGGCCGACAGCTCGACCACGGTGTCCCATACCACCATGCCCGGCTCATGAGTCTTCGTGGATCAAGGTACCACGGTTAATAGGGTTTACAATGGTAAGTTCAGTACCCTAGGTTCAAGCAGTTATGATACGTACAAGGTGAACAAACATCGGCCAGTCGGGTTACTTGACGGGCTCGACTAGCGCGATCGCATTTCGAATTGAACGACATGAAGTGCGTAAAACACTTCGCGTGGCCTAACCACTGCCGCCAACTCTCAACACGAATCACATTCATCGACGCGTCGTTCGTGGCTATGACCAGTCAGCCACGAATTCGCTCGGTTACCGACTGCCTGGACTACATCAAGTCCCACACATCTATGGAATTTCATTACTACGATGCAAAGGTATTGGAATTGAAATACATCATGTGAGCATGTTAGCACATGTTATAACATTCAATTTAGGCAAATCTTCAAGGCATGCTTTCCAAGCATATTCAACTTAGGCAATTCTTAAGGCATCATTTCTATGCACATAATGCAATCATGCATAAGGTCATCATATAGGAAATCATTTAGGTCAGCCTATTAATCATGAAATCAATCTCAAACTACTACATAACATCATTCAATACAATACATACTAATACAAGCATTTATACAAACACATACACTACACCCTTAAGTCCACATATAGTATGTCGACCCCAAGTGCGCAACTTGGCGAATCTCTTCGCCAAACTGATTATGCAGGCATTCCTAACTCTCTAATGCGGCGACAAATCATGTCAATCACGTCAGCAAATTATGCATGTAGACCGTACTTCCTACATATACCTAAAATGCCCTAAATCTCATATTCTTCGTTAATTTACGAAATAGGAAACAGAGAGCACGTTGTACATGTCAAACGGCGATGCCGTCGATAATCTACTATTAAACGACATTGAAAGCGTTGTAAACCGTCAATCAAAGCGTCTAAAATTCTCACCTAATCTCTTACGGTCGCGAGAATTTGAACGGAGCGTGTAGGCTTCGTCTACGACAGTAGGAGAACCTGATTCATGGATTTCGTTAGCTAATACGTTCAGAATCTACGTGAACCCTAAATCAGCAAGTTTTTAGGGTTTTTCTATACCTGAAAAAGCGTAGAAATCACCAGCCAGGTGATTGGAAGGAAGCGTTGATGCAGCAACTGTTGGCGACTCGGAAGCGGGAAAAATCTCCTCTTCCCTTTCTCTCAAACTCTCTCTCTCTTTTCTAGGGTTTAGGGAAATTCGTATGCAAGGAAGGAATGAGGGTTTCAACCCCTTTTATAAGCTTGGAAACGCCCGAAATAGGCTCCGGGACGAAGTTTACTTATTGCCTATCCATTTCGGGGCTGTTTCGGTCCAAAAACTGATTTCTGGTGGTCCCCTGGTCGATTGCGATCAGACTTAAGCTCATGGGTACCAGATGTACCTCGTATTAAGTTTTCAGTCTGGCAGGGTTCGCAGATCGCACGTGGCGGACCAGTTTCAGTTCAGCGGTCACCGCACATAGATCAGGACTGAAAGTTCCGTGACAATAATTAGATATTTTTCCTGATCCGAGGGTGTAATCTGGATGAATTCTGACGGTCAGAACGCTTAATACTGACGCGTCAAGTCGTGTGCCAGATCTAAATTTGAAATTCCCAATTCGTCCCTATTCGCGGTCGCTTCAGTCCAGTTTCAACGAAATACTCTGTGATTATCGGTTTGACTTGATTTTCGAGATGATTGTCAAGTCCAGCTGGGCGGTTCTAACGGTCTAAGATAGGAGGTATCAGACCTTCGACGCGCTGTCTAAATCCAATACAAAAGTTCCATATGGTCCAGAGGACAAACCTGCTTAGAGTTGGATCCAAGGTTATAGAGTATTGTAGAGTTGTCTGTTCTACTCGATTTGGGTCTTGTAGAACGTATTTAAAGTGATCAGGGACTATTTCCCAGCTACTCTAGCGTTGCGCTAGCTAACTTACGTAAAATTTTCATGGAAATTATTTATACGCGATTTCGGGTCAAATCGGTACTCGATTCCAAGTACGGATTTTTCACGGGCGTTACAATCTACCCCCCTTAACAAATAATTTCGTCCTCGAAATTTGTACCTGTTCGTACTCCTCGAGAAGCTGTGGGTAGTTCTTTCTGATCTCGGCTTCTGTCTCCCAAGTAGCCTCCTCCTCAGAGTGATGCGTCCATAGTACCTTCACAAGGGGAATCACCTTGCTACGCAGTACCTGCTCCTTCCGGTCTAAGATACGTGTCGGTCGCAGGATATAAGTAACATCCTCTCCTAACTGCACCTGCTCCCATCTGATGATGTGGGAAGGATCAGCAACGTACTTCTTCAGCATAGAAACATGAAATACGTTGTGGACGCTCGCGAGGGGCGTGGGTAAAGCCAATCGGTAAGCCACTGCTCCCACACGATCGAGGATCTGAAATGGACCAATGAAGCGCGGTGCCAGTTTCCCCTTCTTCCCGAACCGAAGGACTCCCTTCATAGGGGAAACCCGCAAAAACACATGATCCCCGACTGTAAACTCTAGTGGCCTCCGTCTCGTATCGGCGTAGCTCTTCTGTCTGCTCTGCGCTGTAAGAAGCCGACGTCGAATAATATCAATCTTCTCTGACGTCGCCTGCACCAACTCTGGGCCAATCAAGCTGCGCTCACCGACCTCTAACCAGCAATGCGGTGCGCGACAAGGTCGCCCATACAGCGCCTCATAAGGTGCCATGCCGATACTCGTCTGGAAGCTATTGTTGTACGCAAACTCCGCATATGCAAGACAGTCATCCCAACTGTCCTTGAAGTCCAATGCGCAAGCCCGCAACATGTCCTCCAGGATCTGGTTCACTCGCTCCGTCTGTCCGTCCGTCTGTGGGTGGAAGGCAGTACTGAACTTCAACTTCACACCCATAGCCTCCTGAATGCGAGTCCAGAAAATAGAAGTGAACCGCGTGTCTCTGTCCGACACGATCTCCAACGGAACTCCATGCAGACGCACAATCTCTCGGATATACAATCTAGCCAGCTCGTCTGCAGAGTTCGTAACTCTGATCGGTAGGAAGTGCGCCGACTTCGTCAATCGGTCGACGATCACCCAAATGGAATCATGCCCCTTCCTCGTCCTCGGCAACCCAGAAATGAAGTCCATGGAAATGAAATCCCATTTCCATTCTGCAATCGGCATAGGCTGCAAAAGTCCAGGTGGTCGGCGATGCTCTGCCTTCACCTGCTGACAAGTGAGACAACGGGACACGAACTCAGCAATGTGGGTCTTCATACCTTCCCACCAATACGTTCTCTTCACGTCACGATACATCTTTGTGCTGCCAGGATGCATCGCGAGTCTAGTAGAATGCGCAGCCTCGAGAATCTCTCGTCTCAAGTCAGGGACATCTGGGACGCATAAGCGGCCACGGTAACGTAAGCCTCCATCCATACCAACTCGCCAGTCGGCGTCAGCATCATCACTGGCCTGCTCTCGAAGCTCAGTAAGATGCGCGTCGTCCCTCTGCGCCTCGATGACACGGTCATCGATCTGGGATCGCACCTGTACATGTGCGATGAACTCAAATGGCTCCTCTACGGTGAGCTTCTGCTCAAAGTCTCGCAAAAACTCAACCATATCCCACTCGGCAATCATCAGCGGAGCCGCAAACTCTATCGCCTTCTTGCGGCTCAACGCATCAGCCACAAGGTTCGCCTTCCCAGGATGGTAAGAGACTTCAAAATTGAAGTCCTTCAGCGTCTCCATCCATCGCCGCTGCCTCATATTCAAGTCTCGCTGCGTGAATATGTACTTGAGGCTCTTGTGGTCGCAAAAGAGCTCGAACTCCTCTCCGTAGAGGTAATGTCTCCAGAGTCTCAGTGCGAATATAACGGCTGCCAACTCCAGGTCGTGTGTAGGGTAATTCTCCTCGTGCTTCCTTAATTGTCTCGAGGCATACGAAATTACCCTGTCCCTCTGCATAAGGACACAACCCAAACCAACGCTAGACGCGTCAGTGTATATAGTGTATCTAACCCCCTGCTCTGGCAATACTAGCACAGGGGCGGACGTAAGTCTGTCCTTCAGCTCCTGAAAAGCTGACTCCGCCTTATCATTCCAGGCGAACTTCACGTCCTTCCGTGTCAACTGAGATAAGGGTCTCGCGATCTTCGAGAAATCCTGAATGAAACGCCGATAGTAGCCAGCGAGACCCAAGAAACTCCTCACCTCAGTGACAGAACTAGGCTGCTCCCAGTCCTGCACCGCAGCTACCTTAGACAGGTCAACTGCCATGCCATCCTTGGACACCACGTGTCCCAGAAACTTCACCTCCTGCTTCCAGAAGTCGCACTTCTTGTACTGTGCGAACAACTGGTGTCGTCTGAGCGTATCCAGAACCAAACGCAAATGTTCCTCATGCTCCTCTCGACTCCTAGAGTATACCAAAATGTCGTCGATGAAGACAACGACGAATCGATAGAGGAAAGGCCGAAAAACCCGGTTCATCAGATCCATGAACACGGCCGGTGCGTTCGTGAGACCGAACGACATCACGAGGAACTCGTAGTGACCAAAACTGGTCCTGAATGCTGTCTTCTGCACGTCCTCATCCCTGACGCGCAGCTGATGATATCCTGACTGAAGATCAATCTTCGAGAAGTACTGCGCTCCTCTCAACTGATCAAACAAGTCATCGATCCTAGGTAAAGGATACTTGTTCTTCACTGTGAGCTGGTTCAGCCTACGATAATCAATACACAATCGCAGCGAACCGTCCTTCTTCTTCACGAACAAGACCGGTGCTCCCCAAGGAGATACGCTAGGCCGTATAAAGCCAAGCTCTAGCAGACCATCAATCTGCGTCCGCAACTCCTCCATCTCACAAGGCGCCATGCGATACGTCGGCAGTGAGACGGGTGTAGAACCAGGAATCAGATCGATAGTGAAATCGATCTCACGTCGGGGCGGCAAACCAGGGATCTTCCTGAACAGATCCCCGAACTCAGAAACAACTGGCGTCTGCTCAAGGACCTGGGCACCAGCGTCGTGCAATATAGTGGCGTAGCTAAGAATGCGGAAAGGAAGATTTACCCGCACTGAAAATGTGAAAGGCGTGCCCTCAGGCTCGTACACCGTCACCACACGAGCCTCGCAGTCAATCTCGGCTCTCGCTGCAGTCAACCAGTCCATGCCAAGAATGACGTCGAGATATACGAGCGAGGGATCGACGACCAGATCAAGAGTCATCGTCCTGCCTCCCAGATCAACTAAACAACCCTCACACATCTGGGTGACATCCGAATAATCTCCATGAGCTGCAAGGACTCGCACGCTATCCATAGTGATAGTCTGCAACCCAAGACGTCTGACTACGGCACGCGATATCAAAGAAATCGTGGAACCAGTGTCCACCATGATAAGAACGGGAGTACCTCCGATGTGGCCCGTGACCTCGAAGGCTGAATGCTGAAAAGCCGGTGTCGTAGCTGCCTCGGCGGTCAGTGCATGAACTCGTGCCTGCTGTGGCCGGTTCGGCCGCTGTGTCAAGGGCCGTGGAGGCTGTCGAATCTGCGATACCGTGGGTCTGAATGAAGGATGCGCAGGAGCTGACCGTATAGGCGGTGCTGATATCGCCTGTGGACGTACACGATCAATCTTCTGCGGCGGCGAGAACCCACTGTCCCGCATCCTGGAGAAGCAACTCTGCGATAAATGGCCCGTCCTCCCACAGTACGTGCATGATAAATCAGGACGCCGAAACGGTCGTACGGGCGCCGTGGTCCTGGTAGGAGGATCAAAGCGAGGCCTCTTGCCCGCGAAGGGCCTATCTGGCAACTCCGGTCGCGGCCTGGAAGTAGTCGGGCCTCGAGATCGCGCCAGTCGATCCACGTCCTGCTCTGCCCGCATGGACATGTGAACCAACTCCGCATAGGAAGGGAAACTGACGCAGCACATCTTCGACCGAATATCCGGTCGCAGGCCCTCCAAAAAGCGCCGTATGCGCATCTGCTCATCAGCTAGTATCGTCGGGACGTACCTGCCCAACTCTGTAAACCGATGCTCATACTCAGTAACCGTCATCGCTGCCTGCCTGAGACGGAGAAACTCATTCTCCCTCTCGTGCCTGTAGGTCTGGGGATAATACTTCTCATGGAAGCGGAACTCGAATGCTGCCCATGTCCATACGAAATCTGCAGCAACCGTCCGCAATATACTATCCCACCACATACTGGCCTCTCTCTCAAATAGAAAGGTAGCCAGCTCTACCTGCTCTGCCTCGGTACAGTGTAACATGCGTAGAATCTTCGACACTCGGTCGAGCCAGAACTCTGCCTCCTCGGGCCGGTGAGAACCCGAAAAAGTAGGAGGCCGCAAGCGCTGAAATCGCTCCAGGAGGCCCCGCGTGTCGGCAGGATTCCCCGCAGGGAAAGCAGGCTGCGCAGGATGTGCTATGCCCTCATCCTGGGCGTAAATGTAGGCATCCTCAGCTGGATGCGCAGGCGGTGCAGGTGGGGTAGAGGTAGTCGCACCCCCACCCTGGGCTAAAGTCCCAACTATAGTGGTCAAAAGCTGCTGCTGCTGTAGCATCATGGCCATCATCTGCTCGAATCTATCAGGGGGTGGAGCAGCCTGTGGCGGATGAGGTGCGGAAGTAGATGCGCGCTGTGGCTCTCGAACTGATGGTGTAAAGGGCGGTGGTCCATCTGTAGGACCAACAGCAGGCTGAGACGATCGAACAGTCTCAGGAATCGGGCCCACAGCAGGGTCCGGACGAGTGCCAGACTGAGAAGGAGTCTGATCCATCTGCTCAGACAATGAAAGTCGAACCGCGCTCCTCGTAATCTTAGGTGGCATTCCCTATATTCAAAATAGGGCGCAACCTTGTCAGTCTCAATTGCAAAAATACACCATAATCATTCACTTAAAGAGTCAAAGGCATTCCATGCATTTCAATTAATCAAAATTGTCACAATACAAGGGATATATCCTTACAAGCATCATGACTAGAATGACATGGAAATTAAGACAGTTAAGCAACAGCAACAAAAGCAAAGCACTAGCCCTAATAGGCCTTACACACATAAAATAGAAAATAGCTAACTACTTATAACAACATCAAAGATCGCGTCGCTAGTCGGAGTCTGGCGACGGAGGAGGAGCACCCTTATCCTGTAAACAACACAGGATTGCCTTCAAGGTGCGAGTCACCTTGCCAAATTTCTTCTTCGTGACGGCCTTGGCATCAGCGACCTCTGCTCGAAGTTCTTGGACTTCCCTTCGCAAAGCGGTCTGACTCTCCTCCATCCGAGCAATGCGATCGTCAATAGTAGTCTGCGCAGAAGGAGGAGGGCTCTCATCAGTATCCTGAGCCTCCTCTTCTGCTTCTTCCTGAGTCTCTTCCTGAACCTCTGCACTAGGTTCTCCTTCGCTTTGATCTTCCTCTTCATCAAAGTCGTCCCCACTATCCCTTTCAAGTTGATTTTCACGATATTGCAACCCAATCTTCATCTTAACCATCGTCGACTCATCGATGGTGTGAATCGATACCGGCAACTCGGGTCCAAGTCTATAGGCAAACTCAAGCGCAATCTTGCAAATGAGTCGGCCAAAGGGAAGGGATTCGGATGTTCTCCTCGACCTGGCTATGAGAACTATCTGCCGTAAGATGAAAGTGGCCATACATACGTTCTCTCCCTGGGCCACCAGAAATAAGAAATCGACCATAAGACGTGTACATTCAATGCAGTTCGTCGACCTGGGATAGACATTGAACGTGCAGATATGGTGCAGCAGGCGCAAATCCTCAGACATATACGTCGCCTTGAGGCTATTATTAGGCTGCCATGGAACCAACTTACCGCACAGAAACCTGGTGCGGCGATCTCGTTCACGTCTAGTCCTCAAATTCTTCTCACTTGGATGTACATCACCTAGAGGCACGTTGAGAAGTCGCGCAACCAACCGGACGTCGATCGTAGCCATCCGATCTCTACCAAAAGGGATTTTGAACTGCAAGGGCTCCAAGGTAGGACTCTGGATGCTAGCATAGAAGGCACGAACAGTGCTCACATTAGCACGAGCACGAGCTTCAAAGATCGGTCCCCAGTGCGCAGCTTCAATGCGTTCGAACAACAGATACTCGCCGAACAATCGCCCATCAACGTCCGCCTCAAATAACACTCTACGATCAGTGTATTCACCATGAGACATCTCTGACAGAATGGTTCGTCCAAGGTGTGCATGGGGATCCAAATCCCGCTTTGTACGGCACTCCAGGACTGCAGCTGGACCTGCGGCGGCGCTTGAACTTGCGGCACCACCCCGCGGTCTTCTCGATCGAGCAGGGCGGCTAGGCCCAGCCTCGTCTGTTGCAGTTTTCCTCTTACCCATCAAAGACAGGATGGATGAGAGTGACAAAAGACCCAAAATAGCTTCCACGAAAGCCATGGAAAACGCCGAAAATGCGGAGAAATGGCTGCCCAATCTGACAAAAGGAAATCTAGGCGTCGTAGAGGGATGCTTCAAGCTTCCCAAGGCTGTACTTTCAGGGAAAAATAAGAACAAAAAGGTGGAATGGAGCTGCTCACGATTTCAGCACTATTTGGGGGATTTTGGAGCTCCAAATGAGAAAATCTTCAAGGAAAGGGGCTGCCAACACCCAATAATCGCTGAGTGGTGGTCGGTTTTGGCCAAGGAAGGGTTTAGGAGGGGTTTGGGTCGCCGGAATTTGGAATGGAGTGCTGAAAATCAAATCTAGGGTATGCAAGGGGGCTGTTTGTGAAGGAGAGGGGAGTTTTAGGGGTTTTCGTGGGATGGGAGGTAGCTAGGAGTGATGGGGGAGGTCTTTAAGTGGGTGCGCCCAAAGGGCAGCACCGTCCGAGGTGGCCGGCCGGCGATGGCATCGCCGGCCAACCTTCAGGTTGGCCAGCGGGACCCCATGGGTCTGGTCCCCCATGGTCCCAGGGCCCCAAAAAAGTTGGTCCCACCCCTTGGTTCATTATATTTTGGTCCCTATGAGCCCAAACATGTTTTTGGGGCTTTCCGGGTCCACATCGCAGTCCCGAATACCAAACCATATGATGCAGCATATGGATTTGGGGTAGAAGGATCCAGTACATCTTTCTAGCTCCTTAGTTGCTAAAGAAAGTGAAGTTAGAATGGCTTTATGGCCATTTTTTATGAAATTTTACTATTCACTGTAAAATTTGGTGAATGTACTAATTTGTGTTATTTTCACATTAGGTTTGATGCCTAACATGAAATGGATACAAAAGAACTGAAGGTTAAAGTGTTTAGAGAAGGAATTTTGAGAATTTTTGGCAAAACGGGGTTTTTAAGCCCTGGCGATTGATTACTGGAGTCGTGGTCATTCCATGGCCCAAAGATTCACTTTTGCGGTTTAAAACCGCTCATAAGACGTCTCCACCCGACTTCCTACAGCTTAGAAGTGATTCGGGTTGCTTAACGCGACCCGAGATACGTTACAGACTCGATCTTGCGATCGATCCTTATAAACTTCGCCTATCGGCGAATCTGTGATCCTAGAAGTGTTTCTAGACCCTTCTCGCACCCACCTAAGTCAAAGGAAGCGACAGCGTACGTCGCAAGACCATAACCCAGGCCCAGTATACTCTCATTCATGCTCTGATACCAACTTGTAACACCCTGAAAATCGGGGGTCGTGTATAAACTCAACTCCCGAGTTCCAGACCGTCACTTATGCAACAAAAATGGTTATGATTCAATGTTGTCTGATTTAAAGCATCCACATGAGTAAAAGTATACCAAAACTGCAATTCATACTTCAGATCCAGTGAGAAAAACAAGCGGAAGACTAAACAATATATATCACTGTATATAAAAAAAAAAACAAAGTACTCTCAACTGTCTCCAAAGTATGACTACATCTCTGAGTCTCATATACATGTAAATAGACAAAAAATTAAGTCCAAAATAGTCCCACTGAAATCCCCCCTCGATCCAGGTCACCTACGGGAAGTCGTCGTGGTACTGCATATAAGAGAACTCATCCTGGTCCTAGTCAATCTCCGGCTCCACGTCCTGGATCTCGTCGCCACCTGCAACTACAACAGGGTCTGGTGGGTGTTGCAAACACCATCCCGTAACGTGGGAATGAGTGATCAACTCAGTGGAATCATAGAGCAAAGATTAGCATGTTCACAATTCAATCACGCGATAATAGTAAAGCAGTAAATCAGACAAACCTAATACTGTTGTTTAATGCAAGATGATATGTCATGATGTATGCCCTCACCGACGATCACCCTCATGCGGCAACATCTTACGACCGCGGCATGCCACACTCCCTAGAGTGCTCCACATCTTCCAGGCACATGCAATGCTATGGTGATATGATTACCCAGTTATTATTAGTCCATTCAAACAGCAGGATTGGGAAACTAAGGTACTTCCCTTGTATCAATCCCAACACGGATCCTGTCTAGGGTCGTCACTCCTAGTAATCTCATACGATGTACATTTCGTAGGTCACTGTAAGGGCTGCCAGGGCTGTTGCTCGCACTCGTTGCACCGCTCCCCCATCACCTTATCAATACAGGCCTACTGTACTCTACTGCACGGAAGGGTCGTCGCCTCCCGTGAACTCAGAATACGCTCGCGGTCACTACAAAGGGCTCGTCGCCTGATCAGTGTAGGCCGACAGCTAGAATATAGTGTCCCATACCACCATAATCTGCTCACGAGTCAAGGTGCTCATTGGTCACTACGGGGAGGTTTGTGGCCCCAGCGTAGGCCGACAGCTCGACCACGGTGTCCCATACCACCATGCCCGGCTCATGAGTCTTCGTGGATCAAGGTACCACGGTTAATAGGGTTTACAATGGTAAGTTCAGTACCCTAGGTTCAAGCAGTTATGATACGTACAAGGTGAACAAACATCGGCCAGTCGGGTTACTTGACGGGCTCGACTAGCGCGATCGCATTTCGAATTGAACGACATGAAGTGCGTAAAACACTTCGCGTGGCCTAACCACTGCCGCCAACTCTCAACACGAATCACATTCATCGACGCGTCGTTCGTGGCTATGACCAGTCAGCCACGAATTCGCTCGGTTACCGACTGCCTGGACTACATCAAGTCCCACACATCTATGGAATTTCATTACTACGATGCAAAGGTATTGGAATTGAAATACATCATGTGAGCATGTTAGCACATGTTATAACATTCAATTTAGGCAAATCTTCAAGGCATGCTTTCCAAGCATATTCAACTTAGACAATTCTTAAGGCATCATTTCTATGCACATGATGCAATCATGCATAAGGTCATCATATAGGAAATCATTTAGGTCAGCCTATTAATCATGAAATCAATCTCAAACTACTACATAACATCATTCAATACAATACATACTAATACAAGCATTTATACAAACACATACACTACACCCTTAAGTCCACATATAGTATGTCGACCCCAAGTGCGCAACTTGGCGAATCTCTTCGCCAAACTGATTATGCAGGCATTCCTAACTCTCTAATGCGGCGACAAATCATGTCAATCACGTCAGCAAATTATGCATGTAGACCGTACTTCCTACATATACCTAAAATGCCCTAAATCTCATATTCTTCGTTAATTTACGAAATAGGAAACAGAGAGCACGTTGTACATGTCAAACGGCGATGCCGTCGATAATCTACTATTAAACGACATTGAAAGCGTTGTAAACCGTCAATCAAAGCGTCTAAAATTCTCACCTAATCTCTTACGGTCGCGAGAATTTGAACGGAGCGTGTAGGCTTCGTCTACGACAGTAGGAGAACCTGATTCATGGATTTCGTTAGCTAATACGTTCAGAATCTACGTGAACCCTAAATCAGCAAGTTTTTAGGGTTTTTCTATACCTGAAAAAGCGTAGAAATCACCAGCCAGGTGATTGGAAGGAAGCGTTGATGCAGCAACTGTTGGCGACTCGGAAGCGGGAAAAATCTCCTCTTCCCTTTCTCTCAAACTCTCTCTCTCTTTTCTAGGGTTTAGGGAAATTCGTATGCAAGGAAGGAATGAGGGTTTCAACCCCTTTTATAAGCTTGGAAACGCCCGAAATAGGCTCCGGGACGAAGTTTACTTATTGCCTATCCATTTCGGGGCTGTTTCGGTCCAAAAACTGATTTCTGGTGGTCCCCTGGTCGATTGCGATCAGACTTAAGCTCATGGGTACCAGATGTACCTCGTATTAAGTTTTCAGTCTGGCAGGGTTCGCAGATCGCACGTGGCGGACCAGTTTCAGTTCAGCGGTCACCGCACATAGATCAGGACTGAAAGTTCCGTGACAATAATTAGATATTTTTCCTGATCCGAGGGTGTAATCTGGATGAATTCTGACGGTCAGAACGCTTAATACTGACGCGTCAAGTCGTGTGCCAGATCTAAATTTGAAATTCCCAATTCGTCCCTATTCGCGGTCGCTTCAGTCCAGTTTCAACGAAATACTCTGTGATTATCGGTTTGACTTGATTTTCGAGATGATTGTCAAGTCCAGCTGGGCGGTTCTAACGGTCTAAGATAGGAGGTATCAGACCTTCGACGCGCGGTCTAAATCCAATACAAAAGTTCCATATGGTCCAGAGGACAAACCTGCTTAGAGTTGGATCCAAGGTTATAGAGTATTGTAGAGTTGTCTGTTCTACTCGATTTGGGTCTTGTAGAACGTATTTAAAGTGATCAGGGACTATTTCCCAGCTACTCTAGCGTTGCGCTAGCTAACTTACGTAAAATTTTCATGGAAATTATTTATACGCGATTTCGGGTCAAATCGGTACTCGATTCCAAGTACGGATTTTTCACGGGCGTTACAACGCTGCTTGTCGGTAGTGGTTAGGCTACACGGAGTGCTTACCCGCTTCATGTCGATCAACTCGACGTATGCTCTTGCCAGTCGAGCTTTTCAAGTAACCCGGTTGACCCGATGTATGTTCACCATGTATAGACGCTACTTTTTGAATCTAAGGTACCAACTTACCAGTATAAAATCCGTTTAACCTTAGTACCTCGATCCGCTAAGACTCATGAGCTAGACATGGTGGTGTATGGGACACTGGTTGAGCTGTCGGCCTACGCTGGGGCGACGAGCCTCCCCATAGTAACCAGTGAGTAGCCAAACTCATGAGCCGAATATGGTGGTGTATGGGATACTGTATTCGAGCTGTCAGCCTATGATCAAGTGACGAGCCCATACTGACCTCGAGTATACACTAGAAACTACGTTGAGTTGATGAACCTTTCTGTAGTAAACTAGAATATAAACCAGGCCTATGCTGAGTTGATGAGCCTCTCCGTAGCGACCTGAAAATCGCCTATTGTATGTGATTACTAGGATTGACGACCCTAAATAGATCAATGTTTGGGTATATAATATAAAGGGAGGTGCCTTAGCTTCTTAATCTTGTTGTATAAATAAGTCTACTTAAGAATTTGGCTAACACGATCATACATGCATTGCATGTGCTTTAGCGAAAAAGTGCACAAAGGAAGGGGTGCATGCCACAATTGTAAGATGAAGTTTCAAGAGGGAGTGTAGGCGAGGGCATACATCATTATTACATACCATCCTTGCATTAATAAGAGTACTTAGGACTTGATTGTCATATTGCTTTATCATTTCTACTTAACTGGATTGATAACATGTTAACCTTTGCTTCATAGTTCCACTGAGTTGATCACTCACTCTCACGTTCTGGGACGATATTTTTAAACACCAACCAGACCTTATTGTAGATACAAATTATGGCGATGCTTGTGAGGCAAAGCTGGACTTTTACGATGACAAGGAGGAGTTCTCCTACATGCAATTATCAGGCAGGTCTATGTAAACCATGTACTGATCGACGGGGTTATAGGGATGCCGATTAGACCCCATTATACTATTGTTTTGTTGCACTTTTGGAACACCCATGTATATCCATTTTGATTATTTTGAGAGTATACATATATATACTTAACCTAGTAACATATTCATACTCTGGAGACTTACATCAGTTTATATACTTTATATATCTATCACAGTCTTTCGTTTGTGAAATTTAACTGTCTTTGAAGTATGATATGTTGTTTTGGTATAATTCCGCTCATGTTTAAGGTACTAATACAGACAACATTAAATCATCATTATCTATGTTGCACAAGTAATGTGTTGGAACTTAGGAGTTGGGCTCTTGCTCGACCCCCGAATTTCAGGGCATTACACGAGGCAAGAAGGAAGGTACTTTATACGTGACTTCAGGATCATATAGTTCACTCTTAGTCACATCAAGTGGAGTGAATAGGCAATTATGGCATCAGAGGTTGGGACATATGAGTGAGAAGGGGATGAAAGTGTTATTGTCTAAAAGGAAGCTACCAGAGCTGAAGTCTATTGACTTGGAATTATGCGAGGACTGCGTGTATGACAAGCAGAAGTGGGTAAGCTTCAAGAAGACAAGACACACTCCAAAGACACATCTATTGGAGCTTGTACACACCAATGTGTAGGGACTGGCATAGGTATTATCTCTTGGTGGCTCACATTATTTTATTTCTTTTATTGATGATGCTAGTAGAAAAATGTGGATTTATTTCTTAAAGCATAAATCTGATATATTTGATGTATTTAAGAAGTAAAAAGTTTTGGTAAAAAATGAGACAGGTAAAACAATAAAATGTCTCAAATCTAATAAAGGGGGAGAATATTGTGATAAGAGATTTGAGGAGTATTGTGCATCAAGTGAATCAAACATCAAAAAATGATTCCAAGGATACCACAGCAGAATGGTATGGCTGAGCGCATTAACAGGACTATCCTTGAGCGCGCCAGGAGCATGAGCTTACATGTAGGGTTGCCCAAGATTTTTTTAGTAGATGCTGTAAATACTGCACCATATCTCATCAATAGAAGTCCCTTAGCACCATTGGATGGTGGGCTACCAGAAGAAACATGGACTGAAAAAGAAGTGAACCTTGAACATCTCAGAGTGTTTGGCTACACTTCATATGTTCACATTGTGCAGAGCACAGAAACAAGCTGGATGCAAAGTCCAGGAGGTGCACATTTATAGGCTACGGGTAGCATAATTTTAGCTACAGATTTTGGGATGCAGAAAATAGGAAAATCATCAGAAGCAAGGACATAATCTTCAATGAAAATGTGATGCAAAAGGACAGAGTGGAGGAAAATAAGGCGAAAGAAAAAGAATTCATAGAGTTAGAAGAGTTACCAAACACGAGTGTTACAGCGCCACCGGATGATCATGCACAGGAGCATTATGAGGAAGAGCCACAGACACCAGTTGTGAGGAGGTCTACTCGGGAGAGGAGACCCACGATCCGATACTCACTCTCCTTACATTATCTACTGCTAACAGATAATGGCGAGCCAGAGTGTTTTGAAGAGGTTTTACAGTCAGATACACGGGTTAAGTGGGAACAGGCCATGATGAGGAGATAGACTCTCTTGAGTCCAACGTACATGGGAGCTAGTCACTTTACCTAAGGGTAAGAAAGTTCTTCATAACAAGTGGGTTTACTAATATTTTATTTAAACCAACTTGATTTAAATGATTTTAAGCTCGCAAGTATATGAATCAGATGTAGATACGGTACGTATTATGAGATCGTTCCCTCGAGGACTGGTTGTCACAATTCAAAATTTATGACTCTTCTTAACTAATCCAACAAATAATTGAGCTAGTGATTAAGTAAACTAATGAAAATCAATGTAGAATAACTGAGAACAAGGAGAAAAATTCAATCAAGGATAACACTAGGACTTTTGAATCCACCCCTAATTATCCTAACCCTTGTTTTACCTGTTGATTCACCCTGATTCAGATTGATATAAATTTAATAAATAAAGCACACTCTGTCCTTGGTCGGGCACACAGAATGTATAATCCCTTAAAGCATAAGGATCACATCTTTTCATCCATGGTCAGGCATGAATAGATGTAGATTCATATTTCTTTCTCTATAGGAAACATGTTCATGATCAGACACAAGCACCTAAAATAAGATTCCAAACAACATCCACATCTAGACTTTGGTTAAGCTCATAAAATGGAGAAGTACGAAGTTTTCAAGTTAGCACACAAGAGAAAGAAACTAATCAATCAAATCCAGATGAAATCAATAATAGACAAGAGTCATTCAAATTAGGGGCTTCATCTCAGCCCTAGCTAAAAAATTAGCAACTCATAAAATCAACTAGAAAGAGAGAAAAATAAAATTGATTAAAGGAAAACATCCTTCTGGCCTCTCTCTCTCTCTCTCTCTCTCTCTCTCTCTCTCTCTCTCTCTCTCTCTCTCTCTCTCTCTCTCTCTTTCTTCTCTTTCCTCTCTTTGACTCTGGATCTCCTCAAGCTCTCCCACCTTTGCTTTGGCTCTTCTCGGACCCTTTTATAGTTGCTGGTGGTTGGTGGAAGGCTAGAGTCGGTGGGAAATTGAATGTAGACAGCTGTTAAAACATTCGTGTAACTCCTTTATGCAGCTGCATTCAGGCCTTCAAACTCCCTTGTTCTTTGCACTTTGTTTGTAAAATTATTATCCCCTGGGACTATTTTCGATGGCCTACATGATGGACGGTCCAGATCAGCCATATGATCAATGACCATGATCATACAATCGGTTAAACAGAGTCGGTTTTGAACGTTGAAACCAAGCCTGTGCACGCTGTTTACGTTGTGGTGCTCGGTGGGGCCCACATTGGTAGTATCTACAAAATCCAATCCATCCATTGGATTTCCCTTGAAAAACCAGTCGGACATGGTCTGTTTTGGATCAGATTCGTGGTGACCCACAAAACTTTCCTTGTTACCATTTGTTCTGTGTTTGAACGGTTGAAGATCGATTAAGCCGTCCTCTTTAAATTTCATCACCTAGGCGTAGATTAGAGGGACCCAAGGACTCTGATGAACCGTCCAGATCATCCGTTTGGACAACATATGGGGCCCACAACTGTGAACTGACCCAGACAGCGTTAACGCTATTGCATTTTTTAAAATCTGAAAGAGAGTCGGTGGGATCCATGATCAAAGTCAGTTTGAAAATCCACACCGTCTATTGTATTCGTCTCAAAATTTCAGCCAAGAACAGTTGGTTTTAAATGTCCATTGACATGGCACAGAGAATCAATCACGTTGAGATCTTTTCGAACGTCGCAGAGCGACCTATTTGTGGCCTCTGCATCGCGCACGTGTGTATGCATGGGTGTCAAAGGTCAGCATGGTTTTAATGTTTGCGAACCCCTCTACAAGATGGATGGCTTAGATCATCCTTATGAGACCTGATGGTGGCTCACTAGCGTCCACAAAATGGATGTTGTCAGTCCTTTATGCAGGAGCTGGAAAATGAAAATTTTCATTTTTGAGAAGAAGAGACGGGTCAAAGTCAGTTTGACCCATCCGTCCATCTAGTGCACAACTAGTGCATATGTGCTCTATGCACACGCTGTTCGGGTGGGGTCCACTGTGATGTTCTTGAGAAATCCAATCCATCCATTTAATTGGTCTCCTCATTTAAGTTGTTGAATCCGAAGTTGAGGCATATCCAGATAACAGGTGGGCCTAGAATCAATGGTTTATGGGCTAATCTGTCACTTAGGGCACTTTCATAGTGATTTGAGGGCTAAAATTTGAAATGTATGATTAATTTATGGCCCTCATCCCATATATGAGATTTCGAGCCAAATGGATGGTTAGAACCATGTGATCTTGCATCTTGGACGACTTTTGAGTCTCTTTAACGTGAACGGCTTGATTTCCTCGGATCCTTGGCATATAATTTCTTCAATCTTAGTCCTCTGGAGTTCGTCCCTTACTTTGGTGACTTCGGAGCACTAAATCCACGCTTATAATATCCTTTTTCCATCCAAGCTCCTTATTACACCCTACAACAAAAACACGATTAAAATAGTTCGTTAAGCATTATCATGTTGGTAAAATCAGGTCATAATCGGGGTCTAATATGCAATATTTGACCCTCATCATTTACAGACTGAAGGAGGAGCATGATGGATCGAAATAGTACAAGGCTAGATTGGTTGTGAAAGGTTTTCAACAAAAGGCAAGTATCAATTTCACTGAAATATTTTCACCTGTGGTGAAAATGTCTACGATTCGTATGGTCTTGAGTATAGTGGCTACGAAGGACTTACATCTAGAGCAGCTACATGTTAAGAAAGCCTTTTTTCATGGGGACCTCGAAGAAGAGATATATATGCATCAGCCGACAGGATACGTGGCACCAGGAAAGAAGAACAAGGTGTGCAGACTGAAGAAGAGTTTATATGGCCTGAAGTACGCCCCGAGGCAATGGTACAAGAAGTCCGACAGTTTCATGTTAGGAAATGGTTTTAGGAGATGTCATGCAGACTACTGTTATTAATTAAAGAAGTTTGATACGTCATACATCATCCTTCTTCTGTACGTTGATGATATGCTTGTGGTAGGTTCAAGCATGAAGGACATCTCAGATCTCAAAAGACAACTGTCTAGAGAATTTTCCATGAAGGATTTAAGAGCTGCAAAATAAATCTTAGGCATGTGGATAAAGAGTGATAGGGAACACTACCAAAAAAAGGACCAAAGGCTACGGACTATTCTGGTTTTTTGCTACAGCTATAAACCGTAGTTCATTTTCTACGGCTTAAAACCATAGCTAAAACCGTGCACGCCGTAGCTAAAAGCTAATCCGCAAAACGTACACACAACTTTGGATACTTCATAAGGGACTCTACAAGGCCCATTAAAATGTGTGTACTTCTAGTATATTTATCATTTTTTAAGAGTTTTTTAGGACAAGAACCCAAAAAAGGAAGTAGATCGAAAGCACAAGTGGGCCACACGGTAAGAAAGAGTGGAAATTAATCTATTGATCGATGGTGTGGTTCAATTAGACCTTCGATTTTCCTAGATGTTGGGTTCATTTCTTATTTAAGAAATTACAAAATTAATGGACGGAGTGGATATATCAATTGCATCAAGATGGACCCCACAAAGCCCTTGATAAGGCTGTCCGTACAAATCCCGTCAATTGTGAACTGAGAAGGGCCCGTTACGGATTGTTCAATGGCTACGGTTATGTTGTCTTTTAGCTACGGTTAATAACCGTAGCAGGTAAAAAGCAAAAAACAGCACAACCTTTTTCCTTTTCCCCTCTCATGAAATATTTCTTTCCCTCCACTCAACCCTATTCCCTCTCCCCTGCCCCTTCTCTCTCTCTCTCTCTCTCTCTCTCTCTCTCTCTCTCTCTCTCTCTCTCTCTCTGATCTCCTGCGCTCCTTTTCTCTCTCTCGATCTCCCCTCTCATGAACTCCTCTTCTCTCGCTAACCATCCCCTCTCACTCGATCTCACGAACTCCTCTTCATCAATGGATGATTTCGAGTTGTTGCACTCCCGGTAGTGAAGGATCTAAAACCTCTCTCTGTTGAAAGATTCGGAACCCCTCTCTCACTCCTACTCACAAAAAATTAAAAACCCCTTTTCGCTGATAGATCTGAAAGCAGGGCTCTCTCTGCTACTTATCGCAAAAGTCACAGGTAGAGCACCAAACAAGCTCTTTAAGGAAATGTTAGTTTATGTAGAAACAATTTTTAATCAATTTTTTGTTGTTTGTTTCCAAATTTCGGAAGTTTAGATTTAGGGGTTTCTGATTATTATTATTCTTTGTATAGATTTTTTTTATTGAAATCGAATGTTGAGATTAGAGTTTCTAAAATTTATTTGTAAATTTGTTGCATAATGATGTAGAGGGGGATTTCCCTTGGAAAATGTATGGTGTACCCTATTGTGAAGCTTAATATGGTGTTGTGGGCTGCGGCATGGTTCGATCCCAAGCCAATTGATCGTTGCTTCACTAACATAAATCTAGTGTCTAGGGACAAGAACATGTGAAGGAAGGGATGCCAACTGCTTGACGAAATTCCCAAAGCCCATGTTACACAGGCATACACCTCTTATGTATTTATCGCAACTTCTTTCCATTAATATTTCAAATATATATTAGAGTAGTTATCATAGGTTTTGATTTTGTTGTTGCATTGATTTGAATTGCAAGTGGGTTTTGTTGGGCAGGTGCATGCTTTATATGCACAACACTAGCAAGCTTAAAACATGCATATATGGTTATACAGCCACCACCTTCAGGTATATACCCTACCTCCTCCTCCAAACATGTGGAAGTGTAACCACTGCAGTAAGTTGTAATGCATTTGTGGACTTATGGAATTGAAAATATAGCCCAGGGAGCAGGGATGAGTTGCCTTAGCATGTTGGCTACTATGCTAAGGAAACACTCTTTTATGCAAGCTTGGGCTTGGCAATAAGAACACAAAACTCTTACAGATGCTATAAGCATGCAATTAATTACAAAGGTTTATTAAAATCAACCAGTTGCTTTGAGAAATAAAAATATGGTTCCAATAGAATAACCTATGCCTATGCAATTCAATTGTTTTGCTAAGCTATGGTTTTGGGAAAAGTGTGTCATGATCAAGGGAGGTGATTCAATAATTGTGTAATTAGCCATGAATATTTTTTCCATAGCAAGGTACTGCAATATTTTTGTTATTGTTCTATGGTACATTTTGAAGGGCTTTCCTTGATGTGATGCAGTCCCAATTTATTCATTTTTGTAATATGTGCAGGCTTGTCAATGTTCATAATTGCTAGCATGTTTGATGACCTTTAATTTAGTGTTTTGATGGTCCGATACATTGGTTTTTCCTTTGCCCAAAATAGCATTTGGATGTTTGCACTCTGCAATTTACAGCATGATTTATTTTTTTTTTCTTTTTTGTTTTGTTTTGCTTTGTTTTTGTTTTTGTTTTTGTTTTTTGTTTTTTGGTTTCTTTTAACAACTTCTCATCCCACTTAGAAATTTTAGAAAGGGCTTGTATAAAAATGTTGTTTTAACCCTGCTGTCCATATGTGCTATGAGTGATTCAGTAGAAAGAGATATGGAGCTGTTGGTGAGAAATGAACATTCATCATGGCTTGAGGGTAAACAGGAAAATGCTTTGTTATGGCTAACCATATCAGAAATCTCCATTTTGCACATTGCAAATGCAAACAGAATGTAATCAAATTCCTTTTAAGTGGGACATCCATTACTTGACAAAAGGAAAAAAATAATGTATTCGCCTGTAAGTATTTTTGGACTGACAGCTATCTCTGTTGGTGCAAATTAGCTGGACTGTCCAAATCATCTTACCATGAAGCCAGATATCCATGGTTTTTGGCTCATTCTTTCTTAAGTGGTGCTATCATCTTATGGGTTTTTTCTTTCTTTCTTGTCTTTATTCAATGGAGTTATGCCTTTGTGTTGGATTTTTGACCAAGGGTTAAAGTATCGTCTGAAGTATGTATGTACTGCCTGAGATGGACATGTTTCATCCATGAATGGCCTGGTTCTGGGGTCACGACCTTGATTTTTAGACTCATGCACTATCAATTTATTTCTCTTTTCTTTGTTTTTTTTTTTTTAATAAATTCTCTGAGAAATTCTACTTCATGTTTCTCTGATGGATTTTGCAGGATTTCAGATTGTTGTGTGTTCTTCATTGTCCTATGATAGACTAACCATTTGTTCTCGTCACTTGTTACTTTATCATATTGCCGTTGGATGTTATACTATCACAAGATCATAACCAGATAGTGGCTTTACTTAAGTATGTACAATATAAATTTCTACCTCTAATCCAGTAATGCTCTATCAGACTCATGAGTAGTATTCTAAGTTACCTTGAACTACCTCTGTTTGGACATTTATCATAGAAGTAGCTCATGATCTCAACTTACCTAATGTCTATTTGGGCATTTGTCTGAGGATGGCAAGCACTAAAGAACTTAAAGCTTAGTTCCCATTTTGGCCCAAAGCTTATATTCTGAGAGTAGTTCGTGAACTTAAATGTATTGGTCAAATGGGGAGCTCTTACTTCTTGGAGAGAACACACGTATTAGTTAGGTCCTGGCCATGTTGGAAACCTGGCTGATTACAACATACAAGACACAACAACATTGCTCAGAGTTGTTGATTGCAACAGATATTCAACCATGGCCTTGTTTCATCTAAGAAAGGGGGTCTTTTAGAGGCTACATCTGGATTTTTCTTTTCGTAACTTAGTTTTTTGGTGAATCTATGTTGAGTGCCTTTATTGGTTTCTTTATTCCTCACGGAAAGCAAGATACATGGAGCCCATATGGACAAGGGCTGAAAGACATGAATTCAAACCTGGATTCGATTTCAGAGTATTTATTCTCAATGATTGGTTTTTGTAATAGGTGAATTTTTTGTCAATTTTATTCAATATTCTCATGAGAAGCATTTTCTTTCTACAGATCTCTCGACTACAAACACTCTTCAAATTTCACAACCAAGGAGGAGATTCACATTATTCATTATTAGTGTAAGTTATTTGTTATGAATGGCTTTACTACTTTGGATGTGGCATAGATTGTCTATTTATCCATTTTGTTAGCAATCCTTTTTTGTTGGGAATTAGTTTGGACAGAGTTACAATGGACTGGCCATTGCAAGTTTTAGTTGTGCATGGCACTTTAATAGTTCCAGTCCCTGCATGCTGGAAGTAGATCAGGCCATATATGTACCCCCTTCAAACCCATATATCAGGTGAATGCATTACTCCGTCTGGTGACTCTTAACAGCTTACCTATGGGCAGTGGCAGTAATGTCATTTGCATTTCTTAGATATGATTAATATGTACACAGAGATTGTGTACTAGGCCAGGGTTTAGCCTAATAAGTTTTAAAGTAGGTTTGGGCATAGAAAATTTGATCCATGTTAGCCCAGTACAAGCCTTGTAATATGCATTGGGGAGTCTTCCGACTCAAGGCGCTTGCCTACCATAGGTGAGCTGACCTGGGCCCCACAGGATATTCATGGGTTGATGAGTTCCTAGAACGATGAAAAATTTGATAATCTGACAGAGTGAGATGGATGACATATAGGCACTTGAAAATTACATAGGATTGTGTACAGGCCATTGATGAGTTTCAAAAACCATCATTTTTTTTCCATATATAATGTGGCCCACCTGATGACAGGCCTGACCTGATTTTTGCTTTGCAGGTAATTTGTTGGGGTTCACCTGGTGAACAACCTAGATCCTGCTTGTAGGTTTAGAAAAGGGGAGCTACCTATTACTGGCACCTGCATTGAATTGCAGTCAGTTCTCTTGCCACAGAGTTAGCATGCCAAAATGCTAGTCGAGTAACTGCAACTAGTAGTAGCACTCCTTTCTTGCATTTGTAGGCAAACAACTTAGTTATTTGTTGGTTTTTAACTAAAGAAGCATGAATATATATATATATATATATATATATATATATATATATATATATATATATATATATATATATATATATATATATATATATATATATATATATATATATATATATATCCTAAACCCAACAATATTTTCAACGATGACCACCATTCCCTTTCTTTTTTCATCAAACTAAAGACTATTTTTCAGTTTTTTTTTTCTAATCATCCATTTGTAATCATCAAAAACCTTCTAATCAATGCCTAGGATCCAATCAGTGTAATTTGTAACACATTGCCCATCGTCATTAGGGGCTAGCAGATGAACAGTCTTGATTTCTCAAGTGTTTGCCACATGTAAAGAGATACAGGTGCTTGATTATTAACTTAGAGTAAAATAGGAGACACCACTAGCTATAGATGAGAAATTTATGCAACTGGTTGCGTGTGGGACCTGCTATGGTATGAGAATTTTTATTTTTTATTTTCAACTCATTTCTTCTTGGAAATGAAGTGGAAATGAATAAATCCTCTCTCTACATGTGAAACTGTGGTCCTGTTCTCATCCAAACAATCTGGATATACATTGCATTGGCAATATTTCTACATGTAAAAGCCTGGTTTGGGTTGTACCAAAGGTCTAAAACATGTTGTTCCTGAGTTTCACAAACAATCCAATTACCCTTAATTTTGCAGCTAACCAAACTTCAAGGTGAAAAATTAGGCTGATTTCATGGAACACAAACTGCTACAGTTTTGTTCTGGTCTAATAGGTGGTCAATACTCATTATATGTTACAGGGGTGGATTGGATTATGTTACAGGAAAACGGAGAAAGTGCAGTAGCTTTCAATTTTAGAGAATGAGTTGCTCTCTTTCATTTGATTATTTGTAGATATGCAGGTGCCAAACAATGGGAAGTGACCAATGATCAAGGCAGCCATTGTGTCCAGTCCTCCACAATCAGCAATTTGCTGATAGCCATCAGGATTCTAATTTGTTAGGTTCATCAGAATTAGCAAAAATTCTAATATTTATATACGATGTCATTGTGCTTTTCCATGAGAAGTTGTCTTCACTTTGGAGAGCTGTTGAATAGCTGCCAAAATTCATTTCTCATGTATTGCTGTTGCATTAAAACTGATTCCACATGGTTGTTTTGTGGTAATTTTTTTCCCATTTCTGGATTGCATTAATCTGATGAGGTGATACTGAGCTCAGTACATGAGCTGGGCTGGAGCTTAAGTCTTCCCTTGTATCAGCTTCTACACTAACTCTGCTAATGATCTGGATGTGAAGCAATGGTTTTGAGCTGGTTTCATGTGTTAGATGAGATGGCAAATTGATCTCATGGATTTTGCCTTCCCATCTTTAGGGTTGTTAGTAACCAGCATTTTCTTGTGTGCTGCAGAATTGGTTTTACTATGGAAGAAAACCAATTATTTGATCTCAAAGGTGTAGAATTCAGTGAAATTACGTAGTCATACCAGTAATCTGTGGTGGAAAGTTGATTTTCCATTTGTGGTGGGTATTTTGAATTCCTGCTATTGGACATCCATGATATCTGGTCACCCCTTTGTGTGAACTCCGTTAGTTACACTTGTGCATTTTGTTGGAGATGGGTCTCTGGATTGGAATAAATGGTTGTCTGAAGCTATGGCAATTGTCTGAATTTTCTGATATAGGATAGTTCCACTTAATTGCCTGTTAAGTCCTTTTGGCCAACAAACCATTGTAAATGGGCCTTAGTCCACCTCTAAATCAGGGGAATTTATAGTCTTATTTCCTTCGTACGACGTCTATATGTTCTGTTCAACCACCTTTGATACACGTATACTACCCACCCCTCTTTCCTCCCTGTCCATCGAATATGGTTAAATGTGGTATAATTTTAGATGGTTTGGTGCATGATTCTTTGACTGCATACGAACTGAGCCTTGGACATCAATCATGTTAGTGCATGTGAAAGGTTGGTGCATCTGTAATAATGTCTTCAGAAGACCTAATCCTTCCTACTCCAAACTTCTTCTCAATAGAGCTATCAGGGTAAAAATCCCCCCCAAAAGAACTATTTCTTTCTTCATTGATTTTTTTTTCTCTTTGAGTATTTTCTTTTCTCCATTTTGGGTTTTTTTTTTTTCCTTAAATGGGTTGCAGGTCTTTGGTTTTGCTGATAAGTACAGAGGTTCTTACAGCAATGGGTTGAAGCCATATGTCTGCCATTTTTACTGCTCTTATTCTGGCTATCAGGTTTGTTTTTTTCTTTATTTTTTTATTGGAAACTTCTCTTTTATATAGATTTTTTTATTTTAAAAATCTCTGATTTTTCATTGTCTTTATCTGAATTGAAGGATGAGCTATTGTGGGGAGCTGCTTGGCTCCACAAAGCCACAAAAAATCCAGCTTATCTTAACTACATTCAGGTGAATGGTCAGACAATTGGAGCTGATGAAACTGACAATACCTTTGGTTAGGATAACAAACATGTTGGGGCAAGAATCTTAATTTCCAAGGTCTGTTTTTTCTTTCTTTCTAATTTTCATCCCTTCTATTTTGATTTTTTTTTTTTCAAAAAATAAGACATGGGTTTTAAGTTATCTGTTGTTTTTTTGCCATTTTCAGGCATTTTTAGTTCAAAATGTGAAATCCCGCCATGATTACAAGGGGCATGCAGATAACTTCATATGCTCTCTTATATGCATATGACTGGTTTAGTCTAAACTGAATTTAGTTTGAACTGAATTTAGTCATAAACTCCTTTGTCATTGACTGGTTTAGTCTGAACTGAATTTAGTCTTATCTCTTGATCAATATTGCCTATGTTGGGCTCATGATCTTGACTGGGAACTGGTAGTTCAACTTCAATTGATTCAATTGAATCTTCAATGCTAGGTATTTCTTATCCATAATCTAATGGATATTCTAGCACACTAGTGACATATGCCAATTGTTGTGTTAATAGCTGAGTTATATGGTCACATGTGTTGATGCGCTGTTAAGCTGATGCGTTGTTTCCCTCTAATTGTTACCTTAGTCTCTTGTTGGCACTGGCAGTCCAGTCCCCATAAATAAATAAATGCGGTTGTTGTCTCAGCTGCTCTCTCAAAACATTTAATTGGCCTAAATAATGTGGTTGCTGTAAATGGGACTTGAACATTCAAAGAGTGAGACAGGGCCTTGTAGCCAGCAGTATTGAAACTAATAAGATTTCCACTGCATGTCATGCTATTTTCCACAAGCATCAGATGTTCTTTTAGCACGCCTTTTGCAACCATTTTTATAGATGTTGACAGTCACTGAACTGACTGACCAAAAGCACATGAAATTCCGAGCAGTTTTTGAATTTGTTGATTTCCATATGGTGTAGATCTCCTCGTGTCAATTAAGTGCATCATAGGTAGGCATGAATCCATGGCTACCCTCCAAGCATCGCCACTTTTTTTGGCTGCATCTTTCTCAATGACCACCTCAACAACTACCTCACCCTTCCGCAACTTCCCATCATTTCTCACCCAAGTTGTCAAATCTGAACCAATCCAAATAATGTTAGCCACATGCACTCAAGGGTCGCCATTAACCAGAGTCCCCAACAAAATTGGGCGGATAGCTTGAAAAAAGGAGTCCTTAACTAACCCAAATGCCTCAGAAGGATAGTCAACACCATTAACAGAATACTTATTTTGGAAGTGGAAACTCATATCCTCAACCAAACGCCTTGAATAAAACTTCCCTCGGTCATAAAGTTGAAGCCCCAAAAAGCCCCAAAGTTGAAGCCCCAAAAAGCTAACTTTAGAATACGAGTCAAGATAGGCAGTTTTACAGTTTTCAGGTAGCTTTCCACTTGCAACTCTACAAGTTCATTGTAATTTGATCTCAAGTGAAGTAGGAAAGGTGATATGTCCTGAATCTTCTTCTTTAAATCTTCAGTAACAGCCTTGGGAATATCAAAATCATTCAAGCCAACACTATATCCTTCTAAAAAGAGAATCTCCATCAGCAATGGCTACAACATATTAAAGAACTTAACAGCCTCTTCTGTTCCCTTCTTATCAAGAACAGAAGTAACAATCTCTGTGAATGATGACTGCAGTAAATCTCTATTGAAATCAATCCTCACCATTTCACTTTTACTGATCAAATGCCTCTCCCCACATGGTAACATACTTAGAATTGCAATTCTGTAGTATCTGTTCAATTCAATTATTTCCATAGCTGGTAACTTCTTTCAACAGGTGGGTAATGTATATTTCCATCAACTGCACATGGTATTCTTCCATCTGTGTTAACCAACTTTAGACAATTTTATTTGTTTTTTCTTACAAATAGAATGTTGATGGAGATATTTAACTTTAGACAGTTTTATTTGTTTTTTTTGGCAGAAAGCAGTCTCAAAGAGTAAGATTTTCTGAAGCAGTGGTAGTTACTAATGCCAGTAGTAGCACAATCTTTGTGGCACTTCTCATTACATGGTTTGGTCTGACATGACATTTCTTTTTTAATTGCTGCATCTGATCTTGAATCTCTCTAGATTACCCAATTCAGCTCCATTGAATCTGTTTCCACAGGTCAAGTTCTGCTTCTTATTTGTTCTTAATGTATGCTTCATCAATTCACTTCTATGATTTTTCCTAGACCATGTGCACCACCTGACAGCTCTACAGGTTATATAACATGAAATCACAATTTAGCTATTTTTACCATATTACCTTTACAGTACAACTTAGTGGGCTGCCTCCGTGGTCTTAGTGGGAACTCTCTCAAGTGAGTGGAGACAAATACTGAATGCAATGTCTTGATTAGAGGGGGTGGCAGCATCAAAGATCCAACTTGGGTAGTGATATTCTTTGTTTAAAGATATGGAAAATAAGGGGAATGAGACTTAAAGAATGATATTCTTTTCTAATGTTTTAGCTACATATTTCTATGCATTTGCTGAAAAATCCTTCAATGAAGGAAAAAAATCATCCAGTGCATGGGAAAATAAATTTCCTCCACACCTTGCATTAAAATCACCCAATTGATAAATAGGACCATCTTTTAAAAACTCATTTGAAATCATCCAAAAAAAATACCAAACCTTATTCTGTTGAAATTCCTATCAAAGATACCAAATTAACAAGGTAAAATTGTCATTTCTTGAGTACTCTTGTTCCATGAATTGGATTTGTATGGCTCTAGAAGGATGGAAGACTAATGGCTTGTTTGTTAAATCTAAAATTTGAAGTCTGAATTTGAAATCTGAATTTGAAGTCAAAAAACTAATCACATATGGATTTTAATGGGCCAAGCCTGGGGTTAGCTTCTGCCCTGATTTTGAACTGTTCAGGCTAGACCTATTCAAGGTTTTGATTTTACTTTGCCTCAGGCAGCCCTTTGACAGTCCTACTTTCGCATAATATGATCTAGACTTCCAAAATCATAACCAATAATATGATGCTCAAATGATGGAGCAATGCAAAAGTGCAAGATTTGATGAGCTAAGTCCACATGTTTTTGCAGTTGCAGGAGCTGCTTGCTGGTAGGATCATACTCATGTTTTATAGTGAAACATATTTTTTCTTCTTCCACATTGTTTTTGCAGTTGTAAAAGTGCAAGATTTGGTGAGCCTTATGTACACTCACAAATACATACATGTATATGTGTGGCTGACATAACTGCATTTGTTGCGGATCATTAAGGAAGATTTCACTTGTCCCTCATGGTTCTCTACCAATGCAAAAAACCTAATCAAAAGGATTTTGGACCCTAATCCTTTAATTGTATGTACTTTTCCTTTTTGTGCTTTGACACAAGCACCATGCCTTCAGCTTGTTAGAATAAATTGTTGAAATTGCAGCTAGGTCTCTTTGCAAACATCTTATTATAGAGGAATGATATTGTACACAAATAGTGGAGCGCACATGATGCGCAATCCAAATCATCTTCCATGTGTCCCCTTGGGAACTTGGCTGCAAATTTTCATGTGCAATTAGGCATTCTAAATATATGGTGCACTTCACAGTGCAACAAGAATTCCACACTTGGATATTGCTCAAACTACATTTTGCTATTGTTCTTCTTTTAACACATTTGTGACTGCCATTTTCAGAAAGCTTGCATTTGGTAGTTTTCTATGCTAAAGTTGGGCTAAAAGGTTTTCTTCACATCATAATTAGTTGCAACTTGTTGACAGATGCGTGAAGTCATGCGGGAGGTTACAAACTATTTCCCAATGGCAATAATTAGTGGAAGATGTTGTGATAAGGTACTAGAGCAATTAGCTACTTTGCATGGAAAATAGGTACAGGCAGGTGTATTTGTCATTTTACTTTTTACAGGCTCATGCTTTTCCAGCCTGGGGTGGTATGTTTGTCTTATCTGTTGATTTGGCTACACAGTTACATCTTATTCTGTTAATTGGATTTTATTGGAGATAGGAGAACGCATTTCAATCAGATGTGGTTCATTTTTTGTTCTTTAATAGCAGCATGTCTCTTGTTTTCTGAGAAACAAAATCTGCATAAATGGTCCCAAATGTCATTGACTTCACAAACCATAGTTAACAAAAGGATCTCATCCAATGTGTATCTTTGCTATCTAGATATCTCTCATGTTACCAGAGCTGAGGCTGTGTGTGTCGATTTGTGCATGGGCCATACTATTGTGGTGTCGGAGCTAACAAGGCATTTGGACGAGACATCATTGATTCGCACTACAAAGCGTGCCTTTATGCTGGAATTAACATTAGTGGGATCAATGGAGAAGTTATTCCTGGCCAAGTAGTAATCTCTTGCTTGTATTCTCTCTTTTGGTTTAGCATCTGATGAAGGCCATGGGAAATACCATCTGATGAAGCCTAACATATGAGATATGGAAATGTTGCTATGAAAGGGCGCTAAAAAAATGAATGTGATATAATATATATATATATATATATATATATATATATATATATATATATATATATATATATATATATATATATATATATATATATATATATATATATATATTTCTGAACATGCTTTAGGATACATGCACAACAAAGCTTCTCCTGAAAAACTTTCCTTGAACTACAGGCTCTGTGGAAAATATTCACATATAATTAACATTCAGCATGTATTTGCAGGTCTGCAACTGAAGTATCTCTGCAGCACAAGTGTTTGCATTTGCCAACTGATCATCGCATTTGTTTTTAGCAGGATGAAGGTGAAGAGGAATAGCTTTTTCATATGACTACATTGTTTGTATGATGAAATTAATTTTCAACCATGTGCGGTAAGCTTTCGGATCAAAGCAAAGCTGAGAATATGGTGTTAGTTGATGGAAATTTGATAACCAGTAAAGGCACATCCATGGAGTTCTCGCTTGCGATTGTTGAGAAGCTATTTGGCTGTGAGAAGGCATTGGATCTTGTTGTTAATGAGAACTTTAAATAAACATGTAACTATTATGTTGGCATTATAATTTTGTGAATAGATTGAAATGAATGATTGTATTTGATTGAATGAATGAATAATTTAGCCATGATGTATTTATATGTATTAGCTTATATGAGTTGATCTATCAGGGCATGTATTGCAATGGTAAGAGATGCCATTATTATTAATATTATTATTTATTTTTAAAAAAAATAGGTAGTAGCTACGGCTATTAACTGTAGCCGTTTATCCGGAAACCGTAGCTATTGTTAATTTCAGCCTATTGCTACGGTTCTCGCTCAACTTTTCACTACAGATATAATCCGTAGCTGTATATACTTTAGAGCTATGAAAGATATGGCTACGGATTAAATCCGTAGCTATTGCTTCTATGGCTACGGTTTAAAGCCGTAGCCATAGCTTTTAGACCTATGGCTACGGTATCAATGGCGACGGTCGTTCTACGGACTAAAATCGTAGTCATAGGTCTTTAGCTACAGCTTTTATCCGTAGCCTTTTCCCTATTTTTTGGTAGTGGAAAATAAGAAATTAGTTTTATCACAGGCAGAGTACATAGCCAAGGTACTTGATTGATTTAATATGGAAGGTGCTAAGTCAGTTAGCACTCCATTAGCCAACCACTTTAAGCTATCTAAGGAGCAAGGTGCAAAGACGCAGGAAGAACGGGACTACATGGCTAAAGTCTCATACGCGTCAGCTATTAGGAGTCTCATATATGCTATAGTGAGCACGAGGCCAAACATTACTCAAGTAGTGAGAATTGTTAGCAGGTTTATGAATAACCCCAGGAAGAAACATTGGGAAGCTGTGAAATGGATCCTCAGATACCTGGTAGGTACTAAGAATATAGGGTTGTGCTATGGTGGATCAGAAATCAAGCTACAAGGCTACGTGGATTCAGATTTGGCAGGAGATATCGACAGCGGAAGAAGCACTACAGGTTATGTCTTTACTCTGGGTAGTGCTGCAATCAGTTGGGTCTCTCAGTTACATAAGATAGTACCTATCAGTACGACGGAAGAAAAATATGTTGCAGGTATAAAAGCGTGCAAAGAGATGGTGTGGATGCAAGGTTTCATGAAAGAGTTGGGTAAGAAGCAAGCAGATTGCAAGCTGTACAGTGACAGTCAGAGTGCAATACACTTGGCTAAGAATTCAGCCTTTCATTCAAGGACCAAGCATATTGTCATCAGATATCACTTCACACGTTCATTACTAGAAGATGAATCGATTGCTCTGGAGAAGATTCATACAAGTGAGAATCCTGAGGATATGCTGAACAAGGCGGTCACAAGGGAGAAGCTGAAGCTCTGTTCAGCTTTGATTGGTCTTTAGGCTTGAAGACGGAGAGGTGGTGCACTCCGAATGAAGAAGGCAAAGGTTTATAGTGATGTGCCTCCAAGTGAGAGATTGTTGAGAAGTGGAGCCACATCTAGGGCCACCCACGACTGGTCATGGCCCCTGCTCAACCAATCGTGACCAGTCGTGGACTGGGTCGACTCGAACTCCAGAGAGCATCAGTTTTTTAGGTCCGAGGTGCTCGACCGGTCGTGAGCCATGCTCGACCGGCCATGGGGTCCGCTCGACCAGTCGTGCAGTCTGCTCGACAGGTCATGGTTATGTAGATTCGTTTCTGAATTTGATGTGGACTATAGATTTCTGTGTCGCCTTTCGTAAGGGTGCGAAACGAAAGTTGCCTAAACTATATATAAGTGTCCCTAGGGCTTTTCTAGTAGATTGAAAAGCATTAAGAAATATTTTTAAGGTGTGGGCAAGGGATTTTCTCTGTACTTCTAAGGGAGAGGTTAGTATTTTACCTTATAATCTTTATTTTTCTTCATAGTGAAAATTTGCATCCATGGTTTTTTACCCTAGTTTGGAATTTTTTCATGTATATCTTGTCTTGTGGTTTGTTTGGATTGCTTTGATCTGTTTCTAATTTATATTTCTTCATGTTTATCGTTTGTGGGTGAGACTTGAGATTAGATCTCGACTTACTACATTGTTGACGTGCTCGTAACAAGAGTAACTCCGGCATCAATCCTAATGTATGGTATAAATTACAGAGGAACTAATTCTATCTATTATTATTCTCCCATTCCCCAATCTCATAGGTTATTGGGAAGATGTGATTATCTTCATCCAACGTCGTAGCCACGAAGAGAATACTCATGCACTTGACCTTAATGTATCACATCGACCATTAGAACAATTCAAAATATATTCTAAAAGCTTCTGATGCACTGTCTAGGTGCAATAAAACATCTCTCAAATCTGTCTATTTGTTCGTTTACAAGCACCTACGCCATTGTCCACATATTTGTCTTCCTCAACTCATAAAAATAAGATAGGAGCTCGACATATAAATCTTTGTAAGATCTTATTACCTATTTTATTATAGTCTCATTACCCATCTATACTTTTGATGTAGAGCAGGTCACAGACAGTTTCATGACCAGGATGGATCAGAAAAAGCCCGATCGAAGGCGGAGGTGATCTGGACCATCAGAACTTAAAACGGACATATCTCGCAAACCAGAATGAGCTATCGAAAGTACCATCTATGATTTTGGGGTAGGACGAGATACTTTAGCCACCTAAGCTTGCCCATGCTGAATTTTTGAAATATCATTAGATCGATAGTTGAAATCCAATTTTATTTTCATTTTTACTCATTATAGTAAGTTTTAATTTAAGTATAATTCTTCATTGGTTGGGCTTTAGGAGTTGCACCCAACATGAAAAGTTCTTAGAATAATTAGGAGAACATCATGGTTCGGCCTAATAGAACACTGACTATTTTTGGCCGAAAACCATGCGCACTAGTAGACATCAAACCATCTATAAATAGTAAGTTTACTATTTATAGTAAGTCACGATTTTTAGGAGTTTTAGTTGTAGTTTGATTCTAAAACTTCTCCCATGGCTTAATATCCCTATTTAAAGGGTTGTGAAGTCATTTATTTCATTCATCAACCAAATTACAAATTTTATAGAATTTATTTTTATTTTATTTTTTTCTGGTGGATTTGAGAAGCCTCTGTAAGGAGTCCAAAGAAGCTCCATGGATTCAGAGTTGTTATCCTTGAGGAAGATAGTGATCGGCCTCATCACGTTCATCCCTGCGTCAATTGGTATCAGATTGAGGATTCCCCTTGGGCCAATGGCAAATAATGAAGGTATGAATCAAATTCCTGTGGACAATGATCCAGGGATTCGTTATCTTTCGGAAAGAATGGAAGTTTTCCACCGGAAGAGTCAGTTGACCATGAAATGGCTACTGACAACCCTTAACCACCTTGTAGATCCGTTACTTCTACTCTGAGCCCTAAGCGATGCTCCACTGCATGTGGTTACTATACGGTACAACTCTAATTTTTATAGAGCACTACCAGTGGTAAATCGTAGGGCTACACAAGATGATTCGAGCTTTAACAACGAGGACCTTAATAAAGGCTTTGCTCGACAACTAATCGATAAAGGCAATCATCTAAATCGTGCTGAGAGAAACTATCGAGGTAAGGCTGAACTTCCTAGTTTTAATGATTTGTTACACATAGAAGATTTTCTTGACTGGCTAGCCAAAGTAGAAAGATATTTTGATTACATGGACGTACTAGAGCATAAAAAGGTGACATTAGTAGTGTTTAAATTAAAATTGTGATTATTAATTTTCCTTATATTAGCTCTTTTATTTGGGTATCTCGAATCTTCTTTCCTTTTCTTAAATTTTTATTTTGAATATTTAAAATTATTCCCTTTTGATTTTAATTACTTTGAGTTTAGTCATTCAGTATTCAAATTCATCCCTTTTGCAAGTATCTTAAATTATCAAGATCAGAATTTGTATTCTCTTTATTAATCTCAGGTTTTCTTGATCATCTCTCAAGAATCTTAATTGTTCTTAATCATCTCTCTCGAATCTTGATTCTTTTTATGTAGATTGTAAGAATCTTAATTTCTTGGTTTTATCCTTGTAATCTTAATCACTTTGTGTGATATTTTTTATTACATGAAATATGGATGCATTCTTGCATGTGGATTATTCTCTTATTTTGTTAGTTTCTCTTTGAAATCATGATTAAGGACGATTTGTTAAAGTTGTTTATTGAGAATTCACGGGATTTACATGCATCATGATTATATAGAATGTTTTACATGTGGATTATTCTTTCATTTTATTAGTTTCTCTTTGAAATCATCATTGAGTAAGGATGATTTGTTAAAGTTGTTTATTGAGAATTCACGGGATTTACATGCATCGTGATCATAGAATGTTTGGAATTTGGTTTGCTTGTTTGCATTATAATAATGGAATATTTGGAATTTGATTTGGTTGGTTATATCAGTATCATGGCCTAATTGGAACTTAATAATTGTGGAATTATTAGAATTGAATTTAAATAAAAATTGGATCTGTCAACATGTAAGAATTATTCATTGGCAAGAATATTTCACTGAATTGAATCGGTAAGCATGTAAGGATTGGACGTTTAGCTAAACGGATGGTTGAGAATGTAAGGATTGCTCATAAGAGACTATGTATGGATTACTCGTCTGGTTGGATCGAATAGGTAGGCATGTAAGGATTTCAAAGTATTCTTGTCATCTGAGTCATGCTTGGTTTTAGAAAAGTGATTAAATTGAATCTAAGCCTAGTATAATATTCAATTACATATCTTATTGCATTCATGGAATTATGGCATTGAGATCCATTCATGACATTATTATATGAGATTCGTTCATGGCATTATTACATTGAGATCCTATTCAATTTTAGTCTTTTACGTGAATTGTTTCTTATTTTATATCTCTTAAAATTTATCTCATAATTATAAACTTGTGTTGGGAATTATCTCGCTGGACTTCATAAGTTCACCATGTTAGAATTTTATTTTTAGTAACAAGATTGGAGGACTACGCATGGAGAGTACCATTAGTTTAGATTCTTTTAGTTATTACAGATATTTTATTAGTTTCTTTTAAAGCAGTTGTCATATTATAATCGAACATTAAATAGTAACTTTATTAGTTAGTATGATTTGGATATAGTTAGAGTCAAAGAAAAAAATTAGATATTTATTTACTTATGAGTTGTGGATGATTATTTTCTCTTTAATAGATAATTTGTTTAGTTATTTTGTGGTTTGAGTGTATGGAATATCGAATGTAATAAAAAAAATTGATAATCATGTTCTCAGATTTTGAGTCTAGGTTGACATACTCGGGTACATGATTTTAGGGCATGACACTCTCCCCTCTTGTCAGAAGTTAATTGGACATGAGTTATCCCCTCAGAAGATAAGTTGCACATGTGTTCAGACTTGTATGTCTTTATTTCGAAAATCCTAACATCATCCACTCTCGATTAGGGCTGTACACAAATCGAGTTAGCTCGGTTAGCTCGCTCGACTCAACTCAAAAAAGCTCAATTTAACTCGATTTGAAACTAAGTTCAAGCTAAGTTGAGCTAATTTTTTTAGCTCAAAAAATTTTCGAACCGAGTTTAAGCTTGCACGAGCTCAACTCGACTCGGATCGAACCCCAACTTGAATCGAACACGGATCGAACCAGTTCGGTGACGCAGTTACTTTGATATTGATGTTGTTCACCAAGCGTTTGATGAAATGACTCAACGAAGTATCAGCTGGTGGCAAGGAAGGTATTTATATGAAACAAATACCCTTTTTTCTTAATTTTGATGTTACCTACAAGTTGTTTGATGAAATACCTATAAAACTGTTGTTGTTGCTTTACATAC
This sequence comes from Magnolia kwangsiensis, assembly GCA_037074715.1. Classification (NCBI taxonomy): domain Eukaryota; kingdom Viridiplantae; phylum Streptophyta; class Magnoliopsida; order Magnoliales; family Magnoliaceae; genus Magnolia; species Magnolia kwangsiensis. The sequence goes on from CM073579.1 coordinate 28,606,951, forward strand.
ATTGAGAATTTAAAGGTGTAGTCCATGTATTTGTGAAAATGTTACATAGGTGAACTCGGCTCAATCTTGGCTCGAACACGGCTCAAACTAGCCCAAGCTGCTGATTGAACCAAGTCGAGTTGGCCAATCAGGCTCGAAAATCAAGCCGAGTTCGAGTTGGGGTCAGCTTGTGGCCAAGCTGAGTCGAGTTGTGTCAAGCTCGACTCAGTTCGACTCATGTACACCTTTGTTCTCGATGCATGGACACTAACCATACGTTTTAATGTGATACCTAACCATGTATTTTTTTTCTTACTCGAATACAAGACCTTGTACTGGAAATGGTTTTGCATCCCATACTTACTCAGCATATTCTATAGTCAACTACTGCCATTATACATTTGACCAAAAAATATTTCATTTGGGTCATTTGCTACATCTAGATATCTTGAAAGACTTGCATTAACATTTGCACCATCATCTAAACCTTTATATTGATAATTGGCTGACAAGATAAAAGATGGCACCGCCAGATGACCAATGGAGTGTCTGAGGGGAGAGGTTGATGGGTTGAGGATATCTACAATTTTCTAACTGCTCAATGGATCATATCTCGATGGAAAAGATGATAGTGCAAGAAAGTTGACCAATAGATCATGGCTCGGTGGAGAGGTTGGGATATTGTCTTGTGTGGTGGGATCTGGCCAATCTATGCTATCTAGCAAGCAAAAAGTTACGATATTGTCCCATGAGGTAGTGTAGGTAGATCTCAACCCTAAATCAATATCCACTATTGGTAACTACTCATTTAAACCCTATGAACACGGGTTTAGGAATGGGAATAGGTTAACAGGTTTAGTATAACGAGTATATCGACGCACAATGTTAGAAGGACTATGCAAGTGGTACTCTTAGACAATAACCATACACCTCACTTTCTCTATGAATAACTGTACAGGTACTTTTAGATTTTGTTCATTGAAATGGAAGAATGTCAAGAAATCTTCATCATCTATGAAACTGGTTGGAGGGGGTGTTCCACAACTGTTTCAAGGCTAATTGGCATTGATTTGACGTTATATTCTTTCAGTGTTGTCTTCATAATCTTGTGCATTCTAGATCTAAGCTCCTGTATGTAATTGCGTTACTCACAAGGACACATTTTGAGTACTCCTCACTCTTGTATAAAAATCTCTCATTTTCAAATACCCACTCTCCATCATAAAAGCATAGGATGGTTCGAAGAGCCATAATATGCAAATATGGACGTACCTACATAAAAATGGATTTATTATTAAGAAAAATTTATAAGAACAATAGAATAAATAAAATAAAAATGTTGATTGCACCTGGACAAGTGAGAAATCACAATTCTTACGGGAGAGTGATCGTAGTTATCATGGTAGAATGCTCATGGTTTTGACATGTGAGCAATCGCTCTTGGTGCAAGCAATCGACTGTTGTTGGTGCACGCATTAAAGTAATCGTTGTCGGTGCAAGTAGTCAATAGTTATTGGTACATTGAAGTGAGCACTATCTATATAAGACAACGATCGTTGTTTCAACGACCTAGTGATCATCGTTTGTATAAGTAAGCGATCACTATTTGTACGAGTGATGGATCGTTGTTAGACGTAGATGTTATAATTTTAGTTATTTCCATTATTTTTAATAGCCTTCACTAATATAAACCCACATCTACGTTCTTACCTATTATGCCGATAGAGTAGCCGTGTTCGTCGATGAGTAGTCGGCCGAGTACAAACTAGTCTAATGGTCAACTTTTCAGAGAATACGATCACATAGAAGATAATGTATGAGTGTGACTGCACTTGAGTTAGTATGCCAAAGACGGCTGTCAGAAGTATCGTTGGGACCCACCGAGAGATCCTCAATGAAGATCTCAAAATTTTCCTCCCAAAGTTAAAAAAAATGTGTATTGTGAGGTCGATCATTGTTCGTTGGGTCTCCTATACGTCTTTTATCATTCGACTATGGTCCCACCATGAGGTATGTGTTCAATCAATATTGTCTACTTATTTTGACTTCTAAAGTTAGGGCATAAGCACAAAATGGGTCATATCCAACTCATAGGTGGACCACACCACAAGAAATAGTGTAAATTAAACAACAGCCGTCGAGGGCTTCTTAAGTACCACGAAGGGTATGGATTAAGCTGAAATTTGTGTTCTCCCACCATCTAGGTCCGTAGAACCTTCTAAATGGTTTGGATGGCTCCAAACGTGGACCAACGGTAGGTTTTAATGGTACAAGTGATATATCACATGGGCACGACAAACCATTTTCGCATGTAATAGACATTAAAGGCACTCTATGACAATGGTATTTTTGTCCAGAAAAATTGCCAAAAAGTTGTCAGATGTCTAATAAAGCAAGTTTTTAAAAGATTCCATTACCTATGGCCGCCTATGTTCTGGGTGATTTTCAAAGAAAATCATACTTTTAAAATTTTTCCAAAAACATACCTACTGTTTCTGTCGTTAGTTAAATTAGTACCGCCTTCTTATACTGTTAAGTATGAAATATTGTATTTTTAAAAGACTTTTTTATTCTCTCTCTCTCTCTCTCTCTCTCTCTCTCTCAAGTTGCCTTGCCGGAATCCTCTCTCGCCACATACTAAGTTCGGCTAAAAAGTTGTCGCCCGCGAACCAAATTTGCCAAAAAGCTCCAATGTGACAGATATCACATGTTAGGGTTTTTAGTTGAATGTTTTTTGTATCAACTTTCCAACAAACAACCCTTTTTAGTTGGGATTTTCATTTAAGGTTGGGAGGGCATTTTTTGTTAGGGTTTTAGCCTACAGAATCACACAGATCTAAATCTACGATAGTAATCCAATGGCATCAAGCACACACAAGAGAACACAGATTTAACGTGAAAAACCTATTGCATAGCACTCTAACAACACGGTGAACCGAGATCTAATCTCCGGTCTCACCCACAAATGATAAACAAGAAGAAATATAGAGTAGAAACTGTAATACCCGTATCCTAGTCCGTACCATTCCGTCAACTTCCGCGATCCTTCATGTCGAATTCTGCCAACCTGCGACCGATAATCGATGTTTGCGCATGAACCTAAGTCGTATCCTATAAAATTGAGTCGGTTTAATCCGAAACTCGTATCATTGCGACCGCACCGTCGCCGCGGTTCCAATGCCGCGACTCATGTACCGATCCGATACCCTAACTAAGAGATGTGAGCCGGCGTTTATTTCGAGAAAACGCCGCGCGTTTGCAATCCCAAGAGAATCTCTAAAACATGTCTCATCAATCACCTCTCCTCTCATGTCAAGTACAAAGCACCCATGCTTCCTTTCTCCACAAGTTAAGCAAACCCAAAAGTCAACCAATCCATCACCTCACCCATCACTCACCTCACATCCATCACTCACATCTCTCTTACAACCACCACACCTCTCTCTTTTCCTTCACATTTTCCAAGCCACACTAAGCACCAAAGAAGTGCACATCCAAGCTTCCCCAAGAGTGAGAAAATAGTGTTGAAAGTGGCCCATTTCTATCCCCAAAGCTCTCATTCTAGCCATCCATTTCTCATCTCCACGATCAAAGCGAAGCTCTAAGAGACCGGCTTTCCAACGGACCGAAAAGATCAAGCGGTGGGTGCTTCTATAGCCTAGTTTTCCATATTTTTAAGATGGGTCAAGTGAGGTCTACCGATTAATGATATGGATCTCACTTTGGACCCTAGGATGTGGCCGATGGCCCATCTTGATCATCAATATCATTCCATGATGGGGCCATTCTCCATGGACCCCATCATGATGTTTATCTTCCTAGCTTGTATATGGGTCATCTAGACCGTCGATTTTAATGGAGAAGGGATCTCCACCATTGGATTTCAATTTTTATGGGCCCACATGTTATAAGACCCACTTGATTTATGATGTAGATCATAGAACGGAGGGCCCATAGTGTCGAGGTGCCTCCATCACATGCGTGTCCCACTCTATCTCTCTCTCCCTTTCATTTCTTTTTTTTTGTGATGTAATGGCCGTGTGGCCCACTTGGATGGACCCCACTATTAGGTATGTATTGACCCAAGCCATCTAAAAATGGAGCCAATATTATATGTATTGTATTCACACCCATCCATCATGTGGTGGCCCACCTTAAATATGTTTGTTAAGCCCCCCCCTCCCCCCCCCCCCCCCCCCCCCAAAAAAAAAAAAAAAAAAAAAAAAAAACGTCCGGCGTCTGGACGTTGCTGGAAAGAAAACACAAACATGGGCTTGGTTTTCTAAGCATTGGAGAATGGTCACTTGTATAGGACCCACCTTGATGTATGTATTCAATCCAAGCCGTCCATCATCTTCCCCAACTCATTTTAGGCGTTGAGCCGAAAAATGAGGTTGATCCGAGTATCTAGTGGGCCATAGTTTTAAAAATAGTATCATTACCGTTGAAATCTACCCAGATTTTTTTTACACGCTGAAAGAGGCCCGATATTGGTCTTGATAGATTTTTTATGGGCTATGGAATCTAATGGCTGGAGTGGATTCTCTTGAAGTGGTCCCTACACAGGAAAAACTGTGGAAAAACCGCTTTTCAAAAAAAATAAAAGAAAGCAGCAGACGCTACTACTACCAGAGAGGCGCAGACAGCGCCTATGCCAGTATGGGCGGATGGAGGCAGACCCACAGCTCTAGCCATGGGCCCCACCCTGATGTTTATTTTCCATCTAAACCATTCATCTGGTGGGTTCCCTCCAAGTTTCAGCCACTTCTGAGATTCAGGTGGCCCACACCATTTGAAACAGTGTGATTGAATGTTTACCCTTAAAAACCTTTTTGGGGCCAATAGAAGTTTTCGATCAAGCTGAAATTTATTTTTCCTCCTCACCCAGGTCTGTGTGAGCCTATCAATAGTTTGGATGTAAAATAAATGTTATAGTGGCCCCACATGGGACCCACAGTGATGTATGTACTCTACTTCCACCGTCCAGGCAGACGATACGAGCCCACCATGAGGTATGTGTCTCAGTCACACCGTCCAGCGGACGGTGGGACCCCCCTTGCATCCAAGCCATCCATCCAATTGGGAAGCTCATTTTAAGGCTTGAGCTCAAAAAAAAAAGTAAATAATTAAATAATGAGTCAGATCTATGGTTCAAGTGGGCCCACCTTGGTTTGTGTATAGGGCCCATGTTGATTTATTTGTAGCCATTCATTGAGGCCCACCTTGGTGTACATATAAGGCCCATGGGATTAGACCCATTTGATATATATAAGGCCCATGGGATTAAGCCCATTTGATATGCATGGGGCGCAATTGGTGTGGCCCATTTGATACATATAAGGCCCATGGGATTAAGCCCATTTGATGTGCATGGGGCGCAATTGGTGTGGCCCATTTGATACATATAAGGCCAATGGGATTAGGCCCATTTTGAAATATTTTAAGGCCCATTATGATGTACTCTAAGGCCTGCACGTTATGGACCATTGCAATGTACATAAGGCTCGTTGGTGAGGCCCACTAATGCAGCCCATTTGATGAATGTAAGGCCCATGTGATACGGCCCGTTCAATGTATCCAAGGCCCATGGGTCGAGGCCCAAAGGGATGCCCTTAGAGTCCATTGCAATGTGTGATTTTTCATGGTTTATGTAATGATATTTATGGCGGGCCATGCCTAGGGAACAATGATAGTTTGACGTCTACATTGTAAGTACAATGTTAGTTAAATGTCCGCATTGTAACTCTCCTTAGGGCCCATTGATAAGCCTATACTCGTTAAAATTCATCACTTTATAACATGCTTAGTATAATTTCATGACCATACCCATACGCATCATATGTATGCTTGATATGAGTAGTGATTGATCATAGCACACGCCATTGGGCAGACCATTTACGGGACTCGTTATGAGACAGAGTGCCCCACATGATCGCGCAGTACGCGCTGGATTCCTGCATGATTTGACGGAGTGATTCATGTATCGCGCATATGTGTGACTTGATCACTGTATGCCCTAGCGACATCAGGGTCATGACTCTACAAGCACATCGTGGATGGCCGTATTAAATACCGAAAATACTTTGTTCTAGCACTGTGGGTACTTAGGATGTCCTTGGGTGAGAGTTTCAGAACCTTTTTGGTACCAGGAGATGCTCCAACGTCTAGGCTGAGTGGATACACGAGCGCCCGAGTGTCGAATACCAGTAGGTCGCGTCTCCCACTATGTCGTGGTTGGTTGGAAAGGGGTGTGGCCTTATCCTCCTAAGTGAGGGGGCTGTAAGCTAGGTTGAGTTTGACCAGCTCGCAAATGAGTCTGCTATCGACCAGTCGGGTAGGTATTGGCAGACTACTATTCAAGCGAAGAGTGAGGTCTATTCCACTTACTTAGCTGTGCAGCTAGGTAGGAAGTAGTCAGTGTGAGTGTATTAGACCCTGGTGATATTTAGAGAGGAACTGTACTGATATGTGTACTTAATGAGTACCAACTTGGTTGGATTACATTTCGCAAATGGCATTCGGCTATGTAAGCTTCGTATTTGCATCGGTGTGACCGATAGCATTCATATCTCACATCGCATGGCCTTGGTATGGCCGATAGCATTCATGCCTTGCATCACATAGCATTGGTATGGTTGGTTGTATTCATGAACTTACCGCATACTTCTGCATTACTCTGATATTGTAAACTTGGCGTTTGTCTTGCACACACACTTACACCACCCTCTAAGCTTTTGTAAGCTTATGTATGACAGTTGCGTGCAGGTAGCGTTGGACGGCAGCAGCGCTGAGACAGGAGTCTGCATCTGACTATTTTGGAGTTTTTGATCATCTTGTATTTTCCTTTCCGCATTGTACTTAAAGTTTTTGATATAGTGGATATGTGGTGATGTTGTTTTGTGACTTGGTTATGCTTGTAGTTATGCTCTATTATAAAAAAAAATCATTCTGAAAATCCTCCTTGTAGGATCCCAAGATCGGAATCTGGCATATGATTGTCAGGAGCCGAGAATGGGGCACAATGGAGGCTGTCGGCACCGGATTCGACGATCGGGATTCCTTTGAATCCGATTTTTGGGTTTGGAGTGTGACAGAAACAGAATCAAAGCATTCCAAACAAACCACAAGATAAAATATACGTGGAAAAATCCCAACAAGGGTAAAAAACCACAAATGCAAACTTCCATTATGAAGAAAAAAGAAGATTACAAGGAAATATACTAACCTCTCCCTTAGAAGTACAGAGAAAATCCTTTGCCCACACCTTAGAATTATTTTTCATACCTTAAAAAAGCCCTAGGGACATCTATTTATAGTTTAGGTAACTTCCCTTTCGCACCTCTGCGAAAATCAACTCAAAAATTCATAATCAACATCAAATCCGAAAACGAGGTCGAGCGGACCCTCAACTGGTCGAGCATAGGCCTTGACCGGTGGAGTACCGTGGAACCCAAAAACTGATGCTTACTGGACTTTGAGTCGAGCCAGTCCACAACTGGTCGAGTGGGCCACTCGACTGGTCGACCGTCCCCCATATGTGGCTCCACATCTCAACAATCTCTCACTTATAGACACATCACCATAAACCATCATCTTCGACATCCAAAGTGCACCACCTCCCTGTCTTTAAGCCTGAAGACCAATCAAAACTGAACAGAGCTTCAGCTTCTCTCATGTGACCGCCTTGGTCAGCATATCCGCAGAATTCTTACTTGTATGAATCTTTTCCAGAGCAATCGATCCATCTTCCAGTAGCGAACGTATGAAGTGATATCTGATGACAATATGTTTGGTCCTTGAATGAAAGGCTAAATTCTTAGTTAAGTGTATTACTCTGACTGTCACTGTACAGCTTGTAATATTCTTGCTTCTTACCCAACTCTTCCATGAAACCTAGCATCCATACCATATCCTTACAAGCTTTTATATCCGCAACACATTCTACTTTCGTCGTACTGATAGATACTATCTTCTGTAAATGAGAGACTTAATTAGCTGCAACACTAACCAGAGATAAAACATAATTAACCTGCAGTGCTTCTTTTACTGTTAATATCTCCTGTCAAATCTAAATTGACGTAGCCTTGTAACTTGATTTCTGATCCTCCATAACATAGCCCTACATCCTTAGTACCTACCAAGTATCTAAGGATCCACTTCACAGCTTCTCAATGTTCTTTCCCGGGGTTGTTCATGAACCTGTTAACAACTCCCACTGCTTGAGAAATGTCTGGCCTTGTGCTTACCATAACATACATGAGACTCTCAATAGCTGACACGTATGGGACTTTAATCATGTAGTTTCGTTCCTCCTACATCTTTGCACCTTACTCCTTAGATAGTTGGAAGTGGTTGGCTAATGGTGTGCTAACTAGCTTAGCACCTCCCATATTGAATCGATCAAGTACCTTGTTATGTACTCTGCCTGTGACAAAACTAGTTTCTTATTTTCCCTGTCACGCTTTATCCTTATGCTTAGGATTTATTTTGTAGCTCTTAAATCTTTTATGGCAAATTCTCTAGTCTTTTGAGATCTGAGATGTCCTTCATACTTGAACCGGCCATAAGCATATCATCAACGTACAGAAGAAGGATGATATACGACGTATCAAACTTCTTCAAATAACAACAGCGATCTACATGACATCCTCTAAAATTGTTTCGCGACATGAAACTGTCGAACTTCTTGTACCACTGCCTCGGAGCCTGCTTCAGGCCATATAGACTCTTCTTCAGTCTGCACACTTTGTTCTCCTTTCCTGTTGCCACGTATCCTGTCAGCTGATGCATATATATCTCTTCTTCAAGGTCCCTATGAAGAAATGTCATCTTAACATATAACTGCTCTAAATGTAAGTCCTCTGTAACTACTATACTCAAGACCATGCGAAGCGTAGACATTTTCACTACTGGTGAAAATATTTCAGTGAAATCGATACATGCCTTTTATTGAAACCCTTTCACAACTAGTCTAGCCTTGTACCATTTCGATCCATCATGCTCCTCCTTTAGCCTTTAAACTCACTTGTTATGAAGAGCTTTCTTACCCTTGGGTAGAGTGATTAGCTCCCATGTATGATTAGACTCAAGAGAATTCATCTCATCATCTATGGCCTACTCCCACTTAACCCGTGTATCTGACCGTAATGCCTCTTCAAAACACTCTGGTTCACCATTATCTGTCAGTAGTAAATAATGTAAGGAGGCTGAGTATCAGACCATGGGTCTCCTCTCTCGAGTAGACCTCCTCACAACCGGTGTATGTAACTCTGCCTCATAATGCTCTTATAAATGATCATCCTGTGGCGCTGTAACACTCATGTTCGATAACTCTGAAAGTGTCCTGGTTTGTCAATTAGCGTGTGTGTTGAGTCAGCTAGACAGAGAAGCTCCATAGGAAGATCAATCAACTGTCTACCTCAACCAGATATGTGCCCGAACTCGCCACAAGTAAATCTAAGCCTCACATCCCATGTCCCAAAACACCAGGTACTTAAAACCCTTAAAATTGATTAGAATATCTTTTGGGGTTAGAAACCTATTTCAACAAAAGATGTCCAGCAACCACATATTCTTCTGGACAAAATTATCGATGTATCGATAACCTTATCGATATCATCGAAATTTGAAACTCGAGTCTATTAAAGTTAACTCGATAAAATCGACGGCAGAGAGTTTGTGTCCCTATTTTTTAAGCCTTAGACATACAGTTTACCAGCATATTTTCAGGTGATTTTTATCTTAGATTGAGAGTCATTCGATAGAATCGATATTCAAATATCGATAATATCGAGGCTGGGTCGATTGCATCAAGAATGGACATAAACTGTCCAACAAGCTTAACTGGAAAATTCTTTGGATTTATCGATGCATCGACACGACTATCGATATCATCAACATTCAAATTTTGATGATATCGAGTGTACTTCAATCTTATCCTTGACCTGAAATATTTTAAAGGCAATGTATCTCTCATTTTCAAATGTCAAGAAATCGATCCTCGTGTCGATGAAATCGGAGTTTAAAATCCGATGACATCGACGCAGGTTTCGATTTCCTCAACCAGCTAGCAAAAGATTTCAAAAGCGTTTGACATTTAATTTTGTGTCACCGAACGGCCAGTCAATACAATCAAGAGTATACGCTTGATGATATCGACCCTACTCGATGATATTTAACTCTATCATAAATATGATCATTTTATATCCATTGAAACTTTTTGCCTATATATAGAGAACTTGTCTTTAGTTGCTGGTAGAGAAAGAAGAGTGTTTTTAAGTGTTTAACCTTAGATCATTTACCCAAAGCCCTTTCTCTCATGGAATTTCATTCTCCAATCCACCCTCATGATTGACCTTCAATAAAGTGGATTGGGAAATGAACTTCTGCATTCAATGATCTTCCAGCTACCACCTTAATGGCAAATCATTAAGTTGGGATGCCTTGAATGCATAAATGATTAGAATCAATCTATTTTCCTTATAGGAAAACTTTCAATAGAGTAGGATTCCATTACAACCTTGGCCCAACCCGTCGTCTTGCATTGGTACATCTTCTAAGTTGCGGTTCAAGGAAGTAAAAGACTCTTCATCAACAAATGAGGAGATCTTCGACAACGAGCTAAAAGGGACTCATTTACTTATCTGTAAGTTATTAGAGTCCAGAGAACCCTTGTGATCATTCCTTTGTAGGATTGGGTCTAAGGTGTTTCACACCCCTTACAAGTCCTCTGGGAGGCCTCCGACGGGAGTGTACATGGTGGGTGCATTGTGTTAACCCTTGCTCTGTGGAGAGAATAAACAGTTAGGGCTTTGTAGAACGTCATTGGCCAGTGTGCCTAAAAGTGGGTGCTTTGTATTAACCCTTGCTCGTGAGAGGTTCCTTGTGTAGATACTTGGCTAGTGTGCCTAAAATAGGGTGTTATGTGTTGACCCTTGCTCGTGGGAGCATAAACTGTTAGCCTAGGTGTAGATTGTACTGGTTAGAGGTGAACCTGATTTAAAACATCCGGTTTGAGGTGAACCTGATTTAAAACATCCGGTTTAAGGTGAACCAGTTGTGAAACCTCCTTAGTGAAATCCATCACACTCAAGGGTTGAGTGTGTCTGCCGAGAGTGAAGTAGACAAGTAGTCGAACCACTATAAAAATGACTATGTTTGTGATTGATGTTTGTCTTTAATTACTTGTGTGATTTTATTAAATTCTTTCATATTTGATCACACCTCACACACAGTTACATCCATCATAAACTCTGAATTGCATCATGTTTATCATTAAATTAATTTTATGATTGGATCCTCTAATTGGCTTAGAAGCCATTAGAGTTATCTTGAAGAAATTTTGATTCATGCATACCTACTCAGGACAAGTTTGATAAGATTTTAAATGAACCATAAAATTTTTATAAAAGTCCTATTCACCCCTCTCTAGGACATACTGGCATATTCCTACTTCAAATAAAGCGGTCATTACCACAATTTCAAACTCTTCCAACTCTACGAATTCTTTCTCCTCCGCCTTATTTTCCTACATAGTGTCCTTATGCATCACTTTTATATTGAAGACTACGTCCTTGCTTCTAATGATTTTCTTATTTTCTATATCTCAAAACCTGTAGCCAATATCATGTTGCCCGTATCCTATAAACGTGCACCTCCTGGAGTTCGCATCCAGCTTGTTTCTGTGCTTTCCATCAATGTGAACATATGAAGTGCAACCGAACACTCTGAGATATGCAAGGTTCACTTCTTTCTCAGTTCACGTTTCTTCTAGTCGCCCACCATGAAAGTGGCCTTGCTAGTGCCTTGGTTTGTCAATTAGCGTGTGTGTTGAGTCAGTCGAACTGCAGAGCCTCATAGGAAGATCTATACAAGTGTCTGCCTCAATCGGATGTGTGGAAGCTCACCATAGGTAAAACTAAGCCTCACATCCCTTGTCCCAAAATACCAGGTGAATAAAACCCTTAACACAAGTTAGAACATATTAGGATTTAAGGTGAGAAAACTTCTTCAAAGAATCAGAAAATCTCTAAGTTTTCTTTCTCTATCGATTATATCGAAACATATCTCGATATGATCGACCTGCGCTGTCGATGTCCTCGAAAGACCAATCGATAAAATCGAATGAGGACGTAATGTGTCCAGCAACCAAATACATATCTGGACAGAATTATCGATGTATCGACACACGTATCGATATCATCGATATTTGAATCTCGAGCCCATCGAAGATGGCTCGATAATATTGACAGGTAGATCCGGTGCCCCTGTTTTTACTCAAGAAAATCACATATGCTTCGATATATCGGAGCTCTCATCAATACCATCGGAGTTTAAATTTCGATGATATCGATAGGCTCTCGATGATATCGATCATGGGCGCGAAGTTCTCCAGCAATATATTTCAAGTGATTTTTATCTCTGATCAGGGGTCACGCGATAGAATCGATATTCTAAATATCAATGATATTAGAGCCAGATCGATTACATCGAAGAATAAACAAATTTATCCAGAAAGCTCACTAATAAAATCTTTGGATTTATCGATGCATCGACACGACTCCTGATATCATCGACATTCAAATTCTGATGATATCAAGTATCCTAATGACCTAAAAATATATCATGTAAGTTTCTCTCATTTTTCAAATGTCAAGGACTTGATCCTTGTTTCGATAATATCGGAGTTTGAAATCTGATGACATCAACACGAGTCTCGATCTCCTCAACTAGCTGGCAGAGGTTTTTCCAAAAGCGTATGACATTGAGTTTGTGTCATCGAGCGGACCATCGATACGATCGAGAGTATACATTTGATGATATCGAACCTACTCAGTGATATCGAAATCTGTCATAAATGTGACCGTTTTATATCCGTTGAAACCTTTTGCCTATTTATAGAGAACTTGTCTTTAGTTGTTGTGAGAGAAAGAAGAGAACTTTTGTGTGTTTAACCTTAGATCATATACCCTAAGCCCTTTCTCTCAAGGGAGTTCATCCTCCAATCCACCCTCATCATTGATATTCAATAGAGTGGATTGGAGAATGAACTTCCGCATTCAAGGATCCTCTAGCTACTACCTTAATGAAAAATCATTAAGCTGGGATGCCTTGAATGTCTAGATGATTGGAATCGCTCTATCTTCCTGATAGGAAAACATCTAGAGAGTAGGATTTCGTCATAACCTTGACCCAACCTGTTGTCTTATATTGGTACATCATTTGTTGCGGATCAAGGGAGCTGAAGACTCTTCGTAAACAAGGAGGAGATCTTCATCATATGCTGAATGGGACTCATCAACTTATCTATAAGTATCTAGAGTCCAGAGGACCCTTTGATCATTCTTTTGTAGGTTTGGGTCTAAGGTGTTTCTCACCCTTTGAAGTCCTCAAAAGAGGCCTTCGATGGGAGTGTACATGGTGGGTGCGTTGTGTGGACCCTTGCTCTGTGGAGAGCATAAACATCTGGTTAAAGGTGAACCAGTAAAACCTTACGTTATAGGTGAACCACATAAAACCTCCGTAAGATCTTAGGGAAGATCCTTGGCCACTGTGCCTAAATGTGGGTGCTTGTGTTGACCCTTGCTCGTGAGAGCATAAATAGTCAGCCTCAGTTTATATTGTAAAGGTTAAAGGTGAACCTGATTTAAAACCTTAGGTTAGAGGTGAACCATGTGAAACCTTCTTAGTGAAATCGGGTGCACTCAAGGGTTGAGTGCGGTTGCCGGAAGTGGAGTAGACAAGTAGTCGAACCACTATAAAAATGACCGTATTTGCGATTGCTATCTTTCTATGTGTGTGATTCATATTCTTCCATCTCTATCTATCTGATCACACCTCACACACTTACATAAGTCATTTCCATCATGAACTAAGTTATATATTGTTGCTTCTTGAATAGTTTGTGATTGGATCCTCTACTAGGCTTGGAAGCCAATAGAGTTACATTTGAGTAATCCTAATAATTGCATATCTATAAGGATAGTGTAATGGGATTTTTAAATAAATTGTAAAAACTTTAAAAAGTCCTATTCACCCTCCTCTAGGACACATTGGCATATTCCTACTTCAACTCAAGCAATCTTCACCGCTATTTCTCACCATCCATTGGTGCTGAGGGACTTCTATTGATGAGATATACGGCAGTATGCACAGCATCTACCGAAAGGTCTTGGGCAATCCTGCATGTAACCTTATGCTCCTGGCGTGCTCAAGGATGGTCCTGTTAATGTGCTTAGCTACACTATTCTGCTGCGGTGTCCCTGGAATTATTTTTTTATGTTTGATTCCATTAGCTACACAATACTCATCAAACCTCTTATCGCAGTACTCTCCCCCATTATCAAATCTGAGACATTTTACTATTTTACCTGTCTCATTTTCTACCATAACTTTTCTCTTCTTAAATATATCAAATACATTAGATTTATGCTTTAAGAAATAGACCCACAGTTTTCTATTAGCATCATCAATAAAAGAAACAAAGTAACGTGAGCCACCAATAGATAATACCTGTGACGATCCCCACATATCAGTATGTATAAGCTCTAACAGATGCGTCTTTGGAGCGCGTCCTATCTTCTTAAAACTTAACCTCTTCTGCTTGTCATACACATGGTCCTCGCAGAATTCCAAGTCAATAAACTTTAACCCTGGTAGCTTCCCTTTTGTCAATGTCATTTTCATCCCTTTCTCACTCATATGTCTCAACCTCTGATGCCATAACTGCTCATTCACTCCAGTTGATGCGACTGCGAGTGAATTATATGATCTTGAAATCACGTACAGAGTACCTTCCTTTTTACCTCGAGATATCACCAAGGCACCTTTTGTGATCTTCCAGGAATTACTAATAAATTTCGTCACATAACCGATATCGGCCAATTGCCCCACTGAGATCAAGTTCTGTTTCAAATTCGGTACATTTCTGACATCCTTCAATTTCAAAGTTGTTCCATCTTTCTAATTGACATGAATGTCTCCCTTTCCAACAATACCGCACGGCTCATCATCACATAGGTAGACTCTCCCGAAGTCACCTGATACATAATTACGTAGAACTTCCTTACATAAAGTGTCATGAAACGAAGCACCCGAGTCTATAACCCAAGACTCATTCCCGCATCAAAAGATAAAATTAATGCCTTTGTGTCACTCTCCTCAGATAGATTCACATAATCGTTCCTGCCTTGAGAGCTTCCTTTTTGTTTCTTGAGCGCCCTGCAATCACATCAATGTCAACATCTGTCTCAGTCTTTCGATCCCTTGGACTTCTTCCTCGACTTAGAATGTTTGTATTTATTGCCTTATTTGTTCAGCGATCTTCCTCATCCTTCAACATTTAGAGTATTCCCTGAATCCCCTGAAACTCCCGATACCTTTCTTCTATATTCTTCGCAGAGAATTAGACCGACCATATCATCAAATTTTAGCATTGTTGACCCTGAAGAATTGCTCACAGCAATCGCCAAACCATCTCAACTGTCTGGAAAACTGGACAAGATCAATAACGCCCTGACCTCGTCCTCAAAAATAATGCTAATAGATTCCAACTGGCTTATTGTAACGCCCTGAAAATCGAGGGTCGAGTAGAAGCTCAGCTCCCGAGTTCCAACACATCACATATGCAACATAAATAATGACGATTGAATGTTGTTCATATTAGTGCAGTGAACATGAGTGAGATTAGACCAAAATAGCATATCATACTCCAGAGACAGTTAAATTTCGCAAGCCGAAGATTGTGATAAATATATAAAATGTATAAACTGTTGTAAGTCTCCAGGGTGTAAACATGTTACCAGGTTAACTATTTACATGTATACTCCAAAATGAACAAAATAAATATACATGGGTGTTCCCAACAGTGCAAAATAACAAGTGTAATGACGTCTAATCAACATCCCTGTGACCTCGTCGATCAGAAAATGGTCTATATAGACCCGCCTGATAGCCGCATATAGGAGAAACCCTCCTCATCATCATAGAAGTCCAGCTCCGCTTCGCAAGCATCACCATCATCTGAAACTAAAACAGGGACTGGTTGGTGTTTCAAACACCGTCCCGCAACGTGAGAGTGAGTGATTAACTCAGTGGAACAATAAAGCAAAGGTTAACATGTTATCAATTCAGTCAAGCAGTAATGATAAAGGAATACAATCAAACATCCCTAAGTACTCTGGTTAATGCAAGAATGATATGTATAAATGATGCATACCCTCGCCTGCACTCCCTCTGTGATCTTCATCTCACAGAGGCGCATGTCAGTCACTTCCTCAGTGCTCTACCCAACGCCAAACGGCACATGCAGTGCGGTGCATGAATATGATTACCAAGTTCTTATAAATCCTTTTCATATATCAGGATTGGGAAACTAAGGTACCTCTCTTATATCAATTTTCAAACAATAATCCATTCTAGGGTCGTCAATCCTAGCAAATCTCATACGATATTATGGTTCTAGGTCGATGCAAATGGCTTGTCACCAATCAATACAGGGCTAGTTATACCCTAGTTACTACAAAAGGGCTCGTTGCCCCCATGCAGTTTCAAGGTATGCTCAAGGTCACTACAAAGGGCTCATCACCAATCAGAGAAGGTCGACAGCACGAATACAGTGTCTCATACCACCATATTCGGCTCACGAGTCTGGGTTGCTCACTGATCACTACAGGGAGGCTCGTCGCCCCAGCGTATGCCGACAGCTCAACCACGGTATCCCATACCACCATGCCCGGCTCATGAGTCTTAGCGGATCGAAGTACCAAGGTTAACAGGGTTTCACTGGTGAGTTTGGTACCTTAGATTCAAGCAGTAGCATCCAAACATGGTGAACATACATTGGGCTAATCGGTTTATTAGACAAGTCCGACAAGTAGGAGCGCACGTTGAATTGATTGACATGAAGTGCATAAGTACTCCGTGTGGCCTAACCACTGCCGACATCCCAAATACGGCTCGGATTCATCGAACAAATCCTGTGTGGCGAAAACAACCTCAGCCACCAGTTCGAGGCCTGATACCGATCGCCTGGACTATATTATAGTCCCAACCACGTGCAATTACAACAAGTAAGCATATGAGATTGTCAAAGCAATAATGAATAAATAAGTCCATTCTATAATCATTTGAGCATACTATGGAAACATGAATATACAGTATATGGAGGAAATCATACACACAGCTAAACATGAATCATATACAGTACATGGATGAAATCATACACACAGCTAAGATAGTTGGGATTCATATCTCAACTCCCTTATAAATCACAATTTACTAACTACTAACTCATTCAGACATTTTTACAAACATTTAGACTACACCTTCCAACATACATCACGTATATTGGTTATATTACGTATTAGGGCAAATCCTCTTACCAAGGAGTTGTCGCATATATAACAAGCATGTACCTACGACAGTTAATCATGAAAATCACAAATTTAGATTCTAAATGCATACAAACATTTCAACAAACATGTATTAAGCATGTTATCATACTTAGGTAATTCGCTCATAAATCACTTAGTACTAAGATAAGTTACATAGAGGAAACTGTAACTATGCATGAGGGGATTAAGGATCAAATCTCAACATCCTCATTAAATACATTACAACATGCATTTTTTCATTCAAGTATTTTATCAAACACTTACGCTACACATATTCACATACATGTAATAGCTTAGTTAAACACATATTACAGCAATTCCTTCCACATAGGAGTTGCCACACATACACTAATCATGTATTTCTAAGCATCAATCCTAACAAGTGCAAACCATAATTCCATATTCATTCAGGAAATTCAACAAACACATGGAATGCATTTAAAAATCAACAGAGTATATATATTTATATAATATACGAAAGACATCGTATCTAGCATGTGTGATAGCAATCAAGTCAGACATAAATCATTCCTGATATTGAAAGCCTTGAAAACCATAACCTAAACATTTATAGTCTGCACCTTTCGCCGGTAGACTTGTAATGAACTCAATTTAAACATTATTCCTTCATCTCCGGCATATTGACCACCTATAATACGGAATAGGTTAGCTATTCTAGCACTTATACTATTTGAAACCTTAAAATAGATTAGGGTTAGGTTTTCTTACCTAATTTTAGAATTGGAATCGCCGGAATAGTGATGCAGAAGTGGTAATTTAGCCCGTGGAGCGATGGGATCGAATCCCAAGAACTCTCTCCCACTCTCTCTCTCACTTTCTCTCTCTTTCCTTCTCTTTTTGCTCTCTTCTCTCTCCTAGGGTTGCAAAATCATATGGAATAGAAATGGGGTGGGTTTAGGCCTTTATATAGGCCCAGCACTGATGGAAATGGCCCCAGGGCTAAGGTATACTTAGATTATAGCCAAAACTCATATGTTTTGACTCAACGGAGCATTTCTAGAGGCCCCTTTACTGAATGTGGTCGGACTTAAGCTGCCTGATATTGGATCTTGATCAAGCTAAGTTTTTAGTCTGAACGGGTTTACAAATCGACTGTTGCGAACCAGTTTCAGTTCAACGGTCACCGACACTCGATCAGGGTCACAAGTATATTGGCATGTGTAGGACATTTCTCTTAATCCAATGGTGTATTTGCGTCAGATTCTGATGGTCTGAATGCTTATAATCGGTCCGCAAGCGACACGACTCAGATTACTTAAATTTGTATTTAATTTCTAAAAACACTCACGTTTCTCACACTTCGCTCCGGACTCAAGAAAATCATCACGGGATACCATCTGGATTTGATTTCTGAGGTGATTATCAAGTCCAACAAGACGGTCATATTCGTCTAAGTTCGTTGTTATCAGACATTCGACGTGCGGTTCAGGTCCGATACGAAGTTTCACGATGCTCCCAAGAGCAACTGGGCTTAGAGATTGATCCTAGGTTTCTAGGTAATGTAGAATTAGCGGTCCTACTCATTTTAGATTTTGTAGTTCATATTTAAAGTGGTTCAAGCTAATTCTACTGAGTATTCAGTTTAGTACTTAACCAAATTCTACCCTAATTATGGCAGAATACGGTCCTAGGGCCATTCTATGCCCCATTTTTGGCACTTCTAGTTAATATATTATTTTAATTATTTTTTTATTATTTTATCATCATTTTTACCCTGTTTTTATCAAATTTTATGAGATTTCGTGTTGTAGAAAAAATTCTTAAAATTCCAGAAGCAGCAGCTGTCCAACAAGTGATTTTTAGACAGTTGTCACGACGACCTACTTTAAACTATATTAAATATTTTATTATATTTTTAAAATATTTTTATATATAATTAAACTCATTTATCTTTAATCTAGTTTTTGAATCATCTAAATTGGAGTTATAACAAGGGAGATATAATTTTTCCAATTTGAATAAAATGTGCAGAAAAAATGCAGAAAATGGGTTGCCCAATCCGCTGTACGGACGAGGCCTTGCCAAACCTGCGAGCCCCTCACCGGCCACTAGACATTTGGGTGAGGGCTCAGCCCAGGAGCGATGTCCTCCCCCCCCCCCCCCCCCGGGGTTGCCGAAAACATGTGGGATCCACTCCATGTCCCTTCGAATTAAGTCGTTTGGGCCCACGAGTTCATTGAGGCATTATCGGGTCTCATTTGCAAACCGGAATGAGTTACACGAGGTACAATATATGATTTTGTGGTAGGAGAAGCTAATATATCCAAATGTTCTATCTATATCATGAAATTTTAAAAATTCAATAGTCAAAATCCCATTTTATTCATGTATGTACCATTTATAATAAGTTTTAGTTTAAGTATAGTTCTTCACCATTTAAACTTTAGGATTTGTGTCTAATATGAAAGTACTTGGAGAAATTTGAAGAATGAGGTGGTGAAAGGTGTGATTTTGAAGGAAATGGGTTGAAAAGTGATTTTTTAGACTTTGGGATTGAGCTTTGAGAGTGTTATGGTTAACCCATTGCCTAATGATGTTTAACTCTAGGTTGGAAAAAATCTAGGGTGTTACAATCTACCCCCCTTAAAAATAATTTCATTCCTGAAATTGGCTAAGGGTAATGAGTAAAGATTCCATGATTTCTTTCGTCTAAGCTTTACTGATTTCAAGTTTATATGCGTGGTAGGGTATATACATCTATACTAGTCTGACACATTTTTGTCTATCCTCCTTAAAACTTTACTCTTTATTCTTGCTTATACCTTGATGGTTTGCTATAATTTATTTCTTTATCTATTTGGAGTCTTGACGATGATTCTGATCTAATTAAAATAAGATATATATTTTCAATGGTCAACCAATATGGAGAGACGGTTGTAATGGGCTTGATCCCGATACTTTAATCACCTACCTGACCAGGGTAGAAGGCTCATTGTATCCCTTCCTAGTCCTGGTAGATCCTGGTCTTCTGCTCGGTCAAAGCAGTGAGTCCATTGGTAGTCGTCCAGGATTGAGAATTGGGTTAAGCCGCGAATGCTTCGCAATTGTATATTTCAGTAACTCTATAGTCCCATCACTCTGAAATCTTAGAGAATGCCCATCACTAAAAGGTTCAAATTTTTTATTTACAAGGTTGCCCTTTGGGTCTTGGTCTAGGAGAGTCCTCATCTGAATCTATGTCCAAGGTAGGGTTTAATAAGCACGTTAATAGATCATCCTAAAAGGATTTCTAATCGTACAGAGTTGGCCAAGGCTTTTATTATTTTCGTATTTAACGAGTAGATTTGTAGATACACTGACCTCCGCTCATTCCCATTGTTAGGCCTATGATTTAATATGAATGGGTTCAACACTTAAGCCCTAATTGTTTCCCTTTAAAGACTTCATTATTAACATTGTAAGGAAGATTCAGATCTTATTTAATGACTAAACCTTACGTATAACCTGAATCAATTTCCTTCTATCCTGGGCTAGTAGGGAAGGGGCCAACCATGCTTTCGCTACGCCACTTTGATCCAACGATTGTATTAGCTAACCTAATTAGATTGGGCTCGTAATATTCTACCCCCCTTAAAAACTTATTTCTACTCTCAAGGTTTAAGAATCTATGTCATGATCTGTATGTCGGAACAAGGTATAATTTAGGACCTATACTTAACATAGAATGACATTGGTCTTCCTTTTATTGATGATATGTATTATGGCATTGATACTTATGGTTATAGAAATGAGCTTAATCTCTATTGTGGTTGATTTCAAGGACGAGTGTGAGTTGGTGGTAAGATGCCTAATTCTACCAAAAAAGGACTCTTACTACAGTCCTGACTTACCCTCTTTAATCATGTCCAGTTTAATACCGTAATATGATCTATACATTATTAGTATTATCTCTCTAAGTTCATATGCACAATATGTATGCCAGAATAATCTGTGATTTGGGACCTAATTCCTAACTGTCTATTGCCCATTTGAGACATTTCTTGGGCCTAAAAAGAAAAATCTCTATTAGCTATAAGTTTTTAACACTTCTCAAAGACGAAGTAATAAACTTTTGGTTGTAAGTGGTCGGACCAACACGGAAGGAAAGTTATGTAGTGGGTCTAAGCCGGATACATAGACCATCCACGTAGCTAGGACAGAAAATTTATCGTATCGGTTCTTAATCCTAGTCTATCCCGATCTTCTGCTTGATCAGATCATAGAGTTCATTGGTAATCTACCAGGATTGAGAATGCGATTCAAACCGTGAATACATCGCTTATATATAGTTTTTCTATTCCGTGTTCCCGATTGTAATAAGTCCTTAAAAAGGTAAGTCTAAGGGGTTTGTTGATTTCACCTAACATTCAATCCGAGGGATATGTAAGTTTCTCTATGCATGAATAGTTTCTAAATCAAACAGCTTCCATAAGTATCAAGGGAATTCATCGAAAGAATGAGGCCCCACTTCAAGCTAATCTAGCCAACTAAGTCTATCATTCAATTACCTTAGCATAATTAGTCTTTTACATTCTTTAGTATAACTAGTAGCCTAGTCTTAACTTATGAGTATCGGTAATCCACTAGTTGTATTCTAAAGTCTATGTTTATATGCTAGATGGTTTTTTTTTAAGTTGCCCAGACTTAAATGTGATTGCGCTCGAGCACTACACATAGGACTATACTCGCTAATTGCATTGCTAATCTCACCTCGGGATTTGGGAATGAAATGTTTGGAAGGAGGGTGGGATGGGATTAAAATTTAATTTTATAGGCTTTGGAAAATGAGCCTTGTGTTGGAAAGTGTGAGATGGGATTTTCAAATCCCATGATGATGAAATTCCAAGTAAATTTTGAAAGGAAATCCCGAGATTTACTGTTAATTGCATACATTCCAACCATGGCATTGGAAACCATGAGATACACCCAATCTAGGGACAATACCTTACACATGCATTTATTGTTACTTTTACAATTTCATCCGCCCTAATCTTACCTAATGCGGTTGGTCGAACGGGCTCTAAATGTCCCATCATTTGGAGGTTATGCAAGTTATGGGACACAAAAATGTGGGTTTTGTGCCCAAATGAGGGGGGTATAAGGAAGGTGAAGAGTTGTAAAGAATAGTAGTGGATGGGTGTAAGATGTAGAAGAAGATGGAAGCTTGAATGAATAGAAGTGGGGATATGAGATCATTTTACATGGTCTCGGTTACATATGGGCTATTCTACGGTAGTTAATCTCGCCGGTCGGCGACACTTGGAATTCTAATGTCGTTTCTAGATTCCATCGCCCCCTTCCTAAGTCAAAGTGCATCAGTGTACATCGTGTGACCATAACCCAGGTCCAGTTTAATCCAAATCATGCTCTGATACCATCTTGTAATGCCCTGAAAATCGGGGGTCAAGCAGAAGCTCAGCTCCCGAGTTTCAACGCATCACTTATGCAACATAGATAATGATGATTGAATGTTGTTCATATTAGTGCAGTAAACATGAGTGGGATTAGACCAAAACAGCATATCATACTCCAGAGACAGTTAAATTTCACAAGCGGAAGACTATAATAAATATATAAAATGTATAAACTGTTGTAAGTCTCCAGAGTGTGAACATGTTACCAGGTTAACTATGTACATGTATACTCCAAAATGAACAAAATGAATATACATGGGTGTTTCCAACAGTGCAAAATAACAAGTGCAATGGTATCTAATCAACATCCCTTTGACCCATCGATCAGAACATGGTCTACATAGACCCGCCTGATAGTCGCATATAGGAGAAACCCTCATCATCATATAAGTCCGGCTCCGCTTCGCAAGCATCGCCATCATATGAAACTAAAACAGGGACTGGTTGGTGTTTCAAACACTGTCCCGTAACGTGGGAGTGAGTAATCAACTCAGTGGAACAATAAAGTAAAGGTTAACATGTTATCAATTCAGTCAAGTAGTAATGATAAAGGAATACAATCAAACATCCCTAAGTACTCTGGTTAATGTAAGAATGATATGTATAAATGATGCATGCCCTCACCTTCACTCTCTCTGCGATCTTCATCTCATGGTCGTGCATGTCAGTCACTTCCTCAGTGCTCTACCCAACGCCAAACGACACATGCAGTGCGGTGCATGAATATGATTACCAAGTTCTTATTAATTCTTTTCATACAGCAGGATTGAGAAACTAAGGTACCTCCCTTATATCAAATCTTAAACAATGATCCATTCTAGGGTCGTCAATCCTAGCAAATCTTATACGATGTTATGGTTCTAAGTCGCTGCAAAGGGCTCGTTACCAATCAATACAGGCCTAGTTATACCCTAGTTACTACAAAAAGACTCGTCGCCCCCATGCAGTTTCAAGGTATGCTCGAGGTCACTACAAAGGACTCGTCACCAATAAGAGTAGGCTGACAGCATGAATGCAGTGTCTCATACCACCATATTCGACTCACAAGTTTGGGTTGCTCACTGGTCACTACAGGGAGGATTTTGCCCCAGTGTAGGCCGACAGTTTGACCACGGTGTCCCATACCATCATGCCCTGCTCATGACTCTTAGCGGATCGAGGTACCAAGGTTAGCAGGGTTTCACTGGTGAGTTTAGTACCTTAGATTCAAGCAGTAGCGTCCAAACATGGTGAACATACATTGGGCCAATCGATTTATTAGACGAGTCCGACTAGTACGAGCACACGTTGAGTTGATCGACATGAAGTGCATAAGCACTCCGTGTGGCCTAACCACTGCCGACATCCCAAGTATGGCTCTAATTCATCGAACACATCCTATGTGGCGAAAACAACCTCAGCCACCAGTTTGAGGCCTATTACCGATCGCCTGGACTATAATATAGTCTCAACCATGTGCAATTACAATAAGTAAGAATATGAGATTGTCAAAGCAGTAATGAATAAATAAGTCCATCCTATAATCATTTGAGCATACTATGGAAACATGAATATACAGTACATGGAGGAAATCATACACACAGCTAAACATGAATCATATACAGTACATGGATGAAATCATACACACAGCTAAGGTAGTTGGGATTCATATCTCAATTCCCTTATAAATCACAATTTACTAACTACTAACTCATACAGACATTTTTACAAACATTTAGACTACACCTTCCAACATACATCACGTATATTGGTTATATTACGTATTAGGGAAAATTCTCTTACCAAGGAGTTGTCGCATATATAACAAGCATGTACCTATGACAGTTAATCATAGAAATCACAAATTTAGATTCTAAATGCATACAAACATTTCAACAAACATGTATTAAACATGTTATCATACTTAGGTAATTCACTCATAAATCACATAGTAGTAAGATAAGTTACATAGAGGAAACTGTAACTATACAAGAGGGGATTGAGGATCGCATCTCAACATCCTCATTAAATACATTACAACATGCATTTTCTCATTCAGGCATTTTATCAAACACTGAGGCTACACATATTCACATACATGTAATAGCTTAGTTAAACACATATTACAGCAATTCCTTCCACATAGGAGTTGCACACATATACTAATCATATATTTCTAAGCATCAATCCTAACAAGTGCAAACCAAAATTCCATATTCACTCAGGCAATTCAACAAATACATGGAATGCATTTAAAAATCAACAGAGTATATATATTTATGTAATATACGGAAGACATCATATCTAGCATGTGTGATAGCAATCAAGTCAGACATAAATCATTCCTGACATTGAAAGCCTTGAAAACCATAACCTAAACATTTATATTCTGCACCTTTCACTAGTAGACGCGTAATGAACTCGGTTCAAACACTATTCTTTCATCTACGGTATATCGACCACCTATAACAGGGAAAAGGTTAGCTATTCCAGCACTTATACTATTTAAAACCCTAAAAAAGATTAGGATTAGGTTTTCTTACCTAATTTTGGAATCGGAATCACCGGAATAGCGATGCAGAAGTAGTAATTTAGCCCGTGGAGCGATGGGATCAAATTCCATGAACTCTCTCCCACTCTCTCTCTCACTTTCACTCTCTTTCCTTCTCTTTTTGCTCTCTTCTCTCTCCTAGGGTTGCAAAATTGTATGGAATCGAAATAGGGTGGGTTTAGGCCTTTATATAGGCCCAAGACTGATGAAAATGGCCCCAGGGCTAAGGTATACTTAGATTATAGCCAAAACTCATCTATTTCAACTCAACGAAGCATTTCTAGAGGCCCCTTTGCTGAATGCGGTCGGACTTAAGCTCCCTAATATTGGATCTTGATCAAGCTAAGTTTTCAGTCCGATCAGGTTTACAGATCGACCATGGTGGACCAGTTTCAGTTCAACGGTCACCGACACTCGATCAGGGCCACAAGTATGACATTTCTCCTGATCCGAGGGTGTACTTGGTTCAGATTCTGACGGTCTGAATGCTTATACTCGGCTCACAAGCGACACGACTCAGATTACTTAAATTTGTATTTAATTTCTAAAAACACTCACGTTTCTCACATACTTCGCTCCGGACTCATGCAAATCATCACGGGATACCATCTGGACTTGATTTCTGAGGTGGTTATCAAGTCCAACAAGACGGTCATATTCGTCTAAGTTCGTCGGTATCGGACATTCGACGTGCGGTCTAAGTCCGATACAAAGTTTCATGATGCTCCCAAGAGCAACTAGGTTTAGAGATTGATCGTAGGTTTCTAGGTAAAGTAGCATTAGTGGTCCTACTCATTTTGGGTCTTATAATTCATATTTAAAGTGGTTCAAGATAATTCTACTGAGTATTCAATTTAGTACTTAACCAAATTTTACCCTAATTATGGCAGAATACGATCCTAGGGCCATTCTATGCCCCGTTTTTGACACTTATAGTTATTATATTATTTTTTTAATAGTTCATCATCAAGTTTACACCGTCTCCTCCAAATTTCATAAGATTTCGTGTTGTAAAAAAAATTCTAAAAATTTCAAAAGCAGTAGCTGTCCAACAAGTGATTTTTAGACAATTGTCACAATGACCTACTTTAAACTATATTAAATATTCTATTATATTTTTCACATATTTTTATATAAAACTAGACTCATTTAACTTTAATTTAGTTTTGAATCACCTAAATCGAAATTATAATGAGGGAGGTATGATTTTTCAAAGTTGGACAGAATGCGCGGAAAAAATACAGAAAACAGGCTGCCCAATCCATTGTACGGACGAGGCCTCGCCAAACCGGCGAGCCCCTAGCCGGTCACTGGACATTTGGGCGAGGGCTCGCCCCAGGGGAGATGTCCTCCCCCCCCTGGCCCGTGGTTGCCGAAAACATGTGGGACCCACCCCGGGGCCACCCGAATTGAGTCATTTGGGCCCACGAGTCCGTCGAGACATTATCGGGTCTCATTTACAAACCGGAATGAGTTACATGACATACAATATATGATTCTGGGGTATGAGAAGCTAATCTATCCAAATATTCTATCTATATCATGAAATTTTAAAAATTCAATAGTCAAAATCTCATTTTATTCATGTATATACCATTTACATTAAGTTTTAGTTAAAGTATAGTTCTTCACTATTTAAACTTTAGGATTTGTGTCTAATATGAAAGTACTTAGAGAAATTTGAAGAATGAGGTGGTGAAAGGTGAGATTTTGAAAGAAATAGGTTAAAAATTGATTTTTTAGACTTTGGGATTGAGCTTTGAGAGTGTTATGGTTGACCCATTGCCCAAGGACGTCTAACTCTAGGTTGGCAAAAATCTGGGGTGTTACACTCGTGACTATATTGAACTCGTTTAGATGTTCAGCCACGCTCCCACTATCTGACATCTTCATGTTGAATAGTTGTTTCATAAGATGAACCTTATTTAACACTGAGGGTTTTTCATACATGGTGGCTAGGGCTTCCATTTATTCTTTTGTGTTTTTCACCTTAGATATTTTGAAGGCGACGCTCTTAGACAAAGAGAGTCGGATCGTTCCTAAAGCCTTCCGATCCAATAAAAACCATTCATCATCTGTCATCTTTTCTAGTTTCTTCTCTTTTCCTCCTAGAGGAATATAAAAGTCTTCTGATACAGATAATCCTCCATCTGCATCTTCCAAAAGGTAAAGTTTGAACCATCAAACTTCTCAATTCTAATCTTTTCTTCTTCCGTCATCGCTCCCAATAGAACTAAAAACCAATAGCTTTGATACCAGTTGTTGCACAGCATCCCAACAACGCAGTGCACCGAGATCCAATCTCTGGTCTCACCCACAAACGATAAACAAGAAGAAATATAAACTAAAAATAAAATCAAAGCATTCTAAACAAACTACAAGATAAGATATACGTGGAAAAGCCCCAACAAGGGTAAAAAACCATAGATGTAAACTTTCACTATGAAGACAAACGAAGATTACAAGGCAATATACTAACAAAACCCTTGTGGGAAAAAATCACGGTACAAAGTGACAGATCTCCATTATGAAAATAGAAATTACAAAGATAGAGGACTTACCCAATTCGAACAACCTCGAATCTGACCCTTGCTACACCCTTTAGAAATCCTAAAACCTTTTTAGGAACCCTTGGAATTCCTTTAGAAAGCCTTGGAATACTTTAGAATAGCCCTAGGGACCCCTATTTATAGTTTAGGAAACTTCACTTACGCACTTAATCCGAAAGAGTCCGGAAACCACCTCAAATTTACACAGTCCGTGCGGGATCTGCGTAACCTCAACTAGTCGAGCCGAGGCCTCGATTGGTCGAGGGACCCCCTCGACCGGTTGAACAGCCCAGACACCAAAAACCCAAGTCACTAGACTTTGAGTCGAACAGCCCTCGACTAGTCGAGTGGCCCACTCGACCGGTCGAGCAGCACAGATTTAAGGCATCTGTCAACAATCTCCACCATACCTTCAATCTTCAACCATGTATCTTTCTTCTCTCTTCTCTTATATCATAGCTTCAGTTAACACTTCTCGTACACACTTCATCCTTCTTTTACGCCATCACCAAGTCCAGAGAAGTTACACAGAACTTGAACTTATCTGCAGGAACGATCTAAGTGAGCATGTCTGCCAAATCAAAATCCACGTGCTCAACTACCTTTGCTCCTGTCTTCTCAAAAGGAAAGACGTAGTCTTCATACCATCTCACCGTTACCCAATATTACTTGTTGGGGTACTTGCTCACAACACTGATAGCCTGTGAAATAACCGGTCTAATCTAGACCACGACATATATTGTCAACCGCATTCGAATAAGGCTCATGAGATATCCTACTTTTTCTCATCTATTTTGGGACATGTCCTGAGAAAAACTTGAGGAGAGACGCGTAAAGAACGCTCTCCGGCTTTACCTGGCCCATCACATTCTTGATCAATTCATACACATAAGGTATTCCTCCTGTCATTACTAAAGCTTACTCCTCTTTCAGTCTCAATGCCGATAAACATCTTTGCAGCGCCCCGATCCTTCATCCTGAATGTCCCACTTAACCGAGTCTACAGTACAGTGATTTCAGACATGTCATAATTGGTGATCTACATGTCATCAATTTCTGACTCACCATGAAGGAATCAAACAACTGCTTAGGCGACAGGTCGAACCATGACCTCCTGCAAAGTCTTTTCTTAGCTCCTTTAACTTCGAATCGCTTTAGTTGCTTCATGTAGATCTGCTCTTCACTTTTCCTTGCAGAAGTGTAGACTCCACATCTATCTTTCTAGCTCAAGATCACATTGGCCAACCAGCGCTAATCATGGATCTATTAGACACCTGCTATACCGTCAGCGCGATTACCTCTGAGAAGCCAATCCCTTCTCTCTGAGCATAACCCTTCGATTCCAACCTCGCCCTGTATCTATGTTATATCCTCCTAAAGATCCACCTACATCCAACCTCTCTCTAGCCCACCGAAAGCTCCACTTAATCCATATGTCAGTCTGGTCCAATAAATCCATTACATCGCCCATAGTCACCTTCTACTTCTCAGCATAGGCTCACCTAGAGCCATCTAAATAGAAGATGAATTTCCTATGATATTGGAGTCATTTATGTACCTCACCGATATCCTGCGATCATGCCGTGTAATTCTTCTCACAGGTGGTTGCTCCACCTGCTCTATATCCCTGTCTACACATCTCAGCCTCCCTGCCCTGCTCGCTCATGTGGTCATGCCCAACATGTCACACACGTACAGAGGTGGAATCCACTACATCCGCTGTAACTCCACCTTTTGAAGTGTTCCCGATCAACCTGTATAAGTTACCGAGTCGTTACGTTTTCATGATTGCCCGTGCCCCCTTAGATACTTTAAGAGCACCATCAATACCTATGAACTTGCAGCCCGTTACCTCAAGTACACCAAGAGAAATTAAATTCTTCTTTAAATAAAGAACGTGCTTGACATCAGTCAAGGTACGCTCCACCCCATCGAACATCTTGATGCGCACCGTACAAACAGCCACAACATTACAGGTAAAGTCATTGCCCATAAATACCTGTCCACCATTGCACTCCCTGTAGCTGACAAACCAACTCTGATGAGAAGTCATGTGAAAAGATGCCCCTGTGTCTAGTATCCACTAGTCCTTACGATCATCATATGACCGTGTAACGTCTCGAAAATCGAGGGTCGAGCAAAGCTCAACTCCCGAGTTCAAACGCATCACTTATGCAACATAAATAATGACGTTTAAATGTTATCCTTATTAGTGCCTTAAACATGAGTTGAATTACACTAAAACAGCATATCATACTCCAGAGTTAATGAATTTAAGCAAGCAGAAGACTAAGATAGGTATATAAAGTATATAAGTATTTCTCGATCCCCAGAGTATAAGTATGCTACCAGGCCTAATATATACATGAATTGTTCTAAATTTTACAAAATATCAAAGTGTGAATGTTCAACTAATCCATAATCCCGTAATCCTGGTGACGCAACTCTAGGTCTACATAGACCCGCCTGAGAGTTGCATGTAGGAGAACTCCTCCTTGTCAAAGAAGTCCGGCTCCATCACATAAGCTTCGCTATAATCTGCATCTAAAACAAACTCTGGTTGGTGTTTTAAAATATCATCCCAGAGTGGGAGTGAGTGATCAACTCAGTGGTACTATAAGGCAAAGGTTAAAATGTTATCAATTCAGTTAAGTAGTAATGATAAAACAATACAACAATCATATTCTAAGTACTCTTGTTAATGTAGGAATAGTATGCTGTAATGATGCATGCCCTCACTTGCACTCCCTCAGCGACATCATCTCACGATCACGCATGGCAAACTCCCTAAAAGTGTGCTTCCTCGCCAAAGCACATGCAATGCGGTGCATGGCCGTGTTAGCCAATACTTAATTAAGCTTATCCATACACCAGATTCGAGAAGCTAAGGTACCTCCCTTTATATCATTAACCCAAGCAAGGATCTATCTAGGGTCTTCAGTCCTAGTTAATCACATATGATAGACAAGTTGTAGGGCATCACCCCTGATGAAAGCAGTAGATAGGTAAGTTCATGAGTTTACACTCGAGGTCGCTACGGGGAGCCTTGTCACCTCAGCATAGGCCTAGTTTATACTCGAGGTCACTACGAGAAGGCTCGTCATCTCATCGTAGGCCGACAGCTCGAATACAGTGTCTCATACCACCGTATTCAGCTCACGAGTTTGGGTTGCTCACTGGTCACTACGGGGAGGCTCTTCACCCTAGTGTAGGCCGATAGCTCAACCACGATGTCCTATACTAACATGCCCGGCTCATGAGTCTTGGTGGATCATGGTACCATAGTTGAAACGGGCTTTATAGTGGTAAGCGGTACCTTAGATTCAAACAGTAGCGTTCATACATAGTAAACACACGATAGGCTAATCAGGTTATTTGACAAGTACGATTGGTACAAGTGCACGTTAAATTAATCGACATGAAGCACGTAAGAACTCCGCATGGCCTAACCACCATCGACAATCAACGTACGGCTCGGATTCATCGAACATATCTAATGTGGCGCAACTAGTTCGGTCACTCAATCAGGAGCCAGTACTGATTTC
Source organism: Magnolia kwangsiensis (assembly GCA_037074715.1). Lineage (NCBI taxonomy): Eukaryota > Viridiplantae > Streptophyta > Magnoliopsida > Magnoliales > Magnoliaceae > Magnolia > Magnolia kwangsiensis. The sequence continues at coordinate 28,638,361 of CM073579.1, forward strand.
CTGGACTAGATGGTAGTCCCAAACATACTCAAATGCTATAGGGAATCACATATATTACTCATAACAGCATTTAACGAACAATTCAAACATAATTCTCATTTGAGCATTTTATCAAATACATTGAACATGTTGACATACATATGCATTTCATCAATAAATCATATAGTGACAATTTACATTACATGAAAGAAATTATAGATATGGATAAGGTAGTTAAGAATCCTATCTCAACGCCCTTATTAATTATGATTCATCAACAATTTCTCATTCAGTCATTTTATCAAACATTTAGACTGCACATTACTATATATGTGAACTAAATTAGTTATAGTATATATTATGGCAAATCCTTTCGCAAAGGAGTTATCATAAATACAAAAAACATGTATTCTAGGTTGATAGTCATGGTAAGAATAAATTAGAATTGCACTTTCATTCAAACATTTCAACAAACACATGGAATGCGTTATATATTCACATAGTTCACACACATGTATAGTTTATCGAATATATCGTAACTAAGATCATATGGTAGCAATCAAGTCAGACATAAATCATTATTGACATTGAAAGCCTTGAAAACTATAACCTAAATGTTTATAGTCCGCACCTTTCATCAGTACACCCATTACGAATTCGGTTCGTGCACTACGTCCCTGTCTACAGCACAATGGCTATCTAAATCACGAAATAGATTAGTTATTTCATCGATTCCTCTATTTGGATTCTTAAAATAAGATTAGGGTTAGGATTTCTTACCCAGATCGGAGTTGAAATGGCTCGTGTAGCTAGATGTAGAGGCGATCTACTGCGTTTAGTCGCAAGAGATAAACACTACCTCAATCTCCCAAACTCTCTCTCTTCTCCTCACTCTTTTCTCTTCTTTTCTCTCTTCTCTCTCTTAGGGTTTGGAAGAAATTTGTATGGAATAGGAATGGGGTGGTTTAAGGTCCTTAAATAGGCTCAAAAGTGATGTCAATGGCCCCAGGGCCATGGTATACTTAGGTCATAGCCAAAGGTTATCTGTTTCAGATAAACGGGACTCATCTGGAGGCCCATTACTTACCTGCATCATGGAGTAAGTTCCCTGACCATGGATTTAAGCCAGGTTATGATTTCGGTCTGATCAAATTTTTAGATCGTCCATGGAGGACCTGTATCAGTTCAACAGTCATTGTTACTCGATCAGGGCCGCAAGTATACGGATATGTACAAGAAAATTTTCCTGATCTATAGGTAAATTTTGGTTAAAAACTGATGGTCTGAAGTCTTTAATTTCTCCCGTAAGAGAATGGTCCTATTCACTTAAGTTTGAGTTCATTTTATAAAGATGTTCGCGTTTCTCACACACTTCGCTTCAGGCTCAAGTTGTGTGTGTCTGGATACTATCTGGGTTCGATTCCCGCAATGGTTGTGAAGCCCAATAAGGCAGTCATAACCCTATAGTTTTGCAGTAATCGAACTTTCGACGCATAGTCCAGGTCCAATACAAAGTTTCAAGGTGCTCCCGAGAGCAACTGGGTTTTGGAATTTCTCCTAGATTTTTAAGTAATGTTGAGTTAGCGATTTTAATAGTTTTGGGTCTTACAGTTTGTATAGATAGTGGTCCAAGCTAATTCTATTGATTATTTAGTTTAGTACTCAATCACTTTTCTCTAATTTCTATAGAATTCAATCCTTAGTAATTTCTACCGGAGGTGATACTTGGGTCTTTGTAAGGATTTTTTTCAAGAGGTTACAATCTACCCTCCTTAAAGAAAAATTTCATCCTCGAAATTAGTACCTTTTCGTACTCCTCAAGAATCTGAGGGTAGTTTTTACGGACTTCGGCTTCTGTCTCCTAAGTAGCTTCTTCCTCAGTGTGGTCAGTCCACAATACTTTCACAAACAGGATCACTTCGCTATGTAGCACTTGTTCCTTCCTATCAAGAATACGTGTTGGTCGCAGTACATAAGTAGCGTCTTCACTCAACTATACCTGCTCCCATTTGATAATATAAGAAGGGTCAGGAACGTATTTCTTCAACATCGATACATGAAATACATCGTGCACGCCTGTGAGTGGTGTGGGCAAAGCAAGGCGGTACGCTACCACACCCACTCGGTCTAGAATCTGGAATGGAACAATGAATCTCGGCGTGAATTTTTCTTTCTTGCCAAACCGAAGGACTCCCTTCATTAGAAAAACATTCAGGAATACATGGTCCCCAACCTCAAATTCTATCTGTCGTCGTCTGGTATCGGCGTAGCTCTTCTATCTGCTCTATGCTGCAAGAAGTCAATGCCTGATAATATCAATCTTCTCTGAGGCCCTTGAACCAAATCTGAGCCAATCAGGCTCTTCTTGCCAACTTTTGCCTAACAATGTGGTGCTCGAAATGGGAGCTCATATAATGCTTCGTAGGGAGCCATGTCAATACTCGCTTGGAAGTTATTGTTATAAGCGAACTCAGTATAGGGAAGACATTCATTCCAACTGTCCTTAAAATCAACCACACGTGCCCGTAACATGTCTTTTAATATCTGGTTTACCCATTTCGTCTGCCGATCTTTCTGTAGGTGGAACACGGTACTGAACTTCAGCTGTACTCCCATTGCTTCCTGAATCCGAGTTCAGAGTATAGACGTGAATCGCGTGCCCCGATCCGACACAATCTCCATAGGAACTCCATGCAGCAGTACAATCTCCTTAATGTACAGCTTGGCTAAATCATCTATGGAGTTCGAAACTTTAATCAAGAGGAAATGAGACGATTTCGTCAATCGGTCCACAATCACCCAAATGGAGTCATGTCCCTTCCTTGTCTTTAGTAACCCGGTAACGAAATTTCACTTCCATTCAGCTATGGGCATGGGCTGAAGCAATCCAGGAGGTCGGTGATGCTCGGCCTTGACCTGTTAGCACGTGAGACAATGGGATACAAAATTTACTATGTAGGAATTTATGTTATCCCACCAGTATGAACGTTTCATATCTCGATATATCTTTATACTACCAGGATGCATTGTGATCTTCGAATTGTGAGCAGCTTCAAGAACTTCCTTTCTCAAGTCATGAAGATTTGGGACGCATAGGTAGCCACGATAACGTAAACCCCCATTCGAACCAACTCTCCATTCAGAGTCTTCATCGTCAGTTGCTTGCTCTCTCATTTTCACCAACAGTTCGTCCTCTTTCTATGCCGCAACGATTTGGTCATCAATAAGTGGCTACACGCAGATGTGTGCAACGCTTTCGAACGGCTCCTCTACTGTAAGTTTTTGTTCGAAGTCTCGCACAAATTCTACTATGTTTCATTCTTCAATCATTAGCGGAGCCACAAATTCTATTGTCTTCTTGCAACTCAATGCATCCACCACAAGGTTGGCCTTACCAGGATGGTAGGAGACCTCAAACTTGAAGTCTTTCAAGGTTTCCATCCATCGTCGTTGCCTCATATTCAGGTCCCTTTGCGTGAATATATACTTGAGGCTCTTGTTGTCGCAAAAGAGCTTGAACTCCTCTCCATATAGGTAATGTCTCTAGAGCTTTAATGCGAAGATGACGGCCGTTAATTTCAGGTCGTGCGTGGGGTAGTTTTCTTCATGTTTCCTCAACTATCCCAATGCATAGGCAATCACTCTGTCCTTCTGCATAAGAACACAACCCAAACCAACACGAGATATGTTAGTATATATTGTATATCTGACCCCTTGCTCTGGGAATACTAGCACGGGCACAGACGTCAACTTGTCCTTCAGTTCCTAAAATACTGTTTCTTCCTTCTCATTCCAGGCAAACTTAAGATCCTTTCGAGTAAGCTGAGACAGCGGTCTGGCTATCTTGAAAAAATCTTTAATGAATCGGTGAAAGTAGCTAGCAAGTCTCAAAAAACTCTTCACTTCTATAATCGAACCGGGCTGCTCCCAGTCTTAAACTGCGGTCACCTTAACAAAGTCCACAGTGATACCTTCCTTAAACACAACATGTCCTAGGAACTTGATTTCTTCCTTCCAGAAGTCGCATTTCTTATACTGAGCAAATAACTGGTTCTTTCTGAGAGTATCGAAAACTGTTCACAAGTGCTCTTCGTGATCCTTTTGGCTCTTAGAGTATATCAAAATGTCATCTATAAATATGATGATGAACTGGTACAAGTACGACCGAAACACCCGGTTCACGAGGTCCATGAACATTATCGGTGCATTTGTGAGTCCAAACGACATCAAAGGAATTCACAGTACCCAAAATTGGTTCTGAATGTTATTTTTTGCATGTCTTCATCCCTGACGCGTAGCTGATGGTACCCGAACTGTAAGTCGATCTTCGAGAAATACTGTCAATGGCCGTAGGGCCTTGGTATACTTAGGTTATAGTTAAAGGGTGTTTGTTTCGGGCAAACGGGACTTATCTGGAGGCCCATTACTCACCTGCGTCATGGAGTAAGTTCCCTGACCATGGATCTAAGCCAGGTTATGATTTCGGTCTGATCAAATTTTTGGATCGTTCGTGGAGGACCTGTATCAGTTCAACTATCATCATCACTCGATTATAGTCATGATTATATGGACATGTGTAGAAAAATTTTCCTAATCCATGGGTAAAGTTTGGTCAGAAACTGATGGTCTGAAGTCTTCAATTTCGCCCGTAAGTGAATGGTCCAATTCACTTAAGTTTGAGTTCATTTTGTGAAGATATTCGCGTTTCTCACACACTTCACTCCAGGCTCAAGTTGTGCATTTTTGGATACTATTTGGGATCGATTCTCGTGTTGATTTTCAAGCCCAATAAGGCGATCATAACCCTATAGTTTTACGGTGATCGGACTTTCGACGTGCGGTCCAAGTCCGATACGGAGTTTTAAGGTGCTCCCAAGAGCAACTGGGTTTTGGGATTTCTCCTAGGTTTTTAAGTAATATTGAGTTAGCGATTTTAATAGTTTTGGGTCTTGCAGTTCGTATAGATTGTGTTTCAAGATATTTTCACTGATTATTTAGTTTAATACTCAATCACTTTTCGTCTAATTTCTACAGAATTTGATCCTTAGTAATTTCTACCTAAGGTGATACTCGGGTCTTTGTACGGATTTTTTCGAGACGTTATAGGTAGCCTGATAGTAGACATAGACAAAACATTACCATCACATCTACTCGATCCATCAGACGTGGTAGCATTGGCCTCCCTATATGAAGCCTCAGAATCTTCTCTCTTCGATTTAGGATTTTCACAATCCTTCTTCACATGTTCTTCCTTTCCACAGTTCCAGCACTTTACCTTTCCATTGCCCTTACCCTTGGATTTGGATCTAGAACCTGAAAAACCCGTACCTTGTTCAGAATTCCTATCCCTTGTAACCAATGCATCAAAAGATATTCTCATGTTGACGTTAAGCTTTCTCATAGCCTTCCCTTGAAGGGCCGAGATAATGGTGTTGACACTCAAGGTTTTATTCGTGATGCACATAATATCCTTAAATGACTCACATGACGCTAGAAGAGAATTCAGCAACATACATACTTGTTCTTCATCTTTCATCACTTCCTCCATATCCTGCAATTTGTAAACTAATTTATTAAAGTTGTTGATGTGAGCCTTCAAATCTCCACCCTCTGCCATCTTGAAGTTGTACCACTACCGCTTCAAGTGTAGGCAATTTTTAGAGAATTTTTTTGCATAGACATCCTCTAACTTCGCTCATAACTTAGTTACAGTTTTATCCCTCATAACATTGTAGAGAACCTCATCCGTGAGATATAAACGAATCGATGATAAAGCCTTCTTATCAAAAGTATTCCAATTATCATCAGTCATAGTAGACTTTTGTTCCTCAAAAGCACCATATTCGCCTTGCTTGATTAAGGAACTCTTCACCTTGATCTTCCATAACTCAAAATTATTTTTCCTTGAGTACTTCTTAATCTCATACCTAGTACTTCCCATTATTATTAATCCCTTGGATTCAGATCTGTGCCCCAACGATTGCTCTAATACCACATGTTGGGGTTTTGACCTGCGAAATCACACAGATTTAGATTTAGGATAGCAATCCAATGGCACCAAGCACACACAAGAGAAATCAAAGATTTAACGTAGAAAAATCTTGCGGGAAAAAATCACGGCACAAAGCGACAGATCTCCACTATGAAAATAGAAATTACAAAGAGAGGACTTACCCGATTTGCACAACCTCGAATCTCACCCTTGCTACACCCTTTCAAAACCCAAAAACCCTTTTAGGAACCCTTGGAACTCCTTTAGAAAGCCTTAGAATACATTAGAATAGCCCTAGGGACCCCTATTTATAGTTTAGAAAACTCCATTTACGCACCTAGTCCGGAAAAGTCTGGAAACCTTCTCAAATTTACGCAGTCTGCGCAGGATCTGCGTAACCTCGACTAGTCGAGCAGAGACCTCGACTGGTCGAGGAACCCCCTCGACCGGTCGAGCAGCCTGGACACTAAAAAACGCAAGTCGCTGGACTTTGAGTCGAGCAGCCCTCGACCGCTCGAGCCAGGCTCTCAACCAGTCAAGCAACACAGATTTAAGACATCTGTCAACATTTTTTATTTGCAACATTTTCAGTTTAGGGATTTTCAATTGGGGGCTTGTTCGACTTAAGATTTTTATTATTATTATTCAGGACCTTTTGATTTGGAGCTTTTTGGATTTGGAGTTTTTTCAATTTAGGGTGTGCCTTCTTTACTTTAATATTACTTCTTTAACAAACTTTTATCAATTGATTAGTTCACTACCTATATAGACTAGGATGTTGTTATGGTTGTATATTTTAATATATGAGCAAAGCTTCAAAGCTGAGCTGTTCGATTTCATGTTAGAGATGTGGCCATTGGTGATTTGGTGGTTTCGAATGGTGGTTGTGGGATGAAGTTGTTTGTGTACGATGCAGGCTTATTGTCGTTGAGAATGTGGGTCGATTGCGAAGCTAGCTTGTGAATGGTGGCCTTGGGATGGGGATGTATATGGTCTATGAGATGAAGATGTTTTTGGACAGTTCAGGCAATTGAATGTTTGTAAGGGTCTGTTAGTGGGGGCTGATGGAATTGTAAGGTTGTCTGGGAGTTGCTTGCTTTCTGAGCCCTAGTGCAATCCTTTTTTTCTCTTATTCTTCTGATTTTTTCCATTTCATGTTGGCTCTTAAGATTTGTCATTTCTTCATCTCTTAGTTTACATCATTATTGAACACACTATGATTTTGCATTTGGATGACATCTCCAAAGAGTCACTTTTCCTGAATAATATACTATAGGAACATTACATTACATGGTAAAGACTCCTGAAAATCATGGAAGGTATTTCTATAAATGTCCTCTTAGAGTATTAAGTGATTATATATTCTTCAATTCATTTGAATATGGCATTATTGAGTTTGTAAATATTTGGTCTAAAACACATCTGATATCATCACAACAACACGGGTGCATTCATCTAGTGTCAAAAGGCTACATCTGAGGCATTGGCCTCTTCTCATCCTATCTATACTTCACAGTCATCAACTAGTCATGGATTTACTTCGTAAACACCACTAAGGAGGACACAACAAAACTCGACAATACAAACAATTGACGACGAAGAGTCGAGCAACCATCGTACAGATAATAACTTTGATGATATAAAATGGATATTGTGTAGAGCATGTGGGTATTGTGTTGTTATATTTGTCATCTTTTTTCTTTTTCTTTCTTGTCTTTAGCATTACATTTTTCTTCTTGCGTTGTGATTAAATTTGGTACTACTATAGTTTCAATGTGGTTGGTATGGGAGATAGAAAAATATTACTAATTGAATTTTAGAAAAAAATTGTATTTAAACATGGTATTATTGTAATATAAATGTGGATGATTTGGTAGAAAGATAGTTTCTAGTAATTAAATTTTACTTTATAATTTGTCAATGAGTTTTTGATTCCTAGTTTGTCATATCCCAAATATTACACAAGTAATAACTCTTTACTCGAATTATGTTTGAAATTATATCTTAAATTCTAAATAGTTAGCAAGTTTTTTGACTGATTGACGGTTTGCTTTCTCAATTGCAAGTAGTTTAAACAAAAATGATTCTTCTAAACTGAATAGAACTAATTCTTCATTTTATTAGTTTCTAGTCAACAATAGCTACTTATCCATTTTGGTGCTTCTAAACCATGCTTCAATTAATTGAGCTTCTAAACCATGCTTTAATTAATGAGCTTTTAAGCTATGATTAACTTATGTGAATAGTTTGTGTTTTCCAAATTGTGTGTTAAATTTTCAGTATCATGAAATCTAACCTATAGATTACCAACATAAGGAAACATTACAACTAATTGGGGGAATGCATGTCTAATATGGGAGTGATAGGGGAATGACTGGAATCGGATCTTAAGTAAACATATGCAGGTAACTATATCAGACTGAACTTGAAAACATAGTTAATCCCATATATAAGTTCTAAATTGTGGTTGGTTCAAGTATAACAAAAACTAATATGCTTTTACTGGAGTTGCCACTAGTCAGTTTCTCATATTTCTACAGTTGGCTAGACCCTATAGAAACCTTAGGAGAATGAATGAGATGATTTATTGTCCTAAAATAACTCCTTAATCTATAATATAAAAAAAATTCTACGTAAGGGACCATATTTACAAAGAGGGAAAGTGTTAGGTACCCTCTTTGCATATATAATTGTATAGTCTGTACTTCATAGGACTAAACAACTATCAGGGATTCAGATGGTTCTTGCGCACGAATGATACAACTGTGTGGAATGTAGTTTTTAATGTGATGCATGTGACTAGTGATGACCCGGGTCGGATAAATCTACCTTGACAAAGTGGTCAAAATAGTCAATCAATTCGAAATTTTGATACAGAGCATACACTCGAATCAATTGGGTGCATGTAATATGTGACGCTGATGGGGCAAAGTAAGCAAGGGGTTTGAGGAAGGAGTGGATGTTGCATGGTGATGATGCAAGTATAAATGAAATTGATCAGACTGGATGAATGGGTGGATGGGTTAATTCAGAAGGGTTGAGTTGAGTGACTTGGATTGGGGTTCCTTACTACTTAGTAAGCTAAGGATTGCACTAGACTAGGCTGACTTGGACTAGACTCCTCTCCTTAAACTCTCACTTCTCCTTAGTAGGGGGATGGAAGGGATTAGATGTGTGGAGGATTTCTAGACAGGATTAGATGATTAGAAATGAAAGGGAGGGGACTATTTATAGTCTCATGAGCCATTTTTTGGGTGATTGTTGGAAAGTCTAGGGGTGAAAAGACTCTAAGGGCCTGGATTGGCTACTACCATGTGGTGTAATCCAAGTGCTTGGATTGACAGTATGGATCATAATTTGGTGAAAGGTAAGGGCAACACTATCTTTTCCTCTTCCAGTAAGATTGTCAAAAAGTCTATAGAGCGGTGGTGTTTATGTTAAATAGTAGAAGTTTAGTGTGTGGATGAGATAGTAAATGTTAAATACTTGATATTTAGTAGCGGATGTTAACGACTCTAACGAATAAAACAGATGTTTTTTCTTTCTACCAATATGTGTGTTTTATTAAATTCACTTCGCCAATAAATTTCACCGCCTTGCCAAAGGCAAATAGTCCAAAAACATAACTGAAAGAAAACTTAAGGGCCTCCCCAATAGAAACAATAAAGTTCAAAGATGCCACCCACCGTTAAAATATTGTTCGGCCCACTGATAAGTGTTTCGTAAAATCCACTCCATCCAATAGTTTTCCTGCATTAGCTGGGTTCACAATAAATGATAGAGAACTGAATTAGTTAGTCCCTGGATCTCACTAATGAATCAGTGGAACCGTGTGAGCTGAATAATGGAAATATGGTAGAGTCATCTCCCCACATACACGTGGCAGAGTGACGTATCAATAAGGTCCATCAATATACTTGACATGGCATGGATGGCTACATCCAAAACCCACACCTAGCAATCCATCATATGGATGGACATCAAAGCCAAGGTAGAAAATAAAAAATGGTTAATGGTCAAATATTCAATGGAGCAAATTATTGACAAGTGATGGGTAGGATTGTCAAATTTTTAAAGGGGGTTTTGCATGTAAATGCCTTCCTTTTTCATATACTGCCGAAAACCCCCTCTGTATGCTTCTTTGTAAAATCCCCGTTGGGTTACTTTTTCTAACAGAAATAGGAAAATGATGTTAAGCATACTTCATAAAAATATAAAAACACCCCTGGAAAATCAAGCATTTAAAAAAGAGGCTACAATCTCACCCCTTTGAATTTGTAGAGTCACAGGCTAAAGGAAGTAAGGACAATCATAAAAGCCACGGAGGAAAAAGTCATACAAATAAAATATTCAAAGCACGGCTAACTGAAAAGTCATAAAAAGTAGGAAGAAGTTTAGGCTTTCTTTCTAAGGTGTATTTTGGTTGTTTGACTTTGTTCACTAACCCACTTAAATGGCAGTAGAATTAACAGATTAGGTGCGCCCCAGCCTCACCCAAGATGGTGCGGCCCTTACCGTGGGGCCCACCTTGATGTATGATTTCTATATCTACGCTGCTCCTTCCTATGGTATCAGCTTGATCCAGATGATTTTAGGGCAGGAGCCAAAAAAATGAAACAAATTCAAATCTAAGGTGAGCCATACCATAGGAAACAATAGTGATTGACCATTAAAAACTTCCTATGGGCACAAAAGATTTAGATTATGCCGAAATTTTTTCTATCCTTTTATTCAAGTTTATGTGACCTTATTAATAGGTTGGATGATAAATAAGCATTACGGTGGACCCTAGGAAGTTTTTAATGGTGAGGTGTTCAATCACCATTGTTTCGTATAGTATGGCCTGCCTGGGATTTGGATTTGCTTCATTTTTTGTGCTCATACCTTCAGATGTGGCAAAATGGATGGACAGTGTGAATATAGAATACATACAACAAGGTGGGCTTGATGGCAAGGGCCACACTATCATGGGTGAGGCCAGGCCGCACCTAATCAGCTTTGGGCAGCATATTATGCATAGGGTATTTTTGTAGTATATGAAAAGCAGAAGGGTTCATATGAAAAAAAAAAAAAAAAACCTTCTTAAAAAATCAAGCCATTTATTCTACAGCCAAATAGATGGAAGGACCTGATTGATACATCTAGAAATGGCTCTTCCCCATATTATCATACTACACAATCACTTTTAGCATTATTAAAAAATGTGTAAAGGGTTTTAAACCAAAGGGTATTTAGGTAACTTAATGATTTGAAGAGGGTGCTCAATGAAGCTGACTATCAAGTTCCAAGCCATAGCTCAGTGGTCAGATAGAGTGTGTTCCAACATTGAGGCTTTGGGTTCAAATGCCCACATGGTATGTGTTTTTTATAAAAAAAAAACAAAACAAAACAAAAAAACTGACCATGAAAAACACTTCTCACAACTTCACCTCCTACACCGAGAGTTTTTCCCCCGAGAAGCTTTTAATGGTGGGCTCATTTTTGGTACCATACCCTAAAATGTGCTAATAAAACCGATGGACCTCATGGTTATACCACACATACATCAAGTCGAAGCTTTTAATGGTGGGCTCATTTTTGGTACCATACGCTAAAATGTGCTAATAAAACTGATGGACCTCATGGATATACGGCACATACATCAAGTCGTGAATCTAGCTGATTTTTATCTCACGTACACGCATGGTGGGGTCACACAGTTATGTTTGAACAGCTTATCATTAGCTGTAGAGCCCACCACAATGATCGTGTGACATCCACTTCATCCATAAGTTCGCAAAATTATGTTACGACGTAAACCGAAAAATGAGTAGATACGAAACTCAAGTAGGCCACACCTCAAAAACAGCAGATACAAACGCCGACCAATAAAACCTTCCTGGACCACCTTCAGGTTTATGTGCCATCCGATGGTTACTAGCAGGATGAAGGAAAAATACAAACATGCCTGATCCAAAACTTATATGAGGCTTAAGAAAGTTTCAATGGTGGGTATTCGCTGTCCACTGTTTCTCATAGTTCTAATACTCGGTGATTCGACTTGTAACTTGCCTAGTCAACTTCACTCGACCAGAATTGAAACCGACTCACTGCGAAACTCGCCAAGGGGTCCGACTCGGTTCTAACTCAACTGAACTCTTCGAATCGGCTTACCTACTTGGTCAACTCAACAACTCGAACAAGCCACGTAGTTCAATCAAGAGATTGAGTCAATAGATTTTTAATCTTAAAAAACCCAGACTTATATATATATATATATATATATATATATATATATATATATATATATATATATATATATATATATATATAAAAGCTGTAAGTGGAATAATTCAAACTACGACCTCAAACAACCCTACCAACCACGTCACCAACATTAAATTACTTGTGTTAAAATTGTAAAGTTTTATATTCATACATTTTTAAGTGTCTATCATTAGGGTAATTAAATATTTTGTCGAGTCAAGTCAAGGGCGGACATCGAGTCGATTTTCAAGTTTTCACATGAGCTCCTTGTAAAAAGGGTAACACCTTAACAGAAAACCGGCACCCCGCAAGCAATCGAGCTGCCATCATCGGCAGAAAGGAGGGCTCGAAGCTAGAAGCCTGGTCATTCCCCTAGCGGGGATACATCTCTAGCAACTCATGTAACGAGCTGAAGACAGGATGGAGTGGTTTTAAAATATAAATTTGTAGAAAAGCAAGCCCTACTTGTTTCCGCCCATCCTATTTTACGGAGGTCTTTAGGTTTTATACAATACATTTAACACTGCAGTGCCAACCAAACGTAACACGTTCCCTGAATATAGAGAAATTTACTACTGTACGACCCATATATGGGCCATTTACGCGTTGAAGCCCACCCCATTTTACCTTACCCGAATAAGCCCCAGCTGTACGGACAGTTTGCCAAAGGTCGAAAATGCCCCTACTTTTTCTTTCAAGCGGATCGGTGGTGCTCGAAGACGAGCGCGGACGCTCCTCGAGCTCCGAGTTGTACGAACGGTTCAAAAGATATCAAAGTTGCATGGCCCGCCACAGTTATGTATTTATTATATCCACGACGTTCATCCATATTTTGAGATCTTGTCGGAGCATTATCAAAAAAATAGAATCATATACAAAGATCAATTGGACCACGCCACAAAGAGCAGCGTGAAAATTGATTTTCACCGTTAAAGATTTTGTAGGGCCCGTCGTAACATTTATTTTCCATTCAATCTATTCATAAGGTCACAAAGACCTGGATGAAGAGGAAAAACAAATTTCATAATGATCCAAAACTTCTGTGACCACTAAAAGGATTTCAATGGTAAACGTTCAATCCTTCACTGACTTTTACAGTGTGGTCCACTTGATAGCTAGATCTGTCTCATTTTTTTTCTCAAGCATTAAAACGAGTTCGTCAAATAGATGGACGGTTTGGATATAACACATACCTCATAATAGGACACACAAAAAGTGGTGGGGATTACAACCGAAAATAATAATAATAATAATAAATAAATATCCATTCTAGCTACGGGATTTCTATGGCCATGGATAAAAACCGTATCTAAAGATGTAACCCTTGTTTTTCAGTGTCCTTTAATATGTATCGAAGGTCTTTCGATATGTACTTTGACATATCAAAGATCTTTCGATGTGATTGAAAAAGGTCCAGAACTGTCGAGCGTGTTTGCCTAAAAAATTCTACAATTTTTTATATATATCGAAGAGCATTCAATATAGATTGAAGGTCATTTTATCTATAGCTACGGATAAAAACTATAGCCTTAAGTATAGTCCGTGCCCGTCCATGTAAAAAAATTTTACTTTTTATTTTATTTTTTTATTTTAATTTTTTTACATGGAGAACTTTATTCTACCTACAATTTTCTCTAATACATGTTTAAATAAATATGTATATATAAGCATATAAAAAAAAAATTCCTCTTTTTTTCATTTCTTTCTTTATTCATTTATCAAGAATATCTTCTAAACCAAAATTAGTTACTTAACGCACACTATATGATTTTGGGGTAGGAGAAGCTACTTTAGCCAACCAACCTGGTTATTTGTCAAGATTCCATCAGGTCGATGGTCTAAAAACCATTTCATTCACTTCGCAGTTAATTTCAATCCGTTCGCGGTCAATTTCATTCATTTCATTTACTTCACGATCAATTTCATGCATTTCACGGTCAATCCAGGCAATTTTCCTTCACTTCATGGTCAATTCCATACATTTCACGATCAATTCTCTTCACTTCACAGTCAATTCCGTGCATTTCACGGTCAATTCCCTTTATTTCACGATCAATTCCATGCATTTCATGGTCAATCACGGCGATTCCGTTTTGATTCACGGTCATTTCCATGCATTTCATGGTCCCTTTACTTTACGGTCATTTACATGCATTTCACGATCATTTCCCTACACTTTGCATTTCATGGTCAATCCCGATGATTACGTTTTGATTCACGGTCATTTCCATGCATTTCACGGTCAATCCCGACGATTACGTTTTGATTCATAGTCATTTCCATGCATTTCACGGTCATTTCCCTTCACTTCACGGTCATTTTCATGCATTTCATGGTCAATTCACTTCACTTGACGGTCATTTCCATACATTTCACGATCAATCCCCGCGATTCCGTTTTGATTCACGATCATTTCCATTCATTTCATGATCAATTCCCTTCACTACACGGTCATTTCTATGCATTTTACGGTCAATTCGCTTCACTTCACGGTCATTTCCATGCATTTCATGGTCAATCCCGGTGATTTCGTTTTGATTCACGATCATTTTCATGCATTTCACGGTCAATTCCCTTCACTTCACGGTCATTTCCATGCATTTCACGGTCAATTTGCTTCACTTCACGATCATTTCCATGCATTTCACAGTCGTTTTTGGCGATTCCGTTAAGATTCACAGTCATTTCCATGCACTTCACAGTCAATTACCTTCACTTCATGGTTATTTCCATACATTTTACAGTCAATCCGCTTCACTTCAGTGTCATTTCTATGCATTTCACAATCATTTTTGGCGATTCCGTTTT
Organism: Magnolia kwangsiensis; assembly: GCA_037074715.1. Classification (NCBI taxonomy): domain Eukaryota; kingdom Viridiplantae; phylum Streptophyta; class Magnoliopsida; order Magnoliales; family Magnoliaceae; genus Magnolia; species Magnolia kwangsiensis. Next base: position 28,653,386 of record CM073579.1, read on the forward strand.
GATTCACGGTCATTTTCATGCATTTCATAGTTAATTCCCTTCACTTCACGGTCATTTCCATGCATTTCACGGTCATTTCCATACACTTCGCAGTCATTTCCATGCATTTAACGATCAATCCTGACGATTCCGTTTTGATTCACGATCATTTCCATGCATTTCACGGTCAATCCCGCCGATTCCATTTTGAAAATGACTGTGAAGTGAAGCGAATTGACTGTGAAACGCATGGAAATGACCATGAAGTGAAAGGAATTGACCATGAAATGCATGGAAATGACCATGAATCAAAACGGAATCGTCGGGATTGACCGTGAAATGCATGGAAATGACCGCGAAGTGAAGGGAATTGACAGTGAAATGCATGAAATGACCGTAAATCAAAACGGAATTGTCGGGATTGACCATGAAATGCATGGAAATGACCGTGAAGTGAAGCGAATTGACCGTGAAATGCATGGAAATGACTGTGAAGTGAAGCGAATTGACCATGAAATGCATGGAAATGACCATGAAGTGAAGGGAATTGACCGTGAAATGCATGGAAATGACTGTGAATCAAAACATAATCATCGGGATTGACCGTGAAATGCATGGAAATAACCATGAAATGCATGGAAATGACCATGAAGTAAAGGGAATTGATCGTGAAATGCATGGAAATGACCGTGAATCAAAACGGAATCGCCAGGATTGACCATGGAATGTATGGAATTGACCGTGAATTGAAGGGAATTGACCATGAAATGCATGGAATTGACCGTGAAGTGAAGGGGAATCGTCAGGATTGACCGTGAAATGCATGGAATTGATCGCGAAGTAAATGAAATGAATGAAATTAACCGCGAACTGATTGAAACTGACCGTGAAGTGAATGAAATGGATTTTCGACCATTGATCTGATGGAATCTTGACAAATAACCAGGTTGGCTAGCTAAAGTAGCTTTTCCTACCCCAAAATCATATGGGGTACGTCAAATAACTAATTTTGGTTTAGAAGATACTCTTGTTAAATGAATAAACAAATAAATGAAAAAAAAAAGAGAGAATTTTTTTTTTTATATGCTTATATATACATATTTATTTAAACATGTATTAGAGAAAATTGTAGGTAGAATAAATTTCTACATGAAAAAAAATAAAATAAAATAAAAATAAAAATTTTTGCATGAAGTGGCATGGACTCAATTGTGGCTACGGTTTTTATCTGTAGCTATAGGTAGAATGACCTTCACTACATATTGAATACTCTTCAATATGTATCGAAAATTGCAGGATTTTTTAGGCAAACTCATTGGACAGCTCTGAACTTTTTTCGATCATATCAAAAGACCTTCGATACATATCAAAGGACATATCGAAAAACAGGGGCTACGGCTGTAGCTACAGTTTTTATCCGTAGCCATAGAAAATCCCATAGCCATAAGTTCTTGGTTTTTTTTAAAAAAAATTAAATTATTATTATTATTTTTTGCTGTTGTAATCCCCACCGCTTTTTGTGGGTCCTATTATGAGGTATGTGTTATATCCAAACCATCCATCTATTTGGCAAACTCGTATTAACGCTTGAGACAGACCTAGCTATCGAGTGGACCACACTGTAAAAGGCAGTGGAGATTGAACATCTACCATTGAAACCCTTTTAGGGGTTACAGAAGTTTTGGATCATTATGAAATTTGTTTTTCCTCTTCATCCAGGTCTTTGTGACCTTATGAATAGATTGGATGGAAAATAAATGTTACAATGGGCCCTACAAAATTTTTAACAGTGAAAATCAATTTTCACGCTACTCTTTATGGTGTGGTCCAATTGATATTTGGATATGATTCTATTTTTTTGATAATGCTCTGAAAAGATCTCAAAATATGGATGAACATTGTGGATATAATAAATACATAACTGTGGGGTCCATGCAACTTTGATCTCTTTTGAATCATTCGTACAACTCGGAGCTCGAGGAGCGTCAACGCTCGTCTTCGAGCACCAACGATCCGCTTGAAGCAAAAAAGCAGAGGCATTTTTGACCTTTGGCAAGCCGTCCGTACAGCTAGGGTTTATTCTCGTGAATATATTAGGGAGAACTACTCATCAGTGTCTACCAAACGGACAGAAACTACTCATTCAAAGAAATGGAAACTTCAAAAGAAACGAGAGACGAATTGGTATGTAATATGGTTTTGACTCAAAGAATGAGTGAAAAAAACCATATATGAATGAGTGTTATAAATAGATTTCATTAAAATATATAAGGGATTTTTATCAAAATGGCCTCAAGATATGGTCATTGCAAGAGTTGTCTTCATTTTTAATTTTTATTTTCTTTGGCTTCTTTATTACTTTTTTATTTTTACAATGACCAAAATACCCCTATTGGAGAAGCTTGGAAGCCCCGACCCTTGATGCATGATGTAGCCATCATGTGGTGATTGGGCTAACTTGATGGCAGATTCAATCCGTTCATTCTCTTTGTGGCCCAACATTTCTTTCAACTTGATACGAGCTCTTTGAAGCCCACAATAACCAATAAAAAATAGTTGTTTACTCTTAATCATTTTCTTATGGTGTAGTCGATATTATCTGCAGATATGGCTCATTCTCTGGTCCATGACCTTTTATAAAATTCTGACTTTAATTGATAATGTTGAGGGTCAAATATTGCATATTAGACCCCAGATATTATCTGGATTTACGAATATAATGCTATCTAATGGCTTTTTTTCTCATTCTTGTGTTGCAAGGTGATTTTATGAGCATAGATGGAAAAAGGACATTAAAAGTTGAGATTTAACGATCTGATGACGCCAAAGGCAAGGGACACACTCCAGGGGACCAAGATTGACAAATATACACGGTCAGAAATCCGAGAAAAGTAAGAAATTGAAGCTCAAGTGGCCTGAAGGACGTCCAGAATGCAAGATCACGAGGTTCCCACCATCCGTTCGGCTCGAAACTTCATACGTCGCCTAAGGACCATAAATTAACCGTACACATCAAATTTCAGTTGTTAGATCTCTCTAGAAGTTGCCCAACAGTCAAATCATCCCATAAATTCTCAATTTTGGGGCCCACCTGCTATTCGGATATGCTTTAAAATCAGTTTGGACGACTTAAATGAGATGAGAAAAGAGATGGACGGAGCAGATTTCTCATATACATCACTGTTGGACCCACCTGTGCATTGCACGTGTACAGTGAGGGTACTCTAGCCGTGCATGGCTGACCGAAAAAATAATAATAATAATAATAAATAAATAAAAAATAAAAAAATAAATTACGCATTGGCAGCGGACGCACGGCCACTGGCCGTTTTCACGGATGTTATTGGGCCCCACACAAGCTCCGTACGTCTGATCTAAGCCGTCCATCTTGTAGAGTGCTTCGAATACTACAAAAACATGTTGACACTTTTCACCCATGCATGCACACGTGGGAGATACAGAGGCCACAAAAGGGCTACCCGGTAGCGTTCAAATCTGATCTTTTAGTTATTTCTTCTCTGGGACACGTCAATGGACGTTCAAAACCACCCATTCTTGACTGAAATTTCGTTCTGAATCCAATGGACGGGGTGGATTTTTCAGAAAATGCTTCTGTGGGGCCCACCGATCACAACAGTGAAATGGTGCAAAAGGTTTCGCACATCCGCGAAAACTGACTTTTTCAGGCGGTTTTGGCCCACCATCTTTGATCATATGGCAGATCTAAACCGTCTATCATATAAAGGACCCAATAAAATCCTAAGGGACAGTGTTTATTTAGAATTTGAGCAAGAAAAGTGGCGTGTTTCGAGGCACCAAACTTGGCTGTGAAAAAGCTTTTAGTAGGCATGCATAGCTTTCCAAATCCGATTCAAATTCGATTTTCACCACTCCAGCAGCTATATAAGGAGGTTTTGGACGTGGGGAGCATTCATTCAGGTCTTGGAAGGAAGAACAGAGGTCTCGAGCTTGGACGTGGAGCAAAGAAGGAGAGAGAGAGAGAGAGAGAAAGAGAGACAAATTCTTGATTTTTTTTCACTTTTCTTTTCCTTTTCTTTTTCTCTTTATTTAGTTGGATTTAGCCTGACCATGTGTGGCTGAACCTCCTAGCTAGGGCTAGGAGGTGAAGCTTGTAGTGAGATGGGAGGTTTTAATTTATGTTTTTATTTATTTATTTATTTATTCATGAATCGACGTTGATTTTAGTTGATTATTATGAAAATATTTTTAGTTCTTAATGGTCTGTTGTGACTGAAATTACAATGTGTCTGCGATGCTTTGAATATTTCTATTTCCTTTTCATGTTTATGACGTCAGGACGTCCTGTTGTTCACCATAGTCTCCTGGGCATGGTTGGATGATGGTACCCTTCCTAACTTTCATACATGTGATTGGGTGGTAATTAGTTTGATTCTGTTGTTTGCCATAGTCTTTGGGCATGGTTTGGTGATGGAATCCATTCTAATTCATACACCTTTCATCTCTTTGAAAACTATATCAACGGCAGTTCAGTAATTTCCATAATTTTTTATGCAAGCATAAGTTCTCCCTGATCTCTACAAGTGGATCCTCTGAATCCCTAGTTTCCTATCTCTGATTTGTTTTCTAAGTTTTAGATTAATTATTCTACAAGTATTCCACCATTGCTAATTGATTTAGAATTCATCTTATCCTAGTTCTAGTTCTAGATAATTTTAGATAACGTACAAGTTTCAGTCCCTTGGGATTCGACCTCGGTCTTACCGAGTTATTACTACATCACAACCCTGCACTTGGGGAGTGAACAAGTTTTTGGCACCGTTGCCGGGGACTGTCGGCTACGTTTTTCTAAAATTAATTAGTTTTAGGATTAGATTTTCTTTTTAGAAATTTTTAATTCTAAGTTTAGAAGCTTGATTATTTTCCTTATTAGAACTTTTTCCTAACTTAAGAAATTTGCTATTCTTCCTTCTATATGATTTTTAGAACTAACTTAATTTTTCTGTTTTGTAGGAAACTTCTAATTTAGTAAGCTCTTTCTAATTTTTTTCTTTTTTTTAGAATTTTTTTTCTTTTCTCTAGAAATTAGTTTACTTTTAATTAGAACTTTCTATTCTTAGAAACCAACTTATTTTGTTTTGTTTTGCAGATTCTTAACCTAGGACTCTAACTTTGGTAACCTCTTTCCATCTTTCCCCTTTATTTTCTAGATTTCTTCTTCCTTTTTTTTTAGGTTTAAGTTAGAATTTGAGGGCTGAGTGTGTTTTATGCCCCATTGGGCACACGACAACACTCGACGTCTCGTGACTGAAGGAGGATTAGTTGAGGGGTTGACTGTCCATCGCAGGACTAGACACCACTTGAATTCTCCTGAGTTAGAAGACGTTATGGCTGAAAATCAACCTCAAGCACTACCCCAACCAAGGGTTGAGGAAGTACATGATGAGAATGAGGTGCATCAGGCCCCCCCGCCTCGTACTTTACGAGATTATTTACAACCGGCAAGGGTGAGTACGCCCTCATGCATGATTTTTCCTGAGAATAAAGGACATATGGACATCAAGCCAGGGGTTATCCAACTCCTTCCTAAGTTCCATGCGCTTGAATCTGAAGAACCATACTTGCATCTGAAAGAATTCGATGAAATCATAGGCACCTTATACTTTCCTAATGTATCTGAGGATACTATTAGGCTGAAACTCTTTCCATTTTCCTCGAAAGAAAAAGCCAAGACGTGGTTACATTCACTGCGTCCTAGATCCATTGGCACATGGAATGATATGCAGAGGGAATTTATAAAGAAATTTTTCCCACATCATAAGACAATTACCCTCAGGAGAGCAATCATGAACTTTGCCCAAAAGGAAGATGAAACATTCTTCCAATGTTGGGAAAGCTTCAAGGATCTGGTTAATGCATGCCCATAACATGGCTTTGAAATATGGCGCATTACGAATTTTTTCTATAATGGGCTAACATCTTCCATGCGCCAAATGGTCGAGACAATGTGTAACGGAGAATTCATCAATAAAAATGTCGACGAGGTATGGGATTACCTCGATAGTCTCGCTGAAAAAACACAATCATGGGACTATTACCCAAGGACGAACACTACGTCTAGGTCGACTCATTCAAGGAAAAAATGAGGAATATATCTCCTGAAAGAGGATAATGATCTTAACGCTAAGGTGGCCAATCTCACCAGAAAATTTGAGGCCATGGAAGGAAGGAAGGAAAAGGTTAATGAAAGTGTTTGCGGCATCTGTGATTACAACATTCATACTACTGAAAATTGTCCTTCAATACCTGCCTTTCGAGAAGTATTGAATGAACAATCTAATGCCGTAAATAACTATCAAAGACCTTTCAATGGACCACCCTCTAATACGTACAATCCTGGCTGGAAAAATCATCCGAATTTTAGTTGGAGGAACGGACAAACTGCTACCCCTCAAGGTTTCTTCAATCAAAATCCAAATCAGGGGAAACCTCAAGAAGAATCGGTTCAAATTTCCATACAAGAGCTGGCTCAGACAATACAAGGAATTTCAGATTTTATGCAAAAAATAGATTCACGTATGACGGCTATGGAAAAAGGGATGCTCCCTGCACAATCACTCCCTAATCCGAAACCGCAATACGAGACAGGTGATCCCAGCTCTTCAAATCAAATGGGGCACGCTAAATTCATCACCACTCTTAGGAGTGGGAAGGTTATTGACAAAACCCTTCCGGTTAGGCCCGAAAAACCTTAAGAACCAGAAGAGGACAACAAGGATGGATCTAGTGGCGCCCTACAAAAATTTGAACCGGAACCGCTAGAAAAGCCAGTTGCTCCGCTTCCCCAACAGTTGGTTGAACCAAAACGTCTATCTAACTCTCAGGATATCCTAGAGGTGTTGAAACAAGTGAAAGTCAACATTCCTCTGCTTGACGTTGTAAAACAGATTCCTTCATATGCTAAATTTCTAAAGGATTTATGCACTACCAAACGACGGAAAAGTGTTCAAAAGAAGATCTCCTTGACTGAGAAAGTGAGTGTCATCCTTAAACAAGATATGCCGCAAAAATTCAAAAATTCCGGTTGCCCAACCATATCATGTGTGATCGGGAACTATCGAATTGATCACGCACTTCTTGACTTAGGAGCAAGTGTCAATCTGATTCCTTACTCGGTATACTAACAGTTAGGTTTGGGTGAATTAAAACCCACTCGAACCACACTACAACTTGCTGATCGTTCTATTCGTATACCAAGAGGGATCATCGAGGATGTGTTGGTCCAGGTGGATAGATTCTACTACCCTGTTGATTTTATCATCTTGGACACTGAACCCATCAATGACACGAGCACTCAGATTCCCGTCATTCTTGGTCGCCCATTCCTGTCTACTTCAAATGCAATTATCAATTGCAGGAATGGTGTCATGAATATGTCCTTTGGAAATTTGACATTGGAATCGAATATCTTTTTCAATAACGGCAGCAACTCAGATGATGATGACGATTTCCACGATGTTAACATGATTGATTCTTTTGTGGAAGATAGAACACCTCTCACCTTATCCTCTGATCCTCTAGAGACGTGCCTGGCCCACTCCCATGATCTTGATGATGATATAATTAGGGAGACGTGTGTCGTGCTTTATACTGCACCGGTACTTGAAGTTAACCGGTGGAGCCCACAAATTGAAGAATTGCCCCAAACTGATGTAGTGCCTCTACCGTCTAACCTCAAGCCACCGAAGCTTGACCTAAAACCTTTGCCCTCTGATTTAAAATATGTCTATTTAGGTCAAGATGAGACATATCCGGTGGTGATCTCTACCCACCTGGAGAAAGAACAGGAGAGTATGCTGATATCTACTCTCATTGAGCAGAAGGGAGCTCTTGGATGGACGATAGCGGACCTCAAGGGAATTAACCCATCGATTTGTACTCACCGTATATATCTTGAGGACAATGCAAAGGCTTTTCGGCAATCATAACGTAGATTAAATCCAAACATGAAGGAAGTGGTTAAGGCCGAGGTTCTCAAACTATTGGATGTGGGGATCATATATCCCATATCCGATAGTCAATGGGTGAGTCCAACTCAGGTGGTTCCTAAGAAGTCCGGGATCACCATCGTAGCCAATGCCAATAATGAACTCGTGCCGACTAGAGTTACCACTGGTTGGAGAATGTGCATTGACTACAGAAAGCTGAATACCGTCACAAGGAAAGACCACTTTCCTTTGCCCTTCGTTGATCAAATCCTAGAAAGGCTAGCTGGTCATTCCTATTATTGTTTCCTTGACGGGTATTTAGGTTATAATCAGATTGAAATCACCACTGAGGATCAGGAAAAGACCACATTTACATGTCCCTATGGCACCTTTTCTTACAGAAGGATGTCATTCGGGCTATGTAATGCCCCTGCCACCTTTCAGCGATGCATGACGAGTATCTTTTCTGACATGGTTGAAAAATATCTAGAGGTCTTCATGGATGATTTCTCTGTTTTCGGTTCATCTTTCAGCGAGTGCTTAGCAAGTCTTAAATGTGTGCTGAAAAGATGTGAAGAAAAAAATTTGGTACTTAACTGGGAGAAGTGCCATTTTATGGTTCAAAAGGGAATTGTCCTTGGGCATATCATCTCGTCCAAAGGAATCGAGGTAGATAAGGCAAAAATTGATCTTTTCTCTAACCTACCTCCACCCAAGAATATCAGGGATGTGCGATCCTTCTTAGGACACGCAGGCTTTTACAGACGATTCGTAAAGGACTTTAGTCTCCTCTCTCGTCCTTTATGTAATCTTCTTCAAAAGGATACACCATACGAGTGGACTGAGCAGTGCCAAGAAGCTTTCACTAAGCTTAAGGGCATGCTAACCACTGCACCTATCATACAGCCACCTGACTGGAGTCTTCCTTTTGAACTTATGTGCGACGCCTCTGATTATGCTCTTGGAGCGGTTTTAGGCCAGAGAAAAGATAAGCGGCCTCACGTTATTCACTACACAAGTAGGACTCTAAATCCTGCTCAAGTGAACTACTTGACTACGGAAAAGGAACTCTTAGCCGTAGTGTTCGCTTTGGACAAATTTAGGTCCTACCTGATCGGATCCAAGATCATCGTCTACACAGATCACGCGGCACTTAAGTATCTTCTTTCTAAGAATGATTCTAAGCTCCTATCCAAGAATTTGATTTGGAAATTAAAGATAAAAAGGGAGTAGAGAACGTAGTGGCCGATCATCTTTCTCGCCTTAATACCTCTGATTCCCTTGAGGCGACCCATATCAATGACATGTTCCCTGATGAACAACTGTTTAGAGTCTCCCATTCACCTTGGTTCGCTGATATTGCTAATTATCTTGCTACAGGTGCCATACCGACACACTGCACGTCACAAGATAAGAAGAAATTCTTTACCAAGGTGCGTAACTTTTTCTGGGACGATCCATATTTGTTTAAATATTGCCCAGACCAAATCTTAAGGAGATGCGTACCAGACGATGAGCATCAGAGTGTCATCTCCTTCTGTCGCTCACAGGCCTGTGGTGGTCACTTTTCTACTAAAAAGACCATGGCCAAGATTTTACAGTGTGGCTTCTACTGGCCCACTATGTTCAGGGACACTCATGAGTTTTGCAAGGCTTGTGAGCGTTGTCAGAAATTGGGAGCATTGTCCCGTCGAAATATGATGCCCTTGAATCTCATCCTTATTATAGAAGCATTTGATTGTTGGGGCATTGATTTCATGGGACCATTCCCCCAATCATTTGAAAATCTGTATATTTTGCTCGCCGTAGACTATGTCACTAAATGGGTCGAAGCAATTCCGTGCCGCAAAAATGACCATCGCACGGTCATTAAATTTTTGAAAGAAAATATCTTGTCGCGGTTCGGAACGCCTCGAGCCATCATTAGTGACGGGGGCTCACACTTTTGTAATAGACCATTTGAGAATCTAATGAAGAAATACGGTATCTCTCATAAGGTGAGCACCCCATATCATCCACAGACAAGTGGACAAGCTGAAATTTTCAATAGGGAGATCAAACATATCCTAGAAAAAACGGTTAACCCTGATCGTAAGGACTGGTCAATCCGATTGACCGATGCCTTATGGGCATACCGTACTGCTTTTAAAACTCCTATTGGAACATCTCCCTTTAGACTTGTCTATGGAAAGGCTTGTCACTTGCCGGTGGAATTGGAACATAAAGCATACTGGGCAATCAAATATCTAAATTTCAATCTGGACAACGCTGGTTCGCTACGCAAACTTCAATTAAATGAACTGGAAGAAATCCGGAACGATGCATATGAGAACTTAAGAATTTACAAGGACAGGATGAAGGCATTTCATGATCAACATATTCTACGAAAATCATTCACGCCAGGTCAGAAAGTCCTCTTGTATGACTCTTGATTACATCTCTTTTCGGGTAAGCTTCGATCTCGTTGGACCGGCCCTTACATTGTTGTCACTGCTTATCCTCATGGGGCCGTCGAGATAAAAGATCCCGAAAATGGCAAGGAGTTTAAAGTAAATGGACATCGATTAAAGCCATTTGTCGAGACATTTGATTTAGAGGACATGTTCATGCCTCTGATTGCTCCTGTTTACCAGGACTGATCTCCTAGTCTGATGGAGGTATAGGTAGGGTTATCGCTTTCATAGGACTAGAATTGTTGCTTTATTTGTCTGGCTGAAGACAGTAAATTTAGCGCTCCTGGGAGGCAACACAGCTTTTCATTTCATTTTTCTAGTTAGATGATTCAATGTTTGTGGGTAACATTACTGCAAACCCTCACGAGACTACAACTCGTCCACTAGGGGTAACCTAGGAGTTTAAAGGCTTGTTGCATATGCCAAATGCAATCGAGAGCACCTGCGAAAGTGGTATAGGTAGGATTTTATTTTCGTCATTTTTTTTTTCTTTTTCTCTCATGCTAACCAGCTTCCATGCTATGATCTCTTAGAAAGTCTCTCTCTTGATTCGTTATCCAGGTACTATCTTCCCATCACTTCTCATTTACTTTCGTTGTCCCATGTGCATTGCATGCTCATATCTTTTACATTGAGGACAATGTAGATTTTAGGTTAAGGGTGGGAGATTAGGTTTCCTAATCAGTATTTTCTTGGTCTTGAGCAAAAATTGTGAAATTTTTTTTAAAAAAATTTTTTGAAAATTTCTACAAATTCGAAGTGATTTTGACAGATATCCCTAATTTAGATTTTTAAGGTACATAATGGTGGATTTATGACTCTTGGATTCCGTATCTGTTAGATTTCACAGTTAAGTGAATTATCGATCCATGATTAGAGATTTTAAACATTGATTGAATCATGATTTCAGGACACGTCTTGCTTACACATTAAGATTTCAGTTCCATATCGAAGGATTAACTTGGTAATCACTAAGCACGAAAGGAACCAGTATGAAATATCTTACCATCATGGTATAAAAATTGAAAAGGTTGGATAATTAATCTTCACCATAGGTTTGCTCCCTATAGGTGTAGAGTTAATTCCCCATGAATGATATGTGAAAAAGAGTCAGGTGTACGATCTTCACCATAGGTTTGCTCCCTATATGTAAGGATTTGATTCTCCTTCCTTGGCATTACTTTGAATAGAAAAATCACAAGTTAATAGGTTAATCTATGAGGCAAGTTTTGGATTAGGTTTTGGTTGTCATGAATTTTCTTGTTGGTTACCAATGATATCATGAAATTGACGATTGGATCTCTTGATGATGATAAGCCGAGATTAGACTATACATCCATGGATCTCAATGTTTAAAATTTTTCTAATTGATGGATTAATACTTTACACTTGATTATGAAGTCTACCGTGCGCTTGAGCTCAGGAGAAAATAATTTCTAACATTCATGGATATTAAATTTCTCGTATTTTGTTCAAAATCTCACTCGATTTCATAGAAAGTTCTCCTATAATTCTCAACTTATTTTTCGCATATTTTGCTCGGGACTAGCAAAATGCTGGTTGGGGGTTGCGTTGAGGGTCAAATATTGCATATTAGACCCCAGATATTATCTGGATTTACGAATATAATGCTATCTAATGGCTTGTTTTCTCATTCTTGTGTTGCAAGGTGATTTTATGAGCATGGATGGAAAAAGGACGTTAAAAGTTGAGATTTAACGATCTGATGACGCCAAAGGCAAGGGACACACTCCAGGGGACCAAGATTGACAAATATACACGGTCAGAAATTCGAGAAAAGTGAGAAATTGAAGCTCAAGTGGCCTGAAGGACGTCCAGAATGCAAGATCACGAGGTTTCCACCATCCGTTCGGCTCGAAACTTCATACGTCACCTAAGGACCATAAATTAACCGTACACGTCAAATTTCAGCCGTTAGATCTCTCTAGAAGTTGCCCAACAGTCAAATCAGCCCATAAATTCTCAATTTTGGGGCCCACCTGCTATTCGGATATGCTTTAAAATCGGTCTGGACGACTTAAATGAGATGAGAAAAGAGATGGACGGCGCAGATTTCTCATATACATCACTGTTGGACCCACCTGTGCATTGCACGTGTATAGCGAGGGTACTCTAGCCGTGCATGGCAAGTGTCAGAGATGGCTTGACCGTCTCTGACCGAAAGAAAGAAAGAAAGAAACAAAAAAAAAAAAAAAAAAAAAAAAAAAAAACTACGCATTGGCAGCGGACGCACGGCCGCTGGCCGTTTTCACGGACGTTATTGGGCCCACAAGCTCCGTACGTCTGATCCAAGCCGTCCATCTTGTAGAAGGCTTCGAATACTACAAAAACATGTTGACACTTTTCACCCATGCGTGCACACGTGGGAGATACAGAAGCCACAAAAGGGCTGCCCGGTAGCGTTCAAATCTGATCTTTTAGTTATTTCTTCTCCGGGACACGTCAATGGACGTTCAAAACTACCCATTCTTGACTGAAATTTCGTTCTAAATCTAATGGACGGGGTGGATTTTTCAGAAAATGCTTCTGTGGGGCCCACCGATCACAACAGCGAAATGGTGCGAAAGGTTTCGCACATCCGCGAAAACTGACTTTTTCAGGCGATTTTGGCCCACCATCTTTGATCATATGGCAGATCTGAACCATCTATCATGTAGAGGACCCAATAAAATCCTAAGGGACAGTATTTATTTATAATTTGAGCGAAAAAAGTGGCGTGTTTCGAGGCACCAAACTTGGCTGCGAAAAAGCTTTCACTAGGCATGCATAGCTTTCCAAATCCGATTCAAATCCGATTTTCACCACTCCAGCAGCTATATAAGGAGGTTTTGGACGTGGGGAGCATTCATTCAGGTCTTGGGAGGAAGAACAGAGGGCTCGAGCTTGGACGTGGAGCAAAGAAGGAGAGAGAGAAAAAAAGAGAAAGAGAGAAATTCTTGGTTTTTTTTCACTTTTCTTTTCCTTTTCTTTTTCTCTTTATTTAGTTGGATTTAGCCTGACCATGTGTGGTTGAACCTCCTAGCTAGGGCTAGGAGGTGAAGCTTGTAGTGAGATGGGAAGTTTTAATTTATGTTTTTATTTATTTATTTATTCATGAATCGACGTTGATTTTAGTTGATTATTATGAGAATATTTTTAGTTCTTAATAGTCTGTTGTGACTGAAATTACAATGGGTCTGCGATGCTTTGAATATTTCTATTTCTTTTTCATGTTTATGACGTCAGGACATCCTGTTGTTCACCATAGTCTCCTGGGCATGGTTGGATGACGGTACCCTTCCTAACTTTCATACATGTGATTGGGTGGTAATTAGTTTGATTCTGTTGTTTGCCATAGTCTTTGGGCATGGTTTGGTGATGGAATCCATTCTAATTCATACACCTTTCATCTCTTTGAAAACTAGATCAACGGCAGTTCAGTAATTTCCATAATTTTTTATGCAAGCATAAGTTCTCCCTGATCTCTACAAGTGGATCCTCTGAATCCCTAGTTTCCTATCTCTGATTTGTTTTCTAAGTTTTAGATTAATTATTCTACAAGTATTCCACCATTGCTAATTGATTTAGAATTCATCTTAGCCTAGTTCTAGTTCTAGATAATTTTAGATAACGTACAAGTTTCAGTCCCTTGGGATTCGACCTCGGTCTTACCGAGTTATTACTACATCACAACCCTGCACTTGGGGAGTGAACAGATAACGTGGACTCAACATACACCCCACAATGAGCTCCACAAACGGTGTATGAAGAACCCATAGATAGGGCAAGTCGGTCAAAAGACCCATTTGGAGTTTTTTTTTAAAAAAAATTTTACAAAGCCTTTTTGCTTCCTCCGTGGAACCCACCACCACCCTCTGACAGAGTTCTTTTTCTGACATACGGCTATCAGCGTCACGTTCTCTGGCGTACAACCTTCTCATTCACTTTGGCCTGAAAAAATGACCATTTCGTACACTCCGGCGACCATCCTACCAAAAGATGAAAACTTGAATGCTAGAGAATATCACACCGGAGACTTGAACGCTAAAAAGTGGTGGTGGATTCCACAAAGGAATCTTCGAAGGAAGAAGCTCTCTGCAAGAAACTACAAAAGGTAAAAATGAGGTCTTTAAACATACTGGACCCTACATTAGGGTCTTCAGACACCATCTTTGGGCCCCACCGTGTGACGTGTTGAATCCACTTCATCCATTGGATTTTGGTGCACATGCCTCCCCTTAACACATGATAACCAAGACCCTTATTACATGAGGGTCAAGGTTGTCATTTCTTAAGGGTCGAGATTGTCATTATGGGCACTTAATGGTTGATGTGTTTAAGGTCGTGGTTGTCATGTGTTAAGGGTCAGGGTTGTGTTTGTCATGTGTTCGAGGAAAAAAGGTGCACCCAACCTGATTCCAACATCGGAGAATGGAACGCAAGAGAATAGAAAGCCGGAGAATAGGCCACTGGAGAATAAAGGGTAAGAGCATAGTGGTGGATTCCATCAAAGATGCTTTGAAGAAGAAGAGTTTTGGAGTAAATAACATTGGAGAATATAATGTCGGAGACTAAAGTAAGTCAGATAGTGGTGGTGGGTCCCACGAAGGAAGCTTCTAAGGAAGAAGCTCTCTTAAAAAAAATTGTAAAACGTATAAATAAGGTCTCTCAACGCATATTGTCCTACAAAACAGTCATTAGGCATTGTCTATAGGGCCCACTATAGGGTATGTGTCCAATTCACTCTGTCAATTGGAGTAGAATTTCATAAACGGCCATGAGCTCAAAAAATGAGCCACATATACGGATAAGGTAGGCTACACCATAAGGAAACAGTTGGGAGTGAACAACCAGTGTTATCAAATGTTACAGACAATAGAGAATTTGTATCATATTGAAATTAGTGTCTTCCTACTAAAATGGTGAGCCACAAAGAGAATGAACAAATTGGATCTGACTTCAAGTGGGCCCAATCACCACGTGATGTTTACGTAATGCATCAAGGATATGGGCTTCAAAGCTTCCCCCTTGGGCAAAAGCAAGTACGTGCACAGTTCCTAAAGGATTGATCCTTGTAAAAACTAAAAAACTGTCAGGAAGCAAAAGAAAAAAAAAAAAAAAAAAAAATATGAAAATGAATGCTATTCTCTTGCAACGGACATACCTCTGGGCTATTTTAGTGAAAATCCCAATATAAAACCCAATTAAAACAATTTGAATTTATATGTTCGTGAGAACGTGTCACATGCAACAAGTAGTAGATGACAATTTTGTGCAACTAGCTCCTTATGGGCCCCACCATGGTCAGTTTATTACATCCAATCCATCAAGAAGGTTTATGTCTAGACTTTCACTCCGCCCCTCCTTTCTCTATCCCTTCCAACTATCTCCATTTTCTCTCTGCCCCTCTTCTGATTTCTCCTGCCTTTTCTCTCTCATCCTCCAAATGTCTCCACTTCACACTTCCTGTGGTTGATGCAGCCCACTGCGGTTGCAAATGGACTGCAAGAGGACAACTTAACCTGACTTCAAAATGGTGTATCTATTTGAATACAACTTGGATTAAGGTGATTCAAATGACAAAGTGAACCTTGTTGAGGCTAAAACAAGGGGGAAGAAGGAGAACAAAAACCAAGATCATATTGGACTGATTTTAGGGCATTCACAGCCCAAAAATTTGTTATTTTTAGAAAGCCTGCACTACAGGAATTTTACTTTTATTTTTATTTTTCTGGGAAATCGGAACTGGACTGAAATCTTGTAAGATGAAAGTAGACATGGGGGAATTACCAGAAAATTTGTAAAAACTAATCACCTACAAGAAATGCTGAAAACGTTGTAAGCAACAAAGCTGTCAAAACTGAAAATTTCTTCAACTAGAAAATGGTGCCAATAAACTGAGAATCACATGCTGGTGTATGTTCGAATCACTCACAACCAAGAAGGGAATTATTTCTTTCTTCTACTGAAAATTTGCACAATATAACATTTTTCAACCTCAAAATGGATTGATTAACTCATTGCAAAATACGTCCCTACATCGACCAATTACACCAAGCCCTCATGACTACATTGATCAATTTTCCACAAATGGAGTCCAAAAATCACAAGTCTAAAGGCATACTACATCTTTCCAATACAAAATACTAATTATATATATATATAAGACGTATTAGTTACAAAATTTCTTTCCACTTCCCATGCATGCAACATGGTCCTAAAACTACGCATTACGAATCCCTTGAATGCACTTGGGCTGAAAATAATTGGCTAGGTAGCCAGACTTGGTCCTGATTCATGGGATGGACTCTCATCTTGAATTGGGCTAAGGGAGGGTGCATCACTTGCATTATAATAACATATTAGGTTAAGGATGCATCACTTAACAAAGTAATAAAAATATTAGGCCAAATTATTCTTTGACCCTGCAGAATCCTTCTTTTCCTGGCAACTCCTCTACACATTGATTCCTCTTTCCAGCTTCCGCTTAATTCTATCAGTTGATGACAACAAGCAATCTCTGCCTTCTAGTCACCCTCAAAAAATTATATAAGAAAATAAAAAAGTTTAATTCCTCGTGACAAGAAAAATGATTTTTTCTTCTTTTTTCCCCCTTCCATTTGAAATGTATGGATTTTAGACATTAAACAAGCTTGAACTGGACTTTTTCCAACCATGGATGGGTCAAGGTTGGCTTGACCCAGGCCATTGATTCTTCTAAGCTTGGTGGTGTGGGCAAACGGATCAAAACAGCACCGCGCCTGGACCTGAATCAACAAGGATGGAAACTGATGGAATCGACACGAGGGTTAGTTAGGTACACAACCTTGCAAGCTTCTCAAGCATCAGAATAGTGAAACCTAGTTAAGGAAGGGACCAACAAAGTTACACTCAAACACAAGCTATCTGCAAGCAACTGAACTGGATGGGCACAGTATTCTTCAAAGTGAGATGAAATTACTTTCATGATTTCACTTCTTTTTGTTTTTCATTTTTTATAATAGCTAAAATTAGAAAGAGGAGAATATGTTTTCATTGTAAATTGTCACACATTAATATTATGACTTTCTTTATTTTTTGCTGATTTTACGTTCATAGCAGATAGAAAATCAAGAACGCTAAGAGGGTGTTTTTTGGCATAGCAAAACAATAGTGCATAGAAATATAAGCAAGGGGGATCTGGACCATTCATCGGTCCCAATTATATTTAGGCCACATCTCCAAATCATGTAATCAAACAATCCATACAGCTAGGCTGATGTCCTATAAATGAACTGTTAACATATAAACGGATGATAACTGACATCAGGAGGACAATTTCACTGATCAAAAGATCAGCACCAATGTGACTTTTGAATAGCCCAACTAGGGTAAGGACAATCGGATAAATGATTGGGGGAGACACATGCTTGGGATAGAAAGTTTGCTCCATTGTTTAAAACACCATCTTTAAGAAAAAGAGGAAACAACGATGACGAGGACCTAGTCCAAAACAAAAAATGGATAAACATCTGTTCTTGTTCAGTGATCTATAATATAGTCAGTAAAACCATTGATTTAAATCAGGGATTAAAATTTAGGCCCTGTTCAGTAGATGCCTAAAAGTTAGTTCATCTCATTTTAGTTAACAGTCACTGTCTATAAGAGATCTGGATCTCTAATACATAATTTCTCTTACCATCAAATGTATTAGAGATCAAGATCTCTAAAATAAAATTACTTTAATGAAAATGAGATGGAACTCGTTTTAAGGCATCTACCAAACAGGGCCTTAATTAGTTTAGTTAAATCCAAGGAAGCATAGCCAACATAAGTAACTGGTTAATAGATCAAAATAACAGGAAATTGATCAATGAAGGGTTTAACTCCAATGCTTTCAGAAAAGTGGGGTGGAAAAGGCAGTTACAAATTGCCTTATTACGTGTGCGCCCATGGGCATGTGCAAGCGGTGTTAGCTCAGGAAAAAAAAAAAATCTATAAAAAGTGAATCATTTGGTACACTTCAGGGGAGAGGACACTGATAATCTTGAGGGCAGTTCTAGTGCAAGTCAGGCAAGCTCCTGTCATTTCATCTCCATCTTCCCTTTGCCCATTCGAAAACTGCCAAAATGTCTGTGGGAGCTTTCTGGATGGAAAAGAAGGTACTTGTCACTTGGGTGTTGATACTCATCAAAACGGCTTTAGCCAACATGTCCACTTATTGTGTGCCCCCTTTTCAGTGTCCAATAAACGTGATACAAATGATGGAGTGATCTTGAAGGGACTTTCCCAAGCAAGGCGCAAAAGAAAAGCACAAGTTTCACCTGACGGCATCGGAGGCCTGTAAGAGGTAGGATGGAGTCATTAAAAGTTAAACATGAGTACATAGTGGGGGATTTCAGTTAGGCGGATCAAAGCGTGTGGAAGCAAGTGATTGAAGGTAAATATGAGTACATACAGGGGGGCAATACAGCAGAACATCTACCCAATATGGGACTTCTAGTTTATAAAAAGTGGTGTTTCGGGTGGAATACATCTTCTCTGAGGCGATTATA
The DNA here is from genome assembly GCA_037074715.1 of Magnolia kwangsiensis. Lineage (NCBI taxonomy): Eukaryota > Viridiplantae > Streptophyta > Magnoliopsida > Magnoliales > Magnoliaceae > Magnolia > Magnolia kwangsiensis. The sequence goes on from CM073579.1 coordinate 28,672,319, forward strand.
TACAACATTCAGAGATGGTCTGTGCACATGTTCTGGGACGACATATGCTGGCGCTAAAAACCTTCAGCAAAGTTCATACCTGTTTATACCAGGTAATGCTTGCCAAAGAGGTTTTATATTACCAATGCTATAATATAATGGGGAAGGACTCTGTTCTCATCACCACTGAAAAGGAAGATTTTCATTCTTTGCCTTCATAATGAGGAATCTTCAGTCATCTGTTGGGAAATTTGCAGGCTTCTTGATCTATGGGATGTTAATGAGGAATCTATGGTCATCTATCACATATTTCACAATGGGATGTTAATGAGGAATCTATGGTCATCTATCACATATTTCACAAATCTGAAATTCGACTCAATGTCTAGCTGGGTCAGGTAGACTCAAAGAGTCGGGAGACATTTGGCATCTCTACAAATAAGAGCTTATTAGCTTATCTCTAAAGAAATAAGCTTTTAGATTGGTTGGTAAATGTCTAATTATGCAGCATATTTATTTAGAAAGTAGCAAATAAGCTCTGATTTTATAAGATATAGAAGGTTCACTTTTTCTTTTAGAGCTTATTGTGCTCAAGTGGGTAGAGTTTAAGGCTTTTATCAATTTTTTAAAATATCAAAAATACCCTCACATATATATTTGCAATCTTCCTCTCACCCTTTCAAGTCAACTCTTATCCCTTCCTAAAATGTTGATAGTGGCCCTAGAAAAAAGTACAAGATTAGTGGGGGGATCAACCTACCTGTTGGGAGTTGCGGAAGCACACAGACACGAATCAAACAAAATAATCACAAACGCACAAGCAAATCCAACAGAGAACACTCCGAATTTATGTGGAAAAACCCTTGCAGGAAAAAACCACAGCACAAAGTGATAATGCAATATGAATAACAAAGTTGCAAGAGATGAAACATCATCGATTCAAAGCCCCAAGAGAAAATCCCTAGCTTTTTCTCTCTCCAAAACCCTCTTAAACCCTTAAGCATATCTACCCTTAACCCTAATCACGATTACACCCATATATTTAAGGTAAAACAGAAGTAGAAACAAATCGCACAAAAACGTACAAAACTGCGCAACCCGTCAACCTATCAAGATGTTTCGATCAGTCGAGTCAACTAGAGTTTTCGACCTGTTGAAAACTCCAAAAAACTGCCCAGAGAGTTTTGCCAAAAAACCGAATATTTTCGATATCCTTCGACACGTCAACCTGACTGTTGACCGGTCGATGGTCCCTGTTTCAGCATAGATTTGACACATCCGATTTTCAACAATCTCCACCATGACTCTAAATCTTCATGCTGCAATACACTATGTTCAATCATCCATCTCTACATCCTCTCCATCATAGCTCCACAATCATCGCTTCTCGTGCACACTCCATCTTTACTCATTTTTTTCCAGACCTATAGAAGTCACACAGAACTTGAACTTCTTTATAGGAACTACCTTGGTAAGCATATCCATCAGATTCACGCTACCCGCGTAATCTGAATCCGCATAGCCTACTAACTTGTCTCCTGATTTTTCGAATGTCAAGACGTAGTCCTACATATCTTGAATATATCTAAGTAGCCATTTCATTGCCTCCCAATGTTGCTTGCCAAGGTTAGACATGTATCTGCCAACAACACCCACCGCATGTAAAAGATCCAGTTTCAGGACACTGCTTAGAAAAAAGCCAAAAATAAGCTGCGTGGGAAACGTTGATTGGCTTTGCTTTGTCCATCCCATACTTCACCAATACCTTCTTAAGGTATTCAGTTTGAGATAACCATAGCATGCTCCTCTATCTCTGTATATGTCAATGCTAAGAACCCTTTTTACAACCCCCAGATCTTTCATCTCAAATGTCCTTGATAGTTAAGCCTTTAGTATGTCAATCTCAGACATGCTATGACTGGCAATAAGCATGTCATCAACATACAATACCAAGATAATGAACTTCTCATTACTCAGTGTCTTGTAATAGATACAATGATCATACTCACTCTTAGTAAACCTCTGACTAATCATGAAACAATCAAATTTCTTATACCACTGCCTAGAAAAATGTTTCAGGCCGTACGACCACCTCTTCAACCTGCAAACATTGTTTTTCGCCCCTTGTATTTCGAATCCCTCTGGTTGCTTCATGTAAATCTGCTCTTCTAATTCCCCATACAGGAAAGCACTCTTCACATCCATCTGCTCCAATTCAAGATGGTATTGGGCAACCAGTGCCAATACGAATATGATAGATACTTGTTTCACTGTAGGCGCGAAGATCTCAGTGAAGTCGACACCTTCTCTCTGAGCATATCCCTTTGTTGCCAACCTTACCTTGTACATATCTTGTTTCTTCCTAAAGATCCACTTACACTCGATCGCTTTAAGGCCAACGAGAAGCTTCACCAGCTCTCGCTTCTCATTCTTGTATAGGAGTCCATCTTGTCATGCATCGTCGCTTTTCACTTTTCGGCATCTATGTCGTTAAGAGCCACCTAAAATGTAGACGAATCCCTCTCATCCATAATAAGGGAAAATGAAACATTCAAGTCATCCTTGTATCTCGCCGGTAACCTACGATCCCTTGATGGATTCCATCTCACAGGCAGCTGATCCACAAGCTCATGTATCTCTATTTGCGTCTTAATATCAGCCCGTGTCTCATCTCTATCTATCTGAATGTCCACAACTGACTTTTCTGCTTCCTTGTACTCATCCTTATGCAACAAGGATCTCTTGTCGAATTTGACGTCACGATTAAGGATGATTTTTCATATGACCCAGTCATATAGCCTGTACCCCTTCACATCATCACCATAGCTGGCAAATATGTACTTTTTGGCCATTTATTCTAGCTTATCTCTCTCAACTGACGGTACATGAGAGTAAGCATCATAACCAAATACTCGCAGCCTCAAATAGTCTACATGCTGATCACTCCACACTTCCTCTGAAATTTTGCAATCAATAGCCATAGAACGGGACCGATTTACCAAGTAACAAGCTATGTTAACGGCCTCAGTCCACATTTCCTTGCCCAACCCAACATTACTCATCATGCATCGGGCCCACTCTAAGAGAGTCCAATTCATCCACCCAGCCACACTATTCTGCTCTGGTGTGTGGCGCACTGTGTGCGCCTCACGATCCCTTCATCTTTACAAAAACGATTGAATTCCTTATAAGTGAATTCCTCACTATTACATGTCCTCAACACTTTCACCTTTCGCCCTAACTGTTTTTCCACCATAGCCTTCCACTATTTAAAGTTAGTGAAAACCTCAGATTTATTTTTCAAAAAATAAACTCACGCCTTACTGGAATAGTCATCAATAAACGTCACAAACCATGACGACCCTCCACCAGAAACTACAAGCGATGGCCTATACATCATAATACACATAATCCAGAAACCCCTTAGAAACATATTTCCCACACTTAAAAGATAACCTTGACTGTTTACCATATATACAATGCCCGCATATACTAAAATTAAAGCTTTTAAAAACTGAGATCAAACAACGATCAGAAAGTACCTTCATGCCCTGCTTGCTCATGTAGCCTAGGTGCGCATGCCACATACACGTAGATGTAGAATCTGCTACAGACGTTGCAGCTCCACTCAATGAAGTGCTTCCAATCAACCTATAGAGGTTACCATTTCTCTGTACTTTTATGACTATGAGTGCCCCATTTGAAACCTTAAGGACACGATCGAATCCAATGAATTTGCACCCAAGTGCCTCAAGTGAACTAACTTCTATGAGGGGTCATGTGAACTAAGCACCGTATCCAAAATCCATTCATCGTCAAAATACCTAGATTTTGATACGGTCAGCATGTCACTACCACTCGCCTCCTCACTATATTCCGTGGTATTAGCCTCTCTGAAAGAATCCTATGATTTCTCCTTTCTAGACTTGGGATTTTGACAATCATTCTTCATGTGCCCTGTCATTCCACAATTCCAGCACTTCAGCTTACCTTTGCCCTTGCCTTGGATTTGGATCTCGATTACGAAGATCATCTATTCCACTCAGAATCTCCCCCTCGTAACCAGCGCATCCATAGAAGCACCCACGTCATCGTTTTTCTTTCTCATCGCCTTCGGCTGAAGAATTGAGAGAACGGTCTCAAGGCTAATGGTTGTCTTACCGGTGCACAGAGCCTTTGAACGATTCATACGATTCTGGAAGAGAATTCAACAAAATACATGCTTGATCTTCATCCTTCATCGCCCCATTCACATCTAACAATTTGCAAACAAGCTTATTAAAGTTACTAATGTGAGTCTCAATGTCAATCCCCCCAGCCATCTTAAGATTAAACAACTATAACTTCAGATACACGATTCTCAAGAGACTTCTTCACATAGATGTTCTCTTACTTCGCCAATGTATTAGTCGCAGTCTTCTCTCTCATAACATTGTAGAGGACCTCATCCGTTAGACACAACTGTATCGAGATATTGACCTTTTGATCCAACTTGTTCCAGTCTTCTTCTTTTATAATTTCTAGTTGCTTTCCAAGGAGTGTCTTCTAATCCTTGTTGAACTAGAAGGTCCTTCATCTTCACCTTCCATAGTTCAAAGTTGTTTTTCCCAAAATACTTCTCTACATCAAAGTTCATGCTAGATGCCACAGATACCTTGTCTTCAGATTCGATCTGTTTACCAACGTTATCTCTGATACCACTCATTTGGACTCGCGAAAGCACATAGAGAGGAATCAAACAAAGTAATCACAATCACAAAAGAAAATCCAACAAAGAATACTCCAAATTTACGTGGAAAAACCCTTGTGGGTAAAAAACCACGGCACAAAGCAATAATGCACTATGACTAACAAAGTTACAAGAGATGAAACCTCACCTATTCAAAGCTCCAAGAGAGAATCCTTAGCTCCTCTCTTCGAAACCTTCTCAAACCCTTAAACATGTCTAGCCTTAACCCTAATTCCGATTACACCCTTATATTTAAGGTAAAATGGAAATAGAAACAAATCGCGCAAAAACATGCAACACGTCAACCTATCGAGTCAACCAGTCAAGATGCTTCAATCGGTCAAGTCGACCTGTCGATTAGAGTATTTGACTTGTTGAAAACTCCAAAAACTGTCCAGAGAGTTTTGCCAAAAAACCGAATATTTTCGATATCCTTCGACCTGTCGACCGGTCAATGGCCCTTGTTTCGACATAGATTTGAGGCATCCAATTTTCAACACTACCTTAGTCGCACCCTATCAAGAATGGCATAGATCACCAAAGCACGGGGTTTGGGACACACTCCATTAAGAATGGTGTGTTAATTAACTTTTTTGTAACAAAAGTATAAGATGGGTTAACTAGACAAGACAGGTTTTTTGGGAACCAAGCCTGTCGAAGCTCCCATAGATATAAACTTAAAGCTGAGTGTTGATCAAGGAGAACTTTGATGATCTAGAGAGATATCATCGACTTGCTGGAAAAATGATTTGTTTAATAATTACCCAACGAAATATCACTTGTTGACTCAATGTAGTTAGTCAGTTCATGCAAGCTCCTCGTATTCTCCATATGGAGACGATGGTTCGTATCCTCAAGTATTTAAAGGGAGCTCCTGGTCGTGGCATTCTCTATTATCGAAATGGTCATATCCGAGTAGAAGGGTATTCAGATGTCAATTGGGTTGGCTCTCCATCGAACAAGCGATCTACCATTAGTTAATGTACCTTCGTAGGTGGTAATCTTATTACGTTTAAGAACTGAGGCAAAATACATAGCTATGGCCCACACGACATGTGAACTCATTCGGCAGAAGAAGTTAATTTACAAACTTTTATGGTTGATATTCTCATGAGATTGTATTGTGATAATCAAGCTACTTCTCACACTACCAACAACCCGGTTTGTCATTAGAGAACCAAGCACATCGAAGTAGATTGTCATTTCATCAAGGAGAGAGTTTCTAGCAAGGAAATATATTGTCTCCCGTGGTGTTTTCAGTGTCCAGTGATAACACCTACATATCCCATGAATATCTGTTATCCCAGCTGGGCAATACAAAACCCAGCTTTAATATCCATTTTTCATGATATCGTGCAATAGATAACATGATATCGCGATATTGTGCAGTATACCCACACTCCCCCTTTATAAATTCTTAATGCATGGTTCCATATGTCGATCGAGTGCAATATTGAAAGAGAAAAGGAAACCAATGCTATGTTGTCAAGAAAATCCTAAAAATTCACAAATTTTGTTTTTTCGGCCAAATAAAATAAAATAAATCTTCTTAGTACATTGTATGGTCATTTCGACCAATCAACTCTAGTTTTTTTGAAGAAAATCTTCGAAATTTCTCTGAAGTTGCAATTAGAAGCTTCCAGATTCTAAAAGGGTGCGTGTTTTTTGGTTTTAATTCATGTTTTTCGTTTTTTATATGTTGTAAATAGTGTCGAATGGTAAGAAATCCAATGATTCTTCATGTTTTGCATGGAAAAAAAAATATATGAATTCGGATCTTCAATTTCGAGATTTGGAGGAGATGGGCCGAATTACAGAAAAATGGGGAAATTTTGATTTTTTTCATTTTTTTTTCCCAAATTGATTGCAATCTTAGTGTCCAAACACGAAATCAAACTGTATATAACCCAATCTACACATTCTTTGCAATTTGGGGATTTTTTAGACAAAATAAAAAAACTAAAATATAATTTAAAATGCTAAAAATATATTTATGTTTTTTTCAAAATCCACGGGTATATTTCTAGTTTTCTATTTCTTTTGCTTTTGATATAATGGTTGTGTTTCTATACATGTCATCTTACATTTATAAATTTTATGAATTGATTTTGAATATAGTTGCATTAGTTCAGTCAAACAATACATAGATTAGGACCCTATACAAAGGAAACATATGGTGTACTTGTTTTTTGTGATTTTTTTTTTATAAGTATGCATTGGTGTCTTTTTAACAATCCCTAAAGTTTCATTGAAAAATTCAACATGTTTCCACATGTTTCCCAACAATAATGATAAATTACCCGATATAACCAATATGTGTGTGTGTATGTGTGTGTGTGTATAGCGAGAGAGAGAGACTAATGGTCTCCTGCAAACCATCCCGCAGGCTACCAAGTTCTGTGGACCCCACTATGTTGTACGTGTTGTATCTACAACATCCATCCATTTGCAGATATTATTTTAAGCCATGAGCAAGAGAATGAGGCAGATCCAAAGCTTTAGTGGACCCCACCACAGAAAATAGCAGGAAGATTGATGCCCACCATTGAAACCTTTCTAAGGCCCACCATGATGTTTTTTCCAAATCCAACCTATTTAATAGTTAACAAAGACATTAAAGAAGGGAAAATACAAATATAAGCTTGATCGAAAACTTTTGTGGCCTTTAGAATCTTTTAACCGTGGTGTCATTCTCGCCAATGTTTTCTGTGGTGGGGTTCACTAGAGCTTTGGATGTGACTCATTCTTTGGATATTACCCTAAAATGATCTCTCTAGATGGATGGACAGCGTGGATACAAAACATATATCATGGTGGGGCCACAAAATTTGGTGACATCACTTCCCAACCTGTCAATAGCCAATCCACGCCCAGGTCTCTTACGGGGAAGCAGACTGCGTATTGAGTAAACTCTGTGGGGCCCTCCGTGATTTATATATTCCATCCACTCCTTGCATCCATTTTAATAGATAATTTTAGGGCTTAAGCCCAAAAACAAAGTATATCCAAAGCTCGAGTGGGCCACACCACAGGAAATAGATTGAATAGAATGTCAACCGTTGAAAATTTTCTTGGGGTCAATCTGATATTTGTGTTTTCCTTTCATCCATATTTTTGTGATCTCATGAACGGGACGGATGACAAATAAACATCACTATAGACCCTAAAAAGGTTTCAACAGTGGAAATTATTATTCCCAATGTTTCCTGTTCTATGGTCCACTTGAGCATTAGAAATGATTCAATTTTTGTCTCAACCATTAAAATGGGCTTGAAAAAGGGATGGACGGCGTGGATAGACCACATCCATTCACACAGGGCCCAACAGAATTTACTCATAACACCCAATCCGATTTCCTCTTTGCGTTGGGAATTAGACCGCACCAAGAAGCTTGCAAGATGGTTCGCAGGAGACCATTACTATATATATATATATATATATATATATATATATATATATATATATATATATATATATATATTCGTGTCCTGAGGGTGCGATACATTCTGCGATAACGATATGGAAAACATTGGTCTCCCACTCGTTAGATGAGTTGGTAGTGACAGTGTAGTGTGTGTGTAAGTGATCCAAGGTTCAATCCCTAGTAATGTTAGCTTTCAAAAACAATAATAATAATAATAATAATAATAATAATAAAAGTCTCAAGATCAATTGGCAAATATGTTCACAAAAGCTCTAAGTTGTACTCATCTAGATCGCTTCTTTGTCAAGATGGCATGCATGATATAGGCTCTAGCCTAAGGGGGAGTGTTGATGGCCCATATTGATCACACATGGTCCAGTGAGCCAACTTGGGTTCTCATGTGATTTGCTTTGTTTTTTGGACCAAAACATGTGTTAGGTTAAGGTTGAGGCCCATGGGCAGATGTAATACAGTACCTCAATGGTGAAGGGGATACTTGTAATTTCGCGTGAATTAGTGAAGCCTTAATATAATAAAGCTAGAGGTGGGGGCGCATGAGGCCTCTCTCTCTCTCTCTCTCTCTCTCTCTCTCTCTCTCTCTCTCTCTCATTTTTATTTTTATTTTACAATTAATAATTTCATTAAAGGGCTGCAACCACTATAAACGAATATACAACAAGAACATGAATAGAGAGCAAAACTACTACCCCCCCCCCCCCCCCCCCCCCCCAGGCGAGGTATTCGACCCCGACACCCACTCCATTGCAAAGAGTTTAACCCTCTTGAAAACATCTATCACCCTCCCATTTTTGTTTTCAAGCCATAACGCCCAAAAACCCGCTAGCATGCTCAATCTCCATATCCTATTCCTTGATTTCCCTATATCCCCTTTGTGCCATGATAAGAGGAAAGAATCTATCGAGCTCGAAATCACCCAAAGCACTCCAAAAGGTTAGAAGATATTTAAAGCATAGCAAGCACACATTTGGAAGAACCATATTCTTCTTAGAAAGATTGTCCATAATTAACATCTTGTTCCTCCCAACAAGCCACCCAAACGCCGCCACCTTCAACAGGGCACCATATCACCATACAAAAGCCGATGAGGATATCTATGCACTTGCCTCATCATCGTTTAGTGCCCAATAAAAGGGTTTCACTTAAAATTTACCTGATTTCTCTTTCAACCAACTAGGCGAGTCAGAGCTTTTTACAATAAAAGAAATCTTGGAAAGCACCTCAAGAAGATCTACCAATTCTTTAAATTCTTCGTCGTTAAGATTCCTTCAACACAGGGCGGTCCAGATTACGTCATCACCCCTCCATGAATAACAACTTCCCACTTTTACATCTACTTCCCTAGCTACCCCCGCCAGCCTTAGAAACCTATCACATAGCTTGCTTTTTCCAATCCACCTATCCTCCCAAAAATAAAATCGAATAATTTTCCAATCTCCCAAGTTGAAACCTATCCCTTCCCACACCCTATATTTTAAGGACACTCCTGACTTCCACAAGTAAGAAGGTTGGTACAAAGAGGACTTGGTCCAACACGCGCTATCATCTACCCCATACTTCCTTCCTATTAACTCCCTCCATCAAGGTCCCCTTTCTACCCCAAACATCCACACCCATTTCCCAAGTAGCATTAAATTCATCTCCTCTAACTTCCTCAAATCTCCTCCTCCTTAGTCCCATGGTTTGCACACCTCCTCCCACTTCACAAGATGGAACTTATGCTTCTCTTCCGATCTCTCGTATATTTTGGAATAGTATTCTCACCAAACCATAGTACAAACTCAATGCGCCGGTATATTATCCACACAAATAAATTCATCATGACCAAGACACACATATTAGAACCCAAGAGATAATAATACCCACATCAACGCAACTTTCTTTGTAGATGAGAGATGAGTTCCAGATGGGGCCCGCCGGGCCATTTTGAAGAGCTCACATGCATTGGACGTGTATTAGGAAAACCCCACTTTGGGATGACGCATGTGGGATGCTTAGGAGACCATTTTAATCATATGATTTTTATTTCGTATCGATCCGACCGTTGGATCATGTCGATCAGGCCATTGGGCCACCATATCTTCTAGATCTGGGCCCCTTGGACTCTGATCTTGCTTTCTTTATGTTTTTTGTTAATTTTAGATTTTATTTGATGGTTGAGCTTAATAATAAATGTTTTAATTTTCTTGTTTTGGATAATGGGTCACTTCACTTAAGTAAGTGGCATAGTTGTAATTATGTTGAATTTTTAATTATAAAAGCACAGGGGAAGTGGAGTTCCAACCCTAGTGGTGTTATTGAGAAGAAAGGAAAAAGAGAGAAACTCTCTTGTGCAAAGGAATTTTCCTCATTTTGTTTTAGGGTTAGTGAGAAACCCTCCCTTCGAATTGAATTATGAAAAGGTAGAAGCTTATTTGGTGGTGGATTCCTCAAGGTACATCCTTCCTCTCTCTTCTTCGAGAAGTATTCTTCTTCTTACATCCTCCCTCTCTATTCTTCGAAAGGATTTCTTCTTCTTCTCGTCTTCCTCTTTTCCTCTCCATTACAAACTTCTAAACCCTAGATCCTTTGAATCGATAAAAATCCTATTATTAAATTTCCAACCGTGAATCCAAAACCCTAATCAAATTTTGAATTTTTTTTATTTTTTATTTTGTGAAACTTTTCCAAAACCAAAATTTTGCTTGCATCATTATCTATTCATGTGGTTGTTGCACTACCCACGCTAGATTGGAAGTCCCTACTTTCAAGTGGGCCACTCTTGAACTATTTTATATTTTCATGCACCGTGTATGTGAAAACCTATGATCTTTGTGTTATAAATCTGAATTTCCAAATATATTATGAGAATATGCTTGATTTTACATGATTGATTGCTGAAATTAATGTGTAATTGATCTTTAATCTTGCATCCTAAGATAGTTTTCATCATCCTGCATCAACAATACTTTCCAATATCTTGATTTTAGAATCAAGATTTGGTGGGACTCACACCTGCCACATCTAATATTATCGTTTGGCATAGAAAACACAACAAAAGCAATTAATTAGAAATCTCTGCAAACGAAAAGATTCCCTTCTCGATTTTCCAGTGCTCTCCCCAAAACAACATGAAAGATCTAATGCAGTGGGCATGAGTCCCACCAAATCCTGGACTATTGAAAATCTTGACTTTGGATAGTCTCCAAACATCTAGAACAATGTGTAAATTACAATATTAGGCACCATAATGATAAATACAAGCCTAACTAGTATTCAACACAATCGAAAATAAAAAGTTACCGCTAGATCAACATTGCCCAAATTAACTAGTTCTGGCCACAATCGACGTTAAAAAGCTACCATTATATTAGCACTGGCCATCTTCTAGTTTCAGTGAATGATATTCAACAACCGACTGATAGTTAGTTTATGTTGGAGAGTTTCCCTTCCCTTTTTCTTCGGTACGTCATAATGCAAGACAAGAATTTAGGTTTTAGATCATATTAATCTTAAAACAATCACAAAAATTCCACATCTCACATAAAGTCGAGCATTCAACTAGGGGAATCTACAAGGGTCCAAGTCTACACATGTTAGGGCTGGATCAATTGAAAATTATAGACCAAACAATGATCAAAAGAGAGTAAATTCATCCATACGTGCAAAGGATTCTTTCTCAATCCAAGGGATTCACATGTTTCAAATCGGGAAAGCCTAGGGTTTGCAAAAGCGAAATAGAACTTAGGATTTAGGATTAATTAGGGTTAGGGTTAGGGAAATAAGGTGAGAGAGGAGTGAAATAGAGGAGAGAGACGAACCCGAAATATACCACGTGTGGACAGTAGTAGGGTCCAAACTCCAGACGCACGTGCGTGAGATCCTGCACGCATGTGTGTGGGGCCCACGAACCCAAAAAAGGCAAGCTTGGGTCTGGTCGGCCAGGGGTGGGCCACACACCAAATTTCAGGATGATCCGACATCCAGTTTGTGCGCAGTGCTCTGCCGAAGTTTCAGCCCTCCTGCAGGGCCTGATTCTACAAATCTGTTATAGAGGAAGGATCGGCTACCAAAAAAAAAAAAAGATGGATTTGATGATTAAATGGCTGTAGGAGATGATGAATATTGAGGGTAAGAGGTGGAGGCGAATTGGGATAGATGTGGCTTCGCACCACGGTAATTAGCCCTCCGAAGAAGGGAGGGTTTCGCACTCATTTAGATTTCCACAACTTAGAGAATTAGAGAAGCAGAAAAAATGCAGAATTTTATTAATAATCTTCAATGAGAAAAAACCTACAAGGGGTTGCCTATTTATAAGAAAAGCCTATACCCCAAAAGCCGCACCATGTGCGCACCCTATTACTTAGAGACGAAGTAACAAAAATAACAACTAATCAAAGCAATCTAAACCGTCCATGATATTCCTAATAACAATAATAAGCAAAACTCAAACTACTAAATCATCTAGAGTAGTGGGCCACGATCATGAGTCCAATGGTGGGATCCACATGATGATCGAGTCCACTCCAAAGAACCAAAACACAATCTTCTAACTAGGAGGCCCTTCGGGGATGTCGTCATCGATCCAAATCGATGGTGGGGCCCTCCTTGCGTACATGCGTAGGGGGGGCGTACGTGTGCCTGAGATGTCCCCATCACATCAGCTAGGTTTCAACTTGAGACCTCAATGAACTGAATACAATATTTGCCAAAAATGCTTGTTTGGATTCGCATATAAGGGTGTATTGTATTGTATCCGGCTACTGTTCATGTATATGTTTGATCATTTTCAGAATACATCCAAATCAACATGCCATTAACCAATGTTTGGATAGGAGGTATTGTTTGGGCGAGTATACAATTTCTTGTACAGATTAATGTTTGGAAATGACGTATAAGGGTTGCGTATTATATATACGTATAAATATTGATAGCATGTGTACGACTCTGGCTATTTTTAAGTTCTCATACATTGTATCCTAGGTGGGGCCCACTGTCATGTTTGTGATTAATCGTACCCGTACATCATGTTCTGATTGAATATTCCTAACCGTCCATCCATTGTGACTAAGTTGGATTGACATGTTTAACGGTATAGATGACATCTAAAATGGCACAGTCCTAAAATGGTCTCACGGAACAGATGGTCAAGGAGAATCATTCACAAACATGCTGTGGGCCCCACCTAGGTTACCAGCGCAGGAACTTCCTGCGAAAGGCATCCGCTGGTGTTGCACGCGCCCTATCCGAAGAGGCGATGAGGTCGGCGCTCATCCACGCCGTCCATCTAGTAAGAATACAGGAAGGAAATTTTGTTTAAAAAACACTGGAAAAAAAATCCCATTTACGTTCAAGCATACGTGATCGGATTTTCCACCCGATTTGAAAGTTAACCAAAAACTCCATGATAAAGTACTTTCTATCGGACGATCTGGTGTGCAAATGCCCAATTTGCAACCTACAACGTGGTAAAAAGTGTATCCTGCCCACTGTATTTTGAAATCAACCTTTCGGGAGGGAACCTTCTCAGCTAAATGGCCACATGCAAAAGGTCAGAGATGATCTAATCAACTACCGGAGTAGAAATCTTACATCCTCCTCAGAAAAAAACTCTCTGCAACATACTGATCCTCTATCGCACGCGAATATAGCGCCTTGAATAGGCTGTACTGACAGCAATAGAGACGTCTGACAATACACTACCGTCACTGTGATTTTTTGAATAAACGATGTATTTGCGCACATGGTGTTCCACGGATCTCAACTCCAAACCAAACAATGTATAATGTATTTCAAGCCCATTAATAAGATACAATACACCCTTATACACGAATCCAAATAGGCCCTATACTGATTTAGAAAGTTAAATGAATTAGGAAGTTGAAGACAAGATCAGAAATTCATCCCTTGTAAGAACAATGCATGAACTATAATGTTAGGCAATGTATTTGCAAGTGCCGACTGCGGAGAGTGCATGAATTATAATTCTAGGCAATGTACTGGCTAGTACCGAATGCAGAGATTATTTGGCCAGAATAACAATACTAAGACGCCATAAGATTAGCACAGCCAGTATTTTTAGTTTCAACAAATCAGATCATTGCCTAGCTGATAATCAATTAATATTGCCAAATTTTCTCTAGAGTGATTTAGAACTTATGCTGCATTTGATGCACACATGAATTGAATTGTGGAAATTCAGTTTATAAAGGCATGACATAACCTATCCAAATGAATAAGCAGCCTACGTTCCTTTCGATTGCCTTTGACGTCCAACTTTAATGTATCAGAAATGAAAATTGGAGATCAGCCCCTCGTATGAATGACAGGGAAGGAAGTTGAAATCTTGTTATGTTTGTTTAAAGCCCAGCTTGAAATAAAGTGCTAGAAATTTGAGCCCAGACATTAAATTAGAAAGCTAACGAAATTACAATTTGGTTATTTCAAATTTATTGCAATGATCACTGGAATTAAATTTTGTAGCACATCCAAAGTCAGATTGATACGGCGTCCAAATACACCACAAATTTTGTAAGAAAGCTGAAGGCAAGATCAGTAATTGAAGCTTGATGAACGAATAGAGAGATTTATTATGTAGACAAAAAACCTGTGAACTGGCAGAACAAGTCATCATGTAGGATGTGATGGAACAAATGAATAGAAAAGAAGGCAGGGGGGAACAAAGAAGTCGCACAGGAACAACTGCAAAATGAAAAGTGAGTAACAAGTAACAACCAAGCCTTACCAAGTCTACAGCAATAGCCCCAATAGGCCAGACAAGGCTCTACTCATTTTATTAGAAAACAATTTTGAGTCTCTCAAGCTTCATCTTGTAATGGTTCCCAATATTTTTGTCAAGAGACATCTGGGTCCACAGGTGCCACATGGCAGCACCTCTGCCAATTTGTGGAAGCTCCTTTCAGAATCAGATAAATCAGAGAATGGGCACAGGGGGCTCTATTTATCCTCTTATGGATGAAACATCCTGCAAAACAAGGTAGGCTCTGCTGATGTGGCACCATGGGCCCCAGTTGTCTCCTGACAAAAAAGTTAAAATTATTACCAAACGAAGCCTTAATTAAATTCTACAGTACGAATCTTACTCAAAATATGCCAAAAATCACGGCCGAAAGAAATACAATTCCTACAATGTGTACATACAAATACTTGATTGAGCTTTGTGAAAATGTCGAGCTTTCCAATTTGATCCTTCTGTTTGTGACTGATGCAATTAAAGTAGGAATATCATTCTCCGGAGAGGGACATGGGCCCACTCTTGCTAGCTTCGCCCTTTGGTTTGTCAAGCAATGGGATGTGTATAGCACAACTGCAGCTCCTTGTGATGTCTTTACACAACTTTCCTCTTCAACTTTTCTGCAAATATCCAACAGAAATGAAATTCAAGAATAACAGGTCGGAAGCTCCATATAGATATCATGTTCAGGAATGCTAAGTGAAATCCCTTTTGTCACTCACAAGTCACTTCTCACACGCGGCATAGTGGGCAATACCCAAGGCACTCGGTTCTTTCTTCTTTTTTTTCTTTTTTGTTCCTGTGCAATAGGTTCACCTAAATATAGTGCATAAAAGCTTTGTTAAGCCCATACGTGTGTACAAGTGAGCCAATGCACACACCACCATGTCTGCCAAGGACAGTCAGACAGGTGTGAGACCCGACCCAAGTTCACATATGTGCATGTGTGTGTGAGAGTGTGCATTTCATTTCTTGTGGTCCCGCGGTCCTACCGGTCGAATTCTGGCGACCTGCGACCCTCAGATAGTGCTGCGGTCATCCTAAAGTCCGATCAAGTAGACCCGACTCAGATCGAGCTGAGACCTATGCCATTGCGACCGCATTATTGCCGCGGTTCCAACGCCGCGTCTTGTGCGTCCATCCGATATGTGGATCATAAGTTGTGTACGTTTCATTCTATGGCCCTTGATTTCGATCATGTGGCCTACCTTGGAGTGGTGCATGTGGCCCACACTCCCTCTTTTGCACAAGTTCCAACACACTACACACACCACCTAAATCTCCATAACTCACACTACTAAGACCTCACACACCACCCACACCTAACCTACCCTAGCAACATTGTTTGTATCACCATAGGTTAATGATTACTTTCTTTAAAGAGATTTTCCCTCTCTTTCCTTCTCATTTCTCTCTCTTCTCTTCTTCTCCAGCAATTTTCCTCCATTTCTCCAGCCCATTTTCCTCCATTTTTTCAGCCACCTTCCTCCTTAATCCCCCACCATCTAACCCTTGAAACCTCATCTCCACCATTGATCCATCTCCCTTGATGCTAAAGGACCTTAGTGTGAAAGTTTGGTGGTCATCATTGAGGTGGGTGCCCCTTTAGATGTAAAAATCTATTTTCTATAGCCTTGATGTTTTCTTTTTTTCATGATGAAAGTGTAGGACCCACCAATCAATGGTGGAGATCCCACACAATCCCATGGTTGTGGCCTAATGGCCTATCTTATGCATGCATGATCCATGCATGGGGCCTTTCTCTATGGGCCCCATCATGACCATTTTCTTTCATATCATATTATGTTTGGGTCATCTAGACCTTATAACCATGGTGGGGATGGCATCCTCACCATGCATTTTAATTATAGGCCATGCATGTGCAAGATTCATGTTATAAATGTAAATCTATGTATGATGTATAGGTGTGATTGATCTAGGGAGGGCTCAATAGTGGCGGAGCCCTTTCCCTATGGCCGGATTGTCCTTCTATCTCTATTTTTTCTCATTTTATTTCCTGATGTGTGTGGCTCATTTGGTGGGCCTAGGACATCCATAAATTTCAGCAAGGTGGGATGCCCAAACTGCCCATTGTTTGATTTTGGGTGTCCTACTTGCTGCCTTAATGATGCATGCAAGGTGTGTTGGCTTTAGATTATGACATAGACATTTGTGGGGCCCACTAAGGAAGGCCACACCATCCTCCATTAATGTGTTTTCCTTTTTATTTAACCTATATAATAAATTTTATCTAAGTACATGTTGCTGTCCAGAATTTTCTGGACAATTTCTGGTTGTTTTTGGACCAGATTTTGGGACTGTTTGGGGGACTATTCATACTCATCAAATATACTTTTCTGAAAGGTGGGGATCTCATCTTGATGTTTCCCAAATTTCAGCTCCATCTGAGCTTGATTGAGGTCCCAAAGGTATGGTCCAAGTGAGGTGGACAGTCTGAATTTTTTACACTATTCCAGCAACATTCCACCATGGACAGTTGGATTTCTGAAATTTATTAAAATATCTATGGGTGTTTAAAAATTATAAAAATTTATTCAGGGGTGGCCTACTCAAGGTAGGACCCACCTACAAAATTTGGGGGCCAATGGACACCTGTACGTACCATAGTGGTCGCTGGACTGGCCCACTATAATATAGTGTCCAGATCAGTCCGATTTTTAGGATAGATTGATTTATCTAAATGAATTAAAATATTTATAGGTGTCTAAAAATTCTGAAATTTTGTAGGGATGTGATCTACTCATGGTAGGACCCACCTACCAAATTTCAGGGCCAATGGACCCCTTTACACGCCGTGGCAAGGGCCAGACTGGCCCACCACGTTGGGACGTTCAGGTCTGTCCGATTTCATGGACAGTCTGTTTTGTTTAAACTAATTAAAATACTTATAAATATCTAAAAATTCTGAAATTTTGTGGGGGTGTGGCCCACATATGGAAGTATCACTCTGTAAAATTTCAGCCTCAAATGACCCCTTTAGGGCATCCAAAAAAATGGTCCAAGATGACTGGACTCCCAATTTTTCTGTTGTGCAGTCCAGCAATATGCTTGATAAAAACTAAAATTCAAAAATATTTCTCTTGATGGTGGGCCATATTTTTGGGTTTTCTCTCATTGTATGCATGATGAGGGGCCATGGCCCTCAATTTTCAGAGTTTTAGAGGCCTTGGGCCCACTCCAATGGAGTGCCCAAATTTAGGACAACATGTTATAATTATGCTTGGACTTGGGCTGAAATTTTGAGGAGTGAGGCCCACCACATTTATGAAGGTATTAGAGGAGATAACTTATACCTTTAGTTTTCTTAAATTTTGGGCTTAATAAATGCACTTTTGAGGCCCACCACAGTTAAATTTAATTGGGTCCATGAATGTAGCTAGTTGTTGAACTCTTTAGGCCCAATTGGGTTGGAACTTTCCAGATAGACCCATTGAACTATTGGGCCATTTTACTATACTATTATGTTGGGTTAGTGGGCCAGATTACACAAGTAGATGGACCCTTGATTGCCCATCAAATCAACTTTATACTTGGGCCGAGTTGTAGGCCCAACTCACTTGACTAAGAGCATGACATTTGCCCATGTGGTTTGAGCAATGGGCCGCCCACTAGGCCACCATAATATATGGGATTAGTGACTTTTATGTTGGGCCCTAACCTTTCCCTTATGGGCCCATAGTGTTATATATGAGTTGGGTTATGTGTGTTCTCCTTGAACCCATATTTTAGGTAGGCCTTGGGCCGCCCTTTCTGAAGCCCAACATGAGTGTTTATGGTATAATTATGGCTGCTCATTTCTTATTTTTGATGTTGCATGGGCCTTGGTCCTTAATTTATGATCAATTAGAGATGGGCTACCTCTCAGGGACCAATTTTGGTTGGATGTCCACGTTGGTGGCCTTAAAGTAGGCACATGGGCTTCTATGGGTGGTTAAAAGCCCACCATAGAACCTTGCTAAGCCATCTCACTATTTAGGCCCATACTATTGTTATCCTTAGTCTTGTGGGCTACCCCAGGTATATGGGCCCCCACTAGAGGTTGTATTCCTTATGAGGAATTAGTTAAGTATCTAGACCCTTCATGGTTAGGTAGAGAGTTCATCTCCACCGTATTGGCACCCCTATTCATCTTCATAGCCCACTCCCATACACATCATATGCATGCTTGGTTGAGGAATGATTGGTCATGGTTGTGGCATTGTGTAGGACATGTTGGTATCTCCCTGAGAGATGAATGCTTGGGATTGATGCATGGGTGATTGTGTGATTCATGCATCTGGCATTGCATAACATGTGGATATCTGCCCTTATTTCATCAGGGCCTTAGTTGAGCATACCGGGTGCATAGGATGCCCATGGGTGAAATTTCCAAAACTTCCATGGTACCAAGGATCTGCTCCAACGCCGTGACCGGGTGGAATACATGAGCGTACGAGGGCCTTATACCGTTAGGCTGCGACTCCCACTGTCGTGTAGTCGGTTGGATAGGGGTGTGGCCTTACCTGCCTGGTGTGTAGTGGGCATTGCTAGGCTGAGTCTGACCAGCTCGTAAATGGGTCCGCTACCGTCAGGCCTTGTTGGTGATTGGCTATCCACAGGCGGGTAGTGAGGTCTCTTATACTCGTTTGACTGTGCGGGGTCTGTAGAGCGACAGTTATTCAGCGGTGTAATGGACCCCGGTGATTTCCTTATGATTGGAAATGTACTTGACTTATTATTTGGATATGAGCACTGACATTACTTGCATCGCATTAGCATTGGTTGTACAAGCCCCCTTCATGAATTGCCTTGGTTTGACATCCAGTACTCATTGCATCATATTCATGATAAGCCTTGGTAAGGTTAGTGATTTCCCATTGAGCACATTTCCCTTCTTGTATCTCCTACTATTCTTCTGTGCACCATTGTCACACACTTTCACCACCCTCTAAGCTTCTATAAGCTTATGCACGATTGATGCGTGCAAGAGATTCTAGGCAGGCATCGTAGCAGCATCACGTGGAGTAGAGCGGAGCTTTTGAGGACTCCAGTGTTGCCGACCTTTCCCTCTTCTCCTTTTATCTCATGTATGTCCTTTTGGACCTTATGGATGATTGTAAAAGTTCAAATTCTTAGTGGATTTTGTGATGTGTTCCTTTGTTATTCTCAGATGTATTTGCTGTGATCTTGGGTATGCTCATATTGGTAATGATTATACTGTAATGAAAATCCTCCTTATAGGATCCCAGGATCGGAACCTGCATCAGGAGCCAAGAATGAGGTACTATGGAGGCTGTTACGGCCAGAACCGGCCATCGGGTCCCTTGTGATTCCGGTTACCGAGTCTGGGGCGTGACAACAGGTGTGATATCCAAGCTATTCAATAGAAGGGTACCACTCTGCAGATTCCCTATCCCAAGAATTAGGCCAATCCACCAGTCAGGTGGGCCACAATTAAGTAAACAGTGTACTGAAGTTTTCTAACCTGTCACCTTTACTATCATGGCACACCTCTGAATGGACCAACTTTATCCTTGGGCAGCAATTCCTGCGCGGTGAGGTTCACCTGATGGACAGCGTCAATAGTTCACTTGTCTGCCACGCTGGCAAATGTGGTGGTGTGTGCAACAGCTGACTTATACATGCGTGTTTGGTTTAGCAAAGCTCTAGCATATAGATAGTTGACATTAACATGCGTGCACACACAGCAAGATGTAACAAACTCAAACTGGTATCTAGTTCAGTGGTAATAAGTATATAATTACAGCCATCCAAATAAAAAATAGATTCTTGGACCATTTACTAGAAGAAAGATTGAATTCTTTCATTATGGAAAAAGAAGTGTACCTATTTTTTCTTGGATGAGAGCAGTGTACTCCGTACTATTATCTTTGCAGGCATAGGAGAAGACCTTGCGATACATTTCAAGTGAAGGTTGAATTCCAGAATCTTCCATCCAATTCAGAACCTGCTTGCAAAACTTGTGTGATTCTTCCAAGGAAAAAGAATAAAATAGACATGGTTGAATTGTAACATACAAAGCTCACATGAGCCACTGTTAAGTGCATGGAGATATAAACAAGGACGTTGGTGGAAATCTCTGGCACATTGTAAGAATAGGTCCCTCTGTAAATATACGAAATTCTTGCTCCCAATCTCATGCTTGTAGAGAGAGAGAGAGAAGAAAAAGAAGAAGAAGAAGAAGAACACAAGCATAATAAACCAACTATAATCTCACCCAAATAATAAAACAATATACGCAAGAGTATAGAACACATTGCCTATATGGTTTATTATTTAGGTCAGAGCGTAGGCCAGTTATTATGCGTATGTGCGTATGTGCCCTCCCTCGCTCAACAAAGTTTTCTGAATGATAGTTTAATGAAAGCATTTAATTTTAGCTTTTGAAAATCGACGTTCTGAGTGTTTTTGTAATGATGCTGGTTATCATGATATGAAGTGAGAGCAAAGCAACAGAGCAGTTTAGGTTCAGGAACAGGCACTACAGCAACTGAAAGAAGCATCCAAAGGTGAGGTGACATATAACATCTTTTCCTTAATCATTAGTTCTAAATGCTTCAAGAAAATGCAATGGCTACTGGAAACAACTCCAAGCATGCTGGAAAGTAAGTGGAACTTTCTATTTTACATTCTTTTTCTTTTTTATTAGGGATAGGATTCTAACGATGATGATGATCATGCTTCTAAGAGAAACCTGGATGTCAGCCATCACATCCTTTTTTGAGGAATCAGGTGAGATCTTCAACCATTTGTTTTTAGATTATTCTTCCACAGATTAATTTAGTGCTTTCTTCTTTAGGCAGTTTAGGTATCCAGTTAACTTTAATTATTCACTCTTGAATATGGAATAATTGGAATCATCTCACAAGGACTGATTAAAAATGGGCAGTGGTAGAAAATAAAAAGGGCGGTTATTGGACCGGTTTTGTGGCTTCTTGGGGAATCAAGATTGAATGTGATAGCAAAAGTTTTTTGATAGACCTTCCACCTTGGCTGATACAGCTCAAAAAGTCCAAGTAATGGAAGTATAGATATCCCTTGCTGCTGCTGTGGATCAGATGGGCACCCATTGTAATATTGTGTTGATGAATTGACAGGTTGTGATTGAAACCCACAGGTACACTCCGCCATTGGGCCAAAAGCTAGCTATTCGTGAGATAAACCAGGGGCTATCCAGGATCTAACGGTTTCAATGGGCTTTTCCTCAGAGATGATGATGAGGACAACACTTCACGTACACCCTTGCGTACGTATCGGAGGAGGAGGCAAGCCACAGCGATTTCCTTGTGGCTAGGCGAGTACCCGTGACAGTGTTGAAGACCCCATGAGCATGTGCAAGCATCTAAAAGACCCCACACTGGGAAGATGCACACGGGCTACTTTATGGAGTGATCCAGACCGTTGGATCGAAGGGACGTGACGATCGGGCCGTTGGATCACATGATCGGGACATTGATCGTGGATCGTCCACACTAATTTTTCTCAGCTTTTATCAGTTTATAGTATTTAATTTTGTTTATGTTATGTTTGAATGCTATTATGAGTGTTTTTAGTTGATTTTAGTTAGGCAAGGCCGATTTTCGTCAAAATTTACAAAATGGGGTGTTTATTGTAATTTTTTAACTTTCTTGAAGCTATAAAAGAGGGTGGGCATGTGACCCTCTCCCTCATTGGATTTTGTGATAGAGAGAGAGAGAGAGAGAGAGAAGCTCATGCTTTCTTCTTCCATCTTCATGCGATTTGAAGATACTTTCATGCGATTTGGAAAGGACATTGGTGCGAGACTAATCTTCAGCAACGGAGGTGCGAGGTCTTCATCTATCCCCGCACCATCTTCTCTCTTCTCCTCCATCAAGGTATTTTCTTTAAATTCTTTGATTCTATCATCCTAAGCCTTCATCATTTCATAAACACATTTTTCCTTTACCTACCCACAATCCCAAACCCTAATCGACCTAACCCGTACATCCCACACCAAACGCGTGGCCATACGGCCACACATGTGAATCCTTTGGGTTGGTCGTACGGCCACACCTTGCCCCCTTTTGGTTTTCCATCATCCGTTTATCAAAACCCCTTTCTTCTATTACCAAAACCCCAACCCTAAACCTAAAATCTTTAATTTTCCTACTTTCCCAAATTACCCAAACCATAATTTTTATCCTAAATTGTATTAGGCTTTCTATTTTGAAATAGACTATACCCTATGCTAGTTGGATGTCCCTACATCCATTAGATCCTAGTTTCGTTTTATTTAATGATCTTGTGTGACGAAGTTGGTGACTTAGGCTAAGATCATGCATGATTTTCTTTTGGTTTTCATGGGATTCGTAATGATTACGGCAATGCTTGTGTTTTTTATTAATTATCTTAATTTTACTACTAGATCTCATATGTTCTTTGGTTCATGCATTGGTCTTATGTCAAATTTGGTATTAAAGAACAGTTTTAACATACGTCAGTCTATCATCAATCCTTTTTTTGTGGTGAAAATTTTCTACAAAACCCCTTTACTCAAATCTTTTTTTTTTTTTAGTTTAGTTGGCCCTTTTTTCTAGGTTTGTTGAGTTCTCATATAGATCTAGGCCATATAGGATTTTTGTGTGCATCTAGGTTAGAGTCACATCTAGGGTTTCCTTTTAGAGTTTCCATGTGTATGCCCACTCGTTCGGAACGTGGTTTTGGTCTACAACCCGTAATGAATCAAGAGCATATTGCCAAGGCCCTTAATGCTATCAATAACCGTCTAACAACCATTGAAGCGCACAACAGAACCACTACCACTCAATTAACCGCAACCAATGCACACGTCAATCAACTTGAGGCCTCCTTACAGGAAAACTCCGACACTGGGGAAGACATTCAATCTCAAGCTGGAGACTAAATTGATAGGCGAGAGCGTGGTCATGGCCCAAGGCGTTGGTCGTGGTCGAGCACACGTGCCGCCGCCACGTGAGGAGCGTTATGACCGTTATGATCCAGATGTACAAGTCATGAAAGGAGTGAAAGTTGATGCCCCCAATTTTGATGGTCGCCTGGACCCCAAAGCATTTCTTGATTGGTTGGTAGACATGGACCACTATTTTGAGTAGTAAGATGCGTCTGATGCCCATCAAGTGAGATTTTCCAAGATGAAGTTGGTAGGCCAGGACAAACTTTTTTGTACCAACGTGGAGCATAAAATTGAAAGGAAAGGAGAGCCCACAGTTGCACACTGGGCCGAGATGAAAGAGATCATTAAAGGAAAGTATCTCCCTCTTTCTTATCATTAGAGGCTCCTAGACCAGTAGCAGGCTTTGCGCCAGGGATCCATGATCGTGCCATGCCAGATTACATTGCTAGGTTTGAGGAGTACATGATGCGATGTGACATTGAGGAGGACCCGATGGTTACATTATCTAGATTCAGGATGGGCCTCCGATTTGAGATCCAACGAGAACTTGATGCAGGACATGAATATTAAATATGATATGCAAGATATCAGGCTTTAGATTATACTAATTCAAAAACAATCACATGAAATTCCACATCTCACACAAAAGTTCAAACATTTTCAAGCAAGGGGAATCTGTGCGGGTCCAGGCCTACATAGGATAGGGCTAGATCAGTAAAATTATGGACCAAACGATACTCAAAGGGAAGTAAAAATCATCCACACATGCACAGCAATCAATCCCTAATCCAAGGGATTCACCAATTCCAATTCAGAGAAACCTAGGGTAAGAAAAGGGGAAAATAAATTGAAAGTAATGCAATCTAAGGTTAGGGTTAGGGTTAGGGTCAGGGGGAATAGGTATAAGAGAAGTAAAATAGGCGAAAATCTGAACCTGAAGATACTCTCAACGCGCGAACAGCGGGCCAAGCTTGTCACACGTGCGTAGGGGTCTGGCTACACGTGCGAGGGGGCGCCGAACATGGAAAGCGCCTCCTTAGCTTTGGTCGGCCAAGGGAGGGCTTCAAAACCCCCAAGTTTCATGTCGATCGGATGCATAGTCTATGCATGGTGCTCTGTCGAAGTTTCAGCCCTCCTGTAGGGTCAGAATCTGGAATTCTGCTGTAAAGAGGAAAACTGTTGCAATAACAGACAGATTTGAAGCGCGGATGGTGATAGGAGATGGGAATAGAGATGGTAGAGGATGGGAGCGAATCGGGATTGATGTGGCTTCAGACCACAGTAGTTAGCCCTTCGATGAAGGGAGAGCTTCACACCCAATTGGATTTCCACAACTCGAGAACTCAAGAGTAAAAAATGCATAATTTTTATTAAGCTTCAATGAGGAAAAAAAAAAGCCTACAAGGGGTGCCTATTTATAGGAAAACCCTATACCCCAAAACTCGTGTCACGTGCACAACCTATTACTTAGCAATGAAGTAAACAAAAATAAAAACTAATCAAAGAAATCTAAGTCATCCATGATACTCTAAATAACATTAATAAGAAAAACCTAAAATATGAGATTAATCAGACTAGTGGGTCACGATCATGAGATCCCATGATAGGCTTTACTTGACTATCAGGCCCACTCTAATGAACCAAAACTCTGTCTTCTAGTTAGGAGGCCCTCCTTGGACGTCGTCATCAATCCAGATCGACGATGCGGTCCTCCTTGCGTACCTGCATAGGGGGGGCGGCATGCGTGTGCGTGTGCGCGTGATGTCCCCATCAAAACTTTATTCTCGTGATGTTGGTACATTGGAACACATGTACCAACTGGTGCAAGACATTGAACACTACCTCAAGGCACCAGTTGGAAAGCGTTAGGACTCTCGGGATCCAAGTGTCAAGACTTACTCTCAAGGGGCTAAGCCTAACATGAGGAGTCAGTCCAGACCCCA
Organism: Magnolia kwangsiensis; assembly: GCA_037074715.1. Classification (NCBI taxonomy): domain Eukaryota; kingdom Viridiplantae; phylum Streptophyta; class Magnoliopsida; order Magnoliales; family Magnoliaceae; genus Magnolia; species Magnolia kwangsiensis. The sequence continues at coordinate 28,698,059 of CM073579.1, forward strand.
AATTGGGTCCCGACCCAACCCTAGAGATGTTAAAGGAAAATAGATAGCAAGCGTTAGATCTATGGGAGGTGAGCAAACGCGATGCTTCAATTGCCATGAAATTGGTCACTTCGCACATCAATGTCCCTCGAAAGAGAGAAACAAAGCCCCGGTAATTGATGATGGTGAGGAAGAAGAAGATGAACAGGGCGATTTTAAAGAAGAATTTTATCAACCCAACATCAATGGTGCTAGTGACGAAGTAGAAGAAGAAGATACCACACCAGTTGCACTAGTCAAGTGTGCCTTAACCAATGCTAAGGAGAATGATGATTGGCATCGGACTACAATATTTTACACCTATGCAAAATGTGGAGAGAAGAATTGTAAATTGATCGTCGATAGTGGTGGTTGTACCAATGTAGTCTCCACTAGCACTTTGTCCCGTTTGGGATTGAAACCTGAACCGCATCCTCAGTCCTATAGAGTGTCATGTGTTGATGCATCTTCCATACTTGTTACCCAGCGATATCTTGTGCCCGTTAATTTTAGATCCTATTTAGATTCGTTGTGGTGCGACGTCTTACCTATGGACGTTGGACACATCATTTTGGGACAACCTTTGCTATTTAACCACGATATGACGATATACGGCCGCTCAAATGCATGTTCATTTATAAATCAAGGCAAAAAGATACATTTAGTTCCTCTCCCACCAAAAAGCAATGCAGAGAAGAAAACTGAGGGAAAGTCGGGTAACCCAATGGATACGAGAAAATCCCAACCTAAGTCTCTCCATGTAATCAATGCCAAGGAGTTCGAGAGAGAGACTATGGTGGATTCGATGGTATGCACCTTAGTGGCGAGAGAAGTTACATCCAAGGTTAATGTAGAGGGACCCCTTGAGGTGAAGCCAATTATGAATAAGTTTCACGATATATTTCCAAAGGACCTACCAGATGAGCTTCCACCCATGAGGGACATTCAGCATGCCATTGATCTTGTCTCTAGGTCGACTCTACCAAACCTTCCTCATAATCGAATAAACCCTGCAGAGCATACAAAGTTTGAAGAGGAAAGTAGATTAGCTCCTCAAAAAGGGTTTCGTTCAAGAGAGTTTGAGTCCATGTGTCATGTCGACTCTTCTGACGCCGAAGAAAGATGACACGTGGCGCATGTGTGTGGACAGTCAAGCCATCAATAAAATCAAGGTCAAGTACCGGTTTCCCACATCGCGTTTTGATGATATGTTAGACATGACGGCGGGTGCCACAATCTTTTCGAAGATTGACCTTAAGAGCGAACATCACCAAATACGTATACGCCCAAGAGATGAGTGGAAGACAGCCTTCAAGACGAAGGATGGGCTATATAAGTGGCTAGTCATGCCCTTTGGCTTGACTAGCGCCCTGAGCACATTTATGAGAGTGATGAGCCAAGTGTTGAGACCCTTTATGGGTAAGTTCCTTGTAGTGTATTTTGATGACATTCTTATCCACGGCACATCAAAGGAACAACACCTCCACCATTTGAGGCAAGTTTTTGGGGTCCCCAAAACTAAAAAGTTATATGCCAACCTTAAGAAGTGCACATTTATGTCAAAGAGAATTATCTTCTTACAGTTCATCATATCATCTGCGGGCATGAGCCAACCCCGAGAAAGTCCAGGTCATAGTTGAATGGCTCAAACCGCGCATTATTCATGAGGTGCGAAGCTTTCATGACTTGGCAACTTTTTATAGGCAGTTCATTAGACGATTTAGCTCCATTATGGCTCCTATCACAGATTGCATCAAGAAAGGGGAGTTTCTATGGACTAAAGTTGCCGCTAAAGCTTTTAAGAAGATTAAGGCCAAGATGAGTGAACCCCCGTCATGCGCCTTCCAGACTTTTCTAAAGTCTTTGAGGTTGCATGTGATGCATCTGGGGTAAGGTATAGGTGGCGTGCTCAGTTAGGAAGGGCACCCTGTTGCTTATTTTAGTGAAAAGTTGAATGAAGCAAAGCAACAATATTCCACCTATGATAAAGAATTCTATGCGGTTGTCCAATCCTTGCACCATTGGCGGCATTACCTATTACCACAAGAATTCGTCATGTTCTCTGACCATGAAGCCTTACGTTAACTCAACTCCCATAAGAAACTAAACCCTAGGCATACTAAATGAGTCTAATTTCTTCAGGAATACTCTTTCGTTCTTAAACATAAAGCTGAGGTTAAGAACAAACCTGCCGATGCCCTTAGTCGCCGGGTGGTGCTTCTCCAAAGTATGAGAGTGGCAGTGACTAGGTTTGATCGGCTGAAAGAGGAGTATCCTACATGCCCAGACTTTGGAGATTTGTATGCATCATTATAAGATGGTGAGTCGACCGACAGTCGCGGGTTTGTCATCATCGATGAGTTCCTATTTAAAGGTTACAGACTCTGCATTCCCCATACCTTCCTCCGTGATTTCCTAATTTGGGAACTTCATGCAGGAGGGGTAGCCGGTCATTTGGGGAGTGACAAGAACATTGCCCCTGTGAAGGATAGATTTTATTGGCCAACTCTCAAGCGGGATGTAGCCAAGATTGTTGGGCAGTGCAGGACTTGTCAACTAGCAAAGCAGAGGAAGCAAAATACAGGATTGTATACGCCTTTGCCAATACCCCATGCTCTGTGCCAGGATATTAGTATGGATATCGTGTTGGGCTTACCAAAAACTATCAAAAAACATGATTCTGTACTTTGGTTGTGGACCGTTTTTCCAAAATGACTCATTTCATTCCGTGCTCGAAAACGTTAGATGCCTCCAATATGGCTAAGCTTTTCTTTGGGGAGGTAGTGCGTTTACATGGTCTGCCTAAGACCATGGTGTATAATCGTGATGTACGCTTTATGAGCTATTTTTAGAAGACACTATGCCACATGATGGGGACAAGGCTTCAATTTTCATCTGCACATCACCCTCAAACAAACGGTCAAACTGAAGTTATCAATAGGAGTCTTGAAAATCTGATTAGATGTCTTGTGGGTGATCACGTCCGAACTTGGAATACCGTTTTGCCTATAGCCGAGTTAGCATACAATAGGTCCATAGGCATGAGTCCATTTGAAGTTGTGCGTGGTTACAAACCTAGGAAACTTGTAGATCTCATACCCATGTCTGTGTCCCATAGGCCATCTGAGTCCGCACATGAGTTTGCACATCACATACATGAGTTACATAGTGAGATTAAGAAGCGAATTAATGTAAGTAATGAAAAATACAAATTGTTTGTTAATTCTCATCGCAAGTTTCATGAATTCCAAGTAGGAGATTATGTCATGGTTTGTATGAGGCCTGAACGGTTCCCTCATGGAGCCATTAAAAAGTTACAAGCGCGTAGCGCAAGACCATACAAAATAATGCAAAAACTGGGTCCTAATGCATATGTAGTAGACTCTTCCACCTACCATGGGAATTAGTTCTACTTTTAATGTGGAAGATCTAGTACAATACAAGGGTCCTGCTACTTCACCTTTCGATCCATCCACAGACCCTCCCACAGATCATGACCAAGTCTCAAATCCATGGCCCCTACCTGACCAATCATCCGAGCCATTACCACTGCAAGTGCTTATATGTTTAGAACACATTGATTGTCAAGTTTCGTACGACAAAACTGTTACAAGTCAAATCGCAAGTTTGGAATCATAACGGAATCACAACTACTCTACATGTCTGAAGAACAGCTCAAGATCGGCATATTGTCTCAAGTAATCGTTGCCCGATTTCAAACAAAGTCAAGTCAAAATTCAAGACAAGTTATCTCATGTATTTGCTAAAACACGGGTGGTATAGCCCTATAAAGACTTTAGGTTAGGCTCTTTCAAAATTTCATTTATTTTGGGTTTTAATAGTGTTTTGACTTTGGAGTTCGGCCAGCCTAACTTCATCGGCTAACCTAGCTTTAAGTTCGGGCAAAATAACAAATTCCGTTGAAAATTTGACTAGCCTAACTTTTGGTTCTGTTAACCTAACTTGAAATTCGGCCAGCCCAAGTGAAGTTCGGGTCAAATTCTAGTAATGCATTTCTTTGGAATTCGCAGGAATTTGGCCAGCTGAATTTGACCTCGGGCTAGCTGAATTTTGGATAAATATTATCCTGCGCAATCCGATAGTCGTTAGATCGAATCCGGTGGAATCCGGCCAGCCGAAGCTATTCTTAGTCTAGACGAATTTCCAATATCTTTGGTTAAAAATAGAGGCTCTCTCATTCTAAACTACAAGGAAAAATCACTCCAAACCTTCAACAAGTGAGAGAGAAGCTCAAGTCCTTGGCAAGCTAATAGTGTGGTATTTATAATTTATTTTTAGCTTATTTAATTCCCTTTCTCAAAGATCATTTCAATCTTATTCTAAAAAGGATTCTATACTCCTTTTGAGATTTAAGAGAATTGAATCAAGTAGCATTTGGATTTTTCATTTCTAAATATCTTTAGAACCCTATACTCTTTCTTTCGAGCAAATATTGCCTCCTCTATATTCAAGAAAGAAGTTCCTAGGTTACAAGCTTCTACTGCATCTTCGAATCTATGTTTGAAGATAAGTACGATATTTACTTTATTTCATTTTGGTTTTTCTGAGATAGCCTATGAAAATCTCAATGGATTAATTTGTAATAGCCCGTGAAAATCACAAAGTGGTTTTTTATTTGTGATAGCCCGTCAAAATAATAAAAGGGGTTTTATTGTAGTGAGCCCGTGAAAATCACAAGGAACTGTATAAGGTTATTAAGGTAAACTGTGAAAACCAGTGTTTGAAGTATCGGTATCGCTACAAGTTTCGCTAGTTGAGGATACAGAAACAATATCAATATTGCCAATAATATCGCTGATAACCAGAAATGTAGGAAAACGTGGGAAAAACGGTAGAATTTTCAGTGAAACTTCAGGAGATGCTAAAAGACACAAATTTTCATAGTTAGAATAAAAAGTTTGCAAAAAGAATGTATATATAGTAAGTTTCCATTTAATGAGGGTTCAAAAGCATGTGTCGTTGTAAGAAACAATTTAACCATCCCATCCATCCCATCTAACAATCCAACCTTCCATCCAAACATCCATCAATATTGCAGAATATCGGCAACTCGTGATATTTTGCCAAAAAATCATCAACAACTGGAAAGGAAACGAAAGATTGTAGTCTTGATATCGTGCATGTTGCGATAATGATAATATTGAGATATTATCAATATTAACAACAACAAATTGAAAACTGCATACAACAATGTACTCATAAAAAAACTGAAATACAATTTTTTTTAATAAACAAACTTTCTGTGATATATCTACGTTGGCAATATTATTGAAATATCGCCGATACACTTGTGATGCAAGTGTTACCTAGAATTTACACAATCGAAAATATTGACGATATTGATACATTGGCAATATAAGCGACGCCTAGAATTTACACAATTGAAAATACTAGCAATATCGATACGTTGGCGATACTTAGAGATACATTGTTGATGCCTAGAATTTCTAATACTACTAGTGTTATCGGTATCGCTACCAGTGTTATCGGTATCGCCAAGCTAGAGATAACAAAAATATTAGACAGATCTTTCAATAATATTGGAGATAATTCAAACAATGGGTGAATATTTATTTCCTTTTGGTGGTGGATGTTATTTATTTTCTTGTGATGAATGCTGTAATTATTTTATATTCTCTTGCTAGTTTGAAAGATTGATTTTAAAGACATTCATGAAATAAAGTTGTCTTGCCTAATATTTTAGGTGAAGGTTGTTCTACGAATTATTTGGAATCAAGTTTTCAATACTTAGGCGATTAAGATTTTGGCATTGTCCTATTCACCCCCCCTTTAGGACATCGCTACCTCTCCTTTTCAGCCACATTTACCTTCCTTGCCTGCTCGAAGCGAACATATAGAAGACTTACTGGATGCACAAGAATTTTCCACTCAACATGGAGGATTTCAGAAATTCCTTGTCAAGTAGAAGCACAGGCCAATTTCAGACAATACGTAGATTACAGAGGACGAGCTACAGCATTTAGATTCAGACGTTTTAGAGCGCTACAGGAGTTTAGTCCTCCAGAGGGGAACTCTTCTCAGCCGAGGAGAGTTGATGAGGACATCACTTCATGTACACCCTTGCGTACGTATCAAAGGGGGAGGTGGGCCAAACTGATTTCTCTGTGGCCAGACGTATCTATGATCATGTTGAAGACCCTATGTACATGTGCAGGCATCTAGAAAACCCTACACTTTAAAGATGCACATGGGCTGCTTTATGGAGTGATCTAGACCATTGGATCGGAGGGACATGACGATCATGTCGTTGGATCACATGATTGAGACATTGATCGTGGATCGTCCACACTAGTTTTTCTCAGCTTTTATCAGTTTATAGAATTTAGTTTTGTTTATGTTATGTTTGGTCGCTATTATGAGTGTTTTTTGTTGATTTTAGTTAGGCTATGGCTATTTTTGTCAAGATTCACAAAACAATGTATTTATTGTAATTTTTGAACTTTCTTGGAGCTATAAAAGAGGGTGGGCATGTAACCCTCTCCCTCATTGGATTTTTTTTATTAGAGAGAGAGAGAGAGAAGCTCATGCTTTCTTTTTCCATCTTCATGCGATTTGAAGATACTTCCATGCGATTTAGAAGAGAGATTGGTGCGAGGCTAATTTTATCATCAACAGAGGTGCGAAATCTCCATCTATCCCCACACCATCTTCTCTCTTCTCCTCCATCAAGGTATTTTTTTCGAATTCTTCGATTCTCTAATCCTAAGCCTTCATCGTGTCATAAACTCATCTTTCTTTTACCTATCCACAACCCCAAACCTTAATCGACCTAACCCGTCCATCCCACGCCACACGTGTGACCGTACAACCATACATGTGAATCCTTTGGGTTGGCCGTACGGCCACACCTTGCCCCTTTTTGGTTTTCCATCATCCTTTTATCAAAACCCATTTCTTCTATTCCCAAAACCCTAACCCTAAACCTAAAATCTCTAATTTTCCTACTTTCCTAAATTACCCTAACCCTAATTTTTACCCTAGGTTGTATTAGGTCTTCTACTTTGAAATATATTATACCCTATGCTAATTGGATGTCCCTACATCCATTAGATCCTAATTTCGTTTTATTTAATGATCGGGTGTGATGATGTTGGTAACTTAAGCTAAGATCATGCATGATGTTCTTTTGGTTTTCATGGGATTCGTGATGATTATGGCAATTCTTGTGTTTTTTGTTAATTATCTTAATTTTACTACTTGATCTCACATGTTCCTTGGTTCATGCATTGGTCCTACGTCAAATGAAGTTAGATGAACATAAGTGCAGGCATGCCAGACTTCAAAATTGGGAAACAAAGACACGAGTAACCATACTTGCTAACATGAGATGAATGGAGGGCTTTACAGTACATGTACCGACATGGCACAAATGTGCCAGATCTAGGACATCCATCAGGTGTGGTCCACCATGTCCGTGCCTTGGCCCAAAACTCAGGCCTCTGCAGCATCAGGCAGTCCATGGTTAAATTCTTTAACTATCGATTTCTTTTGTACATGTGTGGCCCATCAAATGAAAAAGACCTGCCTATTTTGAGGGCAAGGAATCTACACAGTAGGACCTACCTGATGAACAGACTGAATCATGTGTCATGTTGCCATGTGTGAGAGGCGGGGGCGAAAAAAGTGTGTTTACAGAGATTGAGTATAACTCACGAGGAACAGGTTATAGTTCTTTTACTTGTTGAAGATGTCGGTAACTGATGGAGGTCTAGTGAATATTATACGATCGATTAAGAATGATAGGAAGATAAAGGGATCATAATGTAAGGGCATTTTCACACCAGGCTCGAGTGGGGTAACCTATGGGATGAAGGGACACACTCAGGGTGGGCAGCCCGTGTGAGGCAAGTGGCTCATGTGAGGCGCTACCCATATGATGTGGGGCACACAATGGGGGTTCGGCCGAGGTCCTAACCCATGCGATGTGGGGCCTGGGCTATGAGATAAAGAGATTATTTCGCCATGCTCTATAAGTTCAAGCTTTTAGAGCATGTGGTTAATTGTCCTGCATCAAAGTGGTATCAAAGCCAGCTTGGTCTCATGTTCGAGACTCCTCACCAAGGGTGATTTACGCAGGGGCATTTTCACACCAGGCTCGAGTGGGGTAGCCTGTGAGAAGTGGGGACACTCAGTGTGGGCAGCCCGTGTGAGGCAGGTGGCTCATGTGAGGCGGGTGGCTCATGTGAGGCAGTACCCATGTGATGTGGGGCCCACGAAGGGGGTTCAACCGAGGTCCTAGCCCATGCGATGTGGGGCCTGGGCTATGAGATAAAGGGATTAATTCGCCATACTCTATAAGTTCGAGCTTTTAGAGCAAGTGGTTAATTGTCCTTCATCAGATCGTGAACTTGCAAGTTATGGAAAACTCTCTAGTCTCAATATTGTAGTCCAATGGGAGATAGGATGCCATCTAACATTTGTCTTGTGAGAACTTCCCAATCTAAAAAAGTTCTATTGAACTAAAAATTTCTTCCTACTTATTCAATCAATCTCATTTTCACACCGGGCTCGAGTGGGGTTGCCTGTGGAATGCAGGGGCACACTCGGGGTGGGCGGCCCGTGTGAGGCGGTACCCATGTAATTTGGGGCCCACGAGGGGGATACAACCGAAGTCCTAACCCATGCGATGTGGGGCCTGGGCTATGAGATAAAGGGATTAATTTACCATGCTCTAACAGTTCGAGCTTTTAGAGCAGGTGGTTAATTGTCCTACATCAAAGTAGTATCAGAGCGGGAGGTCTCGTGTTCAAGACTCCTCACTGGGGGTAATTAATGCAAGGGCATTTTCAAACCGGGCTCAAGTGGGGTTGTCTTGAAATATAGGAGCACACTCAGGGTGGGCGGCCGGTGTGAGGCGGGTGGCTAGTGTGAGGCGGGCCCCACCCGTGTGAGGTGGGTGGCTCATGTGAGGCGGTACCCATGTGATTTGGGGCCCACGAGGGGGGTTCGACCAAGATCCTAACCTATGCAATGTGGGGCCTAGGCTATAAGATAAAGGGATTAATTCGTCATGCTCTAACAATTCGAGCTTTTAGAGAAAAGGGTTAATTGTTCCACGTCAGTATAGTTACCAAAAAAATATACAAATATGGAAACAATGAGAAAAAATTATTTGTGAACTTATGATGAACCCTCTGCTCAAGTGCAGCCCCACTTTGAATCACACTTTGGATTAGAATTCCTGCTCTCACTTCCAGCTGTTTACACTTGCTAATATTTTAAAGAGAGGCTTCCCTATTCCTGCACCCAAATTTGTTGCCGCTTCATGGAACTATATGCATGAAACATCTTATTTTACAAAAATTGCCATAGTAGTTAGCCAAAAGCATAAAATGGAAGCAAGAAACAGTTATATTTACAAGGGGAAGCAGTTTTCCTAGTAACTGGTCCAAACATTGTAGTTTGTTCTGCTAACTGCACAATTTCTATCATTGGGTTTTCACATGAATTTATTGCTCAAAAGTTATAGAGAGCCAAATTCTTCCTCCTTTTTTTTGTTTTTTGTTTTTTTTTGGAAGAAAGCAACGGTTATATTATAAGATTAAGGAAGAGGGAACAAGTTCCCAATACAAAGGTGGGGGCGTGAACCTCACCTGGCCAAAACGGCTGCGATGGGGTTCGGATCTTCAGCATCACAAGTGAACAAAATGTTTAGCCCAACAGCTGAAGACCTAACTGCCTGAAAAAGACGAAACAAGGACCAAGGAACCAGGCTCTTCCCTGAAGGCAAGTTGAGAACAGTAGCAGATGACCCAGAGAAAGAAAAAGGTATTGTTCTAAAAATGGTTAGAGATCAGATTTACTATTTCCCAGAGCGTAGGCAGCAGATTGGGTGGCAGAGCCGGCTTGGATCGGACCAGAGAACGTGGTGATGATTTTTCCTTAATCATCTGAAAGAACTCCTCCCATTCCATAGTCTGCTTTCTTCAATATAGAACCCTTCAGAACTGAAAATCCAGCAGCTAATCAACAGTGTAGCATTGCAAACAGTGGTTGGGATGTGCTTTGGCATGCTCCACAAGATGTCATTCCAATTTTCGGAATGGGTACCTTACACCAGGTTCAGATGGGTATCCATTGCTATCCTTCCAAAGACGTGGGGAGGTGATCAGGTAGGATATCTTAAAGGTGTTTGTGGAATTCCATGATCGGACTACCATTTCTCCTCCATTCTCCCTCGGCAGGCGGAAGAGTAATCTCCGGAATGCCTTCAGCTCTTTAGAGAATGATCTTATGCAAGGTTGTGGGGGCTTCTTTTATTCCTTTGATCACTATACAGGAGGGTGCAGAATTTGTATCAATTTCAGATCGATCAATCTGATTGGATATGTGGTTCAACGTATCCATGGCTCGGATGTGCAGACTAGAGCGTACGTACATCTAAACCTGAGTCTCCTAACATATCCAATGATCTGGATCATCAAACTGATGTGCCCAAGATATCCAATGGCATGGTCTAACGTTTGTAACGTCTAGATGTGGTCCAAATCAAGCTGGGTGATGTCCAAACAATCCAAAGATGTATCAATCAATTCCAAATAAGCATCCCACATGCATCTTCGCAGTATGGGGTCTTCAAAAATGCATAACCATACATGTGGGATCTTTAATGTGGCTAAGAACTCGAATGGGGTCAGTTGGGCCCCGTGTAATGATCATTCAAGCATAATGAAACTAGGATTGGGGCCTCAGCTCTCCTCCTCCTCAATAAAATCGTGTAGATGCACGGATGCATTCATTTGATTGTTTTTATATCTTCTTCAGCATATGGGCTTTTACTAGAAGTGGTGCAAATGGATCAGTGCTTCTCCTTGTTTTTCTATCCTCTTGAATGGAACTCCTCAAGGTTTTTCTAAAGGCAGGCATCGGGAAAGGGGATTCTCTGCTCCTCCTTTTTCATAGTTGTGGAGGCGCCATCTAAAATGTTGCTGAAAGGAGTGGAGGCTGGTTTGATCAGCGGTGTGTTGGTGAGCAGCTATAATGTAAGGGTCACTCGTGTGCAATATGAGGATGGCACGCTGTTGTTTGGGGATAAATTGATTGAAGAAGCAGGGAATTTAGGAATATCTCATTGGTTTTTGGAGCAATATTTGGCCTCAAAGTGAATCTAAAGAAGAATAGCATTATGGGCATAAATTTGGACAACAGTGAAGCGGGCATCAATCGCAGCAGAAATAGGTAGCGGGATTGCAGATTTCCATCTTAATCATTTGGGTATGCCAGTTAAAGGTATAATGAAGTCAGACATGTGGGATAGTGTGATAAAGAAATGCAACTAGCAGTTAGAGACTTAGAAGAGCGGGTTTTCCTCGGGGGAAGAATCACACTGATTAAATCAGTCCTTGCCTCCCTTACTGTCTATATGCAATCCTCGCTCCTTTGTCCGATGGAAGTGGCAGCCAATATTGAGTGAATATAGAAAAAAAAAAATTTCTTGTGGAATGAGTGGGAGGGGGCAAGGGAGTTCTTCTGATGGCGTGGAGGGAAACTGGACTTAGATGGTTGGCCATGTGCAACGGAGACCAAGAACTGTACGGGTTAGAAGGAAACGGTTCGAGTTGAAAGCTCTTAAAGGGCAAGGGGAAGGCCGAAAAGTATGTAGGTGGAGGTATTAAGAAGGGATTTGGTGACCAAAGGTTTAACTGAGGAGATGACCCTTGATACAGTGGAATAGCAGAGTGGGATTTGTGTAGCCGACCCCATTTAGTTGGGATAAGGTTTTGAGAATGATAATGATGGAAAAGGGATGTTCTAGGAGAAAAAAATGGCACTGCATATTTTCTGAGTTTTGTGGAGTTTTACTTATGGAAAAGTTTCAATCTTAATAAGTTGTTTATCCCCCTATTCAAATACTCGTGTGGTGTATGTACTCTGTGCATCCTAAAATTTGCGTACTGAAAGCTCAATTCATAACCAGATTGCATCGAATGAGTCTCTTTTTCCTCCAACTTTGTTATATAGCTTCATATTCTACTACTCAACCATTAAATCCCTTCCATATGACTTCCGGCAACAACATACTGAACAGGAAGTTGACAACTTACATCAAGCTCCTTAAGAATTTGTGGAATATAATGGTTAGAATAGGTCTGAGCTTCCATTCTTTGGACAGATATATTTGACTACTTGTTATTTGTATCAGACAATACTTTGAAGTCCAACATGATTTAGAGAAATTAAAGCAGCAGCCAAAAATAAAAATAAACAAAATGCATGCTGTCAACACATTGATTCACCATATAATAGTAAACCATTGTGTACCTCAATATATTTCCTCCATTTACCAGCAGCCAAAAGATTCTTCAACAAAATTGAGTAAGTCCCGAAGTTGATCTCCACACCTGATGCTACTATCTTGAAGAACAGCTGCATAAGTAGAAAAGGAAAAGTAGTTATTCAGAAACGTCATGGAGCTTTTTATCAAGAGGAATTACAGGGACCTGCACATCAACAAACATATAGTTCCATGATACACAGGATTCCATCCATGTGGCCCTTGATCCACTGATCCAAACCATTGATCTGAAAGGTCCCAGCATTGATGTGGACACCTCAAGAATATCCAAATTCATAGACAACAACCCTATCAAAGGTGATTAATAAATAAGTGAAAACTACAGCAGTAGTCCACATTCAATTGAAGAAAGGCCAAATACTGAAGGGTTAAGATCTTACAATCTGCAAGACATTTGGAGCTTCCCCTGTCTATGCTAGGACTGATCAGATCAAGGGTTTGAAATGTCAAACCACAAATCCACACACATGCATTCCTGGATGATAGTAAACAGTACATTTGCTGATGAACAGGACCTAGTCCTTGTTTACACGTTTCGCAAAAAATACTTGATATAATCTAACAGTTGTCTGTTCAGAAATGCCAAGACTAAAATGGTTCAAAATGATTCAGACTTAACAGTTTTATATCAACGTAACGAAGCAGTTCTAACAATGTATTTCTAAACGATTAATCAATGGTCAAGTACACTGACAAGGTCAATCTTTCTGGAATGGCAACCAATCTTTATGGAAAAACACAAGTCTATATCCTTGATCGTTCTGAAATGGTGACCGAATAGCGACTAAAAATGCAAAGATTGATCTCTTCAAAGATGAAGATGAGCTTGAATAGTTCAAAAGATGACGAGTGGTATGACAAGGAAGAAGGGAAAGAAACTGTGCAACAGTAGGAAAATGATTGGGGTGACAACGACATCAATAACAACTTCTGTCTGCAACTAAGAAGGCAGCTGCAGAGCAACATAGACAAGAACAGCTGATCATCCCCACCCTATCTTTTAACATCAGGATGGTAGAGCATATATGGATATTCTATAAATGAACTAAACTATGAGGTACACTGACAAGGTATCAGATGTATGAATCTGAGCATGAGAAGTAAACTTTTAAGGAATTTTACAAAAACTATGGAATTAATATAGAATTTACATTCTGCCATAGATTGGGTGATGCTTCTCTCAGAGGTCCAAATGTTTTGGATGTGGCATGGGGTCCAGCTTCCTAAGGAAAGGTTGCCCCTTTGGTGATTGATTATACTTGCAGTTATGTGGAATATGTGGGGGGAACGTAACGCGTGGTGTTTTCGCAACAAAGCAGATCCATGGGAAGAAGTAGCGTAGAAATCGAAATGGGATGCCATTGAGTGGGAAGTGGGGTCAAAAGATGTTAACATTCATGGTGCTTCATTTTTTGAAGTTGTCAACCAGCGTTTAAGAAAATTAGCTCATAATCACCCCCCCCCCCCCCCCCCCCCCCTCGGCATGCGCGCATTCTAATACCTTTTTCAAAGAGGCTTTCCAAAAACTGGCTCATTAATTGATATAATTATCATTCCACCACCTTCCTTCATGGTGGCCATGGAAGCAAATGGTTAGTGGCTCGGGTTGGCCCCACTGTGATGTTTATGTAAAATCCACCCCAACCACCAAGTGTGTCACCCCATGTTAGTTGAAGGGCCCAAAAATCAGCTCCATCTGTGATTCGGGTGGACCATGTCATTGGAAACATCAAACGGAGCAAAGCCCGCCCTCCAAACTGTTTCCATTATTATGGGCCACATGAATCATGGATGGGTATATTTTTGGGCTGCAGACTTAAATATGTGTGGAATCTAATGGTTAGAGTGGATTTTATATAATTATCACAGTGGAACCTGTAAAAATCAAGGGTGGACATCTCTCTCCCAACTGTTTCCTTTGGTGTGACCCACCAGAATCACAAGTCCACCTAAAATGTACATCTCTAAGCCTAATATGAGTGTAAATATCTAGTGGTTGGTGTGGATCTTACATAAACATAAAAATCATAGTGGCCCCGTCAAAATCAGAGTGGCGTCCCATACAATTCCCCTTTTTTTCTAAATAATCTCTCCATATAGTTGGAGAGGGATGCAGGGACTTGATTTTTGGTGGAACCCACTGTGACACATATGCTAAATCCACCCCAACCATTAGATGAGTAATCCTAGTTTAGGCCAAAGAGCCAAAAAATCATGTTGAGTTGTGATTCAGGTGGGCCACACCAAAGAAAGCGGTTGGGGGAGAGATGTTGATGGGAACATCACGCGCACACGCACGCCCCCCATACGCACATAGGCAAGGAGGAGGAGGACCCCACCATCGATCTGGATCGATGATGACGTCCAGCGAGGACCTCCAAATTAGAGGTCTGCGTTTTGGTTCGTTAGAGTGGACCTGATAGCCATGTAAAGCCCACCATGGGTTCTCATGATCGTGGCCCACTAGTCTAATTAATCTTGTATTTTAGATTTTGCTTATTATTATTTTTATTATTAAGAGTATCGTGGACGGTTTAGATTACTTTGATTAGTTGTTATTTTTTATTACTCCATCACCAAGTAATAGGTTGTGCATATGGCACGAGTTTTGTGGTATAGGGTTTTCTTATAAATAGACACCCCTTGTAGGATTTTTTTTCCTCATTGAAGATCAATAAAAATTCCTACGTTTTTCTACTCCTCTGAGCCTTTGAGTTGTGGAAATCCAACTTAGTGTGAAACCCTCCCTTCCTCGAAGGGCTAACTATCGTGGCACAAAGCCACATCTATCCTGATTCGCTTCCATCTTCTACCATCCATACTTCTCATCTCTTACAATCATCTACTCTTCATATCCGTCCTTTATTTCAACAATTTTCCTCTTTACAGCAGAATTCCAAAATCTAGCCCTGCGAGAGGGCTGAAACTTCGGCGGAGCACTACGCACAAACCGCACATCGAATCGGCCAGAAACTCGGGGGTTTTGGAGCCCACCCCCGGCCGACCAGACTCAAGGAGTCGGTTTCCAGATTCGGGGCCCCCTCGCACGTGCGGCCAGGCCCCTGCGCACGTGCGTCAGGTTTGGCCTGTTGTCCGCGCGCGTGGACTGTCGCTAGGTTCAGATTTCCCACCTCTCTCTTCCCTCTCGTACTTATTTTCCATAACCCTAACCCTAGATTGCATTATTTTTAATTTGTTTGCCCTTTTTTCTAATCCTAGGGTTCTTGAACTGAAACCTGTGAATCCCTTGGATTAAGGACAGATTGTTGTGCATGTGTGGATGAATTTACTTCCCTTTGAGTGTCGTATGGTTCATAAATTTTATTGATCTAGCCCTAAGATGTGTAGGTCTAGACCCGTATAGATTCCTCTTGATTGAATGTTGAACTTTTGTGTGGGATATGAAATTTGTGTAATTGTTTCTAAACTAATGTGATCTTAAGCCTGAAATCTTGCACATCATATTTGAATTTCATGTCCTGCATCAAATTTAGTATCAGACATTTGGGTTCTTATAGGGGAATGCATTACATGTTTAGGGTTTAGTTTGCGTATGTCTATTATGCTTCAATTCTCATCATATATAGTTGTTCAAAGGTCCATAAATCCTAATATAAGCTGCTGAAATTTCTATTATTAGAAAGTTATCAATTCACATTGCTGAAATTATCTGTTATCCCTTTATTTTGACAGTTATATTGCTGAATTCTGGTAACGTTGTGTAATTTCCCTCATATAGAGTCTCATAGGATCATTTAGCCTCGTTTAGATGCATATAGTCGTAGTATAAGGTCCTTAGGTTGAGTTAGTAGTTGTATGCCCACACGTATGGGTCGTAGTTTTGGCCTGCACCCTACACTAAACATGGAGCAATTGCAAGAATTAGTGAACAAGTTGACCCAACAGGTTGAGTCTTTAGATAAGCGCTTGGAACAACGTATGGACCAATGTCTTGAGCAATTTAATGTGCGTGTTACCCAATTAAAGACCTCCCTCAGGCCAAACCCCACTATTGGAAAAGATGCCCAATCTCAAGCAGGTGGTCAGGAGGTTAGACAAAGGATTGGAGGTTGCCAAGGAATTGGTCATGGGCACGCAGCCGTGCCCCCACCTCGCGAGGGACATCATGATCGATATGACCCAGATGCGCAACTCCTCAAGGGAGTTAGAGTAAATACCTTTACATTTGATGGCCACTTAGACCCTAAAGCTTTTTTAGATTGGTTGGCGGATATAAACTACTATTTTGAGTGGTATGACATGTCGGATGCTTATCGAGTCCGATTCGATAAAGCTTGTGGGCCAAGCAAAGAGGTTTTGGGCAACGGTAGAACAAAAGAAAGAAATAGTGAGGGAACTCTCAATAGTCCATTGGGGAGAAATGAAAGAAACAATTAAGGAAAAGTATCTCCCTTTCTCTTATCGCTTACAATTGATTGAGGAATGGCAGTCTCTTCGACAAAGTTTCATGAGTGTTGCTGAATATATTGAAAAGTTCGAAGAGTACTTGACTCGTTACGAGGTTGATGAGGACCCCGTACTCAACCTTGCTCATTTTAAAACGAGCCTTCGTCCTGATATTAGGAGAGAATTACTCGCTAAAGAAATATACACTATTGAACAGTTGTATCAAATAGTGTTAGACGTCGAGCAATACCTCAAAGCATTTGTGGGAAAGCGGTTTGACTTTCACGATTCTAGTGTTAAGGCCAACCCCTCTGAGGTTAAACCTAACACTGGGTACCAAAACAAACCTTCCAACAATTTCAGCCCAGACCCAAGGATGATAAGGATAAAGAAATTGTCGGGTCTAGCTCGCGTGGAAGTAGGGCAACTAGGTGTTTTAGGTATCAGGGGTTTGGTCACTTTGCCCACCAGTGCGGTATGAAAGAGGGCACCAAAGTATTCCTTATTAATGGACAAGTAGAAGTAGTGCCCCCAGAGAGTGACGATGAAGAAGAAGAATACGAGCCAGTAGAAACTCCTAGTGATGAGGAAGAGGGAGCATAAGATTCTGCGACTCTCGCAATTGTGCATTGCGCCTTAGCGCAAGCTAAGAACACTGATGATTGGCACGGCAACACGATCTTCTATACTTATGCAAAATGTGGGGAAAAGAGCTGTAAGATGATCGTAGATAGTGATAGTTGTGCCAACGTGGCATCGACTAGCACTGTGAGCCATTTGGGCTTGAAGCTTGAAGCCCATCCTCAACCCTATAGAGTGTCCTGAGTTGATGAAACTTTCATTCCAGTCTCGCACTGTTGTCTTGTTCCTATTCAGTTTGGATCATATACAGACACTTTGGTGTGATGTTGTTCCCATGGATATTAGCCATATCATTCTGGGTAGACCGTGACTTTATAAGAGGGATGTTACCATATTTGGTCATTCAAATGTGTGCACATTCTGGTTCGAGGGCACGAAAGTCAAGCTACATCCACTGCCACCCAAGAACATGACTGGAAAGGAATCCACCACACAGAGTGGTGTGAGCGGCTCAAAAGAATTGAATGAGTCGAAGTCCAAGTCCAAACCTCTCCATATTCTAAATGCCAAAGACTTTGAGCGAGAAACGGCCCTTGTGACTAGGGAGAGTATACCAGAGGCTAGTGTAGAGTTACCCACTGAAGCCATTCAGGTAATGCATAAGTTTCATGATGTCTTTCCTGATGATCTACCGAATGAGCTTCCCCCTATAAGGGATATACAGTGTGTCATTGATTTAATCCCTGAGGCGACTCTACCAAACCTCCCGCACTACAGAATGAACCCAAAGGAGCACGCTGAGTTGAAGAGACAGATTGACGAACTCCTAGAGAAGGTTTTCATTCAAGAGAGCATGAGCCCGTGTGCCGTGCTCACCCTTCTTACACCTAAGAAAGATGGCACATGGAGGATATGTGTTGATAGTAAGGCCATAAACAAAATCACAGTCAAGTATCGGTTTCCCATACCGCATCTTGATGACATGTTGGATATGATGGCCAGTGCTACTATCTTCCCAAAAATTGACCTCAAAAGTGGTTATCGCCAAATCCATGTACGCCCTGGTGATGAGTGAAAGACAGCCTTCAAGACAAAGGATGGGCTATACGAGTGGCTAGTTATGCCTTTTGGGTTAACTAACACCCCAAGTATTTTCATGCATGTGATGACCCAAGTGTCGAGGCCCTTTATGGGAAAGTTTCTAGTCATATACTTTGATGATATCTTGATTTATAGCATAACCAAGGAACAACACCTCAACCATTTAAGGCAGGTTTGTGGGATCCTTAAAGCCGAGAAATTGTACGCTAACCTAAAGAAGTGTGCGTTTTTTGTCTACTAGTGTTATCTTTTTAGGTTTTATTGTGTAACAAAGGGCATATCGGCGAATCCCAAAAAGGTTAAGGCCATCATCAATTGGCTTAAACCCCACAACATGCATGAGGTGCGCAGCTTTCACAGCTTAGCCACCCTCTATAAGCAGTTCATTCGAGGTTTCAGTTCCATTATGGCTCCCATCACGGATTACATTAAAAAAAAAAATGAGAGTTTCAATGGACAAAGGCAGCCTCGAAGGCCTTCAAGGAAATAAAGGTCAAGATAATCAAAGCTCTAATCACGCGACTTCCGAATTTTTCAAAAACTTTTGAAGTTGCATGTGATGCGTCAGAAGTCGGCATAGGAGTACTTAGTCAGGAAGGACACCCTATCGCCTTTTTTAGTGAGAAACTGAATGAGGCGAAACAAAAATATTCCACCTATGACAAAGAGTTCTATGTGGTAATGCAATCACTGTGCCATTGGCGTCATTACCTATTGCCGCAAGAATTCTTCTTATTCTTAGATCACAAGGCCTTGAGATATCTGAACTCTCAAAAGAAATTAAACCTTAGACACACCAAGTGGATTCAATTCCTTCAAAAGTACACTTTTGTGCTTAAGCACAAGGTCGGTGTAGAAAATAAGCCTGCCAACGCATTGAGTCGTTGAGTCGCGTTACTCAATTCCATGAGTATCGAAGTCGGGCCTCGAGCGCATCAAAGAAAATTATTCCGAGTATCCAAATTTTGGAGTTGTGTACGCGTCATTGTTAGAGAGTCCGTCAGGAGCTAGCAGTGAGTACTTGATTTTAGACGAATATTTGTTTGGGAGTGACCGCTTGTGCATACCACGCACCTCCCTCTGTGATTTTCTTGTCTGGGAGTTACGTTCAGGAGGGGTCGCGGGTCATTTCGGTCAAGAAAGACCATTACCCTAGTGAAGGATAGGTTTCATTGGCCAAGTCTTAAGCGAGACGTGCCCAAAATTATAGGGCAATGTCGTACTTATCAACTGACAAAGCAAAGGAAACAAAACACAGGATTATACACACCTTTGCCAGTTCCATTCATCCTTTGGCAGGACATCAGTATGGACTTCGTGCTTGGACTCCCCAAGACTACTTAAAAACACGATTCTATATTCGTTGTCGTGGACTGTTTTTCTAAAATGGCTTACTTCATTCCTTGTTCTAAGACTTCCAACGCATCTCATGTTGCCAAGCCGTTCTTTAGTGAGGTCGTCAAACTACATGGGTTACCAAAAACCATAGTGTCTGACCGGGACATGCGATTCATGAGTTACTTTTGGAAGACACTATGGCACATGATGAACACTAGGCTCCAATTTTCTTCTGCCTACCACCCTCAGACCGATGGTCAAACTGAGGTGGTCAATAAGAGCCTAGGAAGTTTGCTTAGATGTTTAGTGGGGGAGCACACCAGGACATGGGACATCGTACCACCTATAACCGAGTTTGCGTTCAATAGTTCTGTCAATAGGTCCACAGGTCTAAGTCCTTTTGAAGTCGTTACTGGTTATAAGCCTAGGAAGTCTATTGATCTTGTCCCTATGTCACTGTCTCATAGGCCGTCTAAGTCTGCAGAGTCTTTTGCGCATAACATTCATTTATTGCATCAAGAAATCAAGCGAAGGATCACTAATAGTAATAAACATTACAAATTTCCTGCAAACCAGCATAAACGTTTCAAGGAATTCAATGTAAGGAACTCTGTGATGGTCTGCATTAGGCCTAAGCGGTACCCTCAGGGGGTCATTCGTAAATTACACGCATAGCACTAGACCCTTCAAAATTATAAAACCAAACAGTCCCAATGCGTATGTGGTAGATCTTCCACCTTCCATGGGAATTAGTTCCACATTCAATGTGGAGGATCTAGTTACTTTTCAAAAGATCACTAATACTTTGTCCAGCCCTTCGCCCACCCATCCTGATTCCCCATATTTGTCCCTTGACCCATGGCATCTTTCCGACCTTTCTTCTCAGCCTCTACCTCTCATACCTAACATTCCCACACCCAGAAAGAAAATAAAGAATATTCTGGACCATTAGATAGTATTAACGTCGGACGGCGGGTTTCAGAAGTACCTAGTTAAGTAGAAGTCACGCCCAGCTTCAGACAATACGTGGTTCACTGAGGAAGAGCTTCAGAGACTTGATCCTGGCATCTTGGAGCGGTTCAGGAGTTTTGTTTGCCAATGGCGAAATCTTCGCAGCCGGAAAAAGTTGATGGGGACATCACGCGCAAACGTACGCCCCCCTACGCACGTAGGCAAGGAGGACCCCACCATCGATCTGGATCGATGACAACGTCCAGGGAGGGCCTCCTGGCTAGAGGACTGTGTTTTAGTTCGTTAGAGTGGACCCGAAAGTCATGTAAAGCCCACCATGGGTTTTAGTGATCGTGGCCCACTAGTCTAATTAATCTCGTATTTTAGGTTTTGCTTATTATTGTTATTAAGAGTATCGTGGACAGCTTAGATTATTTTGATTAGTTGTTATTTTTTATTACTTCATCGCCAAGTAATAAGTTGCGCACATGGTGCGAGTTTTGGGGTATAGAGTTTTCTTATAAATAGGCACCCCTTGTAAGGTTTTTTTCCTCGTTGAAGATTAATAAAAATTCCTGCGTTTTTCTACTCCTCTGAGCCTATGAGTTGTGGAAATCCAACTGGGTGTGAAACCCTCCCTTCCTCGAAGGGTTGACTACCGTGGTGCGAAGCCACATTTATCCCAATTCGCTTTCATCTTCTATCATCCATGTTTCTCATCTTTTACAATCATCTACGCTTCAAATCCGTCCTTTATTTCAGCAATTTTCCTCTTTACAGCAGAATTCTAGAATTTGGCCCTACGGCAAGTCTGAAACTTCGGCGGATCACCACGCACAGACCGCACATCGGATCGGCCCGAAACTTGGGAGTTTTGGAGCCCACCCCTAGCCGACTAAACTCAAAGAGTCGGTTTCCGGATTCGGGGCCACCTCGCAGGTGCGGCCAGGCCCCTGCACAGGTGCGTCAAGTCTGGCCCGCTGTCCGCACACGTGGACTGTCGCCAGGTTCAGATTTCCCACCTCTCATCCCTCTCATATTCATTTTCCATTACCCTAACCTTAGATTGCATTATTTTCAATTTATTTGCCCTTTTTTCTAATCCTAGGGTTCTCTAAACTGAAACCTGTGAATCCCTTGGATTAAGGACAGATTGTTGTGCATGTGTGGATGAATTTACTTCCCTTTGAGTGTCGTTTAGTTCATAATTTTTATTGATCTAGCCCTAAAATGTGTAGGTCTAGACCCAAATAAATTTCCCTAGATTGAATGTTGAACTTTTGTGTGGGATATGGAATTTGTGTAATTGTTTCTGAACTAATGTGATCTTAAGCCTGAAATCTTGCACATCATATTTGAATTTCATCTCCTGCATCATATGTGTACTCTCAATTTTACAATAATGCTCATATGAAATTCACTCCAACCATTAGATGCCACACCAAAATTTAGGCATGGGGCCTAAAAATTAGGACCATCTGCAATTCAAGTGGGCCATCCCAAGGGAAACAATTTGGAGGGAGATCATTGTCATGTGCACTGTTTCCAATCAATTGGTTGACTTGAATCATGGATGGGAATGATTTTTGGGCCCTCAAATTAATATGAGGTGACGAGCCTGGTGGTTGGGGTGGATTTTATATAAACATCACAGTGGGGTCCACCCAAGTAGCCAACCCATTAGCTCGCACGCCCACCCAACCGACCGTTAAAGAAATGTAATAAAAAGTAGTGGAATGATAATTATATCGATTAATGAGGTAGCTTATTGAAAACCATTTTGAAAAAGGTACCAGAATGTATATTCCATATTTATTAGGTAGTTTTTTTTTTTTTTTTTTGTAAAACTCCCTAAACTTTAATGAGATTATAACATTCAGTGTGTTGAGTGTAAATGTTCATTAATCACCAAGAAGAATGAAAGAGAAAACAAGATTATCACAGAACATAATGTTAAAAAATATATCAGGTGGAGACTCCTTTCTCAAGCTTCACGAGCAAACAACAGAAAATGAGAATTCAAGATTCATTGCCTACTCACCAAGGTTTGACATATTGTCAAATACAGGCAATGTTTTAAATATCGATGGTATCGGACGATATATCCCACGATATATGTTGTATCCCACCCGTGCAATACGAAACGCACAAGTAGTGCCAATATATCCCACATGTTCGATCCGGTAAGCATTTTCAATTTCTTATCCGTTTTTTTTTTTAAAAAAAAATTATGTTAAATCATTGTAAAATGATTACAAATCCATTGGTTCTTCATGTTTTGCATGAAAAATAATGGAGTTGGAGCTTCGATTTTGATATCCATTGGTTCTTCTTGTTCTCCACGTTTTTTCTGAAATTTTCCTTTGACCAACTGTCAATTGAGACAAATTTCAAAATATTTAAGAGTATTTGATGAAATGATCATCACATACACTCTAATCTTGAAATTTGGTGGTCTTATTTGGGAATTTTTGGGAATTTTTCAAATTTTTCCCATTTTCTCCCAAATTGCTTACAATGTTGCACTCCAAACATGAAATCAAGCATGTATGAGGGCTGATCTATTGATTTGTTAAGTCATTGTCAATTTTTGAAAAATAAAAATCATTTTTTAATTAAAAAAAATTAAAAAAAAATATTAAAATATTAATCTTTCTCGAAATTTTCCTTCAACCAACTGTGAATTAAGACTAATTTCGAAGTAATTAGGAGTGTTTGATGAAATGATCATCACATATACTCTAAATGTTGTGCATTCAATTTGAATATGTCTGCATTAGTTCAATTAGACAATGCATAGCTTAGGACCTTATACAAAGAAAACCTAATATGTGCACTTCTTTTTTGAGATGTTATGATTTAAAAGTGGGTATTGAGGTCTTTTTTAACAATCCATGAAGTTTCATTGAAAAATTCAACCATTTTCTCATTATTTCCCCATGTTTCCAAAAAGTGCGATAAATTACCTAATACAAACAATATATCCTGTGAGATAATCGATACGTATCTATATCCCAAGGATGCTATACATAACACGATACCGATATTTCGAACACTGAATACAGGTACATCGCCCGGCACATAACAACATCGCCCATGAACAATACAGGTGAATCTGTCCATATTGGCCTAATACCACCCAATACAGGGGTGATATGACCAATATCAGCAGTGAAAAAATCAATACCCAAAAATCGACTTGTAGATCATGGTGCTCACTGTTAAAAGCCGAAGATTTGCATGCTAAGGTTGAGAGAAAAGTATTAATTTAAGCAGTTCACCTTGTGTGTCAACTGATTTTCATGGATACAGTATTAAAATCCATATATCAATATATTTTGATTCCTATGCATGCAACCCAAGTTAAATTACAGAACCATCTCGAGATCTCTTGATCTTGAGCTTTGCAACTGCAATGGAAGTCCACCGCAGATGATGGAAAGAAATATATGGGTGGCAATGGCCAAATTCAGACCAGAACTCAAGTTCAACCACTAGTAAATCAGGCTTGAAAGTGTTCCCAGGCCCTGCCCATTATTAATTGGATTTGGAAATCAAGACCAGCCCTAACTCACACTGGTCAGTGGTCATATATGGGGGTTTGAACCTGGGCTTGTTCTGGACCTCAATAGAAAAAATTGTCAAACACTAGGCCTAGGCCAAGCCCTTTTATTCAACGTACATCAAATTCAGGCCATGGCCAAGAAGTGGGTCTAAAAATCAGCCCCATACCTACCACTAACCTATCACCATCCTTGAAAATATTGGCAGAAGAGTTTGGTGATAACATTTAAATATTGCATATTTATCCTTTCAATTGCATTAGTTTTTATACATTCAAAGTGCGTAATTGATTAACTAACATCTATTTTGTACATGAAATAAAAACGAAATCATACTTAAGAATAAGGATTAATCAAGGGAAGACCTGGAGATTTGAAAGTCATTAATGAAGAATTCACATGCCAAAGATCCAAGAAAACCGAGTATAAAAGATGGACTGAAAAATCACAATTCAATAACTAAATTAACAGACTATTCGGTCCCACCTAAGGTTTGCTTGGTTTGACCGAATGTGCACAGAACCATCCAGCAACAAACTACGATTTTCATAGATAATTTAGCTTGACACTTAGGTCCAACCGAAGCCGGGTTTGGTGCCCACCGAATGAGAGTTCGGTCCAACCTAAGGGAGACAGAGACTTCAGAAGAAATTTAAAGAAATTCGGCTGCAACCAAAACACTAATTCGGTGCGACCGAGGTAATGATCAGTGCGACCGAAGCGTAACAAATGTGCGAAAATTGAAGTCGGTTTCAAGTCGGTGCGAACTTTTCCTATTTAAAGGGGTGTCTAAAGCCTTCCTAAGTATGAATTAGGGCTTAGGAGAAAGACCTAGGAGTTGCAAAGCTTCTTCGGAATCATCCTTCCTTCTCATTCCTTCAATTCTAGTTTTTTTTTTCTAGTTTTCTTTATGTTTTGTTTAAGATGTTAGTTATGTTTGGCTAATCTCTTAGCTAAGGCTAAGGGATGAACATTTTAATGGACATTTGATATTTAATTCGTTTCTTCAATAAAAGTTAAGGTTTTTATGTTGAATTGTGATTGGATGTGATTGAATTCCTAGATTGGGAAAGGAATCAATCTATGAAGTTGTTTGATCTATTGTTGCCTCTGGGTATATTAGATGCTTTCAATTCCCTACGATGTGATTACCTATATCTTCATGAGAAATCAAGCATGATTTTATTCTATGTTGAATATTTTTTTATTGATATTACCGTGTTATCTTCCGATTAAAATATATTGGAATCTAGTTCTAGTTGAGCTATCAACTTGAGAAGACGAATTGAATTTAAAGTCCATTGATTGAGGATTCCTGGATCCTTAATTTTTTTTATAATAGATTTTACAACTCTTCTATTCCGCTAGATTAAAAACCCAGACCAACTATTTTCATGGAATTAATTCTTAATATATTCTCACCAAATTCCCTATGGATCGACCTTGGTCTCATCGAGTTCTTACTGCATCGCAACCCTATACTTGGGGTTGTCAACCCTTGGGTTTGATCATTAGGCCCAACATGAATCGTACATCAAACTCAGGTCATGGCCAAGAAGTAGGTCTAAAAATTAGCCCAAGCCCTACCACTAACCCATCACCATCCTTGAAAATATTAGCAGAAGAGCTAGGCCCGACACGTTCTATTCTTGAAACTCTTAGTCTATTTTATGAAATTTTCTCAAAATCAGTAACTTATAAATTATAATCATCGTTCGGAGCATATCGGTCCAGCTCAGCGATAGCAATAACATTGGTAGTATCAGAAATTCCAAGTATTAGCGATATATTGCTAAGTATTGCCAATGTATCGATATTGCCAATATTTTCAACTGTGTAAATTCCAGGTGTCACTGGTATCAACAATGCATCAATATCGCCAATGTATTAACAATATTTTCGACTACAAAAATTCCAGGAGTTGCTTGTATCACCAGTGTATCGATGATATTTCAATAGCATCGCCAATGTATCATTATCTCCAAATATTTGTTTATTAAAAAAATCATTTCAATTTTTTTATGGACACATGGTTGTATGATGAAATGCATGTTTATATGTGTATATGTGTATGCATGCATGGATGGATGGTTGGTTAGAAGGATGGACAGATGTGTGTGCATATATATGTATAAACTATATAAACGTGTGTGTTTATATGTATGTATGTGCATGGATGGATGGATGGATGGATGGATGGATCCACCATTTTCTCCATATTTCGCCAATGTTTCCCTTAGCAACAATATATGCTTTTAGGCCCCATTAAAGGGAAACTTATTATTTGATTGCTAAATATGAAAATATGCATCTTTTTGCTATTATTTGATTCTAAAATATGCAAATGTAAAGTATCATTGAAAAATTCCACCATTTTCCCCGTGTTTCTCTAATGCTTCCTTGAGTAAACAATACTTGCTTTTGGACCCCCATTAAAGAGGAACTTCTTATGTATGCATATTTTTGCAATTATTTGATTCTAAATATGCCAATATGTGCATTTTAGCAAGGCGATATCAATACATATTTCCATATCCCCAGCCAGCAATACATGTAATGATACCAATATTACGAACGCTGCTTATAATATAAAACAACATTGAAGAATTTCCAAGAGAACAAGTTGAATACTTCAACTTTATAAATACTTAGCTCAAGAGTTGGAAGAAACTAAGCATTATGGGACTGCCTATGCATAAACCTATTAGACTTGTTGCTTGAGAGAATTAAGAAAAAGCTTTTAGCTTTGAAGGGAAAATATTTGTAGATGAGTGGCCTCATTATTCTCATGAAAGCATCATGTCAACTATGCTAGTGTGCTTTGTCTTTGTTTTTGTGCCCCATCAATGTGATACACCATATTGAAAGAATCAAAAGAGATTTGTAGGCAGGGCAGATAAAAAAAAAGTTCCACCTGGTTGGGTGGAAGGAGGTGCCTTCCACAAGAAAGTGGAGGCATGGGTATTACAAACCTTAAAAGTGATGAACCGGACCCCACAAGGTAGCTTTAGAGGTTTAATACACAGGATAATCATTTTTGGAAGTAAATTATCTCAACTAAATATGAGGTTAAAGACGGGGCTTGGTCTACCCTTATCTCTTCACTTTATAGTGCATCAGTCATTTGGAAGGCAATTGTAGGTCTCTCTCAAGATTTTATGGAAGGAATATCATATGAAACAAGACATAGATGCCCCAAACTAAGTGATTCTCAAAACACAAACCATGCGGCACTCGTGAACAACCCCTATGTGAACGAGTCAGCCTACCATCCAGGTGCAGCCAAGCTACCTAGAAGTGAAGATCAAGCCCAAACGAGAGATTTGAAGGCAAGAACACTTGTATTACACTCAGTGTTCAAAATATCGGTATCGTGTTATGTATCGCACCCTTGGGATACAGATACGTATCGGTTATCACATGGGATATATCGATTGTATTGCATAATGTATCGTTGTTGTTGGAAACATGGGGAAACATTGGGAAATTAGTCGAATTTTTCAATGAAACTTCAGCGATTGTTAAAAAAGACATCAATACATACTTATAAATTAAAACATTACAAAAAACAAGTGCATATAATAGGTTTTCTTTGTATGGGGTGCTAATCTATGCGTTGTCTAACTGAATTGATGCAAGCATATTCAAAGCAGTGTTTTAAATAGCGGTAGCGTGTTGCGTAGCATTCAATCTTGCGTAGCATGTAGCGTAAGCTACACAATAATTCTATTTTTTAATTTAGAAAAAGAGAAAAATATGATACCAGTGGACCCCACGCATGTGGGCCATGGCCGTGCATGTGGGTCATGGCATAAAACACCATAGATGACCCCACATATGTGTGTGGGTCATGGCATAAAACACCATAGATGACCCCACATATGTGGGCCATGGCATAGAACACCACAGTGGATCCCACGCATGTGTCCCACGTGATGGTTGGATGGGTCAAATCCATGCCATACACACCACAGCCCCTATGCATCTTTGTTACATAAGAATCAACCTCCTAAAAAGAAAAAAATTGAAAAAATGAAAAAATAACAACTTTTCAACATAAATAAAAAGAAAACTCATTAGCAATGATTAAAGGGCTAAAACATACCTTAAATAGAGATTTAGTCAACTGAAAATGAATTTTTTTGAGCTACGTGTCCGCGTGGTTGTGAAAAGAGGGAAATGTGATTTCTCCCTTGTTTGGGCTTCAATGCTCTTGAAAATCTAGCAAGAAGATGCTCTTGTAGGTCCAATTGAATGCCTAAAATCTGATCTTCAAGGGGCCTTTTGATCGGTAGGAATTAAAGCTTGAAAATGGCAACATGCGCGGCTGCTGCGGCACTGAGATAAGGCTGTTCGAAAACCCTATTTCGATAGTTTTAAGTAAAAAAAAATTTCTTAAAATATGAGTCTCCCATCATCTACTCAAAGGGAAAAAGTCTCAGCCGTACATTTCAAGGCTAATTTTTAATGGTTTAGATTGTAAAAATGTTCATATGAGTACATATTTATTGCCTAGAAAGTGCCACGTGTGTGAAGGATGGTTTGGATGGATCTACATGCTGCCACGTGTGAAAAATATGGGCCACCACCATTTTAAAACAATTTGTTAACTCACATAATAAAACAGAGCTTTTATTTTAAAGAAAAGTACCATAATCCTGAGGCATACGCAACGTACGCTACACACTACCTATGTGTAGTGTACGCTACAACCCTTATAGCATACGCTACAGTGGAAATATGCTATTTCCATATGCTACATAGCGTTTTTTGGTAAGCTACACTACATAGCGTATGTTACACGCTACACGCTACAACGCTATTCACAATACTGATTCAAAGTCTATTCATATAATTTATAAATGTAAGAAGTGTGGAAACACAAGAAATACATTCAAAAGCAAAAGAAGAATCACTAGATTAGGTTACATACATGTTTGATTTTATGTTTGGACACAGATTGCAATTGATTTGCGAGAAATTAATTTTTTTTTCAATTTTCCGCAACTTGGTCTATCTCCTCCAAATCTCAAAATTGAAGCTCCCAATCCAAAACATGAAAAATCATGAATTTGTAACAATTTGACACTAATTTAACATGATTTATAAAAGAAAAAAAAATGGTCGAAAATCGAAAGTGCTCACCGGATCAAACATGTGGGATATATTACACTACTTGTGCATTTCGTATCACACAAGTGGGATACAAGATATATCGTGGGATATATTGGCTGATATCGTCGATATTTAAAACACTGATTACACTAGAGAAACCAAGAGCTTAAACCTTCTAAGGTTTCTAAGGTTTGTTATAAATGATGAGCCCCCTCCTTTTGAATATATTCTATAGCATAGCGGTAGCGCCCATAGCGTAGCATAGCTACAACATTACATAGTGTTAGCAAATAAAATAAATCCCCTGTAGCATACACTACAGCGGGCATAGCATATGCATAGCGTATGTAGCTTATGCATAAATATGTAGCATCGTAGCGTACGAGTAGCGTATGTAGCGTACACTAAGTTTTTTATAAATGATAATTGTATTTTTGTATTTTGTACTTTATACTCTCAACATGTGGGATTTTAATTTCTTTTCCTACTTGTGACTTGTGGTTTCAATTAAACATCATTAATTTAAATGGTTTGCTTAGAAAATTGTTGATATGATGATGATTTGATTTGGTTTATGTGTGGATT
Source organism: Magnolia kwangsiensis (assembly GCA_037074715.1). Lineage (NCBI taxonomy): Eukaryota > Viridiplantae > Streptophyta > Magnoliopsida > Magnoliales > Magnoliaceae > Magnolia > Magnolia kwangsiensis. The sequence continues at coordinate 28,728,056 of CM073579.1, forward strand.
GGCTTTTGATAAATGATAATTAATAACTTGTTTGAACATGCTTATACTTGAAAACAATGAATCATCTTTCAGGCATTTTTATATTTTTCTTTTTTCTCTTGCCACTTATCATATTTTTAAATCAAAAAATAAAAGTATCATGTAGCTTACACTGCATGCTACAGAAAGCTGAACGCTATGCAGCGTGCTACCACTATTTAAAACACTGTCTAGACCTAAAGAGGAAAACTTTACTACATATTCATGATTGACCTGTTGTTGCCATCCATTAAGAGGAAAACTTGTTCCACTAGGTTCTTTATGAATAGATGATTCCTCCTTATCTTTCTGTTGTTGCGTTGGGTGGTCTGGAGTCTAGTTTGAGTTCCATTCGTGGTTGTATCCTTCCATTTTTCCATCTCCTTAAAAAAATAACAACAGAATCTCTGCTAGCCATTATTGTTGGGACTTGGGAGAACCCATCTCCATCAGTAATTTCCCATGTTCAGATTCTATTGAGATCTTCTATAGTTAATAGGAAGCATTAATCAATGTCAATTTTTCCGAAGAAAATATATGAACAAGATCGTAGTGGTTGATAAACGGGAAATATCACCAAGCTATCATGCCACATAAAAACATAGGTATCCATATGTGTCTGTGTTGTAGAAAACAGTTAAAAAAAAATTACATGTTTTTCTATACATAATAAAAGGAAAATCAATAACATATGTGCTGTACCTGAACTTACATACAATCCAGGTTATACAAGTGCTGATCTTGCATCCAGGAATTTCTAGTAGCAATTTCTATTCTACGAATGTAATCATCATTTTAAGAATTTATAGAGTTGAATGCAAATAGAAATCACCAAGTACCTTCATCATACTTTCTACTTTCCCACTCTTTCCAAGAAAGTGCAGAAGCTGATTAAGTAGCCCAAGTGAAAGTTCTAAGAAAGAAGGTTCCACCTTTTCAATTAATTCAATAGTTGTTCTCCAGTCACGTAGCCTTCACTCAAAAATTGAAAAGTTAACTTCATAGTTGAGCAAAGCTAGAGTAGAGAATTCGAAAGAGGAAAACATAAGTATATATAAGGTCAATAGAAAGATGCATAAACACCTATAGGTTGAGGAAAAAAATATATATATATCTCAATATTGGATGACACAATCACACTGGTCATGAAATAAATTAGTACCTATAGTTTTCATGCAACTAATTTACTCCCATCCCATGAGAATGGAACAAGAAAAATGTAAAAATTTAAGCTAGCAGCCTGTAGCCCACGGCACATATGCTGAAATAATTTATTCTATTCTATTCCATGGGGAAAAAAGTCTCTTAGAATGAATTCTATCACAGTAACTGAAATAAAAAGTAAAATCGACTGCATCACCAGACAAAATTCTAAGAATCGATCATTTAAAGAATAAAGGTCATGCAATGCCAAACAGGACCTCGATGTCCCATCTGTCAGCAGAATAAATGTCTCATCACTTCGTCCTCTCAGTTATGCAAGGAAAGTCTGGGACTGTCTATTAGATCGTTCTGGTGTTGTGTGGATGATGCCACAGACAGATGGCATAATTTGGCTGTTGGTCCAATTGGCTGAGTATGTAAAGTACCACTTCAGGCAACCCTCTGGAGTTTGTCGTTGGAAAGAAATAATGGAATTATCCGTGGCAAATACGTTTCAGTTTATTCTATGATGAGAAAGATCAGTGGGTTGATTATAAACTGGAAGAGAAGTAACAAAGTAATGAAAAGGCATATTAAGCACCGAATAGTCTCAAACTGAGCCTTAGATTATCAATGTGGTGGGGAGCCACCCACACCCAAACAAAGATGGCAATGCCCTCCTGAGGGATAGTTCAAGTGTAACCTTCATTAATGCTCCTTCGGAAACCCTGGATCATCCCAAGTAGGCAAAATAATCAGGAATCACCAGGCCAATCATTTACCAGAATTTAGCAGTCCAATGGCTATAGGCAACTATTACTTTGCCGAAGCTACAGCTTTGCAGCAAGCAATTAAATTAGTGATCAGCCACAATTTCAGCCTGACCATTATGGAAAGTGATTCCGGCAATGCCATTGGCTGGGCAAAATCCGGACAATGACTGTGGGAGCTTGCAGTTTTTATTGAGGTTAGGCATCTATGTGAGGGTATTCAAGTTTCTTTATCTCACATCCGAAGGAAGCTGATTCTTTAGAGATTCGTTGGCTAAAGAAGGCACACCTAGATAATCTATGTACATTGCTGCCACAAGGAAAGCTTTCTTCTTTTTTATTCTTACTGTAGCATATGTGGCTAGTTAGGGCTGCTGTGTCCCCCCCCCCCCCCCCCGGTCTTTCTATCTTCTTTTGGTTTTTTCAACAAAATCAAGCATTATCCATCGATTGTGTTCCCCCTGTTTTTCTTTTTGCTTCTTTTGGTTTTTCAATAAAATCAAGCATTGTCCATCAAAAAAATAAAAGAAATTTGTCAAAAACAATAATCTGGAATAATTGACATGGAGAAATTGATCAAGAATATCAATTATAGAAAGCAACCTAAAAGTTAAGTATCTGCTAATTGTGTTACTTCACTTCACATCAAAGTGGAACTAAGTCGCAAAAAAATAAAGTTTATGCCCCCGGAATGACAAAACAACTTTAGCACAGTGTATCTAATATATCGCACAATAAAACCACATATCAAGGGTCCAATAGTGCAGTCCTACTCAAACCATGCCTTTAAAAAGTTTATTCCCCCAGAATGAGAAAACAGCTTTGGCACATTGTGTCTAATTTACCGCACCATAAAACCACATATCAAGGGCCCAATACTGCAGTCCTACTCAAACCATGCCTTGGGTTCTACATCGCCTTTCGTTTCCAACTTAGATAATATGGCCTATAAAATAGGATTCCTCTAAAAACAAAGTTACAACTCAAAAATCAAATTCATCACCATCATTCTAGCCTTGAGCCATCTATTGGGGATGCTTTGTGAATTTTGTTTCGCGTCTGATGCTAACCTAAGATCCTGTTCTGGGTAAGTGGACAAATGCTTGATATCCCTTCTCACCACCTTGAACCATGTCCTTGTTAGGTCTTTCCCTCATTCTCCTTTCAAGCCCATCAACCCTAACAGAGTTCCTTTCCTTGCTAGGGTCATTGCCAGTTTTCATAGCACAGGCCAGGACCATTGCAATCATCTCTCCATCATTTTATTTCCTACTAGGACTTATCTTAAGTTGCTTTGAATAGTCTTATTCTTCTTACTTTTCTTCTGTTTTTTTTCAAAGATAGCTGAGTATATTAAAAGGGAAAAAGGAACAAGTTAGGTAAGGGGATAAGAAGAGCCAACTATGAGTGTACCCTCTAGTGAACCTCTTTCATATGGGAATCAGCAATCTCATCCACATCCCTCAATTAGACAATTACATTGAAAGCAATACATTTTTTGTGAGACAAGAATCTAACCTCAGTGATTACAAATGCTAATTTTGAAGGCCCCAGCTCCGATGGGGATGTTCATTTAATAAAATTTCTAGAGTCAACTTCAACCACTAAGGCTCTAGAAATATATATATATATATATATATATATATATATAGAGAGAGAGAGAGAGAGAGAGATAGAGAGAGAGAGAGAGGCATGCTCACCTACGCACCTACGCACCTTTGCACACATGTCATGGGTGTCAAATCCGAACGGTCCATAAGATGCGGAATCCCATGAAACCTTAGGAGGTGAATTTTCACCCTGATCTAAGATTCTGGTGGGCCATAGCAAAGAGAAATTCAAATCAAGGGAAGAAATTGTTTGCATTTTTCATGGCCCACCAAAGTCTTGTATCAAAGTAAAATTTCGTACCAAAGGGTTTTATGAGATTCTGCTTCATGTGGACCGTTCGGATTTTCGAGACTCATCAGAAATGATGAGTTCTCAAAAAAGTTCGTATGTAGTACGTACGAACTGGTTCGCAGGTGAGCATTTCCGTGTGTGTGTGTGTGTGTGTGTGTGTGTGTATGCAAAATGCTCACACCATCAGGATATGAGGTGCATACGTCATTAGAGCTGCCCACACCACAATACCTGGAGAAAGTTAATATGATAGCTCCCTTATTGTTTCTCCGAATGACTCTCAGGAGGACCCAACTTGTCAATGGAGCAACCATCAAAGTTGAGCTTCCAAAACCCAACCATAGGAGAATTCCAACAAGACTTGGTCTACAATTTCTTATTTTTCAAAGCTGATGCCAGCCTTCCAATCCAAATAAATAAAATATAAAAGAAAAGAAAAGAAAAGAAAACATTCGTAGATGTCCCTTTGAGCTCTTGGGCTCATGAAAGCCCAACTAAGAAGCAAAGATATGATCCTTCTTTTCATGATTTCCTTAAAGGTGCCATGTTATTGAAAATTTTGTCATTTCTTCCTTTCCATAAATCCCACATCACAGCATAGGGCACCATGCTCAATATAATATTGCCTCTAATTGCATAATGGCAGGCTGACCATCCTTCCATTAGCTTCCCTAAGCAGTAGAACCCAACTTATCCCAAAGAGGTACAAAGAACTCGTTCCATGCATCCTTCGCCAACCTCCAATGGATGAAAATGTGGTTGACCATTTCCTCCTCCCATCAAATAAAGTAAACACTAGGGAAAGCTTGGTTCTTTTGTTATCAAGATGAAAGATTTTGTTCGATTGTGGCCATCCAGGCAGAAGAAAAAAGTTATCAACACTCAGTCGCATATGGCCAATTGAATTGTTGTCGTGCAGACTTTTCCCTTTAAGATCTAAGGGCATTTTCTAGTCACACAACCCTAAAGAGGCAAATATCCATTCCATCCAATCAGCTCTAGTTCTATTGCAAACATCAACATCTATCCCTCATCCTTGAAGATGTGCTTCTAGAGTTTTATGTGATCGTCATGTAACACTCAAAGGAAAATTTTATAGGATAGCTATAACCAATGTTTTAAATATGGACGATATCAATCGATAAATCCCACAATATATCTTGTATCCCACCTGTGCGATATGAAACGCACAAGTAGTGGGATATATCCCACATGTTCGATCCAATGAGCATTTTTTTTAATTTTCGATCCTTTTTTCTGTAAATCATGTTAAATTAATGTCAAATTATTGTAAATCTATGATTTTTTATGTTTTGTATGAAAAATCATGGATTCGAAGCTTTGCTTTTGAGATTTGGAGGACATGGGCCAAGTTGCAGGGGAAAAAATAAATCCCAATTTCTTACAAATCAGTTGCAATCATTGTGTCCGAACATAAAATCAAACATTTATGTAACCTGATCAGGTGATAATGCTTTTGCTTTTGAATGTATTTCTTGTGTTTCCACATGTCGTCTTACATTTATAAACTATATGACTTACATCAATTCAGTTAGACAACACATAGATTAAGACCCCATACAAAAAAAAAAAAAAAAAAAAAAAAAAAAAAAAAAAAAACTTACTGCTTCACTTGTTTTTTGTAATATTTTGATTTATAAGTGTGTATTGATGTCTTTTTTAACAATCGCTAAAGTTTCATTCAAAAATACAACCAATTTCCCAATGTTTCCCCATGTTTCCAACCACAGCGATACATTATGCGATACAACCGATATATCCCATGCGATAACCAATACATATCCGTATCCCAGGGGTGTGATACGTAACGCAATACCAATATTTCGAACATTGGCTATAAGACAAGCCATGCCTATGGGACAAAATGTCGGGCAGCTAAGGAATAACATGTCCATACAATAAGTATAGCTGAAATGAGGATCTTGAGATGGATGATTGGCAAGACAAGGAAGGACAGAATTAGATATGAATGTGTTTGAGGGAACATACAAGTAGCAGCAATAGGTAATAAGACGAGGGAAAGTAGGCTCACATGGTTTGGTCATGTGCAACAAAGACCAAGAACCACACCGATTAGGAGTGCGTTGGTATAAATTGAAGGCTCTAAAAGGGGAAGGGGAAAGCCCAAAAGGGCGTGGAAGGAGGCAGTGAGAAAAGACACTTATGTTCTAACTAAAGGTTTGGCCCTTGAATCATTGATAGTGGAATGGCAAAACAAGATTCATGGAGATGACCCCAACTAATTGGGACAAGGCTTAGATGATGATGATGATGATGATGATGATGATGATGATGAAAATTACGATGAGGGTTGTTAGACTCTAATCACCTCTTCTCCTTCTTGGAGATTCTCCCCCTCCTTTATTCTTCATTTTTCTTCTTCTTCTTCTTCTATTTTTTCGAAAATTATTCTTCATTCTTCTTCATTCCTTAGCATTTGCAATTTTTTCACTCATCACCCAATGAATCCTTTAAAATGATCCACAATTCTTTTGTCATCCAACAACGGAAGAAGAGATGGTTTCTCATCTCCTCCACCTACCAAAACATAAGGTAAACACTCATTAACGAGGTCTACAAAAATGGTTACATGACGGTAAAGGCCATAACCGTTACGCGTTACGGGGTCGTAATGGCCGTTATAGGAAAAACTGCCTATAACAACCCCATAACTGTCCAGAAATAGGTTTTTTCAAAATAAAAATAAAAAATGCCATAATGGTCGTTACAGCCCGTATCATAACGGTAACGCGGTGGCCGTTACAGCCACCATTACCATTATTGAACACCTTGCTCATTAATGATTTATGATGCTTCCAGATATTCTCAAGGGTAAGGATCCAATTAACCATAGCATCGACACAAAGGCTTCACCTCGAGGGATGGAGTTTCCCAAACATCCATCCACAGCAAGATCTCCACACACTGACATAGGAGCCAAAAAGAAAGATTTGAAAGAGAAGTTCCCACATGGAATTGGGACGAGAACTCAAATGGAGACCACTTTGAAATCCTACAATCTGCTTTGCTTCCTTATATGATATATACAAATATCTTCAGCAATGCCCATAAAATTCTTAAAAAGCCAAATCTGCTCATCAAAAGGAGCACGCCTAAAGACATTATTCCAGTACATAACAATTGCTCAACATAATACCCTTACCCATAACCAAAGTATTAAATCAGAAAGGGAACTTGAACACAAGCTATTTCCCACATAGCCACAGATTGTCCAAAATCTTATATGATTACCCATTCCAAGTCATTTATCATTCAATAATTGAAGATGCGAAACAATCAGAAAGCCAGGACAAATAATTTAATCATCAGCTAGCAATATCCTACAATGAAACCTTGAAGCATGTCATTTGATGCTGTTAAATGAAAATCATGTTCACCATGCCCCTGGGTACATGCAATAGAAAGTGAGCAACTTCAAACCTATACGCATTTTCTCTTTCTTTCTATTTTACTTCAGAAAGTTGAAACTAGTGCAAAGCATTACATTCTAAGCTCCTAACAGAACCATGAAATTTTTTTTTTTCTTTTTTTTTTTCTTTTTGTTTCTTGAACATTCAAGTTTCTTTCATTTTCCATTAGGGAGTAGCATCCTTAACCAAAGTCAAACCTACAAGAAGTTTGACACTTACATTTGGCATCAATGACTGCAAAATTTTAAGCCATGTCAAGCATTCTTCATGTCAAGGCTCACTGTCTAATGAAATGCATTCTTCTGGAATTATGGACAAGAAAAGATCTACAAGAGCTCACTCCCAGCACCAGACATTATTATGCAAAAAGTCTACAATAAATTCCATAAAACAATACATAATAAAATAAATGGCTAGAATTATGAAATTCAATGCATCTTTCTAACAGATTCGATTAAAGAGTGTCGAATATTTAAAGCAGAAAAGAAATGTAAATCTTACAAGCTACAAGCTGATATCATCTCGAAGATACTAGCTTCATTAAAAGCAATACTTTTCTCTCTCATCAACTCTGCTAGAAGAAGAACTCTAGCTGGCTGGGATCCTCTGTTGAAAGCTTTCATTAGAGAGGAACATGCAATAGAATCCGGTTGGATATCATTCATTTCCATGTCTTGAAAGAGTGCAAATGCTTTCTCCCAGTTTTCTATAATAGCACAAAAAAACCCAAGAAAACTTTCAATTACAAAACCTTCCCTTCTGCTCAAATTCTTGTCACTTCAGAGATTAAGAGACAACAATACCTGCTGCAGTATATGCATGCATCATGGTGGTGTATGTTACCACATCAGGAGAACAACTGACACTCTTCATCATTGTGAAAATCGATTCGGCTTCTGCTAGTTGGCCCTGAGAATATGGAAAATATATAAGAAATAGCAAGTTTCAGAAACAGAACACCAGACAGTTCTAAGGAAAATTAATATTTACCAAAGTCAGCACTTGCCTGTTTGCTGTATGCATAGATTGCAGATGAGTACACTTCCTTAGATAAAGGAATTTTCAAATCTATCATCTCCTCCAGAAACTTAAGGGACTCCCCATATTTACCCATCTTACAAGAGCCACTTATTAGTACATTGAAAGTAACAGAATCAGGTTTAGCACCCTTTTCTCTCATACATCTATATAAGGTTAAAGCTTTGTCAAATTCTCCAACACTTAAATAGCTTCCAATAGCTGAATTATATGCAACTGTGTTCAGTTTGATGCCTCGAGAATCAGCTGCTGAAAGTATAGTTTCAATTTTCACCCTTTGGTCACAACGCCCACAAGCAGCCAGAAGGGTACATATGGTGACAATGTTTGGCTGAACTCCATCTCTTTCCATTTCACGGAACGCTTGCACTGCTTCATCTAACAATCCTTCAGATCCGTAAGCATCGATCAGAGCATTGTAACTCACCAAATTTGGCTTCCATGAATTCCGCTTCATCATGTCAAAGATGTTCCTAGCCTTTTCAGGTTGTCCTGATCTACCATAAGCATTGAGCAGAGAAGTATATGATACAACATCAGGTCGGAAGCCAGACCCTTTAAGCAAGTTAAAAACTCCCAATGCATCCTCATGCATACCATGTGAAGCATAAGCACCAATAAGTGCATTATATGTAACAATATTTGGTTTGAAACCTTCAGCAAGCATCACATCAAATACAGCCTTGCAGTTTTCAATTTGTCCACAAACAGAATATGCATGAATGATACTAGTGAATGTTACAATATCAGGACGGCATTCTGCTCGTTTCTCCCTCATTGAGTTAAAAACATCCACAGCCTCCTCATACCGTCCCAGCTTTGCTAGGCAGTGTATTACAATATTAAGAGTGACTGTGTCATGGCGGATCTTTGTTCCTTTCATTAGTTCAAAATAGGACAAAGCTTTTGAATATTGGGCCCCGCTTTTGAAAGCAGATAGAACAATATTATGAGTCACCAAATCAGGCCCGACACCATTATCTGTCATTTTCTTGCAAACTTTGAGAGCTTCTTTCCAGTGTCCAGTAGACCCACAAGCATTAATCAGGTTGTTATATGTAGATCGGCTTGGAGGAATCTGCACCAACATTTTTGTGATAATTGGAAAATAGTCAATGGGCAAATAGTTGAGTCATGGAAATGCTAGAGAATAATATACAAAACAGAAAAATGCCAAGCAACATGAATATAACATAAGTCTTACATGCATAATATGTGGAAGTCAACCATTTGAATTTCTTCTTTTTTTTTCCTTTCCTTGAAGATTGCAATTTATTAAAAGCCCAAAAGGCAACAACAGAAAGAAAAACAGAAGGCAAAGGGGATAGAGAGAGAGAGAGAGAGAGAGCAGAAAAGGAAACCTAAAAACTACACAACTCAAACCTCTAGGGCACAGCCCTGAAAAAGAACCCATTAGCATCCAACCAGTTTAAGAGAACAAAATGCGGGCATGTAAATATATAGATTAACTGGAAAGCACAGCTTCACTGAGAAACCAATTGCTCTACAATATGTCTAGAAGGATAACTTTGATTGTCTAAACACATCTACATGACATGTTTTAATCTTTTAACTATAAATCACCTGGATTAAATAGGAGTGATGGCCAATGGTAGATCTTTATTGGGGTTTCTTATACTTTTTCATTACAAAATCATGTAGTGGGAGATGCGAGGGCGACTGGAAAATTAATTGCAGTTTTCTTCCACTTATGGAGTGATGAGGCTCTGACCATTGGCTAAGGTGGCCTTGAAAAGCAATCGATCACCTAATTTACCCATAAGCTCCATACTCTATGTTAATGCCATAATTGTAATTAGTCTTATTCCAGCATATTGCATCTTATGGGTTGTCTCTAATACGATGGATTGATTTCCCATTAAGCCCAAACAAACATTGTAGCAATCAAGGTGTAGTCATTTTGAGATGATGACGGAGAGATTTAGCTAAGCAGTTCCTTGTCAATCTAAAATTAGTTTGCAACTAACGATGGGTCTAGACAGCTTGTCAAGAAGGTTGTCATGACACTGGATGATTGCTCAAGCAGTACGGTTGAGTTTCGGCCAGTTTGGGTGGGCTTCCAACATCAATGCATGAGTGTGCACATTATGTCATATGTCACATTGAACAAGGATCACAGTGAAATTGCTCTTTGTTGCCCATTACAAGAGCATACACTTCCTCTACCTGATCTACCAGTCCCCTAACCAGAGGTATGACATGAAGCCATAAAACTCTATCCTTGGTAACTTTGATGCACACAAGACCAGCCTCACAAAGCCAAAAACATGTTTTTACTAATCCAAAACGTGTGTGCTTGCATGCATGTGTGTGCATGAGGCAAATCCTGTGTATTTTGAGTCTACCAAAAGAGAGGCAAAGTATGCCCGTATGTATCCGAAAAGGATCCACAAGATGACTGCATGAAGATCATCACAATTAATTGACCTAGTAAAGTCATGTGGGCTTGACATCTTTTGACCATAAGAAGTTTTCTAAAACATGTTTTTACTAAGCCAAAATCGTTTTTGCTTTTTAAAAGGATGTTTTTGTGATGGCCGATTGCTATGGATGATGAATTTTCAACTTCTATCTACCCATATGTGAGGCCTAGGCCCACTTAATGGAAGGTAGTGGACAAGTGAAGAGAAAGGGGAATACGGTTTGTAGTAATATGGGTCTTAGAAATGCCCAAAAGTGAAAAACCCCCTCATCTAACAAAGGGAAGTGAAGGAGCCCTTTGTTATTAGGAGGGGCACTATGGTGACAGAGTCAATCATAAGAATCCTGTGCCTAGTCTATCATAAGGATCCCATTCCCATAGTGACTTGGGAGCATAGTGACAAATCTTGTTCTCAGCAATTTCTAGGCTTGGGAATTCATTGGGAGATTTTCTGATTTTTGGTGTTTTCCTCATGATAAATGTCATAAACATCTCAATGAAAATAAAATACTAAAAAATAATTATTATAATTTATAAACTATATAAATTATCTTAACTTTCAAATAATTGTGCATTAAAAGTCATGAAAATTAAAAACTACATAAATTATCTTAACTTTCAAATAATTGTGCATTAAAAGTCATGAAAATTAAAAACTTCCAAGATTTTGAAAGCGTGCGTGCGTGCATGTGTGTGTGTGTGTCGCAAGATTTTTAAAAGCTCAGTAATATTTCTTGCAATCCTTAGGAGGCCAAAGTTTCTTCAAAGAGGAATGTGGCCAAGAGCTTCTTCTTCCTTTGTGTTCTACAAGAGAGGCGAGGGGCTAATCTTCTTCTACTCATGCTTTGGATCATCTCCATGCCATGAAAATCAGATTTTTATTTTGCTTTTGATCTACGTGTTCACGATGCCCATCCTGGGTAAAGGCTTCAATGCTTTTAGCCTTATACACTGACGACACACTTCTCTTTTCTTTTCATTTTCTTACTTTTTATTTCTGAAAAGCTTTCCAGGTGCATCAATAAGTTTACCATCAAGACTTATAGAATGGTTTTCATCATGAATCAAGTTTAAGGCATATTACTGTGAAAAATATTATGGATCATAATAGGAAAAGGAACGACTATAATTAGTAGATATGTGATAATGCTACAAAACAAAAACTCAGCCTCTGGAACTACCACTAAAATGTAGGAAGAAATGGACGAAATTGCTAGCGTCAAATTACAGCCAATAAGTTTCATCAGGGAGTGAGAATGCAATTACACACGGCTGCACGAAGCATATCATCCATTATATTCATTGCCCAGCGCCATTGACCAGCTCGTCCATGTGCATTAATTAGAGCATTGTAAGTTTCAGCATCAGGCTTGCACCTAAGAGCACGCGAGATACAACGATTAAGAAGGAAGAATAGGCTGATACAATATGGCAACCATGTACGAGTACAGCCATCAATGGATGCAAAGGAATGGGCCCTTGAATCTCAAAACTTCATTCAACATATCAGACCAACTAGGAAGATCTGATCCAGAAAGAAATGCATAATTACTTCAGGAGATTCCCACCAAAAGAAAAAATAAACATAGCAGCCACTGCAAGGAAATGCACTATTACAATTTTCTAGAAGTACATCTTTCATGGGCATTGTTTGTAGTATCTATAGTCTTGGCCGATACTATAGGTATCAAGGGACAACGACATGAAACAGCCTGGAAGTTACCAAACTTCCAAGTATAGGTCGAAATATCAGAAAATATTCTAATGTATCATGGAAATATCAATACGTTACAATATTTTCAATTTATCGCCGTTATAAAATACCAAGTATTGACGATACGTGCGATGCATATCGTCGATACCCAAACAAAACAGGCCCTTCAGGAAAAATTGAAAAAAATATATTTAAAAAAAAAAAAACCAATTTCTCAAATCTTTTGCTTCTAATCCCTTCCTAACCAAAAATAGAGCAACCCGTTTCGATTTCTTGGACAGAAAATGAGGTTTTGGTGCAGAAATCGAGATTGGAGAGCGGGTGGGCCGGAATTGCAAACAGTAAAAAAAAATTTAAAGCACCATACCTGTATGTGTGCGCGCGCTCACGCAGGCACCTACTCTTCACAAGATAAAAGGCCTGCAAGGTCTCTTCCATCCATCATGTTTAAAGGGGGTTATTTAACACTCCAACTGTGTATTACACTTGATACGTAGGCACTTAGAAATGGTAATACATGGCATACATTAACCCAAATTAAACCAATTAAATTCTGAATCCCACTCTCATTAAGTTACAATATCAAAATCAGGTTGGTTGAACGATAAAAACCACCCATTTCTGGAATTTTTTTATTTTTTTTTAATAAGGCCATTGGATATTTTTCATTTCCTACCGTCCAATAAGTGCCAACAATCTACTATTTTGATAACCAAATAAGAGTTATTTTTGGAACATGATACATCTAAACTAGTGCCCAAATTTTGGATGGTTTATTTTGAATTAGTTGTATGCAATGTAAGCAATTTCTTAGTAATTTCTATGTGCCTGCGTATCACACATCACACTCTGCCAAACTATTAAAGTATTCTTTATTTAAGAAAGGATAGTTGTATGATACTCTGGCAACGTATAACACTTGATAAGCATGCACCCAGAAATTGTACATGTGTCATATATTAACTCAAATTAAACCAATTAAATTGTGGAATCCACTGTCGCTAAGTCACTGTCCCAAAATCAGATTATTTGAATGATCCTGACCTTTGATTTGTGGACATTTGTCTGTTAAAACATGACAATTGGATATTTTTCATTCTTAACTGACCAATAAATGTCCACCAATCTCCTAGTCAGATGAGGAAATAAACCTAATTTTTTGTTTATGGCACATAATTTGGACAATTTAATTTCAATTACTTGTGCGCCAGGTATGCAATTTTTAAAAATAATTGATTAGTTGTGTTTTCATACATTTCTATGATTTATAAATTATATGAACCGATTTTTAATCTAGTTGCATCACTTCTATCAGATAGCACAGTTCAGGACCCTATTTGCAGGAAACTTATTGTGTCCTTGTTTTTTGTGATCTTTGAGTTGTATGAAATGATATCTTTTCTAATATCCCCTGAAATTTCATTAAAACTTGCTACCAATTTCCCAATGTTTCCCAAAAATAGCAATACATTATGCAATAGTGTGTTTTAAATAGCTACGCTATGTAGTGTGTAGCTTATGTTACATATTGTGACTTAGCCTTAACGCCATGTAGCTCACAAAAATAGCTCCAGTCGCGTGTACTCTACACTACATTATAATTTTCTTATGCTAATTTGCTTATGCTACATGCTACATAGCTCACATACAAGTTCATTTGCTCTATAATATTAAAATCAATTAATGTTTTCAATGATTTGTTACATTTTTTCTTTATTTTCAATAAAAATTAGTTACTCTTTTCAATGCTTTTAGTAAAATAATATAAGTACCAATATCAAATGAGTTTTGTTCCTCTTTCTTTACCTTTATACTTATCATTGCCCTTTCATATTGCTTCAACTTGCATTTAATTGCAACAAATATCATGAAATTTGTTAAATTCCATTATAAGTCAATCTAATTTGGTGCCAAAATATGATGAAAATGGTGCAACCAAGCACAGCCTTGATTAAAAATCTAGAAGTACTACTAGCTTTGTAGCTTACAAATCATGCTTTGAAAGGGTAAATGCCACACCACATGCTATTCGCTGTTTAAAACACTGCACGTTACATGAGACATTTCCCATGCAATACCCAATATGTTTCCATATCCGAAGTTCCCAACAGTGTGATACATGTGTTGATACCGATACTGAAAACATGCTCATAGGTTAACTTACTCAATAGAATCATCCATCTAAAAGATGCATTGCAAAGCAACATCCATGGGGACCTAATATACTCTACTCAACAGGATCATCCATCTAATCGATGCATTCCAAAGGCAAAATCCATGGGGATCTACGATACTGTCTTAGCGTAACAAAAAGTGTAATAAGCCATACCTCCACTCTTGCATCTCAAAAAACAAACCACGTGCTTGATCCACTCGATTGTGTCTAGCATGCAACCTAATCATCATATTGTAGATATCATTTCGAGCACAATAGTTCTTTTGATTTTTCATCCAACGGAAAACTTGAACGCCGTGTTCAAGGGAACCAGTTTGGGTTATCTCCTACAATAAACATACTCAGGGTAAGAAGCATTCCTAGCTTGCTCACTAGATCTTTCGTTGTACCACTCTCTGAAAACAAATTTTCAATTCAGTTTAGAAATATCCAAATTACAAATACTAATGGAAGTACAATAGAAATCTTATGGAATCTAACTTAAGCTAGGGCTTTCATATGCATCATAGTATGGACTAGAACTACTATCATATGGTATAAGAATTATGAAATCATAGGCCCCACTAGAGGATGAATAGAGTAGAATTATTATCATATGTTGTCTACGCATTGGATGGAAGCATGTGGAGCTTCTCTCATAACATCAAGCCCAGTGACCTCAAGGCCCAACACAAGGAATGGTTAAGGGGATGTTTGGATGCATGATAAAAGTGAATTCATGAATTTGGAAGTTTATTAATTGGTTGCTTCATGAAATTGAAAGCTAACGACTAAACAAATTTGTTCTTTGGGCTTTTCTCTGTCAAATGTAATGATTTCCAATTTTATTGTTTAGTTAGCCAACAAGCAACGGCTGCTTTGAAGCCGTTGCGCGCTAGCGCGCCTGAATTTATAGTCATTCTTCGGCTGGACACCTTCACTTCGCTCGCCTTAATGCGCTTTCAGAAAGTCACGACGTTTTCAATCATTCAAAAAAGCCAAAGTTGGATCGCAATGTGGCATCGTATAATAAGATCACAGCTACTTTTAGCTCTGGCTTTTGCCAAACTCTTCTTTTGAAAGATGTCCCAATTATTACATTCTTATTTGGAAATGAGGTTTACATCAATTTCTCAAGTCCTTTAGAATCACTACAGACTATATAATCCAAACCATCCGATTTATGGTCATCAAAATTGATTATTCAAATAAAATATAATATAAAAGGTCCAATCATAGATATGATAGGCTTGTATGTCTTCCTCCCACCTTTGATTGCCCATCTCACTCACAAACTATTTTGATATGATGACTCTAGCCATCCAATCAATGGATAGGAAAATAGATGGTTTTATTTATATATTATAATAGAGAAAATCGAATATTGATCTAGACAATCCATCATGTGCGGAACACCTCTGCAAATGGATGGTCCATATTGATTAATACTAGAAACGTTCCATTCATTGATTTGGGCTACACACGATATGGGGCCCACATCCAATAGCCCGTTTGAAAAACTACTCTGATATAATGATACTAATCATCCAATTAATGGATAAGAGATGGATGGTTCATATTTATTATAACAAAGATGTCCTATCAGAGATATGGATGATCCATTGAGTGGGTCCCATTCGTTATCTATCACAACTAAAAAATCACATTGATCAAATGACCCTAACCATCCATCAACGACTAAGAAATGGATGACCCACCTTTACTATACTTCTTTTTTTAAGTCACGATATTTTATTAAAAGAAGCTTCGAGTTAGCACAAAGAATTACGCTCCCAAAAGAAAAGAAAATTACAATTCACCATCACCCTTCTACAAGATGCCCATTCCACTACAAAGGGCTTTGCCTTGCTAAAAATCTCCCCCACCAAACCACTCATATTCCGAAAAAATCTTCCATTTATTAAACACTCCTACATCCAGCCTCTCCACTTCATGCCACACCCCAAACAGCCCAGCATGTAGTCCAAGAAATCTCAATCGACGTGATCATATGTCTTAAGTCCAACTTGCACCCCATGTCGTCACACCTTTCCTCATATCAAGAGTCAATAAATTCACTAACAATAAGTGCTCTATCCATAATATGTCGACCCTCAATAAAAGCATCTCGCTTCACACAGCCTAGGTTATGCCAGAATCGGTGACGGATCTCCATCGGGTGTGGCATGAAGGCGGGGTTCGGAAAGGTGGTAAAGCTATTTGGAGACCTCATTTTGGCTATTTTTTGGGCCATTTGGAAGGAGCGGAACAAGCGATGTTTCATAAATGGAAGGTCCTTGGCGGGTGACAGGATATGTATAGTTAAAGGTTTTATAAAGGGTTGGGCTTTTCATGGAAATGCAGCTAAAGTTGCCCCTATTTCTTCCCTTTGGGAGTGTTAGTGTTGCATTGTATTCCTTCCCCCTTTTTAGTGGGCGTTCTAATAAATTTCAGTTTATCTCAATTGTCAATAAGAGCATCTTGACCACTAGATATGACATTCGCAAGAACTTTCCAAAATGTTGATGCTAAGGTCTTTGCAATGATCTTATAAGGCCCCCCAATTAGGCTAATCGATTTGAAGTCCTTTAAGTTATCCGCACCCACAACCTTCAAAATGATTGCAATGAAGGAAGCCCCTAGCCCATTTGATAGCCGACCCCTCTCATAGAATTCCAACATGAAACTCATCACATCATCTTTCACAACTTCCAAAAAATCAGAAAAAAAAAAAAAAAAAGGCCATAGAGAAGCTATCTAGACCCGGAGCCTTGTCCTTACCCAACGAATGTACTCGGCCTTGACCTCTTCCTCGGTGTATGGTTTCTCCAACAAGTTGACTTCTGTATTTGACAGGTGCTTGAATGTTAGGTTATCGAGCCTTGGCCTCTACCATCCTACACCTATTAACAAACGTTTATAAAAGTAAACCATTGCCTCACAAAACTCAGTCTTTTCTATCTATTCTCTTGCACACCACATCAATGCTACTAATTTTGTTATTCCTATCCTGAGAACCGGCGATGCTACGAAAGAATCTCAAATTTTTGTCACCTTCCTTGAGCCAAGCAGCTCTTAACTGCTATCTCCATTTGATTTCCTCAAGAAAGCTTGAGTAATCCAAAGTTAGTTTAATCCCCCCAAGACTCTTTCTTCCTTTGTTAACTCTATCTCTTCCGCCTTCATATCGATGGCTTGTATGCCCTTAAGAATTTCTTTCGTCTCCGCCTTTCAACTCCCCAAAACCTTTATCTTCCAGACATTCATTTGTCCTTTTAATAGTTTAAGTTTCTAGTTTAGCCAAAACCAGTGTAGCCATCCACCACAAAAGATTTCCACCACTCCCTAATTAGAAAACCCTTCACTTTAAGCCACATGAGCTCAAATCTAAAGGGCCTAGGACCCCAACTTTTCTCGTCTAACTCCAAGGCTCCAACAAAATCGAGCAATGATCCAATACGAGCTTTAGCAACCCCGCTTAGACACAAGCAAGAATAGCTCCATTCCCCCAGTCAACACTAAAAATTTGTCAATTTTGAATATACCAACCTCCTCTTGTCCATTCAACCAAGTAAACTTAACACCACCTAGCAGTAAATCTACCATTTTGTGATTGTCCATCCATTCTGAGAAGTCCTTCATACTGCATGTGATTTTTTCCCCCACTAGATTTTTCATATGTGAATTTGATCACATTGAAATCCCCACCCATGCACCACGGCACATCGTATTTATCACGAGTTGAATTGAGTTCAATGAAGAACTGTTGCCATTTCACCACTTGATTCAGACTGTACAAAGCCATGAACATCCATCTAAAATGAGTGGCCACCTCCTTCAGCACCATCGAAACAGAGCTCTACACCACGAGTCCTCCCTAACCCAAATCTCCGAACCCCAAGGAACTAAACTCTCCCATGCTAAGCCAATAGCATCAAGAGTCACCCTGTCACGCCCCAAATCCAGGGACAAAAGGCTTCCGTGATGCCCCGAATCCAGCACTCAACTTCCATACACCAAATCCCGAGTTCGGCACCCCACAAGGAAGATTTTTGACTGAATTTTTTATTTTTTTTTTTTAATAATAATACCTGAGCATGATGATTCGTGATCACGTTACTAAGAAACAATCTCCACTATACATTTAGTAATAATACAAGTATAATGTTTTTCCAACAGGTACACAATGTCAATATTGCCAAATCACAAAATAGATACAATGCATAGGGAAAGCTATGTCCTCCAAGTTACTCCTGCCCTGAAAATAAAAAAAAAGTAATAAAAAAAGAGAAATAGGAAGCTTAGGCAAAAAGCCTAGTGAATACACTCATGTGTGCGTAGTGTACAAGCATATAGTAACAATCAAATATCAGAGTACACAAGCTAAAGCATAGTGACCAAGTAATGCTACATAAAGCCAAGAGGATATGATGCAATGCAAGTGATGATATGCAAAGGCATGCTGGATGTATGCAGGCATGCAAATCCTCATCTAAAAATCCACATCACAATACAGTTATCATCACTAGGAATCACCGGGGCCTAATATCTAGAACAAGTCCGAAACTTGTTGAATAGAGGCCTCGCATACCCGCCTTGTCAGTGGGGGGACCTATAGCCATGCCAATACCCACCCGACACGCCGGTAGCAGACCCATTTTGAGGGCTAGTCAAACCCAACCACATTCGCTCCAACTCTTCAGCTAGGCATGGCCGAACCTCTTCTCACATGATCACATCGATGGGAGTCAGGCCTACAATGGTCTTCGGCACCAGGTGACCCATGGCATCCGCCCAGTCTCGATGATGAGGCTCGAGGGTACCACTCAAGGTTTAGGAAATTTCACCCAGGGGTCTAGGACCCAGTATAAGAAACACAAATTTCCGATGCCCATAAATACCAACCACAATGCCGCTATGGTGATCTCATCAGTATAACCACAATGTTGCTGTGGTGTTCAATCCATCTCATGAGGATGCTATGCAAAATGCAATGATAATTTACAAGCACGCTATGCAGTACAATCGCACTCAAGCAATGCTATGCATGTAAGCCACATATGCATACGAGGCAACCTTAATACCAATTGGGCTCCTCTACCAACCACATCCGATCTGCAATCCACGCTCATCGTGGAAAGGATATACATGTAATATCAGCATCGGCATAAACATAAATTACAATGTAGCACCAAGTGAGCTTCAAGGACTTCAACCCAGGGACCGTGCCCGATATATTCGCTTAAGGACTTCAACCCAGGGACTTTGCCTGATATATTCACTTAGGGACTTCAACCTAGGACTGTACCCGCAGTCTCTCAGACCAAATAACATCCGTACATACTCCATCATGTGCGCCCCGCACCAACATCCTCTACCACATACTCCATGTGCACCCCGCACCAACATACTCTACCACATACTCCATGTGCACCCCGCACCAACATCCTCTACCACATGCATATGATCTCCGCATGATCAAACTATGCACACCATGCACTCCTCATCCATAATGCATGTACATGTATGTGTGCGTGCAAATGCAATATGCACAAATATCATCAGACCAATCAAAAATGATCACGGCACCAACATGGCAAAACAGTGGTATAATGTGCACACTCCCTCATGATCATGGGGCTGTGCGAGTGTCCACATCTTCCACATCACAAGTATGCACCAACCACATAATAGCACAATTAGGATCAATCCATCACTCAGCACCAATCGCATAGCCAAAGTCTCATATAGTGTCACCACAACAGACTGTATATCAAACATGTGCAAGGAATACACACATACCATAACATGTATCAAATCCACATATAAAGATCCAAGCATTTGAACATAAGCCAGCATTATAACATACAATCATTGCATCTAACTACATGTATCATATCACACAATCACCACACATATGTCATCACCACATTCATAATTCGATTTCAACCCAACATCTCAACAAGTCTAGCTATCGTCTCCAGTGGACTAAGGCCCAGTTCATTGCCACACTTGAATGGGCCCGTTAGTGGGTCGCTACATCCTAATCTTCTGTCTTATTGGATGGTCCATTTGATTACCACAAACGATTCATTCGAGGACTCAATCATAACTCATTCACAAGGCTCAAATGGGACTTGGCATATATACATCACAAGGAGTCTCATGCACTTACCGAGAAGCTCAAAATAGGCCTAATATGTACTTCTCATGGAGTCTTACGTTCTTAGTAAGAGGAAGTAACCTATGGGCCCGATAGGTTTACTGCTAATGGGCCCACAAGGCGTCCACTCAAGGTAGGCTTTAAGGTTAATAGGTCCACCACTCTAATGCCATTGTGAACATGCCAGTGGAGTCCACAAATCAAGCCCGATACTATTAATAAGATGGGTTCAACAATCAATCTGACACACGTCCTAAGTTCACATACCCAAGAGGTTACACCATCAGCATAGTTCACAAGTCTGAGTAACCACACAATTCTCATATGCCCACATGGTCCTATAGCCACTCCGTTATCAGAAGTCCGTATGGTTGAGAGGCTACACAAATGTCACTCTACTTGTCATAATAAAGGTCTTAAGGTTAGATGGTTACATACTTTCATTACATCATAGCTCACATAATGGGGCGACCACTTTACTAAACTTTCACATGGTCAGGTGGTAAGTACCACAATTTCACATAGTTTAGCAATCACCTAAGCACCACATGATCATATGGTTGGGCCACACACTCCCCACACACCCACATGATTTACGGCTATCCACGTCACGCATGATCACAAGATTTATGAGCTACATATTCAACACAATTTTGCCAAATCTAGCTGCCATTCATCCTGTCAGTGATCGTATGGTTAAGGGCCACAACAATCATAAATCCACTTAGACAAGTAGTCACACAATTGCCCCAATTTCATACAATTAGGTGGGTTATAAAAATCACACACTCACATGGTGTGGTGGCCCACACAACTTCCACCAATTCACACAGCTAGTTGGGCCACCCAAAATCCCAAATTCCTATGGTGTAGTGATCAACATGATTTCTACCAACTGACAGTCTAAATGAGGAATAACCATTACAATGGGTACCATGAAAACGACTTAGATTGCAGTAAATATACAGGCAGCCCCTACTCTAAAATGATCTAACAAAATAGATGAATGGCTGGTAAAACATGTATATTAGGTGGCCCATGATCGATTAAAAAGGATAGATGGATAGATTTCTCACAAACATTACTGCAGCTCTAGGAAATATTTAACGGTGGACAAGTGATCAATATTGCTCCCGTAGCATGACATTTAGATCTGACTAATCTATATTAACATACCCTAAAGTAATAAGGATAAACTGATGAATGGCATGGATCTACGTCGTACTACAAAGTGGAGCCCACCGGGACTTCCTATGAGGTCGAGTTGTGTGTGACCCACCATGACGCGTGTCAACCCTCAATACCATCAGTTAGATGCACCAATCCATGGTGGGCCTGGGGCTTAAAATCAAGTCAATCTATGGCACATGTGGGCCACACCACACACAAAAGTTGAGAGGCTTATCCTCCATTAAAACATTCATAATCATTTGTTGGGCCACCAAGGCGTGGTTCACAAATCCAGCCCATCCATTATGTGTGTCCCACTTGGTTGAGGGGTCAGTCCAAGTTTCAAATGCATCAAAATTTCAGGTGGGCCCCAACAAATGCTTTTATATCCTTGAGCTCCGAGTTGTACGAACGATTCAAGGGGATCAAAGTTACATGGGTCCCAAAGGGATGTATTTATTATATCTACACCGTTCATCTATTTTTAGAGATCATTTTAGAGCATTCTGCAAAAAAATGAATCATATCCAAAGATTATCTGGACCATACCACAAATAGCAATGGAGATAATAATTTCACTGTTAAACAATTTACAGGGCCCACCATAACGTTTATTTTCCATCCAATCTGTTCATAAGGTCACAAAGACCTGAATTAAGAGGAAAAACAAATTTCATATTGGTCCAAAACTTCTATGACCCAAAAAGGGTTTCAATTGTAAACGTTCAATCCCTCGCTGCTCTTTGTAGTGTGGAGCACCTGAGTTCCGTGTACGGCTAATTTTTGAGGTATCCCAATTCTAAAGGGGACCCATCAAATGCGCAGTGTAGATGATCGACATACATCATGGTGAGGCCTGTGGTGGGACACACCGTCCTTACCAAAATTTCAAGCAGCAGGACAAAGCTTGTTGACGCTGGCAACAACAGCGTCCAACCATTCTGCTGTATTTTTTTTCTCTTAAGGTTTTTCATAGGTGGGGCCCACATCTGGACAATCCACTCCTTCTGCTGGGTTCTCTGGCTCATGACAGGTCCAATGAGCTCAATATTCAATATGTTTTGACATACAAAAACATTAAAAACATTACAGCGGGCCCTAACAGTTTTGATAGTAAATATCACTTCTTCTATGATTTTTGATGGTGTGGCCTACTAGAGATTTGGATTGGCTTCATTTTTTGGCTCAAGGCCTAAAATGAGCTGGAAAATTGAATGGACGGCGTGGATTAGACGCATACGTCATTGGGGAGGGGGGGGGGGGGGGGGGGGGGCATTGTGGTCCCACATCCCAAACCCCCTACTTCAAACATGTTGGGACGCTGCTGGCAGCAACAGCGTCCACCCCCATTGTTTATATATATATATATATATATATATATATATATATATATATATATATATATATATATATATATATATATAATGTGGTGTGTGCACGTGTGTGCATGAGTGTGGGGCCAGCCCAATGGGCCAAACTTTGGACGGTTTGGATGGCATACAAATATTCTAGTGGGGCCCACTATCAATGGGTCCCACATGAAGTCCATAACAAATTATTATTATTACCTTTTTTTATGTATTCTCCTATGCATCCACACCATTGATCACATCATCATCATCATATTATCACCACTATTAATCATCTTTTTATATGTATTCTCCTATGCATCCACACCATTAATCACATCATTATCATCATATCACCACCGCTCTTAATCATCCAAATAATTAAGAAAGAAAATCGACCATAAGAGTGGAGGGGGTGTACTCACCTTGATGAATTAGATGAATGGTTGAGATGGATGGGAGGGATGGGATTGATGGGATGGATGGTTGAGATGGATGGAAGGGATGAGATTGATGGCCCACCAAGATCACTCATCTCTCTCTTTCTCTCTCTCTCTCTCTCTCTCTCTCTCATTGTAGGAAAAATGGTGAAAATGCCAAGGGATGGAGGAGTATTTATAGAGAAATGGATAAAAATGTAGTTAAGTTAGCTTAATGTGATTATGGTTAGCTTAGGCTAGGAATATGGGAATTCGTGCATGATTAAGAATTAATAATTGATTAAAGGGGCATGAGATGGCATGGTGTGATGATGTCATACATAGATATGGTATGGAGAAGAGTTGACTTTGGGGGTGCACATGAGAGGGATGGTATGGGAGGGTGACATCACACACATGGGTAGAGATTCTCTCACCCATGTGTGGCATGTGCATGTTTGCATGACATGTGTTATGCACATGTGTGGAATTAAATATATGGCGCCATGTGTACATGATACACTAACGATTCTTCGCAGCGTATCTCACTAATGGAGCGTCGTACAGATGCACGGGTGGTACCTTCGCGATCGCAGCGATGGAGCAATCGACATGAAATAGGTTTCGAAGCCTTGGGGTTCCGGTCAGTCGGGTGTGCACTATACACAGCTAGTTCAAGTCTCGCCAAGGGCGTCGATCATCGTGCACGTAAGCATAGAAAATGGTACGGAATGGACAGGGTCTTACACACCCAATCTTTGGATTTAATGCCCCATAAAGAATCCATCAACTTCTTATCAACAGTTGAAGCTTGGCTTCCCGAAGCGCAATCATTTGAGCCTATGATCTTCAAGACACGTTTCTGATGTGCCCTCTTTTCTTCTGACTAGCCACACCCCTAAAATTCCAGTTTAAAATCTTCATTGGAGCACTAATCTTCCCCTCATGTCCTTCCTAGACTCTTCAAAGAGACCCCCGAATTGAGGCAAGACTTACCAATTCTCTAAAACCTTTAAGCAATTTTTTGAAGCACTAGTTGAGTCCTTGATGCAGGACGCATGATTTAATGGTAGCATGCAACGTGGAGATTATGAAAGAGTCCATAAAGTAATTCAATTAACAAAAGATGCTAACCTACCAATTAATTAAGAGTAAACAATAGAAAATAAAATTTGATTTAACCTAAATCACATGCCCACATGCTAAGAAATCACATAAATCAATTAAAACTAGGACCAATGGAATGATAGAACTTCCGATTTAGCATAGGCACGTTCCACACTCAATGGACAAATTTGTAAGTTTTATGATTAGGGTTAGGAAGGGAAAAATATGAAATTAGGGTTTATGGGAATTAGGGATTTTGGAATTAGGGGTTTTAGAAATTGGAGAAAAGAGAAAATTGAATATTAGGGTTTAGAAGGTTGTAATGGAAGGGAAAAGAGGAAGACAAGAGAAGAAGAGAATACCTTTCGAAGAGGAGAGAGGAAGGATCTAAGACAAAGAATACCTTTTGAAGAAGATGAAGAGAAAGAGGAAGGATGTACCTTGAAATCCACTACCAAACAAGCTTCTACACTTCCACAATTTAATTGGAATGAAGGGTTTTTTTAAATTTAAAATTTTAAAAAAAAAAAAAAAAAAAAAAAAAAAAAAACCCTAAAAAATGAGGAAAATTCCTTCACACAAGAGAGCTCCATTCTTCTTCTTTTTTCTTCTCAATAACACCACTAGGGTTGGAACTCCACCCCCTTGTGCTTTTATAATTAAAAATTCGGAATTAAATCCAGCATAATTACAACTATGCCACTAACTTAAGTGGCCCGTCATCAAAAATAAGAAAACTAAAACATATATTATCAATCTCAACCATCAAATAACTCCAAAAAATAATAAAAACCATAAAGAAAGCAAGATCATAGTCCAAGGGGCCCAGATTTAAAAGATCTAGTGGCCCAATGGCCTGATCGACAAGATCCAACGGTCGGATCGACACGAAATAGAAATCTCATGACTAAAATGATCTCCTAAGTAGCCCACGTGCATCATCCCAAGGTGGGGTTTTCCTGATGCACGTCCAATGCATGTGGGGTCTTCAAAATGGCCTAGTGGGCCCCATCTGGAACTCGTCTCCCATCCACAAAGAAAGTTGCGCTACTGTGAGTGGTCGTCTCCGTCTCTGGTACATCCAAGTAAGTCCTCTGATGTCCTCATCAATTCCCCTCGGCTAAGGAGATTTCGCCTCTAGCGAAATAAAGCTGCAGTGATGCTCGAGGAGATCCAGGTCTTGTCACTGAATCTCTACCTCTGTAATCCGCGTACTGTCTGATTTTGGTTTGCCCTTCCACTTGACAAAGTACTCCTAGTAACCGCCATGTTGTGTGGAAACCACTTCTTCATCTAAGATATCCTTCATCTCCTCTTCTCATAGGTATGGATGGTACGGATGGTAAAGGTTGAGAAGAGGGGTCAGGTAATGGCCATGGATTTTGGGACAAGTCGGGGGCATCATTATCAAAGTTTATATGAGGGTCAGGGGAATGTCCATGAAACGGTACAAGATCTTCCACATTAAATGTAGAACTGATACCCATGTTAGGTGGAAGATCTATCAAGTAAGCATTCAAACCCAGTCTTTTCAAGATTTTATATGGTCCGGCGCCATGGGCTTGTAATTTTTTTATGGTTCTCTATGGAAACCTTTTTGGACATATTTTAATCATGACTTCATCACACATAACAAACTCTTTAAACCTATGCACGTCATGCGTATGTTGTGTAGACGCATATGCAAACTCCAAAGGCCTATGGAACACAGACATGGGTATGCAATCTATTGGGGTCCTAGGCTCATCTGCTTATCTTTCCAAATCCACTTCCTCTACATGACTCATTTAATCGTGATGAAGGTTTGATAGAGTCAATGCGTGAATGTCCTGCATGGGTGTAAACTCATCCGGTATGCCCTTTGGAATAACAACACTGGACTCCTCCAATACCGGACTCACCTCAAATAGTAACTCTATATCCTCAGGTGTAACCTCAGGTAGCATCTCCACAATAACCTTAGGTGTGACCTCACTTGCCACGTGGGCATACAATGTCAAATCAGTTTTAGTCTCTCTTTCAGACTCTTTGGCATTAACTATAGGAAGAGATTCACGCTAGAGTTTCGTCACATCTTCAGGACCACATGTCTTGACGTCCTCCATTTAGAGATGCTTTTTGGCGAAAGAGACTTCAAGACAATCCTTTTGCCTCTATACAGAAACGAACACATATTCGAGCTACTGCATCCATGTCATATAACCAAGGCTTACCCAAAATGATGTGGCCTATATCCATAGGCAAAACATCTCACCACAACGTGTCCGTATATGAACAAAACTAGATGGGAATAGGACAACGCTGAGAAACCAGAATTGAAGATGCATCAACCCATGAGACTCAATAGGGCTGAGGGCGAGGAACAACTAGCATACCTAAGCGGTCCACGGTGTGAGCAGATACCGCATTGATGCAATTACCACTATCAATGATCACCTTGCATTTTTTGCCACCAAACTTGGCAAAAGTGTGGAAAATTGAATCCCTGCACCAATCATCACTTTCTACAATTCGGCTTAAGGCGCGGCTAATAATTGCAAGTGGCACAATCTCAACTTGATCCTTAACTTGTGATTGGACATCTTCCCAAGTGTCGGGGTTTGCCTGAAGGGAGGTTTCAAGCCGATTGACACGCACATTGATCACGGTCAATTGAGTTGTGGTGATCCTATTGTGTGCTTCAACAGCAGTCAGACGGTTGCTGATAGCGTTAAGGGCCTCGTCAATCTACTCTAGATTCATAGTGAGATGTAGGCCAAAACCACGTCCTAAACGAGTGGGCATACACAAGGACACTCTAAAGGAAACCCTAAGTCCTAGGACAATGTGATGACAATGATAGTACTAACCTAGAGATCACACTAGACACACTAACCAGAAAATTCAGCATGTCACTATTCTCAAATCTTATGTTGAAAAAATTCAGCAGGATAGTAATCCGACAGTGCCAAACTGAAAATTCAACAAAAGTGTAATCTGAAAATTACAAACTGAAAATTCAGCAATATGACAACTAGAGATTACTATGCTGAAATTTCAGCAATGGTATAAGGAGAAACGCTAGCTAAAAGTTCAATAATAGGATACTCCAACAAAAATTCAGCAATATGATCCTATATGCAATGAATGCTCTACTAACCCTAGATGTGACTCTAACCTAGATGCAACACAAAAATTCTATGCTAAACCTATGCTCTGATACCAAATTTGATACAGGACATGATTTAATGCTAGCATGCAACATAGAGATTATAAAAGAGTCCATAAAGTAATTCAATTAACAAAAGATGCTAACCTACCAATTAATTAAGAGTAAACAATAGGAAATAAAATCTAATTTAACCTAAATCATATGCCCGCATGCTAAGAAATCATATAAATTAATTAAAACTAGGACCGATGGAATGATAGAACTTCCAATTTAGTATAGGCACGATCCACACTTAATGGACAAATTTGTAGGTTTTTTAATTAGGGTTAGGAAGGGAAAAATTATAAAATTAGGGTTCATGGGAATTGTGGATTTTAGAATTAGGGTTTTTAGAAATTGGGAAAAAGAGGAAATTGAAGATCTAGGTTTTAGAAGGTTGTAATGGAAGGGAAAAGAAGAAGACAGGAGAAAAAGAGAATACCTTTCGAAGAGGAGAGAGGAAGGATGTAAGACGAAGAATACCTTTTGAAGAAGAGGAAGAGGAAGGATGTACCTTGGAATCTACCACCAAACAACCTTCTACCCTTTCACAATTTAATTAGAATGGAGGGTTTTTTTAATTACAAAAATCCTAGAAAATAAGGAAGAAAATTCCTTCACACAAGAGAGCTCCACTCTTCTTTTTTTTCTTCTCAATAATACCACTAGGGTTGGAACTCCACCCCCTCACCCCCCACCCCCCATGCTTTTATAATTAAAAATTCGGAATTAAATCCAGCATAATTACAACTATGCTACTCACTCAAGTAAAGTGGCCCAGCATCAAAAATAAGAAAATTAAAACATATATTATCAATCTCAACCATCAAATAACTCCTAAAAAAAATAAAAATCATAAAGAAAGCAAGATCACAGTCCAAGGGGCCCAGATCTAAAAGATCTGGTGGCCCGATGGCCTGATCAACAAGATCCAACGGTTGAATCGACATGAAGTAGAAATCTCTTTACTAAAATGATCTCCTAAGCAGCCCACATGCATCATCCCAATGTGGGGTCTTCCTGATGCATGTCCAATGCATGTGGGGTCTTCAAAATGGCCTGGCGGGCCCCATCTGCAACCCGTCTCCAATCCACAAATAAAGTTACGCTAATGTGGGTGGTCGTCTCCATCTCTAGTACATCCGAATAGGTCCTCCGATGTCCCCATCAGTCCTCCATTTACCTCATTCCTCAATGAACTAGAAAAGCACAATATATTCGTCTTCGCTTTCACTAAATGAGGTGTCAATCATCTTGCCCACACATTACATCTCATCCATGATCCATTGCTTCCCTCTGACCATCTCTGGGTGGCCCTCCTTTCAGCAAAAATGTTGGGGCTTCCTAACAGGTCGTGCCTAGCACCCAACTCCGCTCCACTCACTTCGACGATTTGAAGCGGTGTAACATCCACCACCTCCCTTAGAAGCCTCCCAGTACTCTAATCACCCTAACAATAGCTCCCTTTTCACATCCCAACTCTTGTTGGAACAAAACCACCATCGATCCATCCATCCTTCTTTGTCCATCTCCCTCTTGTCCCCCCCGCCACATCTCCACTTCAATCTTCCATCTCTGGCACCAAAGGTTGGGTTCCCACACCAACAATTGAGAGTCTATGCACGCTAGAATCACACCTCTCGTCGATGCCCCAAGCTTCCCTCCTGGACACAGACAATTGCAAAAAATTGAGGCTTTGTTGTCTCCTTTAGAAGTAAGGGTGAGATATCACCCATGTGGTGGCTAAACTGACCAAATACACAAGTTGAAAGACACAAGCCATCTGCTCAAGTCGGGGTAGGCACGTGTTCAGATCTCATGAAGCCAACCTCAACTGAGACACGCAGTAAGTTCTCCAACCCCCCCTTAAATAAAATAAAATAAAATAAAAAGCTCGCCAACCACACAAGTTGAAAGACACAAGCCTTCTGCTCAAGTCAAGGGAGGCACATGTTCGTATCACATGAAGCCAACCTCAACCAAGACACCCATAGGTTCTCCCTGGCTTTACTACACTAAAGAAATGTCTAATCATTCTCCATCATGTGGACCCACTTTAGATCATGCATCCCTCTTATGCATGACCCGAACAACATATCATGTGGGTCCACCATTGATTGTTCATCCCTCTTAAAAGGCACTTTGATCGGATGATTCTAACCATTCGGTCAATGATTAAGGAAATGGATGATCCATATCAATTATAAAAGAGTTCTTATAATTATCAAGACCGCCCATCATGTTGGGCCCACCTTTGATTGCTCATCCCTCTTAAAAGTTACTTTGATTAGGATGATCCTAACCATCTAATCAATGATGTCAACAATGGTCCCCACAATCGTAGACTATAATCAAGCTCAACACCTGCTCTAATACCAAGTAGAAAGTGGTGAGATAGAGATAGAGAGAAGGGAGAGAGAGAGAGAGAGAAGTTTAGGGCAACAAGAGAAGTGTGAACTAATTAACACACACACGCACACATCTTAACTTGAGAGAAACAATGTTTTAAATATCAACGATATCAGCCGATATATCCCACGATATATCTTGTATCCCACCTATGCGATACGAAACGCATAGGTAGTATCAATATATCCCATCTATTCGATCCGATGAGCATTTTCAATTTTTAATCCATGTTTTTGCTATAAATCACGTTAAACTAGTATCAAATGGTTACAAATCTATGATTCTTTATGTTTTCCATGAAAAATCATTGGAACTTTGATTTCGAGATTTGGAGGAGATGGGTTTAGTTGCGAAAAATTGAGAAAAATCTAAATTTCTCAATTTCTCACAAATCGGTTGCAATCTTTGTATCCAAATACAAAATTAAACATGTATGTAACCTCATCTAGTGATTCTTCTTTTGCTTTTGAATGTATTGCTTGGGTTCTCATACATGGCTTCTTATGTTTATAAATTATATGAATAAACTTTGAATATACTTACATAAGTTCAGTTGGAAAGCACATATATTAGGACCACATACAAAGGAAACCCCCATTATGTGCACTTTTTTTTTTTTTTGTAATGTTTTGATTTCTGTGTGTGTATTGATGTCTTTTTCAATTATCCCTGAAGTTTCAATGAAAAATTCAACCAATTTCCCAATGTTCCAATATTTCCCAACAACGATAAATCATGCGATACAACCAATATATCCCATGCGATAACCGATATGTATTTATGTCCCAAGGGTGTGATACATTACACAATAACAATATTTAAAACATTGGAGAGAAACATATAATGCTCCACAAGGGTACATGGATAACATACATACACACACAATTACATACATTTTCCTACAGTGACACGGATGTTGGGCAGGGCAATCATTACCAATGGAGGCGAGAAGACAATTGAACCATGGCAACACTAGTGAAAAACACGAAGGTGGTGGTTTTAGCATTAGGTGGAGTTGGAGTTTAACAATAGCAATTGCAAATCAGCATAGTGACAAATCAAGTCCTAAACATGGACAGAATGTGATGATGGAGATGGGTTTGGAGCAAAACCCGGGTTATAGGTTTGGAATTTTACAGATGGAGTAGTGGCAATGGTGGTGATGAATGGTGGTGAGTTAGAGGATGTCAAATTCGTTGTTGATAGATGTGATGTGGCGCTAGTTTAGGGTTATGGTAGGGAGGAGCTATTGTGGTTTGCGGGGAAGGGTTCTATCAACATGTTGAAGAGATGTATTGCAGTTTGTAGCGGGTTCTATCACCAGGTTGTGGCAACAAATTCGAGCAAATGCCCGAATCAACAACAGTAATGGAGTCTTAGTACAAGTTTGGGAAATCAACAGCTTGGATCAAATCCAAGCTCTAAAACCAAATAGACTTAGGCACTATATTTTGGAACATGTTGTGTGATATATCAATTCCATTGACAATGACTACAACATACACACACACACAAGAGCTGGGAAATATAGCAAAATCTCAACAAATAAAATGTATCCATCCATATACTTATCTATAGCATGTATAATTGTACATACATATCCATACTCTAACAACTAGGAAGAACAAAATCCATATTGCCTATAAAAGAGGAGATCCAATTAATAATCTGGACCATCCATGACATGAGGCCCACCTTTGGTTCCCATCCCTCTGATATAGTGATCATAACCATCCAATCAATTGGTTGATAATGGTTTATCCACATTTATTATACAAGTAAATGTCCTATCCTTGATTTGGACCCTCCATCATGTCAATACCTCTAAAAAAATCACTTTGGTTAGATGATCCTAACCATCGATCAACTGGTAGGAAATGTAGAATCCTTATCTATTATACCAGAAAAAGGTTTGATTATTATCCATCATGTGGTGTCCATCATAAATGCCCATCACTCTCATAAATTACTACCCAACCGATGCCATGTTAGGAAGAACCCATGAATCTAACAAGGCATCATCCAAGCAACACTAGATAATTTGAACAAGTTCCCCATATAACGGCCCAGAATTCAAAATGCAAGAAAAGGAGGTTAATCTCTTCAACCTCAATTTGAAGACAAAAATAAGATCCATTAGTTATGAAAATGTTCATGTCTCAATCATCGATGGCAATGATACAACCTAGTTATTGAATCAATGAGATTTCCAGTTTCCAAACTAGGGGGAATGATGCAAGCCCAAGGCCGACCACGGAACCCAACATGTGCTAAATTATGGATTGTTTGTTGCTAGTTTTGGGGTTAAATGTTAAGGTCTACATTTACTTTATTTGGAAGATGGGGTGGTTGATTTTGAAGGTAGGATGTTGATTTTCTAAAGATCTTGGGCATTACTTGCTAAATTTTCTTTTACTATTTTTAGGCCATTATAATATGGCCAAATCTTTGTTAGCCTGGTAGGATTGTTGTAATCATAAATAGATTTTAGGCTGATTTAAAATCAATTAGATTAATTCGAAACTAATTTAATAGTTGGCGGAATCCTAATTGAAATTTTGTGGGATTTTATCTTGTGTCTCTAAAGTCTATAAAACAAGGTTAGTCTACTCTAGGAGATAAGGCATTCCAATTTAGTGAGTGTTGTGAGTTTCCAAGTAGTTTCAAGATAAGAAATTTTAATTTTCAATATAGTTGTTCGTTCATCTCTATTCTCCACAAACAATTTTTCGGGTATTTTGGTATCAAATTTTCATTAATTTGGGCAAACGGCTTCAGTCGTAGGTTTCCTCCCCACAGACACGAGTTCGATTCCCCTCCCAGTGGATTACTCGATGCACATGGTTGGCGGGTGATTGCGTGCATCCACAGGGAATAGTCTCGCCTTAAAAGGAGAGGGTACACCCTTTTGTCATTAAAAAAATAAAAAATCATTAATTTGATAACTAAATTGGAGGAATGGATGAATTGGTATCAAAACCTCATTAATTCGATGGCTAAATCGGAATTTCAGAAAAAATGGATGAAGAACACATTCACAAGATTGTCTAAGTAGAGAAGAATGAACAACTTCATTGAAAACTGAAACTACTTCTTACAGATACTTAGGTAGAAACTCATAAAACTCAGAAAATTGTATTGCCTAACCTCCTAGAACAACGCTCATTTTGTACACGCTAGAGACAAAAGATAAAATCCCTACAAATCAAATCTTTAATTAAGATCCCCCTAACTATTAGATTTTTTTCATATCAATCCAATCTATTTAAGATAACAATAATCCTAACTACAAAATTTTGGCCATATTGTAATGGCCTAAAAATAGTTTTTAAAAAATCTGGCAAGTAATCCTCACAATTTTAGACAATCAACAATCTTATTTTCAAAATCAGCCGCCCCATCTTCCAAGCATATTTAAATGTCAAAGTTGACATTTGGCCCACAAAACTAACAATAAACGGCCCAAAATTCAACACACGGTGGTCGACCTTGGGCCTGCATCAAGCAAGGAACTTGTCTCTTCCCACCGACCAAAGGCTATGACTCTAGGAGGATTGGAGTACTTCCATATATGTCATAGGAGCAGGCCACCCTATTGTACACATCCTCCAAAGAAAGCATAAAAGGAACTGATTCGAATATCCCACCTGGAAGAGACTTGGATGGATATGACATTAAGCAATGTTATCACACCACAAGTCTTCCCAAAAGTGAATAAGATCCCCCCATTCCATTTTTTCTCATGAAATCTAGAGAACATAGGCTTGATCTTGAACACCATTTTCCATAACCCAAAAGCTTTGTATTGAGAAGATGCTTTCATATACCACCCCCCTTGACAAAAACCAGATTTACAAGATATTGCTTGTTTCCACTGTTGGGATTTTGACCTGCAAAATCACACAAATCTAGATCCAGAATAGTAATACAATGACACCAAGCACACACAAGAAAACACAGATTTTAACATGGAAAACCCTTGCGGGAAAAAACCACGGCACAAAGTGACAAATCTCCACTATGAAAATAGAAATTACAAAGAGAAAGGACTTACCCGATTCGAACAACCTCGAATCTCACCCTTGCTACAGCCTTTGATAACCCTAGAACCCTTTAGAAACCCTTAGAATTATTTCTCATACCACTAGAAAAACCCTAGGAACTCCTATTTATAGTTTTAGGTAACTCCTTTCCACATCCTTGTTGCGAAAGGACTCAAAATCCGCAATCCGCACAAAATCGCGAAACGAATCTGCGTAACCACGACCGGTCGAGCGCCACCCACGACCGGTCGAGCATGGCCCACGATCGGTCGAGCACCTTTGACCCCAAAAATTTATGCTCGCTGGACTTTGAGTCGAGCAGGCTACAACTAGTCGAGCCGCTCCCATGACCGGTCGAACCTGACCTACGACCAGTCGTGCACGTTCAGATTTAAGACATCTGACAACATCCACATGATATGTCGTCTTCCCATTTCTGCACATTTCCTCCAATTTCGTCATATGGAACTTGTGTTATTCATCCACACCTTGCCATAGGGATTCTCTTAGGATCCTTTCTAGTCTTTGAATAACGCATGCAGAGCACTAAAAAAGCGGCATGACGTAGATGGGCATATTAACCAGGGCCGAAGTAATAAGGATACTGGGCACTGCGCCCCATGAATGGTAAACGTCTTCTGCCCATCCTGAAAATTTCCTCCCCATCCTCTCCGACAATATATCCAAAGATGTTTCAATGGATCTTCAATACACAATGAAAGCCCATGATACAATGGAGGGAGTCTCCCAGCCTCACACCAAAACTTAAAGGCAAAAGGGTTCACATATTCATCCTTCGTTCGGATTCCTAGAACTTCTTTTTGTATTTTCCTTTGATGTTTATCTTGAGGCCAGACACTGCTTCAAAGCACCTTGCTCTTCCCTCAAATTTTCAACTCCTCTATATATCGAGTCAGCAAATAAAACAGCATCATCCACGAATTGATGATGCAGAATTTGGAAATTAGCCGTCTCCACCATGAATATGCCTCCGCATTTCTTTTCATAGCATCCTGCTCAGGGCCCCTGCTATGCCAAAAAGGAAAGGACGTAATGTTGGAAGCAAGCTGCATTATATAACAACACCTCCCACAAAGTCAAAACCGGCGGGGCCAACTTACATTGGCAACAGGAGTCACCCGTAGTGGAATTTCCACTGTGGCTGTTTTTGCACCAAATCATTCCCCATACTACGTAAAATCCACTGAAAACTAAGAATTCTCATCTAGACCATAGACAAAAAGAAGATACACCCCCCCTTTCGGCCACAGAATAGCCCACGGCTGTATTACTGCATTACCAAAATTCAAACGCAGACGACCTATCCATCAAAAAGTATGGGACTAGATATCAAATTCCTGATAAAAGAAAAAAAAAAAAAAGATTGTAATTTCCTTTCAGAACATACCCGAACAAGAACAGGGAAATTCTTCCTGGCAAAGCGGCCCGCCCACCGATTGAGGACACCTTCAATGTCCTCCCAATGTTTAAGCTTGAGAATCCTCTCAACGACCTCGGAAATTTTCCAGTCCCTCTGCCTCGGGTCGCCATCAACCCGGAGCCGGTAGCGCTTGGGGATGTCGTCTTTTCCGAGTCCACTCAGTTGAGTCGTGACTCGGTGCTTGCCCTTGTCGTAGTCTACAAACCCTTCCTTCTTATTTTCCCAGATATCGTCTCTATTCGACGACGACTCACTGCTATTGCTGTTGCTATTGCTGTTGCTGTTGCAGAAGTAGGAGATTGGGGTTGGTTTGGGGTTGGTGGTTTTGGCGGGAGGGATATGCTGGGAATAAGGGAGAAAGTTGTGGGGGTTTTGGTCATTGCGCGGGGTTTGGGGATTGGAGAGGTGTGGGGAGAAGGAGAGCATTGCCGCCATGAATTGGGTAGAGTTGGAATTGCATGCCAAATGCTGCAAGTAATGCGGAGGCGACGTAAATAACTATGGGCCCACCGTGATGTTCGTGAAATCCACTCCGTTCATCATTTGCAGATCGTTATAAGACTTACCCCAGATATCAGGGACATGCAAAAATCATGTGGGCCACACCACAGGAAACCGGGTACGACGCACACCATCGAAACTTTAAATGCGACCACGGAGGCATTGGATAAAGCAGATATTTCGGTTTACTGGTGAACTCAAAGGAGGTTGGATGTATATAAACGTCAACCGGGCCCCTCAAAGTTTTTAGCGGTCGACTTCTCTAATCAAGAGCTGGCGTAATTTCTGGGCTTACCCAATAAAAATGGTCTGGCAATCATAGTGGGCCAACAGATATTTATGTTAGGCGCTTGGAGGAGAGTACACGTGGCTCGGTTAACTCACTCAACTTGGACTCGAAAATGCACAATTTGACTTGGTTTGAAATTGAGTTCTGGCGGAGTTAAGCTAATTTTTTGATAAGTCTGGATCCTCTGTTATCAGGTCAACAGAGAATTCCTAATACCCCATTCTTCATTGGTCCACATCACCACTCACTGAAAAAATAAAAATAAAAAGGTTCGGACGCCAAACCATTAGGGTAATAGGGAATCCCTGTTGACTCAATAACGGAGGATCCAGACTCTTTTTTGAGCTGGAAATAGTTCAACCTAGCCCGAGCTTGACTCGACTGGGATCAGTACATAACTCAAACTTGGCTCAAATCATTTTGACTCGGCTCAACTAGGTTCAAGTAATATAAATACTACAAAATAAAAAAACTTTACCTCTCTCACATTCCCAACCCAGCCGCTGGAGTAGTCAAGCTCTCTCTCTCTCTCTCTCTCTCTCTCTCTCTCTCTCTCTCAACCAGTTTGACCGTCCATCTCTGCTAGCCCATCACCCTGCCCTGTCAGTTCGGTCGTCCATTGCTGCTATTCATCTTTGCTCGCCCGTCGTCGCTACCATGCCTATCCCCCGCTGCCCTGCCCGCTTGTCCGATAAGCAAGCGAACCCTGTTTGTTGTGATATTTGGAATTGGGAGTTCAACCAGACCAACTTGGACATTGTCCATGGCTGGCAACCAAATCGCCGGTCGTCGATCACTGCATTGTATTATATATTATACATATATATATTATATAATTAAAAAATATATTATATATTATTTATTAAATATAAAAAAATTTCTAAATAGTAAACCTTATATTATACTTATATATTACATACAATTAATTAATTATATATTATCTATTAACTAAAAAAATTCTAAACAATAAACCCTATATTTTATTTATATATTACTTATTAAATAAAAATTCTAAACCCTATATTATATATTAAATTTATACATAATTATATATTCATTATTAAATAAAAAGATCATAAACCCTATATTATATATTATACATTACAAAAATCTTATATATATTAAAAACCCTAAAATCTCTATGGAGATGGATGGATGGATGGTTGGATGGATGGATGGATGATTGGTTGGTTGGATGGATGGTTAGATGGGACTTGGGATGGATGATTCATCGTATGATTGGATTAATGGATGGATGGGACTTGGGAGGGATGGATGGATGATTGGTTGGATCATGGATGGATGGATGGATCATGGATGTGATGGATATATAATTGGATGGATGGATGTATTATGCATATTGTATAAATATGACATAGATTATATATTGTATAATAAATATATTATAATATATATTAATGTTAGATTGTAAGTGATTCACATCTATTAATGTTATAATTTATATTATAAATGAGTTAATGTTATTGTTAGTTATAATTTACAATTATGTGATTTTAAATGTTAATTACATTGTTATAGTAATGTTAACGTTAATACTATTTTTTTGTTATTGTCAATGTCAATGTTAGGTTGTCGATATTAATGCTAAATTAATGTTTTTGTTATTGTTAATTTCTTATTGTTTAATTAGTTACATAAATTTTTTTAATATTTTATTATTGTAGTATAAGATATCAATTGCACATTTGAGTATTTATATGTTGCCAAATATAAATTTAGTATGTTTTTTTATGCATAGAAATTCTCAAATTGTCCTTTTTTAGACAGTTCAATATTAAATAGATAAGAATGTTTTCATTTATTATAATTTAAATGCATATGCCTATTTTGATTCGTCTATCCTATTCTCTTTGGATATATTTATTACATTTGTTTCCGGCATCAAATATTCATACTTTGTATGGACAATTGATGTAGAAATCAAATATAATATTAATATATCTGGAGAGATAAGGGGATATGTTGTTGAAATTTTGACATGCCATTTAAATTTAAAAATGAAAGCATTATAATTTATTTAACATTAAATGGATGATTGATTCAGACAGTTAGAAAATTTTTTTTAAAATTAGATGACATTTATATACACATTACTTATGTTGATAAGTGCCTAAAAGCTAACTTGGAGAGATAAGGGGTGGCTAACTTGGAGTGTGTGTACTGACATGGGTGTGTACTAACAAGCCTACCAAAAATAATAATAATAATAATAATAATAAATTAAAAATAAAAAAAT
This sequence comes from Magnolia kwangsiensis, assembly GCA_037074715.1. Classification (NCBI taxonomy): domain Eukaryota; kingdom Viridiplantae; phylum Streptophyta; class Magnoliopsida; order Magnoliales; family Magnoliaceae; genus Magnolia; species Magnolia kwangsiensis. The sequence goes on from CM073579.1 coordinate 28,767,029, forward strand.
AAAAAAATAAAAATAAAAGTGCCGCAAAGTTAGTTTCCTATCTTTATATTTATATATGCCTAATGAGGAAGCCTCAACTACCCCTAGTGCTAATGTCGGTGCATCGGCCACATCTCATCTTATTGTTGAGGGAGAGAGGTCTTCAACTGCAACTACAATCAAATGAAAGAAAATGTCAGTTGTGTGGGATGATTTTGAAGAAGTTCTAATTAATGATATGTTGAATATTAGATGTTTACACTGCAAAATCACTATACAACAAAAATCCTAAGGGTTTAACTACTAATTTAAACAAACATAGGCAAAGTATTTAAAGAGACCAAAAATCCCAATTATAGGCCAATAGTTGTTATCATTTAGCAAATCTGAAGGGGATATATCTCAAGGTAAACCTTCTACTCATATGTTTAAAAAAGAAAAACTGAAAAAGTAGTTTGCAAGACTTGTGATCGTTGATGAAAAGATATTTATAATGATAGAGAGCAGAGTTTTCATGAGATACAGTAAATTCCTTAATCCTCATATTGAAAATGTCACCTGCATTACTGTGAAGATGAAGTGCATAAAGATGTACACAAGTAAGAAAATAAAACTAAAAGAAGTTCTGTCATCAGTCTAAAGAATAAGTTTGAATTCTAATTTGTGGATGATGTCTAATCAAAGAAAATGATATATTTTATTGACTGCACATTATGTTGATGAACATTGAAAACTTTACAAGAAAATTTTAAACTTTTGTCACCTTCCACCTTATCATACTAGTTTGGTTATTTCATATTAAATTTATAACTGTCTATGAAATTGGGGCATTGAAAATAAAATATATTCAATAATTATATATAATATTTCATCAAATGATAGTGTAATATCATTATTACATAACCAGTTTAAGGCAACTAATGATTTATTTTTTAAGAAAAAATATTTCAAGTTCGGTGTTATGCCCACATACTAAACCTATTTAAACCAGAAGAGTTAACCTCACTATAAAGAACATAAGGGAGGGTGTAAAATATAAAAGGGGCTCATTTTCAAGATTGGATATATGGAGTGATATACTCTAACGTTTGAATGTGAAGACTCAAAAAAAGTTGAGGTTATATGTATGCATACGTAGGAATTCAACTTTCAAAATGTTGGATTCGGCCATGGAATTGGAACATTCATTTCCTGAATATGCAGTGCGTAATATAACATATTCTTAATTGTCTACTAAAGAAGATTTGAGCAAAGTAAAAGAAGTTCACAAGTTTCTTAATATTTTTTATGACTGCATAAAGATATTTCCTAAAAATAAGTATCTCACAACAAATATATTTCTTCCATTTGTTTGGAAGATCAATGAAGCCCTAGGAAAAAGTGTCACTGGAGGTTCAGATTTTTTACAACTTATGGCACTTGGTATGCAAATGAAGCTCAATAAGTATTGGGATGAATGTCATTTGTTAATGACCTTAATGGTTGTTCTTAATTCTCAGTACGAGATGAGTTGTGTTAAGTTCATTTTTATTAAGATTTATTTTGATCAAATGGCAATAACTAAAACCTCCAAGGTTCATGACGCAATCGAAGAATTATACACTACGTACACAACCACATTAAGTGATAAAGAAGTTAGAGCTCATGCTATTTCTACAAGCGACGACTACATGCTCGACAATGAATACATGTCTTTTTTAGCACAAGAAGATACAAATAATGAGACGAAAGAATTAAAGTTAGACTTGTATATTAAATAGTCAATTGTAAGGCACCAGGATTCAAACTTCGATATTTTGGATTGGTGAAAGTTGATAGTTAATGAATAAAAATACCTTACATTATCGGTGATGGCACATGACATATTGTCAATTCATATTTCAACGGTGGCATCATAATATGCTTTTAGCACAGGGAGTAGGGTCGTGAGCAAGCATCGAGCTCTCTTTCACAAAAAATAGTTAAAGCATTAATTTGTAAACAAGATTAATTGCATCCGATTTGGGGGAGGTAATAGTTTTAATGTTGAAGAGGAGGATAAGGAGGAGAATGAGTCTTAAGACGAGATTGCACATGCAACAATAGCAACATGAATGATGTTATGAAGATGGCCTTCAGGTTCTCCAACTTGACACTCTTTTCTGATTTGACGTTGCAATTTACTTTTAAGCATAGAGAGTTATAGGACAGATAGCCAGGCAATATGGTAAGCAGTGTGAAAGACATCTATGGTGATTTGGTCTTCGTGAAGGTCTTCTCACGAATGTCTAAGATGCTCCTCGAGAACTTGATGAGAACGAAGTCGTTCTGTCATTAGGATGTACAACTGTTGGGCCTCTCAGAACGAAGGAAGAATGGCTCGAAGCATTCGTAAAATGGTGGCCACTTCTTACACAGAAGTGTCTAAATTTTTAAAAGAATGGAGTTCTTCGATATGTGCATCGATGTCTCAATCTCTGCCTACAAGACTCAATGACAACAAATCTAACTATAACATACAAGTCAAGAAAGCAATGACACAATGAGGGACTTCAAAAGCCATAATAAGATAGTGTACTTTGTAAAAGAATATTACAAAGCTGAAAGGGTAAGATTAAGGGTTATGGTCACCAAGCATATATAAGTAGGAAATAGACATGGGAAAGTAATCCCCATTAACTCATTACATGATGGGGGCTTAGTTCTCTGTTCTTGATTTTTCACTTCTCAGAGTGTCACAAAAAATTGATCCTCATTAATTCATTGCATGAAGGGCGATTGGTTCTCCATGCCTGATTTTTCATTTCACAAAGGGTGACACAGAAAATTGATCCTCGTTAATTCATTGCATAAAGGGGGCTTCATTCTCCAAGCTTGATTTTTTTTCTTTCTCAAAGGGTGGTATTGAAAATCGATCCCATTAATTTATTGCATGAAAGGGCATGGTTTCTATGGTTGATTTTTTCGTGCTTAAAGGGTATACATTAAATGTAAGTGTGTGTCCACGATGCGTGGTGGATCACTAATGCCCAATCCACGGTGTGTATTGGTGACCCACAGTTACTATCAGTCATGCACAGTCTATATTGGCGATCCAAGGCAAAAAATATGAAGTGTGGTGAGTACATATATAAAAGGAATATCAGAATGCTACAAAACAAAATACATCTTAATTTTTCATATTTCACACTAATTCATATCAAGAGGTGCAGTCGACCAAGTCCACAACAGTCCGTGATAATTGCTCCCTTCACAAAACTGTTTCAAGCTCTTCCTAGTCTTAACAAACAAGTAAACTCGCATAGAGCTCTTGTCCCCTGTTTAAGAGATCTTTGGACATTTTTATTGATTCGAACAAAAATAATGCTACACGACGGGCTTATTTAAGTGCAAATCTGATTTCATGAAGATGGTATTTCGGTTCTGCAAGGTGGCCATCTCTTCTGATTTAACATCTCTATCTCTGAATGATCGTAGTGAGCTGTTGGACAAAGTGCCACCCATTATGGTAATTCATGCGGCGGGCATCTATGATGGCTTGCACACAGTTTATGTATTCTCACAATTGTCTAAGTTATCCTTGAAAAACTTGATGAGCATGAAGACGTTGTGTAATCATAATGTAAAATTGTCAGGCCTCTTGGAATTATTGAAGAATAGTTTAAACCAAACATAAGATGGCCACCAATTCTCGCGTATAATGGTCGGTATTCTCATAAGGATTGAGTTCTTGGAGATGTGCAGCAATCTCTACATCCCTTCCTGCAAGATTCAGATTTAACAAATCTAACGGGAAAATAGAATTCACGAAGGTAATGGCATGACGAGCAATATCAAAAGCCTTGGAAAAAAAGAGATTACTTTCGGCAACAAGATTAGAAAGCTGAAAAGATGAGATTAATGGTTAAAAAGCATATAATTGTAGATGCCCTGCCTTAGGTTGATAAGTTGTAACACCCCGTACTTTTCAGTACTCAAGTGTTACTATGGAGTCTAATTTAGTTTACCCATGTGTGGGAACACACGTAGCTTACATTACACATCATCCTCTAGTGATTTATAATTTGTCCGTCTTAACCATTTGATTTGTACTATGACAACTCACAATGAATATTTAAGAGTTGAGTTCAATCAACCCTGGATCCCTAATGACCTCTCAGCCATTTGAATTTGTGATAGGACAATCCAAATCATATCTGTAAGGCTTGAAATCAATTCGTCTTTCATCGGGACCTTAACATCTAATTTAAGTGTCCGCCACTTGATCACCACATCTAGATCATCATACCGCCAATTCAACCATTGATTTTTTCATCCAGGAAGACCCTTAGGACCGTTTGAAGAAATCTATGTCCTCAAATCAAGTGATCCATCCGTTAATTTTAAAGATGGACCATCACACCTTAGTGGAATTGATGTTGAACCTCAAAAGACCTAATTATGGGAATCCGATAATGACGAAATTTCACACAATGCTTTATTATAATAATTGAACCATAACTTGTCAGTTTCAAGACCCAAATCAGCCAATCCACCGTTCATCGAGTCCATGACTCAATGTGGGATGATTTGACACTTAATTACTTGTCAACCACCAAATTGTGAAAGTAGCCATTAAAATCCATCCATATTAGCTTGGGGAAGTTTAAAAGCGTTAGTGATCAGATCGGGAAATGATCTGACCATTAACTGTCAGTAATCGTCAGTGAAACTCATAAAAATCGAGAATTATGGTCCACCCGAGCTTTGAATTGCCTCATCTTTGATTAAGGGTTGTGATGTGTACCGTCTTAGATTTTCACTATTTTATATTTTTTAAAATCCTTAAAATTTTTCGATATGACTAGACTACGTCGTCACTTACTGACCCTTGACATTTGAAGTAAACCTATGCGTAGGTGGTACCAATAAAGAAATGCACAATTTCAATTAATCAACCATAAAAAGCTGACGAATCCGCCCGATCACTTAAGCATCAAATTTAGCCTCATGATTTATTTACATAGGGCCCAAATCTAGCCGACATATCACTGACTAATCAAGACGACTATAAGAAAAATAAAGATCTACCCAAAGCCGAGACAAGGGGTCAAATCTTAATCAACAAACTAAAGTGACCCAATTATCCTTTTAGCCTAAGAACCAACAGTTTAGAGTAGGGTTGTACACAAGTCAAGCTAGCTCGAAAAGCTCGCCCGACTCGGCTCAAGTTAGCTCGGATTAACTCACCTTGAGAGGCTGACTCGGGGCGAGTCAAGCTTATTTTTTTAAGCTCGAGTTCGAGCCTAGTTCGAGCATGGTGCATATCAACTCGACTTGACTTGACTCAAAGCTTGAGCTTGAGCTCGACTCGAGTAATATATATTAATATCAATATTTATATATTATATATAATTTCTATTAATATTATATATATATATAACTTTTTTTTAAAAAAAAAGTTAAAACAAATAAAACCTACCCAACCCTGCCCGACTCCCATTCCTTCTCTTTCCCTTACCCTACCCTACCTAGCCAGCCAGCCCTAGGGTTGTACATGAACCAAGTTAGCTCAGTTAGCTCAGTTAGCTCACTTGACTCGACTCAAAAAGCTTGGTTGGACTCGATTTGAAACTGAGTTCGAGTCGAGGCCAGCTGATTTTTTGAGCTCGAAAAAATTTCGAACCGAGTTTAAGCTTGCCTGAGCTCAACTCAACTCGGATTGAACCCAACTCGAATCGAACTTGGATCAAACCAGTTCGGTAACTCAGTTACTTTGATACTGATGTTGCTCACCAATTGTTTGATGAAATGACTCAACAAAGTGTGGCTGCTGGCAAGGAAGGTATGTATATGAAACAAATACCCTTTTTTCCTTGATTTTTATGTTACTTAGAAGGTGTTTGATGAAATACCTATAAAACCATTGCCATTGTTTTACATACAATGAGATTTTAAAGGTACAGTCCATGTGTTTGTGAAAATGCTGCACAGGCGAACTGGTCTCGATCTTGGCTCGAACTGGACCAAGCTGCTAATCGAACCCAAGCTGAGCTGGCCAATCAGGCTTGAGGATCGAGCCAAGCCGAGTTCGAGCTGGGGTTAGTAAGTGGTCAAGCTGAGTTGAGTTGTGCCCAACTCGACTCGGTTCGACTCGTGTACACCTTTAGCCAGCCCGCACCCAATAGCCTGTCGGTCGCAATCTCCGCCCACCCGATGAGCTATTTGGCCTCTGCCCCTCTCTAGGCCAGCTGGCTAGCCCACCGCAGCCCACACCCAGCAACTCGATTCGAATCAGGTAGCCCACCAACCATAAAGGTATTATATTTTTTAAATTTATATATTAATGGATTAGTATTATATTGATGATTAGAGATTTTTTTAATTTTTATTTTTGATTTGGGGTTGGGCTGGGTTGGGTTGGGTCGGGTCGAGCGCTGGGTTGAGTCAGGTTAAGTGTTTGGGTCGGGGTGGGGCTGGGTTGGGTCGAATTGGGCTCTAGGTTGAATCGGGTTAGGGGTTAGGGTCGGGGTGGGGCTGGGTTGGGTCGGGTCAGGCGCTAGGTTGAGTTAAGTTAGGGGTTTGGGTCAGGGTGGGGCTGGGTTGGGCGCTAGGTGAGTTGGGTTAGGGGTTTGGGTCGGGGTGGGGCTAGGTTGGGTTGAGTTGGGTTAGGGGTTTGGGTCGGGGTGGGGCTGGGTTGGGTCGGATTGGGCGTTGGGTCATGTTGGCCGATGGGTTGGGTTAGGGTGGGCGATGGGTTGAGTCGGGTTGGAGTTTGGGTCAAACACTTCACACCAATATTTGTTTATAACAATATTCTAAATGGTGTGCAACAATGTTTTCAGAAAATCCATCCACTAGTATTTGGGATTATGGATTCCAAGTCTATTCCCTAGATTCTGAAAGAATGAAAATTCAATGTAATTTGTGTGGGCCAGATTTGTTAACAAAATAAATCGGCTTAGACTACACTTATCAGGTCGAGGGGAGATGCAAAACCATGTCCCAAAGCATTAGAGGATGTACGATTTTTATTACAAGCTCTCGTAGACTCCAACAAGAAGCCTTCCACCCCCTCCCCAACACCGAATACAACTAACCATAAGATATACCATAATAAACCTATTCTAATCAATGAATAATATGAAATAGAGAGCGTGAAGAGAATTAGTAGGGAAGAGGAAGACGAGAATAAAGCTAGATTAAGAAGACTGAAAGAAGAACAATTACAAATAACCTTGAAGTTAAGCAATGAAGAGGCAAATGCATCAAGATATCAGCTATGTACTCCTCAACAACATGATACAGAAGTAGGACCAAAATCGACAAGTAAGAAGCCATCAAAGTTTATTTCTAAACTCAGCCCATTCTACAAGATATTAGGTATTCCGTATAAATCATCTCATGAAAATAGTTTGAAAAAACTACTCAAATCTATACAAGAGCATGGTGGAAAAGTCTCCCCACCTTCTGATTCAGGGGAGGTTAATGAGCATATTGGAGAGGATACCACCAACCCGAGTTTGGACGATGAAAATTATGGATTTGATCTAAACTAGAATAAGGAGAATATTAAAACTTAACTTTTTTATGTATTAAGTTTTTTAGTTGTAGTCTTGTAGACTTGTAGTTGTGCTTGTATGGAGTAAATACATTGACTTAACTTTCTTACAATAATGCTTTAACTTAACTTTCCTACCATAAATACATTACCTTCTTATTTGTTCTTAAATTTTTTACTTATAGAGTTGTACTTGTATGGATAAACTTTTTCTTATATATTTTGATATTTATTCTTCAAATATTAATGCTTATAATTTTTTGTCACATGATATTATTAATTAGTATTTAGGCCACCTAGTGGTTTAGTAATATACCCTCCATTTAGGAATCAATATTGAACAAGTTCAATCATTCTACTGAAAATATTTATTCTTTATGGATTCCTAAATTGTCCCATTTTGGACAGTTCAGTATCATATCATGTACTTAAGTTGTCCTCATTCAATTTACATATAGTTGAAATTTCAGTAGTATTTCCCTATAATTTCTCCGAATATGTGGTTTTTTACTAGTTAGTCTCTACTACATGTGTAATGGATTACATGTGAGTGTGGCAACTAATTAGTATTGAATTTTACATATATTTAGATAATATAGGGAGGTGTTGCCGAAATTTCGACTCATATGTAAATTCTATGGAGACAGTACATAGCATGTTACCAAATAGGATATAGAGAATTAACACTTCTAGATAGAGACAAGTAAGAATATATAAGATATTTAGAGACAACTAGTAAACAAAATTTGAAACAATTATGGATAATTTATAGTTATGTATATATATGCATCCCGCTGGATTAATTTATTAGGGGACTATTTGAAACACTTGTGTCTTACAGTTTATGGAGGGGTCTGATATTATTTGTATTATATATTTATATATACATATAAATGTGATTGACTGATTACTTCAGCCTATAAAAGTTTCAATCTTACCCTACTCTTGTTATCTTTTGATTTTCAGATGACTGGTGAAGAAAACTTAAGTACTCCTAGCATTGGTGCGCCAATCACATCTCATTTTATCATGGAGGGAGATAAATTAAAAAACAAGGTTGAAACAGCTTCAGGTTCGATGAAAGAGAAAAAAAGATCAACGATATAGGAATCTTTTGATGCGATCACACAACTAGATGGTTCAGTCGAGATTAAATGCAAGTTTTGTAAAACTCTTTATAACAAGCATTCTAATTCTTCTACAACTCACTATCAGAGGCATCTTGATAAATGTGTGAAGAGACCAAAAACATCAAAGGGTAAAGTCCAGCAACTACTTTCATTTACCATTTCTGAAGATGACGACTCTTGAGCTACACTCTCCACGTATAAGTATGATCCGAAAAAGCTGAAAGAATGGTATGCAAGGTTGGCAATAGTTAATGAAAAGTGATTTATCATGGTAGAAAGGAAAGTTTTCATGGGATTTTATAAATTTCTAAATCTCAAATGTGAGAAGGCATCTCATATTACTGTGAAAAGAGAGTACATGAAGATGTATGTGTTTGAGAAAGCAAACTTGAAAGCTCTTCTAGCATCCGTATCCAAAATAAGTTTAACTTCGAATATGTGGATGGTATCGAATTAAAGAAAGAGATATATGTCATTGATCGCACACTTCGATGATGTAGATTGAAAATTACAAAAGAAGATTATAAACTTCCTTTACATTCCTCCTCTTCATACCAATGTGGTACTGTCCGACTGCATTTACAATTGTCTTGTTGAGTGAGGTATTAAAAAGAATTTTTTCTTCAATTACTTTATATAATACCTCTTCTAACGATACTTTAGTTTCTTTCTTATGTACTCAATTCAAGGCTTCCAAAAATTTATTCTTTGAAGGTAAAATGTACTAAGTCAGATGTTGTGCTCACATACTCAAATTGATTATGCAAGAAAGGCTAAAAGCAATTGATTTAACGAATGCTGACATACGAGATAACGTTAAATATATAAGGGGGTCACCTTTAAGACTGAGTACGTGAAATGATATAATCCAACGTTTGACTTTGAAATCTAAATAGTAGTTGAAGTTGGATGTCTGCACGCGTTGGAATTTAACTTATGAAATGTTGGATACAACTTTAAAATTTAAAGTTGCATTCCCTAAACTTGCGGTGTGTGATAAAATATACACATATGTGCCTAGTGATGAATACTAGAAGAAAGCTGAACATGTTTATTAGTTTCTCAAAGTTTTTTATGACTGCATGAGATTTTTTTAGAAAATAAGTATCCTACGGCAAATCAATTTCTTTCATAAATTATTTTCATTATGGACGCGCTAGAAAAGTGTGCCGCTGAGGATCCTAATTTTTTACAAGCAGTGGTTATAGGAATGTAGACGAAATTCGATAAGTATTGGGTTGAATGCCACTTGTTAATGGCCGTTGCAGCTGTTATGGATCCACGATACAAGATGACAATGGTTAGATTTGTTTTCATATCACTTTATTCCAGTTCTGAAAGAGTTTCAGCAGATACCGCTATTATTAATGCTGTAGTTGAAGAGTTGTTCACTTCATATGTTAGTAATTCGGTCGAAACATCTAGTATAATAGATACTTCTCAAACTAAGGATGGTACTTCTATTGCGGGCAAGCGACTTCGTAACTTTATGTCTTTTTTAGATGAAGAAGAAACGAAGACACATAAAACTGAATCTGAAGTGGAAAAGTAACTAAAGGAGTCGGTCATAAGGCTACAAGAAGATGATTTCGATGTTTTGCAGTAGTGGAAGTCGAGAGCTCGTGAATACCCTAGACTTTCAGTGATGACACGAGATATATTATCAATTTCAATTTCGACCATGGCATCAGAATGAGCTTTTAACACTAGTAGTAGGGTAGTTAGAAAGTATCGAAGCACACTCGCCTCGAATACAGTTGAAGCACTGATATGTACGAAAGATTGGTTGCAACCAGTTTGGGGTGGCAACAGTTTCGATGTTGAAGAGTATGAGGAGGAGAATGGAAGTGAAGACGAGATCCAAAATGTATCTAAAACTGCTTGAAGGAATGCAAGCCTTAAAATTTTTATTTAACGTTTTATATTTTCTAATATTTTTTCATTCTTTGGATTTGATGTTGAGAACCAACCTGTGGTATGATAGTATCTAGAGGCTTATGTGAGACTCTTTTTTAAATCTTAGTAATGTGGCATATGAGATATTTTAGACTTAATATTGTTGACATTTAATTTATATTTTTTAGCCAAAAATATAATAATTTGACATATGAACAAGCTCGACTTGACTCAACTCAAACCACTGGCTCGACTCGAAAGCTTTGGCAAACAAGCCAAGCTTCAATGTTGAGCTTGAGCTAAAACTTGAGTATAGAATGGACAAGTGGAGCCAAGCTTGGCCCACCTTGACTTGACTCGACTCAATGTACAACCCTAATTTAGAGTGATTATGACCGAATCAATATTTTCGCTAATTGCGAATAGGCCACACTATGGACTTAGCTAATCCAGACCTTAATCAATGTATACAAGAAATCTCGCTACCTAATTCATTCCAAAAATGCCCCGATTATCTAAACAAGCTCTAGAAAACTCATTAGTGGGTCACTAAACCTGAGGCTTTGGAAAGATGTTCGTCTTAGTAGGCTTGACATCCATCCGTGTGACAAACCAAGAAAGTGTCCAGAACTGCACAACTTGGGCCAAAGGCCAAGTGCTTGAAATGCCCAAATACCCTAAGCTGAAGCTTGAAACTTAAGTAAAATAGACCTTTCGTTCTTTCACGAAGTTGTTGCTTTCCGATCGTTAGATCGCAACTAAACTCAAAGTATGAGTTAAGGATATTTCCTTGTTCGTATGTATATAGTCGTATCCTTAATCGATCACTGACGAGCGTCTATCGTAAGTGGGGTCCCCACGGTTTATCGAAGCGTCTAATTATTGTCATATTTATAATGTAATATAGATCCCATGGTGGGACACCTACCCTATGAAGCGGATGAGCCTATGGGCCTCCGTTGATGCCTTGTAAGTCAGAAACACCCTCCCCCAGGACAAGTCTAATAGAAAAAAGGGCACTAAGACTATTTATGTATATTCTAGCACTATAAATAGCTCCCATTTCTCACTCTCTCCCATACAAATTTTCACTTGCAAAAAGAGGAAAGAGAGAGAGAGAGAGGAGGAAAAAGGAAAAAATGTGTAGGAGGGGGTAGATTGGAGCATTCGCCCCATCCTCGCTAGCACATGACGTAGCCGCGACTACGCCACACCACTGGAATTGCCTCGACGATAATCAAAGGTAACTAACAAGTCATTTTTTTGAGATTTGGGCCTTGATAGCCAATTGCATGTGCCCTTACGAGCTAACCACGCTAGTGCAGGGCACCAACAAGTCGATCTAAGAACTCAAATCTTAGGAGTGGCTCTATACATTTGACGAACCACTTATAGGTATGGACCATTACTCTTAGGTTATCGATTATCGAGCTCATATCACAATTTACAATTTATGTAGTGAATGGATGATCGCATGCTAACCAGTGTGTACTCGTTCGATTGATTGCCCTTAATAAATTTTAATTTTTGTGTAATGTAGCCTAAACATCTAATTGCATGCTATAATAGGGCGAAATTGCTAAAATTTCATGTTCATGCTTCATATTATTCCCCTACATATGCAGCTAATTTTACCTTGTCACATGTAAATTGTGATGATTTGGGTAGTATGCCCACTTATTCGATAAAATTCCAAATCAATTTTCATAATTTGTTGTTTCGTATTCTTTCCTGTAGTTGGGATAATTAAATTTATTAAGTATATTGATTGATTGTGGCTATTTAGTTAATCGGTTTAGCCGGCAAATCATAAATTTATGAGGGCAGCCCTATTTGGTTTGGTCGCCCCAGACTAGTCCGATTGATCCATCCCGAACGTGAATAACCGACATTAGTCGGACTACACGGGATGCTTGCACCTAATACCGATGTTAAGGGTCAAATATTGCATATTAGACACAATTATTACCTGAACTTACGAACATGATAATGTTTAATAGCCTATTTTGATCATGTTTGTGATGCAAGGTGTATTTAGGAGCCTGGACTGAAAAAGGATACTAAAAGCATGGATTTGATACTCTAAAGCCACCAAGGCAAGGGATAGATCGTAGAGGACCAAGATCAAAGAATTTACACGCTCGAGATCCGAGAAAATCACACCACTCACATTAAACGGGCTCGAAGATCATCCAGAATGCAATATCACAGGGTTCCCACCATCTGTTTGACTCGAAACTTCATATATGGCCCGAGGACCATAAATTAACCATACACGTCAAATTTTAGTCATTGGATCCTTGTGAAAGTAGTCCAATGGACAGATCATCTCATAAATCTCTAATCTGGGGCCCACCTGATATCTGTATATGCTTCAATTTTGGTCTCAACCCCTTAAATCAAATGAGGAAGAATATGGACGGTGCAGATATCTCACACTACATCACTGTAGACCTCAACTCGAGTGGTGTGTACACCAGCATATGGATACCGACATTGCACCGAATCACAAAACTGGTCAAAACCAGTTTGACCCGAGCTCTCCTGCACAGGAGAGGAAATCTCTTCCTCTTATACAGGCATCCGTCCGCTGAATCCTCAATGGCCCACCATCATCATGCACATACATGATCTAGACCATTCATTTTGTCAAGAGGGCAAAATAGACCGTACACTGATCTGTGGCCCGATTTTCTCGAATGTCGCATGTACAAGAAGTCTCAAATGCAGGTCGTATGGCTGAAGCACAAATTCAATGGGCCGCATCATCAGAAATAAAAAACCATTCCTTTCACACTGAAATTCCACTGCTAACCCAATGGACGGAATGGATTCTTCATTTGCATTGATCAAGGGCCCAACAACCACAGTGCAAGAGCATCGCACTGGCTCTGTTTGGAAACAGAGCTTTGGGATGATCCTTGTGGACCACCATCAAGCTCCACATAGATTTCGGACCATCCATTCTATTTGGGGCTCCGTGCAATCCAAAACCACAAAGTCTGAAGGATCCACAGAAGACAGTGTGTGCAGGCACAGTCGTAAAGGAAGCTTGTTCTTGTTGAAGTTGGCAAGATCTCAATCATTCTACAATCAACGAGCCATTCTCTAGTGCGATCAGGACCATCTAAACCTCTCCCATAGGACGTCCGACCAAGGCAAAGCACTCGGAACTAAACAGATCTCGTAACTAACCTTCTCCCTTGTGCCAAATTATGGGGCGAGCGTAAGACAACTGACGTTGCTGTTGTTGCGTAATTCTGTTTTGTGTGGAAGTTTTCCACCGCCTTCTATCCTTACGCAGGGGAGTGCGTAAACTCCAACCGACATGCATCGACCGACCTTCCTAATATTATAAAAAGAGAAGAAGAGAGAGAGGGGAGGCATCTTTGGACGTGTGGGGCAGGCGTGGAGGCAAGAAGGACTTGAGGCATCAGCCGTGCAGCCGTGGAGGCACCAAATCAAGTTTTTTGGATGTGCTGTGGAGCCACCTGGATGTGAGCAAAGGATAGAGAGATAGCGTGAGCCGGCCAGGAGTCTTCTTATCCTTCTTCTTAGTCTTTTGTTTCCTTTCGTGCTTTCTTTTTCTAAGCCTTTATCTTCATCATGTCAATGATAAGCTAAACCTCTTGGCTGGGGCTAAGAGGTGAAGCTTGTAGTGTGATGGGGTAATTTCTATTGCTTTGACTTATGTTTTATTGAACTCTCTTGGATTCTAGTTTGATATTAAGGAATGCTTTCAGATTTTAATGGTTTATTGTGACTCAAATTACAGTGGATCTGCAATAGCTTTGAGCATGTTCTTTTCACTATAGGGATTGTAAATTTAGGAGTCCCTATTGTTCACCATCGTCTCCTAGGCATGGTTGGATGATGGAATCCTTCCTAACATACATACATCTCTTGGATTGGTTGTGGATTGATTAAATTTTGTTGTTTGCTTTGTCTCATGGGCATGATTTTGTGATGGAATCAAGTCTAATTCACATCATTCACATCTCTTGAAAATTAGATCAAAGGAAGTTTATATTGAGTTTTAGTGATATATCTTTCAACTGGATGAAGATGGGACTCAAAGTCCAGTTGAATTCATGAATCAAGCGTAGATCTCCCTAATCTCTACAAGTGGATCCTTGGCACCCTAGTTTCCTACCTTTGAATTTATAAGTTTTAGAGTAATATTTCACCATTATTCCTTCACATTCACCTGATTTAGATTTCGTCTTCTTCTAGATCTAGTTTTGGTTACTTTTAAATTACGTACAAGGTTCAGTTCCTATGGATTCGACCTCGGTCTTACCGAGATTATTATTACATCACAACCCTATACTTTGGGTGTGAATAGCCGGTTATGCCAAAGTTCGCTGAGTCCACTAAACTAGTCTACTAGCTGACCAATCATATGTGTCCACCATGTACGATCATGTCTGCTTGAATTTGGAGCACCCCCATACATTAGAGAGGCCTACTAATAACCGTTAGTGATACAATCCTCAAGTCTCAGGAGCCGGGCATGGTGGTATGGGACACTGTATCCGTGTTGTCTGCCTACACTGGGGTGATGAGCCTTCCGGTAGTCACCAATGAGCAATCAAGGAGGTTAAGAGCCTAATATATCAAACTGAAATGATGTCGCAACCGCTCAACAATTGTGCTTGGGTGACGACCCTTACATCATTTGTGGGCGCCCTCCACCCGTTAATGGGTGGCCTAACCCTGTGCGTTCGAGCTATGTCATCCAGGTCCTGAGCGATCGGTTGAGCTAGTTGGTCAGGCCACTGTTAGCCTCACATTGATTAGGGAGTTGTTGTCTAGGTGTAAACCCTAATATGGATCAAGGATCATAGGTACAGGGCTGCTACGGTCGCCTTAGGCTTAGTGATCGGATTACAGCCATTGATTTAGTGGAGGTGTTTCAGCTTCCCTAATCTAGCTAGATGATTGGACTTAACTAAATACTCAGTTAACATGATCACTTATCGCATTGCATTAGTATAAGTTATGGCGACTTGAGAGTTGTGGTCACGTGATAAGGGAGTGTTGGGATTTGTGAATGAGACATCGGAATTGCTACGAGGGAGTGTTGGATTACGAGGACATACATCATCTCATAACATCATGCACGTGCATTAATAAGAATATTTAGGAACTAAATATTTAGATTGCATTAACATTAACTATGCTTGTGGAATTGATAACCTGTGTAACTTGATGTTAATGGAACCACTGAGTTAATCACTCACTTCCACTCTAGAAAAGTGTTTTAAAACACCAATCAGACCCTATCATAAATACAGGTACCATATAGTTTGATGTGTTGGAGGAGGTGTCTGTGGACTCAGAGGAGCTCTCGTATTTCCAATTACTGGGCAAGCCATTATCGGTTACCTTAAGGCTAGCGATGAGATTTTAGAGTCGACACATTTTGTATTTTTTGAACTATAATTTTTTCTTAGATGTAGTCTAGTACTATAGATAGACATATTTTACTTGTTAACTGATTTACTTGCATTAAAATTTACATTTATTCTAGGGTACATCACATAGTTTATTTTAATTATATGAACTGCTCATATGTCAGGTGAAACAAACTATAGAATCCTACCTCCACAAAGCATAAGTGGCACCTGAGATATCGGGAGTAGAGTACTCACCTTGAAATCCAGGGCATTACATGATGAAACCCTACAGTGCAAGTGGTCGGTGGATTTCACACAACATCATTGTGGACCACACTTCGAAGGTGAGTGTGTACATCGTGTGTGCACACCTGCTGTGCATGGAGCAACAACCCCGGTCAAACCAGGGTTGAGCTGTTTTTTTTTTTGAAGGAGGATTTCTCCTCTCTTTCCCGCCCAGTGATAGCTCAAACAAACAACATCCGTTATGGTGCTTATGGTTATGGCCCACTATTAATGACCCCCCTGAGAGATATAAATTGTCCATTATGGAGCTGACATTTTTTTTTTACCAAACCTTTTTAGTTTCGCATGTTGTTGCACATGAGTGAGCACACAGTGTTGGGCGCAAGTGGGGATGTAAACGAGTTGTTACCGTGTGTTGATCAGTGGCCCACAAGATTCACCCACTTCAATGATCTAAGTCGTCCATCTTGTAGGGCGGTCAATTTTGGCCAGGACCTGACCCTTCCAACACATTGAAACACGTGTGCACCTTCACAATTTCTAGTGCAAATTGGCTTAGTGCGGCTGACTTCCAAAAATGGAAATCTGTTTTACTTCTAGGCTAGCCATCCATATGCTCTCTCCCCTTTCTATCTTAGCCATCCACCTCGATCCAATCCTAGCTCTCCATTCACTCCTTATTTTGGGGTTTCCACTGCTATAGGAAAATGTGGAAAGAATCTTTCTGTTCAAAGCGCCGACACAATCTCGGCTATTTGTGTGCTTCTGGAAGCCACTTCAACCAATCCAAATTATCTAAAATGGGATATTTCATCCCCGGATGATCCAAAAACCCTAGCTGCAATAAGAGAAACCACAGCCGCTGCCTTTTCTTCCTAATTTTTCCAAAACCAAGGCAATCTTCTTCAACTCACAAAACCACTAAGAAAACCTCCATGAAACTTTGAAACATCTTCTTTATGAGCTTCCCTGGGTACATCCGCACTATTCACAACAATCAGATCGAAAGAGAGGAAAGAAGAAAAAAATGGAAGAAAGAAAAGAAAAGAAAGGAAAGGAGAAGATCAAAGAGAGGGAGGTCGAGGAGCCGGCTTTGCGCTCGTTGTTGCAAGTCATTTTTGAGTTGGGGCATTTTACCCAAGTTCAGGTTGAGTTTGGGCGAGTCCAGGCATGTCTAATCATATCTGTAGAAGAAAGAAAATCAAGCAAAGAAAAAGAAGGAAGAAGAAGAAGTGGAGGATGGAGTTTGGACCAGCTTGTGGGCTGTTGTCGAGTTTGGCTATCTCAACTCGCTATTGAGTTGGGGCAAGTTCTAACTGAGCTTAGAACTCCTTATGGGTGTAGTTGAGAGAAGGAGAAAGAGAATATGAGGGAAATATGGGCTGCCAACTAGAAGTTGTGCCACATTTAACTTGCTACGGCGTCATTGTGTCAAGTCAGCTGGGCCTCAACTTGCTGACTCATTCAATCGAGTCGTATCCAACATCCACCTCAAGCCGTGGGGATGCGAAAAATCATAAAGGAATGAAGGAAAAGAATAAAGAAAGCAAGAAGAAAGAAGATAGAGAAGTAATGGGGTTTTGACTCGTTGAGTCAACTCACCTAAGTTAAATCCGAGTCTGGGCCAAACCCATACCCTATTAGGTCATGAGAAGGAAGAGAGAGAGAGAGAGAGAGAGAGAGAGAGAGAGACAGAGAGAGAGAGAGAGAGAGAGAGAGTGGGGTGGTCATCGGGTTGGTGTTGAGTCGACTTGGTTTGAACTCGAACGAGTTTGGGTGAGTTTTGGATCATCATTGGGGATTGGTTTAGATGGATTATAAGGCTTGAGTTTTCAAATGAGTTGTAGAGTGTTACCTTCGAGTCATAGTCGGGTTAAGGCTAAGCCAAGACAAGTTCAACAAGTTTAGCTAAGTTCAGCTTAGTTTAACTCAGTTCGACTAAGTTCAACCAAGTTAACTTGAGGTTAACTATCTCTCTATGCTCTTGTATGAGAGTTTAGATTTGATTATTTAAGTTGATGTTATAACTATGAAACTTGTACTTCTCAAAAACCCTAACCTTAGGTTAGATTGTATATCGAAGTTCACTAAATTATGTTACTAATTCCTTAATGTTGATCCTAGCCATAAATAGTTTGTACAACTTTGATATGTACAATTTTACAATTCACGGCAGTATTCGATTCTAAGGGCGCACGAACTTTCTAGTAACATTAGCAGGCGATTCAATACATAGGGTGATGACTTTTCCCCTTGGGCTTTCTGCTTTCATGTTAGTTTAAGTGATGGTTTATATTTAAATTATTGACTGATAAATTAATATCATTATTTCATGATTACTTGTGTTATTGGAATTGATATTTAAATTGTATGCTCAATTTCTATCTTCTATAAACACCTACGTGTTGCACTTGATATCTTCTCATACTTGTGAATTGTTTGTAGAACTTGAATTGCTACATTCATTAGTAGGAAAACTCCACTTATATATGTATATCCAAATTGAGATGTAACTTGATTGATTGTGATTATAACGGATCTTCGATTTAGTGGTTATTTTATGCATTAGATTAAATGGAATTTTATTGCACACTTACTATTTTGTGGATCATTTACGCCTTTGTGGCTTTTGGGGATAATCTCATTTTATTGCATCATTTGATGAAATATTTACCCTATGTGACTTTGATTTAATATTTTCCCACATGGCTTTGATTTAATATTTGCCCTTGTGGCTTCGATTGAATATTTGTCCTATATGGCTTGATGGTTTATTTTCCTATAACCCTGCAATGGCAAGTCCCACTTGTATAATATGAATGACCACTAGTTAAGGATGTTATCATTAAACATCCTAGTGTTGGAGTCTCATGAGCTGGGAATGCTGTAGGGGACACTATGCCCAAGTTGTTAACTGTAAGTGCTATTATGTTGAAAACATATTTTACACCTTATTTGTCAAATTTTGTCTTGTCAAAACATCTTAGCAAATGATGTTCAAGTCAAGCTCAAGTTGAAAATTATGCTCAAGCTCTACTCGAAGACTAAGCTCGATCTACTAAAGTTCTAGTAGAAGATCAAGCTCCTAAGAGATGTTCTAGTCTTTAGTATACTTTAAATGAGTCCATACAGTTATTATAAACCCTAGAAATACCTTAGGTTTAAGTGCTTTCAAAACATATTTAAAATTGAGTTTTTATACTTATATTTGGTTGAGTTTTAACTAGCCTAAGTTGTGGCTCGACAATCTAAGAATTTCTCGACTAGTCCTAGTTCTAGTCAAAGTGAAACAGATTTTCTATTACTCCTTCGACCAGTCGAGTGGGTTCCTCGACCAGTCGAGCATTCCTCGGCTCGAAGTCCAGCAACTAAAATCATTCAGATTTTGGCATCCTTAACCAGTCGAAGACCATCTTCAACTAGTTGAGCAGGGCCTTCGACCAGTCGGAGATCTGTTAGATCTTATCCCGCTCAAATTGAAAATTTATTTGAACTGAATTTGATGTTTAAATGAGTCGAAGCAATAACTTTTGTGCCTATAAATTGATATTCTTTCTCAATTCGAAAATACAATTCAATCCTATCAAAGTCCTTATTCAAGAGAGAAAGAAGCCTCAGTTATTATCAAGCTATTAAGCGGTATTTATAATTTATTTTATAGCTTTTTGTTTAATTTCTTAATCTCCTATTCTATCATTCTAATTCTAAGAAGAGAGAGAATACTCTTCTTTTCAAGATTTAAATGAATTAATACAAGTAACCATTGTTTTAAATCTAATTAAAATTAATAGAATCCTGAACCTTTTCTATCGGACTGAATATTGAACATTCGTCATTCAAGAAAAGTGATTCTACGGCTATAGCTTCTTCTATGGTGAAGATAAGTATACATTTACATTTTGTATTTAGTTTTTTTGAGTGAGTCAGAAAATCTCAGAATTGGTTTTTTTGAGATAAGCTAGAAAATCCCAGTGAGGGGTTCTTTGTTTGTGATAGCCCGATAAAATCACAACTGTATTACGTTTTAAGGTGATCCTGTGAAAACCTTATTCATAGTGAAAGTCGAGATTACGTGGTTAGTAATCTTATAAGTGGAGTAGGTGTGGCCGTTTGAGAATAGTTATTGACACATCGAACCATTATAATTCTTAGTATTGTGGTGAATGCTTTTATTGCTTTTGTGGTGAATAGTTGTAATTTCGTTTATGCAAAAGTAGTGAATGTTTATTATAAATAGTTTTATTTACTCCTACTTAGTTTGAAATTTTGATTCTTTATCACATTCATGAAATAAGGTTGTCCTACCTGGACTTGTTTAGATGAAGGTTGTCCTACGAATCAGTTTGAATCAACTTTTCAAACTAATGCAATTGAGATTTCTGATTTATTTACTTATTCAGCATTTTATTCGATTATCTGGTATAGTCCTATTCCCCGCCCCCCAAGGACTTCTTAAGCCTGCCTTTTCATTAGCCTATGTTGGGTGATGAGCACCCAATAGTGACCTTTGAGCTTTCTTAAATTGGATAGTTGTTATTAAAATAATAATGGTTGGACTAATTATGCATTCATAACATACGAGCGATGACGGGTGGCTAATTCTGAATGTTGTAGCATATATCATTTGTCATGGTATCGTTTTGCTAGCTCATAGACTACCGACAATCAACCTAATTTGTGTAAGTTAGTCATTATGCACGTACTTAATGTATTTTTGCTGGTGACTGGCCACTTGTATGGGTTTTGTCCAAAAGTTAACCTGATGAGCATCCATAGTTAATGTGCATTCACGTATCTATCCATTTAAATAAGATTGCATTTGTGTTATTTTTTATGATTTCTTGTTTAAAATATACTTAACTAATGTGGTGGTGTATAATCTTGAGGTGAACTCACACTGAGTTGGCTTCTCATTTTTTGAATATATTACCACACAGGTACTGTAGGTGATTTGATTGATACTTATGTTCAGACATATGAGAAGCATAATATAAATTTTAGGGATGTGTGACCGTATCTGCCCTAAGGAAATCTGTGCAATCTTGCAACTCAAGCATGACTGCATTTTATTATCTTTATGTGATAAATTGTTTATTACTAGTATTTGTTAATATTGAGACATTGGTTTGTATAAGCCATATGGGCAGCTACTTGTATATTCTGAATGCGTATGCAAATTTTCATTCACCTGGGATTTATTTTCTCTTTCACTAAAATGCTCACTTTGAAAATTAAAGAAAGAAAAAATAATAATAAAATATACATGGAATTTTGGCTATCTTTAAATGTTAGCACTCAGGTTTTCGAAAAAGGAGTAGTATACTCGCGTTTCGGGAATTGGGGTGTCACGTAAGTTGATTGTGTTTGAATTGATGGATGGACAGCCAAACCCCAATCATAAACCCTAACCCCAGAAGCCTAAACCCTAGGAACCCTAATCCTAAACCCCAAACTCAACCCATTTAAACCACTTAACTCAGTCAGCCTAGTCCTAAACCCTAAGAACCTAAAATCCTAGAGCCTTGAGTTAGCTCAATGAGTTAACTTACCTAGTCAACTTGTTGAGTCATCTCACCTAGTCAGCCTACCCAATCCATCAATCCAGTCAACTCACCTAATTAAGCCCAAAACCAAGCCCAAACCAAAGCCCAATCAGAGAAATATACAAAACCTCAAATCAACAACTCTCATAGCGAGACTCCACACGCTTGGAGGAGGTTGCCTGCCAAAGTAAGGAGTCTAAGTGGGTACCAGTATTGACTAGGCTACCACCGGCCATGTGACACCCCCCCTCTTTGGGGGTGGCGTCCCTTAAGCATATGAAATTCCACTTTTTCAAACCCTAAGTGTGCGATTGAAGTGTATTTACTTTGATATATATCTCTTTACCTAAAATTATACTTTTACCACCTCATCCAACCCATGAGATGATGCCATGTGGAAATCTTCAATCCTAGCCCTTCATTCATCTTTTTCCCCAACGATCACCAACAATTACCAGAAAACCAAGTTTGAAGACTATAAATAGTCTCCTTCCCTTGTCATTTTAAGCATCTAGTAGGTTCAGAAGATCCAAAGCATTTAAGAATAATCAAGCATCCTTCATCATCCCTTGGGGTCTTAGCCATCTAACCACCCCTCCATCAAGGAGAGTAAGAGTGAGAGTGAAAGAGTCCAACCTTGGTTTAGTTTATACTAGCCAAAGTTCAAGCCTCCTGGGCCACCTAAGTTCAAATATAAGCCACTTGATTTAGCCTTATGACATTACCGTTCAAGCTTAACCAATTTCATCAAATTAGAGCATTAGTACTGTACAATATTCAATCCCTTTTTTAACCCCTTGCTCCACATATACATAAGCATTACATTGCATTTCATTATTTTCTTACAACTAACGGGTGGATGTATGCTATGAGGTTTGTCAATATAATCGGAGTAGGTCTACCAGAAACCTTAACCAATTACCTGTCATTTTATCATAAGCATTATACAGTATCAAGCATCCCATACATCTCATTTCTATGTACTTTGCATTCTTCACTCGATCGTTTTAAACGTATGCTCTGTGACTTGCCAATATAATTGGATCCTGGCCATCAGAAATTCGAATCGGCTAATTATCACTACCATTGCATCGCATTACATCTTCTACATGCGATAACTAATCATATTGCTTAGAAATTAGTAAGATCTTGTGAAGTAAAGACCGTACATCTGTACGGGGCATAGTGGGTGCCTAACACTTTCCCTCTTTGTAATTATAGTCCCTTATTCAGAATCTTTGGAATGTAAATTCACGAGTCATCTTAAGATTAATGATATTCAGATTCTTAATCTTAAGCGTTTATACAGGGTCTAACCGACTATACAATCGTAATAATTAGTTAGTGGTTACTCTAGTAAAATATAACACATTTTGACCCCCAAATAAAAGCCCTCGAGCGAGACAATCGGTGGAAAAAGAGAGTCGATCTTCCATTCTCTTGGAAAATCTATCATCTAATGTCCATGGGAACGCAAATGAATAACGAGCATTTAATGTGGATTGCCGATACACACTGTAGATCGTTAATAGTCAATGTGTATCGATGTCTATTGGCCATCCTCACTGCCCGGTCTTGTAAAAAAAAAAAACAGACCCTGACGTTCCACATGGGACTACTAAACTCTCCACCATTCATACAAACACCAAATCCTATTCTATTTTTCAAACTCTAATCATTCGTACAAAGAAAAATAATAAAAATAAATAAGAAACAATTTTGAACAAAACTACACCACTACACCATTGTGATAGTGTGATGTTTGTCCATACAACTCACAATAGTCAAATAAGCTTCAACTCTTGGTGTGGTTCACTCTAAAAGGAAAATGAAAACACCAAAGAAGGCCAAGTGGCCTCCTATGGCAAGGGCTCCACCTTTTGAACCAATTCCACCCTGTGGCCGACTAAATTGCCGTCGAAAGCTTTAGCTCTCCGTTGTGGTCCCCTTCTCTTAAAACAAGGAAGAAAGAGAAAGATAAAAAGACGAAATGGCCTTTTATACGCAAGGGACCCGCTTATTGAACCTAAAATGAGACCCTGCCTGAGGTCCACTGGATAGTCTTGTATCAAATCCAAACTGTCCACATGAAGGGAGTAATCTCATGCCATAAGACGAAGTTTGAGTGTAGAACTTATGATGGGTGGATCACACTTGTGGAAATAATATAAAATTAGCACACAATGCTCATGCAATTGTTGGCCACGAGTAATTCCTTTTTCTTTTTTTTTTGAAATAATCCTAGTGGTTAATGGCTAGCAAATTAAAGTGAACTGCTTATATCGGTCTCTCAATAGTTACATTAGTAGAACCTATGCCTTTTCTTAAGATGCCCTCTTTCCTTCGCATACTATGGACTAAAAAAGATGGCTGATGTGGTCAAATTTTATCCTTGAAAAAGTTAAATAGTGTAGAGGAGATAAAACAATAATGCTTTGTATTATTATGTGAGCGCTTTTTACGATGTCATAATTAAGTGTTGTTTTAATTAATATGGAGAAATTTGGGACCGTAGACTCCACCTTTTATCCGGTGGTTTTTATGGAACAATACAAACTTTCTTTTGGAACTTAGACCTGCATATGTGGAGACCGAATTCCAGGATGAAAATACCCCCCTTTTCACTTGTGGCTTTTCCTCTCCCTTTCAACTATTTAGTTTTCCTCTCCCTTTCTACTGCTGCTTCACTGCAGTTTCTTTCACCCCATTTCCTCACCCCATTAGAAAGACAAAAAAAACCCTTTTTTTAGGACCCCCTTATCAGCATTTCGTCTTCTTCTGAAAATGGTCAGTCCAGTGAAGAAAGCACGCACCACAGGTATATTTTAAACTCAGTTGGCCCACATTGAATGTATATAGTATAGGAAATGGATTGACTACTCTCCCTGACACCAGCCTCGTGGCTGGTGGTCGGTGCTTTGTGGGCCCCACCATGATGTATGTGTTTCATCCATTCCGTTCATCCATTTTTAAAGTTCATTTTAGGGCTTTATCATAAAAATAAGAGGGATATATGTGAGACCCGACTCGGAACGAGTTGAAACCTATGTCATTGCGACCGCCTCGTTACCGCGGTTCCAATGCCGTGTCTTGTGCGTCCATCCGATATGTAAATCAAAAGTTGTGTACATTTCATTATATGACCATTGATCATGTGGCCCACTTAGGTGGAATGCATGTGTGGACCACCACCTCCCTTGGCACAAGTTCCAAGGTACACTACCCACACACTACACAAAGATCCATAACTAACACCACCAACCACAAACACTACCAAGAGACCTACCCTACCCCTAACAACTTTGGTTTCTCCTCCCTAAGGTAATCATATCTTTTCTTACAAATAAATCATTACTATCTCTCTTTCCCTCTCATTTCTCTCTCTCTTCTCTTCTTCCCTAGCAACTCCCCTCCATTTCTCCAGCCCATCTTCCCTCCATTCCAGCCCCTTCTCCCTAAAATACCTCCTCATCTACCCCTTCTCATTTGATCTTAGCCATTGATCCATGTTGCTTGGAGCCTCTAGATGATGTTGATATAAATTTCAAGGTTGATCTAGGTGGGTGCTTCTTCTTCTTTCCTTTCTCCCTTCCCTTTTGCTACATGCATGGAAGCATGTAGGACCCACCAATCCATGGTGGAGGTCCTACATGGCTCCTAGGATGAAGGCCATGGGCCTAGATCCTACTCATTCCCTTCCATGGTGGGCCATTCTCCATGGACCCACCATGATGCCTTCTCCTTTATTCTTGCATCTCATAGGCCATCTAGGCCTTTGCATACATGTAGAGAGGGTGTCCCTACCCTCCAGCAAATTATCTTGATACATAATAGCTTGCATGTAAGTATATATATGGTGGATGGTGTAGATTGTGGAGTGGAAGGTCCATTAGTGGCGGACCTTCCACCAATGGCCGATTGCTTCTTCCTTCTCCCTTTCTCTCTTTTTTTTTTCTCCTGTGTATTCTGATGATGTGTGGCCCACCAAGGAGAGGTCAGCAACATCTCAGACCCTTAGCTAGATGGGAAGTCTAAGCCCACTTTGACTAGATGTCCAAGCCCACCATGCATGCATGGTTTGGGCGACCTCCAAAATGACATTTTCATGGAGGTCTGAGTGAGCTCATGGGTCTGAAATTTTGTTAACCCATCAAGGTGGACCCCATATATTGAATCAGGGCCATAAATCCTTTGATTAATTTATATGGGCTGAAGTATGGACAACATATGTTGCTGTCCAGATTCTAGGCCTAGTTGGAACATGACTTTTGAGCTAATGTTTGGATCTGTTTACATGCCCTTTTCTCCAAAATTTTCTTTAGAATTTTGCAGTGCATGGACCCCACTTTGATGTGGAATGGGACCCACACCATTTTCCTCATGATTGAGACCCATGGGATGGGCCAAAGTGGGCTAACTGTCCAAAAATTTCAGGACAGTTTAGCAACACTATAAGTTGGAAATGAGCATTTTTACCTGAGTTTCTGGAATAAGTGGACCACCCCAGTGGACCCCACTTGTTATCCAGATGTAGGAACACCTTTTTCCCAATTTTTCAAGGGTTTGGGTGGGTCCAGGCCCACCCCATGTGGTCCCAAACATAGGGACAGTCACATTTCCAGTAATATTTTTTTAGCTGTAGATTTCTTCAGGAATACTTATCTGTACACAGATTGCAGGGGTTAAATAAAATATTTTTACTTTTCCAAAAATTCTAAATTTTTGTAGAGAGGTGTCTCACCCATGGTCGAGCCTACCTACATAATTTCAGGGCCAAGGGATCCTATTTTCACATCTAAAAGGGTGGACCAACATACTGGACTGCCAGAAATTTCTGCTGTTCAGTCCAGCAGCATAGTCCCAAAAAAATAAAATTTTAAAAATACTTTCTAAGAAGTTGGGCAATATTTCTGGGTCCAACCTTGTTTTAGGCTTGATGAGGGACCTTGGGTCCAAATTTCAGAGATTTTGGAGGCTAAGAACCCACCCATTGGATGACCCAAATTCGGGACAGTTACATTCCAACAATAGTTCACCCTAGACAGATTATATTCTTAAAATTTATTAAAATACTTTTAAGTGTCTAAAAATTATAAAAATTTATTTTGATGTGTTAAACTCATGTTAGGACTTACCTACAAAATTTTGGAGCCATTGGATGTCTGTACACACCATGGTGGTGGTTGGACCGACCCACTGTAATATGGTGTCCAGATCAGTCCGAGTTTTAGGACAGATTATATTATTTAAATTAATTAAAATATTTTTATATGTTCAAAAATTATAAAATTTTATGGGAGTGTGGTATACCCATGGAAGGACCACCCTATAAATTTTCAGGGCCATCGAGCCTCTGTACCGACTGTGGTGTGGCCTGTAATTTGGACCAGTTTTGGGTCAAATACCCAGGCACACCCTTACCTTGGGTTGCTGGGCCTGCATTCTAATGGCATGGCCCACTTGAAGTAAGTGTTGTATATCTCCCTTCTTATTTGGTGGGGCCCACTGTGATATATGTGGATCTCCATGGGTCAATAACCCATCTAAATTAAATAAATGTCTGGACTCCAGCAGACCCAAGAAATGGGTGGGCTAGAATTCCAGCAAGGGGCCCAAAATTTACTACATGGTTGATTGTTTAGGAACTATTGTGGCACACCAGATTTAAGAGAGTGTTACATACACTCCTTGCTTTCCTTCCTTAGATATTTTGGGCTTAATGAGTGCCCCCTTGAGGCCCACCTTTGTGGTGGTTTTATGGGCTAGCCTTAACCAGAATTTTTAATAGTTTTATAGGCTTAATGGGCTGAAAACTTCTTTCTTGAGCCTACCTTATTGATTTACGGGCCCAATGGGCCATATACAAGCTGATCTTGTGTATTTATTAGCCTTGATGCCCTCATAAAATGCTTAATTATTGGTTAACTTGCAAGGCCCACATAAATATATATTGTGGAGGGCCTTTCTAAGTCTTTGAGCTGATGTGACAAGGCCCACACTGTTAGTATAGACCTTGCCCATGTATATTCTTAGGCTTATGGGCTGCCCTCAAGTCCACTATAATGTATGAATTGGATGGCTTTTGTTTTGGGCCATTTCTTTAGGGCCCATTATGTGATATAGTATATATATGTTTGTATTAGCAAGTAGGCCTTGTGGACTCAATTCTTTTGGATAGGCCCATTGATCTTAGGCCTATACTCTCCTATCTATTGTGATGGGCTTAGGGGCAATTATACACAAGAAGTCGGGCCATTGGTTGCCCTCTAAACTGACCCTGTACTTGGGCCAAAAGTGAGGCCCAACTCACTTGTGTTAAATGTGAAACTTGCCATGTAAATGAATTACTGGGCTGCCCATGAAGCCCACCACAATATGTGGAATTATGGGCTTTGTGGTTGGGCCCAAACCTTACTTGAGGGCCCACTATATGGCCTATGAGTTGGGCTTGGTGTATGACCCATTAGGTCATGCATTGCTTGGGCTTTAGACCTTACATTATACGAGTAGTGGCGGACTATCTCTTGAAAACCAGTTGAGGTTGGATGTCCTCCTGGATGATCCTAGGGTAGGCCCATGAGTTCCTCTATGAATGGTTGAAGGCCCACCATAGACCCTTGACTGTTTATTTGAGGCTAAATATGGATGCATGTGGAGCCTACCTCAATGCATGATTGGTCTAGGCTGTCCAAGCCTTGGATTGCCCGATCATGAAGGCACTCTCTGCCTTGGGTTGATGTTGGACTCCCAGTCCATTAGCAGGCCCACTTGACCTTTTTATGATGTATGCACACCCTCCATCTGGTGGGGCCCCCTGTGAGTATTGTTGGCCTTCATGAGATTATTTGACTAATTTCTGGACCTTAGCAGGCCCAGGAAGTCAAATGGGCTAAAAGTTTTTCAAAGGGCCTTAAATTAAAATTGTATGGTTAAAACTTTGTTTGGCTGTGGGGCCCACCATATTGAGAACTTGTGTACATGTTACATGCTTATGTTTTCTTATAATCTTTGGGCTTAATCAATGCATTCCTTTCGGTCACCTTTAGTGATCACATGAGGACCCCATCTTAGATCAGATTTTTGGAGCATCCTATGGGCCCAGAGTGGGTTGGAACGTCCTAGCTTGGCCCAACCATATATTGGGCCGACTTCCACCATTTTGATGGACTTGTGGGCTAAGGTAAGGATAGTATTAGGCCCTTGGTTGACCACTTAATTTGCTAGTTATTGGGCTGATGTAGTTGGGCCCATTTTCTCCAAACTTAAACTTATTTTCGAGCCGTATATTGTGTACGCGAGCTGCCCACCAAGTCCAACTTAATGCATGGATTCTATGGCTATTAAAAATTGAGCCTTGAGCCTTGATTTCTCTCTTGGGGCCCATGTTGTTAAAGGTGGTATTATATCCTTTTCTTATGGCTTATTATAAGGAATATATATGTATGTGGTTACCTGTGTTTTTATCTAAATGTGGGCCTTCGGCCTTCTATCCATATAGTTCATGGTTGATGTGCCTTTTTGGGGAATGGCAGTTAAATGTCCCCATTATGGACCCCTCTAGGCTCGGTTATATCTAAATGTAATTAGATGCTCATCTTAAACTCTTGCTAGACTCAGTTCTGTATTACTTAGACACATAGTTTGTATGCTTAGTCTCGTGGGCTAGTTTGTATGCTTAGTCTCGTGGGCTATCTCAGGTAAATGGGCCCCCACTAGAGGTTGGATTCCTTAAGGATATTGTCTAAGTACCTAGTCTTGGTCCCTTCTTGGATAGGAGTGTACTACTTTGTATATCGCTGCATAATGTGTCTAGACCCATCTTCATGGCCTATGTACATCATTGTATGCTTGGTTGACACTATGTGTGTGTAGTCATATTGTGTCATTGGGCATTGCATGATACTTTTCCCGAGGGACGTAGTATCCCCTCTTGAGCACGTTGGTTACTTGAGATTGATGCATAGTTGATTGTGTGATTCATGCATATGGCATTGCATAGCATATGAGCATTATTGCCCTTGCTTCATCAGGGTTGTGGCCTCCACAGATACATCGTGGATGGCCATGTTTGGACACCGAAAATGTTACTTGATCATACCGGGTGCATAGGATGCCTATGGGTGAAATTTTCAAAACTTCTACGCTGGAGCAGATCCTTGGTACCATAGAAGTTTTGAATTCATGTTTATATGAGCGCCTTGGTACCATGTGAGCTAAATTGCATGTTTCCACTGCTAAATTCATGTTTTGAAAATTCAGCTAACGGTATAAGGCCCTCGTGCGCTGGAGCAGATCCTTGGTAAATTGCATGTTTTCCCCGCTAACGGTATAGGAGAGTACAGCGCACGTGACAGTGGGAGTCACGACCTAGCGCTGAATTCATGTTTTCCCCGCTAAATTGCATGTTTCCTCTGCTAAATTTCATGTTTCCCTCGATCAAGCTCAATGTTTTCTCAAAGCGATCGTTTTTTATATATCGCAATCGATAATTTCATGTTTACCCAGCTGAATTTGCAGTTTGCCCTGATTAAATTATAATTTGTCAGCTTATGTTGATAGTTTGTCTCGCACAATTTTTGATATTTTCCTGCTCAATTTCTATCTCTATGTCTTATGAAGCTTGTTCAAATTAATGAAATGCTGCATTATTTTCAATTATGTCTAATTTTGTCCACTATGTTTATCTTGTGAATTTTATGTTTGATATGTTTTTCAATTCATCTCTGTAGGCTACGAATATTCTGTTGTAATCTCTAACCCAATATTTAGGTGTACACTGACATGGTGGTTTGACAAGGTGAAGGGTGGAGTGGAGAAGCACGGTAGTCGACTAAATTTGTTTAGGCAATCCCTTTTCTCGTTTCTATTGCATGTTACATCCTTTAGATTTATAGGGGCTATATTTCACCTTCTTGTTGTAAGATATAAATGTGATCTAGTATTTGAGATTAATGGGAGGCGATTGCAATTTACCGAGATGGACTTCGCCCTCATTACTAGTCTTAATACTGGAGATCTTACTGTACCAAAGATTTCTTGCACTAAGAGTACATTAAGAGACAAATACTTCAAAGAATTTCTAGTATTAAAGAAGCACCTAATGGACGTGTTTGAGAGATTAGTTGACACTAATAAGCACGAGGACGTCGTGAAGGTTGCCCTACTTCTAGTTGTGGAGTACTTTCTTAGGGAAACCGAACTGAAAATCATGTGCAACATGGATTATATTCACCTGGTGGACTCGCTAGATGATTTCTATAGGTATCCCTGGGGTAGTTTGGGATACAATATAATGTCGTAAGGAATCGAATCTGTCACTACCACATCAAGTTCCCCTCGGTACACTGTATGTGGTTGCATCCTTCCTCTACAAGTAAGAACACCTTTTATTTTCTATATGTTTTCCCTCTATAGTCAATTTTAGATTTTTAACATGGTGCAATTTCATTCTAACAGGTATGGGCAGCAGAGATATTACCAGCTCTACAAGAGTGTGTTGTTTCATATGTTTCCCATCAAAATCTACGCTTCATTCAATATCGAGGCTGGAAGGGTTGGAAGTACAAAAGAATACATGCTATTTTCGAGAGTAGAGCTGTAAGTTTATATATATATATATCTCTTCCATTTACTTTGCTTAACTTGACGTATGCGCTTTTATATTTAACATTACTCTTCGTTCTTTTACAAACATCAGTAGTAATGAAATTAGAACCAACGCTACAAGAATGGGAAACGGATGCTGTTCACTCGGTGCGTGACAGTTTTCAGGTAAGATGTTATGAAAAATGAACTATATTTAATTTGCCATTGTTTCCAGGTGAAACATGGATTCATTCAAAAACACAATTATAAGCTTGATCCAAAACTTCCGTGGCCCCTAAGAAATGATCAACAGTAGAAGTTCAATTCAAAATTATTATGTGGTGTTGTCCATTTGAACATTAGATATGTTTAAATTATCATGTGGTATTGTCTATCATGAAATTATCTGTTAAGTTTGCCCCGCTCAATTTCATGTTTGCCTCGCTGATTTTCTAGTTTGCGCCGCTCAATATCATTGCCGACTGATTTTCTACTTTGCCCTACTTAATTTCACGTTTGCCTCGCTGAAATTCATGTTTGCCCTGCTCAGTTTCATGTTTCCCCCACTGAATTTAATGTTTCCCTCTCTGAATTTCATGTTTCTCCCGTTGAATTTCTAGCTTGCCCCCCTCAATTTCATGTTTGCCCGACTGAATTTCTAGTTTGCCCCACTCAATTTCATGTTTGCCCAGCTCATTTTCTAGTTGCAAAGGTAATAGTATATGATAAATATGAAGTGATATGCATTCCTCTGGCCTTTAGTTTTAAAACTTGGTGTTCAATCGAAAACCTACATTTGTCCGTCAAATTATGAATGTTGTGTTCATTATTGTTCGTAGAGTGACAAACATACTGGATTTAATATTATATCTCGTTTTTATGTTTACTGGTTTGCTGGACATGTAATTGGATGGAACTTTCTTAATGACTCTGATAGTATTTTTCCTATGCAGTCCCATATCAGAGTACTTAAATCCACTCCAGAGAACAAATCAACACTTCTAATGGGTCTTGAATATTTAATTGGCATTTCTTATGTTGATGACATTGAGGTTTTTAAGGTAGTCATGATTTCTTGCATGCCTTCTTTTCTTTGTAATTGAGTTTGCATAGTCTTACCTTGTTTGTGTCAAATGCATGGATAGGTATGCTTGGATCACTGACCTCTTTAGTCTTTGAGTTGTTTAAGGCACATCATAACCTTAACAACCGTTGTGCTGCTGCTGCAAGCATGATGGGGCTTCAGTACTTTAGATATGATGCTTCTTACTGCTATTGTGCCTAAAGTTTTATAGTTTCAATACATGGCATGGGTTTTTATTAGTGTGATTTCAATCCATGTTTTTTACTGCTGTTGTGCCTAGAGTTTGGATACCACCATATGAGCTAATCAGCCAAGGATTGAAATTCAATTATCATTTTAATCTTTCCATATTGTAAATGTGATTATAACTCTTCAGTCCCCCATATCGACACTATTTTATCCATTGCAATTTTAAAAAGTATAACCTATTTCTAGCAATATCTTCTTGTGTCTTGTTTTTAAAACCTACAATCTCCTTTGCAATGAAGTTGGGTTGAACATGGCTTGAGATTGGATGGAAGAATGACACTTAGATTAGTTGAGGCTCTCTTTCCAGTCTTCATTCATGAATTCTTGCTTTATTGCTCTCTTTTAAGTGTTTCCAATGTGTTGGGTCAGGCAACCCAAGACCTCAACCCGAGCCCAACCCAAGTTTTATCAGGTTGGTGTTTGTATGGCCCAACCCCAAGACCAAACCCGATACATCCCGCCTAAGCCCAACCCAATGTTGGGTGGGTCATAGGTTGGTCGGGTTGAACTCGCCCAACTTTCAACCCTAAAATCATATATAGTACATCAAGTGGCTAATTTTGGTTAAGAAGATATTCTTGTTATATGAATAAAGAAATAAATGAAAAAAGGAGAGAATATTTTTTATATGCTTATATATACATTTTTATATAAATATGTATTAGAGAAAAATGTAAGTATAATAAAATTCTCCATGTAAAACGAAGTAAAAAAAGTGCACAGGATACTGCTATAACTACAATTATAATCCATAGCCATAGCTAACTGTGGCCTTTTATTTGAATCAACGATGAATCGCAGATTCGGCGATCCATCCCAATTCCTACAACAAGTTGCGGTGGAATCGCGGAATCCGCAATTCATCGCTGATTCAAGCAAAAGGCCACGACTATCTATGGCTATGGATTATAACCGTAGCTATAGCTGTATCCTGTACACTTTTTTTACCTCTTTTTTTTTTTTTTTTTTTTTCAATGGAGAATTTTATTCTACCTACATTTTTCTCTAACACATATTTATATAAATATGTATATATAAGCATTAAAAATAAATAAAAATTTCTCTCATTTTTTCCTTTCTTTCTTTATTCATATAACAAGAATATCTTCTAAACCAAAATTAGTTACTTGACGTACCATATATGATTTTAGGGCTAAAAGTTGGGCGGGTTCAACCCGACCAACCTGTGACCCACCTGACATTGGGTTGGGCTTGGGCCGAATGTATCAGATTTAGTTTTGGGGTTGGGCCTTACAAACACCAACCCGATAAAACTTGGGTTGGGCTTGGGTTGAGGTCTCGGGTGTAAGACCCGTGTCCTACTCTGTACCATTCGATTGGCCTCCGCAGTCCTTCCGGTCAAACTCTGGCAATCCTCGACCCATTTTTGATGTTTGCACGCGATCTTAAGCTAAGACCTGTACACCAAAGTCGGCTCAAACCGAAACCTGTACCCTGGCGACCGCACCGTCATCGAGGTTCCAATGTTGCGACTTGCGTACCAAACTGGTACCCAGGGTAGAAGATGTAGGCCCGCGTTCATTTCGAGAAAAATACTGTGCATGTGAATTCCAAGAGAATCTCTATGACCTATCCCATCAATCAATGTCAAGTACAAGTCAAGTCACTCCATACCCCAGGTACAACAACCCATCCCTTCCCATTCCCAAAGTCAACTCTCCCTCTCTCACCACCCATCTCTCTCTTACAACCCATCACTCCACCCATCACCCATCACACATCACTCCATCACCTCTTATCAACCCATCACTTCTCTCTCTCCCTCATTTCTCAAAAATCTCTCTCAAGCAAAAATCCATATGTCCAAGCTCTCTCCCTCTCCCAAACAATAAGTGTGGCCTATTTTCCCACTCTCTCATCTCCCATCTCAACCGTTGATCCATCATCTACCACCCTCGAAGGTCCATCATCCACCGTCAAAAGTGAAGGCTAGGAGCATAGAAGGCTAAGGGAGCAAAGAGGAGTACAAGAGGTGGGTGATCCACCGTTAAATTCTTATTTTTAGGGCCCACTTGTTGGTGGGACTCATTTTGATGTATGTGATGTATCCATGAGGGGCTCATAGTGGCGGGGTCCCTCTATCACCGTCTCTCTCTCTCTCTCTCTCTCTCTCTCTCTCTCTCTCTCTCTCTCTCTTTCTTTTGTATGATGTCTTGTGGCCACCATGGTGCAAGATGATCTTGACCGACCGATCGTGAGGCCCACCTTACAATGGGTCCATTGGACGGCCAAGATGAAGGAAAGACATAAGTATCAAATTGATCCAAACCAGGTGGGCCACGTTTATGTGGGACCCACCTTGACTAGAATGGTGGGCCACGTACATGTGGGACCCACCATGGTGCATGTGTTGTAGCAATATTGTCCAGCGTCCAGGGACACTGGACGTGTAGCCCTGGACGGGCGTGGCTAACCTGGAGTGTGTATACTGACATGGGCGTGTACTATCAGCTAATAATAAAAAAAAGGGTTTGGGGTGGCCTGCTCATGCAGGCCCCACCATGATGTATGTACATAATCCACGCCGTTCATTTCACTTCTCAGCTCATTTTAGGCATTGAGCCAAAAGATGAGGCTGATCTGATAATCAAGTGGGCCATACCGTAGGAAATAGTGGTATTACCGTTAAAACCCACATTAATTCTTTCATTGGTCAAAAATATATCGCATATTGTTCTCATTGAATTGATCAGGGGCCATAGAATCTAATGGTCGGACCGAATTTTTCAGATGTGGGCCCCACCTATCAAAAACCACAATATTTCTGGTTTTCAAAAAAAAAGAAAAAAAGAAGAAGCAATAGCAGCTTCTGTTGCTGCCGCTGTCAGAGGGCGGGCAGACGGACCGGCTAAGCCTCACGGCCCTAGCTGTGGGCCCCACCGTGATGCGATTCAAACATCAATACCATGCATTGGGTGGGCCCATAGGGCAGTGGCCCCCCCGCCAAAAATCAGTTGTATGCGGAACTCAGGTGGGCCATACCATCTAAAATCATGTGAGGACATGCCTAAAACATATAAAATCACTCCGTGGGGCCTACCTGAAATTTGGATGTGGCTGAAACTTGGTCTGAACCCTTAGCCAGGTGGGACACACATAATGGGTGGACTGGATTTGTGGACCACATCACTGTGGGCTCCCTGACCCAATCAACAGGTTTGGGTGAAAAATAAATATTACAGTGGGCCCCTGACCACGTGACCTTATGAATAGGTTGCATGGCAAACAAACATCACCGTGGGCCCCCTAGTCCACGTGACCTTATGAACAGGTTGGATGATAAATAAATATTATAATGGGCCCAAGGTCCATGTGACCTTATGAATAAATTGGATTGAAATTAAATATTATAGTGGGCCCTAGGCCCATGTGGCCACTATGAACAGTTTGGATGTCATATAAACAGTATAGTGGGCCCTAAGTCCAGCGACCATATGAACAGGCTTGGATGGAAAATAAACATCTTAGTGGGTCCAAGCCCATGTGACTTTATGGATAGTTTTGAGTGGAAAATAAACATTTTTGGTGGGCCCAAACTCATGTGACCTTATTAACTGGTTGGGTGGAAAATAAAACTTATGGTGGGCCTCACATAATACCCACTGATGTATATATTGTAATCCAAACCCTCCATTACTATGGGCCCTACTATAAGGTATGTTTTTCATCGATGCCGACCATCCTTTCTATCCCTATGGGATCCTCCATAATGCATGTGTTTCATCCAAGCTGTACAACCATTTGGGAATTATTTTAAGGCCCACTTTGATACATATGGGCACATGTATTTAGGCCCATCTTGAGGAGTTTATAGGCCCATTGTTGAGGCCACCTTGATTTGTATAAGGCCTATTGTTAAGGCCCATGTTAATGTATTGGTGGCCCTTGTTGAGGCCCACCTTAATATCTATATATAAGGCCCATGATTGTGAGACCATTGTGATGTATGCAAGGCCCATGGGTTATGACCCATTGCAATGTACGTAAGGCCCGTTGGTGTGGCCCATATGATACGGCCCACTTGATGAATATATAAGGCCTATATGATGCGGCCCAATTGATGTACTTAAGGTCCAATGGGGCGCAATTAGGTCCATTGCAATGCATCATTCCTCCGTGGTGTATATAATGATGTTTATAATAAGTAGTGCCTTGGGAACAATGATGGTTAGATGCCCACATTATAAGGATGATGTCGCTTAAATGTCTACATTGTCACTCCCCCTGAGGCCCAATGGTAGGCCCATACTTGTAGTATGTAGGCCGTCTAGGCCCATCTTCCTTATGAACAGAGCTCATTATTATATATCATGTTTAATATAGATCCATGATTCATGATCATACGCATCATATGTGTGCCTGATATGAGGAGTGACTGATCATAGCATATGCCTTCGGGCGGATTGTTTATTGGCTCCCTGATAGACAGAGTTGCCCTACATGAGCGCATGGTACGCGCAGGATTGTTACATGTCTGGTAGGGAGGTTCATGCACTTGCATTTGTGTGATTGTAATTATTATATGCCCTAGCGACATCAGGGTCATAGCCTCCACAGACGCATCATGGGTGTCTAGATTGGATACCGAAAATATTTGGTTCTAGCATACGGGCGCCATAGATGTCCCTGGATGAAAATTTCTAAACCCGATAGTACCAGAGGATGGCTCCAACGTCGGGACTGAGTGGATACATGAGTGCACGATGGTCGTATACCAGTAGGCCACGTCTCCCACTGTGTCGTGGTCGGTTGGAAAGGGGTGTGACCTTACCTACCTGAGTGAGGGGGCAATTTCTAGGTTGAGTTTAACTAGCTTGAGGAATCGGTCTGCTATCGACGAGCTAGGCCAGATATTGACAGCGGATAGTGAGGTCTCTTCCACTCTCCCAGTTGTGCGTTCGGATAGGGACGACAAGTTGGCGTAGAG
Organism: Magnolia kwangsiensis; assembly: GCA_037074715.1. Taxonomy (NCBI): domain Eukaryota; kingdom Viridiplantae; phylum Streptophyta; class Magnoliopsida; order Magnoliales; family Magnoliaceae; genus Magnolia; species Magnolia kwangsiensis. The sequence continues at coordinate 28,804,607 of CM073579.1, forward strand.
TGTACTTGACCCCGCTGATTATCCAGACTGAGAATTGTGCTGATATTGATGACCTGTATGAGGATCGGTATGCTTGAGTTGCACCACGCATCGTATGGTCGTGACATGACCAATAACATTCATATCTTGCACCATATAGCCTTGGTACGACTGTTTGCATTCAAGTATTCATCAACATGATTCCGCATTACTCTGACCTTACTTTCTGAGCACGCTTATATTGCGCACACACTTACACCACCCTCTAAGCTTTCTATAAGCTTATGCACGATTGATGCGTGCAAGTGACGCCAGGACGTTGCCGTAGTTGGAGCATGTAGCCCGTAGTTTGGAGTACATAGTCTAGCCCATGGAGTTTTCGTTCTTTGCATTATCTTGTATTTCCCTTTAGACGCATTGTATTCAAAAGTTTTTGATCATAGCAAATTTTATGATGGTGTTCTTGTGGTTATTGTTCGTGGGTTATGCTTGTGGTTATGCTTATTACGAATCAAATTGACATTGAAAATTCTCCTCGTAGCATCCCGGGATTGGAACCTGGCAAATGGGTGCTGGGAGCCGAGAATGGGGTTCTACGGAGGCTGTCAGTACCAGATTCGGTGATCGAAAATTTTGTGAGCCTGGTTTTCGAGTTTGGGGTGTGACATCGGGTTACCTGACCCAACACGAACCCGATTAATATATACGTTCCTTATAAATTAGTTATAATTGAGTGCAAATCATTTGCGTTGAAGGCAAAGAAAATTCCAAATGCCGACTGCTTTTATTGGTCCACATCATTTTCGATGACTCCTCTCACATGTAGACTCCTGCATGTCAACATCACATTAGGGGACAATATATACATGGACTTCCCATTCCAAAATGCAACATGTCAATGACTTAAAATAATGAAGAAGAAGAGGATAGAGAGAGGAGAAGAGGAAGAGAAAGGGAAGAGAAAACATTAGAGAGAGAGTGAGACTTTAATGCAGTATTTTTTATTAATAGAAATAATGCAAAAGACCAAACTATCTTTAAAGATTAATATAAAAGGATAAAATATTCTAACGATGCATAATAATTTTAACACAAATCATTATAAAGTAAAACAGTCACATAACTTAAAGATTCTGGGAATTCTTGCCAAATACTTTTGTTACCATAATATTTGTTAATTCTTGCAAGATGCTTTTGTTATCGTGAAGTGAAGTGAATTGATCGTGAAATGAAGGGAATTGACCGTGAAATGCATTGAATTGATCGTGAAGTAAAGGGAACTGACCATGAAATGCATGGAATTGATCGTGAAGTGAAGGGGAATCACCGGAATTGACTATGAAATGCATGAAATTGATCGTGAAATGAAGGGAATTGACCGTGAAATGCATGGAATTAACTGTGAAGTGAAGGGGAATCGTTGGAATTGACCATGAAATGCATGGAAATGATCGTGAAATGAAGGGAATTGACTGTTAAATGCATTGAATTGGCCGTGAAGGGCCTGTTGGATTTTCTAATTACATAGGTAATTCAAGGTAAATGGGTAATAATTATTTACCTATGTATTTCTGCCTAGATTTCCAAGGTGAAGAGCAAGGCAAACTAAAAATTGAGCAAGGCAAACATGAAATTGAGTGGGGCAAATTGAAAATTTGAGCGGGGCAAACATGAAATTGAGCGGGGCAAACTAGAAATTGAGCGGGGTAAACTGAAAATTGAGCGGGGCAAATTGGAAATTAAGCGGGGCAAACTGAAAATTAAGCGGGGCAAACTAGAAATTGAGCAGGGCAAACATGAAATTGAGCGGGACAAACTGAAAATTGAGCGGGGCATGCTTCAAATTAATGGCTCATGTTTGCCCTGATAAAATGAAATTAATGGCTCATTTTAAGGCATACTTCGAAAAATGAAGTAGATTTAGGCCCAAGCTGCGGAGCTGGAAGTGGCTGCGACAACCTATGCCGAGGTCAAGATAATTTTTCCCTTCAATTTGAACACTAAAAGGAAATAATTTGTTTATCTCACGTCTGATAACTTTTCAACGTAAAAGAGATGTTCAGTTCATAAAATTGGTTCTTCCATTGACTATCGGAAAATGATGTTTGTAAAGTTTCATTTCCCTTACTTATAGGTCAATTAAACATCCATTCCTTTCTAATAATGACAGTTTTCCCCACTGAATGCAAACGATTGCTACGTTTTGTCCCATAAGTGAAAAGCCACCCAATTTTCAAGAGTATATTAGGTGCACCCCAGCCTCACCCAGAGTGATGCAACCCTTACCATGAGACATTTTTACAAAAATCTGAACTGCAACTTCAAAAATCCACTGTTTTACAAACAAAGACAATGGTTGTACAGGTGTTTTATCAAACACCTTCTAAGTAATATAAAAACCAAAAAAAAAAAAAAGAGAGAAAAAAGTTATTTGTTTAATGTACATGTTTGCCCCGCTCAATTTCTAGTTTGCTCCGCTTAATTTCATGTTTGCCCCACTGAATTTCTAAGTTGCCCTGCTCAATTTCATGTTCACCCCGTTCAAAAGATATCAAAGTTACATGGGCCCCACGGTTATGTATTTATTATATCCACAACATTCATCCATATTTCGAGATCATTTGGGAGCATTATATATATAAAAAAAATTCATATCTAAAGATCAACTGGACCACACTACAAAGAGCAGCAGGAAAATTGGATGAACCATAGCCATACTATGGCTACGGATTATAACCGTAGCCAGACTTGTGCATGTATTTTTTTTGCTGTGTTGCTTTTGTGGGTCCCATCATAAAGTCTGTGTTATATCCAAACCGTCCATCTATTTGGAGAACTCATATCAAGGCTTGAGACGAAAAATAAAATAGATCTAACTAGCAAGCGGACCACACTGTAAAAGGCAGTGGGGAATTGAAAGTCTACCATTGAAACCCTTTTAGGGGTTACAGAAGTTTTGGATCACTATGAAATTTATTTTTCCTCTTCATCCAGGTCTTTGTGACCCTATGAATGAACTTATATGGAGAGGATTTCTCACAAACATCATAGTAGGCCCCCTAAAGGTTTCTAATGGTTGCTCATTCAACATTATTTCCTGTAATGTGGTACACTTGAGACTTGGATATACCTCATTTTTTGTTTCATGTCTTAAAATGATGTGAAAAAATATATGGACGACATGGATGAAAAGCATACATCATGGTGAGGCCCACGGACCACCGACCATTCGCCATTGGCTGGTTGTATGGGAGTACCCAGTCCGTTTCCATGAAGGGAGGGGTATTTTCGTCCTCAAATTCGCTGTCCGTACGAAGTTCCCAAGTTTTATTGTTGAGTCCGGATCCTCTGTTACCAGGTAAACAAAGATTTCCTGTTACCTAATCCTCATTGGTCCACGTCACCACTCACTTAGAAAATAAAAAATATAAAAGAAAGTTTACGGACGCCAAACCGTTATTAAAAAAAATAAAGGAAAAAAAAAAACCACGTGTTGAAAACGGAAAGGGAGTGAAAAGAAACAGAGGGTGTGTTTTGTGACCTCCGGCTCGCCCTTCTCGTCAACGAGTTCGCCGGCTCGGATGTCGACTCGCTCCTCCTCGACTCCACCCACCTCAACACTGCTTTCAATCTCTCCACAGTCTCCCTCACCCACGGTCAATAAATCCCCAAAATACCCTTCTTCCTTTTCCAAATTCCTCACCACCTCCCTTTCTCACTACCAAATTGCCCTTATCTTTCCTTTTATTTTCCATTAGGCTGCAGTTGTTGTGATGTAAGTGGACCTTTTAGAGAATCTCTGCAGCAGATTGTCGATAGGAAGCACAATTTCGACTGCCTTGTCATCGAGGTATTGTTCCTTTGTTGGTTCCGTTTCCTACCTCACTTGCATACATTCAAAGTCCAATTTTTGAAATTTTTAGTCCGATGCTTTTCGAATTTTTAAAATTTTCATACAAAAAGTTAAAGGAGGGTGTGTTTCGTAGACATCCGGGTTTGAGAAGCCAGAGAAGTTTGTAGCAGAGTTAGAGGAAGTCAGCAATTTATTTATTTATTTTTTTTTAAAAAAAGAAGCTAGCTACGGCTAATAGCCATAGCCTTAGAGCCAAGCACCGTAGCCAGAATTATTTAGCTACAGTTTTTATCCGTAGCTTTTATTCCTTTTCTGGTAGTGATTCCTTTTGCTTTTACACCTAAGATTATTATTATTATTATTATTATTATTTTATTTTTATTTTTACTTTTTGCTATTATTATTATTTTTGTTATTTCTTTTGAGGGTTTTAAACGAATAAAGATTGAAAACTGGAAATATAAACAAAATCCTATAATCTTCGCCAAAATAAATAATCTTATCACATTTCTAAGTGAAATCACTTCACACTCACACAACCATATCATATCCTTAAGTGTAAATTTATCATATAGTCTAACAATTGTATCACATTTTCAAGTGGATCCACCACACCAACCATATTATACAACCATATCATATCCTCAAGTGCAACCTCATCATACAGTACATAAAGTGTTTCATATTCTTAAGTGGAACCACATCACACTATCACACAACCATATGATAACAATCTTTAAGTGTAACCTCATCATATAGTCCATCAACTGTATCATATTCTAAGTGGAATCACATCAAACTATCGTCTCAACCATATCATGTGCTCAAATGCAACCTAATCACAGTCCATCAATCATATCATATCCTCAAGTGTAACCACATCACATTATCATACAACCATATCATATCCTCAGGTGCAAACTAATCATGCTGTCCACCAATCATATCACATTCTCAAGTGGATATATACCTCATCACACTATCACACTACCATACTGCATCCTTAAGTACAAATCCATCACATTTTTCATCAACTATATCACATTATCAAGTGGACACATCACACTCACACAATCATATATCATATCCTCAAGTGTAACCTCATCGCATAGTCCTTCAATTTCTTTTATTCTCAAGTGTAACTTCATTACATTGTCGCACTACAATATCATATCCTCAAGCGTAACATCATCGCATAGTCTATTAATTATATCATATTTTCAAGTGTAACGTGATCACACTATCACACAACTTTGGATTATCCAACGTCATGACATAGTCCATCATCCATACCACATTTCTAAGTGGAGATCATTTATCACACTAGACAATCAGATTATATTCTCAAGCGCAAATAGTCCATCAACCGTATCACACTACAAGAAATATCAGTATCAGGGGCATTTTTATCACAAGCGGTCACAACAAACCACCACTGTAGATGGACATCAAGGGCATTTTTACGTAGCTGCCAGTGTACAATGTAGCCACTGCCGCTGGTATTAAAAACCTAAATTTAGTTTTACCCTCAAATCGCGCCCTCCCCAAATTGAGCGCGCCTCTTCTCTCCCACGCTCCTCTTCTCTCCCCAAACCCTGAAATCGCACCCTTCCCAAACTGATTGCGATTCTTCTCTCCCGTGTGCCTCTTTTCTCCCCAAACCCTTCTCCCCTCTTCTCTCCTCCCTTTAATAGCCAACCGAAACTCTCTCTCTCTCTCTCTCTCTCTCTCTCTCTCTCTCTCTTCTCTCTCTCTCTCCAACATCTCTCGATCTCCATTTTTCAGTCTGGCCTCTCTTGATCTGGCTTCTATTTTCGTTGTTGGTTGAAGAAGTTGATCTCTTGGCTGTTGTCCTCCTTCTCACTGAAACACGCCAAAGTTCGAGATGGCCCGCAAGAGGAAGTATGCTGATCTCTCGGCCGTGCCCTCCTCGCCATAACATGCCTCTCTCTCTGGATCACCTAATCCACGGAAGGGTGTATGGAAGATTTCTAGAAGCCATAGCTCGAGAAGTCATAGTTGTTGTTGTCTCAACCGTTGGAGCTGTGAACAGAGTACCGGTACGTTTCTCTATTTTTTTTTCACCATTTCATCCGTATCTATGCTTTGGAATGCATGGATAGGATTTCTTCTTCTTCTTCTTCTATTTATTTATTTATTTGATGGGTCCTTTGAATTTTCTGTCTTGAGAAATGGGTTCTTGGCATTTTGATTTTTGGGTCTGTTTTTTGCTTGATTTTTTAAGAAGATCCAGTCCATTCCTTTCATTTTACTGCATATATGGCATGTGTTTGATTATCCCCCATGTTCTAGCCTTCTTTAGAATCCACTACACTAGACTATAAGACTAGATTTATCAACACTCTTCTACCATGTACAAGCCCTACATATGTTCAAGTCAATCCAGAAATGGCTGAGTCCATGGATCAACCTCTACACACACACAACAAATAGCAGTGAAAAAGATTGAGGTAAGAAGTTTTGAAAAGAAATTACCCATTTGAGAAGGTATTGTGCAACATGTTCAAGCTTTGTGTCGTTGCTCTTTCGACTACTTACGATTTCGCGGACGACCACACCATAGTTGTATGTGTCAACCTTCTAAGATAGGTGCCCATGGATTGCATACTCAGGTGCTGTATAGCCCCTATCCAACAAAATCACATACACCTTACAAAATCCAAAAGATGAAGGTTGCATGAATGCATAGTTGGATTGAATTGTAATAAATTGAATTAAATATGGAAGAAATTGGCAAAAGGAAATAGAGAGATTTTAATTTTGTCAAACAACCATTCACTTCAAAAGCTCAAGCTGTCAGAGTGTGGTGTATCAATGTATATCAAGGGACTTTTATCACTTCAACACCCCCCCGCACGTGCGGGGTGAGAACTCTGCACGAGAACATACTGACGAGGGTGGAGGGACACTCACACCATAAATAGGTCGGGCTTAATTTCCCGGTCCCTAGGCTGGACATGATTTTCCTGACCCCCCGTGGGAGAATAATATATTAGCAAGGCATATTTGCTGCTCTCGAGATTCGAACATAGGATCTTCCGCTCTGATACCATGTCAAACAACCATTCACTCCATAAGCTCTGATACCATGTCAAACAACCATTCCGCTCAAAATTTATGGCAACGACTAACCCCAACTGCAATGACATGTGTTCGTAGATGGACTCGAGAGAACTGAATTGTGATTTTAGGGTTAGTTTCGAGTGGGTCTAGCCACATGAATTAGTGCAATTCAGTTCCCATAGAATATGAAGATTATAGAGGATGAATGGAGAGATGCAAACAATTCATGTGATTGTGATTTCTGACTCACAATGTTCCTACAAATTTAGTGCTGAGATGGCTCTGGTCTTTTGGAAGTAGTCTTCCAACTCGAAATCCGCAATTCTGACTTGGAAATTGTCATCAAGCAGTATATTGCCAGTTTTATATCTCAGTGTATGATGCAGACATAGAATTCCTCGTGCAGATATGCAAGGCCCCGAACCACCCCAATGATTATATCAAATCATTGTTTCCAGTTGAGGGACCCCCGTCTGTTGCCTGTGAGGAATCCGGCAGAATTGTATTCAGCCCAATGCAAAGAAACCAAAAATATAATGCATTACCATATTCATCATGAGATACCAACTTGTGTACTTATAATTGCAGTTTATCTTGGGTTAAACGAAGTTTTATTGCATTAGTGCTATCAATAATCAGCCAGCATGGATTGGTGTTGCTGTTGTATAACTTGTATTGATTATTAGGCTTTGGGAGAGTGCTTTGTTATGCAAATTGCATTCGAATTTTTTCCTGGTAGCATCATGGAAAAACTGTCACACTTAAGTGTGCAGAATTTAGTTGTATTACATAAATAAAGTGACAGGGCCTTCTTTTGTTCTAAAAATTATATCATTTACAAGTATGAAATGAAAATTTCAGTTGGACACCTTTCACAAGGCTGTGGGTGGGTCATTGAGAAGAAATTTCTACATGCAGCTTTTTGGTATTCTGTTTCTATGTGTAATCCCATTGCCTACTTGACACCCAAACAATGGTGAAGTGTTTGGCAAAAAAGAATCTGGATGGGTGTTTTTACTATATGTATTTGTTTCTTTTACTTGCAAGTTTGGGTTGGCATATATAAGGTACACAAGGCTTGAAGGTTGGAATTTTGCAAGATGGAAAGATCTCGAATTGTATTTTCTTGTGGACATAGCTTCCTCTTGGGAGTGAATCACATAAAGTCTGTGTTTCCTTATTTTTTACATCTTGATTTGCCATCTCAACTTATGGTATAATGATAAATCTCCATGGGTCCATTTGGTATTGATCAGAGTTGTCAACTGTGTAAGCTGCTATGGACACATATGTACGGAATAGGCCTGTCTGGACACATCTGTCAAGAATAACTATTTTGTTGTCTGTTGTCATGGTTGTTGTTTGTTGAGGGGATGGATGGACAAGCGTATTTGATAATTCCATGTGATAATTCCGCTCCTTGGGGCTAATTTCATTTTGTTAATTTTCAGATCTGATAGTGCCACGCCCTGAAATTCGGCACCTGGGTATATCCGACCCCGATTCTGTACCCGAAGGCATGACTTTTGTTTTGTAGTTTACACTTCATAATCCACACATATGTTGGCAAAATGATCTCATTCATAAAATATAGAATTTCAAAATTGAATAATCAAACATTTATTTAAAGAAGAATAAAATGTCTATGTTCCACTATTCAAGATTACCATCAAACACATGTCGTCGTCATGCTATCATACTATACTTAATGTTTATTATACTTATTTAGAAATTGGCAAGGAAATTAAAATAAATAAAGGTATTAATCTCCTCCATGAGATCCCGATCCTGAAATTTTAAAATTTCAACAGGGTAAGCTGCGAAGCCTAGTGAGTAATCTCAACACATGTTTCAAAATAACCTCATATAACATGAATAAGAATGTATTAAAAGATACCATACCTATTTAGGTAACACAACAAACGAGGAGATTTAATAAACACAAAATTTCAATATGAATTCAAAGAAATATGAATGAATGAAATCAATAGATGTTATACTCCATAATAACATATGTGCGGTTTATTCTTTTTAACACCAGGGCCAGTTTACACCGGTTGGCCAACACCCGCGCCAATACAACACCTAGCCTGGCAATGGGAACCTCTTGCATGACATGCTCACCCATCCAAAGGGCACTTGGTGAGGGACCATTTTGTACATTAGCTGGTCAAACTACTACCCTACCGAACCTGGTAGTGGGAACCTTTTGCAATCCTGACATGCTCACCCACTCAAAGGGTATAGTAGAGGTTCCAAAAGGTACCAGTTGGGTTTTTGGGACTTTCAACCCAAGGGTCTTGATCGCCCCACCTATTTATGCTTTAGGAATTTTCAACCCGGAGGACTTGATCACCCCACCTATTTTCTGGTATTCCAAAAACTGCTTGAAGTATATATAATTTTAATATTTCATAAGCAAAATATTTCTAAGGACAAATTGTTTCTAGTCATTGTAGATTGTTTGTACATAATTTATTGTTCTATGTGAAAATATATTTATGAAATGCGATCTGTCAAATCCGGTCCGATAGTCTGGAAAAATATATTGAACTTGAAGTTTTTTTTTTTAAAAAAAATGCTCTAAATTCTTATTTTCTTAAAATTATAAAAATAATAATAAAAGAATTATTAATGCATGGGTAAACAATAATATAAATTTACAGTTGGTTCACAGTTTGCTAATTAAAATAAAGAGAACTACAAAAAAATCATGTTGAATAAACACAACAAACTATAAATCAAATAAATACAAAAAATCATGTTGAATAAATACAACAAACTATGAATCAAATAAATAAATCAATAAAAGAAAAATGCACAATTATTGAATTATTTGCATAATAATAAAACTAAAGGAAACAAAGTGGAATTTATTATTAAAAAAATAAATAAAGAATGAAAAATATCAAGTGAGAGAAACTCACTTTTTCTTAAAAAAAATATTTTCTTTCCTTTTTCTCTCTCCTCCTTTTCTTTCTTCCTTTTTCTCTCTCTTCTCTCTCTCCCTCACTTTCCCACGTGAATGTCCAGCAATATATATTTCTCTCTCTCTCTCTCTCTCTCTCTCTCTCTCTCTCTCTCTCTCTCTCTCTCTCTCTCTCCCCTCACGCTTCTCACGTCATAACACACTCCACCCTCACTTAACCATTTCTTTTCTATCTCTCGTAACTCCCTCTTATAGCCTCTTCATTCCCATATTTAACACGTGTAAGAGAGAGTGACTCTTACTACTCTCGTACCGTTTCTCTTTCTTCTTCTTTATTGGTCCGTTTAAAACATGTGCTGCACGTTTTCTGGTTTGCACGCACCACATGTTGTATGTTCCACATGTGCTATGTGTGTCACGTGTATAGACATCAGGTGCATGTGATGTATGTGGTGCATGTGTGCCAACGTATAAGAGGTGTGTATGAAATAGGTGTTCATGGTGGGAAATCTGGTGTCCATGTGCACCATGTATCTCATGTGTGCATGCCACATGTGTGTGCATGAATGAAATTGTTATACACGGTGTCCCATATTAAGCTATGGTTGTGATGATGTATATGGATGGATGGATGGATCAAGGTATAATAGATGGATGGATTGGTGGTGAGATGGACGGTCAGTTTAGATGGATGGACGACTTGATGGTTGTATCATTGAATGGATTTATTAGTTAATGTACAGTTGGATTGGATACATCCAAATCAATGGTTGAGATTGAACCAGTTGATCTTGTAGATCGATGGTCACATCGGACTAATTTGGTACGTCGATCAATGGTTAAATTTTAACGGTCAAGATTTATTTGGGTTATTACAGATAGTCTTTTCTTTGCCTAGTGAGTAAGATTGGGCAGTATAATGATTTTTAACCAAAAAGATGAAAACACTAGTACCATAAGGCTCTCTCACCCTTTCTACAAAGTTTATGCATGGCTGGGAGTATTGCATCACATTTTCAGTAAGGAGAACCATTTGGACCTTCTAGGGTGTTATAAAAAAATGTTAACATCTGATTCTAGATTTTAATGACAAAAAAACTTGTAAATCATGTTCGTTTGTGGGTCTCAAATAATTGTGACACTTAAATGATGATGACAACGACAAAATCTAATGTGAGTATTGTTTGTCATTAGAGAAACCTATAATTCCTGCTGATTTATATGGTGCAATATGTGATTCTCAACTTATTGGACTGTCTGGATACTCAAAAGATGTAAGCCTGTACATTATGTACTTGTAAGCTTTTACTTGCTATAAAATGCCTATTCTGGTCATACTATAGTCAGTTAAAATGCCTGTTGTGGTTATTTCATAATCTCAAATGTAACTTCAACCAACATGAGTTTCCTTTCTTTTTGGCAGGGCCTTCCTATCTTTGCTATTGGTGTTGGACTCAGTACATTTGACAAAGCATCTGTAGGACCATGTTGTTTCAATCTTTTTCTTTAGAACTTCAACTGATGAATCTTAAATTGACTGCTTTGTTATTGATCAGAAAACTGTGGTTTGATATGCATTGTGGAAAGCATTTTCTTCATTGACGCCCTTCCCCTAAATGCCAGAAACATTTTCCAAGTCTGAAAGCTCAAAGGTGAGAAACTCGTATCAATCTCTCCTCATTATTGTAATATCAAAAGCTTGTAGGCAAATAGTTTATGCGTTGGATTTTCCATGGCACTGAACTATTTTCGTATTTGATCAAGAGATAGTTTCCTATTGGCAACTGATTCATAACAGAGTTTTGACTGCAATTATTTTTAGGCTGAAGCATGGGTGAATAATATGATTGGATCAACTACAGATGAATCAGTAGAAGTTGAATTTGAGGGTTGTCCTTCCAGGTTTCTTTGATTGCGAATCTTGCATGTAAAAGATTTTTCTCACTGTATCCATGCCACATTCTTGTAAATCATAGCGCCCTTTACATACTTCCACCAAGGCCAAGCTGGCACTCTTGTGGAACATCCAAGTTGTCCATAGGATGGGGCCACCATCAGATGTGACACATAAATTTCCAGAAGAACATGGTAAAGCTTGGTAGCTGTTTATTTGTTTTGTACATTGATACCCACATGTTGAGTAGATCAGGGTGATACTTGGAGATTTATGCTGCCACTCTGGAAGTTATATTCCTATCATCATTTCTAGATCTAGGGGAGTCTCTGGATTTGTATCAGCTTAGTTGATTTTATATTCCCTGTTTGCTTCTTTTCTTGGGTCTACTTCCTTTGCCAACTCCCTCGGACTGTTGTTTGTTGAAATTTTTTCAGAAGTTTGGACATTCTTCCTTCATTTGGGTGTTAATATTTTATTAACTGCAATTTTAGTCCCATTGAGGATGCTGATTAATTGATTATTTGCAGAAACGGGATGGTGTGGCAGTGCAACTGGAGAGAAGGTTAGAATGTTGCTTCCAACGTTTGTCGAACTGTTGTTGAATTTCAAAATGTTGGAGCTTGGTGCACTTCCAAATGATTGCATTGGTAGTTCGCTCTTGCAGTAACAACAACTCAGTAACTGTTTTTCATAGAAGAAAGTTGTATAAGACTTCCAACAGGTCTGCTGATTTTCTCGCACCTCTGTTTGGTTGTTTTCAGGTTGGACAAGTACAGGCAACTTGTACTGCGAAGGAACTACGTGAAATTCCTAGTAGTTTTCACTTGTCCTTTGCATTGTGACAAAAAAATCAGTTTGTTTGACTATCAGGTAGGCCACATGTACAAAAAAAAAAAAAGATGGTGTAGAGAGAGTTTGCAAGTTTTTTAAGATTCTCTATTTGTTTTCTTACGTGTCCTATAATTAAACAACCTGATTTTTTGGCCAAATTATCTGTTGCCGGGTAGTTCCCACCTGATACACGATTCGGATGTCTAATTAACATGGGAAGGTGACACTTGTCAATGCACGTGGAGAGGCATGCTTGTGCAGCTACATATCTCTTTGGAGAAATGCAACAAGAAAGGGTTAAAGAGGATGAATATAGAAAATAAGACATGTCAGGTAATCTATTTATGATTCTTGCTATTTGATTATGGACTGCTATGGTATATGCTCATGGTGGCCTGTCAGAAGGATGGTGTAGGTCCCTAGTTCAAAAACCTAAAACTTTGGACTTGATGTTCAGCAGGTCATGTTTTATTACCCACTCTGCCCATCCATTGCACTAGCTAATGTTAGGACGTGAACCAAAAGTTGTTTGCTAAAAGATACTCCGTGATTTTGAGAAAATGGCAAACTATATGTTTGCTAGAAGATACTCTAGTTGAGAAAATGGCAAACATTTGAGCAAACCAGTTTTCATCTAATTTATGGGAATTCGGTTTTTTTTTTTCATTGAATTTTATAGTTATTCTAAGGATAAATTAGTACATCTGATTTTTTTTGCTCCTTGGTTATGTATATCTGAGGTTTGAGTACTCTTTTTTTTTGTTAGCTTGTTAGTACACCCAACTGTCAGTTTAGAATTCAAAAACCTTTTTTTTTGTTAACTTGTTAGCTTGTTAGGACTTCTCATATGTGGCAGACATGTCGCCATGTTTGTCACATCTTACTAAAAGCAGGGCATTGTATAGAACTTCTATGCGATCTGTATTTTAGCATTTCTCTCATATAATTGATAAGTTGTTCCAATGGTGTAGATCTCCTCGTGTCAATTAAGTGCATCATAGGTAGGCATGAATCCATGGCTACCCTCCAAGCATCACCGCTTTTTTTGGCTGCATCTTTCTCAATGACCACCTCAACAGCTACCTCACCATTTTGCAACTTCCCATCATTTCTCACCCAAGTTGTCGAATTTGAACCAATCCAAATAATGTTGTCCATATGCACTCGAGTGTCACCATTAACCAGAGTCCTTTTAAGCACATCTTATCAAGGTGAATGTGGCCAACAAGGCCTATATCCGCTTCTGAACTTTCAGGTATTTGTCGATGCCTTTGGTATTCAATGGAGAAGTCAAAAGCAACATCCTTTAAAGTGACTTTTTTCAAACGATTCTGAACTAAATATGCTGCATTCTCCTTGCAATGCATTTTCTCGCAGAAGCACTCATTCAAATATAGAATAACTCTCTGATTAATAATATCATTCTTGAAGTTAACTTTGCACAAAAGTATTTCCTTCATCGATTCCCATGAAGAGTTGTTGCTCTGAGAAGAATCAAGAACTGCTTTATATGCAGGATTTGATACTGCAGTAGCAGCTAATGCACCAACCGGTTCACCGGCAAGAGAACTTCCAGGACTATTTTTGTCCACCTGTCTATACTCAAATTGAATTATAAAATTGCTGCAGAGGTTTCTCACTGTCCCATCATAATAGATAACAACATCTCTAAGTGTACCATTAGATTTTTAAACGAAGTTCCTGGTTCAGTAAGTCCTCTAGAAGAACAGATCAACACTTCCCTGGATGATATGCAATGGACCAACTCTTCATAGGGGGTCAGACCTTGAAAAAAGGAGCTCTTAACTAACCCAAATGCCTCAGAAGGATAGTCAACACCATTAATAGAATACTTATTTTGGAAATGGAAACTCATATCCTCGGTCATAAAGCGTAAGCCCCAAAAAGTCAAGTTGTTGAACAACCTTAGTGATAGCTGAATCATTTTTAGAATCTATCAAATTACCCAAAATAGATAACTTTAGAATACGAGTCACGATAGGCAGTTGTACAGTTTTCAGGTAGCTTTCCACTTGAGAATACGAGTCACGATAGGCAGTTTTACAGTTTTCAGGTAGCTTTCCACTTGCAACTCTACAAGTTCATTTTTTATTTTTTTTTAAATGAAAGCTGAATCTTCTTTTGGTTATTAAAAGATAAAGTGTCTTCTTTCAATAGCCAGGTAAGGAAAAGCAGATTGCAAGAATTATACTATTGTATTAGGTTATAACTTCTTTTAACATGTTAATGGTCACATCCCTTGTTGGTTCTATTTATTATGTGCACTTTCTTAGATGACTTGATGCTTGTTTGTTCCTATAGAAGATCTCATGTGCTTGTTAGCCTAAAGCTGCAAATATTATTTTCCATAGTCGATGCACCAGCATTGCATGGGTTCCTGAAAGTGAAGGCACTTTTGTCGTTACTCATGCCGATGGAAACTTATGTGTATGAAAGAGTAAGTCCTAACACTGGCCAATAGCTGGCTTTCTTTTAACAGTTTGTGAATCTGCATGGACTGCATGATACTTAAGTTTCTTATTTGTCTTAGAACAAGGATTGCATTGGCGATTCTTCATTCCCTGTCATCAACGACCAATCTCAGTTTTTTGTTGCACATGCACGGTCGAACAAGGTAATTTGGCCCTGATCTTTTCCAGCCATTTTGAGTTGTCAAAATATATCATCAGCCCTAGTGCATCAAATCAAATGAGTGTCAGTCAGACAATTGTTTTTGCACCATGCATCTAGGTACTAATATCTTTTGACCTTTCAAAAAACAAGCCTAGATTTTGTTCTAATTGAATATTAAGATGCATGTTTGCATATTTAGGAATAATAAATTTTCCCTTAATGGGGCCTAAAAGCACATATCGTTGACTCAGGGAAACATAGAGAAAATTGTGGATCCATCCATCCATCATGATGCGTGCATACACACATTCACAAACACACCTCATCCATCCATCTGTGTAAGCATACATACATCCATCCATACTCCATCCATTCATGCATGCATATACACACATAAAAATATGGATTTCATCATACAACCATGAACCCATGGAAGCATTTTTTTGCTTGCATTTGAAGCTTAAATCAAACTCTTATTTTGTAAATCTTATCATTGATCTCCCTAATGTTTTTGGTTAGGAACTACATGTAAGAACATAGGTTCTAGCAGCTCAAAGGTGCTACTAAAGGGAATGGATTACAACAAACTTGAAGTATGTACCATTTCTCTCATTATTTCACCTTCTTAGAAAATTATTGTGTATTTCTCAAGTTTTGGTTAGTATTAACTGCCGACTGGTCTCTATTAGTTTGTTCAATGGTCACAGATTGTTATTTCTACATTTATCTGCTTTATAAAATCTGAACTTGCATTCTTCTTTCTCTATCCAGAGTAGTCAAGCTGGCTTTTCTTGTTACTAAATCTGTTCAGTAGTAGGGGTCTGGATCCAATCTTTTCAGTTCATCGTCCTTAAATCATATGCATTCGGAATAGTATTTGTTCTTCCATTTCACCTAGTACTATTTATATTGGCCTTGTCAAGTGCCAATGGTCTTCATATGCAACAATTGTTCAAATTTTTCTTTTTATTTATGTGGAAGCTGTTTGTCCATATTGGTAATAACTTGTCTTGCACATCAAGGACCTCGTCATGATACTAAAATAAATCCGCTATATTAAAAGTTGGCAAGATATTTAAGTTATCTAGCAACTCAATCTCATAAGCGTTTCCATGCACATTTCTCTTGAGCTTGGCATAGTTCAATCTTTGTGATGACTTTGTGTGAGAGATTGAATAGGCAATGTTTGGTGTATTTACCAATGTGACGCATTCAGTAGACCGGGTCACTATTGCCTAGCACAAATTCAGGTTTCTTTCTTTGAACTTAGAAGAACTTTTATGAAGAAAGACCATTTTTATTAATTTTTTAAAAAAAAAGAAGAAAAAAAGTCACTGCCAAGCATCAAAACCCTACTAATCTCATTGCACAACTTAATTATATGCCTACAAATTCATTTCTCTGCCAACTTGCATCGGATATATACTTGTATTCTTACCGTCCAATTCCTTTTATTTTCATTGTTTGGCAGGTCTTGGATGCAGATAAAGGAGATAAACTAGAAAGCTCAGTCGGAAGAATTGCAACACGTGATATCGTGCAATCCACTTGAAAATCAGATAATCAAATCATTACATTAACAGAGGGGTTGGGCCTAGGCTTGGAATCTAGATCAGACTAGTCCATTGGCTCAATCCAATTATCAATTAGGCCACCCAACAAATTGTTGAGTGGGCCACTTGATCAATTGGTTTAATCTAATTATAAATTATTGAGTGGTACAATCTCATCACATAGTCCATCAACCGTATCACATTTTCAAGTGGAACCACTTCACATTGTCATACAATCATATCATATCCTCAAGTTTAAAAATTTTCATCATATAGTCCTTCAATCATATGACATTATTCAATTTGAAACCACTACACATTGTCACACAACCCTATCATATCCTTAAGTATAACCTCATCACATAATTCATCAACCATATTATATTCTTAAGTGTAACCATATCACACTATCACTCAACTATATCATATCCTCAAGTGTAACAACTTCATATAGTTCATCAGTCGTATCACATTCTCAAGTGGAGCCACATCACTCTCACACAACCATATCATAAATCCTCAAGTATAATCTCATCACATAGTCCATCAACCGTATCACATTCTCAAGTAGAACCACTTCACATTGTCATACAATCATATCATATCCTCAAGTTTAACATCATCATCATATAGCCCTTTAATCATATGACATTATTCAATTTGGAATCACTACACACTGTCATATAACTATATCATATCCTTAAGTACAACCTCATCACATAATCCATCAACCATATCATATTCTTAAGTGTAACCATATCACACTATCACTCAACCATATCATATCCTCAAGTGTAGCATCTTTATATAGTTCATCAACCATATCACATTCTCAAGTGGAGCCACATCACTCTCACACAACCATATCATAAATCCTCAAGTACAATCTCATCACATAGTCCATCAATCGTATCACATTCTCAAGTGGAACCACTTCACATTGTCATACAATTATATCATATCCTCAAGTTTAACATCATTATCATATAGCCCTTCAATCATATGACATTATTCAATTTGGAACCATTACACATTGCCACATAACCATATCATATCCTCAAGTACAACCTCATCATATAATCCATCAACCATATAATATTTTCAAGTGTAACCATATCACACTATCACTCAACCATATCATATCCGCAAGTGTAGCATCTTCATATAGTTCATCAACTATATCACATTCTCAAGTGGAGCCACATCACTCTCACCCAACCATATCTTAAATCCTTAAGTATAATATCATCATATAGTCCATCAACCGTATCACATTTTCAAGTGGAACCACTTCACATTGTCAAACAATCATATCATATCCTTAAGTTTAACATCATTATCATATAGCCCTTCAATCATATGATATTATTCAATTTGGAACTACTACACACAACCACATAACCATATCATATCCTTAAGTACAACCTCATCACATAATCCATCAACCATATCATATTTTTAAGTGTAACCATATCACACTATCACTCAACCATATCATATCCGCAAGTGTAGCATCTTCATATAGTTCATCAACCATATTACATTCTCAAGTGGAGCCACATCACTCTCACCCAACCATATCATAAATCCTCAAGTACAATCTCATCATATAGTCCATCAACCATATCACATTATCAAGTGGAACCACTTCAAATTGTCATACAATCATATCATATCCTCAAGTTTAACATCATCATTACATAGCCCTTCAGTCATATGACATTATTCAATTTGGAACCACTACACACTGCCACATAACCATATCATATCCTTAAGTGCAACCTCATCACATAATCCATTAATGTCACGCCCCAGACTCGATAACCGGAATCACAAGGGACCCGATGGCCGGTTCTGGCCGTAACAGCCTCTATAGTACCCCATTCTTGGCTCCTGAGGCAAGTTCCGATCCTGGGATCCTATAAGGAGGATTTTCATTACAGTATAATCATTACCAATATGAGCATACCCAAGATCACAGCAAATACATCTGAGAATAACAAAGGAACACATCACAAAATCCACTAAGAATTTGAACTTTTACAATCATCCATAAGGTCCAAAAGGACATACATGAGATAAAAGGAGAAGAGGAAAAGGTCGGCAACACTGGAGTCCTCAAAAGCTCCGCTCTACTCCACGCGCTGCTGCTACGATGCCTGTCTAGAATCTTCTGCACGCATCAATCGTGCATAAGCTTATAGAAGCTAAGAGGGTGGTGAAAGTGTGTGACAATGGTGCACAGAAGAATAGTAGGATATGCAAGAAGGGAAATGTGCTCAATGGGAAAATCACAAACCTTACCAAGGCTTATCATGAATATGATGCAATGAGTACTGGATGTTAAACCAAGGCAATGCATGAAGGGGGCTTGTACAACCAATGCTAATGCGATGCAAGTAATGCCAGTGCTCATATCCAAATCATAAGTCAAGTACATTTCCAATCATAAGGAAATCACCGGGGTCCATTACACTGCTGAATGACTGTCGCTCTAGAGACACCGCATAGTCAAACGAGCATAAGAGACCTCACTACCCGCCTGTGGACAGCCAATCACCAACAAGGCCTGACGGTAGCGGACCCATTTACGAGCTGGTCAGACTCAGCCTAGCAATGCCCACTACACACCAGGCAGGTAAGGCCACACCCCTATCCAACCGACTACACGACAGTGGGAGTGGCAGCCTAACGGTATAAGGCCCTCGTATGCTCATGTATTCCACCCGGTCACGGCGTTGGAGCAGATCCTTGGTACCATGGAAGTTTTGAGAATTTCACCCATGGGTATCCTATACACCCGGTATGCTCAACTAATATTTTCGGTGTCCACACATACGACCATCCACGAATATCCCTGTGGAGATAAGGCCCTGATGAAGAAAGGGCAGATATCCACATGCTATGCAATGCCAGATGCATGAATCACACAATCACCCATGCATTAATCCCAAGCATTCATCTCTCAGGGAGAACCAACATGTCCTACACAATGCCACAACCATGGCCAATCATTCCTCAACCAAGCATGCATATGATGTATATGGGAGTGGGCCATGAAGATGAATAGGGCTGCCAATACGGTGGAGATGAACTCTCTACCTAACCATGAAGGGTATAGGCACTTAACTAATTCCTCATAAGGAATACAACCTCTAGTGGGGGCCCATATACCTGGGGTAGCCCACAAGACTAAGGAGAACAATGGTATGGGCCTAAATAGTGAGATGGCTTAGCAAGATTCTATGGTGGGCCTTTAACCACCCATAGAAGCCCATGGGCCTACCTTAAGGCCACCAACATGGACATCTAACCACAATTGGTCCCTAAGAGGTAGCTCATCTCTAATTGATCATGAATCAAAGACCAAGGCCCATGCAACATCAAAAATAAGAAATGAGCAGCCATAATTATACCACAACACTCATGTTGGGCTTCAGAAAGGGCGGCCCAAGGCCTAACCAAAATATGGGTTTAAGGGGAACACACATAACTCAACTCATATATACCACTATAGGCCCATAAGGAAAAGGTTAGGGCCCAACATAAAGGCCACTAATCCCATATATTATGGTGGCCTAGTGGGCGGCCCATTGCTCAAACCACATGGGCAATGTCATGCTCTTAGTCAAGTGAGTTGGGCCTACAACTCGGCCCAAGTATAAACTTGAATTGATGGGCAATCAAGAGCCCATATACTTGTGTAATCTGGCCCACTAACCCAACATAATAGTATAGTAAAATGGCCCAATAGTTCAATGGGTGTATCTGGAAAGTTCCAACCCAATTGGGCCTAAAGAGTTCAACAACTAGCTACATTCATGGACCTAATTAAATTTAACTGTGGTGGGCCTCAAAAGTGCATTTATTAAGCACAAAATTTAAGAAAACTAAAGGTATAAGTTATCTCCTCTAATACCTTCATAAATGTGGTGGGCCTCACTCCTCAAAATTTCAGCCCAAGTCCAAGCATAATTATAGTATGTTGTTGTCCTAAATTTGGGCACTCCATTGGAGTGGGCCCAAGGCCTCTAAAACTCTAGAAATTGAGGGCCATGGCTTCTCATCATGCATAAAATGAGAGGAAACCCAAAAATATGGCCCACCATCAAGAGAAATATTTTTGAATTTTGGTTTTTATCAAGCATATTGCTGGACTGCACAACAGAAAAATTGGGAGTCCAGCCATCTTGGACTATTTTTTTGGATGCCCTAAAGGGGTCATTTGAGGCTGAAATTTTACAGAGTGATACTTTCATATGTGGGCCACACTTCGACAAAATTTTAAAATTTTTAGATATTTATAAGTATTTTAATTAGTTTAAACAAAATAGACTGTCCATGAAATCGGACAGACCTAAATGTCCCAACGTGGTGGGCCAGTCCGGCCCTTGCCACGGTGTGTACAGGGGTCCATTGGCCCTAAAATTTGGTAGGTAGGTTTTACCATGAGTAGATCACATCCCTACAAAATTTTAAAATTTTTAGACACCTATAAATATTTTAATTCATTTAAATAAATCAATCTATCCTAAAAATCAGACTGATCTGTATTATATTATAGTGGGCCAGTCCAGCCACCACTATGGTACGTACAGGTGTCCATTGGTCCCCAAATTTTGTAGGTGGGTCTTACCTTGAGTAGGCCACCTCTGAATAAATTTTTATAATTTTTTAAACACCTATAGATATTTTAATAAATTTCAAGAATCCAACTGTTCATGGTGGAATGTTGCTGGAATAGTGTAAAAAATCCAGACTGTCCACCTCACTTGGACCATACCTTTGGGACCTCAATCAAGGTCAGATGGAGCTGAAATTTAGGGAACATCAAGATGAGATCCCCACCTTTCAGAAAAGTATATTTTATGGGTATGAATAATCCCCCAAACAGTCTCAAAATCTAGTCCAAAAACAACCAGAAATTGTCCAGAAAATTCTGGACAGCAACATGTACTTAGATAAAATTTATTATATAGGTTAAATAAAAAGGAAAACACATTAATGGAGGATGGTGTAGCCTTCCTTAGTGGGCCCCACAAATGTCTATGTCATAATCTAAATCCAACACACCTTACATGCATCATTAAGGCAGCAAGTAGGACACCCAAAATCAAACAATGGGCAGTTTGGGCATCACACCTTGCTGAAATTTATGGATGTCCTAAGCCTACCAAATGAGTCACACACATCAGGAAATAAAATGAGAAAAAAGAGAGATAGAAGGACAATCCGGCCATAGGAAAAGGGCTCCGCCACTATTGAGCCCTCCCTACATCAATCACACCCACACATCATATATAGATTTACATTTATAACATGAATCTTGCACATGCATGGCCTATAATTAAAATGCATAGTGAGGATGCCATCCCCACCATGGTTATAAGGTCTAGATGACCCAAACATAATATGATATGAAAGAAAACGGTCATGATGGGGCCCATAGAGAAAGGCCCCATGCATGGATCATGCATGCATATGATAGGCCATTAGGCCACAACCATGGGATTGTGTGGGATCTCCACCATTGATTGGTGGGTCTTACACTTTCCTCATGAAAAAAAGAAACCATCTAGGCTATAGAAAATAGATTTGTACATTTAAAGGAGCACCCACCTCAAAGATGACCACCAAACTTTCACACTAAGGTCCTTTAGCACCAAGGGAGATGGATCAATGGTGGAGATGAGGTTTCAAGGGTTAGATGGTGGGAGATTAAGGAGGAAGGTGGCTGGAAAAATGAAGGAAAATGGGCTAGAGAAATGGAAGAAAATTGCTAGAGAAGAAGAGAAGAGAGAGAGAAATGAGAGGGAAAGAGAGGGAAAATCTTTTTCAGGAAAGTAATCATTAACCTATGGTGATACAAACAATGTTGCTAGGGTAGGTTAGGTGTGGGCGGTGTGTGAGGTCTTGGTAGTGTAAGTTATGGAGATTTAGGTGGTGTGTGTTGGAACTTGTGCAAAAGAGGGAGTGTGGGCCACATGCACCACTCCAAGGTGGGCCACATGATCGAAATCAAGGGTCATAGAATGAAACGTACAGAACTTATGATCCGCATATCGGATGGACGTACAAGACGCGGCGTTGGAACCGTGGCAACAATGCGGTCGCAATGGCATAGATCTCAGCTTGATCTGAGTCGGGTCTACATGACCGGACTCAAGGATGATCGCAACACTATCTGAGGGTCGTGGGTCACCGAAATTCAACCGATAGGACCGCAAGACCACAAGAAATGAAATGCACACTTACACACACACATGCACACATGCAAACTTGGGTCGGGTCTCACAATTAACCATATCATATTCTCAAGTGTAACCATATCACACTATCACTCAACCATATCATATCCTCAAGTGTAACCATATCACACTATCAACTGTTTCACATTCTCAAGTGTAAACTCATCACATTACACACTCATAAAAATGTGTAATTTATATAATATTATCTTTTAAATTTTAAATATGTAAAAAAAAAAATATAGGTTACAATCAAATATTATAAACATTGACCTGCACATATATAGACCTTTTACCGGCAATTCCACATACCTTTACTAGCTGTTCCATAAGCGCATTTACTAGCGCTTATAAAAGTGATGGTAAATCTTACCTCTAGGGGTGTCCAACACAACCGTTGATAAAAGTCTTTGATTGTCAGTAAAGCCTTTACCGACAACACTTTTGTCTGCGCTTGCCTAATCTTTAGGAAAGGCTTTACCTGTGGTTTTCTAGGCCTTTGCCGACGGTTTTAATTGTCAATAAAGGCCAGTTTTCTTATAGTACTCCTTTTACCAAATGCCTTAATAATTGGTGAATGATTTCTGAATTGGGCTAGAATTAAAATTTTGAATATGCTAAATGGATTTGAAATGTACATAAAAACTTTTATTTTTCCAAGTTAACTTGTAGAGGGTATTCTAGGATGAGTAATTTTATCATATTTATCAATATTCTTAGATATTTAAATTTATCTACTTTTAATTCACTCTCCCTTACCCATGCATTACTATTACAATTCTAAGGGAATGCTCCATAGTAAGAAAAAGAAATTCACTTCCGAAAGGCCTGGTCTTGTGTTTGTAGGAGTAAGATGTATGATGTTTGCATGGCTGCCCATGAAATGTGTACTGAAACTAATAACTAGTTGACATTCATAACTTGGATTATTAGAAGGCGTCCCAATATAAATGAAAGAAGTGGCAGACACCATGTAAGAGAGTACAATCTATATCAGAATAAGTAGCATATGTGGAAGTGATACAGTTGATGGACTATCCTTAAGTGAGATTATACTTAAGGATATGATGTAGTTGTGTGATAGTGTGAAGTGGTTCTACTTGAGGATATGATATGGTTGATAAACTATATGATGAGGTTGTGCTTACGGATATGATATGGTTGTGTGACAGTGTGATGCGGTTCCACTTAAGAATGTGATATGGTTATCATACTATGTGATGAGGTTGCACTGGAAGATATGATATGGTTGTGTTATAGTATGATGTGGTTACATTTGAGAATATAATATAGTTAATATATTATGTGATTAGGTTGTATATGTGACAGCGTAAAGTGGTTCCAAATTGAAGAATGTGATACGGTTGATGGACTATTTGCGCTTGAGAATATAATATGATTGTGCTATAGTGTGATAAATGATCTCCACTTAAGAATGTGATATGGTTGATAGACTATGTCATGACATTAGATAATTCAAAGTTGTATGACAATGTGATCATGTTGCACTTGGAAAATATGATATAATTGATGGACTGTGATGAGGTTATGCTTGAGGATATGATATTGTAGTGCGACAATATAATAATGTTACACTTAAGAATGAAAGAAATTGAAGAACTATGATGTGAGGTTACACTTGAGGATATGATAATCTAAAGTTGTGTGACAATGTGATCATGTTATACTTGAAAAATATGATATAATTGATGGACTGTGATGAGGTTACGCTTATGGATATGATATTGTAGTGCGACAATGTAATGATGTTACACTTAAGAATGAAAGAAATTGAAGAACTATGCGATGAGATTACACTTGATGATATGATAAGTGGTTGTGTGAGTGTGATGTGTCCACTTGAGAATGTGATATAGTTGATGGACAATGTGATGGAGTTGTACTTAAGCATGTAGTATATATCTACTTGAGAATGTGATACGATTGATGGATAGCATGATGAGTTTGCACCTAAGGATATGATATAGTTGTATGATAATATGATGTGGTTACACTTGAGGATATGATATGGTTGATGGACTATGTGATTAGGTTGTACTTGAATGCATGACATGGTTGAGACAATAGTGTGATATGATTTTAATTACTTGCATAACTCAACTTCACTAAATAATGGAAGATCCGGACTCCACTTTTATAAGTGTCAGTAAAGGCACTTATGGAACAACTAGGAAAGGCATGTGGAAGTGCTGGTAAAAGGTTTGTATATGTGCAAGCCAATGTTTATAATATTTCATTGTAACCTACATTTTTTTTACATATTTAAAATTTAATAGATAATATTATATAAATTCCATTAATATTATATAAATTCCATTGTCAATTTTTTTGCCACACTCGAATTGGCATTTTCACAATTGTTAACTCTCGAAAAAGCATCAGAAAATATGTTAGTTTTGTCCTTTGTAAAAATTAATATTGATGGAAGGTAGTTTCGGCCATGCATATAGTCTTTTGTTCATTAAATTGCAGAAGTCAAGCCTAGCAATTCCTGTAATTTTGGCCTAATCATGGCCCTACACTTTTGCTGGCTGCTTGAATTTCTAACAGAAACACTGACGAAGGTGAAAAAAGTGTCAGCAAAAGTCTATCCAAGTGCCGACAAAAGCATGGTTTGCAGACAATTTTGCTCATGAAAAAGCACCGACAAAAGTCTATACAAGCGCCGATAGAAACAAAAAAGGCGTCGCTAAAGTAGTATTAAGCGCTGAAAAACTGTATGAAACGCTGCTAAAAACTTTAGAAACGCCGATAAGAAGCTGCAACAAATGCTAATGAGAGATTAAAAACGCCAGTAAAATCTGTTTAAAACGCAAGTTAATCATTTATAGTTTAAAAGAAAAAATAATAGAAACAATTAAAAATTCTGCTAAGCTGAATCTTCTAAATCAAAAGACGTTTACAGGCTTAAATTAGCATTCAAATACAACCTGTAAATCATTTACAACCAGCCTCATTTATAGGGGGCCTGAGGATGAAAGATTACATAATGGACATAAAATTTACAGATTGAGACACAAGGAAAAGCAGAAGGAAAAAAATAAAAAATCAACGGACTTCAGCGATGCCCGAGGCTATACTTCTCAAATGTACCCCAAGAACTAGAACTCGTGCCATATAGAGGACCTTTGTCAGCACTACCCTGTCATGCATAGAGGTCAGGTAATAAAACAATATGTACACTCATAATCTGAGTTACACTATCTAAAATTAAATTTTCAGTCATAAATATTTCCTGAAAAAACAACCATACCGAATGAAGTCCATATCCATCCCCATATGAAGCAGCAAAGCCCCCCTCTATTGCTAATGCTCCACCCCAAATGCTCCACCTTCAGTTACCAATGTAAAGACAAAAGTTTACAAAATAAAATAAAATAACTAAAAAAAAAATTTGATATGAAATAAAAGGAACCAGTAAATACCTGTAACTAGCAGATGGAGAAGAAAAACTATGGATTATATACGTGTGTGTGTGTGTGTGTGGATAGATTTTTCTTCCCTTTTTCTTCAAGGATAAAACTGCATCATAAGCATCATAGTATGCAACTCAAAATGGATGGACCTGAATTTAGCACAAGGAAAGCCATACAGTGGCTTGTACCTGGTGAGCAGCTTTGATCATGCATCCATGTAAGCATTGTGGACCCTTTGAGCCTACACTCTATATAGTTACTTCCACTTTGAATAAGCATCTTATAACCAAAGATAAATACATAATACAAGTCAAACATTATGGAAACCCTTCGTTATATTGAAGAAATGAAGATTGGTAAGAAAAATAATAATAATAATAATAAGCAAGGGTATGGGGCCCTTGCTTTTGGTGATCCTTACATGGAGTGGACTTGCCTGATTTTTGGACTATGGCATCAAGAAGTGGGGAACCACCTAATGGAAAGCTTGGATATTGCACACTTTCTATCCAGGCCTGTGTTGGATTGTAAAAGAGCTGGGTTGCACAAGCTCAAGGCTTTCTGACCTCAATGCATCTGTGTAAGCATTCAATATAAGGATAATTAGTGGTTGAGGTCCATTTCTTGGCTCAAGCAATTATGGACAAGCCAAGCACACATGATTGTATATTTTGATGATCTAAAACATCCCTCTAATGGATCCTTATGTATCTAGACAGACTGAAAATTACTTTGGCAATTGCATTTCTATCATCAGAATGGTATCCCTCAAACGGGACTAAAAGAAAAAATGGTTAAAGTTCATCAAATCTATAAGGTGTAAAAATACATAATGATGAAAGAAAAGTTTAAATGGTCAGACCAATTCTACTTTTATCCAAAGGGGCATCAACGGTATAGTCTTCAACCATACATCCATGTGTGCCCATTCATCGATAGAGAAAGATGGTCACACAAGTGAGATCCACACAAAATGTTCTTTATTGAGGTAATTCATCCAACAGTTGGTATGCATGATGTACAACATGTATTATACATTGTTCTGTCTGAAGGATTATAGAGTACTATTTTGATTTTTAGTTTGTACAAGTGAGCCCATTGGTCAGTGACCAAAAATGTCACTAGCAAGATTTGGTATAACAGACAAATTACCAACAAACAAAAAGGATAAAAAGGACAAAAGAAATTTGGACCATGCATGTGTGCCAACTCTACACGTGTGAATGACCATGGATGCAGGTCCAAGAGTAGCATTCCTTCAGAAATTTGGACCATGCACGTGTGCCAAACTTCTAATGTCTCACTCAGTTTGAACATAAGGAGCATTCAATAAAGTTTTCAACACATTAAGAGAATTTGATGAATTTCAAATAATGGAGGTGGGTTGGCAATATTATAACACTAGTGGGTGCCTTTGTATTTTGAAATGACATGAGAAGGAAGAAATCAGCAGACATGTCATTATAGTAATGGGCGATACTAGAAGAGTTGCAACTTCCACAAAGCATCACATGGGTCTTACTAAAACAAATTGAATGCAAACTTGTTGTTTCATAAAAATCAGCATATATTGCATAATCCAACGTTGAAATGGATAAGAATGACATTTTAGTATGGTTGTAAATGAGTTGGCTAGGCCCTACAGGTTCTTGTACCCAGAGTGTGGCTAAATGGGCAAGGGCATGGGTTTGGGTAAGTTTTTTTTAGCCTGGTTAATAAATGCACCAGGTGTTGTTACAGCCCTGCCCATGCTCGAATCTGGACCGTCTGGTTGTTGCCTGAATTGAGTTCATCTCATTTTTATTTAACTGTAAATTTTTTATTTTTTATTAGACATATGGTGCTCTAATACATAGTGAGTTCATGTTAATAATAATTCTGTATTAGAGTTCCTAATCTCTAAAATATAATTACTGTAAATGAAGTGAGATGAAATCATTTTTAGGCATGTAGCAAACAGGGTTGAAACTGTTAACAGAATCCATGGCCATAGATCAATCGACTTGACAGCCACCAATCTCAAATTTTCAGATTTTGGAATTCATTAAACTACACGATAGTCCATTTCAAAAGCTTTAGGATTAGTTCTTTTGAGTTCATGTTTGAATGCAATGAAAGCATGATGACAGAACTTAACAAACATAATCAACAAAGAATCACCTGAAAAGTATTCTAAGTGCTCCCCACCTTCACATAACCTGAAATATACAACAAATGAATCATGAGGATTCCAAACTACCATCTTTAATTTACTCAATTCATTTATCAGATATCAAATACCCACATAAAAAATCTGTTGTGCCCGAATGATGAGCATGTGCCTATGTACAAATTTCTACAGTTCAATCAAGCTGAAATGTGTAATGTGAATGGTGGCGATTGATTAAAATCTACAATGAAATACCAAGGAAACTCTTATTTTTCACTACATCAATGAAGTTTAAAGCATAACCTATCATCCATAACTAACCGTCCTGACTGGGAATAGAAATAACCTGCCATTGGAAGCATAAAAACGTCAAAAGTTTTTGTGGATGGCGTCATAAAAGGTTCCTACTTACCTTGGCTGTCCAACATTTGCCTTCGCCATTGTGGATGGCGCCAATCAATGCAATGTAGTTCCAGTTCTTGATGACGATGTACGGGTCATATGGATCTTAACTTCAATAGTGTAGCCTTATCCAAATCTTCTTCACAGAATACAATTGCAATTAGAAAAGGAAAAAAAAAAAAAAAAGGAGGCAGAGTTAGTGAGTTGTTTGGGAAAGCAGATATTTTCACAAATGCAGTTGGCTGATGAGATACCATAGATTGAGGAATCTATTAAGGTAGAGGTAGTGAGCTGTTAGGGAAAGCAGAGATTTTTCATTTGCAATTGCTTAGATTCAAGCTTCAGGGTTAGTTTTCAGGTCTGTTTCTAAATGCTTTCACAAAGAGATGTCGTGTGCTTGTTGCTTCCATATGGCCATATAGGGTGGTGATTGAATTACATAGCTGTTTGGATTGGTGGAATGATCATATTGTGACTCAAGGTGACACCAAGTAATGTCTATTCCAAGTCAAGATTACATGCATTTCCAACATGATGTATGTATAAAAAGTGGTATTATGAAATGGTGGCTCTTGAGTGCCAATTATGGGAGGTTTAAGGATCTAGCATGCGTCATGTGCCATTTAGGAATGATATGCAACATTAAAGAGCTTCATCATCTCTGAAAAAATATTTTTTATTTTCCTTTAATAAGTATGAATAGAAAATTTTGATAGTAATAATAAAAGGAGAGAAATTTTGAAGTTAGATGCAAGATTGAAGTAAATAATGTTCTGTTTTAAAAAGATAATATTTTCAGATAGCACAAGTTCACCAACAAGTGGAGAAACAGTCAACTCATGAACTAACAAACCTTGCAACTCAACCCATTGATAAGTTATAGTGGTAGGACAAGTTGACTAGGGCTCAATCCAAGCCCAACCCATTTACTTATAATTGTTAAAGTCCACATAATTAGCAAAACTATGTATCCCGCAAACAAACAAGACGAATGGATAAGATGAATTCAATCTGCAGTTGACAGTGATTAAATAGGAGAACTAAGCAGCTCAAACTTGCTCAATTTCACCCAAAGAAAAAAGAAAAAAGACCAACGAATATTTTACACCACCTTCAAGCAATTGATGAATGAAAAATAAAAAATAAAAAATCCTTCTATGCACTTCAATTACGCCCTGCAAAAACCAAAACAAGTATTTTGTACAGTTCACTACTGTCAAGTCATAATCCCAAGATTAGATTGGTTGAACAATCCTAATCTCTGATTCACAGACATTTGTTTGCCAAAATAGGACAGTTGGAGATTTTCCATTTTCACACCAATACTCCCTGGTCAGTCACTAATCTTTGTTTGAATTTCTTTTTCTTTATTTATTTGCATCACCATCATCATCATCCTAGCCTCATCCCACCACAGAAATAACAGGAAAATAGATGAAATACCCCAAGCTTATGAACTCCATAATGTTGACATCGGGTGCAAGAACAAGCTATCATGAGGTGGGTCCAATTGCACAGTTGCTCTTGGCTAAAATCAAGCTGGTCAACTCATCAGGTGCATCAAAATGTTAGAAACAGGTAGTCTTCTTGGGAATATATAGGCTTAGAGAAAAGAGACTCAAGACTGGAGAGTTTCTAGCCTTGAAGAGGTGAGGCTAACAAAGTTGAGCAAGAATACCAATGGCTACCAGAAAACATCCACCAGCAAATGTAATCGATAGCATTCACAACGATGAAGAGCTCCTCTGCCACGAAATAAAATAGTCATCTAAAGATTAGATGCTGATGTTAACAATGCATATTTTTTCAATGTCATTATACAGGTTCCACTCATCACTTAATGCTCAAACTTTAAGAAGAAGAAGAAGGGAACTTCAATACCTTACTCTTTGATAATTTTGAAATTTCTGAAACCAACCCAGATGAGAGCTGTTTGTTAGGGAGGGTGTACAGATCTTCATAATATAAATCCAGAATTTTAGCCAATTTAACCTGCAAAAATCATGAGCCTTCACCTTCAGATCATACCATAGTAACCATGATTTCCCATCAAAATTAGTATTCAAGAAATGCCAAAATATCCCGTTTGTGTTATGAAATAAAATTCTTTTAAGAAAAAAAAATCATTAATTTTGATATTTTAAAAAACCACGAGTGCCATTGTGGATTTTTTCATGAATTTGGTTTTCATGTCCCTCAATTGAGAAAAGAAAAATAATCGCAGAAAAGACTGAATCAGGTATTTAACAATCTTCTTCAAGTGCAAGCATATAGACCTGTGTAACATTTGTTTTTTATACTTCTCAATGGCTCCCCCTATAGATACTGTGGTAGCTAAGGGTGTCTTAGACAACATGATCTATTATCTCCCTTTGCTTTCAATAGTGGCAGAAGGTCGTAGCAGATTATTTTCTAAAGCAGAGGCATGTGGCCTTCTTAAAGATTTTCATGTGGGGCCTTCAAGCTTATTGAGTTCCAATCTCCAAATGTTTGATGACACTCTGGCATAACGGAATACCTCATCTGACCAAGTTGCCAATTTAAAGCACGTGCTTTGTTACTTATGCACGCATATTGTTGTCATAGAGAATAAAAGTTAAACACTAATATAAAATAAATCATGTGAAAGGGATGAAATCTAGAGTTGATCATTGTCGATAAGTGCTCAAAGTGGAAGTGGTGAAGTGAAGATCTTTCCAAAAAAAATCCTATTTATTGGTGTTAGAGAAGATGATTTCGGTTTTTCTTAAAAGAGAGACGAAAATACCGACCTCCTTTAACAATTGACATTTATTCATTGTAAGCAATCAAGGTAAAGCAGAACAGAATTTTATATGCTTGTTTTTCTTTTTCTTTTTATTTGTTTATATGGTTGACATACTTTTTTTAAGGACAAGGCTGTGATGATGATGATGATTTAGGACTGTGCAATTAAATTCTTCTTACCTCAGTCCATGGTGTCTTTTCATCTCAGGCAGCCTTTCCACCAAAGAATACCCAGAATCAAGAAAGTAAGAAACAAAGCAGAAGCTATAATGCCCGCCACAGCACCAGCAGATAGCTTTTTGCCACCTTCTGATAGAGGAACAAAATCTGCATGAAGAAAAAATATTGAACAGCCATGCTTAACAGATGGGACTACCAAAGCGATTTATGTAAAAATAAAAAAATCATAATTTTAAAATTTTAAAAAAATAGCAAACTGAACCCATGTTTTCTCTGCTGTGTTTCTCCAACTGTTGACCTGGTAAGAAGAGGAATCAGCCACAAACATAAAACTAGGCATGACTTCATATGAGGAATAAAACAAATACAAAAGAAAGAACAGAAACAGGACACAAATTGCATGCACGGCATATATCAACTCAAATGTCCACCATTCCCATAGGTATATATGGTCAGACAAGCGTAATTTTTGGTTATGATGATTATAAACTAAGAGGACTTGTTAATGTACATTGTTTTTTCTTTAAGTGGATTTTCATGAAAATGTGTATGGATTAGCTTATTAAAAGAACAACTTTTCAAGAGAAAGTGTCATTGTGATGGACAATTTTCAAAACTAACTTTTACAATACAAACAATGAAAACATAATATTAATTAGAAGGAAAAAAAGTAAAAAATCATTCCTTCAACCCATTGTACAGGACTTGGGTTAAAATGCTCACACTTTCTTTGTCAAACTACATTGTCACAAAAATAAGAAATTTAAGAAAATAAAATTGAAAATATACATGTAAAATGTGCAGGAAAGGTGGAACTCTGAAAACAGAATTCCTGCTTACAGAATTCTTTTTTTTATATACATTCCTTACGCTTGCAGAATTCTTTTTTTTTTTTTCCAAGACAGTTGCATGGAACTTTGAAAACAGAAAATGCAAGGACACTGACACAGGTTTTGATTTGAAAAGTGTTGTTCGACTTCTCTTTCAGTCGACACAATCATACAACCCCAATATTGTGACATTTTTTAAAGATAAATCAAAAATCATTAAGAAAAACAGGACAAAAAGAAAAGAAAAGAAAAGAAAGCTGCAGGGCAATTCTCAAGAAAAAGGAAAAACACTGCCACTAACCAAAAAGAAAAACAATCCAATGATCCATTTTCCAATCGAGATCCTGAAAAAGAATTCAACCATGTCATTTCTTATAACCACCATTTCGAGCTCCAATGAGAACCATCATAATTTAGTTTCCAACCCCTGACTGATGGCCACTTTCATTTTTTGTAATTTTTTTTTTTCCTTTTCTTTTCTAATCAAGTCATAAATAGTTAAATCAGCATTTGCCATTTAGTCCAGCAAACTTGTCTTAACATGACAAAAATTTGCATGAACAGTCCACTCAACATGAATTCTAACATAGAAGTGAAAAATCAGAGTACATCAACTAAGAGTATTTATACTTAGACAATATCTACAAGCAGGAACAATGGGCCAGCACTAAATATCCATAAACTCTAGTGTGAAGATTAAATTGTGATGTAAGAGGAAGGCTATATAAAATTTCAAAGCAACGTATTGAATGATGTTACAGAATTGGCTAGTACCAGGCCTAATGCTTGCAGAGAAAGATCTCGCAGCACTCCTTCCGACATGTCTACTGGAATGCTGAGATTAGCAGCAGCAACGGCCTCAATGCCAGCAGAGCTTGTACAGTAGCTGTTCCGGATAATTTGCTCATAGCATTTGTAGCCCCATTGATGATCCTTCCACCATGAACCCCAAACAGTTGTGTGGTTATTGATATAAACATCTTCTTCATACTTGCTCCTTAGAAGGGATGTCACCTACAAATACATCGTCATACTAAATAAGCTCCTCCACAAAAAGATTGAGAAAATTGAAAGACAATCACCAACTGTAGAACTTTTGCAGCTACCAACAATTCCTTAGAAGTGATCGACCTATACCATCAATTTCCAAATAATTGAAAGAAATTTATCTTCTTTTTTCTTAGTGAAATGAGCAATGCAAAGGTTATGTCTCAGTTCATTAAGACAGCCATAATTCACCTTTTCCTTTGCTTACAGGGATTTTTATTATTCATCTATATATATATATATATATATATATATATATATATATATATATATATATATATATATATATATATATATTTATGCTGATATTAATTTAAAACTTATATCACAAATTGTTTGGGGTATAATCAGTCTAACTAAAGGTATGGCCCGTAGGGTGGCATGGCAGAACATGATTCATCTAGCTGACCCCAATTAATTGGGATAAGGCTTAGATGATGATGATGATGATGATGATAGCACAAAGTCTGAGAAGTGGCCAAAGAACTTGGGAAGTGAGTGTACCTGACTTGTGATTTGGGATATTTTGTGTATGGTGCAATGTGTAATACAGTAACACTTTGATGATTTGGGACAATATGCCCAACTTGGAATCGCTTTTTCTTCTTCACCAAATATCGGTAAAGCTCTTTTTTATAGTAAAGTTCTTTTCTAATTTTCTAATTGATCAACCAAAAGAAGCCCAACAAGCATATGTATAATTAGTAACATTTTGGCAACTGGTGTTGCTGATCCTCATTGCACTTGGCATGACTGCAAGCTTGATATAAAGCAGAATTTCTAGATAAAGAACATTTTGGCACCTGCTGTTGCTGATCCTAATGGCACTTGGCATGACTGTAAGCTTGATATAAAGCAGTGTTTTTCCAGTCAACTAGAAACAATGAAAGGTCTACTCTATACACTTTAAGGAATTGCTATCTAACTGTGAATGCTTTCATACATGGGCAAATTTTCAACTAATTAAGATGATTTTTTTCCTGATTTTTTGTGCAAAAATGGGATTTGAAATCGTAGCATTTGAAAAATGATGCAAAAATGAATCATGGTCTAAAGAACAAGAAATGAACCATGTTGTTCTCTTTCTTCATGGGAGGTAGACTTCTTTAGATGCAGTTTTATTGCTGGTTGTCTTCTCCTTCTGACACCCTAATTAAATTCAAAACCACAATTTTTGACAACGTTATCTGCGGACAATGGCTCTCCTCTCTGCGATGAAGTAGTCATACTCAAGTCTTCAGATGGAGCACATAATATTTTCTCCTACGATACTTACCCGGTACAAACAGTTGAGGTTAACTGTAAAATAAAACTCTAAATATAGAGAAGCAAACCATGCATTTACAAAAAAAAAAGAAGAAGGAAGAGTGAAGCCTTCTTAGATGCTACAATTCACCTGCTGACATGGGTCTTGTACAGAGACATTCATCACTGGCACAAAACAAGTCTCTCTGTTTGATACATTTACACAAATGAAAATTGGTGTGAGCTTCAAAGATCAAAGATACATTTACACAATTCACTTGCTGACATGGGTCTTATATAGAGACATTCATCATTGGCACAAAATAAGTCTCTCTGTTTGATTCATTTACACAAATGAAAATTGGTGTGAGCTTCAAAGATCAAAGATACATTTCCTATCCATCCAGTCCTGCGAAGGCATAGCTCTATATCCATTTGATGTTTGCATAAAAATTTAACAGAATCTAAAGATTCTAACCATTCTATATGTCTCCATCAAATAATTAGAAAAGAAATACAACAATTGTCTACATTAAGCCAAAACAGGACCATGGACTCGACAGCTAGGTCTCGCAGTTCGCGAAACTTTTGATGCATAGACCATCCTCTGTGTTACCCATCATTAGCATTTTGGATCACTGAACCATGGGCACACAGTTGTAGAAACTGAAGGCCCAAGTGTACCATACAGATACTTGATCTAAGAATTGTACAGTACCACCTTAAGCTATATAGTATATAGTTCACCATACGAGTATTATTATACTTTTAAATGATAAGAAATCTGCTACGTGGAAGTCCTCTTCTGGCAGACTCATTGTACCACCAAAACTATAATTGACGCTAGGCAGGGCTTCAGATGTGTGCTCAGTACATTTGGTTTTTGAAAGCTGAACTGGAACCCCCATTAACTGGGATGTTTTCTCATTTTTCTGGTCCAAAATCACCATAAGAAATGGGGAAGCCCCATTGTTATCTCAAACATGATTCAATGGCAGTGCATCTGATCCACCTAAGGAACTTGGAATGCTCATAATATCTAACAACTGGTGCATGATTCTTTATTGCCACTTAAACTCATGTAGTGGGTTATATCTATAGCTAAATGAAATCTTTGGCAATGGTTTTTAGGGCCATGGATGAAGCACTCAGTGACTGATTGCTTGTGTTCTTTTTTTCAACAACATAGTTCTATTCAAAACCAAAGCGAATAGATAAAATAAATATCCATCAAGACATTTTTTTTCTTACATTCTTTTTTGTGGACTGTATCAATAGGACAATCATTATTAGGATTTGGCACCTGGATGGCCGATGAAGCATTTAGTAGTAACTTATATATGTAGAAGGTGCACATTCCATTAAAAAATTTCCTATGGGCAACAGGTGCAGAATCTATTATACATAGAATGTGCACATTCCACTGTTGTTTTAATTAAGAGAAACATTTGAGGGATTGAGAAATGTAAAATATTAATTATGTAAAAAATAAAAGGCATTATTAGATTTAGAATGTAATATGGCCAAGATAGTTGGATTACAAAAGTACCCACTTGATGATATATTTTCAAAACTAAAACAAAACATTTCTATATGAGTATTCGTTGATATCACTTGATGCATGAACAGAGAACTGTTTATGACATTTTAAAGGAAGCTCATGATTTTGATGAATGATGGGAAAAACAAAGCATGAAGATCATGCTAGGAAGGGACACGAGTTGCATAAACTCACCACGTAGTCCATCAACCGTATCACATTCTCAAGTAGAATCATATCATACTATCACACAACCATATCATATCTTCAAATGCAATCATCACATAGTCCATCAACCGTATCACATTCTTAAGTGGATATACCTTATCACGCTATCACACAACTATATCATATCCTCAAGTATAACCTCATCACATAATTCATAAACCGTATTACATTTT
This sequence comes from Magnolia kwangsiensis, assembly GCA_037074715.1. Lineage (NCBI taxonomy): Eukaryota > Viridiplantae > Streptophyta > Magnoliopsida > Magnoliales > Magnoliaceae > Magnolia > Magnolia kwangsiensis. The sequence continues at coordinate 28,841,612 of CM073579.1, forward strand.
TAAGTTGATATACTCACACTATCACACAACCATATCATATCCTTAAGTACAACCTTATCACATAACCCATCAACCATATCATATTTTCAAGTGTAACCACATCACACTATTACCCAACCATATCATATCCTCAAGTGTAACCTCTTCACATAGTTCAACCTCTTCACATAGTTCATCAACCGTATTACATTCTCAAGTGGAGCTACATCACACTCTCACACAACCATATCATAAATCCTTAAGTACAATCTCATCACATACTCTATCAACCGTATCACATTCTCAAGTAAAACTACTTTACATTGTCATACAATCATATCATATCCTCGAGTTTAACACCATCATATAATCATTCAACCATATGACATTATTCAATTTACAACCACTTCACATTGTCACACAACCATATCATATCCTAAAGTGCAACCTAATCTCATAGTTCATCAACCATATCATATTCTCAAGTGTAACCACATCATACTATCACACAACCATATTAATGAAAGAAGTGACAGACACCACGTAAGAGAGTAAAATCTATATCAGAATAGGTACATGTATCTGTGGAAGTGATACAGTTGATGGACTATGTGATAAAATTATACTTAAGGCATTGATAAAATATTACCCCAGTATGATGGGGTTACACTTGAGAATGTGATACAGTTGATTGACTAAGTGATGAAGTTACCCTTAAGGATATGATGTAGTTGTGAAATAGTGTGAAGTGGTTCTACTTGAGGATATGATATGGTTGATAGACTATATGATGAGGTTATGCTTGAGGATGTGATATAGTTGTGTGACAGTGTGATATGATTCCACTTGAGAATATGATATAGTTATCATACTACGTGATGAGGTTGCACTGAATAATATAATATGGTTGTATGATAGTATGATGTGGTTACATTTGAGAATATGATATAGTTAATATACCATGTGATCATTAGGTTACACATATGCATATGATATGATTATTTGACAGTGTGAAGTGGTTCCAGATTGAAGAATGTGATACGGTTGATGAACTATTTGCGCTTGAGAATATGATATGATTGTGTTATAGTGTGATAAATGCTCTCCACTTGGGAATGTGATATAGTTGATGGACTATGTCATGATGTTGGATAATCTAAAATTATATAACAGTGTGATCATGTTACACTTGAACATATGATATAATTGATGGACTTGAGGTTACTCTTGAGGATATGATATTGTAGTGCAACAATGTGATGATGTTACACTTGAGAATGAAAGAAATTGAAGGACTATGCGATGAGGTTACACTTGAGGATATGATAAGTGGCTGTGTGAGTGTGATGTGTCAACTTGAAAATGTGATACGGTTGATTAATAACGTGATGGAGTTGTACTTAAGGATGTGGTATGGTAGTGTGATAGTGTGATGAGGTATATATCCACTTGAGAATGTGATGCGATTGATAGACAGCGTGATGAGTTTACACCTGAGGATATGATATGGTTGTATGATAATGTGATGTGGTTACACTTGAGGATATGATATGGTTGATGGACTATATGATTAAGTTTCAATTGAACACGTGACATGGTTGAGACGATAGTGTGATACGATTTCACTTGAGAATATGATATAGTTGATGGACTAGATGATGAGGTTGCACTTGAGGATGCATATGATATGGTTGTTTGATAGTTTGATGTGGTTTCGTTTAAGAATATGAAACACTTTATGGATTGTGTGATGAGGTTGCACTTGAGGATATGATATAGTTGTTTAACAGTTGGTGTGGTGGATCCACTTGAGAATGTGATACGATTGATAGACTATATGATGAGGTTACACTTGAGGATATGGTATGGTTGTGTGAGTGTGAAGTGATTTCACTTAAAAATGTGATACGATTGTTTATTTTTTACGAAGATTATAGTTTATTTTTCTATTTTCAGTTTTTAATCTTCATTCATTTAAAGCCCTTAAAATAAATAACAAAAAAAGAAAGAAAAAACTAATAATAATAATAATAATAATAATAATAATAATAATGTTAGATGATAAACCAAAAGTACTCACTACTAGAAAAGGGACAGAAGCTACGGATAAAAACCGTAGCTAAAGACATATTGCTACAGTGTTTAGATATAAGGTTACGGCTATTATTCGTAGCTCTATTTTTAAAAATAAATAAATAAATGGCTTACCATTGCTAGTGCATGCCTTGATAAATCAACTCATCTAAAAATTTTGAATTCAACGATAAAAGAAACATGCACAACAACTTTCACAAATTAGATCATCCAAGTTATTCCCAACTGTATGAAATTCTTTATCCATTGTAAACACTTTACAAGCTAGCCAAATGCATAATCTGTTTACTTGTAAACAGATTGCCTCTTAAAAGGGAAGTGGAATAGTGTTACCTTTTTAAAAGGTCTTATCGATGAACTAACAGTGCAAGAATCAAATATAATGAAAGATAAAGTAGTTATACTCTTCCATAAGAGATTATAGTCATATTCAAGCATCCAAGAACAAGTAAAGCAAGAAATCATATAGATCCTCACCACTGAATTACTTACCTTCTTATTTTATAGAGAAACTAAGAGTTCTTGAAACCTGCAAAATTTAGTTGATTCGTCCTTAAATTGCTTTTAAACAACCCCTTAACAAACATCACAAAGAAATAAATGCATTAAAGAACAACTGCGCGTTGTGGTCCTTGCTATTAGAAAGGAATTTGATATGTTCTATTGAAAGGTCCACCTAGGCACATCTAAATGCAATCATAAGTGATAACCACATTAAAAAAACAAAACAATAATCAAGAAAGCATCTTCATTTAACAATATGCAACAACAAAACTATGGTGCATACATGAATGTTTCGAGATATGCAACAACAAATTTAGTTTGATAAAATTACCAAGGTTTTTTATGTTGCTCTCTAAAGGCTCAGTAAAGAAATGACCAAAATGACAAAAAATAAAGATGGAATGTCTAAAAGAAATTTATGCAGACATGTTCAAATGGAGGAAAAAAAGCTAAAGGAAATACGATAAAAGTCGGGGAAACATTTAGGAACTATACTGCTGGTTAGTTATACCTCCTGTTCAGTCACAGATTCAGCATAGTTAGCTCTTTCATGAGACTGCACCTTTGGTGCAAAATCCACAATATCATTTCCATCCTTTGACCTGTCATTAATATCTGAATCTTCTACTGTGGAAATTCCATCATCATCCTAAATCTACACCAGAAAGCAGTATCAGTGAAAAGTCACTGCCACCATTATATTACTGTTCTTTCTAAATGGGAAGGGAAGCAGGAGTGGTATCTTGAGCAGAAAGTTCCTATAGCTAAGCTCATATCACTTCACAGGTTGTGCTTAAGACTAAAAAGTGGGCATAGAATCCCTGAAAATTCATCAATTAGCACCCACATTCGGTTTATATCATTGAAAACTAACCTTCCACTTTAATCTTGCCAACTACTTTCTTTGCCGCCCCATATATTTGTTGAGGAGAAGCCTTCAATCTTCAAGTTTTCATGTTGCTCAACTGGTCGTAGGTTCGAGCCCTGGCACGACTCGAAGTCTAGCGAGTTGTGCTGTTTTTTTTTCCCAGTCTAGGACCAGTCCTGGAATTTTTAGGACCAGTCTTAGGGGTCTAGGACCGGTCGTAGGAGCGCTAGGACCGGTCGTAGGATAGCTAGGACCGGTCATAGGTTACGCAGTTTGTTTCATGATTTTGCACGAAACTGCGAATTTGAGTCCTTTCGCAACCGGGATGCGGAAGGGAAGTTGCCTAAACTATAAATAGGTATTCCTAGGGCTTTTCTATTAATGACAAAAGCTTTCTAAAAGGGTTCTAGGGTTTCTAAAGGGTATAGTAAGGATGAGATTCGAGATTGTTCGAATCAGGTAAGTCCTCTCTCTTTGTAATTGATGCTTTCATAGTGGAGATCTGTCTCTTTGTGCCGTAATTTTTTCCCGCAAGGATTTTTCACGTTAAACCTGGGTGTTCTCTGTGTTCTCTTGTGTGCTTGGTGCCATTGAATTGTTATCATAGATCTAGATCTGTGTGATTTCATAGGTTCAAAATCCCCAATAACTGGTATCAGAGCGAAGTTGGGGCACAGATCTGAATCTGAGGGATTAGTAATAATGGCGAGCGCTAAGTATGAGATTGAGAAGTACTCAGGAAAAAATAATTTTGAGTTATGGAAGGTTAAGATGATTAGCCTGTTAACCAAGCAAGGCGAAGATGGTGCTCTTGAAGAGCGAAAGTCTACTATGAATGATGCTGATTGGAATGCTCTTGATAGAAAGCTTTTTCATCGATCCGTTTATGTCTCACGGGTGAGAAGTACTTCAAAAGGTGGAGCTACGGTGGATGTAGCGGATTTCACCTATGCACGTGTGTAACATGTTGGGCATGGCTACATGAGCGGGCAGGGTAGGAAGGCTGAACCGTGCGGACAGGGATACGGAGCAGGTGGAGCAGCCACCTGTGTGAAGAATCACACGGCATAATCGCAGGACATCGGTGAGGTACATGGATGACTCCAATATCACAGGAGATTCATCTTCTATTCAGATGGCTCTAGGTGAGCCTGGTGCTGAGAAGTGAAAGGTGACTGTGAGCGATGTGATGGATTCGTTGTACCAGACCGACATTTGGGAGCGGGTGGAGCTTCCAGTGGATCGGAAAGCGGTTGGATGCAGGTGGATCTTCAAGAGGTTACAACATAGATATAGAGCGAGGTTGGTGGCGATGGGTTATGCTCAGGGAGAAAGGATCGGCTTCTCAGAGATATTCGTGCCGACGGTATAGCAGGTGTCTATTAGATCAGTGATTGGCGCTGGTTGGCCAATGTGATGTTGAGCTGGAAGCAAGGATGTGGAGTCTGCACTTCTGTAAGGGAAAGTGAAGAGCATATCTACATGAAGCAACTAGAGTGGTTCGAAGTGAAAGGGGCTGAGAAAAGACTTTGCAGGAGGTTGTTGTTCGGCCTGTCGCCTAGGCAGTGGTTTAATTCTTTCATGGTGGGTCAGGTATTGTATGTTGATGATGTGTAGATCGTCAATTGTGACATGTCTGAAATCAATGTACTGAAGACTCAGTGAAGGATCGGGGGGTCTGCAAAGATGGTTCTTGGCGTTAGGACTGAAGGAGGAGTAGGCTTTGGTAATCACAGGAGGAATACCTTGTGTGTAGGTAATGATCCAGGATGTGATGGGCCAGGTAAAGCTGGAGAGCGTTCCCTACATTTCTCTCCTCAAGTTTTCCTCTGGATTTGTCCCAAAACAGATGAGGAAAAGTAGGATATCTCATGAGCCTTATTCAAATACGCTAGGCATGTATGTCATGGTCTGATTTAGACCGGTTATTTCACAGGCTATCAGTGTTGTGAACAAGTACTCCGGCAAGCAATATTGGGTAGCGGTGAGATGGTAAGAAGACTACGTTTTTCTTTTTTGAGAAGACAGGAGCAAAGGTGGTTGAGCACGTGGATCTTTGTCTGTGAAACTTCTCTGGGCTTGGCGATGGCGGAAAAGAAAGACGGAGTGTGCACAAGGAGCTATGATGAGATGCAGAAATAAGAGAAGAGGTCACGTAGATACACGGTTGAAGAATGAAGACTTGGTGGAGATTGTTGAGTAGAAGCCTTCAATCTTCAAGTTTTCATGTTGCTCGACTGGTCGTAGTTCGAGCCCTGGCACGACTCGAAGTCTAGCGAGTTGTGCTATTTTTTTTTTCCCAGTCTAGTCCTGGAATTTTTAAGACCAGTCTTAGGGGTCTAGGACCGGTCGTAGGAGGGCTACGACCGGTTGTAAGAGGGCTAGGACCGGTCGTAGGATAGCTAGGACCGATCGTAGGTTACGCAATTTGTTCCACGATTTTGCGCAAAACTGCGGATTTGAGTCCTTTCGCAACTGGGATGCGGAAGGGAAGTTGCCTAAACTATAAATAGGTGTTCCTATGGCTTTTCTATTAATGACAAAAGCTTTCTAAAGGGGTTCTAGGGTTTCTAAAGGGTGTAGCAAGGATGAGATTTGAGGTTGTTCAAATCGGGTAAGTCCTCTCTCTTTGTAATTGATGCTTTCATAGTGGAGATCTGTCGCTTTGTGCCGTGGTTTTTTCCCGCAAGGATTTTCCATGTTAAACCTGAGTGTTCTCTGTGTTCTCTTGTGTGTTTAGTGCCATTAGATTGCTATCCTAGATCTAGATCTGTGTAATTCCGAAGGTTCAAAATCCCCAACAATATTCACTCATATCCAATCGTATCGTGGCTGCCTCCTACAACAATGTCAGCAAAAAAATGAAATTAACTAGTTGCCACTTCATGCATTGCCTGAACAGCTCTAATTTCTTGTCAATATTTATTTGGCGACTTTGAAAGTAGAAAATATTAAAAGTTTCTAAATAGATAAAAAGTAGCAACATGCCAACCAATATGTGGATAGGGCTAAAGGAGGCTTGATGTTTTGTCGCCAGTCCACATAAAAGTGCTAATCTCAGGTGGCACTAGTTTGCTGGTTGTTAAACTTTTGCCAGCCAACCAACCATGTTAATTGTCAGAAAGCCAACATCAAATAGATGGGACAAGGTTATGGTGATGATGATCATGATGCAACCAAATGTACCTTTGGCCATTTGATGCAACCAGACGCTATAACGGAGACTGTTACCAACAAAAAAAAAAGAAGAAAAAAAGATATAAGATCAGCAAAAAATAGGCAATTACTACAATTTTAATCTTTTTGTTGTTGCATACCACCCAATCTTTGAAGATCATCAATGTCTCTTCGAACCATGTCCTCTCTAAAAACTGCCTACAACAACAAACCAACAAATGAATCATTTTTTGTTACTTAGTGAAATTATGGGCCAAGAATTAAGATTAAATAAATACCTGATACTCTGTTTTACTAAGAGTCTGCTTCAATTATTCAAGTGCTTGAACAAGGGTAGCTTCTCGCTCCCCAGTTTCTCTCAAACGACTCTCAAGTTCAGTTTTGGCTTCATTGTTCGCTTGTGCCTCTCTCATATGATTTCTTCCTGAACAAATTCTATTCCCAATTGTATTTATGAAGCTGAGAAATGGACCTGGGGAGCATGGAATTTGATGGAAACTGAAGAACATTTTCTAAAAGCTTTGCATAGCCCCTTATAAACTTTGATGCTAGTATGTTCCTAGCAAGTAACTTTCCAAAGTAAGCAACTACATGAGCAAACTTAGACAGCTACATGTCTGATACTAAAATCGAGAAATCTCTACACTATCGTCTCAGGTTCACGTGCTTGAAAAATCAAACCATCGACTCCGTTAACAACCTTTATTAAGATGGGTTTTTTTAATAAATATAAATAAAAAATTGCAAACTTCAGTCATGTAAATGTAAAGGAAACAAGGATGAGTTTAAATGGCACTAAACTCACATATCTTTTTATGCTAGCCAAGTCAGGAGCAATGATGGGTACTTCAAAGGAACCATAAAGAACAATGTCAGCCATTAATAACACACTATTAACATTAACATCCAGACCATAGTGGCTTATAGAATCATCAGGAAAGCCCAGATGTGAAGCAATTTCCTGCACAAAAAAAAATAAATGTAATGAAGCAATATATCTTCTCATATCTAAGAACATCACTAAACTTATATAGACTGCAGGACCATCACTGTCCAACATCATTGCTACAGATAACAAATACCAAACTACTGCAGTCCCCTCAAAATCTAAGTATATTGTGCACACCCTCGGTCAAGGATTTCATAATTCATCATCCAATAAAGTGATTTTAAAAATGAGGAATACTAATTCTGAATGCACATTTGTAGACCTACATGACCAGACAACAGACAAATAAATAGAATTATTATCGTTTAAATAAACCATAGGAACAAATATTATCCTGATACAAAACTTTTGTCACTGCTAGGCGTTCAATCCACATTGTTTCATGTGGTGTAATAGTCCACATGAGTTTTGGGTATAGCATTTGACAAGCAGCAATTGACACAGCTAATATAGCATTTGCACCGAGTTCCCCCTGCATATTGAAATGTTGCAGTCCAGATATTATAAATGATAAAGTAGGTATGTAATGATTTTGAATTTACCAAAAAAGAAAAGAAGATTTTCTCTGCAGTGGTATATCTATATCATCAAATAGATCAAGTGGACTGAAGCACATTGAAAGCAGATACACAGACCCAAAAGATTTACAATCTGCCTCCATACAATTTTCACACTATCCAACTGATTCCATATCAATCAAGTAAAAGACTTCCCATCTTTGATATCCTCCACATCAAACTTCCATAGTAAAAGCAGCATTTTCTTCTAAATAATCGTAATTTTGAACTATTTTCTTTTTAGAAAACTTCTAAAATTGTGACTAAGCATAAAAGTGCCGCTTTCATGCACAAATCGATGTGGAGGGTATGGGAGCTGGCAAACTTTGGATTAGGATACCCTACCCACTCACACAAAGCATTAGGAATTCAAGAAGCAGCTACAATAATAATAATAATAATAATAATATTGTAAAAGGAAAAAAAATAATATTCTTTTCTAGTTAGGATTGAAAAGGAAATTATTCAAGTTCCTTGAACTCGAGCTGATTAAAAGTAGCTACAAAAATCCAATCTTTCCATTAAATAAAGGAACTCAACTTCCAGACTTTGCAAAAAAAAAAAAAGGAACCAGCTCCAAATCTACTCTAAAAGAAGTAAAGGACGGAATAAAAAAAGCACCTTTTCAATGTTAATGCATTAACATGAAAGTGATCAAATGCAAGTCCATAGTTCACAACAACACAAAAAAAGAGGAGATGGAGCCTTCTCATTTACCACAGTCCACAGTTCACAACCACTTTCCGAATAAGATAAACAGATTAATGTATTAACATTAAAGTGATCAAATATACAGAGAGATAATACCTATTTGAAAAGGAGATGGAGCCTTCTCATTTACCATACCATCATTTGAGCTTCATAACACGGCTTCTCCAATGAATATAAATCAATTTCCTTTTCAAGGTGAGCTATGTCTAGTTCTAATTGTGGATAGCCTCCTTGCCCCTACATGGCTTTAAGGGTTGACAATGTTTCCTTGCACCTAGATAAGTCCTGCAATTGATTTCACACAGTAAATAAACACTACCAAAAGAAACTCCACAATGATGAGATCCTCTTTATGCAAACCATAAATTGAGCTAAAATCAACTTTCTAGCTTTTCAAGGTGAGCTATTGTTGTTTCCTTTTGAAATAATGTCACAGTGAAAAACCACAAATCTCTTGTGTGAGTGTGATGTGTCCACTTAAGAATGTGATACAGTTGATGGACAACATGATGGAGTTGTACTTAAGGATGTGGTATGGTAGTGTCATAGTGTGATGAGGCATATATCCACTTGAAAATGTGATACTATTGATGGACAGCGTGATGAGTTTGCACCTGAGGATATGATATGGTTTTATGATAATGTGATGTGGTTACACTTGAGGATATGATATGGTTGATGGACTATGTGATTACGTTGCACTTGAGCGCATGACATGGTTGAGACGTAGTGTGATGTGATTTCACTTGAGAATATGATACAGTTGATGTACTATATGATGAGATTGCACTTGAGGATGCATCTAATATAGTTGTGTGATAGCGTGATGTGGTTTCGCTTGAGAATGTGAAACACTTTATGGACTGTGTGATGAGGTTGCACTTGAGGATATGATATGGTTGTTTAACAGTTGGTGTGGTGGATCCACTAGAGCATGTGATACGAATGATAGACTATATGATAAGGTTACACTTAAGGAGATGATATGGTTGTGTGAGTGTGAAGTGATTTCGTTTAGAAATATGATATGGTTATTTATTTTGGCGAAGATTATAGTTTATTTTTCTATTTCCAGTTTTCAATCTTCGTTCATTTAAAACCCTCAAAAGAAATAACAAAAAAAAAAAATAATAAATCTTAAGTGATAAAGCAAAAGTAATAGTTATCTAGATAGATTCAAGTCACAAAATTTAGTTAAATAGAGGTCATGTCAGTTGGTGAATAAAAGGTCATGTTTGGATGTTGAATTGAATTAGAGTCTCCAACAATCTCCAAACTTGTCACTTGCATGACTTCAACTTCCTTGATTGTTATTACATCTCAAAAATAAAATTTTAATATGTAAACGACATTCCATTACCCCACAAGAAAACTGACCTTTATAAAGGCCCAAAAAACTGCCGGTAAAAGTGGCATCGGTAAAGCCTTTATTGGCGGTCAGGGACCTTTACCCGCGGTTGTGCTAGACGCCCCTAAATCGTCAGTTATTCAGAAAATGATCAAAAGCTACGGATTAAATCCATAGCCGTAGAGAAAAAACTTTCTCAAAAGAATAAAAATAAAATGAAATAAACAGATGCAAGATATATATGCCTCTTTTATCTACTTCAGTGTGCAAAAACGGTCTTAATTCTTACAATCTGAAATGTTACACAAACATAAGTTGCAATTTGAAAAGAAGCATGCACATGAATCCTTAATCTTGCAAAATTCATACCGGCTGAGTGATCAACCTTGAACTTCCACTCCCCTTTGACTGGGTCATAAGAAATAAACTGGGTGCCCTGATCTTGAGTTTTCTTCATTAGCATCTCCTTGTACTTTTCAACCTTGGGCCCTTCCGTGTACTGCTCTCCCGTCTTCTTATTGATGCATTTTATATTGAGGAGTGTTGTTGTATCTTAGAAGATTGCTGCTGGTTTTGGTCAGAATATCTTGTCACTTGAGCTGCATTCTTCAATAACGCCACATGACTGATGCCTTTGAGAAACCATAACCAAGGAAGATTGCTATAGCCAAACATACAGAAACTGTTAGCTTGAGAGACTAGTTTACTGAATTACACGTTTTTCTGTTTTAGGAACATACAATGAAAATCGTTGAGCAGGATGGAATTCAAACAGTCAACCTCTCTTCTATAAGGCAGAGACCTACTACCAGCATACCTTCTGATGTTGGGAGTCAGGCATGTCATGCGAGGCTAACATTCTCTCAAACCTTCTGTTCCTTGTTACATAACATACAAAAACAAGTTATATGGTGAAAATTAACCGAAGTGAAATTCACATGAATCTATCAAAACAATGGAAAAAATCTATTTTTTCTAGATGAAACGAGATGGATCAAAGCAAAACAAGCAAATGATAATAACAGATCAGGAAAATCAAATACAGAGCAGATTTAAAAATTTTTTTTTTTTTTTTTTAAAGAACTTAACTGTCAGAAACAAATGAATTCTTTCGATCTATCGATCACCACAGATTCTTATTGGGGCTTTTACTAGTCTCTTGAAAGCATCACTACACAGAATTTTAGATAAATAAAAAGAAAGAAAGAAAAACAAGAGACTTCTTAAAATCAGCTCGATTCAAATGCATCCCACCAATAACCAACATTTTAAATGGGTCCAATTAAACTTATATAAAAAAAAAATGTCGTGTACATTTCCAGCTTTCCTGCAAGTAATGTCGGTGAGTTACCATGCAAACTTTGCACTTGGAGGCTTACCAATCTTACATTAGCTTAGGGTCTAACCATGGTCTAAACCATGACTCAACTACTGCTGAATATGACCAGGAAAGAAGGCTCAGTTATTGTTGACTCTATGATGCCAATGTGGTAGTAATATATATATTTAGATGGGGACACTCTTTTTGTTAAAATTTGGTAGATCAGGCCATTCATCAAGTTGTTTTTGTTGGTACTAATACTCAAAATATTTAAAATAGTTGTACGAGTGTTTTCAACCAATGATCTTTATTTAACAGTTAAATTATTTTTATCATACTTAATGGTAATTTCAACAATTAAGATCTTATGATCCATTACTTAACTTACATGAAAATTAGATTAAGGAAGAATTAGTGTTCATTAGAGGGGTGTGGTAGATATAGGTAGACGGTTATGCAGAATTATAGACTTCAAAAGTTTAAATTCTACTGCTTTTCAAAAGATTCTAATATACGCTGTGAACATGGCTTAGACCAAAAGGTACTTGTATGTGAATAATAGGCAATTAGGAAAAATAAAATAAAATAATTCAAGTGGTGTAGATTCAACATACATGTTCATTACCCTGAATTTTTATGTTTACGTTGAGCATTAATTATTAAATAATGCATATGATTACATGTCCATCCAAATGGTAGTAAGTGGTCACCAGGCCCACATAATAGGAAACAGGATCCTCATTTTGTCCAAACCTTGATTCTTGGTGTGGAAATGCTAATTTACTGTAATAAAAGGGAATATTTGTAAACATCTCCCATGGTTTGAAATATTTCAAGTACCTCTTCTCTACTAGAGATGTTAGATGAATGCAGGCCAAATGACAAAAATAGCAGTAGATAATTGTATGATGCCTTGCCAGAAGTGTTGCAATTTAATGCAATACCTCAATTCGAGTAAGCATCCCTTTCACTAGATAATTGTATGGAAAAAACCCATTGGTGCAGAAGTCAGACCGTTCATCTCGTTAGGTGAGCCACACATGTACAATGGCAACAGGTTATTTTAAAAAGAATTTTCCCACTGTTCACATCAATGAAGTACCCTAATGGTCTACAAAGATTTATATTTTTTCTCCTAGGTCATCTCAATGGTGAGGCTTACCTCATTCACAACTCAGATGTACCACATATGCACATTCTTTGGAATATGCCACTGTGCATGTGGGCTTTAGCAAAACTATAAATGGTCCTGACAACAGTATCCCCATCACTATGTGTTCGAAAAACCACCAAAGCATACACAAAGGCTGTGCTTGGATGCATGAGCAAATTGAATTCTGAACAGTTTGTTAAATGAGGAAATAACATAAATGAATGATGTTTCCTAGTATTCATAACAGGAAGTAGCCCTCAATTCGCAGTTGCATTTTCTTTCACATCCCACATCAAATTACTAATTGAAATCTCGAGCAATGATCCCCAAATATAAATGCTAGAGAAGTTCATGATTTGAGCTTTTTTTTAACCCACTTTATTAGACTAACAATTGCAATTCAAAACGATAGTGCATCCAAACAAACCCAATAACTTCTAAATACGAACAATGTAATATCATCTAAGTAGGTGGATATAGCATTTGCTTGTGTTTTCACAATCCAAAGGAGAATAAGCATGCATACAGAGTTCTGCTAGAACGATGACAATATTCGAGTGAAATTAACTATCCACGTAGTGATACAAATTCGAAACTTACACGAGATGTAGACAAGAGCTGTACCCCATCCATGCCTCGACCTTAACTCTCGCTGATGGGTGATCAGAACCCAATTGAGAAATCGAAGGTGATGCAAGTCATTTGGTTCCCGTTCCGGCCCAACAACTTCATCTTAAGTGTGTACTTGCCCTGTACACAGTATCATGGAAAAGGAAGACAACATGACTTATTCCAAAAAATAAGGTCAGTACATCATTAGTGCTTCTCTAATGATGCAAAGAAAATAGAGAAGCAATGACAGTGTGTTTTGCTATGTTGGAGGACAGAGAAATTATAAGAACCCCATACTGAGGATAGGCATAGTATCCTCAGTTTGAAGAAGAGAGGCCTGTGGCTCAGTGATCCAGAACATTTGGTTTAACAGGCCCCATAAGGCCCCAGATTGAAAGATTATATCCAATTTCTTTTTCCTCTTACTGAATGTGGACAGTTGCTATATATTTTATTATTTCATCACAGACCTGCAGTGACCCTATTTGCAGGGGATTAATCAAATGTTATCTTATCTGGGAGATCATTAATAGAATATATCCAAACTAAGACCTCTTAAAACCTACTCGCAAGTAGGAAGATTATATTTAAAAGATAAAAATAAAAAAATGCAGTTAAAGAGACAATGTTCCTACAGGCATAATGTCAAATAGCTCGCGGGCATGTGCCAAATCCTCACACCTTATATATATATTTATTAACTCACGTCCAAACATGCAATCTGGAGGTTTTAGATTTGAAAATAAAAGAGATTGAATGACTCACTATCCCTCCAATATAAAAGCACATGGATCTTATTGATAGATGTAGAGTTAAGTCTTTTCCGCAATTTACAAGAGTGATTCATCCAATCTCTGCATATCACTCGAACAGCTTCAAGGAAGAACAGGAAAAAAGAAACAAAGAAAAAAAAAAAAGATCAAAACTTAAATGCTTGAAAAGAATATTTGAGAGAAATAGTAAGGTGAGAGAGAGAGGGAGAGTGGGAGTGAGAGGAGAGAGAGAGAGATGGACTCTCTTTCCGTTCTTCCTTTTCTTTTCCTCCCCTTTCCGTTTTTTTTTCGTTTTTTTTCTTTTTAAATAATGGTTTTTTTTTTCTTTTTAAATAATGGTTTGGAGTCTGTAATTTTTTTTTTTTTTTTAAAGAGAGCGGTGACGTGGATCAACCAGGACTGGGGTAACAGAAATCCCTGACTCTTTATTGCTTCGTAAAAACAGCCGGGTAAAAGGTGGGGTCCGCAGTACTAAATTTCTCGTTAATATTCCCCGTTTCTCTGTGCCAGCGTATTATCCATCACATTCTGCGGACTATTTTTCGGGGGTAGAGAGAAAGAGAGCAGATCTTGTCTATCACTTCCTTCCTCAATGGAAAGCCTGAGAGCCACCTACATGGACGAAGAAGACGACGACAACAATACCCACACGGAATCCACCACCGACATACCCAACACCCACAGCAGTCCTCTCCATCACACTCAAACCCCTCTTTCTCCACCACATCAAAACCCACAACAAAACCCCCTCTATGATCTCCCAAACGCCAACGCCAACGCCAACGCCAACGCCAACACCAACACCGACACCGACACCCCCATCGCGGACAACCTAGAACCAGCCCCATCCTCTGACAACCACGAAATCGAATCCTCCTCCGACAACAACAAAAATAGTAGAAGCAGCAACAACAACAACGATGACAACAATAACAACGACAATGAAGCCTCTGACCACAACAACGAAGAACCAGAACTAGAAGACCCCCAACAACCCCCAACCACATCCTCTTCCGAAGACTATATCACTACCGCCCCCGCCCGTAAAAAGAAAAAGCCCCTCTCATCCTTAACCTCAACCTCTCCACTCCCACAACCCACATCTGCACCCTCACCACCGCTCCCGCCCGTAACGACGCAAACACCTGCAACCAAAAAACCCAAAAAGAAGGCCATCAATGTCTGGACCAAATCCACCTCCCGCAAGAACAAGAAGAAGGCCAAAATTGCAACGGCTGCCGCCACCGCCAAACAGTCCGCTGTCGTCATAACCCCCATCCCACGCTTTCCCGATAGATCCGATGACTCCCCTGAAGCCATTATCTGCCTTTCGAAAATCTACAAGGCTGAGAAAGTCGAGCTCAGCGATGATCGTCTCTCCGCAGGGAGCACCAAAGGGTACCGCATGGTCCGTGCCACGAGAGGGGTTGTTGAGGGTGCGTGGTACTTTGAAATCAAGGTAGTGAATTTGGGGGAAACGGGCCACACGCGACTTGGGTGGGCCACGGAGAAGGGGGACTTGCAGGCGCCTGTGGGGTATGATGGGAACAGCTTTGCGTATCGGGATGTGGATGGGAGTAAGGTGCATCGGGCAGTGAGGGAGGAGTATGGAGAGAAAGGGTATGGTGAAGGGGATGTGGTGGGCTGCTACATTAGTCTTCCTGATGGAGAGTTGTATGTGCCGAAACCACCGCATTTGGTTATTTATAAGGGGCAGCGATATGCCTGTGCGGCTGATGGGAAGGATGATCCGCCGAAAGTAGTACCAGGTAAGCAAGTAGT
Organism: Magnolia kwangsiensis; assembly: GCA_037074715.1. Lineage (NCBI taxonomy): Eukaryota > Viridiplantae > Streptophyta > Magnoliopsida > Magnoliales > Magnoliaceae > Magnolia > Magnolia kwangsiensis. The sequence continues at coordinate 28,857,440 of CM073579.1, forward strand.
AATTGAGTTCTTGAATTTTTTAATTCATTTATTTTTAAGGATGGGATTGGGTTCATTTCTATATGTTTGAAAATTTGGAAAAGCTCGGCCCAATTCATCAGATTACCTCAGGACTGGAAAAAGAAATCGATTGGGTCACATCTCCTTCATGACTCATTCCAGACTCAGCTGACCCGATTTGACTCTACTTGACAAAACTTGGAGAAACTTGATCGAAGTCAACCAAACACGGGTTGGCTCGAGTAGACTCTTCAACATTTATAAAATTTAAATATTAAATATTACCAAGTTTTCAATGCTCTAGAAAACTCTAACAAGTTACAAGACTCAACAGACTGTTGAGTTGATTTCTAAAACTGCGGTTTATACCGTGCATGTATCATATTTCCATGATGATCAAATCATTCGTTCATCATAAGGCTCCATAAATGGGCCATAGACCAAAATTCACAATGATCTGACTATGACCAAGTAAGAAGTGTGGTACAGAAATTGCTGATCAGGTTTGTGTGATGTTTGTACACTGCTTTTTAAATTGTTAGGATTGTCTGATGGCAATTTTTTCGTCTATGACTGGTTGATACTTGTTACTGATGAGTGATTAACAAACAGCTTGGATCATCTTACACATGCCCATGTATGGTATAAACTTGGGAGTACAAGAATTTTGTTGATCCGGGTGGATTGGATCCCATGCCTTCTTTTTAGCCTTGGATTTATTGTTGATTAGATTGTTTGGCATCGACCAAAATATGTTTTTAGGTGTTTCACTGGAATAAGCAAGAAGGCATTGTAAATTTGATTATTTCATTTCGCTGAAATGAAATGTTGTATGGTTTTTGACTTAGTAATTTTGGGCAGGCAGCTTATCGTTTTCAATTTGGTTGACTGGGATTAGAGTATTTTGGATGTGTTTATACTTTATATGCTTGCTCGCTTTTCCAGTATATGTAGGATTTAATTGCTAATGTTGGGTTCCTTGTTGTTGCTAAGTGAATGCTTTAGGGCTCTTCCTTTTCAAAATTTTCTTGCAGTCACATGAATACAAAGTATTTTGCACATATTGATTTACTTTTGCATTTTAGTCAACGAATAGGAAAAATGATTATCGATTTAATTTGATGGAAATCAACATTGTCATCATTATCTTTGGTCAGCTGGGATTGAACTGATGACCTCAAGGTTGGATTGCAACATGGAGAAGCATCCAATTAAGCTACATGGTTGTAGGCATCAAATTTTCCACTAACTCCAAATCGCACTTACGATAACTGGTCAGTGTGGAGAGGTCTGCACTCATCCCTAGACTAGCGCAGGACCAGTTGAAATGCTGACTAAGGTTAGTATGAAGCCCTTCCTCTACGCTCCGCACTAATGGCCAAGGTCAGTGCGGAACTCTTCTAACACACTCTGCGCCAAATGGTCAAGGCCAGCAGGGGTCTATGTTTCAACTCTGCTCCCAGTATTTAAGGGAAGTGTGAGATCATTGTTTACGAGGGGCACAGGATTAGGAATGCCGCACCACGTTAACAGTTTAGGGAGCGTGGCACCAATCTCTGTAAGAAAAGTCCACTCCGCGCTAACAACCAAGGTCAGCGCAGGATGATGTATCATACTTGGCACGTGCCGACGGAAATCACTTTGAGTATTTCAATGGCAGCAGGAGACATGTCCATAACCGGCTAACAAACTTTTTTGGCAGGAAACAACTGTACCACCTTGTGGGCGGGAAATAATGATCTCCTATCACTATAAATATCCATTTGGGTCTTTATTCCCACAACTCATGCCATTTGTGGTTCTTGAGATAGCTTAGGAGCTCTCCGGATCCCTCGCAAACCCTATTTCTTTTTCTTCTGTCGACGCTCGGGACAAGATGAGAATGTGAGTCGAAGGACTCATATGTCTGAAATGTGGCTTTGCACTAGCCTGTGGACCTCCAGTAGTTTGGCCCTGTGCCAACTATTCGAGTATAAGCAGTCTGGCCCTGCGTTGACTGTCTGAGAGCTCCAAACAGTGGCTCCCTGCCGACTATGTAGAGCCCCAAAGACTGGCCTTCTGCTGACTGTTGGATTGATTAACAGAGCTCGCCAGATGATATTGCTAACTGTAAAGGAAAACTGAGTCGATCCTTGGTTTATCCAGCAGAATGGCTCGGTGCTAACACCTTGGGGCAAGGTAGGCATGCTTTGAACTTTCCAGAGCTGTAGAGGACATGAATGTTAAAACCATTTGAGTCCTTGAACATCAGAAATCTTTGCCTAATGGATGATCTGGACACTCTGAAAACAAAGAACCATGGATTAGTACTTTATGCATCATTTGTGTTATAGTACTCTACACCATGTAACAAATTAATATTCTTTGGTTTTTACCTTTTAATTAGGGGTTTTTCCCTAGGGAACGTAACTAAGGGTTTGTGCCAAACTACACCTGGAATGTACTTTGTTCCCAGATTAATGAAAGCTTTTGATAGGGCATGTTTGGGTGCACATCCTTGCAACCAAGTTAGTAATCGAACTAATATCAAATCCTTATCAAATAATAGGCATTTGTTATGAATAAAAATGGCAACTCCACTGGGGATCGAACTTAATCTTTGGTTCTCTACTCTTCCTTGCATTTGTTACCCAAAATGCCAAGTGTTGAGATGCTTTTTTTGGTACCACAAGTGGTGCAAAAAATGGCGACTTCTAACAGGAATATTCCTCCCTTCATCTTAAGGTAAAAAACCAAGGAAAACATTATGTCTGCACCTGTACATAGCTTATGTGGCCCCATCACCTCATATGCCCTCATGGGTGTATTTTTGTTGTGATTTGCATGCATCCCTGCTTCTAACCACTGCCCAAGTCACTACTTAAAGAGATGGCCTGTGTCGCTGCACAAGCTTTCGTGTTCTTCCTCCTCAGTCGAGAATTTGTTGTCTCCTTCCCCCTAGTGTTGCCTGTTCAAGGTCACCGTAATGGCCAAGGCTGTCCCCTACACTAAGTCCATTACAACTGCCAAGGTCATCTCTCGCGCCGAGGCTGCCATAACAACCAAAGTGATCATGCAGGTCAAGACTGTTGCAACAACCGAGGCCACCTTGTAGAACATTACATAACACTGCGAATGCATTACAAGAACATCATGGTAAGATGTGTGTGTGTGTGTGTGTGTGTGTGAGAGAGAGAGAGAGAGAGAGAGAGAGAGAGAGAGAGAGAGTTGGTCTTCAAGAGGAAGACCAGTACGCCAGGATGAAATAAAGGGGTAAAGCAACTTCAAGAGCTTCGGAGCGGAGGGGTTGGGCTTAGAGACGAGAGGTGTGGGAGACTATCCACCTAAAAAATGGTGAGAGAGGTACAACGGCACCACAACAAGTGTAGAGCAAGCAAGGGACTCATAGTTGAATGAGGGGGAGAAGCCGGTTGGGGAACTACTAGTTGGGTTTGACGGAAAGAACTGGGGTAGAGGGTGGCAAGGAGGGTTGGGATGGAGAAACAAGCAGGGGTAGTGGGAAGGAGCAGGGGGCAGGGAGGGGTTAGGCTCAGAGATGAGAGGTGCGGGAGACTATCCGCCTCAAAAATGGTGAACGAGGTACAATGGCACCACGACAAGCACAGAGAAAGCAAGAGGCTTGTATTTGAATGAGGGAGAGAAGCCGACTGGGGAACTACTGGTTGGGTTCGACAGAAAGAACTGGGGCAGAGGGTAGCAAGGAGGGCTGGGATGGAGAAACAAGCAGGGGTAGCAGGAAGGGGAAGGAGGTAATTGGGGCAGTGTGGAGAGGTTGGGACTGGAGTCATGGGGACTGGGGTTCTGCCAGAAACGGTGGAGATGAGGGAAGAGAGGAAGGGGGTGTTGAGGGAGATTGGGTTAGGATGGAGAGACCCAGGAAGGTGGGTCTGGGTGCTGTAGGTGGAAATTCCAGGCCCTGTATCTGGTGTTCCCTACCCTATTGACGGTGAGAAACCTGGATCTGTGGATCATCCCCCCCCCCCCCCCCTCTCTCTCTCTCTCTCTCTCTCTCTCAGCTATTTCAGCTATCCTGCTCGAGACCTCCATCTTAGCTTTTGCTGTAGTCTTTAAGTAGTAATTTCTTCATTTTTTAAATTATGATCATGCCAAAAAAAAAAAAAAAAGAAGAAGCAGAAGAAGAAAAAAATTGCAACAACATTGCTTGTTATTTGTAACAGAATGCTATGAACTTAGGCTGTAATCTCTTTGTTTTAATAAATCATGGTGACCAAAACTTATAATGTGTAATTGAATGCTCTGAGCGTGAATTTGTTTTCTTCATCATATTATCAAATATTCGTTATTCTAAGGAAAAAAATAGAATTCCATATTAGCCATGATATCTAAAATCCCCTCACACTAATGGAAGTTCTGCAATCCCCACCATGCAACTATTATTATCATTATTATTTTAGTTTCATGGTAAAAATACTAAGATCTCCAACAATGCATGCTGTGTCTGGCTTTCTTTGTCATTCAGCCTGCCTCCAAAACATCCAGTTACTTCTTCAAAGTATATATGAAGACAGCCTCATGTACCCATGCAGGAAGCGAGATATCGTTCTTCAAGAATGGAATTTGTCAAGGTGTTGCTTTCACCAACCTGTATGGTGGGCGCTACTATCCGGCTGCTTCCATGTTCACACGTCCCAACCAGCCCAACTGTGTTGTGAAGTTCAATTTTGGACCGGAGTTTGAATGCTTTCCCCAAGAGTTTGCAGGCCGTCCAATGCCAAGACCCATGATCGAAGCTCCGTATCACGGATACGATGTCAAAGTTGAAGGACTTGAGCAAAATGGTCTCTCTCCTGGGAATAAAACTTAGTAGCATTTCTTCACCAAAAGAGCAAGATGTGATGTGCGAATCTCTGTAATGTCCTCTTGTTCCCACTTTTGTTATAGCTATGCAAAAATTCACAGTAGTGATGTGCAGTGATATTTTGTTATTTTTGATGAGTATGCATTACCCTTGTTAGTTTTTTTCACTGGAAAAAGAGGAACGATAAGCTGAGTTGCACTGCTAGAAGAACGTCAGTAGATGGGTCAATGGGTCAAGTATCCACATGGGGTCTGTTCCTGGTTCTCCCATTTCCCAAAGTGTCCTTGCAGTTTGGTACTTGACCAGTTACTGCACAGCTAGGCCAAGTTTCTCCAAGCTCGTGACTTGACTCAACATTCCTTTTGGAAAAGTAATTGTTCATTAAAAACTATAAAACAAGGGTTTTTCATTGGCCGCTAAGCTTTCCATAATCCACATGGTCTAATTATTATATCCTAAATGATAGTCTAGTATGTAATCCTTTGATTTGGTGTGATGACATGCATGTGTGTCTGTGTTTGAAGTGCTCATGCTTCTGTGCATGTGCAATCTGTTCAGCAGCATTCATGCACACCTGAATATCCTAAATGATAGTCTAGTATGTAATCCTTTGATTTGCTAGGGTGTCTTGCATTTATGCTTCTGTGCATGTGCAATCTGTTCAGCAGCATTCATGCACACCTGAATATTTGAACAGTTATTCTCCATAGGCAAGCTGCTAAAGTTCAATAAAGGCTATGAATTTTATGCGTTTTAGACAGTTTCCAATGTACATGTTCAACAGCTCAGATATAGATCCTCGATGTAGTCGTCATAGCTTCGTGCAGAGTTTTGGGATTGGCTTTACAAATCCTATATTGTCAATCATTCCCATAAAACCTGTTGGTTAGTAAACAAGCCTTCATATCCTTTCTCACTGCCTTGATCCAAACAGCTTTATTCCTCTCATCCTCTTTTTTAGACCCTTCAACAGCAATCAAGGTTCCCCTCATAGATGCTGTCTCCACTCTCCACCATCTCCATTTTCTTTCCATCAATTTCTCTTATTGGGATTCTCCTAAGCTGCTCTAGATTTTTTTTTGGAAGGTTCTGTTATTTTATTAAGAGGGCTGAGATGGTGCAAAAAATAGGTTAAAAAAGAAAATACAACTAGAAAAGAAAAGGAAAAAAAAATCAGCTTAAAAAGGAAAAGTACAATCCTTTAACCCTTCAATATAGGATGCCCAATCCACTATAGAGCCCTTTTCCCTAAGGAGAACCCAATCAGCCATATTACATGAATTACAGAAACATTTCCCAATTCATTCTTCCCAAATTGCCCACAAAATTTCCAGCAAGCTAAGCCACCATAAAGCCTCCAACTGCTTACCAAGCTACATGCCATGCCAAGCCAAGCCAAGAATAGGTTTCCAATTGAACTTGGCACAATCCAAGAGATCTGAAAAATCCACTCCACACCTGGTAGGGAAACAGACAATGGATGAAAACATGGTTAACCGATTCAATACTTGCCATACACAACAGACAAACGTTAGGGAGCACTATTTTGTATCTCTGGAAAATTTCCACAGTCAAGACCCTTTTCCTTCCGGCTAACCAAGCAAAGGCTGTGATCTTTGGGGGAGCACCATAGAACCACACATACTATGTTTTCTTAATCTCACCTGACCTTCCCTGCTTGTGAAGTTCGCAATATGATTGAATTGAAAAACAACCGGAGCTATCCTTATGCCACATCTTCCGATTTTGCTCCCCACTCATCTGGCGACACCACTGGATATGCTCTAGCAATGCCGCCAATTCCTCTACCTCTTCCTCCCATAAAAATGAGCAACATGGGGGGACCACACCATGGCCTGCCATATATCGAGAAACAACACTCGACAAGGATATTGCCGGCTGTGGACCTTCGAACGATTCTTGGGAACAATGCTTACGAGGACACTTCACCAACCCAAACATCCTTCCAGAAATGAATATTCTTCCCGTTCCCATTAGTCTAGTACTTCAACAAATCTCGACTTAAAAGAGATAATCCCTTTCCATATCACCAAGGTTTTGTACATAGAGGATTCCTTAACACACTATCATCCCTCATAATGTCTGTACTTCTTAGCTATTGTGTTTCTCCACATTGCCCCTTCTTCTATACCAAACCTCCTACCATTTGCCCTACAATGCATTGTTCATCAACCCCCAAATTCCCAATCCCTACCCCTTCATCTTCATAGGTTTTACACACCTCCCCCCAACTGTGGAGGTGGTACTTGTTCTTCCCTTTTGCTCCTTTCCATAGAAAATTGTGCTCAACCTTTCCAATATCACCATTACTGATTTCGAACATGGGAATAAGGACATAAAATATATTGGCAAATTTGACAAAGCTGCTTTTATGAGAGTTATGCTGCCCCTAAGCAAAAGATACCGGCACTTCATCTTGATAACTTTCTTTCAAATCTTTTCACCAAAACATCACGCAAGTGTTTCGCCAGTTAATTGATTCATAGCAGCAACCCCAAACAAAATGACGAAAAAGAACCTGCCCAACAGTCGAATGTATTAGCTAGTTGCACAAGCTCCTCCCTTGACATATGAACACCCAACTTTACACTTTTCGCAATATTAACCTTTACCCCGAAACAACTTTGAAGCATCTGATCATCATCCTCAACTTCTCCACCATAGTTGCATCGGCATCGCAAAATAAAATAAAATCGTATTAAGTCGGCAAACTGCAAATGAGAAATTGCGGTACATAATCTCGCCACTGGGAAGCCACGATACAACCCAATCTCCTGCCTATGGTTTAACATTCTGCTCAAAGCCTCTTCTACCATCGCAAAGAGAAGGGAGAGAGCGGGTTGCCGATCCATTAATCAAGATCGAAAATCTTGCTGAACCGAGACACTCTTAACCCATCCTCTCCACTTCCTTCCACGCCCTATACACCCCAACATGTAGTCTAAAAATTTCCAATTCACTTGATCATATGTTTTCTCAATGTCTAGCTTACGTACAACCCCTTTCGCCTCTTCCTTATACCTAGAGTCAATGCACTCATGGGCAATACGAGCACTAACCAAAATTTGCCGACCCTCGACTAAAGCTCCGTCAAACTTGGAAATAACCCTGGTTAGGATGCTTCAAAATCTAGTCATCAACACTGAACAAGCTGATAATTCACCCACCACATGACATGTTTATGTACTGTCTTATGCTTTCCTTAGATCCATAAAAACCATGCATAAATTCGCTCTTAACTCTATTATTTCTTCATTAATTGTTTTAAGTAGAAAAATATCTTTAATTTTTTCTCCCTGGTGTGTGCTAATCTTTCTAGTGTCGTTGTTTCTTGTCCTAATCTTTGTTGGAACGAACTTGTCCTAGAGCTTTGTAGTGTTACTCATTAATTTGATCATTCAATAGTTGATACAATTTTGTGCATCTCCTTTGTTCTTGTAAATAGGAAGTACAATGCTTCTTTAATCACATTGCCTTTTCTTTATCTACAAAATTTTACTGAAAATCCAGTGAACCAAATTTACCCAATTTCACTAGTACCTCCCGCACTTCTATAAGCACACGTCCCACAGCCTTTCCTTTTCTCATTCTTGGATAAGGCTACCTTTACTTCTCCTACCTGAATTTTACAATAATACACTTATGCTCCCAACGTGATAGGGTCTGAGGCCCCTCTGGTTTTATCTCGTGCTTGCGTCTTCATTCCACAACCTTTGAAAGTAGCCTCTCCATCTTCCCATCCCTAAGTTGATTTGAGTAGATTTAGCCATTTAGGAAGTGGAAGGAAGATACAAGAAGAAAAGAGAAGGAGAAGTGTGAGAGGAGATGATGCAGGACGGATAGCCTAAACTATAATGATGCGAATGAATTAATAAATGGATTATTAGAGTAAATCAAAATATAAAATATTGCTAATTTATCACAAATCTAAATAAATCCAGTAGTCAACTATGCTCAAATTTAGGCCACATCACAATTCCGTAGATGGATCTTAAGATTATCTATCGGAAATGGCCCAATGGAAGATAGAACTTCCATCTAGCATAGGATTCGATCTAAATTTAAGGATTCACTTGCGCTTTGTTAGTGTTTGAAAGAATTAGGGTCCGTACGGTTGGTTAGGGTTTAGGTCTAGAAGGTTTTGGGGATGGTGGGGATGGGATTTGGGAGGAAACAAAAGAAAAAAGAAAGAAAACAGAGAGAGGGAAGAAGAGAGGTAAAAAGAATACCTTGATGAGAAGAAAAAGATAGAGAAGATAGTTGGAATCACTCCATGGCTTCACACCAAACTCCAATCATATGAGGCTTTTTCTTTGCTCAAAGAAACAAGGAAGAAAATTTTATTTTCAACTAAAAGAATGTCTCTTGGGGCTTCACATGCCCAAGCCTTGTATACTATATTTGGGGTGTTTTACAATAAAATGTCCAAAACCACCGCTAATATCAACTAAATTATAAAATAAACCAAAATAATCAAACTAACTAAACAAAATAACTAAAACTAGTATCTGATATGAGTCCAAGATTAAGATGACCAAATCATCAAAATGGTCCAAAAGTCAAGATGGCCCATTGTGCGAAATCCAACAGTCCAATACTCTTAATGAAGCAACCCGCATGCATCTTCCTAGTGTGGGGTCTTTAAAGATGCACGATCATGCATGTGGGGTCTTCAACGTGGGTAGAAACTCGAATTTGGCCCACTAGGCTCCATGTAATGATCACCTAGCCATAAAGAAACTGGGGCAAATCTCCTCCTTATCTGATAAACTCTAAAAGGTGCTCGGATGTCCTCATCAAGAGAGTTTTGAGATAGAAGCTTTTATTGTGTATTAGGGAATCAAGCCCCAACATGCCTTTTATTATGTTGCTAAAAACACATACATACTCCTTAGGAGCACACAACACTGTGTACACATGCACACCCAAAAAGATAAATACACACTACATGCTACTATAAATACATTGCATTTTCTATACTCCCTCCCAAGTTGGAGCATTAATGTTAATCATGCCCCATGTCAAATACGATCGCATGTGCGCATATGCAATCGCATGTGCACATATATGTGATGGGATTGCAGTGCTATCATATGCGGTCCTAACATGTATGCGATCATTATGTGATTACATATGCCAGTATGCAATCACATACTTCATATGCAATTGCATAATGTCCGAACCGTCAGAAATATAACCGTTAGGACTTGATTTTTTTTTTTTTTTTTGCAGTTCCGCCCACTTTTGTCTATAAATAGGCACTCAAATCCCCTCATTTTCACTATTCTCCACTCTAAAGCCCATTCTTTCTCTCTTCTTACTCTAATCTCTCCACAAGATTACAACTCTTTCGATTTTCAAGAGAATCAAGTCAAGGCTTAAAGTTTCTCATTCTCTATCAAAAGTCGAAGTGTTTAAATATCAAGATTCAACAAGAATACCATCATTCAAGATCATCATTTCTTCTTCGGTTCTTCCCATTTCTATTATAGTTTCATTTCTTATTCAATTCATTTAGTAATATTTATTTATTCTTGTTCTTTTTTTTTTTTTTTTTTTTTCCATTCATTCATTGATTCATTCTCATCTCTCAAACTCTATCTTTGTCTCTCTCTTACACTCTCACTCATTCTCTCTCTCTTAAATTCTCCCATTCATTTTTTCTCTCTTACATTACATTCTCTCATAGTCTTATACTCTCATTCATTCAATCTTTCTTTCTTACTTTCTCTTTCTAGTTTGATTTGTTTTTAAAGACTCAAGAGAGGAGTCAAGTTACAACTTGCAAGTTACAAGTTAGTTAAACATCATAACTACAAGCTACAACCTACAAGTGTATAAGTGTACAAACAAGCCTATAAAGTACAAACTACAAGTTACAACGTACAAGTTAGAACTTACAACTACAAGTGTACAACTGTACAAGACAACAAGCACAAGTGTACAACACAAGTTCAATATTCAAGAAGACTAGAACTCACTCCTCTCTCGCTCTCGCTTTGTCTCCCTCTTAAAAGTGCAAGTGAAGTTATTCTATTTCTACTCTCTCTTTATCTAGTCTCTACAAGTGTGTAACCCTCTCTCTAGTCTCTACAAGTATAAGTGTGTAACTCTCTCTAGTCTCTACAAATGTGTGTGACTCTCCAGTCTCTACTCTCTACAAGTGTAATTCTCTCTCCTTCTCTTTCTACTTTTTAGTCTTTATCTTTACAAGTGTACAAGATCATGTCTTCTTCTTAGAAACCCAAGTCAAATGACGAGGGTTAGAAGTACGGGTACTATCGTGGTGCTACTAAAAAGACTCACATAGTGTGTGAGCTATGTGGGTTTGCAAGTGCTGGTGGCATTGCACGATACAAGCAATACCTTACACACGTCGAGAACAAATGCAAGAGCAAGCCCCAACATTAATCTAGAAATCTGTAAGAAAATCATGAAGTATATGGACAAACAATTGAGGAGAAAACACGATAGTGCTGTACTTCGAGAAGAGGTCATAGAATAAGAAGCATATGCGGGTATAGATGTTGATGTGAATGAACCTAGTCCTACACCCTTACATTGACTGGGTGGCTCAGACCATCGGCCTTGAAAAGAGCTCATAGGCATGTGTCCATAGATAGGTGGTGTAGACCACATCTTGAGGATGTGGTTGACCAAAGTGATAATAGCAAAGGACCCATACAAACCACTTTGGAAAATCGATACAAGAAAAAAGATAGGAGAATTATGATTTGATATTTTGCTTAGTGGTTGTACTAAGTTGGTGTTGTTTTCAACTCTGTTAAGTTGAAAAGCTTCAAGTTTATGTTGAAAGAAATAGGTTAATTTGGCCCTGGGATTAAGCTTCCTTCATATCATGAAGTGAGGGAAACTTGCCTCAAAATTGTTGTTGATTTTACAAGAAGCTTTATAGCCGAATATAAAGAATCATGAAAAACCTATGATTGTACTCTTATGGCCGACGGATGGACTGACAAATCCAATCGGACTCTAATAAACTTTCTAATGAATTGTCCAACTGAGACTTTTTTTTTCGAAGTCTATTGATGCATCGGCCCATTCTCACACTGCCGATTATTTGTTCAAATTATTAGATAGTATAGTTGAGGAAGTAGGAGAGGAATATGTTGTCCAAGTCCGATTATTTGTTCAAATTATTAGATAGTATAGTTGAGGAAGTAGGAGAGGAATATGTTGTCCAAGTTATCACGGACAACACAACCTCATATATAGCTGCCGGTCGTTTTCTTATGGAGAAGAGGCGTCGTTTATTTTAGACCCCTTGTGTGGCACATTGTATAGATATGCTGGAAGAAATAGGTAGGTTGTACATTAAAGTGGTTGCTAGGGCCAAATCAATCACGGTCTTTATGTACAAACATGCCTTTCGTCTCTGTAGAATGAGAAAACACATTGGGTGTAACTTGCTTTGTCTAGCTGTCACTCGTTTCACAACAACCTTCTTAACACTACAAAGGTTGTGAATATAAAGAATTGTGAAAAACCTATGGTTGCTGATGGATGAACCGATAAATTCGGTCGGACTTTGATAAACTTTGTAGTGAATTGTCCAATTGGAACCAATGTTTTTGGAATCCGTGGATACATTGGCCCATTGTTACATGGCCGATTATTTGTTCAAATTATTAGATAGTATAGTTGAAGAAGTATGAGAGGAATATGTCATCCAAGTTATCACGAACAATGCAACCTCATATATAGCTGACTACTGTCTTATTATGGAGAAGAGGTGCCATTTATTTTGGACTCTTTTTGCAGCACATCGTATAGATTTTATGCTAGAAGATGTAGGTAGGTTGTACATTAAGGTGATTGCTAGGGCTAGAAGAATCACAATCTTTATGTACAAACATGCCCCTCGTCTCCATTAAATAAGAAAATTTATTGGGCATAACTTGCTTTGTCCAGCTATCACTCGTTTCACAACAACCTTCTTAAACTACAAAGGTTGTATTCAAAGAAAGCCGAGCTTAGAAGCTTTGTAGTGTCATCCGATTAGAATAATGGGTCTTGGTCAAAGAATGTCGAAGGGAAGCTAGTTAAACAAACCATCATTTCACAATATTTTTGTAGACAAGTGCTAAAAGCACTAAAATCATCGAGACCTTTAGTGATTGTGTTGCGATTGGTAGATGGAGATGAGAAGCCACCAATGAGTTACATCTACGATGCATTGGAGAGGGCTAGAAACAAAATCATGGATCACTTCAACTATACAGAGCATGATTACATACCCATTTTAGATATTATAGATAAAACATGGGGCAACTAAATGTCATCTTCGTTGTATTCATTTACCTACATTCTTAATTCGACCGCATTCTTTGCTTCCGCCCATAGAACAAAGGCAAAGGCGGAAGTGATGCATATGGCTAGCTTTTTTAATGTCCTGGAAAGAGTGGTTACAGATAAAGAAGAACAAGACAGGATTTTAGTTCCGCTGGACTATTACATGAAGAGTGGGGGTATTTTTTCAAGAGAAATAATTATCAGTCATAGGACTGAAATTTCCAAGTTTGAATGTCTAAGTGAGTTGGTCCAAGTAAATTAGAAATAGTTTCTTGAAATGTATGAAGTCTAACCCTATTTAAACAATTATTTCAGCTGATTGGCGGGCTGCCTATGGAGTCGACCTGAATAGGAAAGATCCAGCACTAAAGAAGCTGGCCATGAAGATTTTTGGACTCATATGTTCTGTTAGTGGTTGCGAGCGCAACTGGAGTATGTTCAAGTTGGTATGTTTGGCAATTTGATGAGGACATCACATCACGTACACCCTTGCATACGTATCAAAGGAGGAGGCAAGCGACATTGATTTCCCTGTGGCTAGGCGAGTACTCGTGATTGTGCTGAAGACCCCATGTGCATGTGCGAGCATTTGGAAGGCCCCACACTGGGAAGATGCACATGAGCTGCTTTATGGAGTGATTCAGATCGATAGATTGGAGGGACATGACGATCGGGTTGTTGGATCACATGGATCACATGATCGGGCCATTGATCGTGGATCGTCCACATCAGTTTTTTAGATTTGATCATATTTTAGGGTTTAGTTTTGAATATTTTATGTTTAGACACCTTTGTGAGTGATTTAGTAGATTCTCTTTAGACTATGACCATTTTTATTAAAATTTCATAAGACGGTATTTTTTATAATTAGTGAAACTTGGTGAAATTGTAAAAAGAGGGTGGGCGTGTGACTCTCTCCCTTATTGGATTTTGTGATTAACAAAAAGAGAAAAGGCTCTTGCTTTCTTTTTTTGTCATCTTCATGCGATTTGAGGATACTTCCATGTAATTTGGAAGGGAGATTGGTGCGAGGCTAATCTTCATCAACGAAGGTGCGATGTCTTCATCTATCTCCACACCATCATCTCTTTTCCCCTTCATCAATGTATTTTCTTCAAGGTCTTTGATTCTCCCAACTAAGCCTTCGTTTTCTCCTAAACCCATCTTTCCTTTATTTATCTTCTATTCCCAAAACCCTAACCGTAAATCTAAAATCCATAACTTTCCTACTTTCCCAAATTACCCAAACCCTAGTTTTTACCTTAGGTTGTATTAGGTTTTCCACTTCGAAATAGACTAAGCTAATTGGATGTCCCTAGATCCATTAGATCCTAGTTCTTTTTATTTAATGATCTTGTGTGACGATGTTGATGACTTAGGCTAGGATTATACATGATGTTCTTCTGGTTTTCATGGGATTCATGATAATTATCGTAATGCTTGTGTTTTTTGTTAATCATCTTAATTCTACTACTTGATCTCACCAATTCACTTATTAATGTTGATTTTAGTTTAAAATCTTATGGAGTTAAAAGTAATGGCCATGAGCCATTGCTAATGCACTTTTTTTAATGCGGATTCAAAAAAAGAAAAAAAAGAAAAAGAAAAAAGGAATCGTCTTGAACAAAAGAATCTTAATGACTTGGTCCTTGTTCAATACAATCGGAGGCTACGAGAACGATTCCAGACTAGGCGAGAAAAGCTTGGTTTCTATGATTCTATATTCCTAGATGATTTGGATGCAGATAGTGACTTGTAGAGATAGAGGACCCGGTCTTTGCAAGTGAGGACCTAACATGGGCCCAAGTCGAAGATGCCACATTTGGCTCGACACATGGAGAATGCTCTTTCATTTGAAGGCAAAGAATAGGGGTGAGCAGCAACAGTCATGCAGTGGACGGGGTTGAGGAGATAAAAGAAGAATATCAAGATCAACCATTGGATGTGGATGAAGTACTAGTGTGAACCTATAATGAAGAAACAGAAGAAGATGAAGTATATGTTGAAGAAGGAGATTAACTCTGATAACGCCAATGACGATGGCGATGATGGTGATCAGATGCCGCAATGACAACTGGATTATATATTATTAGCGCATTACTATAATAATAGCCTATGTTAGTATGCTTATTTTTTACATTAAGTTGTAAGTTGAAAGTTGTTTCAAGTCATCAAGTTATCCATTTATCTATAAAATATCTATGTTCGTAGATTTTAATAATTAATTCAGTCTTAAGTAGCTTCTTGATTGTTTTGTTAAATTTATGTAATATAATATAAGTAATTAAATATATAACTAAATGAAATACTTAAACTCCAATGAAATAAGTAAAATGAGTTATTCAATCACTCAGGCACGTTTTCCCTAAAATTTTAAGAATTTTTTACATTTTATTTTTATTTTTTCATTTTTCAAAAAATAAAAATATAATATGCGATTGCATATGCGAACAACACATGCCGATCGCATTCAATCGCATATGCAATTTGACAACATTGATAATGCGTGACTTGCCAGTAATATAGAGAAGAGCATCTTGATTGAGAGATTAGGTAAGAGCATTGCCAACTGCTCCCTAGAGCAAACAAAGGGAGTCTCAATTTCCTTGTTAGTGGATTTTTTCTCGAATGAAATGATAATCTATCTCATTGTGCTTCATGCGTTCATGAAACACTGGATTGTTGGCAATGTGAATAGTGGCTTGATTATTGCAATGCAATGAAATGGGACTCGAAGGATCATAACGAAGTTCTTGTAAGAGTTTTTGAAGCTAAACAAGTTCACATGTCGCATGAGCCATCATCCTATACATAGCTTCAACATAAGATTGTGCAATGATGAACCACTTCTTACTCTTCCATGTGACAAGATTGCCACCTACAAGCGTACAATACCCGGATGTGGATTGTCGATCACGAAAACTTCCAACACAATCAGCATTGGAGTAACAAGAAAAATGAAGGTAACCGTGCTATTGAAAAAGCAAACCTTTACTAGGGGTAGACTTGAGATACTGGAGAATATGATACATTGCTGTCAAATGTGTGGTATGAGGGGCATCTATGAATTGAGTAATAACACCTACAACATAAGAAAGATCTGGCTGAGCAATAGTTAAATAAGTTAGCCAACCAATTGACGATACATCCTTAGATCAAAGAAGAGCTCACCATTATCAAGAATCATTTTTTGAGTAGTATCAATAGGCATAGTGGCAAGCTTACATCTTAGAATCCCTTTCTTTGAGAGAAGATCAATGACATATTTCTTTTGAGAGAGCACTAATCTAGACTTTGATTGAGCAACTTCAATCCCTAGTAAATACTGGAGAGTTTCAAGATCTTTGATATCAAGTCAAGTATCGAGAAAATATTTAACAACGACCATTCCCTCATTATCATCTCTGGATAACACAATATCATCCACATAGACAATCAACACCATAACCTATGTGGGTCGCTGACAAATGAATGGTGAGTGATTGGCTTGGTTGCAAACAAATCCAGAGTCCAGAAGAGCACGACTGAATTCATCAAACCGGGCACGTGGATACTGTTTATGACCATAAATTGATTTCTTCAGGCAACACACAAGAGGCTAATCGCGAGGCAAAGAAACTTGGGGGGCTGATCCACATAGACCTTCTCGGCAAGATCACCATGTAAGAACGCATTCTTCATATCTAGTTGAAATAGGGGCCAAGATAAATTCATCGCTAAAGAGATAACCACAGGAACAATGTTATGTTTGGCCACATGAGAGAATGTTTCAAAGGAGTCCGCGTCATATGTTTGAGTATAATCCTTTATGACCAACTGTGCCTTATAACGGTCATTGGAACCATCTAGACGATACTTGATGGTATAAACTCATTGACATCCACCTTATGTTTTCATTTAGATAAGGAAACTAACTCCCAGATGTTGTTTTTCTCTAGCTCCTGCATTTCTTCCATCATAGCCTCAATCCAGTTAAGGCTACTCCTAGCTTTCTTTAAATTGCATGGAGTGACAAAGGAGGATATGGAAACTGCAAAAGATTAGAAGGAAGGTGAAAGATGCTGTAGGAAACAAAATTACTGATGAGATGCTTTGTGCATGAGCGGGAAGGTTTACATAAGACAACGGAAAGATCATCATGAGGTTGAGAGTGAGAGCTTATACTTAAACCACCAGCAGAAGCAAACGAAATGATAGGTGGCTGATCAGTAGAGTACTTAGTTTGTTGATGATATATAAGAATAGGCTTTGAGAGAGACGGAGGGGAAGCATCATCAAGACATATGACTAGAAGTGGTATGTAGTTCATGATCTTTGCATACTTTAAAACTTTTGTCTTCAATTTCTGAACTCACAAGTTCATGACTAGAAATTCTCTTATACTTGATGGTATAAATTGAAGACGAAATAAAGTTACTGAACAATTCAATGATTTTGTAAGAGAATTGACAAATAATAAATTAAGTGGGAAGCTGGGGACATGCAAAACCGATGAAAAATACATAGTAGGAAACAACTTGATGGAACTGGATCCAGATACATGAGTTTGGTTTTCATTAGCATCAGTGACAAAGTGTGACTGACTAGAAGGAAGATAAAAAGCTAAACGGATGGGGCTTATCAATCATGTATGAAGTAGCTCCAGAGTCATTATGTATGAAGTAGCTCCAGAGTCAATGACCTAGGAAGGAGGAGAAGACACATGGAGAGCAGTACCTGACTAGGCTATAGTGGCTCTGGAAATATCAGAGACCTTATGTACATGTGGTTGCATTAACACATCACAGGCCTCACGGGACGAGAACAAGATCACTTGAGGAAGACTTCTCTACTGCAGTAGCAGTGAAGTTTTCATGGAATCAATGGAGGCACTACCAGCCACAGACACCTGCCTAAGATGGGCAAACAATAAGATCCCAACGATCAATAGAGTGATTTGTGCCCCTACAATGTGTACAAATGCGAGGTTTGTCATGTCCATATCCTTGTCTACCACATCTACCATGATCAACATCATGGCACCCGCCTTGATTACTCAATTCAGAATCATGTCAACATCCTTGAGCACCCCATGCTGGAGCAATAGAACCATGGCTAAAGAAAGGTCGGTCTCTAGCAACATAAGCAGACCGATCAGGCGAAACAAAAGTAGAGGATGATTTACTTGCCCTTTGACACATGGCATAAATAGCTGTCAGAGGAGGAAGATGATCCATGACTATAATTTGTTTCTGAACACCATGATAGTCAAAATTGAGACCAGAAAGGAATTGCATAATTTTGGTTTCTTCACGATGCTTCCATACGTGATCATAGTTCGTTGTACAGTTGGAGGGAAGGAGATGATAGAGATCCAACTCATCCCACATGCCCTGAAGAGCTGAAAAATACTTCTTCAGGGATCTCAAATCTTGTTGAAATCTCCCGATGTCTGAGATCCACTTGAAAATTCTGGATATATTTTGAGCTTCTGAATGCATATCATGAAGGCTGTCCTATATTCTTTTACCAAGGTTAGAAACATCACAGAATTAGGCAGAGTAGGTTCCATACTGTTAAGCAGCCAAGTCATGGCTTGGTAGTTCTCTTTCGTCCAAGTCTTGAAATTCCCATCTGTGGAATCCGGAGCTTCATCCAATATATAGGAAAGTATGTATCTTCCCCTAAAAAACTGCTTCATAGATTGAGTAACCAGTCAACTTTATTGTTGTGATTAACAAGGGATGGGATTCTGAAGATCTCACACTAGATTTTGAAGGGATCTTGTCCTCCATAAGGGTTCACAAACATGAAACCCAAGCACTACCAACTCAAGGAGGGGCATTGGACAGGAATAGCCACACACACACACACACACACACACACACACACACACACACACATATATAGGTTACTGGGTTCCAGACGGTGGCCTGGGACAGCTAAAGAAGGAAAATCTAATAACAAGGATCAAGGAAGGCTTGAATCAAGTATAAACAATGCCTCACAAAAGAAGATCAAGCACCAGGACATACACCAGAGCTCATGGTGTACGGTCAGATCCACTAGGGCCCAAAAAATGGCACCGTCGGTCCATTGTTTGGCTTCACAACATCTCTAAATCACTCTCCCACTCAGAAACAACTCCATCAGAAGTTAAATGCAACAGATCCGATCCACCATGTGAAGAAGAAGAAGGAAAAAAAACCCTACCGATTTGAACGAAATCGAAGAAAATCCGATATTTTGGGTTTTTCTGTCAAATGCGAAAAATGGTCCAAATATACCTCAGATGGCTCCAAAAATCTCACAAAAATCACTATAAATCTTCTAAAATCGAAATGTACCAAACCATGTTCTTCTAGATAAAAAATAGGCCATATGGTATGTATAGTTGCTAATGTTAGCCATATAGTCTCTAATGTTATCAGATTCCTGGAGCACTAATCAACGCGAAGATTCTTGGAGCACTAATCAACGCGAAGATTCTTGCTTTGAGACCAAGTTGATTCGAGTAGATTTAGAAAGTGGTGGGAAGAGAAGAGAAGAAAAAAGAAGTGTGAGAGGAGAGTTTTGATAGAAGCTTTAATTGTGTATTAAGGGCATCAAGTCCTAACACACCTTTTATTATATTGTTAGAAAAACATTTACATACTCCTTAGGAACACACAACACTTTGTACATGCAAACACCCCAAAAGATAAGTATATACTACACACTACTATAAATACATTGCATTTTTTATACCCTAATCTCATTGTCTTTCACCAAGACACTTTGATCCTCACCCTTGATGCATCTAATGTGGTTTTTCTATGTTTTACCCCTCCCTCAGCTTATTGCTAGTCTATAGATGTCTTTTTTCCTCTCCAGTTCATATTTAGGGACTGTTTGGTGCACATCATAGCGCTGTTTGCATTAAAATAAGGATATTTGCATGGTCTATCTTGCATTTGATGTGCTAATAGGCGATGCTCCTAGCAATGTTTAGCCAGATAATGATATTCCAAGCCCTTTAAGAATAAAAATAAAAAATTATAAATGTTAACTGAGGTGTTATGGATAGCTGGATTCTGAGAAAAATGTGGAATGCTATTTTCACAAAGGGAGAGGAGGGAACAGAAAGGCTATGTGGGTATATGGTATGCCTTGTGCTAATGTGGGGAGAACGACTTTATGTGCATGAGATCCACCCCATCTATCAGGTGCGCCACCCTTTCCTTGGCCTTGAACCCAAAAATAAGGCTGATCCATGAATTGGGTGGGGCACACCACCAGAAGCAATCGGGATGGAGATGCCCACCATTGAAACAATTCACATTGTGTTTAGGACCAATTGTGGTGTGTACATCATATCCACATCTTAGACAACTTGATAAAATTTCTCCTCCCATCACGTGTACATCACAGCCACATCTTAGACACCATTTCTTTAAATTGCACCCCACCTGATGAGTGGTTCAGATCATGCAGGATGCATGCTTCTCTTATAAAAACTGAAAAACCACTTGTGTGAAATGTAATACTCATAGAACATGGATGACATTTTACAAAAAATGCAGACTCTCTTTTAATGCAATTATAGATAATAAATAGATGAGTGACTCCCAATGACAGACTCATGCATACATTTTCAACTCCATGCATTTACTAGTACTAGTCTCTTGGCAAACCTAATCCCGGTCCCATGATGGCCCTAGCAGTTAGTAGTGGGGCATGCTGTACTTATCTCTTTGAAAATTCTGATGCACTTGCTTGCTTTGGCTTTATTTTTCATATGATACTGTAAGTGAATTGTGAAGTTGTTTTCTTGTTAGTTTGTATGATGGATTGAAAGAAGTTTCGTCTTGACTAAAACAGGGATGAGATCATGCCCTTCCACCAGGTTTCAAAGGGAAAATGGAAGTCAGTCTATCAAATAAAGAATGAAATCCAAACCATGTGAAACAGGTGAAAACGGCTGTAGTCGATGTTATTAGTTTGAGCTCTTATTGTGGCATTTCACCCTTAACCCATAACTGAATTACTGGTCCTTCAACATCAGTAGGTTCAAATCTCCACATAGCTTTATGGAGGTCATGGATAGAGACTCCCAAGTTGGCTAGATTAGTTATTCAAGTTATGTAGGGCACGCCCTATCGAAAAAGGGATAACTGGGCTCGAGTCCTGATAATGTACTTGTTTTATTATGTAGATTATTAATTAAACTTTAAAAAAAAAAATCTTAAAAATTTGTAAACCATGTATGAAGAGTTCCATGCAGAGTTACAATAAATGATATAATGTTAAACACTTATTGGTTATAATCAGCCAATCTTAGATTGGGGTTAGGATTCAGTTATAGTGAATGCACATTGTAGTTGTTTCTTTTTTGGACCATTTAATGACCAGTGTTAAAGAGGCCTTGTCTGATGGTCTCACCTCAATGACCCAAGAGTAGCGGTGGACTTTTCTTTTCTTTTTTATTTTATTTTATTTTTTTAAGTGAAAAGAATTTTATTTATTTTCGGTAGGCAAGAGGGCCTAGGGGTGGGCATTTTTACCCTGCATGACTTAGTGAGAAATTTTAAAACAAAAGAGTATTTAGGGTGTGTTTGGACCTTTAATTTTAGCAAAAAAGGGATTGATTCAAATAGGAGTTTGATCCAAAAGCATTTGTTATTATTATTATTATTTTCTCGGGTTGTAGGTGCTTGTTTGGATGCATGGAACCAAACAGCTTTTCAATGTCCTCCTTGGTGTATGTTAGACAATTGGTGTATGTTTGACAATTGTCTAATTGCCCAGACTGGATGGTTGGGGTTTTTCTGTCTGTTCAACCATCGTCTATAAAAATTTAGCCCATCATTTCAACGGCTTGGATCATCAACGATGGTCCCACTTACGTCCCTCAAGTGATATCACTTTATCTTTAGACCCAAGTCTATAATAGACCATACCCAAGTCCATAATAGACCATCAGTGCCATGCAAAATGTAGTCCTTACGTGAATTCAAAAATTACACTAATCTGCGCATCAAGTGAACCACTGTTGGAAAAAAAGAAAAATGGACAATCAATGGTCTGGTTCAACGTATGGCTGTGGCCCACCTAGCGAGCAGATCAGCCTTATTTTCAACAAGGGTGATTTTCATGGTGGGGCGTTACCTGCATCCCTGGAGAGTCACCCTTGAATTTTACACCTGCCAGGGAGACTGGATCCAAATCATTCGCATGATGAGGCCCATCATGGATGTCGATTTGGATGATTTTAGAAATCCGGTGAAAATAACGGTTCCATTCAGTAGGAAAATAATTGTTAAAAATTGATGGCTATATTTGTTTGATCATCGTAGTTTTAAGACATGGCCCATCAGCATGAGGGCCAACTGAGTGGACGGTCCCAATCCACTGTCGCTCCAACCACTTGTTAGTTGCTATTACAATATGAGATCCCTACGTTGATGGCCAATTTATGGGGGAAGATAGTAAAGGAGAGCTGATACACTGCCTCTAGAGGTACCTCATTTTTAATGGCTAAAGATCATTTACCATACATACGGCAGCTGTTTGTGATGATCTGAACAAGTCATCCTGTGGGCTCCACCATTAATAGGCTGCTACTTAGAATTTCTTTGATGGGATGATTCTGGCTGTGGTGAAAATGGATCTTTTCTCACATAACACGATTTTATAAAAAGGCATATATTCGCACACTGTCAACGAGATCTAGTACCCAATATGTTATTTTTCTTACTCTTATGGCCTATCTATGATGGCCATTTGATGAGCAATTGTATTGAAGGGGCCAGCAATGGTTAGGCTCAGTCCTAGCCAATCCTTAAGAGCCAAGGTCTGAGCCCGGCATAAGCCCAGCACAGCTTGCTCAAGCTCAAGCTCAAAAAATTGGTTGACCCATCCTGATCAGGATGGACTCAATGCTGATAAAGGCGCTATTTCCTAGGGCTGGAAGTCCGGCGGGTTCAACCTGATCGACCTGTGACCGACCTGACATTGGGTTGGGCTCGGGAATGATGTATCGGGTTTGGTGTCTGGCTTGGTCTATACAAACACCAAACCAATAAAGCTTGGGTTGGGCCCGGGTTGAGGTCTTGGGTTGTCTGACCTAATCCAACCCGATTCATATATAAGTTATAAATTATAATTGAATGCGGATCGTCTATTTTGAAGGCATAGGAAATTCCAGTGCCATCTGGTCTCATTGGTCCACATCATTTCTGATGACTCAGGTTAACAAGATGTAACTTATTTCTCTCTCAAATAGATTGCGTGCTACACAATACTACCTTTAAAGGAGTAGTTTTATATTTTAGCTTGTTTGTTTAGGAAAAAAATGAATTTCTTTATAATAAATAACTACATATAATTAATAAAATTATAGGTACAAAAAATAAGTCGTGTATTGAAATATAATAGGCTAATGTAATAACAAAAATATTAGCATGTATCCACTTGACCAACCTGACCGAGACCACTTGAATTGGGCTTGGGTTGAGAATTTCTAACCTGTGGTTGGGTTGGGTTAGGGTCGAGGTATAGGAACCTTGGGTTGAACTAGGGTTGAGCACCAACCTGCCCTACTTTCAACCCTACTATTTCCTACTTGAATGTTCCTAATCTATTAGTTGATGAAGTGGGCCATAGATGCACGAAGGAATGAACCAACAGTCTACTTTCAAGATGGATGGGTTGCCTAACTGAGTATTGGAATGGTATGTTCTACGATATAACTCAATTGTAAAATCGAGTTGGTTTGGGTTAAAAAGCCCAACTCAAAAATGCATTGGGCCATGCAGGCAAGACCCAAGTGCAGCCCATGGGCCAATCTAGTAGGTCCAAGCCTCCCCAAAGATGGACGGCTCGGGCTCATCAGGTTGGGAGGGCTACCTGGCCCATCTGAGCTTTTCCTAATGTCGGAAATAATGATTACATCTTCTTGCCTAAACAAAGTCAAACAATTTCGGTCTTCAGGTGGGCCACAATGTACAGAGTAAACGCACGGTCAAAATTGCTCTCCTGCCATTCGGTTTTTGTACATGCTGATGGCCCACCTGAGGAGTAAGATGGCCTGATTTTCAGGATGAAGATCTAAATACTGTAGTCATTTGATGGAAAGCTCGTATCTCAGATACATGTCACATCTCCACACGCACCTACATGCGAGTGGAATTAGTAAAGCTGGTAAAATGACAACGGATTACTAATGTGTCACCCTTCTCCTTTACTATTTTACATTTTACTTATTTTGATCATTTTTTATTGGACAACTCTCTCTTAATATATAGGTGGTAACTACTTGAAAAATATCAATTAAGTTTTTTCATTATCTAATGAACTACTTAAAAGAACAACATTCTAATCATAAAACCAATGTATGACATGCTATGGGTGTATTCTTTGCACAGCTGAATCAAAAGAAGTTCAAATGAAAAGTTGAAGTAGTCTGTCAAAATTGGGTTTAATCCTACTTAAGGAATGATGTAATTGGGCCCAAGTGTGTATGGTTTGAAGAAATTCATTTTGGATATGGAGAAATTGTCATTTGAAGTCCATATCATAACTATTGATCTGACCATCATCACATAATGCATGACCTATCAATTTTTATGTAATGATGTTTATGGGATCAGCCAGCCCATTACATTGGCTGAATTCATCCGTCTTATAAGAAAATGCAACCCGTCCAACACTACAATATTTACAAAAAAAAAACGGCTAATTTTAGAAATTTCTATTTTCATTTTTTGTGTTTTGAGTTTTAGAAATTTAAATCTTTAAGAAGTTGCTCATAATTAGGTTAAGAATACTTCGAATGTAGATTTTTTATTTTTGACAAATTAGACTTTAGAAGAGTTTTGTTAGAATTAGAAAATTAAGTTTTAAAAGAGTTTACTATTTTGGATGATTTTTGAATTAAGGTTTTTTTTTTATTAGTAGTAAAATTAAGAAATCATGCATACATTATTCGATAAAATATTAAAACTTTCCCTCTAATTTTCTTGTGGATTCAAGAACTTTCATTGTGAATTTAAGGTTATAATTACCACAGGTAAATTGTGATATTTTTCTTATTGTTTCATTTTCTTCCCTATGTCAACAATAATGGACCATTTGATTTTTGGTCCATGCACGTGACTATTTACTGAAACACTTGTGCGAGCTCCCCCACCATGTTAGCACTAGCATGAACATGGGCGCAATTTGGGTGGATCCCCATTGGATTCCTATTAATTGTGGAGCCCACTATGATGTATTTGCCGCAAATTGACAGCTCATTTTAAGGCATGATCTGAAAAATGAAGAGATCCAAATCTTAGGTGAACCATACCGCAGGAAACAATCTTGATTAAATCCCCACCATTAAAAACTTCATGGGACCACTGGAATGTTTATTTTCCATCCAACCTGTTGATAAGGTCACAAATACCTGGATGAAGAGGCCTCACAAATATCAGGTTATTCCAAAACTTGTGTGTCCCACAAGAAAATTTCAATGGTTGATTAACACTATTTCCTGTGTCCCACAGGAAAACTTATGATCTGCTTTATTTTTGGCATGATACCCAAAAATGAGTTTTCAAAATGGAAGAAAAGGCGTGCATATAAGACACATACATCAAGGTGGGCCCCATGAACATGGACTCCATATCACGTGATTTGCCACTAGTTAACTATATATGATATAGGCAATTCACATGTGTGAGTATTATTTCTTAAGACGAATAACCGTGCCGTAGAAAAGAATGGAAAATAGAAGACAAAGTGCTACAATATTTTAATCATTCACATCAGGAAATATTTCAGTATCTTATTTTAAATGAATAATTCTTTTGTTTGTATCTAAGAGTTTTTTATTTTTATTTTTTAATATTTCACGTTTTCAAATTCTATCACTTTCTCATTCTTTGAGGGCCCGATTGGTGTACACCTAAAATGAGCTCATCTCAGTTTAGTCAATAGTAATTATTAGAGATTATTTTTATTCCTTACCTAAAAAAGATATGATCTCTAATACATGATTGTGAGATAGAACTTGTTTTTAGGCACTTCCCAAACAGTCCTTCGCAAGTTGCTATATTATATAAATGATATTACTCTTGATAGAAGAGGACGTTGGATAGTTTTATTCTACAAGGATTGCAATTGGAGTCCACGGGTTTGTGTATAACATCCAACCTATCAGGCCAGTTGGATCTGATAATGGTCTCCACCTTGATGTATTCACCCTCCATTCATTTTAATAGTTTATTTCAGGGCATGGTCCAAAAAATTAAGCAAATACAAATCTCAAGTGGATCCCACCACAGGAATGAGTGGTCATTCAACTTCCTAAGGTCCACTATATTTATAATGTTTATTTGCCATCCAACCTATATCTATCAGGCCAGGTTGGATTGATAATGGTCTCCACATTAATGTATTCGCCGTCCATTCATTTTAATAAGCTTCTTTTAGAGCATGGTCCAAAAAATAAAGCAAATACAAATCTTAGGTGAACCCCACCACAGGAATGAGTGGTCATTCAACTTCCTAAGGTCCACTATGATGTTTATTTGCTGTCCAACCTATACCTATCGGGCCAAGTTGGATCCTGATAATGGTCTCCACATTGATGTATTGGCGGTCCATTCATTTTAATAGTTTATTTTAGAGCATGGTCCCAAAAACAATGCAGATGCAAATCTCAGGTGGACCCCACCACATGAATGAGTGGTCATTCAACTTCCTAAGGTCCACTATAATGTTTATTTGCCATCCAACCTATTGATAAGGTCACACAAACCTAGATGAAGGAAAAATACAAATACAAGCTTGATCCAAAACTTTCGTGGCCCCTAAGAAGCTTTTAATGGTGGGAATTCAATCCTTACTGTGTGGTCCACCTGAGATTTGTATCAACTTCATTTTTAAGACTATGCTCTAAAATAAGCTGGAAAAATGGATGGACGGTGTGGATATACAACGTATAAGTTGAATTGGGGCCATGGTTAGGGTTGCGATGAGGTCGATAAAACCATCTTATGAGCACCATGGGCATCGTGTGAATTTGGAGGCTTTTAAATGGTTATACATTGTTTGCTATGTTATTAACTCCCAACTATCATAAACCTCCAATTTTACGTGGTGGCCCACATGGCATGGAACTTTTATAACGATGCCATGCTCAGAGACCTCAGTTGCCTGGCGCCAAGGGCTTGTAGTGGAACTGTAGTTACACGTAATATTTTGATGGGTGCCAATCAATCCAGTGGTTCTGGAATCATGGGAGTTGCCATTCTTCCACGACTTTTTTACCATGCATGATAGGGCACATCATGACGTGATCTAGACCGTTTTTTCCAAAAGTTCAATGGTGAATGGGTCATATACGAAAGATTAGATTGATCAGATGATCCTAATCGTTTAATTTTTGGTTGTTGATTACTTGCTGAATGAGGAAAAAGTTAATCAATTGGATGGTCAAGATTGTTCGGTAAATAACATTTCTGTAAGTGCTCAATCAATGGGACGTGGATTACCTTGGACCCAGGTGGCAATCTAGGTGGGCTTCTCCGTTTTGCCAGCTCATTTTAGAACCTGAGCCCAAAAAGCAGATCCAAAATTCAAGTGGGCCACACGACAGGAAAAAGTGGGGGTGAAAATTCCCACAGTTGAACCTTCCCAAGGTCCATCGTGAAGTTTATATGCCAATCCAAACCGCTCGTAAGGTCATTCCCAGGATGAATTGAAGACAATAAATTATTAGTCTGATTCAAAACTTTTATGGTTTCGTGGTGGCCGTTCATACCCGACTATTGCTTATTATTCAATCCACGCTATTTCCTGTCATCTGGCCTGCTTCAGTTTTAGATCTACTTCATTTATTTTTAGGTCTACTAAAATTATATGACAAAACGTATGGATAAGGCCGATTTATCACTAATAAGTTTTGAGGCATATAAAATTGGACTGATTAGGGTTAATAATTTAATTTTTAAATCAATAACAAAAAAATAATAATCATTTAGCACGATGGTAGAATTAGATTCAATAAAATGTGAGGTCAAAGGTTTGATTCCTAACACCACAATATTTTAATATTTAGTAAAAATTCATAAAACTATGGCAGAGTCTTTTAAATCTAGGGCTCTTTCTTTTAGGTAAGGTTTTCTTCTTCTTCTTCTTCTTATTTTATTTTAATTTTCTGAATTTTTCATCTAAAACCCTAGATCTAAATAATGAACAAGATAGATCAACCTTATGTTCATTGTTCTAATCTTTGAAAATGTTTTGAGGATAAAAAAGATGGATCGTATGAGAGATCTTGTACCGTAAAGATCAACTTTGAGAAATCTAGCCATATTGTCTAGAATGATCTGAATTAAAGATTCTTAAGGCCAGATTATGCTAGGGTCTCAAATTTTAGAGTGATCTGATTGCTAGATTACCCACACAATCAACGAAAAGTATTGATGATGATAGAATATGTTGATGAGCGACTTCAACCATAGATCCCAAATAATTCGGATCCGAGTAATCTATTATTTTTATAGTTTTGTCGATGGAGAAATCAATGGATGATATTAGACCCAAATCCTTAGATTGATTGAATCCCTAAAAGTCAAGAGTTAGAGAAGAAACCCTAAAATTTTCAAAAGATTGGATTGTGTTACAGAATCCAACCGACTTCGGTCAATCAATTGAAGTAAGTCTTCGATCGATTAAACAGGTCGATTTTATCTAGAGACTAGAGTTCAGAATTCATAATATAGTATAATTGATCGAAGTCCTAGTTTGATCGATCGAGGGTTTCCTTGAGCGATCTTGATCAATCGAGCATAGAAAAATTTGTCTAGTAAGGAAATTGAATTTAATCTAACCTATTTTGATCGATCGATGGGTAGGTTCGATCGATCGAAGGTGACTAAAAGTGTTTAGAGATGAAGTTAAAATTCTAACTGACTCAATTCATGGTTGATTGATTGAAGGATCAACTGAGGGCCTTCGATGTGGCTTGATCGATTGACAGTCCCCTGTTTGATTTTCAAAACTAAGTCAATAGAGTTATAAATTCATAATGGATTAGTAGTTGGTCATCTTAGTTTGATCAAAGGTGGAACCCATGTGATGGAATAACTTAATTAAATTTGTGATGTGTCAAGTCATCTTAATAGGTATTCGAATTCTAGATTTCAAAATGTACAACTATTCAGTAGGATCGACTCTACTAAGGATAGGTGAGTGAATCCCAATGTGTCTCATACCTACACGATTAAGATAGACGATGTGATTGCTATGACTGCCATGACTGACATAATTATCGTGTTGCTATGTTAGCATGATCCTTGTTGTATGACGCATGTTCTGAATGATTATTAATGTAAGTTGAATATGTGGAGATGCACAACATTGATGTCATGAATTCATTTTTCCTCTCAGAGAGATGTATATGTTGACTATATATGACAATGCATAGACAATGAGTATGTATGATATGCATTCATAGCGTTCTTGAGCTAATTCCTAGAGGCACGCTTTAGATGATTGCATGTACACCTCATTCCTGGGTTCATGGGAGATTTCTCTAGATGGTTCTCTTGATAGATTTATTGCTAGATGCCCACATTAGTGGAAGCCTACTCATGGAATAAATGTGGGCCTTGCCTATGCCTACCTATGGTAGAAGCCTACCAGGTGCAGATGTGAATTGGCGAATATCCAACCTAAGTAAGTGGATGATCATCTCCCTTGACATGTATTTCATGATATCTCAGCATACATACTCATGCTTACATACATATAATTCATTCTTACTCGTGCGATCTTATATTGTACTATGTATGAACCATGATGGGTTCACTCACTAACCTGACCAACTAACATTGTGAATTGACAACCGTACAAAGGTGAATAAGATAGAAAATTTGAATCAAGTGCCGGATAATGAGGCCTAGGTGGTGGATGAGACATAGGACTAATGGTCGTATTTGGTGGAAGGTGAACTTGCCACTTTGGATGGATGATTTGTTTATGCAATTGATCGATAAGAGAATTAGTTTTCATTCTTTTTGGACACCGATGTTTAGATTTAATATGAGATGTTTATAAATCATGATTTTGTTGAATAATATTTAATATTATTTCGAATAAAGTCCCAATTGGGTGGACGTAGTTTAATTTTGGACTTTTATTATGTGGTTGTGTATGTGATGGAATTGGTATTGGAAAATATGTGCGATTTAGTGGATGTATGAATGATAACTTGGTGAAAACTTAGACTATGTTAAGTTATGCCTCCTAACAACTACATGATGAGTGGAATTATGTACACTTAATGTATGAGTCATGGATTGTAACTCGGGTCTAAGGGTGCACACTATGTATCTAAATTATTGGGCGTGATAGAATGGTATCAGAGCGAGGCTTTCATTAAACCTAAAGTGACATGTAGGTTATGTTTGCATACACAAACCTACATAAATGTTACATCCTTAAAAATTTGAGACTTTATAGTAAGAATTTGCCCCTCGGTTGTGATGATTGACAAAGAACTTACAAACAAAGTTTAGGTGCTTCCAATACTTTAAAATGTGTTTATGATTTGAGTAATAAAATTCGAATATTTTTCATCCGCAACACTTTATTGAATAGAGATGGATGACAGTGATCATTTCTATATTAAAATTTAAATCTTTTATAGGACACGGTGGCCCTAAAGAAGACCCACAACGTACGCGATATTCTCCCATCAACTAGCATCATTGTCCTACGCAAACCAACAGTAGATCCAAATATTCTGGTAGAATATGAAATAATAGTTCGAGAACATGATGAGAACGTTGAGGAAGGAGAGGAGATGGAAAGTCTTACCCCTCCAGCGAAAACTTGGATGGTGCTGAGCTTAGTGTGTGATTTTCGTTATCACCAACTGCTATGCATGCTCATTTCACTGGATCTGGTTCTCAACCGTGGGATGCCACATTTGGATTAATAACTTAGATGACAGTCATGATGAAGCAACCACAAGACCAATTCGCTGCTCAGTGAAATATGATAGTAAACCTGAATCAGGCACCTCAGGGCCAGCGAAATCTGGCCTTAGTAAGACACGAGCAATTTGGTGGGGTGGACGTATTAGAGAAATTCATGAAATTGCAACCACTCGTGTTTAAAGGTGCTTAGATCCGACAATAGCAGAAGATTGGCTGACAAGGTTGAGAAGATTCTCGAAGCAATGGACTGTCTAGAGAACTAAATAATCAAGTTAGCAACGTTTGTTCTCTAAGACCAATGTATATATGGTGGAGATCGGCAAATAGAATGGTCACAACGGATCATGTGTGGACTTGGAGTGAATTCGGAAATAAGTTTCATAAGAAGTATTTCTCTAAGGTCTATCATTTTAAAAAATGGTCTAGTTTTTTAAGTTGGATCAAGGGACTATAATAGTAGCTCAATATGAGGCGAAGTTCGTTAAGTTATCCCGATATGCCGCACAGGTAGTATACATGAAGAGTACAAGATCTATAAATTTGAAGAAGGCCTATGCTAAAATATCAGAATCGATTTTGCTGTGCGGACATCAATAAGTATTTTAAAATTGTTGACAAGGCCCTACGAGGTGAAAGAGACACGAACAGACCCATGCCCAGTTAAGAGAACATCAAAATAGGATACTCAGCAACAACAATCATAAAAAGGCAACAGACCAATGCCTTGATCGTGACACTGAATAATGTGGAGTGACATTTTGCAGGGAATTGCACGTATTATGAAAAGTATGAGCATAAGGCACAGTTTTGTAGGACTCGACTTAGAGACATTGGATAGTTGCTGCCACTTCATTAGTCATCTTCACGACTACCGTTCCCTATACCGATAGAGCAGTCCATCCAATCACCCCAGACGTCTAGGCCTTCACACTTACATCCTCAGGAGTTGCATTCCGTGCCTTCTCGACCATCTCATAACTAGCAGAATCAACCCCAACAACCATGACGACCTTGGAACTTTTAAGGAGGACAATCGTTTAGATAATAGCCTATGCAAGCCAAGGTTTATGCCATTATGCCTACTGAGGATCAAAAAATTAATAACAATAACATAAAAGATACGATTATCATGTTCGATTAGCCTATTGTCATATTGTTTGATTTTAGAGCTTCAATATCTTTCATTACAAGTACAATAGTTAAAAGATTAGGCATGAAACCCATATCTCTTAGTAAGTTAATTTTAGTAGAATCACTCGTGGGGAAAACTGCCACCTTGGACAAAATATATAAAACTCGTGAAATTAGAATTGAAGGTATTCCAATGCTAGTAGATTTAGTGGTGATGGAAATGAAGGGGTATGATGTTATCTTAGAAATGGATTAACTTACTTCCTACCACCCCAAGATTAACTATCATGCCATGATAGAAAATTTCTCTATTCCAGGGATAAAGCCTTTCCAAATCCAAGGGATGAAGGATGAGGAATCGCACGAGTTGACGCTAGAGTAGATTTCAATAATGAAAGATTATCTAAAAGTTTTTTAAGATATACTTGGATTACCGCCTAGAAGAGAAGTAAATTTCAACATTAATCTCATACTAGGAATCATACCAATATCAATGCAGCCTTATCATATGTCATCGGTTGAGTTGTAGAAGCTTAAGAAGTAGTTAGAAGAACTGAAGATTCAAGGTTTTATTAAGCCAAGTACGTCACCATGGGAAGCACCTGTACTATTTTTAAAGAAGAAGGATGAGAGTATGCGGCTACGTATAGATTATCGTCAGTTGAATGAAGTGATGATCAAGAACAAATATCCATTACTGCACATTGATGATTTATTTGATCAATTGAAGGGAACTTATTATTTTTTTAAGATTAACTTGAGGTCATGATATCACCAGTTGAGAATCAGGGAGCAAGACATTTATAAGATGACTTTCAAGACATACTATGGATACTATGAGTTTCTGGTTATGTCATTCAGTTTCACTAATGCCCTAGTTGTGTTCATGGATTTGATGAATATGGTATTCCAACCATATTTGGACCAAATTGTGATCGTATTTATTGATGATATATTAATCTACTCTAAGACTAACAAAGAGCACGAGGCACACTTTAGAATGATGCTATAGACCTTGAAGGAAAATCAGCTGTATGCTAAGTTCTAAAAGTGTAAAATTTGGAAGGAGAGTGAAATTTCTCAGGCATATAATTGCTAAAGATGGCTGGCAATGGACCTTGCAGAGGTAAAAGTAGTGGTTCAGTGGGAGCATCTTATAAATTTCTTGGATATCAAAAGCTTTATTGGACTTGCCGGTTACTAAGAAGGTTTATCAAGAATTTTTCAAAGATTTTCAGCCAATTGATGAGCTTGACTCGAAAAGGTATACCGTTCAAGTGGACGTAGAAGTGTGAAGAAGCATTCATTGATTTAAAGCGATTATTAACCTCGACAACCATTCTCAACTTTCCTTGAGAGGGAGTGAAGTTCGTAGTTTATACTGATGCATTGATCTTAGGACTTAGTTGTATCCTAATGCAAGAATATAAAGTTATAGCATACGCATCGTTATAATTGAAGAATCATGAGTGTAATTATCTGGCTCATGACCTAAAATCAGCTACCATCATTTTTACTCTTAAAATTTAGTGACATTACTTATATGGTGAGTGATTTGATTTGTTTACCGATTACAAGAGCCTCCATTATTTATTCTTGCATAATGATTTAAATATGAGTTAGAGAAGATGGGTGAAATTCTTGAAGGACAACAATTTTGAACTATCCTATCAACATAATAAGATGAATTTAGTGGTAGATGCTTTGACCAGGAAGCAGTATAAGCAACAAAATATAGCTAGGCTAATGATTTGTAAATGGAAGATATTGAATTTTATGAAAGAGTTTGAAGTGAAGTTACGATTTCAAGAGTAACAGATTCATCTCGGTAATATAATGATTAAGCAGACTGTAAAGGAAAGAATCATAAAAGCTCAATGAAATGATGAATAATTAAATAAGATGATGGCTAAATAGCAGGGTAAGGATAAATTTGAATGGAAGATTTAGGAAGAAAAAAGTTTCTGATATCAGGATTGTCTGTGTGTTCTAAATGTTCTAGTGCTAAGAGAAGAAATTCTAAAGGAATCGCACTAATCAAAGTTTATAATTCATCCCGGAGGAACTAAAATTACCAAAATGTGAAGCGGTCATTTTGGTGGCCAAATGTGAAGAAGGAGATAGCTGGGTACACATCTTGATGTTTTACTTGTTAGCAAGTGAATGCTTATAATCAAAACCCTTCTAGTCTTTTGCAGCCTTTAAAGGTATCTGAATAGAAATGCGACTGCATTTCGATGGATTTCATAATTGGGCTCTCATTAACTTAGAAGAAGCATGACTCAGTATGGGTAATCATTGATCAACTTCCAAAGTCAACACATTTTATCCCTATTCACATTAATCATTTTATGGACGTGCTTGCCAAACTATATATTAAGGAAGTGGTATGATTATATGAAGTGTTGAGGTTTATAGTGTCGGATTGTGACCCATGTTTCACTTCACATTTTTGAAAGAGTTTGTAGGAAGCCATGGGCACTACATTGGATTATAGTATAACATATCATCCATTATCAAATGGCCAGAATGAACATGTGAATCAGATATTCGATGTCCTTTTGCGTGCATGCGTCCTAGACTTTAAGGGAAGTTGGGATGACAATCTATATTTTGTAGAGTTTGTGTATAATAATTGTTGTCATTGGATTTTGGGCTAATAGATATAATTGGTTATGGAGGTATGCCTCCCGATGGATCTACAAGGATAAGGAAAATGTGAACAACGGGAGATGCCAATAACCGGCTGTGGACCCCTCTGATGTGTAATTTAAGTCGATAAGCTTAAATCAAGGACTACAATGGGGTTTTTTAAAGCCTACCTCATTTCATTTAGGATAGTTGTACTTATAGGGTCCTTGGGCAGTTTTGAAACCATCCTGTCTTAATGGGATACGCCGGGAGTCCCTATTTGGATGGAAAACTGCGCTTGAAAATGTCGCCAATCCTGCCTCGATTGGTATGATCTTCGACCGAGATCAGGTCGGGCCATTCTTTTCTGAATTTAAGGTATAATTCCCTTCAGGTTACTTGTACCGTCTTGGCGGTAGTTGGTCAAGTTACTTGTACCTTCTTGGCAGTAGTCATACGAAATGAGCTCAGATCTCAAGCTCCTTGCCTTACGGGTCCTTTGCCTGTGTTGTAGATGTTCCTAATGAGACAGATCTTCCTTCACCAAGCTTTATCCTCTGACAACTCAGCTCGGGGGTTCATTTCTTCATAAGGAGAATTGCTCGTTCTATCTCCAAGCCCTGTGCTCTGACAACCAAACTCAAAAACCCATCCTGGGACTTCGATCACCTTGGTTTGAGATTCTCTCACAATTAGTCGATCGTTCTCCCCATGTGAGGGACCGGTATGATTTTTCACACAACAGTTGCCCCCCACTTTCGAGTCATTTCGTACGAGTTTAGGAAGTAAGATCTCAAACTGGTTTGAAAATACAAAAATTGAAATTTAAATTTTGAGCAGCTTGATCTTTTTAAATTTTAAATTGAGCTCGGGTTTGTCATTTACTGGTAGAGGTGGGAACTGAAAGGTTGGCACCCGACGGTGAAAGTTGAAAATGCATAATTACTAACGCGGGATACGAGGGGACATACATTAATGGAAGATCATCATTCAGATTCTAAATGAATCACAGATTGACAAATGTCATTCGAGCCGTCATTTTATTGCTCAGGCAAATCCCTTGTTGCCATGTAGGGGGCGTGCTAGTCGAAGCGTCACCTTGGGCTCTTGTGCTGACATGTGGCACTATTCAGGAGTACATGCATTGTTAGGGAAGTTTTATAAATACCCTGACTCCCCTTCTTCTTTTCATTTCTTTGTTTTGAGAAGTTTAGGCTCTGTCGATCTGCATCCAATCTCATATTGGCCAAACCGTTTCCAATGTCCTTCAGTACTTAAGAGTCCTCATGCCGGATCATTTTTTCGGTACACCAGGCCTTTTCCTTTCTCTTTCTCCTTTCTTCTTTTCTTTTCCTTTTTCTCCTTTATCACCCTAATGTCTATCGGGAAAGATTCTGGGGTGGCTACATTTTTTGACCACTTCCACGAGGAGTCAGTGAACAGAATGTCTGATTCTAGGTCCTAATTAATCGTTGAGTCCTCCGAGTCTAGTCCCTTGGGGCTTGCTCCCCCCTCTGTTAACTCTGGTCACCGAAGACCTCTTTCTCCAATCAGGGTGGCATTGCCAGCCGACGCAGTAACTCGGTCCTCTAGTGACCTGGTTCATAGTGCTGACACCTTCATGTTGAGGTTGAGTGTAGTCGACCTGCACTCCCTCAAGTCAGAGTTCTAGCTTAATGGGACTCCGTTTCCCTCGAGCTGGGGAAGTTCGTACTCTGCATTTTTTCCTTGTGCCAATTGTTTGCCTCTCTACCCCATAGTGAGAGATGTCTTATGTTGTCTTTGGGTCGCCCCTGGGTAGTTAAACCCAAACTTTTGGTAAACCAGGTTGCTGCA
Organism: Magnolia kwangsiensis; assembly: GCA_037074715.1. Classification (NCBI taxonomy): domain Eukaryota; kingdom Viridiplantae; phylum Streptophyta; class Magnoliopsida; order Magnoliales; family Magnoliaceae; genus Magnolia; species Magnolia kwangsiensis. Next base: position 28,894,142 of record CM073579.1, read on the forward strand.
TCCTTTGATAGTTAGTCAAAAATTCCAAGCTCATAGTAAATGAGCTTTCTCACTTGTACCAAACCAAAAGCAGCCTGGGCTCACATGGTTGGTACTAATTCTCTCCTTGGCTGGGCAAGGGTCAGGCCATCATAACCAACAATCTATCCTCCAATAAGGGCTAGAAGGATAACTGGTTCTTCCCGTTGGGAGAGTAGGAGGCTCCATTAGCGGAGCTGGAGGGTTTGCTGTCATGAGTCCTGACCTCCTTCACCCTGCCAGGTTAGAAACATACTTAATTGCTTCAATTGTACTTTGATATTTTTTTGTTAACATCGCGTTTTTCTCTACAACCTTTCTCCGATCACAACTTAACCTGCCCTTATACCATAAGCACCTGATTAGGATCGCTCTAGGGTGACCTATCAGCAATGAGACCATAGGAAGTTTGCGATCGCTATGCTTCTTTATCAGTTCGGCTTCGCTCCAGCTGGTAAGTTTCATAATTTTTTACTAGGTTAGTTGCTCTTGTTGTTGCATCATTACTTATTTTTTTTTATTTTTTTTATATATAATATAGATGTCTGGTCGCCAGCAACCAAAGAAGAGGAAGATGCCAGTTGCAGCCGAGATGGAGCAATTGAAGGTTGCCACTAAAAAGGCAGCGTCGGCAGCTATGGCTCAGCCTTCCCCTACTGGTGCCCCTTTGGGTGGGTTTGCTGTGCCCATGGTTAAGTGGCTAGTGGCCGAGGTCGCCCCTGATATCACTCCCCCAACCTCCCAGGCAGTGGTTACTGCTGTCCCCACGAAGGGTCAGTCAACAACTGATGATGTCGTGGTTGCTGCACCTACCCACAGTCCTCCAAGGGATGCCCAACCAAGGGAGGTGGTAGACCTTGACGCGTCCTTGCCATGTGTCGAACAAGCTCGACCGATTAGATTCGAGACAATGAGGGTTCTTCTAAGCACTGGAGCTCGGCCTCAGAGGGTGTTGCAACGAGAGAGGCCTCTTCTTCCTCCATCCTTAACACTTAGGCATGCTGGTGATGGGGTCAGGGCTTTGTGCCCAAGGAGAAAGTTAATTTGATGCTATTGCTTTACCCCAACCACCTCCTCGGAATGATGACTTCTTAGAACATTAAGGTAAGTCGATTAGTCATGGTGTCATTGAAAAGGAGAGCTTAAGATGTCCTTTGGGGGGGGGGGGGGGGGAATAGAACTATGTCAAATAATTGAAAAAATGTTGAATATGTAAATAAATTAGAGATCTCAATTTCTTAAGTATTGAAACATTGATTCCAAATAATTCGTAGGATAACCTTCACCTAAAGTTTTAAGCAGGACAACCTTATTTCAGGAATTTCTTTAAAATCAAAACCTCAAACTTGTAAGAGTAAATTAAAATAAAATATTACCACATTCACCACTCAACTTGAAATTAAATATAACCATTCACCACATAAAAAAAATAAAGGCATTCACCACATAACAAAGAGGATTATAGCAGTTCGATACTTTAAAAACAGCCACACCTACTCTACTCCCAACATTACTTCTCTCATAATTTTAGCTTTCATTATGAAAAGGTTTTCCTAGGTTCACCTTAACAACCTTGTACAATTCTTGTGATTTTCATGGGCTATCACAATTAAATCTATATTGATATTTTCAGGCTATCTCAGATAAAACCTAAACTGAGAATTTAATTGGTTATCTCAGAAAAACTAAACAGAGTTTAGAAGGTATACTTATCTTCATTGTAGAAGATGTATCAGAAGCTTATAGCCGAAGAACCTCTTTCTTGACTTTAGAATGTTCCTTGTTCAGTTTGATAGAAAGGGCCTAAGGTTCTATTGATTTTAATTAAGTTCAAACCAATGACTACTTGAACTAATTCTCTTAAATCTCAAAAGAAGAGTATAGTTTACTCTCTTTACAATTAAACTTGAAAGATATGAGATTAAGGGAGTTAAAAAAAGCTATATAAATTAAATTATAAATTCCATTCAATAGCTTGCTAATAACTTGAGCTTCTCTTTCTCTTATAGAAGGATTTTGATAATTAACTTAGATATTTCAGATTGAGAGAGGAACTCAATTTATAGGCAAAGAAGTTGATCTTCGGCTAGCTTGAGCAGAACGAATTCTGTTCAACGGACTTTGGATCGCCCGGAATAAGATTTATCCAAAATTTAGCTGGCCCAAGGTCATCTTCGGCTAGTCAAATTTGACCTTTGGCTGGTTGAATTCGTCCGAATTCTAAAGAATGAGGTTGATGGAATTTGACCCGAAGATTCTCAGGCTAGCCGAATTTCAAGCTTTGGCTAGTCGAACCAAAACTCGGGCTAGCCAAATTTTCAACAGAAATTACTTTTACTTTTGCCTTGAACTTGGGTTGGCCGAGAAACCTTGGGTTAGCTGTACCAAAAGTTAGGCCGACCGAATTTCAAGCAAAATAAGTGTAAAAATCCAATTTTAAACAATTTTGAAAGCACCTAGTCCTAAGGTCATTATAGGGTTTTATACCACCTGAGATATATTAAATATCTGTACTTCTTTGACTAGAACGAATTCTTGAATTTCATCTTAACTTTGAGCTTGATCTTTTCTTGAACTTGCACTTGATCTTCTCTTAATCTTGAGCTTGTTCTTTTCTTGATTCCCTTGATCTTGAGCTTGATCTTCTCTTGATTGAGCTATTGTCAAGTTATTTTAACTGTACGAAATTTAACAACTAAAGTGTGCTTAAACAATTTAACACTTACAATCTCTCCATTTGTCAATTTCGCGACAAAACAAATATCATAACAAATATGATAACAAAAATTTGATTACTGAAGTCTTGTATCTTGTTATCTGAAGTCTTGTAAAGAATCTAATGAAGTTTAACAAGTTCAACAAGCACTCCCCTTGTGAAATAAACATATATCATACATAGCAATCCATATATATAGCATTCATGTCATTCATACACAATACACAATACATTCATTCTCTCCCCCACAATATACCAATAACATATTAATATGCCAATAACATTAGTATATCATAATTAGAATTGCATAACATTGGTAGCATTGGTATTTGAATTCTATAACCACACAACCACTCTCCTCCTTTTTGTCACAAGTTGACAAAGGAAGAATAAGATAATGAGCATTAAGAAAATGAAATAATCAATACTAAAGATCATGTAGAAGGAGAAATAAGTACTAAGCATATGAAATCATTAAGGAAAGCATATGAAATAGTTTAGAGTTTTAGGGGTAGCAAGTGTTAATGTAATCATCCAAGCACCAGGACAGAAAATAGAGTTAAGTTACAATCCATGAAAAGTTTGAAAAAGGCAAGAAAATTTGGCTCAATCCTACCTAGAGGAAGGAGCAAGCATCGATGGATCATTTTAGCACAAACTCCTGGTGATGCGATGGAAGTACTTTTTCATGTACTTCATTATAGACTTCTGGGTTGTGCCAATGAATCCCGCGACACATGCAAAGCTTCAACTTTCTCCTCCAGTGATTTAAGTTGCTCATCAACCTGAGAGGGCTAACAGTTGGAATCAGTTGGATCATCTGACTCATCTAACTCATTAAAGATGTCTTCCATAATGGTGTCTGCAGCTAGCTGTGCTCCCTCCTCTTCTTCTTCTTGACTAGAAGAGGTTTAAGGTTCAACATATTCAGATTGAAATTATTAAACGGGAGTTCGGATTCTGGTGTCTCAAGTGATGGAATTTGAATATTATAATGAAATGTAAGACACGTCATAAGATAGGCAAAATAAATCAACCATGCTTGGGATGCAAGAGAAATTGAATAATAATATAACAAATCAAATATGGTAAACAGACATGTATACCAGACACAACAGAATGAAAGACTCTAACCATGAAGGGAGTAAGATCAGTCTTATTCCTAGCTCGATGATAGACATTGGACGTGAAAATCTGATTTAACACTCAATATTTGGAGAACATTTGGTTTCAGGGAGTGCATTACCCAACCGTCATTATGCATTGAAGCGACATAATTTGTGGGTGATCACTTGTTTTTCAGAATTGGACATTTTTTCTGCTAATGTGGTTATAGGTGTGCCATCATCCTCAACATTGATTTCCATCAATGCCGAAATAACTTACAGTGTAACTCAGAATGTCCCTTCAACAAATTTAATTGTGAATGTCAAATCATCAAGGGAGACATCACAAATTGATGCATACATTCTTTGCAGAATGGAGTGGTAAGCCGATCCACCCCATCCCAAAATGCTTTTCCAACCAACTTCATAGAGTATAGGAACTAGACCAAAATGAGCAATATGGTCTAAGTTTACTAATTTTTCTATGATAATATCTCTAGTGCGAAAATCCCAAATGTTCTCCGGATCCTCTTCCGGCACCCGTATGGTTCTCGCACCAATAGGAGTTGATCGAGAAGAAGAAATAACATGACTTTTGCATGCCGTTTTCTTGGATCGATACTCTATATCATCTTGCACAAGATAAAGATGAAAGAACATGATAGGAAAAAGAGTAGATCAGATTTTGATGAAACCCACACCAAATAGGGTTTCAAATGATGAATATACTACTCAAATGTGATTTACTAGCAAAAGATTACTAAATACTAAAAGAAATTTGATTGAAAATCACTTACTAGTAAGATTAAAAGATGGGTTAGTCAAATGGGGCATCAGCTAGCAGAGGAAGAAGATATGAAATGAATAGAATTTGAGATTTTTCCCCTTTTAGGTGAAGTCAGCACGATCTTTGGCTAGCTCAAGCATGTGCTCGACCGGTCGACTAGTAAAAAAACCTCAAAAAGTTGTATTTTTCTTAATTTTTTAATTTTATTTATCATCTTATGTATTTAAAAAGAATAAACATAAGAAAAAAATGCATAAAAAGAAATAATATAATTATTTAACAATACACAAACACATATCATGCTTCAAGTTGGAAAATTTAACTTTGTCAAGCGGCTTAGTTAGTATGTCTGCAAGCTACTTCTTAGTTTGAATGTATTCTAACATGATAGACTTGTCTTCAACCAATTCTCAAATATAATGATATCTTATGTCGATATGTTTCATACGAGAATATTAGATTGGATTTTTGGAGATATTAATTGCGCTTGAATTATCGCAATACAAAGTCATTATATCTTGTGTAATTCTATAATCAGCTGGCATTCTTTTCATCCAAACTGAGTGTGAAAGCATTTCCCACTGCAATATATTCAGCTTCAGTTGTAGAGAGAGATACAAAATTTTATTTCTTTCTGAGTTAAGATACTGAGCAGTTTCCAACATAGAAACATCCACCACTGATAAATTTTCTATCATCAACATTTTCTGCCCAGTCTGCATCTGTATATCTGGCAATTTGTACAGATGTATCATATGGATACCATATTCCTAAGTTCACAAAACTTGTGACATATTTGATAATCTATTTAACAGTAGTTAAATGTGATTCTTTAGGATTAGATTGGTATCTAGCACATATTCCAACACTAAATGTAATATTAGGTTTACTAGCAGTTAAGTACAAAAGACTACCAATCATACTTCAGTATAGATGGGAGTCTACACTTTTACATGAATTATCCTTTGAGAGTTTAAAAGTCGTACTCATTGGAGTATGAAAATTTTTTCCATTCTTAAAACTAAACCTTTTTACCTGGTTCAATGCATATTTGGTCTGTGAGATAAACATTTTATCTTCTAGTTGTTTAACTTGTAATCCAAGGGAATAGTTTAGTTCATTGACCATACTCAAACTTATATTTCATTAGATCTGCAAACTTAATAGATAAGTTAGTGCATGTATATCTATAAATAATATCATTACACCTAAATCTAAACTATCAAAATATGATTGTTATGTTTCTTGACGAATAATGTTTATCAACACTAACCATAATAAAATTATGAGTAAGTAAAAATTTAGTCAATTTTTCATACCATGCTCTGGAAACTTGTTTTAAACCGTAAAGAGCTTTCTTAAGACGGTAAACATGATTAGAAAGTTTGGGATCTTCAAAATCCTTTGGTTGTTCAACATATACTTCCTCATTTAAGTCACCGTTTAAAAATACACTTTTGACATCCATTTGATAAATTTTGATTTTTTTTATAGCATGCAATGGAAATAAATAGTCTGATTGATTCAAGACACGCAACTGGTGCAAAAGTTTCATGGTAATTAATACCTTATATTTGAGTATACACTTGTACAACCAGTTGTGCCTTATTTCTAATAATATTTTCCATTTCTTCAGTTTTATTTTAAAAAAATCACTTGGTTGCAATCACATGTTTATCAGTAGGTCTGGAAACCAAATACCATACATCATTTCTAATGAATTGATTTAGTTTTTTTTGCATGGCATGAATTTAACTTTCATCAACAAGTGCTTCATTTACATTGCCCGGTTCAATTTGGAAATTAAAGTAGACATTGTTACATATATTTTCTAGTTATCTTCTAGTTTGAATGCCAGTGCAAGGGTTACCAAGTATTTGATTAGTTAGATGGTCTTTGACTAACCTTAACTTAGTATTGTCTAATTTAGATGAAGAGTCAGGTATATTAATTAAATTGACATCATCATCATCTTGTTTAGGACTGGGTGCGATCTATTGATCATCTATTACACCATATATATTAATTAAATTGACATCATCATCATCTTGTTTAGGACTGGGTGCGATCTATTGATCATCTATTACACCATATATAGATTATTGTATCACCCCAGTTCTTTTGTTAAGAACACAGTATGCCCGGATATTTAGATCATAACCTAAAAATATTCCCCCATCGCTTTTAGCTTCAAATTTTCCTAAAATTTCTTAGCCTTGTAGTATAAAACATTTACTTCCAAGAGTTTAAAAATATTTAACTATGAGTTTTTTATTAAACCATAATTCATAAGCTTTTTTTTTTTATAGCTTTTCTAATGTAAACATGATTTATTATATAGCACGCAGTACTAACAGCTTTAACTCATAAATTTTTTGGTGTATTCATGCTATATAGCATTACACTACCCATTTCTTTTTGAATTCTATTTTTTCTTTAACAATTCTATTTTGTTGAGGTGTTTTTCGAGCAGAGAATTCATGCGATATACCATGATCATTGCAGTACTTCTTAAAATTGCTATTTTCAAATTCAGTACCATGATCACTTCTAATTTTAATCACAGATAACTCTTTTTTAATTTGGATATGTTTTAAGATTTTTCTGACTTCATCAAGAGTATCTGATTTTTCTCTTAAAAAGGTTACCCATGTATATCTAGTGTAGTCATCAACTACAAACAGAAAATATTTCTTTCCACCTATACTCTCTGTTCTATTTAGTCTGACTAAATATATATGGAGAAGTTCAAGAGGTCTAGCCATGACTAAGGAGTTCACTTTCTTGTGACTACTCGTAATTTGCTTAACAATTTGATATGCGCCACAAAATTTTTCTATCCCATGCTTGTTTAGCTGTATTGCAAGAAATTATTCTTTTGAATTCATCAAGCGATAGACCACAAGTTATAGCATTTAAGGCTTTTGTAATAACACTGCTTTCATTTTTCTCAACCATGGTCCAAAAAGTAGATGCGGTTTTTTTTATTGATTTGGTTCCATCATCAGCAGTTACGTCTATCATAGGAGGGATCCATTTAGTTAAAGTGGCTTATCACACATTTTCATCTAAGGATTTAAGGAAAATCCACTCTTGGCTTTCCGATATGAATAGTTAGAGCCATCAAAAGGATGTGGCTTGGTAATGGACCAACTATTGAAATTTGATATAATAAAGCTCTGGATATAGCTCAATGAGGTAAGTAAAAAAAAATAGAGCAACCTCGCTCTAATACCACTTGAAAAAGAGAGCTTAAGATGTCTTAGAGGGGGGTGAATAGGACTATGCCAAATAATAATAAAAATACTAAATATGTAAATTAATCAGAGATCTCAATTACTTAAGTATTGAAACGTTGATTCTAAATTATTCATAGGACAACCTTCACCTAGAGTTTTAGGCAGGACAACCTTATCTCACAAATTTCTTTAAAATCAAAACTTTAAACTTACAAGAGTAAATAAAAATAAAATATTACAACATTCATTGCTCAACTTAAAATTAAATATAACCATTCACCATATAAAAAATAAAGGCATTCACCACATAATACAGAGGATTATAATGGTTCGGTGCTTTAAAAACAGCCACACCTACTCCGCTCCCAAAATTACTTCCCTTGTAATTTTGGCTTTCATTATGAAAAGGTTTTCCCAGGTTCACCTTAACAACCTTGTATAATTCTTGTGATTTTCACGGGCTATCACAATCAAACCCACACTGAGATTTTCAGGCTATCTCAAACAAAACCTAAACTAAGATTTTAATTGGCTATCTCAAAAAAACCAAACAAAGTTTAGAAGGTATACTTATCTTCACCATTGAAGACGTATCAGAAGCTTGTAGCTGAAGAACTTCTTTCTTGAATGTTGAATGTTCCTTATTCAATCAGATAAAAAGGGTCTAGGGTTCTATTAATTTTAATTAAGTTCAAACCAATGACTACTTGAATCAATTCTCTTAAATCTTAAAAGAAGAGTATAGTTTACTCTCTTTAGAATCAAACTTGAAAGATCTAAGATTAAGGAAATTGATAAAAGTTATATAAATTAAATTATAAATATCGTTCAATGGCTTGCTAATAATGTGTGCTTCTCTCTCTCTTGTAGAAGGATTTTGCTAATTAACTTAGATATTTCAGATTGAGAGAGAAACTCAATTTATAGGTAAAGAAGTTGAATCTTTGGCTAGCTGAGATAGTCTTCGACTAGCTCGAGTGGATTGGATTCAGTTCAACGGACTTCAGATCGCGCGGGATAAGATTTATCCAAAATTCAGCTAGCCTGAGGTCATCTTTGGCTGGCCGAACACCCCAGTTCGACTAGCCGAATTTGACCTTCGATTGGCCAAATTTGTCTGAATTCCAAAGAATGAGGTTGCTGGAATTTGACTCGAAGATTCTCGAGCTAGCTGAATTTTAAGCTCCAGTTAGCCGAACCAAAACTCGGGCTAGCCGAATTTGTAATAGAAATTAGTTTTACTTCGAGCTTGAACTTGGGCTAGCCAAGAAACCTTGGGCTAGCCGAACCATAATTTAGGTTGATCGAATTCCAGGCAAAATAAATGTAAAAACTCAATTTTAAACATTTTTGAAAGCATCTAGTCCTAAGATCTTTCTAGGGTTTTATACCACTTGAGATATATCAAATATCTGTACTTCTTTGACTAGAACGAAGTCTTGAATTTCATCTTGACTTTGAGCTTGATCTTTTGTTGAATTGCGCTTGATCTTGAGCTTGATCTTTTCTTGATTCCCTTGATCTTGATCTTGATCTTCTCTTGATTGAGCTATTATCAAGTTGTTTTGGCTAAATGAAATTTGACAACTAAATTGTGCTTAAACAATTTAGCACTTATAGTCATAGTTAAGGTATTGTCATATTCCATTATCCTTATGCTAATATGATTTCTCTTTCTTTTGTAGGATGCCCTTGGGACCCTTGTGATTTGTTGGTTCTCGCTCGACCTAAAGGCCTAGGTCGATGTGGCAAACCAAAGGCTCGATGTTGCTAGGGCCGATCTTAAGGCGAAGGCCTTGGAGTTGTTGGTGGCCACGGAGGCCAGGTTGCTCTCCATGCTAAGGCCTAGACCCTCTGAGACGCCCTAAAGGTGTCCTCGTAGGAACTTAAGGCCGTTGCCTCCTAATTGGTGGTGGAGCGGCATTAAAAGGCTGATTTGGTGGCTAGGGTCATTGAGATGGAGGCATGGGCTATTGAAGTGGGGGTCGATCGGCTGAGGCAAAAGCTAGGGTCACCGAGGCAGAGGTGAGGTTGATGGAGGTAGAAGCCAAGGTGGTAAATGCGGAGGTTGGCGTGCCTACGTGGGAGGCAGCTACGATGAAAGCTTACAAGGTCTTCAAGGGCCATAAAGGTGAGCTGCAAGAGCTCTTCAACGCCAGCTTCCAGAATTTCCAAGAGGAGGTCCAGAGCTAGTTCTCCGGGCTCAATCTATCGTGGCTGGATTATGAGGTGGTCTTGGTGGTTAGGAAAGCTACTGATCAACATGCCATTTGATATGAGATCGTCAGTGAGGTCATCTTCGAGCCATCTGCTGACAAAGAAGTCACTACTGAGGTCAGCTACTTTGGGCCTTTATTTTGTAGCTTCTATAATATTTTTCTTTTTATATATCTTTTGTAGCCGAAGTTTCGTTTCAAGGAATGAAACTTTACTTTAAATCTTGCCTCCATCTCTATTTAATCTTGCATCTATCTTTATTTAATGTGTTTACCTTTGTTTATGTATATGCTTATTAGCCCCGCACTTTCAAACTTGGCTTGCTTGGACTCAGAAGTGAGATGGTGAAGGATAGTAGCAGTCGGACCCTTAAGGAGTGTCCTTGAGAATATTTCCTCCCAAGCACTTAGGTTGGTGTCAAATGTTCGTGTATGAGCTGTGCTCCTTTGGTTTGTTACCTTATTTTGGTAATGAGTTTAGCTGGAGGCTACCTTTTCGCCTTCTTTCTCTCCTTGGTTTCCTAGCCGCTAAGTTCTTCGCAGTTAGAAGGGCACTTCCTCGAGTTTTACCCTTTCCTAGGCTCTTTAACCATTGTGCTTGTCACTTATAGATAGTAGGTTGTCGATGTAGGAAAATATGCTTTTTGATTTATAAAAGATATTTGCAAGTAATTAACACATGAGGTTTTTTATCGAACTAGTATGCCTGAGGTGCTTGTAGAGTTTGATTTGATTAGTCTCTACTGATAGTAGATCCTCAACTGATCTACATTCCAAGGATGCGGCTGAGCTTGTCCCTCCAAGTCTTGTAGCCGATATGTCCCTAATCGAGCTATACCGATGACTTTATAGGGGCCTTCCCAGGTTGGTCCTAAGGCTCCCTGTTCATAACCCCAAGTGTAGGGTCGCGATGTAGTAATAATCTTGTTAAGACTGAGGTTGAATCCATAGGGACTGATCTTGTGCATTTCTGAAATTAAATAGAAGTAAAACTAAAAGAAGATGTAAAACTAATTTTGAAGTGATTGAGAGAGTAATTATGAATGAATTAATTAAAACTAAGAATTTAAAAGCGGGAACTAGGGTTCCAATGTAACGCCTCGTGTCTTTAGGACCCGAGTATATGACCCGATTCCCCAAAACCCAAGTGTTAACCTATAGAAAACCAAATCCCATATATAATATAATATAATATAATATAATATAATATATTTCTTCAAAGTTAGCAATTTAGCGTAGGATGGACAAATCAACATAAGGAAAAATTTACATTTACATTTATAATATACAAGAGGCTACCCATAATGACTTATATAAACCAATGTCTCTGAAATAAACAAATACAATATTTACATGATTTAATAAATGAGAAATAATAGAATGCATGTCAATTTGAGCCGCAAGACCCTGCAGCTTCTCTTAACAATGCAACCATGCATCCCTGACACTTATACCCAGTTCCTCATCAGTCTAAACCTGAAAATCACTTAAGCCACTTGTACTACTTTTATGACTATATATTTGATACATGAATAACTAACTTAGTGTGAATTCCCATCAAGATTACATACCACCACCTTAGACAAGTATAACATGAAAATAACAAGACAACGAAAACATAACAAAATGCAACCTTATTATATACATGGATGCGTGAATGCATCATCAACCTAGGGATGCTCATCCAGTCAGTAGTTGGGCTCATCACCCATGCAAAGGCTGACTATTAGTGAAGCACATCATGACTGTACATCACATACCGCATAATGATTGCCTATCGTACATCACGTATGTAAATCAATAGTTGGTGGTCTGACAGCTAATGAAACGATAACCCAATAACTCAGAGACACGTGCTACAACATCTAGAAATATCCACTCATCATCGTAAATATGACATGTATGTATGATTAGCCAAGTCATTATTAGTCCAATTATAATCAGCCGGTTTAATAAAGCTCAAGGTCACTACGGGGGGTTTATCACCCAACATAGGCTGACGGCTTGGGCATAGTGTCCCATTCCACCATCCCCGGCCCATGAGTCTACTATTTTAGGGTGTGGATAGAACTCATCAACACGTGGCTAATTAATTCTCAATGTATGGGAAACTACCATCGTATATTGAGTGGGAATGAATGTCAAAGATACTAAATACGACAATTAAAAAGAGTCGGTAGGCATGCCTTAAACACGAATAAGTAATGGTTATAAAAACGTCAAATGGTTCATTTCACAATCAAATAGGTGGAATCAGCCATAGATGGTAAGTCCCATGAATAAATTGCCACTAACATAATTTTCCTGTTGAGGGTCTATTTCTAACACAATCAATCTCCTTACATCCTGAGTACGGACTTTCTTTCATAAATAGAGGTTCACCTCACAGATTAGAGAGATTTCGATGCATATGTGTCTTGCAAAAAGTACAATAGCATAGGGCTGAAAGTTGGGCAGGTTCAACCTGACCGACTTGTGACCGACTCGACATTGGGTTGGGCTCGGGCAGAATATTTTGGGTCCGTTCTTAAGCTTGGGCTATACAAACACCAACCCGATAAAACTTGGGTTGGGCTCAGGTTAAGGTCTCGGGTTGCCCGACCCAACCCAAACCGGATCAATATATAAGTTACTTATAAATTATAATTGAGTGTGGATCGTTTGTGTCAAAGGCACACTAGTGATGTTGAGTCTGATTTATCCACGTCATTTCTAAGGACTCAAGCTAACAAGATATGCCAGATTTCTCTCTCCCAAATAGACTTTGTGCTATGGTACATGACTTTTAAAGGAGTAGTTGTCTTATATTTTAAAAGAAAAAAAATGAAGTTCTTTATAATGAATAATCACATATATAATTAATAAAATTATAGATGCAAAAAATAAGTCCTATATTGAAATATAATAAACTAACGTAATAACGAAAATATTAGCATGTATATACCCAACCAACCTGATCAACACGACCGAGCCTGCTTGGGTTAGGCTTGGGTTGAGAATTCTCAACTCGAGATTAGGTTGGGTTGGGTTAGGGTTGAGGTATAGGAACCTCGGGTTGGGGTAGGGTTGAGCACCAACCCAACCCAACTCGCCCAACTTTCAGCCCTACAATAGCATATCCAAATGGCATAGATATCAAGTATCAAAGTAGGATACCATCCAAATAGAGTACAGCTTAAGCACAAGTGTAAATACAATTCAAGAACTATTAAATGAATCAAGGTCTAGCATATGCATTTGATATTCATGATCAATTCTCAAATATATATCCAAGTAAGCTAATCATATAATTAATCAAGCTCTAAGGCATCATTCTTAATCAATTAAAAAAATTTATCCTTGATCTAATTTAGAGATGGAAAGCTTAAGGGGAAGAAATCATTGCCTGATGAACCGAATCACCTTTTAGTGTCGCTAAGTGCTTGTGCCCTTAGAATTGAATCCTACCACAAATCATGAACTTGTACGATTAGATCCAAGTTCTACGCACTACCTAAGTTTAAGATCATAGCCTAGGGTTTGAATTATTTATCTTAGGGTCTTTAATGTAAAATTAGGATTTTCATCCTAGGGTTTAGTTCTAGGCTTAGAATTTAGGTTTTGAATGCTAACTAATATACAATTGGTCGCAATGTTGATTATATTAAAAATCATCATGAATATTAATGATATAATTGATATTAGCTATCATGATAATAATAATTGTTGAGGTCAAAATCTGGACGACTCTCCCCTCAGTCTCCCGAACCTTGGATCACTTCAATATCTTGATCCTGCATAATGAGAACAGACAAAGGTGGCCTTGACTAAGTTGGGGGACCCTCTGATGCCTAAGTCAGGTTTAGGAAATCTGGGTCTAAGTGGAGAGTAGTGGGAGAGTGCAAGATATTACATACCTATAACAATGGGGTCTCCTCGTATTTATACCTGACTGTCGGTGGCCTGGGTCCAATATTGTCGACACAATTTACTTAATTAGTGGGATTTTTGGATCATGGAGATATTGCACGCAATTCATGGATTGTGCAGCATATTACGTGCAAGACGCGTAACTGCAAGCGAAGTAATCGGTCACGTCTGCTTATGGTAGTTTTCAAGTTAAACATGTGGAGCACTCATCTCACGATCTGGCCTCGGCTCAGTCCTTCTGGTTGACATGGCTCCAACCAACATAGATACAAGCCTTCATTGAATGGAGACGGTACCTCTAGTCCGATCCGATACTAACGGGCTTGGTTCTTTGCCTATCAGGCGTTCTAAATGACTCCCTCTCAGGGTCTGAGGTGGGGCGTCGGGCCTGTTTTGTCGAGCTGAGCTTCTTGTCAGTCGTCGGAGAAACGGTATGGCATGTCCAGTCGAAATGTTATGCTTCTTACTTTGGTCTCATATTGTCAGAGCCGATCCAGTCACTTGCGACTCATCGGTGAACCCTTCACTTTCACCTATCTCATCGGATGTTCATCTGATGGATCTGATCGACCTTGTGCCCGCCTCAGACCTCAAAATGACAGAGGCCTCAAAATTTCCTATAATAGAAGCCCCCTACTCTTCGAGGTCGACTGTGGACTCAGAGAGTAAATATTCATGGGAAATCAATCGTCTCCCTAACTTTGCCTTCCTCATATCGAGATCATCATGATTTTTGAATTCAAAGCATCATATCTTTAGGGTTTCTCGCTCGCTGACTATCCTTCATCAGATGCATGGCGACGGTTATGATTCCAAATAATGGCTGAGCCTATGATAAGTTGCCACGTATGCCCGGGGAAGTGTCCATGTGATGGTTCCATTTGATGGGGTGTCGCTTTGTATACTGGAGTACACTATTCAAAGTCAGGACCATACTATCTGACAGGGGCTGATCCAACAGTAAACAACCACATGTGCTCGGGAATCGGCTCGCGACGATTCGGCTGCAGCTATCATTCCTTACCATTAATGCAGAGATTCTCTGTGGCTTATATAAACTCCTTTCGGACCTTCTCTCCTCACTTGGATTTAAAATTTGAACGTGTGCCAGAGGAGGAGATTTTTGGTGAAGGCTATTTTGGTCGAGTTAAAGTTTTTGACAGGCGATTCCGACCGATCAAGCATTTCTAGTAGAGGCAATTTTCGGCGAGCATCTGGTGAGTCTCTCTTGTCGTTCCTTTTACTTCTCTTCCTAATGTCGTCTGATCTCGAGACTATTTGGGATTACTATCATGACTCCGAGTTGGGGAGCTCTGACGGGGGGAGAGGGGCCTCTGAAGGCCCATTTGAAGCTGTACCCATATTCCCTCCGTCTCGAAGATAAAAGGAGGTAGGGGCTTGGACTTAACGGGCTGGTAAGAAGAAAGCCGCCTAAGCCCCCCAGACCACCACTACCAAGGCCGCTGAAATGCTCATGAGTGGGTGAGCCTCAGAGGTAGTCCCTGGAAGCTCCGTGCTGTTGGAGTCCTAGATGGAATGGATCTGATCGGAGTTTCAGATCCCAAACTCCGTTCGGATAAGGGCCCTAGAGCCTCTTGACACCTCTGGTGCACCTGCTGAGGGAGAAGTCACCATTTTTCTCTACGTGCTGCAATGTAGGCTCTGACTCCCTCTGCATCCCTTTATCTGAGCTGTCACAGCCTACCTTAAACTAGCTCCTGGACAATTCACCCCCAACGCCTGGAGAGTGTTAATTTCTTCCTTCATCATTTGGCACCAAGTCAGGAATCTGGAGCTAACACTAGAGGAGTTGATGAGTTTTTACCTGGTTAAGCACGATAGTCAAGAGCAATGATACTACTTTGTGACCTAAGATAGCAAAGGGTCGGGGTTGGTGATGAATCTTCTGTCTTCCAATAAAGACTGGAAGAATAAATGTTTCTCAGCTGCGGCGAGTGGGAGGTGCCAGCTGCGGAGATTAAGACTCTAACGACTCGAGTTCATACTCAATTTTTAACACTAGGTCAGACTTTAAGTCTTTTTTAATATCCTTCTCTTTTACTTCAGCTATATTGGAGCTATTTTTATCCTTGTAGATTTTTCGAGGGGCACACCACTCCTTGAATCGGTCCAAAAGAACTGCATCGCTAAGGCTAGAGCACGATCAGGGGAGCTTTGCTCCTGGACAGACCTGATCACCGCGGCCAACCTTCAATGGTTCAGACTTTGTAAGTCTTAGACACTCCCCATATCCTTCAGTAAGTTTCTCTCACATTACCTTTGGGGAGATCAAACTCATTTATTTGGTTGCTGATCCGTTATTTTTTGTGTAGCCATGATTGAGGCGTCTAGTTCTCGGAGGAGGAGGAAAGCCGCTCCAACAGCGTAGGAGATGCTGAGGGCTGAGTCTTGGACAAAGACCACTGCTTAGAGAAGGCAGGATACCCTTCATGGGGTGGAGCCCTTTTGGTCCAGTTCTGATTGTTGAGGCTCCAGCTGTGGTGCTTGCCGAGACCCGGGTCCCTGCAATCATTGCTCCGACTCCAACAACTATAACTCCTTCCCTAACAGCAACCATAACTCCTTCCCCAGCAACTATAACTCCTTCCCTTCCACCTACCGCCATTTTTCCCACCACGGTGGCTCCTCCCGCAACCCTCGAGCCTTGTATTTTCGTACCCTCATCCTCCGAACGGGAAGAGGCTATTAAAATGACTGATGATATGCTTTCTCTTCTCGATGCTAGGAATGATTTCAGGGCTTCGGCTCAAATCTTGACAGGTAGCCAAACTGGGGCTGGGGATGAGTGGCGGGAGGTTCAAGCTGGGCTACCACTTGTCTCGCCCGGTGCCTTGGGTTGCCAAACATGCCCTTGAGGAGGAGATAGCCAAACTTCTCACCAAGTCGGATAACTCCTTGTATTTTTTATATGGTAATTTTGTTATTTTTTTGCTTCTTTTTATTTCTTTCACATCTGCATGCTCAATTTTCTATTTTTGTTCAGAATGTCCCGAAGCTCCGTTCGACTCGGGAGAGAATATAGGAGCTTGAGAGGAGAGATGCCGAGGTGGAGGCACTCTGGAAAGAGGTGGGGATTCGTAGGGATGAGTCCACTCTTCTCCAACTCGAGCTGGGAGAGCTGCGTCGGCAACTTGAAGATGGGAAGGCCAGAGAGCTCCAACTGTAGAAGGTCACAGGTGACCTCGAGGTCCGATGTGGAGCGGCGGAGGCCGAGCTGATATGAACTAGGGCTCATGTCGATTCGTTGGCCAAGGAGGTTACCCGACTGGAAAAGTCCTGGAGCAAACTAGGACTAAGGCGGTAGAAGAACAGAGCCGACCCGTCCCTCAAGCAATGAAGGCTCAGCGGGATGAAGATGAGGCTTCCCTAGCTGGAGCAGTGGCTGCTACGGTTGATGCCTTCAAGGCTTCAAAGGAAAAGGATGCTGAAGTCACCAAGTTTTACAACTGTGGCTTCGATGCCTATATTGAGGCGATCCGGGATTTGTATCCGGACCTTAACTTCGAACCTTTGTTATCTGAAGGCACCAAAGATGCACTTGCTGAGGATGTTCACCCAAATCAAGCCCCCAACACCCAAGCTCCCCCAACCACATAATCTTTAATATTTCTTCCATAGTTGACTTGAAACCTCCCCTATTTTTTGTATGGATTTTATTTTTTGACCCTCTGGAGAGGGCATGAGGATGATGATTTTTGACCCTTTGGAAAGGGCGCTCGGATGATGATTTTTCCTTTGTATAAGTTAATTCATAGTTAATTTTTGGATATCGACTACTGATTGTTAATTGCCGAACTGATTCATTGGCAGGTCAGTTTATTTCAGGGCATGGTTGAGCCTACCCTTCGGTGGGCCAGCCCCCTCCAATGTTTAGTGGAGCTTTTAAGCCTTTATGGCTTAATCATTGTTGAGTCCGAACCCCTGGGGGGTCGCCTCGTCCCACGGTTGGCGAGAAACCTCCGCTCTGTCTGTTGGTTGAGTAATGAGCCAACTCCTTGGTTGGGGAGCTGGATCATCTTCTGACTTTTTCCCTGACTTAGGATGCCATGTCGAGTTTTCGTTGGATTACACTCTAACCCCTTCTCTAAGGGATTAGTTCATTCAATTTGCCTCTGTATATATAAGAGGCAAATTTTACTTAGTAGATAACCCATTTGTTTATTTGTGTAAAAGATGAGATATGAATTTTATTGAAAGCCTTAAAGGCTGGTCGCTCGGAGGCGTACACTTATTGGGGGCCTTAAAGGCTGGTACATCAAGGACAGTAGATCTTCAGGTGCTTGACGTTCCATGGATGAGGGAGCTGGCAGCCCTCGAGGTCTTCTAGGTGGTAGGAACCCGGTTTAGTCGATCGGACCATGCGGTAAGGTCCCTCCCAATTTGGTCCAAGTGTTCCTACCCCTGGCTTTGCATTGTTTTGGAAAACTCGTTGAAGGACTAAGTCCCTGGGGTGGAACCGTTTGGCCTTGACTTTGGACTTACAGAATCACACCACCTGTTGATGTCTTGTGGCGACTTGGAGCTTTGAGACATCTCTAATCTCTTCAAGTAGATCCAGGTTAGTAGTGATCTGCTCGAAATGCTGATTTTCTTTGTTATTTTTCACCTGAGCGGTTAGGAGGCCAATCTCAATTGGCACCATTGCCTCCGAGCCATAAGAAAGGGAGAATGGATTTTTTCCTATGGAAGATTGAACTGTGGTCCTGTAGGCCCAAAGGACGAATGGGAGTTCCTCAGCCCAACTGCCTTTTACTTTTTCTAATTTCATCTTAAGGTAATGTTTGATAACCTTGTTGACTACCTCTACTTGTCCATTGGCCTAAGGGTGCCGAGGAGAGGAATATGCATTAGTGATGACGAGCCCTTGACACATATTTTAGAACTTATCGTTGTCGAACTGCCGATCGTTGTCTGACACGATGGTTCACGAAACCCCAAACTGGTAGATGATATTTTTCCAGACAAAATTAATCACCTTCTGCTCTGTGATTTTCACAATGGGCTCAACCTCGGCCCATTTAGTGAAGTAATCCACCGCAACGATGGCGAACTTGACTTACCCCTTTCCTGTAGGCAAAGGGCTGATGACGTCAATTCCCCATTGAGCGAATGGCCACGGACCGCTCATGGGGGTCATTTCTTCTGCAGGCCGCCTTGGTATAGTTGCATGACGCTGCCATTTGTCGCACTTCTAAATGTAGTTTTTAGAATCTTCCTTAATGGTTGGCCAAAAATATCCCTGCCCGAGTATCTTTAAGGCCAGGTCTCGACTGGTAGAATGGTTTCCATAGATTCCTTTGTGATCTCCCGAATCACGTAATCGGCTTCGTCTGGTAGGAGGCACCTGAGGTAGGGTTGGGAATGCCCTTTCTTATACAGGATACCATTCAAAATGACATATTGAGTTGCTCTAACTCTCAATTATCTAGCTTCCAATTTATCCGAGGGGATCTCTCTAATTACGAGGTAGTTAAAGATTGGGTCCATCCAGCTCAGAGTAACATGCACTGGGTTGAATTTCTTTGCCTGTTCGATGCTTAGATATTTCATGAATTCAATGGGGATGACTCACAGGATCTTCCCTTTTGTGGCCGAGGCGAGCCTTGCTAAGGCGTTAGCCCATGAGTTTTTCGCTCTTAGGATCTGATGGATAGTGCAGCTCCAAAATCTTTCGATCAATTTTCTCACCTCATCGAGATAAGTGATCATCCTTGTCTCCTTGGCTTCATTCTCGGTGGAAATGTGGTTTACCACCAGCTGCGAGTTGCATCGGAAATAGAGAGACTA
The DNA here is from genome assembly GCA_037074715.1 of Magnolia kwangsiensis. Lineage (NCBI taxonomy): Eukaryota > Viridiplantae > Streptophyta > Magnoliopsida > Magnoliales > Magnoliaceae > Magnolia > Magnolia kwangsiensis. The sequence goes on from CM073579.1 coordinate 28,913,941, forward strand.
AACGCCCAGACTCGCCGCCAATTTGAGTCCAACTAGTAGAGCCTCATATTTCGTGTCATTGTTTGAGGCCTTGAACTCGAGTCTAATCATATATTAGATGGACGTAGAATCGGGTACGAGCAGGACGATTTTGGCTCCAGCTCATTTAGTATTGGATGACCCGTCAACATAGAGAATCCATCCTAGGTCTTACACCACCTTTTGGTCTCCGAAGGGGACAGGTGGAGTCATTTCAACTTCAGTGCTGATTTCTTCCACACTCGGAGTGGTGAATTCAGCGATGAAGTCAGCCACAGCTTGACCCTTGATTGCTGTCCTTGGGCAAAATTGGATGTCAAACTCACCAAGTTCGATGGCTACTTGGTCATCCGACCTGAAACCTCGGGTCTTTATAGAACTTATCTTAGAGGAGAGTCGGTCAACACAACGAAGGAATGAGATTGGAAGTACGAACATAATCTCCGGGCTAAAACAACGAGGCTGAGCGCTAGCTTCTCCAGGGGTGAGTATCTCATTTCTGCGGGTACCATTGCTTTAACTTACATAATATACGGGGTGTTGCTTACCTCCGACCTCTCTGATCAGGGTTGAGTTGACGATCGAGGCCAAGACCGTGAGGTAAGGGAATAGGGGCTCACCTTCTTAAGGCTTGGATAACAAAGGGGGAGAGCCCAAATACTGCTTCAGTTGCTGGAAGGCTTGTTCGCACTCTGACATCCACTCTGCCTTCTTATGACCCTTCAATTGTTGGAAGAAAGGGAGGCATTTATCTATCGCTCTGGATATGAAACGTTTGAGTGCGGTGACTCTTCCCGTGAGGCATTATATCTCCTTGATGGTTCGAGGTGAACTCATGTCAAGGAGCGCTTTGATCTTGTCGGGGTTTGCTATGATGCCTCTTTGGCTGACTTGGAACCTGAGAAATTTCGACCTCAAAAATGTACTTTGTGGGGTTCAGCTTCATCTGGTATTCTCGGAGGACGTTAAATGTCTCCCCGAGATCTGTCAAGTGATCAGACGCCTTGATACTCTTCACCAGCATGTCGTTGATGTATACTTCCATAGTGCATCCTATCTGTTTGGAGAATATATGATTTACTAACCTCTGATACATCGTCCCAGTATTTTTTAGGCTAAATGGCATGACCTGGTAACAGTAGAGTCCCTTGTCTGTGATAAAGGTAGTCTTCTGCCTGTCTGGGGGATGCATCACGATCTGATTGTACCCAGAATAGGCATCCAGGAAGGAGAGTAACTCATGACAGGTTATACTGTCCAATAATTGATCGATCTGCGGTGATGGGAAGCTATCCTTGGGACAAGCCTTATTCAGATCCGAGTAATCTACACAAACCCACCACTTTTTGTTAAATTTTCTGACAAGCACCACATTTGTAATCTAGTCGAGGTAATATACTTCTTCTATGAAACCAGCATCGAGTAGGATGGAGACCTCGTCGGCAATAGCCTCATAGCGCTCAACATCGAAGGTTCTTCTCTTCTGCTTTACCGGTTTGTGGTCTGAGTCCACGTTCAGCTTATGGACCAATGCGTCCGGAGAAATCCCTGTCATGTCTGCATGTGACCATACAAAGACATCCCGGTGTTGCCATAGGAAAGCCAACATTTCAGACCATTGCTCGAAACTTAATGACGATATGAGCTAGATGATTTTACTCGGGTCTGCTTTATTAAGAGGCACCTTCTCCAGGTCTTCTACAGATGAGTCCCTTGCGGGTCTTTGGGGATCCAAAATGTTGATAATAAACGCTTGCTTGACGGATCCTTTTTTGATCGCTATTGCGTAACATCTCTGAGCCTCGTGCTGGTCACATTGGAGGTAGCGTATTCCGTCCTCGGCTGAGAACTTCATCATTAGATAATAAGTAAAGATGACCGCCCTCATTGCATTGAGGGAGGGTTTTCCCAGGATGACATTGTGTACCGATGGTACATTGATAACAAGGAAGTCCACCATAAGGGTAACTTGGTGTTACCCTTCTCCCATAGTTACTGGGAAGGAGATGGCTCCTTCGGAGATCACTCTCTCCAATAAAGCCGTGCGAGGGATTTTCAAGGGTCGGAGGTGTGACCGTGGAACCCCCATTCTTTCGAAAGCTTCAGAATATATCACATTGGCTAAGCTTCCAGTGTCAACTAGGATGCGGTACACTTTATCGTTTGCTATGGTCATCGTGACTACCAGGGCATCGTCGTGCGGATGCTGAATTTCACGTGCATCATCTTCCGTAAAGGTCAGACTGCATGGACTAATTCAGAGTTCCTTGCTAGGTCACTCGGTTAAATGGATGTAATGTTCTGGATCGGACTTCTGAGAGTAGGTCTTTCGAGCCCTGTTTGAATCTCCCCCACCTGTCGAGCCTCCAAAAATGGTGTGAATTTCAGCTGGCTCTTTCGTGGGGTTATTTGGTCGCTCTTTCTCTCACTCTTCCTTCTGAGTGGCTCTCTCTCTTTTAGTGTATCGATGCAGATGTCTCTTGCGGATAAGGGACTCGATCTCATCCTTGAGATCCACAGAATCATCTGTGTTATGGCCGTGGTCCTGGTGGAAGCGGCAGAACTTTCGTTTGTCTTGATGCTCCTGGTCGGCCTTCATACAGACAGGCCAATTCAAAAGTTTTTCTCCTTGGATATTTAACAGGATCTGCTCAGTAGATGCATTGAGGGGGGTGTAGAACAGAATTTTCCTTCCAATTTTCGACTCGATCGATGATCGCGAGGGGTGCGGTTATTTGATCCTTTGTCTGTCGGCTGAGATTCTTTGTTCCTAGGTCTCTTCCCTTTGCCAGTTGAGTCGGTTATTTACACACTTTTATGGGTGTTAGTAAACTCCTTAGCATTAGTGTATTTCTGAGCTCTTGCAACGAGGTCCGCTAATGTCTTCGATGGGTTCTTCCCAATGGAGAAAGTGAACCTTCCTTCTTTCAGGCCGCTGAACACTGCAGCGAGCGCCATTTTATCATCGTTGTCTTCTACTTGCAATGCTTCCTCGTTGAAATGAGTAATGTAGTCCTTCAACGACTCTTTCGGCCCTTGCTTGATGGTGAACAGGTGAATATTGGTTTTTTGACTTCTCTTACCACTTATGAATTAGGTAAGGAATAGCCGACTCAACTCTGTAAAGGAACCAATGGAATTGGGTTTGAGCTGATGGTACTAACTTCGAGCGGATCTAGTAAGGGTGATAGAAAATCCTTTACACATCATTGCATCCGTCGTAGTCTGAATTTGCATCCATGAACGATAAGCTTCTGCATGCTCGAATGGGTCACCAGTCCCAGAATACTGGATGACGAGAGGTATTCGAAACCTCTGTGGCATTACCTCATCTATGATTGTGGAGGTGAAAGGAGGTTCGATCTCTTCAATCATTGCCTAAATTGTGGCAGGAACTGTCGACTGCTTCTTCCTTTTCAGGGTTAAGAACTTGCCATTGAGTTTCGCAAACTGTGCTTCCTAAGGATCTTTGTTCTCAGTGACTATCTTTGGGGCATTTTCTATTTATGGAGTCTTCCTTTCCCTTCTCCATCCTAGATCATGACAAAAATTCGTTAGTGCCAGGGCTGAGGTTCCTGAGGCATTAGTCGGAGCTCGAGTGGCAGTGTTCTGAGCCAAGACTTTGACTTGGGCCAGAGGGGGATTTTTACCTGAGACCAGCGCCTGGGGGTGCTGGGCTGCTTTGGGCCTCACACTCCTTGGGGCGGAATGAGCTTCCACAACTAGACCGACCGGCGCGGGAATAAGATTTTCCTGAGTCAGGTGTGGTTGTGGCACCTGTTGCTGCTTCATCCTGTTCATCTTATCGCATAAGGCTTATATTTCATTCTGCATGGCTCGATATCTACTTGCTCGGTTGCTAGAACACTGGAAAGGCCCCGGGACTGATTCGGCATGAAGCAGTGATGAAGAGAGAGTTTTCTCATTTGGTTCTGGTTCCACAACTACCACTTTCTTCTTTCCTCTTGCCATTGTATTTGAAAATAGGAACCTGACCTTTCGTATCAGATTCCCACAGACGGTACCAGAAAATATTGAGGTCAAAATTTGGATGGCTCTCCCCTCAGTCTCCCAAACCTTGGATCACTTTAATGTCTTGATCCTGCACAATCAGAATAGGCAAAGGTGACCCTAGGTAAGCCGGGGGACCCTCCGATGCCTAAGTCAGGTCAAGGGAATCTAGGTCTAAGTGGAGAGTGCACGATATTGTGTACCTGTAACAATGGAGTCTCCTCGTATTTATACTTGACTGTTGGATGGCCTGGGTCCAATATTGTTGGCACGATTTACTCAATCAGTGGGATTTTTGGATTATAGAGATATTGCACACAATCCATGGATCGTGTAGCATATTACGCGTGTGACGCGTATCTGTGAGCAAAGTAACCGGTCATGTCTGCTTATGGTAGTTTCCAAGTTAAGCATATGGAGCACTCATCTCACGATGTGGCCTTGGCTCGGTCCTTTTGGTTGAAATGGCTCCAACCAACATAGATACAAGCCTTCATTGAATGGAGATGGTACCTCTGGTCTGATCCGATACCAACGGGCTTGGTTCTTTGCCTATCAGGCGTTCCAAATGACTCCCTCACGGGGTCCGAGGCGAGGCATTGGGCCTGTTTTGTCGAGCTGAGCTTCCTGTCGGTCATTGGAGAAATGGTATGGCATGTCCAGTCAAAATGTTATGCTTCCTACTTCGGTCTCATACTGTCAGAGCCGATCCAGTCACTTGCGACTCATCGGTGGACCCTTCACTTTCACCTATCTCATCGGATGTTCATCTGATGGATTGGATCGACCTTGTGCCCGCCTCGGACCTTGGATTACAGGGGCCTCGGACTTTCCCATAATAATAATCATTATGATGGTCGTACATGGTATGACCTGCTATTAATGATAATATTTATGAGAAATGAATAGAATATAAATATCTAATAATTGTAACTTGTCTATAATAACTAATATTAGCGTAAATAGTCTATCAATAGATAATCATTTCTATATTAAAATTTATCATGATAATAGTAATAAGGATGATAATTGTAAATCGAAATACTTCTAGTTTGGGAAAAACGTGTTGACTCACCACAGTCAACTTGATAGCCCAAAGGTTTACAATTTATCTATAGTTAGGATCAACGTTAGGGTCTTAATTATGTTATCTAGTGGACTTTTACCTACCATCCATCCTATGGTTTGGATTACCTAGGTTTAGAACTTCATTCTAGAGTTTAATTCCAAACTTAGATATTTAAGATTTGAATGCTAGTTGGTGTACGATGGGTCGCAATGTTAACTACAACTATCATTAACATTAACAATGTGATCAATTTTTAGCTATCATGATAATAATGATAATTATAATACTAATAAATAGTGTGATCTATTATCAATGATAATATTTAGGAATGATAAATAAAAACTAACATTTAACATCTAATGGGGGAAATTTGTTCATAATAACAAATACTAGCATGCATATCACGCTAATAGCTAAACATGATTAATAATCGCAATCACTATAGTAAAACCAATTATAATAATAAATTAAACAATTTACTTTGTGTAATGTCTTAGAAAAATCCATACTTAGACCCGACTACCACCTCTAATGGAAATCATTCAGAATCAAATCCCTTAGAAATTTAATGTGTATTAGCTAGCGCTAAACTAGATTTCATGTAAAATTAGCACCAATAACTTTCAATGTGATCTGTAAGACCCAAAACCTATAGAATCATTGACGCTATATTACCCTGAAATCTAGGATCCAACTCTAAACCAAGTTACTTTCGAGAATACTTTGTTACTTTGTATTGGATCTATACCACATGTCGAAAGTCTGATATCGATGAACTTAGACCATTATGACCGCCTTGTTGGACTTGACTATCACCTCAAAAATCAAGCCCAAACGATGTCCTGGGACCATTTCCTTGAGTCCAGAGTGAAGAGAGTGAGAAAATAAAGATTTTTAGAAAATTAAATATGATTTAAAATAATCTGAGACGTGTCGCTTGCGCGTTATTTCTAAGCATTCTGACCGTTAGATTTCAACCCAAATTTACCCTCGGATTAGGATAGGTGGCCCATACATGTCAAAGTACTTGTGGCCCTGATCGAATTTCAGTGACCGTTGAATTGAAACTGGTCCGCCACGGATGATCTGGAAACTCGATTGGACTGAAAACTTAACTTGCTTAAGATTCAATACAAGTGAGCTTAAGTTCGACCGCCTTTGATAAGAGGACCTCCAAAAGTGCTCCATTGGATCAGTAAGACCTCGATTTGGTTATAATCTAAGTATACCTTGGCCTTATGGCTGTTTTCGTCGACTTTAGGTTTATAAAAAGGGCTTAAACCCTCATTCCAAAATTCCATACAAATTTCCTAAACCCTAGCTATTTAAGAGAGAGAAAAGAGAGAGAATGTAAGAGAGAACCTGTTATTTCTCCGTGGGATTCTTCCCAGTTCCTCTACGTATCGAATCTGTGTATCTGAATCGTTCTTTCGGCGATTCTGATTCTGTTCTTGGGTAAGATAGAAAAACCTTAACCTGTTTTGAAGCTTAGAATAGCTGTAGTGAAGTTATAGCTAACCTGTTTCATGCCATAGGTAGCGTATCCGCCGTTGAAGAAGACTTATCGTCTGAATCACATCTATTACGCATTTTCTGATTTAAGGTGCAGACTATATATGCTTAAGTTATGGTTTTCAAGACTTTCAATATTAGATAATGATTTATTCATGACGTGAATGCCATTACACATGCCAAATGCGCTATCTGTTTTGATTTTTGAATATGTATAATCTATGTTATAAATAGCGTATTTCATGCATATGTTAGAATACCCGTATACGTATGGAAATTGTTATTATGATTGCCATGATTAATTGTCGTTGATATATGCTTGATATATATGTGGTAACTCCTTGACGAAAGGACTTGTCCTAATATGTAATGGAGTCGACATACGTGATGTATGTTGAATCGTGTAGTTTAAGTGTTTGTTTCAATGCTTGAATGAGTTAGTAGTTAGTAAAGTGTGACTTTTTAGGTTGTTGAGATATGAATCTCAATCACCTTAATTGTGTGTATGATTTCCTCCATAAATTGTGTAACCTAGATTATTCATGTTAACTATATGTATAATTTCCTCCATGTACTGTATTTATATTCAAGTTATATTTCATAAATGTCCATATGATTGTAGGATATGAATCAAATGCCTGTTATTGAGTTTGTACATGATTGGGGCTGTACTACAGTCCAGGTAATCGGTAATCATACTTCAATGATGGTTGAGGTCGTTTTCGCCATGCAAGATGAGTTTAACGAATTCGAGTCCTGCTTGGGATGTTCGACAGTGGTTAGGCCACACGGAGTGCTTATGTATTCCATGTCATTCAACTCAACGTGTGATTGGCCTAGTTGGGATTATCAACTAACCCGATTGACTGATGTTTGTTCACCATGTTTGGTCGCTACTATTTGAATATAAGACACCGAACTCACTAGTGAAACTTCCGTTAATCTTGGTACCGTGATCCCCTAAGACTCATGAGCCGGACATGGTGGTATGAGACACCGTTGTTGAGCTTTTGGCCTACGCTGGGGCGACGATCTTTCCCGTAGTGACCATTGAGCACCCTACTCTCGTGATCCGATTATGGTGGTATGAGACACTGTATTCGTGCTGTCGGCCTACATTGATTGGTGATAAGCCCTCTGTAGTGACCTCGAGTATATCTTAATACTGCATAAGGGCGACGAGTCTTGTTGCAGTATTTTGGATATAACTAGACTTGTATTGATTGGTGACGAGCCCTTTACAGCAATCTAGAACCGTAACATCGTATGAGATTTCATAGGACTGACGACCCTAGAATGGATCAATATTTGGGAATTGATATAAGGGAGGTGTCTTAGCTTCCCAATCTTACTGTATGAAAAGGACTAATAAGAACTTGGTAATCATACTCATATCATCGTATTGCATGTGCTATTGGTGTTGGTGTAAGAGCACTGAGGAAGTGATTGACATGCGCGACAGTAAGATGAAGATCGTAGAGGGAGATTGTGGTGAGGGCATGCATCATTCCCTCATATCATTCTTACATTAACAAGAGTATCTAGGACATGTTTGATTGTACTGCTTCATCATTACTGCTTGATTGAATTGATAACATGTTAACCTTTGCTGTATAGCTCTACTGAGTTGATCACTCACTCCCACGTTCTGGGATGGTGCTTAAACACCAACCAGACTCTGACTTAGCTGCAGGTGACGGTGATACTTGTGAGGCGAAGCCGGAGTTCGACGACGACGAGGAGGCTTTCTCGTTCATACAGTTCTCAGGCGGGTTCATGTGTGCCTTGCCCCGACCAGCGGGATTTCTGGGATATGTTTATATTGATTGCATACAATTTGATACATGTATTTTGATACACAGTTGTACTTATTGCCCTGGCCAAAGCATACATCTTTTGGGGTTAAATTTTTGGATTATATATGTACTTACGTCTTTCGCTCGTATTTTCTCACTATCCCTAAATTATGTCTGTCGATTTGGCTTAATCTACTTCATGTTTATACGTTAATACAGACAACATAGATCCATCATTGTTTATGTTGCATAAGTGATGTTTTGGAACTCGGGAGCTGAGTTATGCTCGACCCCTGAATTTTAGGGCATTATAAGTTGGTATCAGAGCATGATCTCGATTAAATTGGACCTGGGTTAGGGTTACACGATACACGTTGATGCCACTATAGCGTAGGAGGGAGTGAGAACACTCTAGAAACAGGTCTAAGACCCCTTATGTGTTGATTGACAAAATTTTACTGAAAATGATCGTCGAGATTGAGTCAGCGCACACTCCTGATCATATACGATGACCCCAAATTAAGTTTAGACCGTCAATTGACGGGTATATACTGCGTTTCATTTCATTCCAGCCGTTAGAAATTGGTAAATATGAAAAGAGATCAGTTTAGTTCCGAAATGACTCGAAACGGCTCAAATCGAAAGAGGGGGCCAAACGAACCACTTTCAGGGGGTCCCAAGGTGGGACCCTAACTTTTTTAGACCCAGGGAGTGGGGAGGTCCTCGCCCTCACCCGTTTGGTCAATGGCCGGCGAGGCCTCGCCGACTGACGGGCCTATATGGACCGGGCCTTCGGGCTGATGGCACGTGGGGCCTATTGGGACCCACTGGTGCAGGGTTCGACCCCTATTTTATTCCCAATCTACTACTTCCTTCACAAACCACCCTCCCAAGCTTTCCCTTTTCTTCAAAATTACCCCATTCTCTTTCAAATCATCTTTTCAATCACTCCCTTCATTTTTCATTAAATCCTTCATCCCTTCACCGTGCTCAGCCATACCCATCACATAATCCTTCCATTTTCTTTGATTTAAGCTCTCAAATCCCTCATTTAAGATCCAAAATCTTGCCAAACCCCAACCCATCTTATTTGGATCTTTTCTTTCTTCAAAACTCCCTTTCTTTGAACTTTTACACTCCCATATTAAGTCCAAATTCATGGAGACCCAAAGATCTCAGCCCTTCCATTCATTTTCCTTGCTTTCCATGGCTTTCTTGGAGCTTGTTACGGCTCTATTTTTCATTTCCACCATCCTTTCTCTAATGGGAAAGAAGCGAGCCCCTGTGGATGAGGCTGGGCCTAGTCGCCCCACTCGTTCGAGAAGGCCTAGAGGAATTACCGTGAGTTCAAGCGTTGGGAGAGAAGTGCAGACAAAGAGGGATTTAGATCCCCATGCTCCAATAGGAAGATCGTTGTTGGCCGAGTTATCTCATGGGGTCTATGAGGACCGTAGGGTTCTTTTTGAAGCGCATGTTGATGGGTGATTCTTTGGCGAACACTTGTTGTTCGAGCATCTGAAAGAAGATGGGTGGGGTTCACTATTTGAAGGTGAATCACATGCAAATGTGAGCACTATTCATGCCTTTTATTCCCACATTCGGGACCCTACGCTGAAGCCCTTGCAGTTCAAGATCCCCTTTGGCAGAGACCGAGAAGCTACAATCAATGTTAGGTTGATAGTTCGACTCCTGAATGTGCCACTTGGTGAGGTACATGCTAGTGAGCGGAATCTAAATAATGTTCGTGAAAGGGATCGCCGCACCAGGTTTCTATGTGGTCGTTTAGTTGAGTGGTAGCATATCTCTTGGTGACCCATATGTCCAGTGATTTCTGTTTACTTCACCACATCTGCACGTTCAATGTCTACCCTAGGTGGAGTAATCGCAGTGAGTGCATGCGTCTCATGGTGGATTTCTTGTACCAGGTGGGACAGGGAGAGAAATTGTGCGTGCCTACGTTTGTCCTGTGACAGATCATCCTTATCACACGATTAAGAAGAACGACTGAGTCGCTCCCCTTTGACCACCTCATATGCAAGATTGCACTTAAGTTTGGTTACAGACTTGGGACGGAATTGCCAGCGCCGGTCCATTACATCACCAAGACCACTCTCAAACAGATGAAGATCGGGCCTCGGCAATGACAAGCCCAACTTGAAGAGAGAGAGGATGAGTCTGAGAGCGAAGAAGGAGAAGAAAGTGAAGAAGAAGGTGGGGCAGAGGTAGAGAAAGAAGTGCAAGATGAAGAAGAAGAGGAGGCTCAAGATACTGATGAGAGTCCTCCTCCTGTGACTCAGGAGCATGATCCTGATAGGGCTGATAGAGAAGCCCGTTTGGTTAGGCTTGAGGAGGGCCAGGCCACTCTTCGACAGGATATTATGGATTTACGGGGCCTCATGAAGCATAAGTTTAAGAAAGTAACCCGCACGCTGAAGACTATCCTATGCTGCCTGAAGGATAAGGGTGCCCCTTCTCCATCACCAGATTCTGATGAATAGGCTTTATGTAGTCGTTATTTGTTTATTTTTATGTGTGGTTTGGTAGTTTGATAGTTGTTTAGTGTTTGAAGCTTAGTGTTTGAAGTTTAGTCATTTTGCTCACATGCTTTCTCTGTCGCGATTCATGTAATGCTGCACATCATGTATTGTGAAAATTTTAAAAATGAAATGCATGTTGTTTCTTTGACTTGTGAAGTTAATGCTGTGGATGGACTGTGTGAATGCCTAATCTCTTTAGTTGCTACCCTCTGTTGTGTGTTGGGTATGCCACCTAAGGGCTTGAGATCTTTGGCCCGTCTCTCCCTGAGTGATTCGCTAGATGGGGCCCTTGCCCTGTGTGATACTCGTATGAACCCTCATTCAGGCCCATCTCGTTCTGATCCCATGCTGAGTTCTCAGCCGACTTTTGGCCCTACTGCTGCGCCGCCTCTTGTAACACCTTCTGTGGGGCCTCCTGTCACACCTGTAGTTCCTAAGTAGAACCGTGCGTCTGCATCGACGCCTTTTAACATCACAGTCCGCTTCACCTCCTGATAGGCTAGAGCAGATGATGCTGTTGATGCAGCAGCAGCAGTTCTTATCCTCTATGGCTAGTATCTTTGCTCAGTCAATGGGGGCGACTCTACTTGCCTCGCCTCTACTCCCTTTTGGGAATCCTAGTGCGAGCGGCACTTTCGAGTGATTTCAGCACTTGAGGCCTCCTACATTTTCGGATACTCATAGACCCGAGGAGGCTGAGTATTAGATCGACCGTATCTTTAAGATGCTTAGACCGTTGCACTGTTTCGAGACAGAGCAGGTTGAGCTTTCCACCTTCATGTTTGAGAAGGAAGCTAGCTTATGGTGGGACAGCATTCTCCGCACAGTTGCGGAGGGATTTGAGTGGATGTGGGCGACATTTGAGGCTTATTTCCATGGGAAGTATTTTTTGGTCACTTACTGACATGAGAAGGAGAGTGAGTTCCTTCGCCTTCGCCAGGGAGGCATGTCGGTGACTGAGTATGAGAACCAGTTTACGGAGCTAGGCAGGTGTGCTCCTTTGATTCTGGGTGATCAGCCGTTGAGGATGCGGCATTTTTCTAAGGGTTTGTGGCCCGAGATTCGATTGAAGATGTGCTATGCGAGCATCTCTTCTTATGCTGAGTTGGTGAGCATGTCCTTGCGAGCAGAGCAGGACGGGTAGAGGTTGTCCCGCACATGTGCACCTATGGTTCCCAGGTCGTGACCTAATTTTTCGAGTAAGCCTTTCCTTAGTAAGAGGCCTCGTATCTATTCATCGCAGGGATTCTCTGCATCTCCTGCCCATGTGAGGCATCCTGATGTATGGTGCAGCTATTGTAAGAAGCCTGGCCACGCTGAGATATCTTGCTTTTTTAGGATGCAAGACAGTGGTTTCTTGCCACCTCAGAGGATCGGCCGTCCGATGCCTCAGGCTATTTCAGCACCACCTATTCGATCAGCACCAGCTCATGCTTCCTTCAGACCTCTAGCACCTCGTTTCAGGCCGCCACAACGGCCCATGGTTCCTCCACCGCATCGCCCACAGCAGGATCAGGTTCATGCGCTCACAGTTGAGGCGCCCAAGGCAGATTCAACATCGACATCATTCGAGGTTCCTGCTTACATCCTAGTTATGCCTATCTTCTTGTTAGTGGACACGGGTTCCACTGTTTCGATCATCTCTTGTGCTGCGGTCAAGCGGCTAGGTTTGGTTACGGCTCCTGCGAAGGGAGTGAGACTCACGACAGCTACAGGGTCTACGTCAGATATTACTCAGACCTGTGAGTCTTGCTCGATAGATTTGGGTAGCAGGATAGTGGTCGTCGACCTGATTGTCTCCCCACTGTGTCATTATGATGCTATATTTGGGATGGACTGGCTTGTGAAGATGAGAACAGAGATTGATTACGAGGCCAGAGTTGTGACAACCTATGGACCTGAGGGAACAGTCTTCTCTTTTCCAGTTCAGGTCAGTTGGTCCTGTCGTATTAGCACTTATGCTTCCATGTTAGAGAGTTCTGATGTTCCAATGTTAGAAGTTATGCCAGTAGTTCGTGATTTCTCTGATGTGTTTGAGAAGATTCCAGGGCTTCTCCCTCGGCGCGAGATTGACTTCACTATTGATCTTGTGCCCGGTGCAACACCTATTTCCCTACCGACGTCTCGTATACCTTCATGTGAGATGGAGGAGTTGAGGAGACAGATCGATATTTTGCTTGAGGCAGTCTTTATTCGACCGAGTGTGTTACCTTGGGAAGAACCTGTCTTATTTGTGAAGAAGAAAGACGGTTCCCTGCGGTTATGTATTGATTACCGCAGGATGAATCAAGTGACAGTGAAGAACAAGTATCCCTTGCCCAGGATTGATGATCTGTTCGATCAGCTGAAGGGGGCACATTATTTCTCGAAGATAGATTTACAGTCTGGGAATCATCAGTTACACGTCAGGGATGAGGACGTGTAGAAGACTATGTTCAGGACCAGTTTTGGTCCTTGTGATGTCTTTTAGACTCACGAATGCTCCGACCGTGTTCATGGATCTGATGAACAGAGTGTTTTGGCCATTTCTGTTCCGGTTCGTCATTATCTTTATCGATGACATTTTGATATACTCCACGAGTCGGGAGGAGCACAAGGAGCACCTGAGAACGGTATTGAATACTCTCAGGGAGAACCAGTTGTTCATGCAGTATAAGAAATACGACTTCTGGAAGGAAGAAGTTAAGTTCCTGGGACATGTGGTGTCCAAGGAAGGCATTACTGTTGACCTCATTAAGGTTACTGCGGTTTAGGATTGGAAGCAGCCCAGTTCAGTTACTGATGTGAGGAGTTTTCTGGGTCTGGTAGGTTACTATCGACGATTCATTCGAGACTTTTCCAAGATTACCAGACCCTTGTCTCAGTTGACACGGAAAGACTTGAAGTTTGCTTGGAATGAAAAGGCTAAAGCAGCTTTTCAAGAGCTAAAGGACAAGTTGACGTCCACCCCTGTGCTAATATTGCCAGAGTAAGGGATTAAGTATATGATTTATACTGATGAGTTTCATGTTGGTCTGGGTTGTATCCTTATGCAGAAGGACAGGGTGGTTGCGTATGCTTCGAGACAATTAAGGAAGCACGAGGAGAATTACCCTGCGCACGACCTAGAGTTAATAGCTGTAATTTTTACATTAAGGCTCTAGAGACATTACCTCTACGGAGAAGAGTTCGAGCTCTTTTACGACCACAAGAGCCTTAAATATATATTCTCATAGTGAGATTTGAATATGAGGTAGCGCCGATGGATGGAGACCTTAAAGGACTTTAAGTTCGAGGTTTTCTACTATCGGGTAAGGCAAACCTTGTGACAGATGCGTTTAGCCGCAAGAAGACTATAGAATTTACGGCTCCACTTATGATTACAGAATGGGATATGGTAGAGTTCGTGTAAGACTTTGAGCAGAAACTCACAGTGGAAGAGCCGTATGAAGTCGTCGCACATGTTCGTGTACAACCCCTTGTAGATAGCCGCATTATTGAGGCTCGACAGGCGATGAACTTCTAGTGAAGATGAAGGAGCGGGTTGGTACTGATGAGGACTCTGAGTGGACTATTGGTACGAATGGGGGCTTGTGATATCGAGGCCTCCTGTACGTTCCAGATATACCTGATTGAGACGAGAGATTCTTGAGTCAGCCCACAGTTCGAGGCTTGTGATGCATCCAGGTAGCTCGAAGATGTATCAGAATATGAAAAGATCCTACTGGTGGGACAATATGAAGCTCCAAATTGTTGAGTTCGTATCTCGCTGTCTCATGTGTCAGCAGGTTAAGGCAGAGCATCACCGACCTCCTGGATTGCTTCAGCCCATGCCCATAGCTGAATGAAAATGAGACTTTCTTTGTATGAATTTTAGTTCTGGACTGTCGAAGACGAGAAAGGGACATGACTCTATTTGGGTGATCGTTGATAGGTTGACGAAGTCAGCTCATTTCCTACCGATTAGAGTCATAAATTCTGCAGACGAGTTGGCTAGATTGTATATCAAGGAGATTGTACGCCTGCATGGAGTTCCCTTGGAGATTGTGTTTGATCGAGACACCGGATTCACATCTATCTTCTAGACTCGTATCCAGGAAGCGATGGGTGTGAAGTTGAAGTTCAGTACCGCGTTCCATCCGTATACAGACGGGCAGACGGAGCATGTGAATAAGATATTGGAGGATATGTTGCGAGCTTGTGCATTGGACTTCAAGGAAAGTTGGGATGACTATCTTCCTTATGCAGAGTTGACGTATAACAACAGCTTCCAGGTGAGTATTGGTATGACTTCCTATGAGGCACTGTATGGTCGCCCATGTAGAGCGTCGCATTGTTGGGCAGAAGTGGGTGAGAAGACTCTGATTGGCCCAGAATTGGTCCAGGCGACTTCAGAGAAGATCGACATTATTCGACGTCGACTGTTCTTAGCACAGAGCAGGTAGAAGAGCTACACCGATACGAGACAGCGACCGCTTGAGTTCGATGTTGGGGACCATGTATTCGTTAAGGTTTCTCCTATGCGAGGAGTTCTTAGGTTTGGTAAGAAAGGGAAGCTCACGCCAAGATTCATTGGCCCATTCCAGATACTTGATCGAGTGAGGGCAGTAGCGTATCACCTTGCTTTGCCCACACCACTCGCAGACATGCAAATGTGTTCCATGTGTCTATGTTGAAGAAGTATGTTCCCGATCCTTCACATATTATCAGTTGGGAGTCGGTGCAGTTGAGTGAGGATGCCACTTATGAACTGCGCCCGACGTATATTTTGGATAGGAAGGAGCAGGTATTGCGTAGCAAGGTTATTCCACTTATGAAAGTTCTGTGGACGCATCATAGTGAAGAAGAAGCTACTTAGGAGACTGAAGCTGAGGTTAGGAAGAATTACCCCCAGATCCTTGAGGAGTATGAGAAGGTACGAATTTTGAGGATGAAATTTTTTTCTCTTAAGGGGGTAGATTGTAACGTCTTAGAAAAATTTGTACTTAGACCCGAGTACCACCTCAAACGAAAATCATTTATAACCAAATCCCTTAGAAATTTAATGTGTATTAGCTAGCGTTAAACTAGATTTCATGTGAAATTAGCACCAATAACTTTCAATGCGATCTGTAAGACCCAAAACCTATAGAATCATTAACGCTATATTACCTTGAAATCTAGGATCCAACTCTAAACCCAGTTGCTTCCGGGAATACTTTGTAACTTTGTATTGGATCTACACTGCACGTCGAAAGTCTGATATCGATGAACTTAGACTATTATGACCGCCTAGTTGGATTTGACTATCACCTCAAAAATTAAGCTCAAACGATGTCCTGAAATCATTTCCTTGAGTCCGGAGTGAAAAGAGTGAGAAAACGAAGATTTTTAAAAAATTAAATATGATTTTAAATAATTTGAGACGTGTCACTTGCGCGTTATTTCTAAGCGTTCTAACTATTAGATTTCGACCCAAATTCACCCTCGGATCAGGATAGGTGGCCCATACATGTCAAAGTGCTTGTGGACCTGATCGAATTTCGGTGACCGTTGAATTGAAACTCGTCCGCCATGGACGATCTGAAAACTCGATTGGACTGAAAACTTAACTTGCTTAAGATCCAATACTAGTGAGCTTAAGTCCGACCGCATTTGATAAGAGGACCTCCAGAAGTGCTCCGTTGGATCAGTAAAAGCTCGATTTGGTTATAATCTAAGTATACCTTGGCCCTAACGCTGTTTTCGTCGACTTTAGGCTTATAAAAAGGGCTTAAACCCTCATTCCCAAATTCCATATGAATTTCCTAAACCCTAGCTATTCAAGAGAGAGAAAAGAGAGAGAAAGTAAGAGAGAACCCATTGTTTCTCTGTGGGATTCTTCCCAATTCCTCTACTTATCGAATCTGCATATCTGAATCGTTCTTTCGGTGATTCTGATTCCATTCTTGGATAAGATAAAAAAACCCTAACCTGTTTTGAAGCTTAGAATAACTGTAGTGAAGTTATAGCTAACCTGTTTCATGCCATAGGTAGCGTATCCACCGTTGACGAAGACTTATCGTCTGAATCATATCTATTATGCATTTTCTGGTTTAAGGTATGGACTATATACATTTAGGTTATGGTTTTCAAGACTTTCAATGTTAGATAATGATTTATTCATGATGTGAATGCTATTACACATGCCAAATGCGCTATCTGTTTCAATTTACGAATATATATAATGTATGTTATAAATAGCGTATTTCATGTATATGTTAGAATACCCGTATACGTATGAAAATTGTTATTATGATTGCCATGATTAATTGTCGTTGATACATACTTGATACGTATGCGGCAACTCCTTGACGAAAGGACTTGCCCTAATATGTAATGGAGTCGACATACGTGATGTATGTTGAATCGTGCAGTTTAAGTGTTTGTTTCAATGCTTGAATGAGTTAGTAGTTAGTAAAGTGTGACTTTTTAGGTTGTTGAGATATGAATCTCAATCACCTTAATTGTGTGTATGATTTTCTCCATAAATTGTATAACCTAGATTATTCATGTTAACTATGTGTATGATTTCCTCCATGTACTGTATTTATATTCAAGTTATATTTCATAAATGTCCATATGATTGTAGGATATGAATCAAATGCCTGTTATTGAGCTTGTGCATGATTGGGGCTGTACTACAGTCCAGGTAATCTGTAATTGTACTTCAAATGGTGGTTGAGGTCATTTTCGCCATGCAAGATGAGTTTAACGAATCCGAGTCGTGCTTGGGATGTTTGACAGTGGTTAGGCCACACGGAGTGCTTATGCATTCTATGTCGTTCAACTTAACATGTGCTTGGCCTAGTTGGGCTTATCAACTAACCCGATTGATCGATGTTTGTTCACCATGTTTGGTCGCTACTGTTTGAATCTAAGACACCGAATTCACTAGTGAAACTCCCATTAACCTTAGTACCGTGATCCCCTAAGACTCATGAGTCGGACATGGTGGTATGGGACACCTTGGTCAAGCTGTTGGCCTACGCTGGGGTGACGAGCCTCCCCGTAGTGACCAGTGAGCACCCTACTCTCGTGAGCCGATTATGTCGGTATGAGACACTATATTCGTGCTGTCGGCCTACATTGATTGGTGACGAGCCCTCTGTAGTGACCTCGAGTATATCTTGATACTACATAAGGGCGACGAGTCTTGTTACAGTATTTGGGATATAACTAGACCTGTATTGATTGATGACGAGCCCTTTACAACAATCTAGAACCGTAACATTGTATAAGATTTCATAGGACTGACACCCCTAGAATGGATCAATGTTTGGGAATTGATATAAGAGAGGTGTCTTAGCTTCCCAATCTTGCTGTATGAAAATGACTAATAAGAACTTGGTAATCATACTCATATCATCGTACTGCATGTGCTATCGGTGTTGGTGTAAGAGCACTGAGGAAGTGATTGACATGCACGACCGTAAGATGAAGATCGCAGAGGGAGATTGTGGTGAGGGCATGCATCATTCCCTTATATCATTCTTGCATTAACAAGAGTATCTAGGACATGTTTGATTGTACTGCTTTATCATTACTGCTTGATTGAATTGATAACATGTTAACCTTTGCTGTATAGCTCCACTGAGTTGATCACTCACTCCCACGTTTTGGGATGGTGCTTAAACACCAACCAGACTCTGACTTAGCTGCAGGTGATGGTGATGCCTGCGAGGCGGAGCCAGAGTTCGATGAGGACGAGGAGGCTTTCTCGTTCATGCAGTTCTTAGGCGGGTTCATGTGAGCCTTGTCCTGACCGACAGGATTTCTGGGATATGTTTATATTGATTTCGTATAGTTTGATACATGTATTTTGATACACAGTTGTACTTATTGCCCTGGGCAGAGCATACATCTTTTGGGGATAAATTTTTGGATTATATATGTACTTAAGTCTTTCGCTCGTATTTTCTCACTATCCCTAAATTATGTCTACTGATTTGGCATAATCTACTTCATGTTTATGCGCTAATACAGACAACATACATCCATCATTGTTTATGTTGCATAAGTGATGTTTTGGAACTCGGGAGTTGAGTTATGCTCGACCTCCAAATTTCAGGGCATTACACTTTGGGAGGGAAAGCTGACTTACATCAGTTGACTTGGTTCGACCCATAAGCCTGAGTTGCTCTCGATTCGAATAAAAAATAAAAAAAATGTAATATTAGGCTATACCTTAGTTGAGATTAGGGAATCTATTAACCAACTGAAACACTAACTAGAATTTGAAAGAGAGGTAGAGAAAAAAACGTACCTAGTCGTTCCAAGTTGAATCAACTCAGTTCGACACTCGAGTTGACTCGGCTCTACACAACCAACTTGCCATTCTCCTTCTCGTTTGTTTTCCCTTGTTCTTCCTCTCTCTCTCTCTCTATATATATATATTTCTTCCTTTTTTTCCATGCTGGAAGTCCAGTAACGTTTGGACCAGGCCCCAACCCGATGTCCAGCGAGTCGATGACTCAGCTTGAGTTGAGCTAGTGCAATAATGCACTCTCGTTCTTCTCCTTTCTTCTGCATGTCCTCTGCCTTCCTTTCTTTGGACTGATAGAGATCAGCAGTTGCTGATGATGGCTAAACATTGATAAACTTGGAGTTTAGTTTGCTTAGTGAGTCAAGACATCGACTGACTCGAGTTAGGTCTGACGGTGGAACACAACGAGCTGCTATAGCTCAACTGTTGATTTCTTCTTCTTCTTCTTTCTTATTGAAAGTCCAGGTGCATTTGGACTTGTCTTAGGCACAACCCAAACTCAATGGACTTGGCCTGACTCACCTGAACTCGGCCCAAACTCAGCTCAGTTCAAGTGTGGTGGTGCGGTGCAACAACTGCTCACCTCCACCTTCTGCTTTCTTCTTCTTTCTTTCTTCTTTATTTCCATCTTCTTGGAGCTTCATGGAGCTCCAGACTCGGTCTCAGCTCAGATAACATGCTGCAACGACTCGACATGGGTTGTCATAGTGGTGTAGAAGATGGTGGCTGTCGATGGTGTTTTCACCATTGCTGCATTTCCCTTCAACCCGACTCTTGCAGGAGGTCTGTGAGGACCCTTGAAAGCTTACGGATGAGCTTTTTCAAAGGTTGGAGGTGGTTAGGTTGGTGGGTTCGAATGGAGGAGGTTGCGGCTGGGCTTTCTCTCGGACAGCCGTAAGAGATGGAGAGATAGAGAGTCGTTACTCGATCCTCTCTCAAATAGCACTGCCTTAATGATCCAGGACCGTTGGATCAGGATTAAATGGTTGGGATTCCATCTAGGGCTCCCAGCTTTCTAACCAATTTTTCTCTTTTATCCACATAGCTGGATTTGCTGGCATAGGATGGTTGAGATTTTCTTCCCATGGACGGTTGAGATTTGAGAATGAGGGCGCACGCGGATTGCCAAGCTGGTAATAAACAGTTTCCATTTTCAGAAGTGTTTTGTTTGTAAGGTATAATTGCAGCAAGGACTGTGTGTATGCGCGTGAGATCTGAGGCATGAAATCAGTTGTGGTTTGGTCCGATGGAGTGTCCACACCATATGGACAGTTCATATCGCATATAGGGCTGGTTTAGGTGGGCCACTGATAAAGGGAATGGACGTTCACCCGTCCGCTGGTGGAAGCAAAGAGAGAGAGAGAGATTCTCTGTTAAAGGAATTGCAGGTCAAGCTGGTTTGACTGTGTTAGGTTGTCCATTGCACTGCCAGTGCTTTAGCACTGGTGCACATGCACACCAATGTGGGGCCCATGGTGATGTTTGTGGGAAATCCACTCCATCCATTAGGTTCTAGGGGTCTAAATGGGTCCCCTGACTAAAGATCAGGCACATCTAAGTCTTAGGTGGGCCTTATTTGGTGATTTGCATTCCATATGGTGATATCCATCCATTCAATGGTCAAATTTCATTCAGATTTGATCATTACTGATCCCTGGGGTTCCCCACCTAGTTTAGAGGAAGCATGATGGTTTACTTGCTTGTTTAGGATGTGGTTAACTCATATTATATATCCTTGGCCTTGTGGCTTGATGGACGGTGAATTTAATGATACAAAGTCTGATATTGAAAATGGATGGTTAGGTTTCTCTACCAAGGAGATTGAAATCCTAAAATAAGTGCCTTTGAAGTGGTGATGGATTATTGGAAGATCACTTGGGTGGGCGGCTTGTTCTATGAATGAAGGTCATGCTAGATCAATGGATTTGGTGAATTAGGTCTCATCTTTAAGATGATTTCTGGTCAAGGCCTTCCATGGTCCACATTGAATGGTTTCGATAGTTTAGAGGATTGCTTAATTGCGACTTAAAAGTTAATTTCGTAACCCATTAGTTGACTTAGGGAAAATCAAGTGTTAGATTGGCTGACAGAGCGTTATGGACCTAATGAATGATGAATCTCGTGATTCAGACTTCTAAGCTTAAGATGAATGTTTAGGTTAGTCTAACTAGGATATGAAAATCTTGAAAATAGATTTCTTCTTTAATGTAAAGGTCCATCAAGAGAATAAATCGATTGGATGACTTGAACTACGGATGAAAAGTGTCATTGATGGTTAGATTTTTCTATTAATGAAATTAGAATCCTGAGAGTCCTTCTAACGATGTGATGACCCTCCTCACACGACACCAGATGAATAGTTTGGTATATAGATGAGGATTGTTCTTCACGACTGGATTTAGGCTAGAATGAATGTGGGAATTCACTTAAGTTATGATTGTATTTACATTAAGATAGGTTACATGGTAACACTTGAGTACTGGAAAGTATGGGGTGTTATAGCCAAGGATCCACTTGTAGTGATCAGGGAGCCCTCTTGCTTGATTCAAGTAGCACAATTAGAATTAGAGTCCTATCCTATCCAATTAGAAAGTATATCAATAAAACTAAATTTGAACTTTCATTGACCTAATTCTTAATGAAGGAGAACTATGATAATTGTCAGGGATTCCATCACAAAACCATGTCCAGGAGACAATTGCAAACAACAGGATTTACCAATCCCATAATCTTAAAGCAGGAGAATTGTGAAGATTAGAAAGGATTTCATCACCCTACCATGCCCAAGGGACAATGGTGAACAACAGGACTTACTAATTTCACAATCTCAAATCAGGAAAAGAAGATAATCAAAGCTATTGGAGATCTTCTATAATTTGAGTCATAATAAACTTTTAAAAACTGAAAGTATTCCTTAAATATAAAATTAGAATCCATTGAGTTCAACATAAATATGAATTAAAGTAATAAAAACATCCCATCATGCTATAAGCTTCACCTCCTAGCCCTAGCTAAAGGTTTAGCCAACCATAGACATGATTGGACCAAAGTCTTTTAAGAAAAACATGAAAACAACTAAGGAAGAAGAAGAAAAACTCTTGGCGACTTCTCCACCCTTTTGCTCCACTCCTTAAACCCTAGAAGATGCTTAAGAACATCCTAGAGAGTCATATTTATAGTTGTGGAATTCTAACTTTCGCACTTAATTGAAAAACTCTATAAACCGCCTCAAATTTACATAGTTTGCTAAAATAGACTTCTCTCTACGCAGTTTCTCAAAATATACTTCACTCTGCGTAATTTCACAAAATGACCCAGAATTTCAGAATATGCTTTTTCAGGACGATTTCAGGATTCCTTTTTTTCACTCCAAATCTTTGTTTCTCTTCATTCCTCACTTGGTTTTCTTGGTACTTTGGCAAATGAATTCTTCAATCTTAGTCTCCTAAGATCCATCCCTTACCTTGGTGATTCTTGAGCATTAAATCCATGCTTTTAGCATCCTTTTCAGTCCAAGCTCTTAAATTCACATTGCAACACAAACATGAGTAAAATAGAACATTAAGCATTATCATATTCATAAAGCTAAGATATAAATGGGGGATAATATGTAATATTTAACCCTCAACACAATCCCTAACCAGCATTTTGCTAGTCCCGAGCAAAGTATGTGAAAAATATTTTGAGAACCACAAGATAATTTCTGTAAGCTCAAGTGGTTTTAAAACAATCCACATAATCAAATTCTAAAATACAACAATGTTGAGCATTAATTCGTCCCTACAATTCTAGCACTTGGTAACTTCATAATCAAGTTCAAAGCATTAATCCGCTAATTAGAACAATTCCAAACATTGAAGTCTATGGGTGTATAATAAAGTCTAGACTAATTACAATCAAAGGTTCAATTCTTCATTTTAATTATAACATTGATAATCTAAAGAGCATTCAAGACAACCAAAACCTAAACTGAAACTTGCCTTACAGTTCATCTTTTAATTCCCTCTTTTATTCCTCTAGCTTTTAATTTTTCTATCGATGGCTTTCACACTATGTTAACATTTTTAAAGATCTTTAATGGGTGGCCTTTTCGAAGACAACTATTTTTTTTTTGCTGGGTACTATTATATATATATATATATATATTTAAACATGATGGACAAATTCCCCAGGTTGGTTTCTTTCATGCTAAATAATCACCAAGTTAACAATTCAATATTGATTGAAGCTTTAATGTGAGAGTTAGATGTGACATATGAAGTCATGACTCAATCAATGTTTAAAACTCCTAATCATGGATTAATAATTTGAACTTTAAAATCTCCGAGTAATTGAATCTAAGAGATATAACTCATTAATATTAAGCATCTTAAACTTTAATTTTTTTAAAAAAAATTTTCTAAAATTTTTACTCAAAGACTAAGAAAACAATTGATTAGTTTACCTAATCTCTATCCCTAACCTAAAATCTACATTGTCCTCAATGTAAAAGAAATAAGCATGAAATGCAAACGAGGCAATGAATAGAAAAATGGAAGTAATAAGAAGATAGTACCTGAAGAAGAAATTTTGATGCTTTTCCAATGATCTCAGTACGATGATGGGTTAGCACAAAAGACTCAAACAGACAATAAGCAAACTATCCTAGTCCTAAATCATATGAAAGTAATAAATTCTAATCATCAACTGTGAAAGTATATGAAATCTACTTAGTCATGCATTCAGGTTCTTCCTTCAGCCAGTGTCTTGATAAATTTCTCAGAAGGTTTCTCAACAAGATCATTCCAAAGCTCTTTTTGTAGTAGGCTTAGATGTCATGGAGCATGAATGTCCAGAGAAATTTATGGACCTCAACATAAAGTTTCCATTTAAGCTCCTGAGGTGTCCAAAGTATATATGATTCACCTGTGATAGAAAAAGTTTCGAAGTTAGTACAACATGGTGAATCAGAGACTACAAGTAAATAAAATTCAAAAAAATTCTTAGTAGGTAGTGTAGTCTCAATACATTCTAAAGTTTTATACCTCGGTTTAATTTTTAGCTCCTCCTCCTTTGATGGTAAACATTTAGGATCTATGGAAGGAGAGACTTCAGAATGAGGCTACTCTTGGTCAGTATCAACTATTGAGGTATTATCTTACAAGGCATCCATTATGTCTTGTATCAATGGATCGTTGGAAACCACCAAGTGCATTGAGCAATCTTCTAAAGATTAAAAGTACTCAGTTGAAAGGAGTTCATTCACCACATTAGATCTATGATGATATGCCTAATAACTCATTTATCTTTTTCGAGAGTAGAAATAAGCATACTCTCTTATTTTTTCTCAAGGTGGGATGAAATCACCACCGGGTATGTCTCTTCTTGACCTAAGTAAACCTATTTAAGCTTAGTGGGCAAAGGTTTTGGGTCAAGCTTTGGTGTCTTAAAGCTAGACAGTAGAGGCATTACATCAATTTGGGGCAAATCTTCAAATTGTGGCCTCCATCGGTTAATTTCAAGTACCAGTGCAGCTTTAAGCATAAATCCCTCTCCCTAATCGTGTCATCATCCAAATCAGGGGAGTGGGCCAAATACATCTGAAGAGGGTCAGAGTATAGAGTCAGGAGTGCTCTATCTTCCACGAATGAGTCAATCATGTTAATATCATGGGCGTCATCATCATCCTCTACTTGTTTGCTCATATTGAAAAAGATATTGAGCTCCAATGTCATATTTTTGAAAGATAAACTCATAACCTCATTCCTATAATTAATAATTACATTTGATGTGGTAAGGAATGAACGACTAAGAATGACAGAAATTTGAGGGCTCATGCCCACAATGAGTTGAGTATTCAGGATAATAAAATCTACTGGCTAGTAAAATTCGCCAACCTAGACCAATACTTCCTCAATTATCCCTCTTAGTACATGAATTGATCAATCGATAAGTTGTAATGTGGTCTGGGCGAGTTTTAATTCACTTAGGCCCAATTGTTCATAAACCGAGTAAGGAATCAGATTAACTCTTGCCCCCAAGTTAAGAAGTGCATGCTTAATTCAGTAGTTCCCAATCACATAAGTGCGGGTTGGGCTACCAGGGTCTTTGTACTTTTGTGGCAAATCTTACTTGAGGATGACACTCACTTTTTCTGTCAGAAAAATTCTCTGTTGAATAATTTACCGTCTCTTGGTAATGCATAGATCTTTCAAAAATTTGGTGTATGATGGGATTTGTTTAACAACATTCAGTAGAGGGATGTTGACCTTCACTTGCTTAAGCACCTCTAGAATATCCTGAGAGTTTGATAGAGGTTTTGGTGCAATCAACTGTTGAGGGTATGGAGCAAATGACTTGCCTTGAGGTTTCGGTTCTAACCTATGTGGGGCAATGCTAGGTCTATCATATGTGTCTTCTTCCAGGACCTTAGACTTTTCAGTCTTTACTGGAATAGATTTGTCAATTGTTTTACCACTCCTAAGAGTAGTGATAGACTTAGATTGTTTCACATATTGATTTGAAGAGCTTGGGTCATTAGTTTTGTATTACGGTTTAGGGTTGGGGAGAGGTTAGGATGGAAAGATCCCTTTATCCCCAATCAAAATTTTTGACTCACACCCTTGTATGGCCTTTGAAAGTTCTTGAATAGATTGCAATATACTCTGATTGAAAAGCTCTTGATTTTGAAGGTGTTTTGAGACCGGATCCTCTTGAAGGTTCCCTTAATTCAAGAATTGGTCAGGGAATCCTTGAGTAGTAGTTTGTCCATTCCTCCAGATGGAGTTGTATGTATTTGAGGTGGATCCACTGAAAGGTCTTTAGTAGTTGTTCACGACATTTGACTACTCATTCAGAATTTCTTGAAAAGTAGGTATTGTTGGACAATTTTCAGTTGTATGTATGTTGTAAGTGTAAATACCACAAACTACTTAGAATTATCCTTTTGACGTTCCATGGCCTCGACTCTTCTTGTGAGATTAGCCACCCTTGCACTTAAGTCATCTTCTTCTTTTAAAGCATACATTACTCCCCTTTCCTTTGATTGAGTAGGCTTAGAAGTGGTGATTTTTGGAGAGATGTCCTATTGTTGTTCGTTTTCAATAAGTCTATCTAAATAATCCCACACATCATTAACATCTTTGTTCATGAATTCCACATTGCACATCGTCTCGACCAATTGGCAGATGGAAGATGTCAGTCCATCGTAGAAGAAATTTGTGATGTGCCACATTTTAAAACTCTGTTGTGGGCATGAATCAACAAGATCCTTGAATCGCTCCTAACATTAGAAGAATGTTTCATCTTCTTTTTGGGTGAAGTTCATGATTGAATTTTTGAGGGTGTTCGTCTTATGATATGGGGAAAATTTCTTAGTGAACTCCCTTATCATGTCATTCCATCTGCTAATTGATCATGGACATAGTGAGTGCAATGACGTCTTGGCCTTTTCTTTTAATGAGAACGGAAAGAGTTTCATCCTGACCGTGTCCTCAGACACATTAGGAAAGTATAAAGTGGCTATTATCTCATCAAACTCTTTTAAGTGTAGATATGGATTTTTAGATTTAAGCCCATGGAATTTTGGAAGGAGTTGGATCACTCCCGACTTGATATTCATGTCCTATATTTTTTGGAAAAACCATTTAGGAAGGGATGCTCACCCCCCACTGATTATAAATAGTCTCGTAAAGTATGAGGCGGGGGTGCTAGATGCACCTCGTTCTCATCCTGGATTTCCTCCACCTTAGGTTGGGGTGGATTTGGAGCTTGATTGACCAGTTGATTTGCAGTCATAACTTCGGTTAACTCTGTGGATCTCGAGTGATGTCTAATCCTGTGATGGATGGATAACCCCTCAACCAATCCTCCTTCACTCAAGAGATGTCGAGTGTTATTTCAAACCCACTTGGGCATGAAACAGTCTCAACTCTCAATTTCAGAATCTAACCTAAACCTAAAAAGAAAAAAGAAAATAGAAATTTAGAAACAAAAAGAGAGAGAATTAAAAAGAAGTTACTAAAAGAAAAAAGAAAGTGAATTAGTTTCTAAAAATAGAAACAGAAAGTTTCTAAAAATAGAAAGATGAGTTAGTTTCTAAAAACAAATTAGAAAAGTTTCTAAAAAAACAACCTAGTTTCTAAAAATGAAAAAGGAAAGTTTCTAAAAATAGTGTAAGTTAGTTTCTAAAAAAAAAGAAAAAGAAAAGTAAACTAGTCTCTAAAAAGGAAAAAGGAAAGGAAATCAGTTTCTAAAAATAGATTAAGAAAGTTTCAAAAAATAAATTAGGAAAGTTTCTATCCTAAAATTAAAAAGTAAATTAGTTTCTAAAAACAGAAAAGGAAAGTTTCTAAACTTAGAAATAGAAAACTAAGTTAATTTCTAAAATAATTAAGAAAAAACCTTAACATAAAAATAGAAAGTAGAAAAATCCTAATTTTAAACTAATTCCAAAACTAGTTAATCTTAGAAAAATACAAATTTTAGTCCCCGGCAACGGTGCCAAAAACTTGTTCATAACCCCAAGTATATGGTCGCGATGTAATAATAATCTTGGTAAGACCGAGGTCGAATCCACAGGGATTGATCTTGTATGTTTTTAAAATTAACTAAAAGTAGATCTAGAAGATATAAAACTAATTCTGAAGTGATTGAGAGAGTGATTGTGAATTAAGCAATTAAAACTAAAAATTTAAAGGTGCTAACTAAGGTGCCAAGGATCCACTTGTAGTGATCAAGGTGCCCTCTTACTTAATTCAAGTAACATAATTAGAATTGTAACGTTATCCTATCCAATTGAAAAATATATAAATAAAATCAAATCTGAACTTCCATTAACATAATTCTCAATGAAGGACAACTATGATAATTGGCAGGGATTCCATCATCAAATCATGCGTAGGAGATAATGGTAAACAACAAGATTTACTAATCCCATAATCTCAAAGCAGGAGAATTGTGAAGATTAGGAAGGATTCCATCACCTAGCATGCCCAAGGGATGATGGGGAATAATAAGATTTACTAATTTCACAATCTCAAATCAGAAAAAGAAGATACTCAAAGCTATTACAGATCTACTATAATTTGAGTCACAACAAACCATTAAAAACTGAAAGTATTCTTTAAATATAAAATTAAAATCCATGGAGTTCAACATAAACATGAATCAAAGCAATATAAACTTCCCATCATGCTATACGCTTTACCTCTTAGCCCTAGCTAAGAGTTTTAGCCAACCATAGACAAGATTGGACCAAAGTCACTTAAGATAAATATGAAAACAACTACGGAAGAAGAAGAAAAACTCTTAGCGACGGCTTCTCCACCCTTTTGCTTCACTCTTTAAACCCTAGAAGATGCATAGGAACATCCTAGGGAGTCCTATTTATAGTTGTGGAGTTCTAACTTTAATACCTAGTTGGAAAACTCTAGAAACCACCTCAAATTTACACAGTTTGCTAAAATAGACTTTACTTTGCACAATTTCACAGAATGACCCAGAGATTCAGAATATGCTTTTTCAGGACGATTTCAAGATTCCTTTTTTTCACTTCAAATCTTTGATTTACTTCATTCTTCACTTAGTTTTCTTGGTACTTTGGCATGTGAATTCTTCAATCTTAGTCACCTAAGATCCATCCCTTGCCTCAGTGATTCTTGAGCATCAAATCTATGCTTTTAACACTCTTTTCAATATAAGCTCTTAAATTCACATTGCAATACAAACATGAGTAAAATAGAACATTAAGCATTATCATGTTCATAAAACTAAGATATAAATGGGGGATAATATGCAATATTTGACCCTCAACACCCCCAAGCCAGGCTCCTTCGCGCTTGGGGGCACCTCTCAAAGTATAAAGTCTCCCACTATGAATCTTTTCTACCTCACTCTTGAGTTTTAGTATCGAGCAACTCTCTGCCGATAGGTGGCGATTCTCATCTGTGCATTGCCTTTGAGTTCTTTAAGGAGATTGAGACTTAGTAGCATCTGTCCATTGTTCTCCTCTGGTTGGAATAGTTAGATTTAGCTTGAGGAAATCCCAATTTTAATTGGGACCACTACCTCTGCATTGAAGGCCAGTGAGAAAGGGGTCTCTTATTGACAACCCCAAGTGCAGGGCTGCATTGTAGTAATAACTCAGTGAGACTAAGTTTGAATTCACAGGGAATGGGGAACACGACCTAGAACTAATCTAAGTCTAATGAATTGTCTGGGTGTTTAAACGAGCGATTTAGAAAAGTGTAGAAATAAATAAATAAAAGCCTAAGGATTTAGGAATTCACTCATAACAATCTCAATATTTAACCTACTTGATTAATGGATACCTCGATTGGAATCGAATTCCTATCCTATCCAATTGGATAATGGAGCAGTTATAACATAATGGAATTATGAACTTTCATTGAATTAATTCCCTCATGAAGCACCAATGTGATGATTGTAGGGAATTAAACCAACTACCATGCCCATGAGATAATGGTAAATCACAAATCTTACAAATCTCATAATTGCAAAATAGGTAAGAAGATATTAAGAGCTTTCCAAGCATCTGCTACAATTGGAGTCATAATAAACCACAAGAAACTAGAAGTATTCCTTTATTCATACCAGAAATTAATGGAAATTCAATCATAATTTTGAATTAAAGTAAAATAAATATCCAAATAAATTACAAGCTTTATCTCTTAGCCTTAACTAAGAGATCAGCCTAAAAAGACTAACATCTTAGAAGAAAACTAAAAAGATCAACTAGAACCTGTAAATAAATCGAAGTGAAAAAATGCTGTTGGCGCCGCAACTTGGCCTTTGTTCCCTTTCCAAGCCTTAGAAGATGCTTCGGAATGTCTTAGAGACTCCTATTTATAGTTGTGGAACACTAACTTCCACACTGACTTGAAGATTTCACATACCAAACTTGGATTTACGCACTTCTGTTATGCTTCGGTCACAATGAAGTCACATATGAAAAAGCCATGTAGAATCTGTCAAATTTAGGTGAGATTGAAGTTGATTTCAGTGGGACTAAAGTTGGCTTTAGTGGGATCGAAGTTTGCTTAGGTGAGACGAAATTAAGGCTGAAAATTTCATTTTGTTGTTGGATTATTTTGTATGATTTCGGTCGGACCAAACCGAACTTCAGTGGGATCAAAATATGTTTTTGGAATGATTTCAAGACTTTCTCTTTTTAAACTCAGAATTTCAAAATATGATTTTTCTGGCCAATTTTCAGGATTTCTTTTTTTCACTTCAAATTTTTGATTTTTTTATTCCTCACTTAGTTTTCTTAGATATTTGGTGTGTGAATTCTTCATTAATGACTTACAAATGTCCAATTTTTCATTATATTCTTTTGAGCTCTAAATCTATCCTTTTAAGTGCATATTCATCATAGGCTTTCGAATCACCTCGCATGATAAAAATGTATATAATTAAATCAAATTATTATTTAAATACCAAGATAACTAATGTGATTAAAAGGTTAAATATATAATATTTAAATCTCAATACACCCCCAACCAACATTTTTTTTAGTCTCGAGTAAAATATGCGAAAGATGTTTTGAAACCTAATGAATAAATTTCCATAAACTCAAGCAATTCTCAAAATAGTCCAAATTTTAAAAATTCAAGGTATATCAATGTTAAGTATAAATTATACCTAAACTCTAGAACTTGGTAAATATCATAATCGAATTCAAAGCTTTAATCTATAATTAGATAATTTCTAAACATTAAGTTCCATGTGCATAGTGAAATCTAGACTTAACTAAATGTTTTAATTTTCTATATTACTGATAACGTTGATAATTCAAAGAACATTAAGGATAACCAAAACCAAATCCAAAACTTGCCTTATGGTTCAACCTTCCCCTCATCTAGCTTTTTATTTTTCCATTGATGGCCTTCACATTTCACTCCTTTTTTTTTTTTTTTTTTTTATCTTTACGGTCATTTCAAGGAACTTCGATAGGTAGTCCTTTTTCATGACAACTATTTTTTTTTTACAGGGTATTTTTTTCTCTTTCTCTTTTCAATTCTTCTCATTAAACATGATGAACAAATTCTCCAAGTTTGGTTCCTATCATTCTTAATAATCATCAACTTAACAATTCAATATTAACTAAACTTTTAGAGATGTAAGCTATATGTATATGTGAAATCATGACTCAATCAATGTTTAAAAATTTCTAATTAAATGATTAATAACTCAAACTTAACTTTAGAAATCTCTCAAATAACTAAAATTCAGGTTTAAAAAATCTTCGACAATAAGTATCTTATCATTCTAATATCTGGATTATCTTTAAAATCACTTAACTTCACAGAAAATTTTGAAGCTCAAAAATTCAAAAATTCAACACAAATCTGAAGATTTTTTCAAAGGAAACCTACCCCCCAACTTAAAATCTATATTGTCCTCAATGTATAAACATATACAATAAAAGTAATATTGAGAGAAAAGAAAATAAAGAGTAACTGAGAAATACCTGGAAGGCGACAGACAAATGGGTTAGTGTGATCTTCCTATTAAAAGATGTTCTAGTAAGTAAACCAAACCTAATAAAACAAACTAATACTAGGAAAGTAATAAATTCTGAATCGAAAACTAGAAAAGTAAGGAAAAACTACTCATTTTTGTTAGCAAGGTTCGTCCTTCAGCTAGTATCTCGATAAATTTCTTAGTAAGTTTCTTAACAAGATTATCTAAAAGCCGTTTTTGCAGTAGTCTTGGATGCCCTGGAGTATGAATGTCAAGAGAAATTTATGAACCTTAGCATAAAGTTTTCTTTTAATCTCCTAAGGTATCCAAAATGGATAATATTCACCTGTGGAAGAAAAAAATTAATGTTAGTACACCACGGTGAATCAAAGACTACAATTAGGGAAACTTAAAAAAATTGTCATTAGGCAATGTAATCATAATACATTCTGAAGTTTCAGACTTCGGTTTAATTTTTAGCTCCTCCTCTTTTAATGGTGAACATTCTAATTGCATGGAAGGAGGTGCTTTAGAAAAATGATTTCCTCAGTCAGTATTAATTACCGATGTATTTTCTCACAAGGCATCTACTATGCCTTTAATTGTGTAATCATTAAAAATTTCAAAGTTTGCTAAGTAATCTTCTAAAGAGTTAAGAGATTCAATTGAGAGAGGCTCATTCTCGACATTGGAATCATGCATGTCATGTAGGTGGAGTGGGTCAACATCACTATGTTTGAAAAATACTCGTGTCTCTCGATCATTAACTTTGACTGTCATTGAGATCGACTCTTTGAAAAACTGAACCGTATACTCATTAACATAATCTAACTCCTCATTCTCAAATTCAGTATATTCCACATGTGAGTTGGAATCACTCTCTTCGCATTGTGTTTCTAGATTTGGCTGAGGTTGGACTAGGTAAGCCTCTTCCTCATCAATGAGGCGTGACTAAATTCTTTAAATGGAGGAGTCAAGCAACTTTAATGATTTTCTAATGTCTGCGAATGATTGTGTGACATGTTGGTAAATTTTTTCTTGAGCATCCATGTATTTTTAAAGTTAATCCTCTTCGATTGTTTCTGGTTGGTTCTAATAAACAAGGGATCCAAGGGGATAGTTACTAGAATCCATGGTTGGTACACATCTCCAATCTAAACTCTGATGTTTTCACAAGTTGTAGTCATAAGGAATCATATGTGAGAGTATTTGATGGTTGTCGGTTAGCATTTATCACTCATAATATAATCGTACATTGTCTTCTTAACTTGTGGATGATAATTGTTCTCCCTCCTATATTCTTGTAGTGATTTCTTAATCGGTAGAGTATAATTGTTCTCCCTCATATGATCGCATATGGACTTCTTAACCAGTGGAATATCATATCCCAGTCGGTTCTCAATCATGGTTTCAGTAAATTTTTGAGACAGGATGTTTCCTAACATAATCATTTGACATCCCTTCAACATATCTCTCATCTTCTAGAAGTAGATTAGAGTATTAATGTATCCACTCTTGCGTGAACATGATGAAACCCTAATCCTGAATCTAATTCTAAAACAAATTCCTACAAAAAAATCCTATAGCAATATAAAAAGTAAGTAGAGGGAGTAAGGGAGGATGTTATCAGAAGAGAATAACTAGAATGAAAATCCTATAAAACATAAACAATGACCAATGGTAATAATGTTAGAAGAAGAAAAAAATAAGCTTTAAAAATAAAATTCTAAGAATTAGAAATTTCTAAAAACCCTAGGTTAGAAAAATTTTAAAAATAAGAAAAATCTAACCTAAAATAAAAATTAAACAACCTAAACCTAACGTATTTAATGCCAATCCTTGGCAACGGCACTAAAAACTTGTTGATAACCCTAAGTGCATGGTTACATTGTAGTAATAACTCGGTGAGATCGAGATTGAATCTATAGGGAATGGGGAACACAACCTAGAAGTAATCTAAGTCTAATGAATTGTCTGGGTGTTTAATCCAACGATTTAGAAAAGGGTAGAAATAAATAAATAAAAGACAAAGGATCCAAGAATTCA
This sequence comes from Magnolia kwangsiensis, assembly GCA_037074715.1. Classification (NCBI taxonomy): domain Eukaryota; kingdom Viridiplantae; phylum Streptophyta; class Magnoliopsida; order Magnoliales; family Magnoliaceae; genus Magnolia; species Magnolia kwangsiensis. The sequence goes on from CM073579.1 coordinate 28,947,658, forward strand.
CTCATAGCAATCTCTATATTTAATTTACTTGATTTAATGGATAACTCGATTGGAATCAAAGTCCTATCCTATCCAATCAGATACTGGTGCGGTTAAAACATAATAGAATTATGACTTTCATTAGATTAGTTTCCTCATGAAGCACCAATGTGATGATCGTAGGGAATTCAACCATTTAGCATGCTCATGAGACAATAGTAAATCATGAATATTACAGATCTCACAATTGTAAAATAGTTAAGAAGATATTATAATATTTCCAAGCATCTACAGTAATTGGAGTCACAATAAACCACAGAAAACTGAAAGTATTCCTTTATTCAAACTAGAAATCAATGAAAGTTCAACTATCAACTTGAATCAAAGTAAAATAAATATACAAATAAACTACAAGCTTCATCCCTTAGCCTTATCTAAGAGATCAACCTAACAAGACTAACATCTTAGAAGAAAACTAAAAATATCAACTAGAACCCGAGAAGAAATTAAAGTGGAAGAATGTTGTCGGTGCTCCGCCTTATCCTTCTCTCCCTTTCTAAGCCTTAGAAGATGCTTTGGAACATCCTATGGACTCCTATTTATTGTTGTGGATCACCAACTTCCATACTAACTTAAAATTTTCACAAACTGACATTGGATTTACGCACTTCTGTTACGCTTCAATCGCACCAAAGTCGCATCTAAAAATGCTTTGCAGAATCTGTCAAATTTAGGTGGGACCGAAGTTTCCTTCGATGAGACCGAATTAAGGTTGAAAATCTCAATTTTTTGTTAGACTATTTTGTGCGATTTCAGTTGGACCAAACCAAACTTTGGTGAGACTGAAATTTTTTTTAAAAATTATTTCAGGACTTTTTTTTTTTTTACTCAAAAATTCAGAATATGATTTTTCTAGCCAATTTTTAGGAATCCTTTTCTTCACTTCAAATATTTAATTCTCCTCATTCCTCACTTGGTTTTCTTAGATCTTTGGCTTGTGAATTCTTCATTAATGACTTCCAAATTTTCAATTCTTCATTATATTCTTTTGAGCTCTAAATCCATCCTTTTGAGCCCATATTTATCATAGGCTTCTGAGTCATCTCGCATGATAAAAACATATATAATTAAATCAAATTATCAATTAAATGCCAAGATAACTAATGTGATTGAAGAGTTAAATATGCAATATTTGAGTCTCAACATCCCCCAGGTAGTCATTTGAGCTGTGGTCTGATATACCCATAAGACATGTGGTAATTCCTCAACCCAAGCTCCCTTTAATTTCTCGAGCTTGGTCTTTCGGTGGCTCTGGATGATTTTATTAACCACCTCCACCTTACCATTGGCTTGTGGGTATCGAGGTGACGCGAAGGCATTACAAATATTGAGCTTTTCACATATTCCTCGGAACTTGGCATTGTTGAACTACCTACTATTGTTGTTAACAATGGTATGGGGTATGCCGAAGCTGTGAATGATGTTCTTTCAAAAAAATTCAGTCATTTTCTATTTAGTGATTCGAGTTAAGGGCTGGATCTCGGCCTACTTTATGAAGTAATCAATAATAATGATGACAAACTTGGTTTGCCTTTTGCCAGTCTGTAGGGGCTTGATAACGTCAACTCCCCATTATGTGAAAGGACAAGGCCCGCTCATCTGCTGCTCAGGTCACTGTTGTGACACCACCTCTGAGTGCTGACACTTGTTGCATTTTCTTGCAAATCGCTTGACTCCTTATGTATAATGGGCCAATAGTATCCATGTTGGACTCCTTTGTGCGTCAAGGCTCTCCATCCTAAGTGGTTTTCACAAACACCCTCATGGATTTCTCTCATGACATACTTAGCCTCATCTAGTCATAAGAAGTTCATGTAAGGTAGTGAGAACCCTTGCTTATATAAGATGTCCCATAGTATCTGTTGAGGCATAAAAAAATGATGATGAAGAAAGGATTGAAGCAAAAGAAGATTGAGAGATAGAAAGAAAATTGGAAAAGAAGAAGGATGAAATAGTTTAAGGTGGTTTACGCAGGTCTGCATAACCGATATCCGTTGCACAGGACCGCACAACCAAAATAACAGTTGCGTGGGTTCGCATAACGAAATACAGAAGTGGTTTTTTGTAAAAAGATTTAAAGCATTGAAAGGTGGGTCCCAGGGTGCCAAAATTGAGGTTCCAAACGTGCGAGGGCCTATAAATACCCCCTCTCCTCCTTCATTTGGACGATTTAAAGATTTTGGAGAGGAAGCAGAGCGAGGAGGAAGACTCAAGGTAGGAGAGGAAGTTCCAGTGGGTTGCGCGGGTCTGCACAACTTCTATCCCTTGGGCGGGTCTGTGCAATCAGACTGCCCTACAGTCTGTGAAGTTAAGGGGCCGATATGCTGCTGAAATGACTAAGCTTCCAGATTTCTTTTGCTAAGCTTTCATATTTTCTTCTGTCCCAAGCTTTGAGAGTAAGAAACTAGTAGAAGAGATATTCCTTTTAAATAGATGATTAAATCACGAGTCAAAATGCTGTCGGATTTGATATTTGACTTGGATATTTGAACTTTATTAATTTTTACATTATAAGTGATCTATCTTAGAATCAAGGGATGTTTGAGGATGTAAATGAACCTAGATGAAATAAAATATGATGATTGCCTTTTATACTTTTTCTCTGTTATGATTAGATAAGATAATATCTCAAATCGAATGCATTTGTTTCTTGTTCGAAATAAAATAACGACTCTACTGCCTTATACATATCAAATGGGCCTAATCCCATGGGCTTTAAAATACATCAAATGGGTCCAATCCCATGGACCTTGGAACACATCAAATGGGTTCACTCTATGGGCCTGAAATTACATCAAATGGGCCTAATCCCATGGGCCTTAGAACACATCAAATGGGTCCACTCTATGGGCCTTAAATAGTTCAATAACTAGCTACATTCATGGACCCAATTAAATTCAACTGTGGTGGGCCTCAAAAATGCATTCATTAAGCCCGACATTTAAGGAACTAAAGGTATAAATCATTTTCTCTAAGATCTTTATAATATGGTGGGCCCCACTCCTCAAAATTTCAGCCCAAGGCCAGCATAATTATAACATGTTGCTGTCCTAAATTTGGGCACTCCATTGGAGTGGGTCTAAGGCCTCTAAAACTCTGAAAATTGAGGGCTAAGGTCCCTCATCATGCATACAATGAGTGGAAACCCAAAAAGGTGGCCCACCATTAGAAGAAATATTTTTGAAATATGATTTTTTTATCAAGGCATATTGCTGGACTGCACAACAAAAAAAAATGGGAGTCCAACCATCTTGGACCATTCTTTTGGATACCCAAACGGGGTCACTTGAGGTTGAAATTTCAGAGAGTGATACTTCCATAGGTGGGACACATCCCCACAAAATTTCATAATTTTTAGATATCTCTAAGTATTTTAATTAATTTAAACAAAACAGATTATCCAGAAAAATCAGACAGACCTGGACGTCCCAACATGGTGGGCCAGTCCGGCCCTCACCATGGTGTGTACAGGGGTCCATTGGCCCTAAAATTTAGTAGGTGGGTTCTAACATAAGTAGGCCACCCCCTTAAAATTTTTTATAATTTTTAAACACCCATAGATATTTTAATAAATTTCTAAAATCCAACTGTCCATGGTGGAATGTTGCTGGAACAGTGCATAAAATCCAGACTGTCCACCTCACTTGGACCACACCTTTGGGACCCCAATGAAGGTCAGTTGGGGCTGAAATTTGGGAGACATCAAGATGAGAGGCTCACCTTTCAGAAAAGTATATTTAATAGGTATGAATAGTCCCCCAAACAGTCCCAAAATCTGGTCAAAAAAATAACCAGAAACTGTATAGAAAATTCTAGACAACAACATGTACTTAGATAAAATTTATTATATAAGTTAAATAAAAATGGAAATATATTAATGGGCCACACACATCAGGAAATAAAATGAGGAAAAAGAGAGATAGAAAGACAATCCGGCCATAGGGAAAGGGGCTCCGCCACTTTTGAGCCCTCCCAAGATCAATCACACCCACACATCTTACCTAGATATACATTTATAACATGGATCTTGTACATGCCTAGCCTATAATTAAAATTCATGGTGAGGATTTCATCACCAACATGGTTATAAGGTCTAGATGAACCAAACATAATATGATATGAAATAAAACTACCATGATGGGGCCCATAGAGAAAGGCCCCATGCATGGTTCATGTATGCATAAAGTAAGCCATTAGGCCACAACCATGGGATTGTGTGGGATCTCCACCATTGATTGGTGGGTCCTACACTTCTCTCATGAAAGAAAGAAAATATCTAGGCTATAGAAATCAATTTTTTTTACATCTAGAGGAGCACCCACCGTTTGATCTTCTTGCTCCTATGAGTTCCTTAGCACCTTAGCTTTAATTCCAATGGAGGAGATGATGAATGGATGGTTAGGATGGGAGATCATGGGGTAGGAAAGTGGGCCACACTTGAAGTTTTGAAAGAGAAGGCGAGGCTTGGAGAATTCTCATACGTATGGGATTTCTCTCCTTAGATTTTTTTGAGTTTGAAAATGAGAAAGAGAGAGAGAGAGTTGTAAAGGGAGAGAGAGATGGGTGATGGATGTGGTGAGTGATGGGTGTAAGAAAATCTAGACTTTTGTGGCCATTTGTGTAAGAAAAGCATGGGTGGTGTAAGAACTTTTTGACTTTGAGGGCTTTTGGTGTAAGAGAGGTATGGGCTTGTAAGAGATTCTTGACTTTTGTAGTTGCTTGGGAATGGGTGAAAGGTGATGTTTACTTAACATGTGATGGATTGATGGATTGATGGATTAATGGGATTGATGTGATACCTCGTAGAGATTCTCTTGGGTTTCGCAACGCGCGACATTTTCTTCGCACCGAACGTTGGCCCACATCTCTCGACCAGGGTATCGCCTCGGCGAGCAAGTCACGACATCGGAACCGCAGCGACGGTGCGGTCGCTATGGTAAAGGTCTTGGGTTAAGTCGATACGGGTTGACGACATACGAATCAGGGTCGCACGCAAATATTGGTTAAGGGTCGAAGGTTGCCGGAATTCGACCGGTAAGGCCGCGGAAGTCTATGGAACGGTACGGTCTAAGATACGGGGCTTACATATGCATTAGGGCGAATCTCTTCGCCAAACAGAACATACACGCATAACTAGCATAGGTAGATGATAAATACTCATGGCAATCATATCAGCAAAATACGTACATATACAGTATTTCCTACAAATACCTAAAATACCCTAAATCTCATATTCTTCGTACGTATTCGAAATAAAAAATAGACAACATGTTTTACATGTCAAACAACATCCTTGTCAACAATCTACCATTAAACGACCTTGAAAGCTTTGAAAACAGGTAATCTAAGCATCTAAAATTCGTACCTTAAAACAAAAATTGTGAAACGGAGTTGATTCAGATGATAAGTCTTCGTCAACGGCGAATAGGTTACCTAAGGCATGAAACAGGTTAGCTATAACATCACTACAGCTATTTTAAGCTTCAAAATAGGTTAGGGTTAGGGTTTCTTATCTAAGAACGATGCCGGAATCGCCAGAAAAGCGATGCAGATGGACGGCTTTGGCACGTGGAGCAGCAGGGAAGAATCCCACGGGAAAACCCTAACTTCTCCCTCACTTTCTCTCTCTTCTCTCTTCTCTCTCCTAGGGTTTTTCCCAAATTCGTATAAGTTAGAAAGTTAAGGGTTTAAGGCCCTTTTATAAGCCTAAACATAACCAAAACAAACTCTAAGTCAAGGTATACTTGGGTTATAGCCAAATTGGATCTCTTCCGATCCAAAAGAACATTTCTGGAGGTCCCCTGACTGAATGCGGTTGGACTTAAGCTTATGAATGTTAAATCCTAATCACATTAAGTTTTTTGTTCGATAGAGTTCCTAGATCGCACGTGTCGGACCAGTTTCAGTTCAGCAATCACCGAAACTCGATCAGGGCCACAAGTGCTATGACATGTAAGGGCCACCTATCCTGATCTGAGGGTAAAATTTGGTCAAATCCTAATGGTCAGAACGCTTAAAAAATGTCGCGCAAATGACAAGTGCCAGATTTATTAAAATTGAATTAATTTTCTAAATACTTTCCTTTTCTCACTCTCTTCACTCCGGACTCAGTAAAATGTCTCAGGATATCGGTTGGGCTTGATTTTCAAAACGATTGTCAAGTCCAACAAAGCGGTCATAATGGTCTGAGATTATAGATATCGGACTTTCGACGTGCGGTCTAGATCCCATACAAAGTTTCAAAGGGTTCCTGAGAATAAACAGGTTTAGAGTTTGATCCTAGGTTTTAGGGTAATGTAGCGTCAACGATTCTATAGGTTTTGGGTCTTACAGATCGTATTTAAAGTGGTTGGTGCTTATTTCACAGGTAATCTAGTGTAGTGCTGGATAATTCACGTTAAATTTCTAAAGAATTATATTCTAAATGATTTATTTGGCTTTGGAATTGGGTTCTGAGAGGTTACCAAGGTGTTATAGTTGACCCATTGCCTAAGGACGTCTAACCCCAGGTTGGAAAAAATCTGGGGTGTTACAGATAGACGGGTTAATATCGTGCAGCGAATCCACTCCAAATGCACGGTATTTTGCACTTTTGCTGCGCATGTGAGTTCTGCTGCGAAACAGAGTCGGTCCGACTCTAAACCGACTCTAGCTTCTCCCAGCCAACTTCAGCAACACTATAAGAGGATCAACACTCCAGGGGCTTGGGGGGGGGGGGGACGTGCACATGAGAGAGAGGAGCTTTGGCTGTTTTTTTTTCCTTTTCTTTTCCTTTTCTTTTTCTCTCTGTTTATTTGGATTTAGCCGCATCATGTCTATCAGCGGCTAAACCTCTTAGCTAGGGCTAAGAGGTGAAGCTTGTAGCATGATGGGAGGACCTGTTGCCTGTGCCTTTTGTTTAAGATTGAATTGATGTTGATTTTAGTTGATAATTAAAGGAATGTTTTTAGTCTTCAATGGTCTGTTGTGACTGAAATTACAATGGGTCTGCAATGGCTTTGAGCATGTTCCTTCCCTTTTGATGTTTAAGACGTCAGGAAGCTCTGTTGTTCACCATCGTCTCCTGGGCATGGTCGGATGACGGTACCCTTCCTAACCTTCATGCATTGTTGATTGGTTGATAATTAGTTTAATTCTGTTGTTTTCCATAGTCTCTTGGGCATGGTTTAGTGATGGAATCCATTCTAATTCATATACCTTTCATCTCTTTAAAACTATATCAACGGCAGTTCCGTTACTTTCCATGATTCTTGAAGCAGGCATAAAATTTCCCTGATCTCTACAAGTGGACCCTTTGAATCCCTAGTTTTCTTTCCCTGAATTCCTTCGATTTTAGTTAATTATTCACCATTATTCTCTAAAAAATACTCGATTTAGATTCTACCTTACTCTAGTTCTAGTTCTATTAAGTTTCAGATAACGTACAAGTATCAGTCCCTTGGGATGCGACTTCGGTCTTACCGAGTTTATTACTACATCATAACCCTGCACTTGGGGAGTGAACACATTTTTGGCACCGTTGCCGGGGACTGACGGTTACGTTTTCTGAAATTAACTAGTTTTAGGATTAGTGTAAGATTAGAATTTTACTAACTTTATGTTTAGGTTTTTCTGATTTATATAAACTAACGTATGTTCTTGTTTTGTAGGATCCTGACATAGACATCTAATTTGGTAATCCCTTTCTAAATTCTCTACTTTTTCTATTTTTAGAATTAGGTTTTTTTTATTTATAGGAATTTTTCCCTTTTGTTTTTTAGAAACTAACTCATCTTTCCTTTATTCTTATTTTTATTTTTATTATTAACTTTCTAATTTTAGGATTTCTATTTGTAGAGACTAATTTTTTTTATTTTCTTTTGCAGGTTTTAACTTAGGAATCTCTAACCTGGTATCTACGTTCTAACTTCTTCTCTTACTTTTCATATTGTTATAGGACTTTTCTTTTATTCTAAGATTAGACTCAGAGTCAAGGTTCTACCATGGAAGCGTGGCTACGTGCATATGCTGAGATGGATAAGAGATATTGGGGAATGCCCGAGGGTTGTGAAATTCAACGTATACCTCAAGATTTTTCTCCATCACAAACAGACATTGAGAACCGACTAGAACGTTATGTTCCATCGGTTAGTAGGGATGTTTACGATCGTAATTATGGGAATCAGGATTACTATCAGCCATCATATTCTCACATGTATAATCAGTATAAATATAACCAGTGGAAACATCAAAGTTGGGAAGATGAACCAACAACATGTTATAAGGATTATCCTCTTGGATACCCTAACATTGAGATCCAACCAGAAACGATCCAAGGGGATTCATTTCAGCATAACTTGGCCTATTTTGGAGAAAGTATAAAAACTTTGGAAGCACTTATTTCAAGTGATTATTCTCTTGGACGACCCTCTACCTTTGAGATCCAACCAGAAATGATCCAGGAAAATTCAATTCAACATAACATGGAGTGGTTTGCGGAATTCAGAAAAGCAATGGAATGACTCAATTCGTGCCTCGATAGGATAGAGGAGGCTTGGTCATCCCAACCACGATTCATTCCAGAAATACAATGCGAGGAAAGTGATCTTAACTCACTTTTGAAGAACTCTAGAATTTGAAATGAGGAGTTGGATTCCATTCACGAGCATACGGTTCAATTTACTGATGAGTCGATCTCGATGACTGTTCAACAGAATGGGGAAGAGACATGGCTATCTTTCAAATATAATAATGATGACACACTTTAATCACATGATATACTAGATTCCAATGATGAAAAAGATGCTAGTTTATGCGAACCTTAACCCATTCTAGGTGAAGAATATGAGGGAAGCGATTCCATCCCAAGTGTGCACTACACTGAACCAAAATATAATGAGTAATAGGATAATGATCATGAATGTGCAGCCACAGTTCCCCTAGAATTCATCTCAAGTTTGGTCCAGGTCAATGATCAAGGAGTACACGAAGAGAACGGTCTTAATGAGCTACTTCACTCACCAGACATGTCTGATCTAAAAGCGGATGAGCTCCTTACAACTGACCCTTCTATCTCTTGTGAGATATGTTTGGACCACTCTCCTGAATTGAATAATGATATGATTCGGGAGATGGATGAGTTACTCGATATGACTCTGGATTTTGAAACCACCTAGTTGAGGCCACCATCTGAACTATTGAATGTTGACGATTCATTGCCTCTTCTGAGTAGTATCAATGAACAGAATCTGCATATCAATGCTTCGTATACTGACCCTCAATTTTTCTGTGCAGGGCTGGAGCAAGAGAGCAAACATCTGTCTACTTTCAAGGATGATGGATTCCTCGGGCAGATTATCACGAGCTCCAAGGTGGAAAATAATTCACTCTCAGCTGAATGTCCCAACTCTTATGATAATTGCTTGACACACTTTGCAGATTCAAATGATCCCATGATAAGAGATATAGTGAATGCCTTACAAGACAACAGCTTGGTAGTCAGCACTAACCGAGAGAACCCTTACTCTGAAGCCCCTTCTTTCACAGATCCTGAATGTTTACCATTAGGGGAGGAGGAGCTGAAAATTGAACCGAAGTCTGATACTTCGGAATGTGTTGAGACTACACCACTTCTTGAAATTTTTTCTCAATTTGATCTATTTGTAGTCTTTAATTCACCATGGGATACTAACTTTAAAAATTTTTCTGACATAGGTGAATCATATATACTTTGGATACCTCAGTCGAATCAACGATAAATTTTTAATGAGGTACATAAGTTTCTCTGGAAAGTCATGCTCCAGGGCGCCCAAGCCTATTGCAAAAAGGGCTTTTGGATGATCCTGTTGAGGATTTTACTGAGAAACTTATTAAGATATTAGCTGAAAGAGGAACCTTGAGGCATAATCGATTCAATGTTTGTGGGTAACATTGCTGCAAACCCTCACGAGACTATAACTTGTCCACTAGGGGTAACCTTGGGGTTTAAAGGCTTGTTGCATATGCTAAATGCAATCAAGAGCACCTGCGAAAGTGGTATAGGTAGGATTTTATTTTTGTTATTTTTGTTCTCTCTTGTGCTGACCTGCTCTCTCCCAGGGATCTCTTAAAAAATCTCTCTCGATTCGTTATCCAGGTACTATCCTCCCATCACTTCTCATTTACTTTTGTTGTCCCATGTGCATTGCATGTTATATATTTTATATTGAGGACAATGTAGATTTTTGGTTGGGGGTGGGAGATTAGGTTACCTAATCAGTATTTTCTTGGTCTTGAACAAAAATTATGAAAATGTTTAAATTTTTCTAGAATTTTTGTGAATTCAATGTGATTTTGACGATCATCCTGCACTTAGAATTTCAAGATACGTGATGTGGTAATTTATGACTCTAGGATTTAGTATCTATTCGATTTCACAACTAAGTTCGAACTATTAATCCATAATTAGAAGTTGTAAACATTGATTGAGTCATGATTTCACATGTCACATCTCACTTTTAGATTAAGGTTTTAATTTGATATTGAAGGGTTAATTTGGCAATCACTAAGCATATAAGGAACCAACCTGGAAATTTGTCTGCCAAGATTGATATGAAAAAAAAAAGAAAAGGAAAAAAAATATCTTTGGAAAGATTTGGGCGAATAATCTTCACCATAGGTTTGCTCCCTATAGGTGTGGATTTAATTTCCCATGGATGAAATGAAAAAGGGTTGGGTGTACAATCTTCACCATAGGTTTGCTCCCTATAGGTGAGGATTCGATTCCCTTTCTTGGCATTAATTTTATTGGAAAAATCAAGGGCTGAAAGAAAGAAAAAGAATGATCTATGAGGCACGTGTTAGTTTTAGTTTTGGTTGTCATGAGTTGTCTTGTTGGTTACCAATGATATCATGAAATTGACGATTGGATCTCTTAATGTTACTAAGCCGAGATTACACTATACACTCATGGATCTTAATGTTTAGAAATTTTTTAATTAGTGGATTAATATTTTGAACTTGACTAGGAAGTTTACCATGTGCTCGAGTCCAAGAGAAAGTAATGCCCAACATCCATGAATCTTAGAATTCTAATGCTTGGATTATTTTTCAAATATCACTTGGGTTTACAAAATCTCTTATATCAATCTCAACTTAATTTTTGCATACCTTGCTCGGGACTAGCAAGAAGCTGGTTGGGGATTGTATTGAGGGTCAAATATTACATATCAGACCCCATTTATTGCCTAGATTTGTGAACATGATACTGTTTAACAGCCTGATTTAATCGTGTTTGTATTGCAAGGTGAATTTACGAGCATAGACTAAAAAAGGGTGCTTAAAGCATGAATTTAATGCTCTGATGGCAAGGCAAGGAATGGACGCCAGGAGATTAAGATCAACGAAATTACATGTCAAAGATCCGAGAAAAGTGAAAAACTGAAGTTCAAGTGGCCTGAAAATCGTCAACAATGCAAGATCACAATGTTCCCACCATCCGTTTGGTTCAAAACTTCACATATGGCCTGAGGACCATAAATTAACCGTACGTGTCAAATTTCATCCATTGGATCCCTCTAGAAGTAGCCCAATGGTCAGATCATCCCATATATTGTCAAATCGGGGCCCACCTGCCACCTAGATATGCTTCACTTTTGGTCCCACCGCCTAAAATGATATTACAAAGTGGATGGACGGAGCGGATTACTCGAGAACATCACAGTAGACCCCACATGATGTTGTGCGTGCAATAAGTGCAAGCACACTGGCCGGGCACCAATTTCAGTTAACGCGGTCAACAATGCTGACCCACGTCAGTGCAGCACCTGACCAGTTTCCTAAAAGGAAATGAAATTTTCCGTTTTCGCAGCATGTAATGAACAGCCGCTGGCCGTTTTGCGGTCAGTTATGGGTCTCACCCATGGTCTAAACGGGTGATCCAGACCGTCCATTCGTTCCCTGAGGCGGCCAAAATGTATGCCTAGGTGGCAGTTTTTCAATTGGAAGCGAAGATCTGGTTTTGATCGTCCAAACGGAAGATGAACGGCGAGAGGAAACTTCAGTGGGCAGCCTCAAGGGCGATCCAAAAATATGTTATTCTGACCAAAATTCCGATGTGGTTCTGATGGACGGGGTGAATTTTATCAAAAACATCAAAGTGGGGCCCACCAAACACATCAGCGTACTCTGTTACGCAGGTTCGTGCATCCGTGAAATCCGGACATCGTGGGCCTTTCCACGATCAAGGGCGTGATCGGATGCATGATCCAGACCATCCAATATGTCCACAGGGAGGCCAATACCCTCGCCAAGACTTCAGAAGTGATAGACGGGTTGATATCGTGCAGTAAATCCACTCCAAACGCAAGGTATTTTGCACTTTTGCTGCGCATGCGAGTTCTGCTGCGAAACAGAGTCGTTCCGACTCTAAACTGACTCCAGCTTCTCCCAGCCGACTTCAGCAACGCTATAAGAGGATCAACACTCCACGGGCTTGGGGGGGGGGGGGGGGGGGGGGGGGACGTGCACATGAGAGAGAGGAGCTTTGGCTGTTTTTTTCCATTTCTTTTCCTTTTCTTTTTCTCTTTATTTATTTGGATTTAGCCGCATCATGTCTATCAGCGGTTAAACCTCTTAGCTAGGGCTAAGAGGTGAAGCTTGTAGCATGATGGGAGGACCTGTTGCCTGTGCCTTTTGTTTAAGATTGAATTGATGTTGATTTTAGTTGATAATTAAAGGAATGTTTTTAGTCTTCAATGGTCTGTTGTGACTGAAATTACAATGGGTCTGCAATGGCTTTGAGCATGTTCCTTCCCTTTTGATGTTTAAGACGTCAGGAAGCTCTGTTGTTCACCATCGTCTCCTGGGCATGGTCGGATGACGGTACCCTTCCTAATCTTCATGCATTGTTGATTGGTTGATAATTAGTTTAATTCTGTTGTTTGCCATAGTCTCTTGGGCATGGTTTGGTGATGGAATCCATTCTAATTCATATACCTTTCATCTCTTTAAAACTAGATCAACGACAGTTCAGTTACTTTCCATGATTCTTGAAGCAGTCATAAAATTTCCCTGATCTCTACAAGTGGACCCTCTGAATCCCTAGTTTCCTTTTCCTGAATTCCTTAGATTTTAGTTAATTATTCACCATTATTCTCTAAAAAATACTCGATTTAGATTCCACCTTACTCTAGTTCTAGTTATATTTAGTTTCAGATAACGTACAAGTATCAGTCCCTTAGGATTCGACCTTGGTCTTATCGAGTTTATTACTACATCACAACCCTGCACTTGGGGAGTGAACACCACCTAATCTCTGGATATGCTTCAATTTTGGTCTCAATCCTTTAAGGAGATAAGAAGGCAGTTTGACTATGTGAATTCATCAGAGATATCATTACGGGCCCACACAAGCACTGCACGTGCACTACAACAAGTGCACTTGCTGTTCACCACATCATCCGAAACGGTCAGCGACCGCTGACCCGTTTGGATTTAGAAAATCCAGAATTTTTGCCTTTGTTTCGTAAACAGAGCTTGTAGAGGATGCTCGGTGGGCCAGTATCATCATACAGTTGGATGATCCTCACTATTCATTGAATTCATAGGCCTGACCCAACCGCAACCTAGGAGATCTAGGCCCGAGACTCGTCAGAAATGTTTCTTTTACTCGCTGGATGGTGGAACCATCACTGTATGATCAATTAAGTGGGCCACATTAACAGCACTCTAAAACTAACTATCTCAGAATGGTTTTTGGAACAGAACCTAATGGACGGTGTGGATTTCTCATTCGATGCTGATCATGGGCCCCACCGACAGCACAGCGCCAGCCGCACGCCCTATTACAGCGTGTTTGAAGACCGGGCTGATCAGGGCTATTTTGCCATTGTGGCCAAGATCGGTCCGACGATCCTGGCTATTCAAAATCCTCCCCTGGGCCAACTGACTAGAGCCATGAAGTCTGAATGGCTCAAGTCTTGCACTTTCACTTGGAGCTCCTGTAGCCGAAAATTCCATTCCAACGTAGGTTGGTTGAGTTTTGCTGCGAGAAGACTGCGAAAGGAGTGCGTAAACTCCAGCTGACCTCCTTGTTGCATAAATAGCACCGACTACATGAACTGACTCTAGCCACTGATTGCAACACCTTTAAAAGGAGAGGAGAAGTGGAGATCAATCCAAGTCTTGGGACGTCAGTGAAAGAGAGAGAAAGAGAGAGTATTGTTAGAGTTTATTTTTATTTATTTTATTTACTTTTGGTTTTTTATTATTATTATGATATTTGAGAGATCTAGTCCTATCATGTTGGGCTAAACCTCTTAGGTAAGGCTAAGAGGTGAAGCTTGTGGCATGATGGGAATGACTTTATGGCCTTGATTCACGTTATGAACTGATAATGATTCTAGTTTGATTACTACGAATTGTTATAGTTTTTAATGATTTGTTATGACTTAAATTACAATAGATTTGCAATGGCTTTAAGTATTCACTTTCCATTATTTTTATTGTGATGTTAGGAAGCCCTGTTGTTCGCCATTGCCCCTTGGACATGGTTGGATGATGGAATCCTTTCTAACATTCATACATCTTTCGGACTGGTTGTGGATTCGTGTAATTCTGTTGTTTGCTTTGTCTCATGGGCATGGTTTTGTGATGGAATCAACTCTAATTCTCATACCTTTCATCTCTTTGAAAATGAGATCAAAGGAAGTTCAGATTCATCTTTAGTGATATATCTTCCAACTGGCTAAAGATGGGACTCGAAGTCCAGTTGAGTTCATGAATCAAGCTTAGATCTCCTTGATCTCTACAAGTGGATTCTCTGAATCCCTAGTTTCCTACCTTTGAATTTCACAAGTTTTAGATTACTGTTTCACCATTATTCACTGATATTCACCTAATTTAGATTTCATTTTATTCTAGTTCTAGTTCTGGTTACTTTCAAAATAAGTACAAGGTTCAGTCCCTGTGGATTCGACCTCGGTCTTACCAAGATTATTACTACATCACAACCCTAAACTTGGGGTGTGAACTAGCCCAACGTGGTGTATGTGTCTAATCTGCCATTCATATGTTTTATGATTTTATTTTAGGACATTATCCCAAAGTTTGAAGCATATCTAAAGCTTAAGTGGACCACACCAAAGGAAACAATGCAAAATGGACACTTACAGTTGAAAACATCCTGTGGCCACGAAAGTTTTGGATCAAGCTGATGTTTGTTTTTCCTTTCATCCATATCTGCGTGACCTTATAAAAAGTTGGATGATAAATACAAATCAAGATGGGCCTAGGAAGGTTTCAACGGTGGATGTCATTATCCCTATTATATCTTGTGGTGTGGTCCGCTTGAACTTTAAATATACTTCAATTTTGAACTCACACCCTAAAATGAATGAAAAAATTGATGGATGGCGTGGATAAGACATACATTCACAGTCGGCCATATAAAGTTTACTTAGTATGCCATTGCACACTGATGTAGAGCAGGTCGTAGACACTTTCATGGTGAAGATGGACTCGGGAAGATCTGATCAGAGGGAGAAGTGATTCAGACTGTTAAAACCTTAAAATAGGTGTATCTCACAAACCTGAAGGAGTTTTTTGATATATAATATATGATTTTTAGGTAGGAGAAGCTACTTTATCCAACCAACCCTACTATGCTAGGTTTCTTAT
Source organism: Magnolia kwangsiensis (assembly GCA_037074715.1). Taxonomy (NCBI): domain Eukaryota; kingdom Viridiplantae; phylum Streptophyta; class Magnoliopsida; order Magnoliales; family Magnoliaceae; genus Magnolia; species Magnolia kwangsiensis. Next base: position 28,963,333 of record CM073579.1, read on the forward strand.
GCCAGATTTGCAAGATTCCATCCGATCAACAGTCGAAAGTCCATTTTATTTATGTTTTTACTATTTATAATAAGTTTTAGTTTGTTCATAATTTTTGATTGTTTGAATTTTAGGAGTCGAACCCAACATGAAAAGGGCTTAGAAAAGTTAGGAGAATAGCATAGTTAGGCTAAATTGGACACTTACTTTTTTTTTTTTGGCCAAAATCACGAAGTCTATTAGAAATCATTAGAGCTGTATACGAGTTGAACCGAGTCGAGCTTGGCACGATTTAACTTAGTTCGGCCACTAGCTGACCCCAGCTCGAACTCGATTCTCGAGCTTGATTGGCCAACTCAACTTGGTTTAGTCAGCAGCTCGGGTCAGTTCGAGTCGAGTTTGAGCCAAGCTCGAGCTTGTGCGACATTTTCTCAACACATGAAGTGCACCTTCAATTTTTCACGATATGTAAAACAACAACAACGATTTACAGGTATTCCATCAAATACTCAATATGCAACATCAAAATAAAGATACATGGGTATTTATTTCATATCCATACCTTCCTCACCACCAGTTGACACTTTGTTGAGTCATTTCATCAAACACTTAGTGTGCAACATCAATATGAAAATAACTGAGTCAATTAACTAGTTTGATTCGAGTCAAGTCGAGCTTAGGTAAGCTCATACTTGGCTCAAAATTTTTTTGAGCTAAAAAAATCAGCTCAACTCAACTCGATCTTAATTTCAAACCGAGTCAAATTGAGCTTTTTCAAGTTGATTTGAGCAAGCTAACCGAGCTAACTTGGTTTGTGTACATCTCTAGAAATCATGGTTGTCTATAAATAGTAAGTTTATTATTTATAGTAAGTCATGTTTTTTAGGGAGTTTGAGTTGGAGTTTGATTATGAAGCTTCTTCCTATATTTGATATCACTATTTAAATGATTGTAAATTCGTTTTTACCACCAATCAATTTATTTTTGATTTTATTAGAATATATTTCTTTTCCTCATGGGAATCTATGTGAGGAGTCTAGAGAACTTCGTGGATTCGAAGTAATTATTCCTCGACGAAGATGGTGATGGGCCTCATCACATCCTTGCATCATATACTGAGTCACTCAACACACAATCTACTTCTTGCACATGTAGCATGTATGTGAAAGTGGTGACCTACCTTATTTGTAGGCGATCGTACCCTCTTATCTATGCCAACTATCTATTGGATTAATTATTCGAATTGACTAAGCTAGTACAAATTGACCACACAACCATGTGTGGGCCCCACCATGAATACACAACTAAGATAATTTTAAACTTTCTTAAATTATAGGCAATGACAAAATAGATATTCGTAAACAATAGTAGAGAAAAAATATGCGAAGCCTAGCATGCACAAACAACCTACATGAGATGCATGCTTAACAAAGTATGTGGGGCTCATCATACGTAATGATCATCACAATGTGGAATACGATTTATAGATAACCGGCTCGACTCGCATCTTATACTACGGATATTCGTCGGCATGGCCAACACTACTGTGGATTTACGAGGGGACCTCAGAGCGCACAACAACATAAGCTGGGTGATTTATGTGACACGACTTGTTCATGGAGCGACTATTTGTGACATCCAACCCTGAGGTGATGTGACGTTGTTGCGACTTACACACATCGATTTGTGCACCACTACCCGAAGGCTCAAGGACTTACGTGCCCTAAGAGGGTCTCTACCCAAAGTGCATTACGTCCATGATAGAATATTTGAATCACTAGTTGTGATACATCTTACACATCACTTACACTTACAGATAATATAAACTGAATAATAACAAATATAACTGAATCTGAATAAAGAATGTCAACTGAATTATGAAGGTTATAGAATGACAAGACACATGCCCAAGCCGTAGAGACAGATGATATGAGGCAAATATAATAAAGAGAAGAGTGACAATAGTCGACTCAACAAAAGTGGCAATGGCCAACATAATACGAAAAGAGTGACAATGGTCAACTCTATAATATGAAGAATGGCAATGGCCAACTCAAGTAAAGAGACGAGTGGCAGGCCAACTTAATAAATTGATGAGGTAGGGGTAAGGCTTACATCCATGGCCTTACACAAATTCAGAGAAATCCCTTATATTTGACATCATGTCATAAACCTAAAGAGCCAATAATTGTAATGATAATAATGGAATCAATTGATATAATAATTCCCAGAAAAATATAAACATGGAAGGCATAATAATCCATAACATCAAAGACATGAAAATGGCAGATAAGTAATAAGAATCCAGATAGAAGGCAAGATAATCCTCATCCTCAAAAGTAGGAAAGAGGCAAGAGCAGGTAAAGGCATGAAAGGAAAAATAATATACATGAAAGCGTGAATAGACAGAATATAAAAATCAAATTGAATTAAGGTAAGCCTAAAGGATAAAACCCTCACCTTCATTTTTCTGTTTGACTAAACCTAAATTTAAATGCTCGTTCACACGATCTTGTCCTATTAGGCCTGGTCAAGGTTAAATTAGATTCCTAGGTTAAGGAGATTTCTGCTTTAGGCTCAAATTTTGGTTATGCCATCTAACAATTTGATTTTTGCTGAGTTAACTCGTTTACCAAGTTGACTCGGTTTGGGTTGGGTAGAGCATTGACGCACCTGACACTTCTTACCCTATTGAATGCAAGATTTGGAAAGAATAGGGAAAGAAGGAAAGAGATGCGTGGATAGCCTACCTCCCGAATCTGGTTCTGGAACCTCCCTAATGAGATTGGACGCGGCTAGAAAGTTCGAGTGTGCAGACAATTGGCCTCTCTCTCCCTCTCTCTCTCTCTCTCTCTCTCTCTCTCTCTCTCTTTTCTTCCATTCTCTTTCTTTCTTTCTTTCCTTTTCCTTTTCTTTCTTTCTTTCTTTCCTTTCTCTTTTCTCTTTTCTTTTCTTTCTTTTCTTTTCTTTCTCCCTTGCTAGACGACAACAGGCTTGGCGACCGCTACCGGATTTCTCCCTATTTTCTCTCCACGTTCCTCTCTTCTTCTTTTGGAGGTGCGCGACTTCTTCTCCCACCGTCAGGTAGTTTATATAGATCCAAGAGTCTCTAGACTCTTCCATAAAACTTCCTACGCAACAACGAAACTCGGATCGGTTCTTTACGCAACTACCATTTTTCGTCATATGGAAGGAGAATGACTGCGATCTGCTCGCCTGTGCACACACGTACGTTAATTAATGCCCCCAAGGTTGGTTTTGGGTGGTAGATAAACTCAACGGTTTGGATCTCCATGCAGATCAATCGTGGTGGCCCACCATGTTTCGCCATCCGTTTAGCTGTGAAAAGATTCGGTTCTGGCACTTTCGCTGGAGTCGATAGGGCCCACTTGTGATGATATTTAAATAGATCTGGGCCTTTATTTGGCTTCTTAGAATCAATCTAGGTTACGAGTTGAGATTCGAATCAGATCCAAGTTCTGGGTGGGCCACACCACAAATCAGCGTAGCATCGGCTTCATTTGACGTTGTTACCTCATGCGTGTGCATGGGGCCTCATGGACGACATGGGTTTGTTAGGTTTTACCCCCCAGATGCAACGAACGGTTTAGATTTTTCTATTGGGTGCTGTGGTGGGCCACAACTGATCCTAATAGATGGACGACGAAGGGAGGAGAGAGATTCCCTCTCTGTTTTGAATTCGGTCAGTTTGACCCAACTTCGCACCTAGTGCACAGCGGGTGACCCCTGCTGTGCACTTACACAGTGTAGTGTGGGGCCCACTTCGACCCTTTTTGGATATCCACATCGTCCATATGTTTTTCCATCTAATTTAAATGGTTGGGCCCAAAGTTGAGCCCTGTCCCATGATCAGGGGGCCCCAACATCATAGGTTAGTGGATGCTCCGTCCATTGGGCTAGTTCCACAGTGATCTAAGGGTTGAGATTTGATTTGTATGGTTAATTTAGGCTAATTACTCATGTTATCAAGTTTCATGCTAAACGGGGAACTGAGTGAACTAGAATTCAAAGGTCTAGGTTAATAACATTATCATAATTATTGATAATCTAAGAGTTTTGGAGAATCTGATGGTTCTACAGGGCTATGGTTGTGTATCTAAGCATTTCTGATGAAAGGACCTATGTCTACATCCTTATGGAAAAGGAGTCACTCGTCTATTCATTTATTAGAAGGTACGTACATTTAATTTTATGATAGATGGTCTTATCTCAAACTCAAGGGCCCGATGGCTTAATATATAGATGGAGGCCATTCTCGACGGTTAGGTTTGTTTTAGGGTGAGGATGTAAGGCTAGAATAGCTGGATTTGTGTTGTACGTGTGTTCATATTCCGTTAACTTCTTGGTAACGCTTAAGAACTTTCAATACATGAGTATTGAAAAGTTCAGGGCGTTATAGTATCAGACTTGGACCACGCTTCGAAAGTTTGATTACTGCGAAACTATAAGGTTATGACCACTTTACTGGGCTTGATAACCATCATCGGAATCAAGTCCAAATAGTATCTAAAAGCGCACAACTTGAGCCCGGAGCGAAGTGTGTGGAAAACACGAATATCTTGGGAAAATGAACATAAATTTGAGTGATTTGGGCCATTTGCTTGCGGGCCAAATTTAAGGTTTTAGACTATCAGATTCTGACCCAACTATACACTTAGATCAAGAAAATTTTTCTACACGTGTCAGTGTACTTGTGGCCCTGATCGAGTGACGATGACCGTTAAACTGAAACTGGTCTTCGACGGTCGATCCACGAATCCGATCAGACTAAAATCTTAACCTGACGTAAATTTATTGTTAGAGAACTTTCTCTGGACCATATGCAGATAATAGACCTCCAGATGAGCTCCATTGACTCGAAACAGATGTGTTTTGACTATAACCTAAGTATACCATGGCCCTGAGGCCATTTTCATCAGTTCTGGGCCTATATAAGGACCTAAACCCACCTCTCTCTCTCATTCCATACGAACTTCAAACCCTAGGTGAGAGAAGAGAGAAAAAGAGAAGGAAAGAGTGAGGAGAATAGAGAGTGAGAGAGAGTGAGAGATAGTTGCTTGGATTTAATCCCACCCTTCTTCGTGCTGAATCACTTCTTCCGTATCGCTACATCAGTAATTTTGACTCCGTTCTTGGGTAATAAAACCTAACCCTAATTTGTTTTAAGGATCCAAATAGAGTAAATGGTGAAATAGCTAACCTATTTCATGTTATAGGTAGTTGTTGTGCCGTAGACAAAGACGTAGTGTTCGAACTGAGTTCGAAACGAGTTTACCGATGAAAGGTACGGACTATAAACGTTTAGGTTATGGTTTTCAAGGCTCTCAATGTCAGTTAATTATTTATGACTAACTTAATTGCTATCACATGTGATACGATATTTTCCGTATATTACACATATATATAAACTATATTAATTTTAATGTATTCCATGTGTTTGTGAAAATGTTTAAATGAGTATGAAATTATGATTTATGCTTGCCATGTCTAATGATTGAGAATACATTATTGTTGTACGTATGGTGAATCCTTTGTGAAAGAATTTGCTATACTACTTGTTATAACTAATTTATCACATGTATGTGATATGTGTAGTTTAAGTGTTTGATAAAATGCTTGAATGAGAAAATGCTTGTTGAAATATATTTAATGAGGACATTGAGATGAGATTTTCAATACCCTTATCCATAGTTACAGTTCCCTTCATATAATCTATCTCGCTATTACGTGATTTATGGATGAATGTCTATGTATGATAACATGAGCACTATGTGTTTGTTAAAATGTCCAAATGAGATTTATATTTGAATTGATTGTCACATGCTGTTTCAACTATCATACATGAATGCCTATTGTGTTTAAATATGATTGGGACTACTGTGTAGTCCAGGCAATCGGTAATGGTTCTCAAATTAGTGGCCGAGGTCGTTTCGCCACATAAGGCACGTTCGAGGAATCTGAGTCATACATTGTTTGTCAACAGTGGTTAGGCCATGCGGAGTGCTTATGCGCTCCATGTCGATTAAGTCAACGTGCGCTTGTACTAGTCGAGCTTGTCAAGTAACCCGATTAGCCCATCGTATGTTCACCATGTATGGACACTACTGTTTGAATCTAAGGTACCACTTACCACTGAAAAGTCCATTTAACCTTGGTACCTCGATCCTCCAAGACTCATGAGCCGGACATGATGGCATGGGACACCGTGGTCGAGCTGTAAACCTACGCTGGGGTGACGAGCCTCCCTGTAGTGTCTATTGAGTAAACCAAACTTGTGGTTCAAATACGGTAGTATGAGACACTGTATTCGAGCTGTCAGCCTACGATAAGGTGACGAGCCTCTTTTAGTGATCTCAAGTATACACTATGACTACGCTAAGGTGACGAGCTTTTTCGTAGTGACCTAGAGTATAACTAAGCCTGCGCTGAGGTAACGAGCCTCTCTGTAGCGACCTAGAACTGGCATCGTATGCAACTAACTAGGATTGATGACCCTAGATGGATTATTATTTGAGTCAATGATATAAAGGGAGGTACCTTAGCTTCCCAATCCTGCTGTATGAATAAGCCTAATTAAGAACTTAGCTAATCACGTACATGCACCGCATTGCATGTACCTTTAACATTGGTGTTAAGTACAGCGGGAGTGTTGCATGCATGACTGTGAGATGATGTCGCAGAGGGAGTGCAGGCGAGGGCATACATCATTATCGCATCTTATTCTTGTATTAACAAGAGTACTTAGGATATGATTGTTGTATTACTTTATCATTACTGCTTGACTAAATTGATAGCATGTTAACCTTTGCTTTACAGTTTCACTAAATTAGCTACTCATTCCCACCTGAGATGGTGTTTTAAAACACCAACCAAACTCTATTGTAAATGCAGGTAATGGCGGAGTTTATGCAACTGAAATAGACTTCATCGACAAGGAGGAGGAATTCTCCTATGCTCAGCTATCAGGCGGGTCTTCGTAGACCTTATTCTGATTTGACGGGATTACAGGGGTTATATAAATTAGTTGGACATTTACATTTTTTGTATTTTGTATATTATGAATCAACACATGTATATATTTAGCCTGATAACATACTCATAATCTGGGGATTGAGAAACACTCATATACATTATATATTTATCTCAATCTTCCACTTGCTTAACTTAATTATCTCTGGAGTATGATATGCTATTTTAGTATAATCCCACTCATGTTTAATGCATTAATATGGACAACATTCAAACATCATTATTTACATTACATAAGTGATGTGTTGGAACTCGGGAGTTGAGCTTTTGCTCGACCCCCGATTTTTGGGGCGTTACAATCTTAGCCATTGATAGTGGTGACCATGGGTTCTAGATTGGACATATGATATGCCTTAGACAAAGTTAATGTTGCTTTCATTCATTGGGTTTGTTGTTGAGGAGTGATTCCTGTGTTAACCATTGAGAACTTGAGATTAGACATGACAATCATTAACCTGGGACAGCCATGGTCAATGGATCTCAGTACCCTGTTAGATCATGACCATCATATATAGGTTCATGGGATACACCTGTGGACATCAATTCATGGGATGTACGATCATCTTGTGTGAGAGGATTAACTTCGGTCAGGATGGACAATCTCCATCATCGAGAGACGACTTGGTGTTGATTTATGCCTTCTTCTTATCTTACATAAGAGTGAGTGTTCCATGAACAAAGGATCCAGATTTGGACCTTTGATCACTCACATTGGTGGATTGCACTAAGCTAATAGTCTAAGGGGCTATTAGCTTGGACTGTGATAATGAGATCATGACTTAATGATGCATGAAAGAAGGTTTAATGCTTAGACCTGAGGACATGTAAAGGTCATGATCTTCACTGGTCGGCTTTGGCTATTCTTATGAGGTCTATGCATGGGCCAATAAAGTGATCATAGGTGGGTACTTCCATCAAGAATAATTGATTCTTGCACATGCCAATAAGGGATCCATTGGTTTACTTAGGAACATGTTTATGACTTTGATATAGATAGATTAGTGACTTTATCAAGTGATTTTTTTCGCTCGGCTCAATACTTTGAGTGTTTTAATCGAATTTTTAAAAGTTTTTGATCGTTAAAACTATTTTGAATGCACTTGATGATAATCTGATGGACTAGATCTAATGGTCCACTTTTGATTGTCATGGGATATGATCATTAGTGGACATGCCAAGGTAGTAGATGAATTAAATCATGATGGATGATCTGAATTGACGGGCGTAAGGTAACGCAACACCATCCCAATCCCACTCCTGAAACCTTAACCCCTTCTTATTTATATAATCCTATACCAGATGAGAGGAAGAGCTACTCTTAAATATCCCAACCCCATAGGACATGTGAGTATGAAAAAGTATATGAGAGAGTGGAGATCCACCCCATCTTCTTCGATTGTCCTCACATGTGGTCCACTCTACCAGAGGTTTAGATGTTCGGCTATCTCGATTCTTTGGTACTGAGATAGATTAGGGAGAGCCTCATTGGTTTAAGAAATCAACATCAACTGATTGGTATCATAGATATCTCTTTTGTGCACATCACGTGCAGATATGATATCCACCATTTACACATATTGTTATATTGTAAAATTTTAATATCATTGCAAACGAAAATTCTTGGGTTGGATTCCTGGATCAAATTGTATTATACTATATTCCGCTGCGTTTGTACGCAATGGATTCAACATAAAATACTAAAGTTTTGGGATCCACTTTGATCCACAACTTTTGTAGCCCACAAAAACTTTTAATGGTCAGTCACCACTTTCCAATGCTGTGGTCCACCTGAGATTTGGATCTGCTAAAGTTTTGGGATAACATTTTAAAATGATCTGAAAAGCAGATGGGTGTGCTTATATACAATACATTCATCAAAGTGAGCCCCACACAGTTATGGTAACACCCAAGGTAACACCTAATCCGCCCCTTGTTTACCATTGTAAAAGCCCAATGGGTGGCAGTTACAATTATAGAAAAAAATAAAAACGTGCATGCATTTGGCGTCAGGATAGGAGTTACAATTATAGATAAAAACAAAAAGTGCATGCATTTGGCGTCAGGATAAGTAATTTTTTAATTGTATTTTTACATCAATAATTATTTTGCTTCTCAGCCTCTCATCAGCTGAGATATCATATAATACTGAGGAAAAAAAAGAGAGAGATAAAAGAGCTGCGCTGATTACATATTCTTCCCTAAAAAATAGGCGATTCAACACCTTAGGTGGGCCACAACCAAAACAAAAGAATGGCAAGAGTGGAAAAAATAACCGTTATAGTTTATAAGTGGTGGCGCTACACGAGTGTTTACACGCGCTAATAGATTGCGGATTGCCTCCTGCAGGGCTACGTAGGCCTGCATATGTTTTATCGTGCCGTCCGTTCATTTTAAGGTGTAAGCTAAAAAAATAAATGAGGGAAATCCGAAGCCTAAGAGGGCCCACCGTTATAGATTTTTTGAAAGCCACGAGCTGAAGGTTCATGTGTATGAGCAGGTTGGATGACAAATAAACATTACGGTGGGCTTAAGAAGGTTTCAACCGTGGGCGTCATTATCACTGATGCATACTATGGTGTGGTCTACTTTGGCCTTGGATCTGCTTCCTTGGGCTCTTAAAATGATATGTGAAAATGGATGGACGGCATGGATAAAACACATACATCATGGTGGGCCACACAGGACCCTGCCTGTATTAGTCCGTACAGCGACGGCATGCAATGAGCGTCCGGGCCATTATAAGCGAGCGACTGGATTGTAATCCAAAGCATGATTTTCCGGACGCGGATTTCCTGAAAAGCCTTTCGCAGGAAGTTCCTCCTGAAAGCCTGGGTCGGCCCACCGTGACTTTTTTGAAAAATTTACCTGTTTGTGAGACCATTCTAAGACTTGAGATAAAAACTGAAAAGAACCCATAACTCAAATGAGCTGCACTAAAGGAAACGTAGGTCGCGAAATTTGTACCATTGAAACCTCCCTAGGTTGGTGGTGATGTTTCCATTGCAGCTATGCCATTTATAGTATTATTTGTATTGATAGGAACTGAAAATATAAATATTATACTGATTTAAAACTTCCGTGGCCCCATGAATAATTTAACCGTGGTTGTCAATCCTCCCGTTTTCGGCCCACTTGAGACTTGGATGCTGCTTGTTTTTTGCTCTATGCACAAAAATGATCTCAAAGATGTACGGACAGGGTGAATTTCTCACAATTACTACCGTGGGTCGCACTTAGTTTTGCAGCGCAGGATCGTTAGTCACCTAACACCTGAGACGTTGTAAATGAAGTGTGGGATCCAGACCGTCCACGTTAATGTGCCCTGTTCATGGATGGACTCGACTTGAAATCAGACAAAATCAGCTATTTTATATGGGCATTATTGGCCTTCGATTGAATTGTGAATGGGAGATGATTCAACAATTGAAACTGGTGGCTTAGATCATCCGTTCGGTGTGATGAAATGGACCTTTTGCTTTAAGTCCTACAGAACGGTTAGGCTTCTCGGATCGCTCCGTCTAATTTGTGCGGCAAAAGGTCTTGAAGATGGGGTCCATTCGTTGGACGGCTCGGATGTGATCCACCCCACCGTGATGAATGTGCCTTACATCCATGTGGTCCAACCGGTTGACAGTTCATTTTTAAGGCACGATCCCATAATCAATCAGATCCAAATTTCAGGTGAACCACAAAACATTGGTAATAATACCCACCATTAAAAAGCTTTTCAAGCTTCTAAATTTTATTTGCCTTCTAACTTATTCATAATGTCCCTCAGACTTGTATGAAGGGATATTACAAATTCAGCTTGATTCAAAACTTTTGCGGCCCACATCAGTTTTTAACAGTCAATTACCATCGTTTCCCGTGGTATGGTCCACCTGAGATTTGAATCTGCTTCATTTTTATCATCATGACATCTATCAAAACGGACTGGACAGCGTGGATTTAAGGCACAAGCGTTACAGTACAGTCAGGAACCACCGAAGTGGCGTCCTAGTTTACGGTGGAAGCGGATTGGCTGGTGTACCACACACCATTGACCAGATTGGTGAGTACGTCTCGTGCGGGACGCTGTTTAGATACTCACAAGTCAGTGGCCAATTTGCCTTTGAAGTGACGCCAACAAGTTACGTGGAATCACCCTGGTGCATGTGTTGTGTCCATCCACGAATTCCCTTTGATTTGGAGAGAATGTTTTATGTCATGGGAAAAGTAACGAGATAGATCTAAAGTTTAAGTTGACCCACCATAGATAACAGTGGAACAGTGACATTTACCGTTTAAAACTTCAATAAAGATAACAGAAGTTTCTGGTCAAAATGAACCTTTTGCTTTCACCTTATCAAACTCTATGTTAACTTACGAATAAGTTGGTTCTCAAAAATACATCATGGTGAATCCTGTAAATGTTTCAACGGTGGGTATAACTGCTCTATAATTTTCTACCGTGGGTCCTCTTTAACTCCAGATCCATTTCATTCTATTTCTAATGCTAGAAAATTATCCCAACAAATAGTTAAATGATATGGATACAACACATACACCATGGTGAGGTCGACGTTACTTCAGCAGCGATTCGTCCACACCCTTTCAGTATGTAATCCGCGTCCGCGAAGGCGAGCTCGGACGTTCTTCGACTTCCAAGTCGTACCAACGGTTGAGAGGAGATCAAAGTTATATGACTCACAATGATTATTTATTATATTCACACCGTACATTTATTCGGATAAATCGCTTTAGAGCATGATCCAAAAAATAGTCATATACATAGGTGAAGTGGACTACACGATAACTAGCAGTGGAGACAATAATTTTCACGGTTAAAACATTCGTTTAAGTCCTACCATAACATTTATTTTCCATCTAATTTGTTTGTAAGGTCATGCAAATATTCTTAATATGATATTGATCCAAATGGACGGACCGTTTGGATATAGAAAAAATACCTTATGATGGGACCCACATAACTCGGTGACGTCAACCTACCAGCCAGGTAGTGTATGGTACAGCACTTCCGCTCAGGATTCTGTTGTACTGCAGGCGATTATTTCCGAAATAATTAAGGGAGTTATTTAAAACCCTAGCTGCGTATGGAACTCGATACGCAGGCACTCGGAAATAAAATACCTATCACATGGTAACTAAAAGCGGAACGATTAAACTGAAACCTTTGGCTGAAGAGTTAAAAAATAAAAATCAGATTTTTTGGACAAAAGAAATATCTAATTCATGGACATATTTTTAATGAATAAAACCTTTGGATAGTTTCATTTTTAACTACCTAATAAATAGACTCAAATCTGATAGTAAGATGGTAAACTAAGCGTAATTTTTGGTTAGTGGTACATATAGGCTTATGACCCAAATTTAGACAGTTTAATTTGAATTATTTGCATTCCACGTGCAATTCCTAAGTGTATTCTAAGATTCCTAAGTGAATCCCTAGAGGAGGTGGCTAACAGTGGAGTGCGAACTGACTGCGGGCGCACTAGCAAGCTAACGGAAAAAAAAAAAAAAAAAAAAAGTGCCTGTGTATTTGTCTACCAAAGTATCATTCTCCGCGGAGTATTAAAATTTATCTGGAATAAATATTGGTAAGATCCGGCGTAAGAGACATGATGACATATAACGTGACAGAAGCTGGGCCCACTTGACATGGAGCCACGTCAGTTCTGATCTACAGTCTTTTTAGCAGAGGAAGAGCCAAATAATGAGGGATCGTAAGCAGGACCTGGCACATGATATGCAAGGAAACAGCTGATTCAAGTGGGACCCACCAAAGAAATAAAGAGACTGGGGAGCGGCTGCGGTGTATCTCTCCGGATCCGTTGAGGTGGGAGATCCCTAATTATGGAGCCCACCATGATATATATGCCTTACATCCACTCCATTAATACGTTTTGAAAATTCATTTTAAGGTATGATACAAAAAAAAAATTTAGGCAAATCTAAATCTCAGGTGGCCAACACCACAGAAAACAGTGGTGAGTGACCACTAAGAACTTGTGGGCAACAAAAGTTCTGGATAAATTTGCTATTTGTGTAGTCCCCTTGCCCAGATCTTTGTTATCTTATCAACAGGCTTTGGATGGGAAATAAACATTTGAGCGGCTCCTACAAAGTTTTTAACGGTAGGTATTCAATAAACATTGTTTCCTCTGGCATGTTCCACGTGAGGTTTGTATCTGCTTATTCATGTCTTGAAATTATCGGTTAAAACGTATGAACGGCATGTAGGTTAGGAACATACTTGTGGCCCCATAATCAGGGATCCCCCCACCTCGGTGGGCGCGGATTTCCTTCAAGGCCTTTCGCAGGAAGTTCCTCCGCAAGAATGGTTGGTGGGGCCCACTGCAATGTAGGTAAGAAATCCATTCCGTCCACTCGTTTTGAGAGCTCAATTTAAAACGTGTGACCGAAAATTAGGTGGATACAAAACTCAAGTGAATTACAAGAGAAATCGGGGAAAGAAATTCCTAGCGTCTAAACCTTATTAGGCTCCGCCTTGATGTTTATATGCTATCCAAACCGTTTATAAAGTCATTCCTGATGGGATGAAGTGAAAACACAAAAAATCCAGCCTGATACAAAAATTTTATGGCCATGAGAATGCTTCAACGGTTTTTACTGAATGCACACCGTTTCCTCTCGTGTGTCCCATTTGAGTGTTGGATACACTTAATTTTCGGTTGTACGTCCTTAATTGAGCTCTAAAAATAGATGGACGTGGTGGATTTCTCAAAAATATAGAGGTGAGCCTCACCCGGCATCCCTGCGCCTTTCGCAGGAAATCCGCGTCCCACCTCGGTGGATCCAGGGATCCTGAAGCCGTGCTCGAGAACCCGAGTCCAGTGGGAGTGGGACCCACACGAGAGACTGAGAGGGAAGTTATTTCTACTCTACCAGAGAATCAGGCTTAATACGCATGCACTAAAAAAACTGTAATTATACACGTGGCACACATTAACTTAAACTAAACCGATTTATGGATTGTAGATCCGGGACAACCTAGTTGGGCCTACTGTGACGTTTGTGAGAAATCCACCGTCTATCTATTTTTTAGATCATTTTAGGACATGGGGTAAAAATGAGGTGGATCCAATACTCAAGTAGGCCAAAAACGTTGAAATGTTCGTGGGGCCAAGTTTGGAATCAGGCTAATATTTGTGTTTTTTGTTCATCTCATCTCGTAGCAATGAGGTTGTGAACGGTATGGGTTACACGAAGTATCACTATCAACCGATGGAAGGTTTCAACAGGAGTAATTTCCCTATTCATATTTTCCTATAGTGCTGAGCACATGAGTCCTGGATCCGTCTTATTTTTGTCTCAAGTTCTAAAAAATGATGGAGAGGTTGGATTTTTTAAAAACATCACGGTGGGCCCACCCATACTCCTTTGGAACTTCTGCGAAAGCTTTCTTTGACAATCCGTGTTCAATTAGGAACTTATCTTCACTCCACACATGGCAAGGTGATGTTTCGACTGGGCGCGAAATAGATAATACCCCGCCTGTTCGGAGCTCGGGATAGGGGAGGCTCCGAGGGCCGCTGAGGGGCCAACATGAAGTATGAAATATATTGTAATGCCCCAGTTTTTGGAACTCGAGTATACGACTCGTTCTTCAAAAACTCGAGTGTTAGCTTTTAAATTTCAATGTAAATTTGAACCGCTTTGTTATTAATTAGAGTTAGCAGCAAAAGTAGCTAGAGTAAACCATGCATTGTATGAAAACATCATCATAAAAATCCAAATGTAGTGTCCATACAGGACTTATACAATCCCAAATAAAAAAGTTTATTAAATAAAGATAGAAATCAATTGTCTAATGATGGAGTTTAACATAGGTCGTAGGGATCTCGTCTAGCTCCTCAGCTACTCGATCTGCTCTAGTGACCTAGCTGTCACGCCCCAAACCTAAAAATCGGATCCACAGGAATCCCTATCAGATGCCGAGGATGCAATGCAATATACAATTCTTAATGAGTTCATGAATACCGTCAACTGTATTTAGATTATATAAATGCAGAAACACAATAATCCAAAATGTCATATGCCGCGGATGTAATGCAATATGCGGTGTGAATGGAATGACCATACTGGAGTGTGAAGTCGAGATGATAGTACATAGTATCGCAAGCTACGGGGTCCATCATAAGGACTTCTATTTAAACCAGTCTCATACTTAAATTTGGATAGTAAGACTCAATGTAGTAAACGCCTGATCTTAGGTTAGTTGCGTGCCCTAACTGAAATCCTAGCCATTGTGAATGTACACGTAATAAATAGTTGCGCACCACTAGCTCAAGTGGATAGTGAATGAGTGAATGAGTATGCAACTCCTGCTCTACAAATCTGTAACTCCCTAAAAATCGGGGGTCAAGCAGGAGCCCAATTCTCGAGTTTCAACACATCACTTATGCAATATAGATAATGATAATTAAATGTTGTCTGTATTAGTGCCTTAAACATGAATGAGATTATACCAAAACAACATATCATACTACAGAGACAATTTAAATTATGCAAGCCAAAGGCTGTGATTGATATGTAAGATATATAAACTGTTATAAGTCTCCAGAGTGTAAACATATTACCAGGTCAAATATATACATGTATACTAAAAAAATTGAACAAAATGAATATACATGGGTGTTCCAAAAGTATAAAATGACAAGTGTAATGGCATCTAATCAACATCCCTATAACCTCGTCAATCAGAATATGGTTTACGTAGACCCGCCTGATAAGTGTAAGTAGGAGAACACATCCTCATCATCATGAAAGTTCGACTCCACTTTGTAAGCATTGCCATCGTCTGCAACTACAACAAGGTCCGGTTGGTGTTTAAAGTACCTTCCCAGAACGTGGAAGTGAGTGATCAACTCAATGGAACTATAAAGCAAAGGTTAATATGTTATCAATTCAGTCAAGCAGTAATGATAAAGCATACAACACTCATTCTTAAGCACTCTGGTTAATGTAAGGATGATATGCGATAATGATGTATGCCATCGCCTGTACTCCTTCTTGCGACAACATCTCACGATCGCGACATGCAACATCACCACTGTGCTCAACTCCAACGCCAAAGGCACATGCAATGCGGTGCATGTGCGTGATTAGCCTATTTCTTTATTAAGCACATTCATGCAGCAGGATTGGGAAGCTAAGGTACCTCCCTTATATCAATTCTCAAATAATGATCCATTCTAGGGTCGTCAGTCCTAGTAAATCTCATACGATGTTGCAGTTCTAGGTCACTATAAAGGGCTCGTCACCTGATCAGTGTATGCCTAGTTTATACTCTAGTTGCTACAGAAAGGCTCATCGCCTCAATGCAGTCTCAGAGTATGCTGAGGTCACTACAAAGGGCTCGTCACCTGATCAGTGTAGGCCGACAACTGGAATATAGTATCCCATACCACCGTATTCGGCTCACGAGGTGGTATTGCTCACTGGATACTACAGGTGGGCTCGTCACCCCGGCGTAGGTCGACAGCTAGACCACAGTGTCCCATACCACCATGTCTAGCTCATAAGTCTTAACGGATCGAGGTACCAAGGTTAATTGGGTTTCCATTAGTGAGTTTGGTACCTTAGGTTCAAGCAGTAATGTCCATACATGGTAAACATACATCGGGTCAATCGGATTACTTGACGAGCTCGATTGGTACGAGCGCACATCAAGTTGATCGACATGAAGTGCGTAAGCATTCCGTGTGGCCTAACCACTGCCGACAACCCAACTACGGTTCGGATTCATCAAACACGTCCTGTGTGGCGAGACAACCTCAACTGCCTGATTAGAATCTGTTACCGATTGCCTGGACTATATCATAGTCCCAACCACACTTAAGCACAATAAGGAATCATATATTAATAGTCACCTCAGTAATAAACTAATACTTTAAGCAATATTAACCATTTGTGCATTTCATGAAACATAACATAAATATGATTTCACACATATGCACTTCATACGTAAAATGGACAATATAGTGTAAGTTGCATGGAGGGATTTATACACATAGTTAAGGTAGTTGAGAATCTTATCTCAACACCCATATAAAGTATATTTACCAAATACTTACTCATACAAGACTACACACTTCAACTTACATGATGTATGTCGACCACATCATGTATTAGGGCAATTCCTTTTACCAGGGAGTTGTCACACACACAACTACCATGTATCCACGAAGGATAATCATGGCAAGCACGAATACAAATTCCATACTCATTCAGACATTTCTACAAACACTTAAACTACACACTACAACATACATGACGTATGTTAGCTATAACATGTATTAGGGAAAATCCTTTCGCCAAGGAGTTGTCGCATATACAACAATCCTATATCCACGATGGATAATCATGTCAAACAGGAATCCAAATTTTACACGCATTCAATCGTTTCGACAAATACATGGAATACACTATACTCAACATAGTTCATATATATATATCTGTAAAGCAAAACAAGCATCGCATTTAGTATGTGAAATGACACCCACGTCAGTTATAAACCATTAACCGGTATTGAAAGCCTTGAAAACCATAACCTAAATGTTTATAGTCCGCACCTTTCACTGGTAAACGCGTAACGAATTCAGTTTTGACTCTAAGTCTTTGTTAACGATAGAATGACAATCTATAACATGAATTAGGTTAGCTATTTTATCACTTACTCTTTCTCTCTTTCCTTTTCTTTCCTAGGATTTTCCAAATTTGTATGAAATGAGAGAGAGAGGGTTTAAGGCCTTTATATACGCCCAGGATTGATGGAAATGGCCCTAGGGCCATGATATACTTAGGTTATAACCAAATAGCGACTGTTCTAATCCAACAGAGCACTTTTGGAGGCCCCCTTTTTGTATGTGGTTGGACTTAAGCTCCCTAACATTGGATCTAGGTCGAGTTAAGTTTTCAGTTCGATTGAATTTACAGATCGAACGTGGTGGACCAGTTTCAGTTCAATGGTCACCGGTACTCGATCAGGGCCACAAGTATACTGACATGTGTTAAAATTTTTTCCTGATCCGAGAGTGTAATTGGGTCAGATTCTGACTGTCTGAATCCTTATACTTGGCCTGCAAGCGAACCGACTCAATTCACTTAAGTTTCAGTTCATTTTCTAAAGATATTCGTATTTCTCTCACACTTTGCTTTAGGCTCAAGTTATGTGTTTCTATATACTGTTAGGACTTGATTTCTGAAATGGTTGTCAAGCCCAGTAAGGCGGTTCTAATCGTATAGTTCCATAGTTATCGGACTTTCGACGTGCGGTCCAGATCCGATACGAAGTTTCAGTGTGCACCCGAGAGCAACTGGGTTTAGAGATTGATCCTAGGTTTTAGGATAATATAGCGTTAACGATTCTACAAGTTTTGGGTCTTGCAGATCGTATTTAAAGTGATTAGATCTAATTTCACTGGTAATCTAGTTTAACACTTAGTTAATTCTCATTTAATTTCTAAGCAATTTGGTCCTGAGTGATTTCTGCCTGAAGTGGTATTCGGGTCTTTGTACGGATTTTTTCAAGACGTTACAATCTACCCCCATAAAAGGAAAAATTCATCCTCAAAATTAGTACCTTTTTGTACTTCTCAAGAATCTAGGGTAGTTCGTGCGGACCTCGGCTTCTGTCTTCCATGTAGCCTCTTCTTTCGTATGATGCATCCATAACACCTTCACCAACGGGATAACCTTACTATACAACACCCACTCCTTCCTGTGTAGGATACGCATCAGCCGCAGTACATAAGTAGCATCCTTACTCAACTGCACCTGTTTCCATTTGATGATGTGGAAAGGATCAGGAACGTATTTCTTCAGCATAGATACATGAAATACGTTGTGCACGCTCACAAGTGGTGTGGGCAAAGCAAGGCGGTATGTCACCATACCCACTCGATCAAATATCTGAAATGGGCCAATGAACCACAGTGTCACGCTCTAAAACTGAAAATCGGATTCACATGAATCCCGATTGCCGAATTCGGTGCCGACAGCCTCCGTAGTGCCCCATTCTCGGCTCCTGACAATCAAATGCTAGATTCCGATCTGGGATCCTATAAGGAAGATTTTCAGAATGAATTTTTTTCTATAATGGAGCATAACCACAAGCATAACTAAGTCACAAAACAACATCACCACATATCCACTATATCAGAAACTTTAAGTACAATGAGGAAAGGAAAATACAAGGTGATCAAAAAGCTCCAAAAGGTCCTGATACGCGCTCCTGCCTCAACGCTGCTGCTGTTCAACACTACCTGCACACAACTGTCATGCATAAGCTTATAAAAGCTTAGAGGGTGGTGTAAGTGTGTGCGTAAGGCAAACGTCAACTGTACAGTATCAGAGCAATGCGGAAGTATGCAGTAAGTCCATAGAATCACCATGCCAAGGCTATGTAATGCAAGACGTGAATGCTATCGGCCATACCAAGGCTATACGATGCGAGATATGAATGTCATCGGCCACACAGATGCAATGCAAGGCCTACATAGCCGAATATCATATGCGAAATGCAATCCAAGCAAGTCGGTACTCGTCAAGTATACATGTCAGTACAATTCCTCTCTGGATATCACCGGGGTCTAATCACTTCGCAGTGACTGCCACCTCCCTAGCTGCACAGTCAAGCAAGCGGAATAGACCTCACTATCCGCCTGACCAGTAGTCTGCCAATACCTACCTGGCTTGTCGATAGCGGACTCATTTATGAGCTGGTCAAATTTAACCTAGCTTATAGCCCCCTCACTCAGGCGGATAAGGCCACACCCCCTTCCAACTGACCACGACACAGTGGGAGATACGACCTACTGGTATTTGGCACTTGGGCGCTCGTGTACCTACTCAGTCTAGACGTTGGAGCATCTCCTGGTACCAAAAAGGTTCTGGGACTTTCACCCAAGGACATCCTAAGTGCCCACAGTACTAGAACCAAGTATTTTCGGTATCCGATACGGCCATCCACGATATACCTGTGGAACCACGGCCCTGGTGTCGCTAGGGCATGCAGTGATCAGGTCACACATATGCGAGATGCATGAATCACACGTCAAATCATGCAGAAATCCAGCACGTACTGCGCGATCATGTAGGGCACTCTATCTCAGAACGAGTCCCGTAAATGGTCTGCCCAATGGCGTATGCTATGATCAGTCAATACTCATATCAAGCATACATATGATGCGTATGGGCATGAGTCATGAGATTATACTAAGCATGTTATAAGGCGATGGATAGCAACGTGTATGGGCCTATCAATGGGCCCTAAGGGGAGTTACAATGCGGACATTTAACCAACATTGTACATACAATGTGGACGTCAAACCAACATTGTTCCCTAGGCACGGCCTACCATATATATCATTACACGAACCATGGGAAATCACACATTGCAAGGGACCCTAAGGACATCCTGTTGGGCCTCGACTCATGGGCCTTAGATACATCAAATGGGTCGTATCACATGGGCCTTACATTCATCAAATGGGTTGCATTAATGGGCCTCACCAATGAGCCTTATGTACATTGCAATGGTCCATGACCCATGGGCCTTGAAATACATCAAAGTGGACCTCACAACTTGGGCCATATATGTATCAAATGGGCTTAATCTTATGGCCTTATCAAATGGGCCTAATTCTCATAAGCTTTATATATCTTAAATGGGCCGGATCCCATGGGCATTATATATGCCAAATGGGCTTAATCTCATGGGCATTACATATGCCAAATGGGCTTAATCCCATGGGCATTACATATGTCAAATGGGTCGAAACAAAAAGGCCTCAGTGTATACCAAGGTGGGCCCACTTGAACATAGATCTGACTCATTTTTAGCTCAAGAAATGAGTTTTCAAAATGGATAGACGGTGAGATGCAACACATGCATCATGGTGGGGGGTGGGTCCACATAGAGGCCCACCATCATACATATATATATAATATAATATATACAATATTATATATAATATAATATATATATATACACATCATGTGGATAGAATGGATAGAACCCATAAATCATGGTGGGTCCCACTGTCCAAACGGTGGACAATGTGGATAGTCACATGCATCACAGTGGAGTCCACCATCCAGATGGACGGTGGCAATATAACACATATATCACTGTGGGCTTCACGTGGGACCCACCATAGCCTATATTTTTCCATCCAATCTGCTGCTAAGGTCATAAAGACCTGGATGAATATGAAAAAAAATCATTTTGATTCAAAACTTCTGTGGATCCAAAAAGGGTTTCAATGGTAGAATTCAATTCACACTTTTTCAGATGGTGTGGGCCACCTGAGCGTTGGATATACCCCATTTTTAGAGAGGACCCACTTGAGGAGGGGACCCATCAGATCAACGAGTTGGATGGCTAATAAACATCAAGGTGGGGCCCACGGCAGGGGCTATGGGTCAGCCTCCGTCCGCCCGCTACAAGGCTGCAGGCAGCGCCTGTGCCTCTGACAGGTAGCAGCGAGGCTGCTTTGTTTTTTTTATTTTTTTTGAAAAACCATCTTTCTGCGGTTCTTCATATGCGGGGCCCTCTCCGAGTGCATCCACTCCATCCATTGCATTCCCAAGCCCAAAAAAAACCCATCAAGACCAATATCGGCCCCTTTTCAACGTGTAAAAAGGATCTAGGTAGATTTCAATGGTACCGATATCATTTTCAACACTATGGCCCACTAGATACCCCGATCAACCTCATTTTTCGGCTCAAAGCCTAAAATGGGATGGGGAAAAGGATGAACGGTTTGGATTGGATACAAACATTAAGGTGGGTCCTATACAAGTGGCCCAGCTCCAATGCCTTGAAAAAAGGCTATATTTATTTTATTTTTCCATTTACGTCCAGCGTCCCTGGACACTGGATGAATTTAGTATTCACATGCATTGTGGTGGGCCTTACATAGGTGGGCCACCCAATGATGGCTAGTGTGGGTACAATACATGTAAGCGGGGCCCCATTTTTAAATGGCTTGGATGGAATACATACCTCATGGTGGGGCCCATCCAAGTGGCCACAAGGCCATATCATCATACAAAGAAAATAAATAAAAGGAGAGGGAGAGAGAGAGAAAAAGAGAATGGGACACGCGTGATGGAGGGTCCATGACACTATGGGCCCTCCCTTGAGATCAATCATATATCAAGTGGGTCCCTTTACATGTGGATCCAACGAATCAAAGATCTACGGTGGAGATCCCTTCTCCAGCTAAAATGAACGGTCTAGATAACCTCTTTTATATAAGGAAATATAGACATCATGATGGGGTACATGGAGAATGGCCCCATCATGGAATGATATGGATAATCAAGGTGGGCCATCGGCCACATCTTAGGGTCCGAAGTGAGATCCACACCATTGATCGGTGGGCCTCACTTAGCCCATCATAAAAAATAAGTAAACTACCCTATAGAAGCACCCACCTTATGACCTACTCGGTCCGGTCCGTTGGAACGTCAACCTCCTAGTGCTTCACTTTGATGGTGGAGATGGAAAAAGGATGGCTAGGATGAGAGCTTTTGGAGTGGGAAGTGGGCCACACACATGCACACTTTCTCTTGGAAAAACATTGGACATGTGATGCTCTTGGTTGCTTGAGAAGTGAGATGAGAAATGAGAAAGAGAGAGAGAGTTTGTAAGAGGGATGTGAGGTGAGTGATGGAGTGATGTGAGTGGTACTTGACATGTAAGGTGGTGTAAGAGAGAGAGGGGGAGAGAGTTGACTTTAGGTAAGGGTGATGTAAGAGAGGTATGGTTGCTTGTACTTGTCATAAAGTGATTGATGGGTGATTGATTGATGGGATTGATTTGACACTTTGTTGAGATTCTCTTGGGAATGTAAACGCGTGGCATTTTCTCGAAATAAATGCCGACCCACATCTCTTAGTCAGGGTATCGGATCGGTACATGAGTCGCGGCGTTGGAACCGCGGCGACTGTACGGTCGCAATGATACAAGTCTCGGATTAATCTGACTCAAATGTACAGGATACGACTTACGGTCGTGCACAACGTCGACTACAGGTCGCGGGTTATCGAATTTTGACGAGAAGGATCGCTGGAAGCAACGGAACAGTACGGATTAGGATACGGGTCTTACACACGGCGTAAGCTTCCCCTTCTTTCCAAATCGGAGGACTCCCTTCATAGGGAAAACTCTGAGGAACACATAGTCTCCAAACTCAAACTCTAGCGGTCGTCGTCTCGTATCGGTGTAACTCTTGTCTGCTCTGTGTTGTCAGAAGTTGACACTTGATAATGTTGATCTTCTCTGAGATCGCTTAAATTAACTCTGGGCCAATCAATCTCTTCTCCCCAACCTCAGTCCTGCAATGCGGTGCCCGACAGGGATGCCCATACAAGGCCTCATAGGGAGCCATGCCAATACTCGCCTGAAAACTGTTGTTGTAAGCGAACTCTGCGTAAGGAAGACAGTCGTCCCAACTGTCCTTGAAATCCAGTACACAAGCTTGCAACACATCTTCCAACACCTCATTCACCCGCTCCGTCTTTCCATCTATCTGTGGGTAGAATGCGGTGCTGAACTTCAATTTCACACCCATTGCTTCGTGGATATGAGTACAGAAGATAGATGTGAATTACGTGTCTCTATCCTATATGATCTCTAGAGGAACTCCATGTAAACGTATAATCTCTTTGATGTACAACCTGTCCAACTCGTCCACTGAGTTCGGAACCTGCCGATTTCGTCAACTGGTCCACGATCACCCATATGGAGTCATGCCCCTTCCTCGTCTTCGACAACCATGATATAAAATTCAAAGAGATGAAATTTCATTTCCATTCAGCTATGGGCATAGGCTGAAGTAGACCAGGAGGTCGGCGATGCTCGGCCTTGACCTGTTGGCACGTGAGATAACGGGACATGCAATCTGTTATGTGGGCCTTCATGTTGTCCCACCAATAAGAACGCTTCATATCTTGATACATCTTCTTGCTTCCAGGATGCATCGCTAATTTCGAACTATGTGCAACCTCAAGAACCTCCTGTCTCAAGTCAAGAAGATTTAGGACGCATAGGCAGCCACTGTAATGTAAGCCCCCATCTGTACCAACTCTCCACTTGGCTTCCTCATCGTCGCTAGCCTGCTCTCGAAGCTCAGAAAATCGTCCATCATCCTTTTAGGCCTCAATGATCCTATCATCAATGAGTGGTTGCATACGAACGTGCTCGACGCTCTCGAATGGCTCCTCCACGGTGAGCTTCTACTCGAAGTCTCGCACGAACTCTACCATACTCCATTCTGCCACCATCAGTGGAGCCACAAACTCTATGGTCTTCTTGCGGCTCAACGCGTCAGCCACAACGTTAGCCATGCTCGGATGATAGGAAACCTCGAACTTGAAGTCCTTTAAGGTTTTCATCCTTCGTCGTTGCCTCATATTCAGGTCCCGCTAAGTGAATATATATCTGAGGCTCTTGTGGTCGCAAAAGAGCTCGAACTCCTCTCCGTAGAGGTAATGTCTCCAGAGCTTCAGTGCAAAGATGACGACTGCCAACTCTAAGTCGTGTGTAGGGTAGTTCTCCTCGTGTTTCTTCAACTGTCTCGAGGCATAAGCAATCACCCTGTCCTTCTACATAAGGACACAACCCAAACTGACATGAGACGCGTTTGTGTATATAGTGTACCTGACCCCTTACTCTGGCAATACTAGCACAGGGCGGACGTCAACTTATCCTTCAGCTCCTAAAAAGCTGCTTCTGCCTTCTCGTTCCAAGCGAACTTCAGATCCTTCCGTGTCAACTGAGATAACGGTCTAGCAATCTTGGAGAATTCCCTGATAAATCGACGGTAGTACCTTGCCAGACAAAGAAAGGTCCTCACCTCAGTAATCGAACCAGGCTGCTCCCAGTCCTGAACCGTGGCTACCTTAGCGAGGTCAACTGCTATCCCTTAGACACCACATGTCCTAGGAACTTAACTTCCTCTTTCCAGAAGTTACACTTCTTGTACTATACAAACAACTGGTCCTTCTTTAGAGTATCCAAGACTGCTCGTAGGTATTCCTCGTGCTCTTCTCAACTCTTAGAATATATCAGAATGTCATCAATAAACACGAAGATGAATCAAAATAGAAACGGTCGAAACACTTTGTTCGTTAGGTCTATGAACACAGCCGGTACATTCGTAAGGCCAAACGACATGACGAGAAACTCATAGTGTCCAAAACTAGTCCTGAAAGCTGTTTTCTGTATGTCCTCATCCCTGACGCGCAACTAGTGATACCCTGACTGTAGATCGATCTTTGATAAATACTGTGCCCCTTTCGACTGATCGAATAGATCATCTATCCTAGGCAAAGGATACTTGTTCTTCACTATCACTTAGTTCAACCTACAATAATCAATACACAATCGCAGTGAACCATCTTTCTTCTTCACGAATAACACAAGTGCTCTCTAAGGGGACACACTCGGTCGTATGAAACCTGCCTCTAACAAACCATCAATCTGTCTCCTCAGTTCCTCCATCTCACATGGAGGCATGCGGTATGTAGGCAATGAAATGGTTGTCGCACCAGGCACAAGATCAATGGTAAAATCGATCTCGTGTCGAGGGGGTAATCCAGGAATCGTCCTAAACACGTCCATGAATCCTGAACTACAGGCATGACCTCTAACGTCGGGTTCTCAACACGTTCTAACAAGGCAGCATAATAACTAACTTGACAGGGCCAACTGACTTGAACTAAAAAAGTAAAGACCGTGCCCTCAGGTCCATAGGCTGTCACGACTTTGGCCTCGTAATCTATCTCTACCCTCATCTCGATGAGCTAATCCATTCCGACAACAACATCTTAGTGCCATAGTGGGGTGACGATCAGGTCAACGATCACCGTCCTACTACCCAAATTTACTGAGCAAGCCTCATAAATCTGGGTAACATCTGAAAAAGGTCCTTATAGCGGTAGTGAGTCTCACTCCCTTTGTAGGAGCAGTATCCAACACTATTCGCTTGACTGTAGCACATGTGATGATTGAAATAGTGGACCCGATGTCCACCACTAAAAAGACAGGCGTACCTTGAATCTGAGCTGTGACTTCAAAAGCCACAGGTGCTACGTCTGATGCCTCGGATGCCTCATCTGTAAGTGAGTGCACTTGAGCTTGCTGAGGACGGTTCGGCTATGGTACCATAGGCCGTTGTGGCGGCCTAAATCGAGGTGTAGGCAGCCGAAAGGATGGATGTGCTGGTACTGACCATAGTGGTGGAGTCAAGAGAGGTGGTGGCATCTGACGGTTGATCCTCTGAGGGGGCGTAAAGCCGTTGTCCCTCATCTTGGTGAAACAGTACGTGTCAGTATGGCCCGACCTCTGGTAGTAGGTGTACCATATATCAGGTCGTCTCGACGGGGCTGGTGCAGTGATGAGTCTAGGAGGCGAATCTGAATGCGGCCTCTTACCGAGGAACAGTCGGCTCGGCAGATCCGGTCGGGGCCTTTGGCCCATGGGTGTTCGCATACGGGACTGCCTGTTCTCGTACTACTCAGCTCGCAAGGATATGCTCACTAGCTCAGCATAACTGGGTATGCTAGCGCAACACATCTTCAAGAGGAAGAAAATCGTCACATCTTCATTAGCTCATCAGCTAGGATCAACGGAGCATACCTTGTCAACTCTGTAAATTTGTTCTCATACTCGGCCACTGTTATCCCTCCCTAATGGAGGTAAAGGAACTCTCTCTCCTTCTCATGACGATATGTGAGAGGGTAATACTTCCTGTGGAAGCGCGTCTCAAAGGCCTCCCACGTCCATACGTATCCATCGATAATAGTCCGAAGGATACTGTCTCACCATAAGCTGGTCTCCTTCTCAAACATAAAGGTAACCAACTCCACCTGTTCTACCTCAGTACAGTGCAGCAGTTTTAGTATCTTAGAGATGCGGTCAAGCCAATACTCGGCTTCCTCTGGTCAGTGAGTACCCGTGAAAGTAGGAGGCCTCTAGCGCTAGAATCGCTCGAAGATGCCGCTGACACTCGCGTTCCCAGGAGGGTGCACAGGTGGTGCAGGTGAAGCCACACCCATACTCTGGGCAAAGACCCCCGCAATGGTAGTCAGAAACTGCTGCTCCTGCTGTTGCTGTTGTATTTGCTGCTACTGCATCAATAACATCATTTACTCCAGCCTGTCAAGAGGCGGAGCGGACTGTGGTATGTGAGGCATCGAGGTAGACACACAGTTCTGCTCAGGAGCTGATGTTGTGACAGGTGGTACCACAGGTGGTGCCATAGGCAGTGTTACAGGTGTCGGCCCAACGGTGAGGCTAGTGGCCGGCTGAGAATTCGGCATAGTCTCCTGAATCGGACCCAAGCTGGGGTCCGTATGGCCATTGCTTAGGGGATGTGCTCCGTCAAATAATTCTCCCAGTGAAAGGCGTGCCGAGTTCCACGTGCTTTTAGGTAGCATTCCCTATATATAACATAGGGTGCAAACCGTGAGATTTTGCATATAATACTCAATTCTTCAAGCATTCTACACAGTCCATAACGAAAGGGGTCACATGCATTTCATTTAACAAAATTTGTCAGAATACATGAGATATGGTTTTACATGAATCATGATGGGAAACATATGTGAGCTATTCTAAGTAGGATTCCATACGCTAAAAACTACAAATCATTCTACCACATTACTAAGCCTATCAAGGCTATACATAGAAAGTAGAAAACAACAATGGAGTAAACTAAAAGACGACTACCAGCATGACTAGTCGTCTGAATCAAGTGATGGTGGGGGTGCACCCTTGTTCTGCACACAGTACAAGATAGTCCCCGGGGTGCCGTAGGGGTGCAGGGTCCACTTTAGTTCCCCCCGATTTGCGTCGTTTGGGCCCCCGACTCCGCTTGAGTCGTTTCAGGTCCCATTTCGAGTATTTTCGGGCTTTCGGGTTGTTTAGATGTGGATGGGTAGAATTTTAGTCTATAACTGTCGATTAACGGTCTAGAAAAGATCTGGGGTCCTTGCATATGATCACGGATGTGTACGGGCACTGATTTCGACGGTCAGTTTCATCTGGCGGTGAAACTGGGAATCCTATGATCATTTATATATTTTCTCGCCCCCCTCCTAAGTCAAAGTATATCAGCGTGCGTCATGTGACCACAATCCAGGTCTAGTTTAATCCAAATCATGCTCTGATACCAACTTATAACACCCTGAAAATCGGAGGTCGAACAGGAGCCCATCTCCCAAGTTTCAACACATCACTTATGCAACATAGATAATGATGATTAAATGTTATCTGTATTAGTGCCTTAAACATGAATGAGATTATACCAAAACAACATATCATACTCCAGAGAATTTAAATTATGCAAGCGGAAGGCTGTGATAGATATATAAGATATATAAACTGTTGTAAGTCTTCAGAATGTGAACATGTCACCAAGTCAAATATATACATGTATACTCAAAAAATTGAACAAAATGAATATACATGGGTGTTCCAAAAGTGTAAAATGACAAGTGTAATGGCGTCTAATCAACATCCCTATAACCCCGTCGATCAGAACATGGTTTACGTAGACCCACCTGATAATACAAGTAGGGGAACACCTCATCATCATCATCAAAGTTTGGCTCTACTTCATAAGCATTGTCATTGACTGCAACTACAACAAGATCTGGTTGGTGTTTAAAGCACTGTCCTAGAACGTGAGAGTGAGTGATCAACTCAGTTGAACAATAAAGCAAAGGTTAACATGTTATCAATTCAGTCAAGTAGTAATGATAAAGCAGTACAACACTCATTTATAAGTACTCTGGTTACTGCAAGGATGATAGGCGATAATGATGTATGCCTGTAAGACCCGTATCTTGGTCCGTATCTTTCCGTACACTTCCGCAGTCTTACCGGTCCAATTCCGGCAACCTTCGACCCTTAAACGATATCGACGCGTGACCCTGATTCATGTGCCGACAACCTGAGTCGACTCAACCCGCGACCAATACCATAGCGACCGCGCTGTCATTGCTGTTCCGATACCGCGACCCGCGTGCCGAGGCGATACCCTGGTCAAGAGTTATGGGCCAACGTTCGGTGAGAGAAAATGCCGCGCGTTGCAAAAACTAAGGGAATCTCTACGATGTGTCATATCAATCACATCAATCCCATCAATCAATCACATGTCAAGTACACATCACTTCCATCCCTTTTCCCAAGCAACCATAAAAGTCTTCACCACCCATACCTCTCTTACACAAAAAGCCACAAAAGTCTTCACCACCCATACCTCTCTTACATAAAAGTCACAAAAGTCAAAGATTTCTTACACAACCATCACTCACCCATCCATCCATCACTCTCTCTCTCTCCCTTTACATCACTCTCTCTCTTTCTCATTTTAAAATCCCAATCAACAAAAGATTTCCAAAAAACTCCATATGTATGGAATTTTCTAAGTCTCTCTAAGCTTCAAGTGGCCCACCTTCCTACCCCAAAATCTCCCATCTCACCCCTCTATTCTTCATCTTAACCATT
Organism: Magnolia kwangsiensis; assembly: GCA_037074715.1. NCBI lineage: Eukaryota > Viridiplantae > Streptophyta > Magnoliopsida > Magnoliales > Magnoliaceae > Magnolia > Magnolia kwangsiensis. The sequence continues at coordinate 28,992,908 of CM073579.1, forward strand.
GAAGTTGAAGCTAAGGTACCAAGGAACCAATATGAGCGAGAAGATCGGACGGTGGGTGCCTCTATAGGGTAGATTTATTTATTTTTATGGTGGACCAAGTGAGGCCCACCGATCAATGGTGTGGATCTCACTTGGGACCCTAATACGTGGCCGATGGACCACTTAGATCATCATGATGTTTATTTTCATTTGGAAAGGTCATCTAGACCATCCATATTGGTGGGAAAAGGATCACCACCGTTGATCTTTAGTTTTGATGGTCACATGTGCAAAATGACCCATTTGATGTATGATTTCATGTATGGGAGGGCCCATAATGACGGGGTTCCTCCATCACAAGCCGTGTCCAACTCTCCATCTCTCTATCTCTCTTCTATTTATTTTATTTTATTTTATTTTATTGCAATAGGATGGTGTGGCCCACTTGAATGGATCCCACCTTGAAATTCATTTGGTTCAAATTTTTATTCAAGTGGGGCCCACTTTATATGTGTACTCACGACAAATATCTGTGGTGGCCCACTTCATCAGGGCCCACCATTAAAATAAATTTTTTATTTTTTATTTAAAAAGAAAATCGTCCAGCGTCTGGGACGCTGGATGTTTCAAAGGAAGAAGAAAAAGGAAGGAAGAATAGAAGCTTTTGGTGGCCCACTTTCTTAGGCCCCATCATGACATATTTGAACAATCCAAGCCGTCCACCCTCTTACCTACGGTGTTTTAACCGTTGGGTAGAAGTTTGGGGCTGATTGGAAGACCTGGTGGGCCATAACATCATAGAATGCATCACTACCATTCAAGATAATTATTTGGTTTTATTTCACTTTCCAAGCATCAAAAAAATTTGAACTCTGTACTCTTTTGGACGGCGTCGAGCCACTGAACGCAATGGCTGGGACGGATTTCATTTTAGCGGGCCCCACACGTGAAAAACCCCAGAAAAATGGGTTTTTCCCAAAATTTGAAAGAGGCATAGCCTCTGCCTGTACGTCAGCAGCAGGAAGGCTGCACGCGCCTGCGTGCAGCCGTGAACGGCGGGCGGGCGGTCGTCCAGCAGGGACCCACAGCTCCAGCTGTGGGCCCCACCTTGATGTTTGTATACCATCTGAACCGTCCATGAGGTGGGTCCCATCCTCAGGTGGGCCCCCTCCAAATTTCAGCTCGATCAGAAACTTTGGCGGCCCACACCATTAGAAACAGTGTGAATTGAATTTTACCATTGGAAACTCTTGCTGGGCCAAAGACATTTTGGATTCAATATAAAATTTATTTTTACTCTTCATCCAGGCCTACGTGGCCTTATCAACGGTCTGGATAGGTGGCAAATCTGATGGTGGGCCACACACGTGGATCCCACCATTAATGCATGTCTTTTATTCACACCGTCCACAGGCCGTGGACGGTGACTCTCACCATGATGTTTGTGTTTAACCTCCACCGTCCAGCAGACGGTGGGGCCCACCTTGTTTGCGTGCTGTTTACGCCACCCCTCCCCTGGCTGCACATTTTGGGTAGAAATAAACATTTCAGTAGACCCTTGCCATTCCTAATGGAAAATATTTCAGTGGGCCTCTAGCCATGGGATTGGGCCCATTTGATATGTTTCAAGGCCATGTGATTAGGCCCATTTGATTTGAAAAGGGCCTATGGATTTAAGCTCATTTAATTCATATAAAGGCCTACAGGATTAGGCCCACTTGGCAGGTACAAGGCCCATGAAATTAGACCCATTGATGCAGTTTTAAAGCCCATGAGAGTAGGCCCATTCGATTTATGTAAGGCCCATGGGATTGGACCATTTGTTATACCTCAAAACCTATGAGTTTAGGACCACCTGATTTATTCAAGGCCTATGGGTTTAGGCCCATCTGTTTTATGCAATGCCTATGGGTTTAGGCCCATTTGATGTACCATAAGGCCTAGGGGTTTAGGCCATTGAACTCATATAATGCCTATGGGTTGAGGTCCATTTGATGTACATGTGGGGGCCTAATTGGTGTGGCCCATTTGATACATATTAGACCCATGTGACTAGGTCCAATTAATGCAATCCAAGGCCCACGGGTTATGACCCATTGCAATATACCTAAGGCCCATTGGTGTGGTCCATTTATGTGGCCCATTTTACAAATACAAGGCCCATCTATCATGGTCTATTAGATATATTTAAGGTCCAATGGGACGTACCTAAGGTCCATTGCAATGTGTGTTCCCAATACAGATTATGTGGTAATGTTTACGACAGTCGTGCCTTGGGAGCAATGTTGGTTTGATGTCCACATTGCGAGTGTAATGCTGGTTGGATGTCCACATTACGACTCTCCTTAGGGCCCATTACTAGGCCATACTTGCTGTGTATAGATCGTCCAGGTCCATCTGCATTGTGAGATAGTTCATTTTATTACATCATGTTTAGTACAGTTTCATGACTCATGATCATACGCATCATATGTATGCTTGACGTGAGAATTGTCTGATCATAGCATTTGCCTTCGGGCAGGTTGTTTATGGGCTCTCGGTTAGGCGGTGTTGCCCTACATGAGCGCACGGTATGCACAGGATTGGTTGCATGACTGGATAGCGTGATTCATGCATTCCGTATTTGTGTGACTTAGTTATTGTACGCCCTAGTGACATCGGGGCCGTAGCCTCCACAGACAGATCGTGGTTGGCAGGATTGGATACCGGAAATCTTGTTTTACATGGGGTACAATAGATATCCCTGGGTGAAAATTCCTAAACCCTTATGGTACCAAGAGGTTGCTCCAACGTCTAGACCGAGTGGGTAGATGAGCGTTGAGTGCCGACTACCAGACTGTTACGCTCTCCACTGTGTCGTGGTCGGTTGGAAGGGGGTGCGGCCTTACCTGCCTGAGTGTAGGGGACAATGCTAGGCTGAGTTTGACCAGCTCGAGGAATGGGTCCGCTATCGACGAGTCGCGCCCGATATTGGCAGACGGATAGTGAGGTCTCTTCCACTTACCTTATTGCGCGCGATGTGGCGGCAATCTGGTTTAGAGTGTACTAGACCCCGGTGATATTCCATATTGAGCCGTATTGATGTGTGGACATAGATGAGGACCTGTATGCTTGAGTTGCATTGTACATCGCATGGCCTTGGGGTGGCCGATACATTCATGTCTGGCATTGTATGGCCTTGGTACGGCTCATGATATCATGGTTCCATTTGCATATTCCGCATCACTCTGATATTGCATGTACATATTACTACCTTCACCACCCTCTAAGCTTTCTGTAAGCTTATGCACGACCGTTGTGTGCAGGTGATGTTGGTTCGCAGCAGCGCTGAGACAGGAGCACGTTGCAGAGCATTTTAGAGTTTTTGTTCTTTACCATTGTATTTCCCTTTATGCTCATTGTACTTGTAAAGTTTTTGATCATAGTGGAAATGTAATGGAGTTCTTGGTCGTTGTTTGTGGGTTATGCCTTTGGTTATGCTTATTACGAATCAAACTGATATTTAAAATCTTCCTCGTAGCATCCCAGGATCGGAACCTGGCGAATGAGAGCTAGGATCCGAGAACGGGGTTCTACGGAGGCTGTCGGCGCCGGATTCGGCGATCGGGAATTTTGTGATCCCGGTTTCCGAGTTTGGGGCGTGACAGAAGTTGGTATCAGAGCATAACTTGGGAATAACTGAGAACAACATTACATGTCTGCTATGAGTGTGGAATGACTAAGTCCTGAAGTTCAGATAGCTTCGCGACCTTCCAATTCCGACCGTTAATGTGCGTACCTTCGAGAGTTTTGAAGTTGATTGGCGCCTTCGCTCTTTCCTATAGGACATGACGCCTGGGAGGGTTACTCGATCGACTCCGGCACCACCACCGGAGGATTCTTCTTCGCCGTCGGAGGCTCCAGCTTTACCCCCTGCGTCTCCCGTTCCACCCTCAGAGATCCCTGCTTCCTCTCATGAGGATGACATTCCTCCACCTGAGGCCTATGAGGAGCCGACTGTAACCGTTAGTGCCTCTCAGTTACAGCAGATGTTACAGGCTGTGACAGCCGCACTCCAGGGACAGGGCAGATGCCCAGCTGTTTCACCAGCTCAGGCAGAGCAGGAGCGCGCGAGCGCCTTACTTCGTGAGTTCAGACGGCTTGATCCCCCACGTTTCCAGGGTGAGGCAGATCCGACTGCAGCAGAGAGATGGCGCTCCGATGTGGAGAAAATTTTTGACACCATGTCATGTACGACCGAGCAGCGCGTCCGGCTTGCAGTATTTCTCTTCCAGGGTGAGGCCGAGCATTGGTGGACCTTTGTTACCCGTGTTACCGGACCTGAGTATGTCTGGACATGGGAGGACTTTGTTGACCGATTCGAGGAGCAGTACTTCCCCGACCATATCCGCCGTCAGCGAGTTTTAGAGTTCGAGACTCTGGTGCAGGGAGACATGACGGTGGCACAGTACGCGGCCCGTTTTGTGGCTCTATCGAGATTCGCACCATATATGGTTGATGAGGAGGGGCAGAAGGCCCACCGTTTCGAGCATGGCTTATGTTACGGCCTTCGAGGTCGTGTTATTGGGCATGAGCTCCCTACTTTCGAAGAAGTAGTACGGAGAGCTCAGATTTACGAGACTGAGTGGGCCGGTTCTCAGTCTGAGCGTGGTCAGAGGGGAGACCAGAAGAGGCAGGCTTCTTCCAGTCCTTCCCAGCAGCGTCGTCCACAGCAGCAAAGGAGCACAGGTCGCTCAGCTTTCCGACCACCATCAGCACCAGCAGCACCTCCACCACCACCTCAGAGATAGTTCACTGGCACTTGCTTCAGGTGCGGTGCGACGGGACACTGTTCATGGGAGTGTCCCAGCCCCCAGCAGCAGCAGAGAGGTCCACAGCAGCAAAGACCTCCACCGCAGCAGCAGAGACCCCCACAGCAGCAGCGACAGCAGCCTCCACCATCGAGGCCACCTCAGCAGCAGCATCAGCACCAGCCTCAGAGGCCGCAGCAGCAGAGGCAGCTATTTCGACCGCCTCAGCGACCCCAGCAGCAGCAGCAGCACGTTCAGAGGGGACATGCACCTCCCCAGCCGGCTCAGGCTAGGTTTTATGCAGCTCAGCAGGACCCTCAGTCTTCTGGAGGAGTTGTTGAGGGTATACTTCCAGTTTCTGCATGCATTGCACGAGTGCTGTTTGATTCTGGTGCATCGCATTCTTTTGTAGCCGAGAGCTTCTGTCGATCGACTGGCTTACCGTTGGAGTCTGCTGATGAGAGCCTATCTGTATCGACTCCCTTGGGGAGGACTGCAGCGTTAGGACGATTTTGCTCGTCATGCCCCGTTCTAGTTGGGGATACCTTCCTGCCCACTGATTTGTTTATTTTGCCGATCTCTGAGTTCAACGTCATCTTGGACATGGAATGGCTCGCTGAGTATTATGCCATTTTGTACTACGCGGCGAGGACCGTCACGTTCTGTATACCCGGCGTGCCACAGTTCGAGTTCGTTGCAGAGGCTAGAGGAGAGCGGTTGTCTTGCTTGATGTCCTGCGCCATAGAGGAGCCTGTTGCCGTTTGCATCGACCATTTGCCCGTGGTTTGCGATTTTCCCGATGTGTTCCAGGAGATTCCAGGATTACCGCCTCGTCGACTCACCGAGTTCCAGATTGATCTCGTGCCCGGTACCGCGCCTATTTCGAAGGCCCCGTATCGTATGGTACCGTTAGAGTTACGGGAACTGCAGAAGCAGTTGGACGAGTTGCGTGAGTTGGGCTTTATCCGTCCGAGCAGTTCTCCGTGGGGAGCACCGGTACTCTTCGTGAAGAAGAAGGATGGCTCGTTGAGGCTCTGCATTGACTATCGCGAGCTCAACAAAGTCACGATCAAGAACAAGTACCCGCTCCCTAGGATTGATGATTTGTTTGACCAGCTGCAGGGTGCACAGTTCTTTTCGAAGATTGACCTGCGTTCCGGTTATCATCAGATTCGGGTCCGAGATGAGGACATTCCGAAGACGACATTCAGGACGTGTTACAGTCATTTTGAGTTTCTGGTCATGTCCTTCGGACTGACCAATGCACCCTCGGTCTTCATGCAGCTGATGAACGAGGTTTTTCGCCCATATCTGGATCAGTTTGTTGTAGTCTTCATCGACGACATTCGGATCTACTCGATGACTCGTGAGAAGCATGAGTAGCACTTGGAACTGTACTAAACATGTTATAATGAAATGAACTATTTTACAATGCAGATGGACCTGGACGGCCTATACACAATAAGTATGTGCCTAACAATGGGCCCCAAGGAGAGTCGTAATGTGGACATCCAACCAGCATTACATTCGCAATGTGGATGTCAAACCAACATTGCTCCCAAGGCACGATCGTCGTAAACATCGTACATAATCTGTGTTGAGATCACTCATTGCAATGGACCTTAGGTACATCCCATTGGGCCTCAAATACATCAAATGGGCCATGTCATATGGGCCTTTTTATTGATCAAATGGGCCACATAAATGGACCACACCAATGGGCCTTATGTGCATTGCAATGGGTCATAACCCGTGGGCCTTAGATTGCATCAAATGGGCCTAATCTCATGAGCCATATACATATCAAATGGGCCTAATCCTGTAGGCCTTATATAAATCAAATGGGCCTAAATCATAGGCCTTACATCCACGTCAAAGTGGGCCCCAATGAATTACCACAAATACATAAAAATGGGCCTCAAAACATACCAAGATGGAGTCCACTTAGACTATGGATCTGGCTCATTTTCTAGCCCATACAATAAAATGAGCTTTCAAAGTGGAAGGACGGATTGGACGCAATAATGCATCGTGGTGGGTCCCATGTGGGGCCCACCATAATGTTACCTTCCGTCCAATCGGCTCATGAGGTCACCCTGACCATGGTGGAAATAAATAAAATAAATAAATAAATAAAATTTAATATTGAACTAAAACTTCTACTAAACCAAAAGTGTTCCAACAGTGGACTTTAACCAACACCGTTTCCTGCTGGATGGCCACCCTATCAATGGCTGGATGGAGTGGATAGAACACATACATCATGGTGGGTCCCACCGTCCAAATAGTGGACGGTGCTAATCAAACACACAAATCCTGGTGGGATCCCCTGGCTGGACGGCGTAAATAAAGCACGTACATAGGGGTGGGTTCCACCGTCCGTCTGGACGGTGGGAGTAAAGCACATGCTTCACTGTGGGACCCATGTGGGGCCCACCATAACATATATTTTTCATCCAACTAGTTGACCAGGTCACACGTACCTGAGAAAAAGGAAGACACAAATTTCATCTTGATACAAAACTTCTGTGGCCCACAAAAGAGTTCAATGGTAGACACTCAATTCACATTGTTTCCTATGATGTGGGCCACCTGAGCGTTGGATTTAGTTGAAACTTGGAGGGGGGCCCACCTGAGGAGAGGACCACCTCATGAACGGCGTGGATTCACATATACATCATGGTGGGGCCCACGGCAGCAGCCGTGGGAGGTTGCTCGCTCGCCCGCCCGCCAGAGGACGTGCAGCGCCTGCTGCAACGTCAGAGAGCGGCAGAGCCTCTTGGGTTGGTTTTTTAAAAAAATGAAAAACCCATTTTTTTGAGGTTTTTCACGTCTGGGGCCCACATCAAGTAAATCCACCTCGACCATTGGCTTCCTTAGCTCGAAACAAGCCCAATGAGTCCAGAGTTTATGATTTTTGGGTGGATAGAAGACATCAAATGACCTTTCAATGGTAACCACCACAGGTTCCTATACTATGGCCCACCAGATGATCAAGTCAGCCTTGTTTTTTGGCTCAACGGTTCAAATGCTCCAGGGGATGAGGTGGACGGCATGGATTGAATATTAACATCAAGGTGGGGCCTACACCAATGGTCCACCCCAAAAAGCTTTGAAAAACAAGCTTGTATTGTGTTTTCCCAACCCACGTCCAGCGTATGCTGGACGTGCATGAAACAAGTTCATTAGAGGTGGGCCCCGCTTAGGTGGGCCACCTCATGGAATATGGTGTGGATACAACACAATAACATGGGCCCCAGTTATAGATAATTTGATTAGGGTATATGCCTCATGATGGGGTCCATTCAAGTGGGCCACACAATCATATAAAGAAAAGAAAAGGAACATGAAAGAGAGAGAGAGAGAGATAGAGAGTGGGACCCACTTGTGATGGAGGGACCCCGACATTATGGGTCCTCCCTTGCAATGAATTATACATCAAGTAGGCCCTAAAGCATGTGGGACCACCAAAATCTACAATCAACGGTGGAGATCCTTTCTCCACCAAAATGGACGGTCTAGATGACTTTCTAAGAAATAAACATCATGATGTGGTCCATGGAGAATGGCCCCATCATGGGATGATCATGATGATCCTAGTGGGCCATCGGCCACACCTTAGGATCCCAAGTGAGATCCATACCATGGATCGGTGGGCCTCACTTGGCCCATCATAAAAATAAGAAAAACTACCCTATAGAGGCACCCACCGTCCGATCTTCTTGCTCCAAGGGGTTCCTTGGCACCTTAGCTTCAACTTCAATGGATGAGATGAGGAATGGAGGGTTGAGATGGGAGATGGTGGGATAGGAAAGTGGGCCACATTTGGAGTTTAGGAATGCTTGGAGAATCCATACGTATGGAGCTTGGGATTTTTTTGCAAATGAGAAAGAAAGGAGTTGTAAAGGGAGAGAGAGAGTGATGGATGGATGTGGTGAGTGATGGTTGTATAAGAAATCTTTGACTTTTGAGGCCTTTTGTGTAAGAAAAGGCATGGGCATGGAAGACTTTTGTGGCATTTGTGTAAGAAAGGTATGGGTTTGGAAGACTTTTGTGGTTGCTTGGGAAAAGGGGTGAGAGTGATGTGTACTTGACATGTACTTGACATGTGATAGATTGATGGGTGATTGATTGATGAGATTGATGTGATTGATGTGACACATCGTAGAGATTCCCTTGAGTTTCGCAACGCGCGACGTTTCCTCACACCGAACGTCGGTCTACAAATCTTGACCAGGGTATCGCCTCGGTGCGCAAGTCGCGGCATTGGAACCGCGGCGACGGCACGGTCGCTATGGTATTGGTCTTGGGTTGAGTCTACTCGGGTTGACGGTGAAAGAATCAGGGTCGTGCGTGACTATCGGTTAAGGGTCGAAGGTTGCCGGAATCGACCGGTAAGATCGAGGTAGTCTATGGAATGGTACGGACTAAGATGCGGGTCTTACAAATACAAATTCCATACTCATTCAGACATTTCTACAAACACTTAGACTACACACTATAACATACATGACGTATGTTAGCCATAACATGTATTAGGGCAAGTCCTTTCGCCAAGGAGTTGTCGCATATACAAAAATCCTATATACACGATGGATAATCATATTAAACACGAATCCAAATTCTACACGCATTCAATCATTTCGACAAACACATGGAATACACTATACTCAACATAGTTCATATATATTTGTAAAGCGGAACAAGCATCGCATTTAGCATGTGAAATGACACCCACGTCCATTATAAATCATTAACCGGCATTGAAAACCTTAAAAACCATAACCTATATGTTTATAGTCCACACCTTTCTCTGGTAAACGCGTAACGAATTCAGTTTAGACACTAAGTCTTTGTCAATGGTAGAATGACAACATATAACATGAATTAGGTTAGCTATTTCATCACTTACATTATCTGAAACCCTAAAACAGATTAGGGTTTGGTTTTCTTGCCTAAGAGCGGGATCAAAATAGCCCGAATAGTGATACAGATGTGGTAGTTGAGTGCGTGAGTGGAAGGGAAGAATCCCAGGAACAAACTCCAACTCTCTCTCACACTTTCTCTCTCTTTCCTTCTCTTTCTTCTCTTCTCTCTCCTAGGGTTTTTCAAATTCGTATGGAATGAGAGAGAGGGTTTAAGGCCTTTATATAGGCCCAGGACTGATGGAAATGGCCCTAAGGCCATGGTATACTTAGGTTATAATCAAATAGCGACTGTTCCAATCCAACGGAACACTTTCGGACGCCCCCTTTCTGCATGCGGTCGGACTTGAGCTCCCTGACATTAGATCTAGGTTGAGTTAAGTTTTTGGTCTAATCGGATTTACAGATCCAACGTGGAGGACCAGTTTCAGTTTAACGATCACTAGTACTCGATCAGGGCCACAAGTACACTAACATGTGTTAAAAATTTTCCCTCATCCGAGGGTGTAATTGAGTCAGATTCTAAGGTCTGATTCCTTATACCTGGCCTTTAAGTGAACCGATTCAATTCACTTAAGTTTCAGTTCATTTTCTAAAGATATTAGCGTTTCTCACACACTTCGCTCCGGGCTCAAGTTATGCGTTTCTGAATGCTGTTAGGACTTGATTTCCGAGATGAAGGTCAAGCCCAATAAGGCGGTCCTAATCGTATAGTTCTGTATTTATCAGACTTTCGACGGCGGTGCAGGTCCAATACGGAGTTTCTGTATGCTCTCGAGAGCAATTGGGTTTAGAGATTGATCCTAGGTTTTAAGGTAATATAGCGTTAATGATTCTACAAGTTTTGGGTCCTTTAGATAGTGTTTAAAGTGATCAGAGCTAATTTCACTGGTAATCTAGTTTATCACTTAGTTAATTCTCGTCTAATTTATAAGTGATTTGATCCTGAGTGATTTTTGCCTGAGGTGGTACTCGAGTCTTCGTATAGATTTTTCTGAGACGTTACAAAATCAGTACTGTATAACTCTGGGATCATCACCGGGGTCTAGTATACTATACATGCGAATCGCCACCCACTGACACGCGACTATGTAAGTGGAAGAGACCTCACTATCTACCTAGCCAGTAGTCAGCTAATATCTACCTGGCATGTCGATAGCGGATCCATTCACGAGCTGGTCAAACTCAGCCTAGCCATGCCCTTTACTCTCTGCGGGGGGGGGGGGGGGGGGGGGGTAAGGCCACACCCCCTCCCAACCGACCACGACACATTAAGAGACGTAACCTTCTGGTATTAGGCATTAGCGCGCTCATGTATCCACTCGGTCTCAACGTTGGGGCGTCTCCTGGCCTTGGAGGTTTAGGGACTTTCACGCACGGACATCCAAAATACCCAGTTGTTTGAACCAAACATTTTTGGTGTCCCATCTAGCCGTCCATGACATACCTGTGGAGGCTACGACCTTGATGTCACTAGGGCGTATAGTAATTATTATCACACAATGCAAGATGCATGAATCATATAGTCCAATCATGCTTCAATTCTGCGCATACTGTGCACTCATGTGGGATAACTCCACTTATCAGGGAGTCTCATAAATCATCTATACTATGACATATACAATGATCAATAACATCTCACAATAAACATACAGATGATGCGTATGGGCATGTATCATGATGTTATGTTACCACATACTCATAATCGGTATCAATAACTGTCATCGACAATCGTCTTGGACAATGTAGATGTTTAGCCAACATTGCCCCCCAAGGAATGACTCATTTAGAGCCTAACGTACAGTGGACCCATGAACACACACAAGGGCCAAATATACAACACCATGGGCATCACTCAAGAGCTTAATACACATCACGATGGGCCTTGCACATGGGCCTAACATACATCACAATGGGCTCCATCGTCTGGCCCTCAAATGCACCATAATGGGCCTCATCACATAGGCCTCACATACATTACATAGGCCTCAAATGCATCAAGTCGGGGTCGAATGCTCATCAGAATGAGCCTAAAATACGGGCTATATATATCATAATGGGCCTCGACAATCGGTCTTGATATCCGACCTCGACAATCGGAGTCGAACTCAATAGTCAGAATTGGCCTCAATAGTCGAAATCGGTAATCGGCCTCAACCTCGATAATCAAAATTGGTAATCGGCCTCGACTCCAATAATCGAAATCGGTAATTAGCAATTGAAATCGGTCTTGACCTCAATAATTAGAATCGGTAATCAGCAATTGGAATTGGTAATCAGCAATCAGAATCGGCCTCGACCCCGATAATTCGAATCGGTAATAGGCAATCAGAATCGGCCTTGACCCCGATAATTAAAGTCGGCAATCGACAATCGGAATCGGCCTCGACCCCGATAATCGAAATCGGTAATTGGCAATCGAAATCGGCCTCGACCTCAATAATCAAAATCGGTAATCGACAATCGGAATCGGCCTCGACCCCGATAATCGAGATTGGTAATCGGCACTCGGAATCGGCCTCGACCCCGATAATCAAAATTGGTAATCGACAATTAGAATCAGTAATCGGTAATCGGAATCGTCCTTGACCCCGATAATTGGAATCAGTGAGAATGGGCCTAACAAGGCCTAAGTGAAGTTCACAATGTAGACATCCAACCATCATTGCCCATCAATGTGAACATTCAACCAACATCGCTTCCAAGCAGTGACCCATATAGAGCCAAACATAAAGTGGGCTCATGGCCTCACACAAAGGCCTAATATACATCACCATAGGCCATGCTCATGGGTTGCATATACATCACAATGGGCCTCGGCACATGGGCCATAATACATCACATCGAGCCTTGCCCATGGACCTCGAATACATCACAATATGCCACAACCCATGGGTTTCGAATACACGATAGGTGGGCCCTACACATGGGCCTAGTATGTTCAAGTGAGCCTCATACCTGGGCCTCAAATGTATCCCAATGGCCCTTAAACCATGAGCCCCAAATACACCTCAATGGGCCTTAACCCATGGGCCTCAGATTCAAGCAGGTGGGCCCCATCATATGGGTCTTAAATATAAGGCGGGTGAGCCCTATCACATGGGCCTTAAATATACATTATGATGGACTTCATGGATGAGCTGCACCAAAGGGCCTTAAGTGGGCTTGGACTAAACCAAAAATCATTTCAATAGTTGTAAGTGTAACATGTGTATCACTGTGCACTATTATTCCACGAGGCACATGACCTACTAACGATGATCAGCTCTGTCCAAACATTTCCCATGTAAATAAGCACCATCCAAACATTGTTTCGCACCATCCAGACATTGTTCCGCACCGTCCAACATACTCTGGACAGTGTGGATGAAATAAATACATCACGGTGGTGTCCATGTACGTGGCCCACTAGAGATTTGAATATGCTTTATTATTATTATTATTATTATTATTATTATTATTATTATTATTATTATTATTATTATTCTTGTCTTAAGCCTAAGACGTGCTTGTCAAATGAATGGACGGTGTAGATGAAATAAATACAACAGGGTGGTCCCGCTTGTCCAGAACGGACGGACAACTGGAATACAAATACATCATGGTAGGGCCTGCACACCATCATCCAACAATGGATGGTGTGGCATACAAATACATCACGGTGGAGTCCCACCGTCCTGGGATGGATGGTGGACGATGTGGATCATCAACGTGAGTCCACGTCCCACCCCTGGACGGTTGGATGGGGTGGATGAAAATAGATAAATCGTGTGGGCCCACAGATCCCGCTGACCTCAATGGGTCAGCCGGACGGCTTCCATCAGGTGGGTCCCACGTAGGGCCCACCGTATAGTATTATATATAGTAATATATGTATATTATATTTTATATTATTATTATTTTTAAAAATCTGCCAATGCACGGCTCCGGACAGATGGCTTGGGTATGCTATGCATAATCAAGGGGGGTCCCATCTTCCACTACACCAAAATCGTCATTTAGGAACGGTTTTAAACCGTTCCTAAATGCTTCAGGAACGGTTTAATACCGTTCCTAAATGAGGCGTCGCAGAAAATCAGGAACGGTTCAGAACCGTTTTGGGTACCGTTTGAAAACGGAATTTTAGGAACGGTTTTAAGCCGTTCTGGTGCCAACGGTCATATTTGAGAACCGTATTTGTTTCTTATTTCGGAACGATTTTAAACAAAAAAACTTGCTGTATAAAATAAAATAAAATATATTTAAATCATATTCATTTAAGAATCAAAAGATTGTAAAAACAACCACGATGTAATTTGAAACATTATTTATCTGACTTGCAAACCTGACAGTAAAAACTAAAATCTACAATGGAAGACTTCAAAATAAAGAGAATTCAATGAAAGTCCGTCAAACAGATGAAGAGCTCCACAATGTGATGGCCTTTTATGTACCTAACTACAAGCAACAAGTAAAAAATAAGAACAAAAACATGTGAATAGATTGAAAAAACAATCAACTATCAAAACAGTGTGAAAAAAATTGTGACAACTGAACATACATATGGGGGATTGTTGTTAGTTGACTCACCTGGTTTTTGGATATGCTCGACGTACTCCTGACCCAGGGGAGCTCGTTCTAGACCAAGCGGGGCTACGAATGGTAAGGGAGACGTAATCAGCTCGTTCTAAACTAAGAGGGGCTACAATGTTTAGAAATGAGTTACACGGAGTTACATAGACAACAGACCTTCTGGTGATCCAAACCGTTTAGAAATAGGAAACTATTTTGAAATAATTAACATCTAAAATAGGGAGGACAATTCGGTTCCCACTTGCAAGGGAATTAGTTACCAATGAAGAATATTGGGAAAGAAGAATATTCTTATTTAAATTAATGTCTTCCTGGAAAGTCTAAAGTGAAATTTCTGAAGGACAAGACAAGGACATGAAAAGCACAATAGAAGTAAATAATATATAATGGAAGAAACAAGAGAATAGAACTTACAACAATGAGCTTTCCAACCTTTTTTGGCTTCTTTGCAATCTTAATTACAGTAGCATCTGCTGCTCCAGATGATATCCTGACTTGTATGTTCACTCTCAATCATTGTAGAGAGGTAAAAGAGAAAAACTGAATATTTTGAGTTTCATAATAAATATTTGTAGATTACAACTATTTCTGGGACTACATGAAGATAACTGTTTGCCAGACACAAAAGAACAAATCAAAGTTCTAAAGACTCATTTGGCCTCACCTTTGAAACCCAAGGCAGGGCCTCACATGGATGGACCTTAAAAACCCATTAGGGCTACCCATCCAGTTGCATCCCTACCTATACTCATAGCCAAGGTTTTAAAAAATCACGACTCCAACCTTTTTTTTTTCCCTGAGTTACTGAACTGGGACTTACGCCTTACTTTCTCAATCAAGCACTATCTAATAGTCTATTGATGTAGGCTGATTACAATCAACAAGTTAGATATATAAAGAATACATAATATCAAAATTAGGACAATCAAATTCTGAAGTAAAGAAATTAAGCGCAAATATTTTGTTTATTTCATCAAAACTACTAATGAGCAACAACATGGTATAACACGTAAGCAACAAGGTGAACTTAAAAAAATTGTTAGATACTTATATCTGCTACCTGTTCACTTAATACCTAAAAATAGAAATTGCCACTAGATTAACCTATATGGTGAGTCCTATAAATGCAACGTCAATAACTGCTCCAAATTAAAGCTCAAAACTCATAGGCATCGCTCACAACTGACCAAATCAACTAGGATCAGGAGACCAAAAGAAAACTCTGAAAGAACTCATCAACAACTAGTATCACTCATATTGACTCATAAGTAATAGGTTGAAGGTGACTTTTCTGAGAAAACTGAACCTAAACCAGGCATCTCTTAAAATTTTAACTTCTTTCAGTTTTTTCAGAAGGCATAGCTAATAACATTAGTTAACTTGCAGAAAATAACAGTCATATCAAACATACCTAACACATAAAAAACTTTTATAGAATGAAAAAAAAAAAAAAAAACCATTTACAACAATAACCTAATACCCACCTAGAATGCAGAGCACCACACATCTTTTTGGGAGCTTTTGGACTGTAGAAGCTATATGAGTAATGATCTCTATAACCTATTGTTGAACCTGCATTCATTCAGGAGAATTTGACTGCACTGCTATACATAAAATATTAAAAATAAAGGACAAAATGAAAGGATGAAGTACCTGAACATTTTTCTCACCCCATCCAGGAACAACACAGAGAAAATGGATCAAGATTTCTGCAGACTGGTCAAGGTTGTCAAGACCTACTGCCTGTTTTAACAAGATAATTGCTGCCAACAGAATAGAGCTTACTAAGTACATCTTTTTTTTTTTTAGAGAGAGATGACAAGAATTAATATTTTTATTAAACCACTACCAAGAGATCAAGGCATGCAACAAAAGAATACAAGGCAGCCACAGCTATGAAAAACAGGCAAAAAGGGAGGTAGATCTCGCCTCCAAGCAATCTCTAACTAATTCAAGCCAAATCAAAGAATCAAGCCAAAGTGCCAAACTCAGGGAATTCATATATAAGCTGGAGCCCATCATGAGAAAATCATGCCCCCAAGCACACTCCCTCTGATTTGCGATAATATTACAAGTGATCAATTAAACACGGAACTCTTGGTCATAGCCCATACTTCTACTGGAGCATTACGAAACAAAATAAGGAGGTACCTATAAACCAATTAAGTCATCTGACGGACAGTAAGGCAACTAGTTCAGAAAGAACAAAAAACTCTCATATAACTCCAGACCTTGCTTTCCACAAAATAAATCAAGAAATGGAAGAAACAAAAAATAAATAAAAATAGCAGAATGGAAACTAGTAGTCCAGCTCAAATGAAAAAAAAAATTAAAAAAAATCTCCCAATTTTACCGATGTGTGAAAAGGTGTGAGTACGGCATCTGATAGTCAAGGCTTTCCCATCATTGACACACCCAAGCATGCATGAATTAAAAGTATAATCATTGAAGACCACCAACAACCTGGTCAAGTCTTAAGAGACTGAATGCACAACAGCAACAGCCAAAAAAAAAAAAAAGTTCACGTACCCTGAGAGTATCCAATTCAGGCCCTTCTAAGGTATCATAGTAGCGATCTACTGGTGACATTTTTCTTATAATTAATTTAATTTGACTTATTTCTAGAAAACTTGAGGCATTGCAAACATATATCTCTCTCATGAAACTCATATTTTCCTGTCACTCTTTTTCTGTATGCAGCATTTCCTACTGATACAAAACCACCAACTTGCCATTGGCCCTCAAATAAGAACCACCAACTTGCCATTGGCCCTCAAATAAGAAACTAAGGCCATCATTCAATGCATGACATTAGAAAAGCTTATCAAATCAGGCAAATGTGAACCAATCGAAATAAGAAGACCTGCTGCTGCCCTTTGCCAATCAGCATTGAGTTCCTACAAAAGAGAATATTTAGAAGATGTGATAAGTCCAGATTGCTTCCATTTACCATGTATTACAAATAGCTCCAGTGCAAGTGAATTAACCACAAATTCAGATATATTCCTGTGAGAAAGACTCAAAAACAAGTAAACATATTCAGTTACAAAATCCAAAGCTGACATTAGTGTGAGTCCATCCAAGCTGCCCAACTCTCATGGGCGCCATTGAATATGGCTATGATGGAGAATACGTTATCCATCTAATTCTGTCATTGGTCATGGACAGCTGGTCATTTTATTTCAACTGGAAACGAATTGGATGGTTTGGAATATGTTACAAGTGGGGAATTCCTGGATTGATGTGCAGCCGTACCATGTGTACATTCCATGATTCCATCTACAACATAACCTACATTGCCGGAAAAACATGAAAGAACAACACCAAGAAATCCCTTGAGAAAGAAAACACACGCACGCATGCAACTAGCTCAGGCAAGTAGTTCGTATATGACAAACCCTTCCTTCCATCTACAACATAAGTTGGCCACTCCATTGTTGCTTCAGCTTAGTTAAAAGGCTTTGTTATGGTCAACATTCGTGCTCCTGTCAAACAACAAAAGATAATCCAGAAACCTTCCTTGACTAAGAAAATCATTTATTATAATCTAAATCATTGAAAAGTCTTTCAGGAGGGACAACCTTTTGCATTTTAACAGTTAAAAAGTTCAAACGTTCAGATTTCACAATTCTCCGCTTATTCTTTAGTAATTCATATGCCTGAAACAGATTTAGCAAACCATATTATCTTTGATTTTTTACCTTCATTTCAGTTTCTTCCTCAACTCCTAAATGCATGAAATAGGAGAGTCTAGTAGCTCAATTGACAACTTTGAACATGAAGTTAGCACTAGAAACCAATCGGCAAGCTAAAAAACATCACATATGCATTAATTCTATAAAAATTAAAAAAAAAAAAAATCATTAGGATGCATAAAACTAGGGAACTTCAGTGATTTGACGAACAACCATGAACATGAAATTCACTTCAAAACAAACTCGTCAGGTAAAGAACATAAAATGGAAAACCCAAATCATATAGTACATCAATATAATTAAAAAGAAAAAAAAAACCATCAAATTGCATAGAATTAGGGATTTATAGCAATCCAAAATATGACTGAGAGCATGAAATTACCATTGAGAACAGACCGTGAGCTAAAAAACCAAGTACAAAATGCATTAATAGAGGAAAAAACATCAAGATGCATATAGTTAGGGATTTAAGTCGGTCCAACAGACGACCGTGAGTAAGAATATTAGCTTCGAAAACAAAACAATGAGCTAAAAACTATTTTTTAAAAAAAAATAATACAAAAAAAACAAAACACCAAATCAGAAAATGCATCAGTAGTAAAAAGGTTGTATGGTGAAAATTAACGGAAGTGAAATTCACATGAATCTATCAAAATAATGGAAAAAATCTTTTTTTTCTAAATGAAACGAGATGGATCGAAGCAAAACAAGCAGATGGTAATGGCAGATCTGGAAAATCAAATACAGAGCAGAATTATTATTTAAAAAAAAAAAAAAAAGAACTTAACTATTATGCCAAGGTTGAATGGCTAGAACCTTTGAGCACCACAGCTACAGCAACATCATTGTGTTGGAAACATCCACATTGGTTGTAAATATCAAAATTATGCTACTTGACAGAGAACATCACAATCACACCTACACATAAACTCTTTTACAAT
The DNA here is from genome assembly GCA_037074715.1 of Magnolia kwangsiensis. Classification (NCBI taxonomy): domain Eukaryota; kingdom Viridiplantae; phylum Streptophyta; class Magnoliopsida; order Magnoliales; family Magnoliaceae; genus Magnolia; species Magnolia kwangsiensis. The sequence continues at coordinate 29,011,810 of CM073579.1, forward strand.
CCAAATAGTGTAAACAAAAAACAGCATTAGTTTTTTGCAAAAAGAATTCTTTTCCACAGATTCCTCATATCCAAACAGGGCCTAAGTTTACTTCGATGGATAAATAACTCTAGCATTTTTAATTCCTATTGAATTTAATATAAAAGATGAGATTAGTTTCTCTTCTTCCATTAACTCAATCTTGCAACGTCTCCTTTTCCCATTTTGCAAGTTAGATCCATTTACAATCAGTAAGTTGTGGATCTCAACTAGCAAAATATCATGTAGCATAAAGAACAAATGTTAGAGTTGCATGCAAACTTTTACAAAATGTGCAGCCCATTGGCTCAAACCAAGAGCTGAGAAGAAAGGGAATGGTGGTCATCTTTGAAATTCAAGGGCATTGGTGTCTTATGGTACTCAAGAGCATAGGCAAAATCACAGAACTAAGGATATAATAGCAGTTGAGTATTGACCATCTACTAGACCAGAACAAAACTGTAGTAGTTTGTGCTCTATGAAATCAGCCTAATTTTTCACCTTGAGGTTTGGTTAGCTGTAAAATCAAGGGTAATTGGATTGTTTGTGAAACTCAGGAACAACATGTTTTGGAGCTTTGGTACAACCCAAACCAGGCTTTTACAGGTAGAAATATTGTCAATGCAATATATATCCAGATTGTTTGGATGAGAACAGAACCACAGTTTCACATGTAGAGAGAGGATTTATTCATATCCACTTCATTTCCAAGAAGAAATGAGTCAAAAATGATTTTATTCATGACCATGACAACTTACATCCCTACATTTCATACGCATACATACATACATATATAATAGGTAAACTGCACTCAAATCATGAACTCATACTGAAAGATTGAAGCCATAACAGCTCCCTTACATTTGCTTGGAAGGCTCTTATCCTTTGGATCTTCCAGCTGCAATTTGTAAATATAGAAGAAGAGGAAAAAAGAAGAGCAAGCTTGTTTCAAGGTAGAATGAGATAATTTTTGCAGGTGACTGTACATATCAATCTGAGAAGAAACTCACAGTTTAATCGGCTTAGAACTTCTTTTCTCCATAACATGACAAAACTTAGTATCCACTTGGCCTTCAAATTAGTGAGTTCCACTTGGTCTACATCATATGTACCCATCCACCTTAACCAAATGATGATAAATAAAATCAATTTTCAAGGATACTCATACAAGTAAGTTAAGGAAGAATGAACATGCTTTAAAATTTTACATTCTACTTGGTAAGGAATTATTTAAAAAAATAAGAAAAATGAAAAATCCAATCCCAACCACAACCACAACTATTAAATATACTAGACAAAATGGAACATCTGGAATAAACAAATGTCACATCACTAAAGTTGCTAGATATTCAAAAAAATAATAGGATCTACCAAAGGTACAACCAACCGAAACTTGTTGATGGATTGAATATGACCCCTAGTAAAAGTATGAATGCTCAACAACCTTACAAAATAAAGTTAAAGGGAAAAAATTAATCAACTTGTTGGCTGCATTCTTTTTAGATGCATAGCAATAGGATACGTTCAAAGTTTCTAGGAAACATATAAAAGCAAGCTAAAAACAAAGAAAATATAAGATGCATCCTTTGAAAGAAAGGTATTTGGCACACTTCACCAAATTAAATATGATATCAGGTCTGAGTAAAAATGACACAACCAAATCAAGAATAAAGAATATCAATTCCGGTGCACCTTTATTTCCTTGAAGTCCAAGCCATAAAATTCCTTCACGGATGCAACAGAAGTAAATATGAAGGATAGTGCATTGACATCCATTAAAATCCAACAGCCTGCAATCTGTTATGCTAATAATCATACCATTCCTCCACTCTTCTACTCTAGGCAGCACATGTAACAAAAGGAAGCTCACATATGACATGAATCTTTAAATTGTTTGTATACTATTCTCAAAGCAAGAAAAGCTATATATATATATAAACCATCCATGTTTTTAACCCTATATATTCCAAATATATTTAAAAAGACCAAAATGTCCCTTGATCCTACTAGAGGTGATGCTTTAGGGATGCCAATTGCCTCAGTGTCATTTCCACAAATACCGTCTATGCGCCCATTCCCATATTTGTTGTAGTGTAAACTGCAATGGAAATCAAAAATTGAAAATATCAGTTTCTCAACAAAAACTAAAAGAAGATAGAATTACTGGCCGAAAAAATATATAAGATGAGGCATTTACTGAAGATATTAGAAAAGGCTATAAACAAGATTTCATTAAAAAGAAAAAAAGAAAAAAAAAAGTAGTTACTCCTACCATGGAAGAATAATCAAACTCAAATACTTCCCTACCTCTATAGCAATATTCATAGCACCACCCACCTCAGCTAATAGAAAAGGATCTCACTATCATCATCATATCTTACCTAGGACGCAAAATGAGAATTAAAAGTTGTCAAAAAACAACAGTAGATGATTGGTGCAGGCAATGCAAAACAGTCACAGCCTAGATCACATTGCATCATGGAACATGTCCAATTTTTCTAATCAAAGAAAGTTCAGCACAATTCAACTCGTCAAAATCATTTTTCTTAATGGAAAAATGTGAATTAGATCAAAGATGCTGATAGAATTTTTCAAAGAGAGAATTTGTAGCACACAGCAAGTACAACTATTAATGAATAATATTATCAGGGAAGCAAACAATACCAGGTGTCCTATTCTCCTAGATTTATCCGATCTGCCTATGACTAGAGTATTAGAAAAGGCTATAAACAAGATTTCATTTCTAAAAATTGCAAGAACTGAACAGTTGGGTTACACTAAAGATGCCCCAAGTGAAAATCTTACTCTTGGCCAAACCTCCACCTTGATTCTTGGGTCGACACCTTGCACCAGAAATAACAAATAAAAGGATGAATTCCACTAAACAATATCCGAGGAATTATTAAAATAAATGTTTGAAATCCTTCTATAAATTTGCACCTAATTGAATATGACAAAGGAAGCAGAACGACAGTCAGAATTCAAACCTCTTTTGAGAAATGAACTCCAAAGCATCCAAAACCAATGAATATAAATATTCCACTTTCCAATTCACCTGAATCGACCTTGAATAAGCAGAATACTGCATAGTGGAAGAAAAAAGGCCCCTCATGATCTAACAGGCTTGTTGAGTAAGCAAAGGAGCAAAATACTGCACAGTGGCTCCAATATGCACGATAGGTCCTTGTGGAATGCCTAAGAAAGTATCTCTGATTTTCTTTATTCAATATCATTTAAGTGAGACGGACATTAAACAGTTACTGAAAAGGCATTAAACCCTTCATAAGGGCACTTCTGGGAACTTAAATTCCAAACTCCCTTTCTTTCAAGTAGAAAAAATCCCATGAGCAGAAAATTCACATAGATTTTTAAGAGGAAAAAAATAGAAGCAAATTTCCTACCATCCAATTCTCATCCTATGCCAGAACCCCCTGCTTCAGCTTACAACAACTATGCCAGAACCCCTTGCATTAGCCTGAATCAGTTTTTCTCATCATTCTTGAAGATGCCTACTTTGCCACGTTGAGAGCACATATCCTTGGACTAAACAGTAAATAAAAGCATTAGAGGATGCAAAGCAAGGTCGCAACTAAAATGTCCAATACTGCTAAAAAAGAACATGCTAATTGTTCTTTCTTTGGTATGGAGTTGGAATCACATGGAGCACAAACAACAAGAAAAAACCAAGTTTCTATTAGTTATTATATCAAACATTTGGTATACATATCTCCCTTTGGCATTTCATTGAACATCTGGTACTCATCACCATTAACCTTCTGTTCTTCAACCTAGGACATGTAATAATTTGCAAGAAAATTCAAATTAGAAGGGATGATAATAATGATCCTGATTGCAGTGAATGAAATCATCATGAGAGAGAATATTTAAAAATAAAAAAAAAATACACCTAGATGAAATGAAGAATAGATATGATATGCATATGCTGAGCATTTTAAGAGAATGAGGTTGGGCAGAATTAGCTTCAGCCCAAAAGTAACAGCCACATAGCTTTCTGTCTTACAAAACCTAAGCAGAATATTAATTTTGAGTTCAGAAGGAAGAAAATGAATGGCCTTCCTAATAAGAAAATCACTCTCTGTGCCCTGCACATCTCCCACCTTTCCAGTTGCAAGTAGCTTTTTTCTTTTTCCTGATACAAAATGCTGCCAATCAATCCCTCGACCTTCTGTTTGACGGATTAGCTGCTCATTCAAGACTGGTCTGTGGCAGATAGTATCCTATTCTGGTTCCAGTAGCTCTGCATGCCAACCACCATAAAAGAAATGAAATATCGTCCAACCTGTTACTGTTGAAAATATAATTTGAAAATTAATATATCCATTGCGGGTGTTATCCACCACTGAATTGTATCTTAGATGATGATCTGAACCAAATCATGCTGTGGATTATATGCTACTAGTGCCATTTGAAGAAAATTGGTTTCAGATGATTGTGCATGAATAGGAACATGGAATATTGAAAAGTAAATTTTTTAATGAGTCATGTTCAAATCCAAGATTCAAAGGTTATAGGATCATCAATGATGCATGATTACAAGAAAGTAGCAAACATGAACAGTTGAGATCAATATGAGAAAGTACCCTGTGTCTGTTGCAACCCTGATAAAAATGCACCCATCATGTCTACTTTCTAATTTAGTATTATTATCTGACTAAAAGCAGAAGGGATGGGGGCGTATTTATCAAATCAGTGGGTCTATACAAGAATGGTGATTCCTTACATGTGCGGACATACAAAACATGTGCAGGATTTGTGATGATCAATGAGTAGTAAAGATTAGGTGAATGTATTTCAGCAAAAAATGTTGTGCAAATTGCATGTGACAGATAATTGTAATAAAAAAATAATAGTAATTAAAAAAAAAAAAAAAACAACCACATACATTTGTCACATCCTACACCCGATGTCCATGTCTATCACCGAAACTCTGCATAGTTCTGCATAGTCACAACGAACCCTAAACTAAAAACAAGAAATTGAAATTCGCACTCAAACCAGAAAACACCCAATAGAAGACAAATCAAGAAACAGAGAGATACGTGTACATAACTTCCTAATCTTTGCCTAAAAGGAAGAAAGGGAAGAAAAATACACCAAGGAAATATTATATACCATGGGATGCAGAAGTTTGTGCTTCTGTTATGAATTCTGAATATGAAGCCTGACCAACAAATAACCAGATTATACTCCTGCCAGCAAGGACCTTCAAAGAGAACCCATAGTTAATGCTTATAGAGAAGATGAGAGCACCTTCATTACTTCCATATTTCCACTAATCTAGTCTGATCATTTCTTATATTCTTTCTCTGCTTCCTTTGTTACTTGCAGACATGCCTATTGACTCTTTTTTTTTCTTTTGTTTTAATTTTTTTTTCAAAAAGTCACAATAGGCATGTAGACATGCCTATTGACTAGATCTGAAATAAAACAAACTGTGAAAGATAGCACAAAGTGCCCTGGTAAGAGTTTGAAAATATTTTTTCTTTAAGACATGACTGTGTAATTTTGTTGGCATTCATATCACCTATCTGAATCAACTAATATTCCTCCCTGCTCCCTGTGCATCAATTGGTCCCCATGGTCTACATGACCTGCCCATTATGTTTTCGAAATGGTTTTTATAGGATCATCTCTTGTAGTGAGCTAAACCTTGGTATTCCCGACTAGCATTGTTAATAGAAAATTTGAAAAGTAATGTGCTACTACCCACAACTAGCCAATTTGGTAAGGTATGATTGCTTTCTCCTTGCAACATACATGTTTATTTTGGATTTCTATCCACATCTACGGTTCCCTTGAATTGGTTAATTACCCTTTTTATGTCAATGGTTACTCCGAAATTTGTAATGCATTGACCTCAATAAGAGTACATAGGTATGATTTCTTTGTAATCCAAAATAAACATAAATGTAATGTACTACTGGCCACAACTAGCCAACTTGGTAAGGTATGATTTCTTTCTCCTTGTAAGTAACATGTTTATTTTGAATTTCTATCCACGTCTCTGCCCTCCATTTCCACCTTTGCTACTACTAACTATAAATTTGGTGGCACTCTTTAACTTTTTGGCTGTTACAGAGTCACAGTCATCTGTTGTTTGTCTTTTATTCTTAGTGTCTTGGTGAAAATGGAAACATGCAAGTACAAAATCTGTTGCACAGGAAGAAACATCTTATGAGAAAATCGACGCAGGAAAAAATAAATAAATTATGCAAGATATGTATTGAATTTACCAAAGACCAGTTCTTTGTTGAATGGCCGAATCTAACCTCAATCTTGCAAAACTTTCACCATCCATTAATATGTTGCCAAGTACTTAGAACATGTAAGAAACAAGTGAAAGGCACTTACATTTCCAATAGACTGAACACCCACTTACATTTCCAATAGATTGAACATGTAAGAAAGGCATCTGAACCACTTTCAACCTCTAACATAAATGATTTCAAGCTTTTGTGATATCAGCTTGCAGCCATTCACCACTCAGATAAGACTATATAGAAAGTCTCAAAAAAATTGGGAGGATTTGAGGATGCCTGCAAGGTGCAATAACACCATGTATTGGGCATGCATGACAAAGCACATCCAATTTCCAGCAACGCATACATTTGCATTGGGCTCAGTTGTCTCACCATGATCTCTTCATACTCACTTAAACCATTTTACCCAGTAAATGGCTAATGACTACATAGATCAAGCACAATTATCCGTAAAATCACATCTCTTTGGCATTTTAATAAACAACTCCCCTGCATTTTTTTTCTAATGCTAAGGGAGAGTTAAGACAAAAAAATAATAATAATAATAAAGAAAGAAAGAGAACATTAAGACATGATAAAGAGGCTACCAAATGAATAAGCCATTTTACCAGATCGATCAGTAAAAAATCATCAACCTACAAAGAGAAGATGTAGATATGAAACAGTCAACAGATGTAAATCTGAAATCACCAATAGATCTGGCTACTACATGTATGAATCTTTAAATAAATCTTTAATACTACAGCATATAGCAGAACTGTACCCTTCATATTCAATTGCAGATGGTGAAGGGTTGGAATGGTTTTCTGTCATCTCTAGTCCACTGCCTGTGTTCAGTCATTTTGGTGGGAAGACATCACTATTCAGAGCTCTATCACCATCACTTCTGGAAGCAGCTTTCAATGTGGATCCTCATCTTGTGAAGCTTTTGAGGTCTGATGGGAGTAATAATGTCATTTTCGTCCCTCCATGCCAAACTAACCTCATCTAGCTTGCTAATCCTTTCTTATGCTTATATACATATGCATGCATGCGTACATACATGCATGCATATATATATTATTTGAAATGCTTGGAGTAAGAGACACTTTATGCATTTATGTTATTAGAGTGGGCAGCCTATGTGCTTATGTATGACATATACATGTATATCTGCAATTGGAATGGTCAGACTTTGTGAGAGACTTTATGCATGTTAAAAAAAAAATAAAAAAATAAAAATCTCAGGTCCAAACCAACAAATCATTCACTAAATAAATGAATTTAAGCAGATCAAATACCAAAGACGATATATAATGAATATTGCACCAAAGAACAAAAAGCCTACTAAGTGCAAAATGGTACTTTCACGAAACTCAAAATATCCCAAAGTATCCTTATCCTGTTATTAAAAAAAAAAAGGATCTGAATTCAAAACCTACAATTCATCGACTGGTCCCCACAGATCAGGCGGTGAGCATGACAGCCCTGCCAGCCTCCTTGATCTTCTTATCCGCGGTCTTTGACATTAGCGTCGCCTTCACGATGACAGGCTGCCCCTCCGGTAGCATCCCCTTGCCGAGGAGCTTGACATACCCAAACTGCGTGAGATTGATCACAGGGCCCTGATCCGATGGAGCAGATTTCGCCTTCTCCTTGACGTGGACAGAGAGCTTCATTTGGAAATTTTTGTGGAAATTTCAAAAGAAGTTCAAAATCGTAGGAAATTAATGCAACAAAAATGTGTGAAATTTTTGTACAAATCAATAGAGAATGAACGGATTCTGTGGCTAGAATTGCCTAATTTTCTTGAATTAAAGAATACAAAAATTTTCATTTGAACATGAAAATCACCCACAAAATTCTATGAAAACACGTACGGAACAACAAAACCAAATAGGAATTTTGAAAATAAAAAATCAAAGAAAATGACAAAAAGAAAATTCTGATTTAAAGTGGAAACCCCTAATTTCACAGATATTCGAACAACATAGAAAAGTCGTCCATAAAAAATCAAGAAAAAAAAAATAAAAAAAATACTTAATTTCAATTTTCATACAGAGATTTAGAAATAATATTCACGGAAATGCCATTTCTAGATATAGAAGGGAAAGTAAAAACCTAGAACAAATTATGAAGCCTAGGACCCAAATTCTCCCCCTAAAAACAGAGAACCCAAATCGAGAGGGAAAAAATTGAGAAGGAATTACAGAATTACAGAATTGCCATCATCAGTTGCAGAAAGAAACCCTAGATTTTTCGAAGAGAGATTTGGGGGATTATTTTTTGCGCTTAAAACAGAGACATCGGTTTCTTCCCTCTCTCTCTCTTCCTAAAACCCGCTTTTGATGAAATTAACAGATAAAATCAGCTACAAAAGAGACAGATCCGTGGCCACAATGCAAGAAACGTGGATCTGATTCCAGAAACGGGATCTGTAAACCCTACATCTGAGGAAATTGAAGAAATCTGGAGAGAAATTGGGAAATGGAGGAGGAAGAACGGAAGAGAATGAGAGAGGTAATGGATCTGGAGGCGTAGATCTAACGTAATGGGGATGCTTTTTAAAGGAGCGTGAAGAAGAAGAAGAGCAGGACGAGCAAAAGGGCAGAATGACCTAAACTAGAGATTCGAAGAGAAGAACAGGAGACGCGAGACAAGAGAATGAAGAAAAGGGTAAAGCAAAAGAGCCATATGTGGAAAGAGGGTACGGTCACTGCATTCAGAAACAGTTTAGAACCGTGTTCAATTAAAAATGGCTTAACACCGTTTCTGAACCAAAGCACTGGCCATACCTGAGAAACAATTTTGGTGTAGTGTTCCCACAAGTGTGGGGTGGGCCACCCCTCAAATAAATGGACGGTATGTATTACATCCATACATCTGATGGGTCTTAGAACACGCTGACGTCAAACACATCAGCCGTGTGTTGCTGGGTCCCCAAATGGACGGCATGGATATAATGAATACATCAAGGTGCGGCCACTGTCCAGTAATCTACTCGACGGTGCTGATATAATAATTACATAAGGTGGGTCCTACCCACACGTGTGGGGTAGGCCACGCCGTATGGATGGACGAAGTGATATAACATATATACATATCACGGGGTTCCACCATCACCAGGAACTAGATGGACGAAGGATATAGAATACATTCATCATGGTGGGTCCCATCCCACACGTGCAGCACGTGTAGGGTGGGCCCCACACCTCTGCCAAAAAAAATGGTTGGGCAGTAGGTATATAACACGTACCATGTGAGGGATCTGCAGAACTTGTCACGCCTCAAACTCGAAAATCGAATTTACATGAATCTCGATTGCCGAATCCGGTGCCGACAGCCTCCGTAGTGTCCCATTCTCGGCTCCTGACAATCAAATGCCAGATTCCGATTCTGGGATCCTACAAGGAGAATTTTCAGAATGATTTTTTTTTTTTTTTTGTAATGGAGCATAACCACGAGCATAACCAAGTCACGAAACAACATCACCACATATCCATTATAACAAAAACTTTAAGTACAATGTGGAAAGGGAAATACAAGGTGATTAAAAAGCTCCAAAATGGTCTGATACGTGCTCCTGTCTCAGCGCTGCTGCTGTCCAACGCTACCTGCACGTAACTATCGTGCATAAGCTTACAAAAGCTTAGAGAGTGGTGTAAGTGTGTGCGTAAGGAAAACGCCAAGTGTATAATATTAGAGTAGTGTGGAAGTATGCGGTAAGTCCATGAACACAATCAACCATATCAAGGCTATGTAATGGAAGACATGAATGCTATCGGCCATGCGATGTGAGACATGAATGCTATCGGCCACACCGATGTAATGCGAGGCTTACATAGCCGAATGTCATATGCGAAATGCAATCCAAGCAAATCGGTACTCCTCAAGTACACATATCAGTACAGTTCCTCTCTGGATATCACCGGGATCTAATACATATCATAGTGACTACCACCTCCCTAGCTGTACAGTCAAGAAAGTGGAATAGATCTCACTATCCGCTTGACTAGTAGTCTGCCAATACCTACCCGGTTTGTCGATAGCGGACTCATTTGCTAGCTGGTCAAACTCAGCCTAGCTTAGAGCCCCCTCACTCAAGCGGATAAGGCCACACCCCCTTCCAACCGACCACGACATAGTGGGAGACGCGGCCTACTGGTATTCGGCACTTGGGCGCTCGTGTATCCACTCGGTTTAGACGTTGGAGCATCTCCTGGTACCAAAAAGGTTCTGGGACTTTCACCCAAGGACATCCTAAGTGCCCATAGTGCTAAAACCAAGCATTTTCGGTATCTAATACGGCCATCCACGATGTGCTTGTGGAGCCACGGCCCTGATGTGGCTAGGGCGTGAAGTAATCAAGTCACACATATGCGAGATGCATGAATCACACGTCAAATCATGCAAGAATTCAGCGCGTATTGCGCGATCATGTAGGACACTCTGTCTCATAACGAGTCCCGTAAATGGTCTGCCCAATGGCGTATGCTATGATCTGTCACTACTCATATCAAGCATACATATGATGCGTATGGGCATGAGTCATGGGATTATACTAAGCATGTTATAAAGTGATGAATTAGTAACAAGTATGGGCATATTAATGCGCCCTAGGGAGAGTTATAATGGAACATCCAACTGACATTACTCTTACAATGTGGACGTCAAACCAACATTGCTCCCAAGGCATGACCCGCCATAAAACCTCATTACATAAACCATGGAGGGATCACACATTGCAATGGATCTTATGGACGTCCCATTGGACCTCAGATCATAGGCCTCGAATACATCAAATGCGCCACCTCGTATGGGTCTTATATAAATTAAGTGGGCCGCATCAATGGGCCTTATGTACATTGCAATGAGTCATAACCCATGGGCCTTAGAATACATCAAAATGGGACTAATCCATAGGCTCCAAACAAATCACAATGGGCCTCATAATATGGGCCTTACATTCATAGAAAAGTGGGTCTCAACAACGGCCTCATACACCTCAAGGTGGACCTCAACAATGGGCTATAAATATGGGCTACAAATGCATCAAGATGAGCCTCCACGGATGGCCACAAGTACATCCATGTGGGCACTATCACATGGGCCTTATATAAATCAATGGACCACACCAATGGGCCCTACATATACTTCAATTGGGCCATACTGATGGGCCCCATGTGTACATCAAATGGGCCCCAACCCATGGGACTTAGGATACATCAAAATGAGCCTAATCACATAGACCTTATATATGTCGAATGGGCCTAATCCCATGGGCATTTTATATGTCAAATGGACTTGATCCCATGAGCATTATATGTGCACCAAGGTGGTCCTCAATGAATGGCCACAATTAAGTCAACATGGACCCTATACATATACCAAGGTGGGCCCACTTAAACCATAAATCTGCCTTATTTTTAGCTTAAGCCAGTAAGAAAAACTGGCCAACTAGTGGATGGTTTGGATGCAACACATGCATTAAGGGTGGGGGTCCACATAAGGGTCCACCATCATATATATATTATATGCAATATATAATCTATATAATATATATAATATTATATATAATATAATATATATATATATATACACACACACTGCCACCGTCCAGGCTGACCGTGGACGGTGCCAGCAAAACACATACATCACTGTGGGTCCCATGTGGGGCCCACCATAATGTTTATTTTCCATCCGGCCTGTTGAGAAGGTCACAAAGACTTGGATGAAAAGGAAAAACAAATATCAGATTGATTCAGAACTTCCTTGGGCCTTAGAAAGGGCTTCAATGGTAGAGTTCAATTCACACAGTTTCCTCTCACGTGGGCCACCTGAACATTGGATGGGCCTGATTTTTGGAGGGTGGCCCACTGAGCTGAGGGCCCACCATATGAAGGGATTGGATGACAAATAAACATCAAGGTGGGGCCCGTCCAATGGGTGGGCGGTGTGGACAAAACCATGCATAGGTGTGCTTCACCGTCCACTGACGGTGTGAATAAAACACATTTTACTGTGGGTCCCAAGTGGAGCCCACCTTAGTGTTTCTAAGCCATCCAGACCATTGATAAGGTCACACAGACCTGGATTGAAGAAAAAAATAAATTTCAGCTTGATCCAGAACCTCTGTGGACCCAAAGAGGATTTCAATGATAGACATTCAATCACACAGTTTCCTATGATGTGGGCCACCAGAATCTTGGATTTGACTGAAACTTGGAGGGGGCCCACCTCATGAACGTGTTGGATTACAAATGAACATTACGGTGGGGCTCACAGCCAGGCCATGGGTCTGCTGCCCGTCCGCCATCCAACAGCAGGCGTTGCTTGCGTCTCTGACACAGCAGCAAATGCTGCTGCGTCTGATTTTTTTTTTTTTTTTTTTAAAATGTGTTTTTCTTAGGTTTCTCAGCGTGGGGCCCACATCAACCAAATCCACCCCGCCCAATGGATTCTACAGTCCGTAAAAAATCCATCAAGTCCAATATTGGACATCTTTCAGCCTGTTAAAAAAATGTATGTGCATTTAAAAGGTGAAAATTACCGTTTCCTAAAGTATTGCCCGCTAGAAAGTTGGATTGACTTCCTTTTTCAGCTCAACGGCTAAAATGGGCTTGGGAACGAACTAGACGACGTTGATTCAATTTATGTATCAAGGTGGGGCCTATACAAATGGCCCACCCCATTGCTTCCTACCAAACTAATATTTGTATTTACCATTTCCAATGTCCAGCGTCCCTGGATGCTGGACGATCTAGTTTTTAACACTTACAGTTAAGTGGGCCCCACCCATGGACATGGGTCATCCAAAAAGGGGTTGGATGGCATAGTAATACATACGTCAAAGTGGGGTCCATCTTGATGGGCCACATGGCCATATAAACATAAGAAAAGAAAAATGGAAAAGAAGGGAGAGAGAGAGAGAGAATGAGAGTGGGACACGCGTGATGGAGGGACCCCGGTACTATGGGCCCTCCGTTCCATGATCTACATCATAAATCAAGTGGGTCCCATTACATGTGGGCCCAAAAAAAATATTTGAAATCTAACAGTGGAGATCCCTTCTCCACAAAAATAGACGGTCTAGATGACCCATTTACAAGTTAGGAAGGTAAACATTATGATGGGGTCCATGGAGAATGGCCCCACCATGGAATGATATTGATGATCAAGATGGGCCATTGGCCACATCTTAGGATTCAAAGTGAGATCCACACCATTGATCGGTAGGCCTCACTTGGCCCATCATAAAAATAAGAAAAACTACCCTATAGAAGCACCCACCTAGCGATCTCCTTGGTCCGTTGAAAAGCTTATCTCCTTGCGCTTCACTTTGATGGTGGAAGATGAAGAATGGATGGCTAGGATGAGAGATTTGGGATGGGAAAGTGGGCCACACAAGGTCACTTCTCTCTTGAGAAAACCTTGGATGTGTGCACCCTTGGTTGCTTGAAATTTTTTAGGTGGGAAATGAGAAAGAGAGAGAGAGTTGTAAGGAGAGATGTGAGGTGAGTGATGGCGTGATGATTGATGGATGTGAGTGATGGGTGAGGTGATGGATTAGTTGAATTTGAGTTTGCTTGACTTGTGGAGAAAGAAAGCATGGGTGCTTTGTACTTGACATGAGCGGTGATTGATGGGATTGATTGATGTGATTGATTTGACATGTTGTAGAGATTCTCTTGGGATTTCAACGCACGACATTTTTGCTCGAACTGAACGTGGGTCCACATCACCTCGTCTGGGTATCAGATCGGTGCGTGAGTCACGGCGTTGGAACCGCGGCGACGGTGCAGTCGCAATGATATAAGTCTTAGATTAAGCCGACTCAAATGTATACGATACGACTTACGGTCGTGCGCAACGTCGATTATCGGTCGTAGGTTGCCAGAATTCGACGGGAAGGATCGCGGAAGTTAACGGAACAGTACGGTTTAGGATACGGGTCTTACAGAACTTGCGGTGTCATTCCAACAGTATTTGCTGCGTGGGACCCACCATCCCGGTTTCAACAGACGGTGTGGATCAGCATATCATGAAGGTAGGCTGCATGTGTGGCCTACTGCTTTGGACAAGGCTGATATTTATTTATTTTTCTCTACTTGAGCCTGCCTAGACGGTCCAGACAATAGGAATGTTGCTGGACGATCGATAATGTGGGACCGTTTGATGAACGGTTTGGGTAAAATACATAAATCATAGTAGGGCCCACACAGGTGGTCCACATAGCCAGGGAACAAGCAAATCCTTGTGATTTCCCTTTGCATAGGCCAGCCTAAAAACGGGTAGTAAGGTGGCCCAGTTGGACAAACAACATGGATAAAACGCATCACGGTGGGCCTGGATGTGCTGTGCACATCAGGTGGGCCACACATTATCCCAACAAGGGAGAGAGAGAGAGAGGGAGATGGGAGGGATGGTGTAGTAGAGGGCCCCCGCCACTATGGGCCCCTCGATGATCACAATACATACATCAAAGGGGGTCCCACATACAAGTGGCCCTCAAATGAAAATTAATGGTAATCACCCACCTCAAGATCTCTTCTTCCTTCTTCCGCCAATACGATCTAAAGCTCCAAGGAAATGATTTTAACGGCTTAGATGGACTTTGGATAGTGGAGATGAGAGGTAGGAAGGTGGGCGACATTAGCTCTCTCATGGGAAGCTCTCATGGACATTGGGTTGCTTGCTTGTAAAATGGAGAAAAATGAGAGAGAGAGAGAGAGAGAGAGAGAGAGAGAGAGAGAGAGAGAGAGAGAGAGAGAGAGAGAGAGAGAGAGAGAGAGAGAGAGAATGGATAAGATGGATTGATAAGGTGTGGTTGGTATGGGTGGGGAGAGAGAGAGTTGACTTGTGAGGGGTGAGGTGGCATGGAGCATGGGTAGTGTACTTGACTTGTGAAATGATGGATTGATGTGATGTACTGTAGAGATTCCCTCGGTATTTGTAACGCGCGGTGTTTTCCTTATACTGAACGCAGGCCCACATCTCTTGGCGTTGGAACCATGGTGACGGCGTGGTCGCTAAGGTATAAGTCTCGGGTCGAGTTGATTTTGGAATACGGGACACGATTAAGGATCGCGTGCAAATGCCGATAACAGATTGTGGGTTGCCAGAATTCGACTGGGAGGACCGCAGAAGCCTACGGAACATACAGGCTAGGATATGGGTCTTACACTAGTGAACAACATCGGTTCGCTCTATACTTGCATCAACTGTTACGGTTTGATAATGTTAATGACTATCGCATTGAGTACCCTCTAATATTACACACTCATCATTCGTAATCCAACATAAATCACAATATATGAGAAGAAACATATTAAATAATGCAATTTAAAATCATGATCATATATTCAGAAATAAGCTAGTCAACATAATTTCAACTTTAAAGAAATGTAATAGAAATCACAATGCAAGTGGACGTGTTCAGATAGTCGAATAATCAATCATACAAACTCCATAAAATGGCTAAAAAAATCAAACTTTAAACCTATACTTCATTTGAAAATTATATCGTACGTGAACACCACAAGATGGCTAGAAAATCAATAAGAAAACTCTCACTTCTTCGAAAAATCACAGTATGATTGAACATCGTAAGATGAAGAGAGAATAACATACAAACATCTACTTCACTCAGAAATCATATCGTACGTGAACACTGTAAGGTTGCTAGAAAATCAATAAGCGAACTCTCGCTCCACCTAGAAATCACAGTACGACTGAACACCAAAAGATGAAGAGAGAACAACATACAAACAATTACTTCACTCAGAAATCATATCGTACGTAAACATTGCAAGGTGGCTAGAAAATCAATAAGCGAACTCTCGCTCCACCTGAAAATCACAGTACGACTGAACACCGGAAGATGAAGAGACAATCAACATACAAACTCTAAACCACCTAGAAATCATATCATATGTGAACATCGTAAGATGACTAGAAAATCGATAAGCGAATTCCCACTCCACCTGAAAATCACAGTACGACTTAACACCACACGATGGCTAGAAAATCAACATAAAAAGCTCTATTTCACCCGAAAATCATATCATATGTGAACATTGTAAGATGACTAGAAAATCGACAAGCGAACTTCAGCTTCACCCAAAAAATCATCATACGACTGAACACCGTAAGATGAAGAGAGAATCAACAAGCCACAAAAGGGAACCAATGTTCTATCGAGGTTACAAAGAGAAAATAAGCAATCTAAGTCATGTAAGGCAATGTGCGATAAAGAACGTGTAAGTCAAATAAGGACCGCAAGATGGTGAGTCCATAACATGTTCCGTTCAGTCCATAAGATAATTACAAATGACAACATTTAATTAATTAGCAAACTCTATGACTTGAGATAACATGTGGCAACCAAATCATTCATGTTTGCTAACATTAAAGAGACAGTAATTATATGTTACATGAGTCAGTCATGCAACATATTGGCATATTCATATAATGAGATAAGTAAACTGTAAAATAACTTAGAGCTACTAACTACATGGAATTAAAGCATCATTTATGTCCAGATTAGTGAATTTAAGTGGGAAGCTTAAAGGGTGAGTCCTCACCTAGATCAAGCAACCTAGTCATGTGGCCCGCTAGATAACACAACTATAGCTCAATAGAGTCAAATTTAATCGATGAACATGCAACCATGACCAAATCAAAATATCAATGAAAATGGTAAATGCTTAGCTTCTACGATCAATAAACTTAGTGAAGACTCATTGAGTCAACTCAGAAGCAAACAAATAAAATGGGTTATGATTTACCTTGAATTAATAGTTTATCTTGGTGACTTGGGTCTGGGTCAACCAACAAGGTGTGGATTCAGCTGTAACCTATAGAAATGATAGTGGGTAGATTGTTCAGTGAGTCGCCTTGACCACAATCCCAACCCGAGCTCCCCCCTTCCTTTCTTCTTTCTCTCTCTCCCTCTCCCTCACCTTTTGTTGGAATGTCTAGCTAGGCCTAGGCTAGGCCCAAGCTTGACTCGACCCGGTCAGACTCGGTTTCAACAGAGTTGACTCGGTAGCAAGTCAACCAACAACCCAACAAACTCTCTTTTTTCTCATTTTCTCTTTCTTCCTTCCCTTGCCTTCCTCTCTTTTCTCTCTTCTTTCTTTCTCAGGTTGAATAAAAAAGAAAGCTGGTTATGAACAAACCCTAATCTTGAGTGAACTCAGCCCGAACTCGAGCCCAACTCGGACAGAGCGAGACATAACAAGGAGTGGCAAAGGACAGCAAGGAGGATTGCATCCTCCCTCTCTCTCTCTCTCTCTCTCTCTCTCTCATTTTCTCTTCCTCCCTCTCCTTGACAATCTCCTTTTCTTATTGTCCTCTCTGATGGTCGGACAGGGTCAGCGATCAACTCATATAGACCGAGTGTCACAGCTCGGAGCTGTACGACGAGTGTAGCAGTGCAGCTTCGTCGCCACTCCCACTTCTCTCTGCTCTTCCTCCTTTCTTCTTCCCTCTACCTTACTACTTCCCTCTCTTTTTAGACCTTCATGAAGTACGGTCTCGACCAAAATCGCATCCAACTCGGACCAGTCGGTGCAACTTGAACGAGGAAGACGCTTTTAACATCAATGACAGAATAAAGCTCGATGGGTTTTCCCTCAAACTATCACTGCTGGAAGGTTTGGTTTAGCTTCAGGGAGCTTGTGGGTATGGATTTTCGAAGGTCTGGGAGGGTTAGGTCCATGAGTTTAAACGAAGGAGGAATGACTATTTTTTTTTTCGAGCTGGGGCAAGAAATGGAATAGGATCCCGCTACTGCTCAATCCTCCACCTCTTATTCACTCGCCTTAACATCCTAGAACCATTAGATCAATAATAAGCGATCTGGATTTGATTCGGCTAAAATTGCCTTCAAATATGGTCGAAAATGCCAAAACCGGCCATGGTTTTCAGTTGCTAAGGGAGCCCTAAACCACGAAGAAATGGATGGTTGGGATGTTCTTATTCCTACGGCTAAGATGTGCGGATTCAGCCTCACACAGATCGCCAATGTGGAAGAAAAACAAAACTTTTCATTTTCAGAAAAATGGCAGCACGAACAGCGCTCTTGCACTGGTGTTTGTGAGCACATATGCGAGATTCATCTGGCGAACCAACCATGGTTTTGGTCGAACACACCAGGAGGACTTGATGGACGACTTAGATCATCCATATGGGCCTTGATGGTGGGCCACGATTGAAGAAAATTGAACGATATATGTTCAAATTCAGATCGGGCAGGAAAGGTAGGAGAAAACCTCCTTTTTCAGGTGAGCACAGGTTAGAGGTGTTTGACCAAGTTGCCTTGGACCTGTGCACAACGAGTGCACACAATTAATGTGCACATCCACTCTTGTGTGGGGTCCACAATGGTGTGTGATTTGATCCACTCTGTTCATCTATTTTGTTGGCTTGTATTATGGCCCAGTTCAAAGAATGAAGTAGATCCATGACTTAGGTGGGCCATATCATCTGAATTATGGCCATTAATTCGTGATGATCTATGGTCCACTCCCATGATCAGAACCGTTCATCTAACTAGTGAGCCATACAGGGCCATTATATATTTTAAACTGACATCATTTTAACTAGATGGGTCACACAACGTTTGTTTTTGGGTTCAAACTATAATTTCCATCCATTCGACGGTCTGATGGATTCCAAACCTGATCATTAGTGATCCTTGGAGTTGGATTCCAAACCTGACCATTAGTGATCCTTGGAGTTTGATATTAATAGTGGACAGTCTAATCTATCTATTGAAGTGGTTTATAGGGATGGATCACCCAAATATTGGTTACAAACCTATGAAATGATGAATCTAGTGACTTAAGTCTGGAAACTGATTTTCCACAGTTTAATCAATCTAACAGGACGTCGTCTGACATTTTATCCCAATCAGGTTCTTATAACTAAGCCTCATGATGTTCAATGCGGTTCTCTAAGTGATGTGATGCTCCATCTTGAAAGATGACGACTGTATGGCTCAATCTACGGGTGAAGATTACCATCAACGGTTGGATTCAAATTCGAGCATGGGTAAGTGTTTAGTTAAATTAGGTTTGCACTCATCATAAATTAGGTCCTTATGGTAACGTCCGAGTAATGAAAAGTACGGGGTGTTACATATATTCACACCATCCAACCATTTTTCCATATCATTTTAGAGTACTGGGCCAAAAATAAGACATATCTAAGTCTCAAGTGGACCACACTGTAGGAAGAAGCACAACTATGGACGCCCACCATTGAAACCTTCTTAGGGTCCAACTTGTTTTTTATTTTCCATCCGACCTATTGATATGGTCTTATAGACATGAGAGAATTGAAAAAACAAATATCATCTTGATATAAAAATTCTATGGTCCCCAAGAAATTTTCAACGGTAAGAATTTAATCCCCACCGTGTGGTCCATTTGAGCCAAAACTATTATCTATTTTTGGATTTATAATTTAAAATGATATGGAAAAATAGATGAACGGTGTGGATAAAATTAATATATTACGGTGGCCCCTCAGTGGCCCTCGGAGCATTTACCTGTCTCGAACTCCGAACAGGAGGGGGTAGTACTTAATCCAAGCCCGTTTCAACTGGATCGTCCATCTAGTTTCTATACTTTGTTGGTATATGGACCAAAAATAAACATTTACTAATGATTAAATCCATCCAACCAGTGGCCTTCAATTTGATGGTAGTAAACAAAAGTAATTAATGGTCAGCATTCACTAATGAAAAGTGAAGAAAATCTATGGCTAGCACTGTTTAACATGCTTAATTTCTAGGTCATCTATTATAATCAGATGGACTGGTCCGATTGGTGCATAACCCGACAACATGTGCTATGGAGATATTAGAGGTGTACATGAACTGAGCTAGCTCGGTTAGCTCGCTCGACTTGACTTGAAAAAGCTCAATTCAACTTGGTTCAAAGCTGAGTACGAGCTGAGTGTTGAGGGTCAAATATTGCATATCAGACCCCATTTATTACCTGGATTTATGAATACAATGCCGTTTAACGCCCAGTTTTAATTGTGTTTTGTTGCAGGATGAAATAAAGAGTGTTGATTGAAAAAGTGTATTAAAAGTATGAATTTAATGCTTCGAGGATACCAGAGTAGGGAACGGACTCCAAAGGACTAAGATTGAAGAAATTACACACCAAGGATCCGAGGAAATCAAGCTGTTTACATTAAATGAGCCCGAAAATCAGCTAGAATGCAAGATTACAGGGTTCCCACCATCTGATCGGTTCGAAACTTTATACATGAGATAAGGGCCATAAATTAACTGTATATTTCAAATTTTAGCTCTCGGATCACTATAGAAGTGCTCCAACTGACAGGTTACCTAATCAGTGTTTTCTTGATCTTGAGCAAAAAAATGTGATTTTTTTTTTCTCTTCTTTTCTCTGAACATTCCTATGAATTCGAAGTGATTTTGACAGATATCCCTAATTTAGAATTACGAGATACGTGATGTTGGTAATTTATGACTCTTGGATTTAGCTGCCTGATAGATTCCATAGTTGGGTCCGAGTTAGCAATCCATGATTAGAGGTTTTAAACATTGATTGAATCATGATTTCAGGACACGCCTCGTTTACACATTAAGATTTCAGTTCCATATCGAAGGATTAACTTGGTAATCACTAAGCATGAAAGGAACCAGCCTGAAATATCTTGCCATCACGGTATAAAAATTGAAAAAGTTAGGCAATTAATCTTCACCATGAGTTTGCTCCCTATAGATGTGGATTCGATTCCCCACGGTTAACAGTTGAAAAGAGTTGGGTGACTAGTTTCACCGTAGGTTTGCTCCCTATAGGTGAAAATTTGATTCCCCTCTTGACATTCTTTTAATGAAAAAAAAAGAGACCGAAAAATCAAAAGATGATCTTTGAGGAAAGCGTTAGTTATTATGAATTCTTTTGTTGATTACTAATGATATCCTGAGAATAAAGAATTGAATCTTAATGTTGATGAGCCGAGAGTACACTATACGCTCATGGATCTTAATGTTTAGAAATTTTCTAATTAGTGGATTAATATTTTGAACTTGACTATGAAGTTTTCTGTGTGTTTGAGTCTGAGAGAAAGTAATTTTCAACATTCATGAATCTTAGATTTCTCGTATCTAATTCGTTTTTCAAAATATCACCCGATTTCATAGGAAATTATTATGTAATTCTCAACTTATTTTTTCGCATATTTTGCTCGGGACTAGCAAAATGCTGGTTGGGGATTGTGTTGAGGGTCAAATATTGCATATCAGACCCCATTTATTACCTGGATTTATGAACACAATGCCGTTTAACGCCCAGTTTTAATTGTGTTTTGTTGCAGGATGAAATAAAGAGCGTTGATTGAAAAAGTGTATTAAAAGTATGGATTTAATGCTCCGAGGATCCCAGAGTAGGGAACGTACTCCAAAGGACTAAGATTAAAGAAATTACATGCCAGGGATCCGAGAAAATCAAGCTGTTTGCATTAAATGAGCCCGAAGATCAGCTAGAATACAAGATCACAGGGTTCCCACCATCTGATCGGTTCGAAACTTTATACATGAGATAAGGGCCATAAATTAACCGTACATTTCAAATTTTAGCTCTCGGATTACTATAGAAGTGCTCCAACTGACAGATCAGCCTATAAACCGTCGATTCTGGGCCCACCTGATATATGGAATTGCCTCGAATTTGGTATCAACGACTTAAATGAGGAGACCAATCAGATGGTCGGATCAGATTTCGCAAAAACATCGCACTGGACCCTATATGTATAACATGTGCATAAAGCACATGTACACTAGCCGTGTACCAGACCGGATGCACATTTTAAAGTCGGTTTAACCGACCGACTTCAGCAGCAGAAAATGCATTTTCAACAGCATTAACACTGTCCATTTTTGCGATCGATAGTGGGCCCCACTCATGTCCCGTACGGACGATCTAAACCGTCCATCTTGTAGACGGCTGTGAATACTATAAAACCTAGGTGATATTTTTCAGCCATGCATACACATGTGTGCGATACAAGGACCACAATAGGACTGCCATGCAACGTTCAAACGTGATCTTTTTGTGATTTCTTCTCTGGGCCACGTCAAAGGACATTAAAAACCACTCATTCTTGACTGAAATTTCGCTCTGAATCCAATGGACGGGGTGAATTTTTTAGAAAATGCTTCTGTGAGGCCCACAGATCACGACAGCGAAAGAGTGCGAAAGGTTTCTCACATTCATAAAAATTAACTTTTCCAGGCAGTTGTGGCCCATCATCTTTGATCATATGGCAGATCTGAACCGTCTATCATGTAGAGGACCCAAAAACGTCCTAAGAGACGGTATTTCTTTGGAAATTAAACGAGGAAAGTGGCGATTTTTGAGGCATCGAACTTGGCTGCAAAAAAGCTTTCATTGGGCATGCATAGCTTTCCAAATCCGATTCAAATCCGATTTTCACCACTCCAGCAGCTATATAAGGAGGTTTTGGACGTGGGGAGCATTCATTCAACAGAGGACACGAGCTTGGACGTGGGAGAGGAGGAGAGAGAGATTTTTTTCTTTTTCTTTTCTTTTTCTTTCTTTTCTTCTTCTTTTTCTTTTAGTTTATTTTGGATTTTGGCCACATCATGTCAGGCTAAAACCCTTTAGCTAGGGCTAAGGGGTGAAGCTTGTAGTGAGATGGGAGATTTTAATATATGTTTTCAATTTAATTTTAATTCATGAATTGACTTGATTTTAGTTGATTATTATAGGAATGTTTTTAGTCTTTAATGGTCTGTTGTGACTGAAATTACAATGGGTCTGCAATGGCTTTGAGCATGTCTCTTCTCTTTTATGTTTATGACGTTAGAGAGCCCTGTTGTTCACCATAGTCTCCTGGGCATGGTCGGATGACGGTACCCTTCCTAACCTTCATACATGTGATGGGTTAGTAATTAGTTTAATTCTGTTGTTTTCCATAGTCCCCTGGGCATGGTTTGGTGATGGAATCCATTCTAATTCATACACCTTTCATCTCTTTGAAAACTAGATTAACGGCAGTTCAGTAATTTCCATGATTTTTGATGCAAGCATAAGTTCTCCCTGATCTCTACAAGTGGATCCTCTGAATCCCTAGTTTCTTATTCCTGATTTTTCTTAAGTTTTAGATAATAATCTCATAATTCTTCATTAAATTTTATTTGATTTAGATTTCATCTCATTCTAGTTTTAGTTCTAGTTAGTTTTAGATAACGTACAGTTTCAGTCCCTTGGGATTCGACCTCAGTCTTACCGAGTTTATTACTACATCACAACCCTGCACTTGGGGAGTGAACACTGAGTCGAGTTGATTTTTTAAGCTCGAAAATGATTTCTAGCTGGCCCCAACTTGACTTGACTCGGATCGAACCCAGCTCAAATCGAACTAGTTCGGTGATTCGGTTACTTTGATATTAATGTTGCTCTCCAAGTGTTTGATGAAATGACTCAAAGAAGTGTGGCTGGTGGCAAGGAAGGTATGTATATGAAACCAACACCTTTTTTTTTCTTAATTTTTATGTTTTTTAGAAGGTGTTTGATAAAATACCTGTAAAACCATTGCTGCTATCTCAAATACAGTGAGATTTTGAAGGTGCAATCCAGGCGTTTATGAAAATGTTGCAATGGAAAATTCGGTTCGATCTTGTCTCGAACTCAGCTCAAACTGGCCTGAGCTGCTGACCGAACTGAGCCGAGTTGGCCAGTCAGGCTCGAGGATCGAGCCGAGCCGTCGAGTTGAGGTTAGCTAGTGGTCGAGTTGAGTCGAGCTAAGGCCAACTTGACTTAGTTGGACTCGATGTACACCCCTAGGAGATATGGATCTACCACATTTGACATTATGGTGATTCTTACTACACGGTATGATCTTTGCACACAAATTTATATGGGATCCGCTTCAGTGGATCCCAAGTTGGTGGATACCTAACTGTGGGGCCTACCGTGATGCGTGTGCCTTACATCTACAACCTTCTATCCTTTTGACATTTCATTTTAGGACATGATCTCAAAAATGAACTTGATCCAAATCTCATGTGGACCACCCCATAGGAAATAATGGTGATTAATCATTAAAAATTCTTGTGGGCCACGAAAGTTTTAGATCAAGCTAATATTTGTGTGGTCCCTTCATCCTTGTCTTTAAGACCTCATCAACATGTTAGATGGATAATAAACACTCCATTGGCCCCTAAGAAGTTTTCATTGATGGGTTATTCAATCACCACTATTTCTATGGTGTGGCCCACCTAAGATCATGCCATAAAATGAGCTGTCAAACTGGATGGACAACATGGATGTAAGGCACACACATCATGGTGTCTCCCATGTTAAGATACACTGAAGCTGCCTCCATACACAATGCAGTTGGAGCTTTTAATGTGAAAAGTGGGCCCACCATGGATACGTTCGGAGAGCTGCCACAAATCCTCAGGGTAGAGGCTGATGTTGATGCATGTGGTCCACCATGTGGACCTAAGGGTACACTATATATATAATTCTTATATCTTAATTCTTATTTAATTTGAATATTATGATTTAATTTATGACTATATCTTCTGCTTAGAACCGATTATAATGTAATTTTAGTTGAGTTATCAACTCGAAAAGATGAATTGGATTCAAAATTCATTGATCAGGGATTCTTGAATCCTTAGTTACTTTTATTATTTGTTTAAACCCTTTTAATTCATTTTCTGTTGGATTAATAAGAACCCAGAAAACTATTTGGCTTTCGCTGTGTTCTCACCAGTTCCTTATAGATCAACCTTGGACTTTAAAGTTCAATGCAATCCTACACTTGAGATTGCCTAACGGTATAGTGTCATCAAAGGCTCCTGTAAAATACTTTAGCTGGTTTTCTATTAACTAACCAACAACATCAGTCCTATTCCAATGACCTATATTTACCCTCGTTGGAGGCTCCCAGCACCCATGTTCGGTAAATTCAACCTTACACAAGAGTCAAACCTATCATGTTTGTGTTACAAACTTTTACCCTCAATCCTATACAAGGAAAGGGAGTATGAATTCATACATGACACTTATTTAATTGGGCTCATTTGATGAGTTACTTCTTCAAAACTCTCCAATGCTTAAATCTGCTCCTCAATTGCTCAATTGATGATGTTGATGCTTGCTGATACTTTAGCTCCAAGATCAAACACCTTGAATATGATGCTCCATTGATGTGACCAAGGTGATGGGAGGTTGAATAAATCTCCTATAACACATAGGAATGTTATAATTTTTAGGGAATTTACTTAAATAGGTTTTCTAAAGGATTTAATTAAGGATTTTATTATGAATTCAAGTCTAATTTATAAATCAAGATAGAGATCACATTCATCTTCTTCATTGAGTTTGGAATAATCTTTCAAGTGATGAATTACAAGGAAGATGACTTAAACTCGTGGATTTAAATGTTAAGAATGTGGAATATGGGTGGAGAATTTTCTAAGCTTTTATTGCATCAAAAATCCGTACAGATACCCCAGGAACAAATATTCTATATAAAGAATCAAGTTCTAATGGTTATAAAATAGGAAAAAATGGCACCGTCAATCGATCGCTCAAGGATCATCGATCAATTGAAATTCTTTGAATTAGTCTAAAGAATTCACTAGACATATTTGGCAGAGTTTGATCGATCGAGCCGGATCCCTCGAGATTGATTAAGGATTGCTCGATTGATCGATCGATCAAACTCGCTCTGAGTTGGCTGGTTTTGGGCAGTCTGATTTCTAGCCACTTGGGACCTTTATAGCCTATGTCAGCATGTACAAATGGGGCTCCCGAGGCTAATGGATGATCAAACAAGGTTTATCAATTAAATTTAGGATCATCTAGAGGTTTAGACTATTTTGGGTCAAGTTATGGCCGCCAAGGCACCTCATTTACTTGTTATTCACTTCTTTGATGCTTCAGTCTTTATGTGCCTTCGGTTTTCAGCTTTCAAGGGTTTAACTGACTCCCTGACACATAGACACATGTAATTGACAAAAAATGTGCATAAATAAGTGCACTAACAAAAAAGGCTAAGTTTAGAGTCCTGGGGGGGGTGTGTGAATAGGACTATGCCAAATTTAAAATTTAACTGCGAAAAAATAAATAAAGATAACACTTAACATTCCCACATTACCAGAAATGAATAGTAAACTCAAATGTACAAGTATTGAGAGGTTGATACAGATGTTCTTCTAAGGACAACCATACACCAAAAACCAATGGCTTATTGTAGGACGACCTGATTCCTAGAATGGTGTGTGTATCAAAATCCTAAACCAATACAGAGAAGAATATAAATAGCAAAGAAAGCAAACTAAGCTATTACAACATACCCACACTTACATAAAATAGATTACAACATTCTTCACAAAGGCTTAAAAAGAATTTACAACATTCACACAAAGCCATAATCAACCAACCACTAATACACCAGATATTATAGTAGCTTGTTTGTGTGTACACCAACTGTTTAGAAAAAATAGGCACACAATTACTTCACTCCTAATATCCTCTCCCTCAGGATATTGGCTTTCACTATGAAATAGGTTTTTCAAGGTTCACCTAAAACCTTCACAATTGTATTTTTCATGTGAGCTTACACAATTCAAAAACCCCACACTTTGAGATTTTCTTAATCACCTTAGACAAACCAAAAAGAGATTTTCCTAGCACAACCTCAAAAACCAAAAAGAGATTTACAAAAAAAATGTAAATATACTTATATAGATATTCTCCTTTGATGAAGCCCGGTAGAACCAATTCGAAGTAGATGTTCAATGTCCACACTCACATATGAAAGAGTTTTAAACGATTTTTAGATTAAATCACTTTGGGCTAGCTTGATTTGATTTTGATCTCAAGAAAGGAGAAAAACTTAAATCCCTTCTTCAAATAAGATTGAAATAGAGAACTCAAAATCAAATACAAAAAGCTAATTAAAAGAGAATATTAAATGAGCACTAAATAGCTTAAGAATATCACAAACTTATCTCTCAATGTGGTATCTTGATTTTGCTTGAATGATTTATTAAACTCTGAAAATCGTGCTCTATATATAGGTTAAAAAACTGTTCACTCGACTGGCCTAGAACTTAGCTCGATTGGTCGAATGACCAACAAGAATTCAAAATTTCGGGCGCGATAAGATAAGATTGATCCACGACTGGTCGAGTGGAACCCTGAAAGGTTGCTAAACTTTAAGTCGAGCTTACACGACTGGTCGAACACTATTCACTTGGCTAGTCGAACAGTCTCTAGGACTGGTCAAGGGTCCAATTAAAATTCTGAAAAATCAACAACAGACCTTGGACTGGTTGAGAAAATTCTTAGATTGGTCGAGCCAGTACTTGGACTAGTTGAACATAAGCCAGGACTAGTCGAGAAAAAGTCTATAAAATTATATCATGACCCAAAATAAGAATATAATCAATATGACCTAACCTATGGTCAGTCTAGGATTATTCATATCTTATAGGTGAAAATTGAACATTGAAACATCGTTCACTTCAGTTGATAGTTTATCTTGAAGTACTTGAAGCTTGTCATTATATATTGAAAGATGAGCTTGAAGTAGTGACTTTGTGACTTTGAGTTCTAACTTAAGAAGATTACTTGAGCTTAAATTCTTTAAGTAAAGCACATCGTCTTAATATAGTTTAAACTTGAAAACTTGACTTATCACTTGATGTTGTATTTGAATCTCTTATTCTTGTACTTAAAGTTCTTGATGTAGAGTCTCTTATTCTTGTACTTGAATGTAAGTAAGGATGATATAAAGCTGAGCTACACAAGATACAAATTCTAAGAGGTTTTGGCACTACAAAATTTGACAAATCTAGGAGCTAGATAAGATAGCATTCACAATCTCCCCCTTTGTCAAATTTGTGACAAAATAAAATAAATTAAAATAAGCATAATACATACAATAAATAATCATGCACCACCAGTCAAGAAACCAAATAGCAAACCAAATGCTCCCCCTCAATATATTACTCCATAGAATTTAAGAGGAGAAAATTTGCTATACTTCACTTCTCCACTCTTCTCTTCTCTACATCACATCCTCCACATTTCAGAAATGCTAACTTAGCATTATCAATACAAATTCTCCTCCTTTTTGTCACAATATGATAAAGGAAAGAACTTATAAATGAAGATGGAAGTAAAGAAATATGGAAGTAAACGAAAGAGCAATGAGTAATGAGAGAAGAAGGAAGTTCATAAATATGTGTAAGATAACCAGATAATCATGTTAACAATAATAAGAAAACATGTCCAAGCACATAAAAACAAGAGAAATCCAAGCATGAAAGTTATTACATATCAGATATTTAACAACTAATCCTAATCAGAAGAAAGAGCAGGTATGGAAGGATCAATTTGATGAAGTCCCTTGTTAATGCGCCTAAGGTACTTGCGCATATATTTAAATTGTATTTCTTGAGACAAATACATACCTTTAACCTTCTCCTCAAGAGAGTGCAAACGCGCATCAAAATTAGAAGACTAATAATCAGGATCAACCGGAGAGTCAAATTCAATCTCATTAAAAATTTCATCCATATTGACATCATTTGGAGGCAAAGCATCCTCCTCTTCGGTTGCTTCTGCTGCTCCTCCAACACCTACATCAACTTAGCTTGGAGCTAACCTCAAATTCATCTTATTTATGTTTGAGTTGTTGAATGATAGATGGTTAAGGGGAGCTTCTCTAATAGGCATAGCCACTAGACTATGGGTCGCTAAAATAATCATAAGATAAGAAAAGGGTATGTCATTGTGACCTAGATGGAGACAGAACGGAATCATGATATAACAGATAAGTGAAGGAAGACACACAGAGACTCCAGTAACAATAGAATGAATAATACGAACCATGAATGTAGTAAGCTCAGTTTTTCTACGAGATCGAGGGTAGACATCTGAAATGAAAATCCGATGGAGAAACCTATATCTGGGTAACATAAACTTGGAAGTGATCGCATTTCGAGTACTCCATTCCACATCCATATTACATAAAACTTTAGTGAGCATTCTCTTCTCAGATTTAGATGGTCTTCCTACAAGTATATGAGTGGGATACCTTCATCATTGATAGGTATATCCATTAACCCAGAAATAAGGTGATGGTCCACTTTAATTGGACCTTCTCTGGTCATAATTATAAACGTCAGATTCTCAGAGGAATAATCACTAATGCCAGCAAACATAGCCTGCGCAATGGAGTGGTATGCCGGTCCACCCCAATGTAAAATGTTTTTCGATTCTACAGACTGAAGGAGAGGAACAATGCCAAATGGTGCCAAATGTTCAGGATTAACAGTCTGTTCAATTGTCACATTGCGTAAGTGAATATCCCTCACATACTTGGGATCTTCCTCGGGTGACTTAAGATGGTGCACCGTGATAGGAGCAGAATGAGAAGAAGAGGGACCACGAGATCCTTTCTTCTTGCTTCTAGTCTCCATTGCAATAAAGAAATCAAGGAATACAAATATTGCAAAAGAGGTAAGAAGGGTTTCTAATAAATCAGATTTTTTGATAGAAAACCCATAAAATAATTATAAAGCTTAAAATAAACCATATAAATAAAGAAAAGGAAGTGTAAATGACTTAAATCTACAAGAAAATTAAAAATAATGCACTAACCATGGAGGAATCGAAGATGGGTTCGACCGGTCGTTGTAGGGCTTGTTGGAGAAGAAGACCCAAATGAAGAAAAAGAAGATTTTTTCCAAATAAATGGCCAAACACGTGATTCACGACTGGTCGAGTATGTACTCAATTGGTCGTGCTACGACTAGTCAAGTATGTACTCTACTAGTCGTGCACCACACAAAATATGTAATTTTGCTTTAAATTTGAATTCTAAAAATTTCAAAATGATAAATATATACATTATGATACAAATAGACACAAATCATGAGTTCATATAGTATATACCAAGATCAAATTTTGATCTTACAAACTTGTTTTTGTCAAGTGGTTTTGTAAATATGTCAACAAGTTGATTCTCAGTCTGAATATATTCCAATGAAATTATCTTATCTTCCATTAATTCATGAATATAGTGATATCTAATGTCAATACGATTGATTCATGAATGCTGAATTGAATTTTTAGAAATATTAATTGTGCTTGAATTATCACAATATAAAACTATGAATTCTTGCGCAATTCCGTAATCACTTAGCATTCTCTTCATCCACAAAAGCTGAGTACATGCATTACCCGCAGTAATATATTCAGTCTCAGCTGTGGAGAGTGATACAGAACTTTATTTCTTACTTAGCTAAGAAACCAAACAGTTTTCGACATAGAAACAACCACCATTGGTTGATTTATGATCATCAATGTTACCAGCCCAATTAGCATTCGTATAACCAGCTAATTGCACACTAGTATCATGTGGATACTAGAGATTAAGATTAGTTGAACTAGCGGCATATCGCAAAATGCACTTGACAGCAATCGAATGTGACTCTTTAGGATCTAACTGATATTTAGCACAAATTCCTACACTAAAAGAAATACTAGGTCAGCTCGTAGTTAAATAGAGTAAACTACCTATCGTACTGCAATACAACTTCAGATCCACACTCTTACCTATTGAATCCATAGAGATTTTTATAGAACTCATTGGAGCATCAAAATTTTTCGCACTCTCAAATCTGAATTTTTTAACTAAGTTTAGAGAATATTTGGTTTGAGAGAAAGAAACCATCAGGTAGCTGTTTGACTTGCAACCCTAGGAAATAGTTTAGTTTTCCAACCATGATCATTTCAAATTTAGATTTCATAAGATATGCAAATTCAACAATCATGTTAGTACAAGTAGATCCATAGATAATGTCATCAACATAGATTTGAACTATTAGTATGTGATCATTATATTTCTTTACAAATAGTATTTTATCAACACTTCCCATTAAAAAGTTTTGACTTAGTAGAAACTTAGTCAACTTTTCGTACCATACATTGAGAGCTTGTTTCAAACCATAGAGTGCCTTTTTCAAGAGATAGACATGATTAACAAGTTTAGGGTCTTCAAAAATTGTTAGTCGTTCAACATATACTTTTTTATGCAAATCGCCATTTAAAATTACACTCTTTACATCCATTTGGTATATTTTGAATTTTTTTAAAGCACACAATGGATATAAATGGTCTGATTGATTCAAGATGAGCTACTAGGGCAAAGGTCTCATCATAATCAATGCCTTCGATTTTAGTGTACCCTTGTACAACCAGCCTAGCTTTGTTTCTAATAATATTTTCAAGTTCATCCGACTTATATTTGAACATCCATTTTGTTCCAATAATGTGTTTATCTTTCGGTCTTGGAACTAAATACCAAACATCATTTCTAACAAATTGATTGAGCTCTTCTTGCATTGCTATAATCCAGTTTTCATCAATAAGGGCTTCTTTTACGTTAACCAGTTATATCTGAGATGTAAAGCACATGCAGTTGCACATATCTTCTAATTGTTTACGAGTGCGCACACTAGTGAGAGGATTTTCAAGGATTTTATTAAAAGGATAGTCTTTAACTGTCCATAGTTCAGTGTTATTTTGACTAGATAAAGAGTCTGGTTTATCAAATAAAAGAACTTCATTTTCTGAACTTGAGACAGGTGTATTTAAGTGATCATCTCTAACCACATTGATGGACTCTTGAATTACACCAGTCCTCTTGTTAAGAACTTGATATGCTCGACTATGTAGAGCATAACCCAAGAATATTCCCTCATCACTCTTGGTGTCAAATTTACCCAGATTTTCTCGGTCACGCAAGATGTAGCACTTGCTGCCGAAAACTCAAAAGTATTTGATGAAATTGCGTTGAAGACCGCTTTAGTTGAAGTAGGAATAGGTCAGTATATCCTAGAGGGGGGTGAATAGGATTTTTTAAAGTTTTTATGAATTATTAAAAATCCTTATTACACTAATCCTATCGCAGAGTATTGATTAGGATTACTCAACCTTAACTCTACTGGCTTCCAAGCCTAATAGAGGATCCAATCACAAACTATTTAAAAGACAAACAATGTATAGATGAGATTGTGATGGATATGACCGTGTGTGCATAGGATGTGATCATATATAAAGATATGCAAGGCAATCACATAAATGAAAGATAATATCAAACTCAAACACAGTCATTTTATAGTGGTTCGATGACTTGTATACTCCACTCCCGGCTTCCACACTCAACCCTTGAGTGACCGGATTTCACTAAGGAGGTTTTTCATGGTTCACTTCAAACCTAAAGTTTTAAATCAGGTTCACCTTCAACCTTTACAGAGGTTTCTACTCGGTTCACCTCAAACCCTGGAGTTTGCTGGTCTACTCCTAACCAGATGTTTATGCTCTCCACAGAGCAAGAGTCCACACAACGCACCCTGAGGTTTCTACTCAGTTCACCTCAAACCCTGGAGTTTTTCTGGCGTATTCCTAACCAGATGTTTATGCTCTCCACAGAGTAAGGGTCCACACAACGCACCCCGCACGTACACTCCCGTCGGAGGCCTCCTTCGAGGACTTCAAATGGTGAGCAACACTTAAAACTCAATCCTAAAAAGGAATGATCGCAAGTGTCCTCTGGACTCTTAGTACTTACAGATAAGTTGATGAGTCCCTTTCAGCACAGTGATGAAGACCTTCTTCTTGTTGTTGAAGAGTCTTCCGTTCCCATAATCCACAACACAAAGATGTATATATGCTAGGCTTAGGTTGGGTCAAGGTTATGATGGAATATCATTCTAAGGATTTTCCTATAAGGAGAATAGAGTGGTTCCCATCATGCATTCAAGGCATCCCAGCTTAATGATGTGTCATTAAGGCAGTAGCTGAAGGATCCTTGAATGCGAAAGTTCATTCCCCAATCCACTTTATGAGATATCAATGTTGAGGGTGGATTGGAGGATGAACTTCCTGAGAGAAAGGGCTTAAGATAAATGATAGGAAGGTTAAAACTCTCAAAAGCACTCTCTACTTTCTCTACCAGCAATAAAGACTACTTTCTCTATTTATAGGCAAAAGGTTCCAACGGATATAAACGGTCATATTTATGACAGAGTTCGATATCATCGAGCAGTCGTCAATATGATCGAGCGTTTACTCTCGATTGTATCTGCTGACCCGTCGATGATACAAACTCAATTGTCATTTCACTTTTGGAAACCTTTCGCCAATTGGTTGATAGGATCGAGACACACATCGATGTTATCGGATTTCGAACTCTGATTCCATCGAATGATGGTTCGATCTCTCGACAGGTGAAAAATAAGAGAGAAGCTTTGAAGAATTTCAGGGTCACAGATATGATCGGGAAAACAGTCGATGTCATCGAAATTTGTACATCGATCATATCGGAGACCTTGTCGATGGGATCGAGAAATCGTATAGATTTACATGTAAGCTTGCTGGACGATTTATGTCCTGACTCGATCCAATCAACTTGGTCTCGATATGATCGATATATGAATATAGATTTATCGACAGGCACCCCAATCAACATTAAAAGCAACCTGAAATTCATGCTGGTGAGAACATGTGCCCCACAGTCGATATGATCGACTGACTCCTGATAAGATCGATATTTGAGTTCAGATTGAATCAGACAGTCATCGATATATCGAAGCATATGTTAGTTTTCTTTAGAAAAACAGGGACGCCGGAAAGCAGTCTATCGATTATATCGATCCACTTCAGATATGATCGATATTCGAATATCGATGATATCGACACTTAAGTCGATATATCGATAAATCGTCTAGATGATTGTTTTGATTGCTGGATGCATTTTGTCCTCACTCGAATGTATCGATTGAGATGCCGAGGACATCGACAGATCTGGCCGATCATATCGAAGGGGTAATCAATATAATCGACAGTGTAAGAAAAACTTCACTGATTTTTCTTTTTGATAAAAATATTTCTTACACAGAAACCCTAAGATGTTCTAGTTCTTTTTAAGGGTTTAATCACCTGGTGTTTTGGGACATGGGATGTGAGGTTATGATTTACCTTTTGGCGAGCTTCCACACATCTAGAAGAGGCAGACGCTTGACTTGATCTTCTTGTTAGGTGCTGTCGTCCGACTGACTCAACTTACAACGTAATTGACAAACCAGGGCACATAATAGGTGCACTTTCATTTGACAGTAGGCTTCTTATCAAACCACATTTCATAAGTAGTTTTACTGTTTGATTTTCTAGTGTAATCGTGGTTAATTATATGACAGTCTAAAAATTATTTACTGCTTCAATCCAAAGATTTTTTAAAAGCTTCATACTATTTAACATTACATTTGTCATGTCTTGAAACACTCTATTTTTCCTTTCCACTACACTATTTTGTTGTGGTGTTTTGGGCATAGAATATTCATGTGATATTCCCTGATCATTGTAAAATTTTTCAAAACTGTTATTTTTAAATTCAGAACTATGATCACTACGAATTTTAATGACTTGTGATTCTTTTTCAGTTTGGATACGTTTAAGTACCCTTTTTACTTCATTGAGACTTTCTGATTTCTCTCTCAAGAAGACTACCCAAGTATACCTGGTAAAGTCATCTGCAATCACCAGAATATACTTTTTACCACCTTGACTCTCCATTCTAGTTGGTCCAATGAGATCCATGTGGAGAAGTTCTAGTGGTTTAGATGTGACATTGGAGTTTACCTTTTTATGAGTACTCTTAGTTTGTTTACTTATCTGACATTCACCACATATTTTATCTACTTTCTTTACTTTGGGTAGACCTCTTACTAATTCTATTTTGCTCAATCTATACAAGTTGCGGTAGTCTTCATGTCTGAAACGCTTATGCCATAATTCGGTTTCATCAGTTTAGACCATGTAACACAATAGCTTAGATGAGCTTGAATCATTAACAATGTAGCAGTTCTCAGAAGTTCTACGACCAGTTAATATTATAAAATCATTTTTGTTTAAAATTTCACACCCTTGGTGAATTTTACACTATGATTATTATCACATATTGAAAGATGCTTAATAGATTATGTTTTAAACCTTTTACATATAAAACATTCTCAAATAGAGGGAGGTTAAAGAGTTGAACCATACCTTGGCCAACAATTTTGTTATTGCTACCGTCATCGAATGTGACTGTACCATCAGTCATGTCTTTAAGACTAGTGAACAGACCTTTGTAACTCGTCATATGTCTGGAGCAACCACTATCTAGGTACCAGTTTAAATGGCTCTAAGCTTTGAAAGCAGTGTGAGAAACCAAACAAGTAACGTTAGGGACCCATTTCATTACTGTTTTAGGTTTAAGAGTATAGTTGGTCTTCTTATGTTTGTAGTTGTTATAAGTCCTACCCACTAAGTTAGATTTTAAGAGCTCCTTAAGCAAGTCAAAAAAATTTTCAGTCAAAAGGTTACGATTTTAATTTTTATAGATGATATGATTGCTTTTAGGTTTAAAAGTAGAAAAAGTTTTAGAATTTTTTGAATTATTTTGATTTAGACTTTTCCCTTTTGAGTTAGAAGACTCCGCTTTAACAAACTTGGGTGGAGTATTCTTATTCTTGGGAAGAATGCTTTTTCCATAGCCCAATCCAGATCGATCGCCACATTTTCTGGATCTAAATAAAAGTTTTTCTAATTTAGGATTGCCTTGGGCATACCTCCATGTGTCCTTCAAACTCAAAAGTGAAGAGACTTCTAGTTTTAACTTTTCATTTTCAGATTTTAAATTTTTAACTTGGGATGTTTTGAATTCTAAGTCGCACTTAGTTTTTTCAAAGCAATCTAAAAAGTGTGATTTTTCTAAGACTAGATTATCAAAATTCTTTTTTAGTTTTAAAAACTTTTCTTTCTAAAGTTTTAACTTTACAACAATTTTGTAACTTTCCCTTTATAGGGCATCATAAGCATCTTGAAGGACTTCTTCATTTTCATTATCACTATTCTGATTTTCTTCACTCGTTGAATCATCATTATCTGAAAAAGTGAACTTGGCGGGTAAGAGTATAGTTAACATACCTTTCTTTTTAGACTTCAAAGTAGGAAGAATCATTCCATGTAGCCAACATAACTTTCTTTTTAGAGTTGTCCTTCTTAGGACATTTTTTTGCTAGATGCCCATATTCATGGCAGTTATAGCATTGACTATCTTTTAAAGATTTTTAATTTTTAGATCTAGGTTTTTTCTTTTCAATAGGTTTTTACAAATTAACCCTCTTTTACTTTTAAAAATCTTGTAAAACTTTTTAGGTAAAAGAGCCATATCATCTTTAGAAGCTTTTAAATCAGAATCATTACTATTTTCATGAGAAATAATTTTAGATGACTTGAGGGGGATTGACTTACCTTTGAGTGCCTTAAAATTTATCTCATAGGCTTGAAGAGACCCAACTAACTCTTCTACCCTCATATTATCTGTATCATGAAGTTCCTGGATCACGTCCACTTTTGAATTGAACCGTTCGGGTAATGAGTGCAATATCTTTGCACAAACTTTACTTTATGAGATCCTATCACTAAGACCCCACATAGAGTTGACAATGTCATTCAATCTTGTATAGAAGTCAATGAAAGTTTCACTTTCTTCCATACATAATTTCTCAAATTTGGTTGTGAGGATTTGGACTTTAGATTTCTTAACAATTATTGTACCCTCATGTGTCATTTCCAAAATATCCCAAGATTGTTTTGTAGTATTACAAGATAAAATTCTTTTGAATTCATCAGGTGATAGTGCACAAGTAATAGCATTTAGAGCCTTTACATTGGCACTACTTTCACTTTTCTGAAGATTGGTCTAAGTAAAATAAGGTGAAACTTTTACAGTTACATATTCATCAGTACCAGTCACTTCAGTGATAAGAGGAGTCCAATTGGTCACAACGGATTGCCACACGCTCTCATCTATGAAATTTAAGAAAATCCTCATTCTAGCTTTCCAATAGGCATAATTAGAGCCATCAAATAGTGGAGGCGTAGTGATTGAGAGGCTATCAAAATTTGACATCTTAAAAAGATCAGATCAATTAGCTAAGGAATTTAATCTAAATAACAAAAATAAATCTAGCTATTAGGCTCGGATACCACTTGAAAAGGTTGAGCTAAGAGTGCTAGAGGGGGGGGGGGGGGGGGGGGGGGTGAATAGGATTATGGCAAATTTAAAATTTAAATGCGAAAAAATAAATAAAGATAACATTGAACAATCCCACATAAGCATAAATGAATAGAAACCTCAAATGTACAATTATTGAGAGGTTGATATAGATGTTGTTCTAAGGATACCCTTACACCAAAAACCAATGACTTATGGTAAGACAACCTAATTCCTAGAACGGTCTATGTATCAAAATCCCAAACCAATGTAAAAGAGAATATAAATAGCAAAGAAAGTAAACTAAGCTATTACAACATTCCCACACTTACATAAAACAGATTACAACATTCTCCACAAAGGCTTAAAAAGAATTTACAACATTCACATAAAGCCACAATCAACCAACCACCACTACACCAAATATTATAGTGGTTCGTTTGTGTGTACACAAACTGTTTAGAAAAAATAGCCATACAACTACTCCACTCCCAATATCCTCTCCCTCGGGATATTGGCTTCTACTATGAAATAAGTTTTTCAAAGTTCACCTAAAACCTTCACAATTATGTCTTTCAAGTGGGCTTACACAATTTAAAAACCCCACACTCTGAAATTTTCTGGATCACCTTAGACAAACCAAAAAGAGATTTTCCTGGCATAACCTCAAAAACCAAAAAGAGATTTACAAAAAAAAAATGTAAATATACTTATCTGGATAATCTCCTTTGATAAATCTTGGTAGAGCCAATTCGAAGTAGATGTTTAATGTAGATGTTCAATGTCCACACTCACTTATGAAAGGGTGCTAAATGATTTTTAGATTAAATCACTTTGGGCTAGCTTGATTTGATTTTGATCTCAAGAAAGGGGAAAAACTTAAATCCCTTCTTCAAATAAGATTGGAATACAGAACTCAAAATCAAATACAAAAAGTTAATTAAAAAAGAATATTAAATGAGCACTAAATAGCTTAAGAATATTACAAACTTATCTCTCAGTGTGGTGTCTTGATTTTTCTTGAATGACTTATCAAACTATAAAAATTGTGCTCTATTTATAGGTGAAAAATTGTTCACTCGATTGGTCGAAGGACGAACAAGAATTCAAAATTTCAAGCACGATAAGATAAGATTGATCCACGACTGGTCGAGTGGAACCCTGAAAGGTTGCTGGACTTTTATTAGAGCCTGCACTATTGGTCAAGCACTATTTACTTGTTTGGTCGAGCAATCTCCAAGACTGGTCGAGGGTCCAACTGAAATTCTAAAAAATTCATAACAAACCTTGGACTGGTCGAGAAAATTCTTAGACTGGTCAAGCCAATACTTGGACTAGTCGAACATAAGCTCGGACTAGTCGAGAAAAAGCCTATAAAATTATATCATGACCCAAAATAAGAATGTAATCAATATGACCTAACCTATGGTCAATCTAGGGTCATTTATACCTTATAGGTGAAAATTGAACATTGAAACATCGTTCACTTTGGTTGATAGTTTATCTTGAAGTACTTGAACCTTTTCATTATATATTCGAAGATGAGCTTGAAGTAGTGACCTTGTGACTTTGAGTTTCAACTTAAGAAGATTACTTGAGCTTAAATTCTTTAAGTAAAGCACATTGTCTTGATATAGTTGAAACTTAAAAACTTGACCTATCACTTGATGTTGTACTTGAATCACTTATTCTTGTACTGAAGTTCTTGATGTAGAGTCTCTTGTTCTTATACTTGAATGTAAGTAAGGATGATATAAAGTTGAGGTACACAAGATATAGATTCCAAGAGGATTTGGCATAAAATTTGACAAATCTAGGTACTAAATAAGATAGCATTCACACTAACATGCTGAATAGTTCCTTCGATCTTATCGAAGACTCTTCGATCCCATCGAGAAACTCTTATTTTTTGAAAATTCGTTGTTGGACAAATTTTTGTTTTCTACTTGATCCATCGAGTGCATCTTTGATGTCATCGAAAGGTCCTTGATAGGTCTTGATCCTATCAAAGCTCTCTCAAACTATAAGTTGGAGTGTTTTGGGTGTTTCTAATCATCAAGCTTGGGTTTGGAGCTAAAGAACGTGAAGACGAAGCTTCTCCGACGCCGTTTTTTTCATTTTAACCTTCACTTTTAGTTAGATTTTCTATTTTCATTTTTATTTCCTTTAAGATATTAGTCATGCTAGATAATCTCTTAGCTAAGGCTTAGGGATGAACATCTTGATAGATTATTGATATTTAATTCATTTTTAATGAAAGAATTGGGTTTTAAGTTGAATTGTGATTATGTATGATTGAATTCTTAGACTGGGGAAGGAATCAATCTGTAAAATCGACTCATCTATTGTTAACTTTGGGTACAATAGATGTTTTTAATTCGTTGCAATTGCTAACCTATATTTTCATGAGAGATTAGCCTATCTAAATTCTAATATTGTCTAGATGTTTATTAATTGAATTTATTGCGTTATCTTCTGATTAAAATGGATCGGAATATGATTTTAGTTGAGTTATCAACTGACAAAGATGAAATAATGCTAGATTCTTTTAATTGAAAATTTCTGGATCCTTAGTGTGTTTATTTATTGTTTCAAACCCTTTTAAATTCCTGTTGGATTAAAAATCCAGAAAACCCATATAGCTTTCACTGTGTTCTTACGATGTCCCTATGGTACAATCTCGGTCTCACCAAGTTAAGACAACATCGCAACCCTGACTTGGGTTTTTCAACCCTTGGGTTCTATCATGTTGATATTTTCTAACTATGCTTCACAACTTATCCTTTTGATAGTTTAAAATTTTAGGATTAGGATCTCAGGGAGGTGTATGAAGGAAGACAACTAGCTATCTTTATTTTATTCTCAATTAAATTTAGTTTTCTTTTTGAATTTTAAAATTATTTGTAAAGGACTTAAATAAGTGAGATATGTACGATGGATGATAATGGTGATGATTTGGAATATTTCATTTTTTTAGTTGGTGATTACTTGATTTATTATAAGAAAGTGTATGATATATGGATTGGTATTAAGTGTTGGTTTGTGGATTATAACTTGTAAGTGTATAATATATAAGTTATGTCCTATGGTGTGGGGTCGGGGTTAAGCATATACCTAAGTGCTAAATTCGAGGCATGATAACATATTGTGAACACTGCAAATAGTGCCCATACATTTTTATGTTTTTATACATGTGTGGGCTGACTTGCATTGGTAATATTATTAACTTAGAGTCGTAACTAGCCAATTAGCTCAAAATTCTACAGTCGGCTATACTCAGAAGAATCTATGAAATCTAAAGAATTTAGAGATTCTCTTGCTTTAAAGTGACTATTGATCCGCGACTTTGGATTCCGAGTAAGGGACCTTGATTACAGAGAGGAAAAGTTTTAGGCACCCTCTATGCCCACACAAGTGTGCGGTCTCTATTTCATGTGGTTAGTTGATTTTAGGGGATATGATGATTCTATGTTAGATGAGGAGGTACCAAAAAATAGGACTAGGCAAACTCAAATATTTAATGTAGTAGGATTGTGGATTCTGGCAAGCCACAGAGCATACATCCAAAGAGTGCCTAGAAGAGAAAGGAGGAGATAAGATAAGATGCGATGATGCTAGAAAGACATGTGGGAGGATTGCATTACCTTTAGTTTCTGATGTGATAGGATCCCGAATTCTAGCAAGTCACAAATCATACGTTTAATGGGAACCTAGAAAAGTAAGGGGGTTGAGAAGGGAAGTGATGGTGCGATTAATGAAGTATAAATGCAAATAATAAGACCCAATCCTTATATTACAACTAAAAGTGGCTAGGATGTTGTGTGCATACTACGACTTGAATCTTGTTGCTCGGATTGGCCTAGGCTCAATGGTGTGGCTATAGGATGCTAGGAGGATATGAGAGAATTGAAGGATGGAGATGAGCCTGTTATGGAAGAGAGCTTGCTAGTTCTAGCTCACCCACTCGCCCTCTCTCTCTCTCTCTCTCTCTCTCTCTCTCTCTCTCTCGCTCTCGCTCTCACTCTCACTATTACTCTTTCTTAAGAGGAGGAGGAGCTCTTGGTGTATTGAAATTGGGGGGGGGGGGGGGTATTTATATCCCCCTTGGATGACATTTGGGTAAATGTCGGGACTTTGGGGGGTAAATGATGATGTGATGGTGGTGATTGGTTGAGAGGAAGGGAGGTGCCACAACAGTACCCTCACATAGGTTGGAAGGGATAGTAAAAATATAAATAGAGGGGAGTTTTGGGGCCATTTATTGTTATAATGCAGTTATCTTATCCAATATTGAAATAACTGGTAAGTCTGAGCTTATTATAGACTGGGGTGGTACTTCGAGTATAGTTGGTGGTACTTTTAGTACTGCTACTCCCTTAGTTTGCCTTGAATTTTGGACAGTTGGTATGGTTTGTCGTCCAATCCCAAAAGGTCTATGGTTTGGGTTTAGAATGGCTTTTGGTAGGTGTTGAGATTTTATTTCTATTCCTTCGGGTTTTCCACATTTAGCTTACATTTAGTTTGACTTTGTCTTTAATTTAGCCAAAATTTAGTATTTTGGCTTAGGTTGAGCTTGGTTTAGAAAGATGGCTAAGGCTTGGATAATGTCTTAAGCTTGGCCAAGGCTAAGGTAATGGTTAAACTTGGGTAATGGCTAAGGTTTGGGTAGTGGCTTAGGGGTTTAGATAGTGAAATCTTAAGAATCATCCATGCCTTATCAAGTTGCTAGCTCGAGTAGGGTGCCTACGTATGTCCCCTAACCCATATGGTGTGTAAATATTCATGATATGTATGTCCTTGTGGCTGGACTTGGGTCGACATTTGCACTAGAGGATCGCGTCAAGTCTCTGAATCAGAGGCTCATCATAGCTGGACTGGATTGACTACATCAAATAATAACTTTGAGTAGTCCTTAGACCCAAATTCATGGTGGGATTTTATGGTCTTAGTATTTTGGGCTTTAGATCACTCTGTGAGGCTACATTAGTAGTTGAATATGGGTGTGGTTGGACGTAGGCATTAGGATGTTGTATAAGAAGCACACACATTTTAACATGATCTAATTATTACCCAGGATACATATAGTGAATAAATCTTGATATTTAGATAATCCATTAAGCGGTTTTTATGCTAGCTAATGCATTTTGAACCTTTAAGATGTTTAACTACTCGATTTTTTAGCAATTGTTTTTTTTTTTTAATTTTAAATTATTTTAATCATGCTTGATAGAAGATTTAGTGGTTGAGATTTTTTGATCAATCTCTTAGACTAACATGGAAATCGATCAATGATGGTGGCAAAAAAAAAGTAGCAAGACTTAGTTACTTTGGGTGCATAATGTTGGGGAATCGCAAAAGCACATAGAGATGAATCAAGCAAAGTATTCCAATAGGACAATCAAGTCCAATTGAAAAGACAAAGAATTTAACATGGAAAAACCCATGCGGGAAAAAATCACGATTTAAAGTGGCAGATATACACTATGAAAGCAGAAAATTACAAGAGATAGAAATTAACCGATTCGAACAAGCTTTGAATCATTGAAGCTACACCCTTGAAACTCTAAGAACAAATTAGAAAGCTCTTGGATACCCCTATTCCCGATTCCACCCATATATATATATATATATATATATATATATATATATATATATATATATATATATAGCCTCTAGGAGAATCATAATTGAAATAGGAAACAAATCATGCACTTATGCAAATCTCCGTAACTCTGTGCAATTATTTGATGACACTATAAGTGCTATGGTTTTATGCTCCTTTGGTTGTCAAATTTTGTGGTGCCAAAACATCAACCTATGTCTTGTGTAGCATGAGGAGATATATATGTTCAAGACACTGCATCACAATGTTACAAGTTGAGAATGAAGCTCGACTTCAAGACATGCAAGTTTTGCAGGGTTTACTACGCTGTAAACTTCAATCAAAGTCTTTTCAAAGAGCTACAACAAAAGACAAGTGCTACTGAAGACTCAAGTATAGTTCAAGAATGAGTACAACTCATGATGAAGTTCTTAAGTTCTACAAGATCTCAAGTTCAAGCTACATCAAGAGAAGAGATCTAAAGCTTCATAATCTTTAAAGGTCATACATCATTTGAAGAAATGAAGTTTCAATGTCATACTTCATGACCCAGGTATGAAAGACCTTTGGGTAGGTCATTTCGGATACATAATTCAATTACTTGTTTTTGTAAGTGTTGTAGTCTGTTCTAAGACTAGTCCTGAACTTTGTTCGACTAGTTCTAGCACTGGCTCGACCACTCTAAGATATTTCAGGATCAGTCCTAAGTTTGTTGCAAATTTTTAGAATTTTTGGTTGTGCTACGACCAGTCCTGAATCTATGACTCAAAGTACAACAACTAAATCTGGTGGCTCACAACTAGTCGTAGGGTGCGTTTGATCGGTTGTGGACAGCCTCCGACTAGTCATAGCCTGCCTTCGACTAGTCGTGGAATGGTTTTATCCGATCGCACTCAAAAATTCAAAAATCCGTTTCTCCTACGACTAGTCATTGTGTCTATAGGACCAGTCGAAGGTGCGATTTCTGGAGCTATAAATAGACAACGAATTTCATAGATTAGTAACTCAATTCAAGAAAATTCAATGGACCACTCTGAGATAAGTTTGTGTTTATTTTAAACTACATTGTGCATATTTAATATTCTCTTTTGTTAACTTTATAGATTTGATTTTGTTTCTACATTCCAATCTTAATTGAAAAGAGGAATTATGATATTCCTTCTTCTTGGAATCAAAATCAAATAGAGCTAAGCTCAACTAGTTTAATTTGAAATCAATCTAGAACCTAGAACCATTTTAAAGTGAGTATTGGACATTGAACTTCTACATTCGAAGTTCTACTCTGATTGATTCTTTCGGGCTGCTACAAAAGTAGAAATCCAGGTATTTTACTTTATTGTAAATTCCATTTTTTTAGTTTTATTTGAGATTAAGCTAGAAAAATATCAATCTGTTGGTTATCTGAGGATAGCCAGAAAAACTCAGAAGAGGGTTTTTTTTTAAAAAAATAAAATTGTATAAGCCCATTAGAAAGACACAATTGTGAAGGTTTTAGGTGAACCCGAGAAACCTATTTTGATAGTGAACGCTAATATTCCCTATGTGAGGATATTAGGAGTGTAGTAGCAAGCTGTATAGTTGTTGTTTAACAGTTGGTGAACACACAGGAGAACCATTATAACTCTTTGTGTTTTGTGGATGTGTGTTTTATTTTTCTATATTTGATCATTCAGAATTGTGGGATGTAT
This sequence comes from Magnolia kwangsiensis, assembly GCA_037074715.1. Taxonomy (NCBI): domain Eukaryota; kingdom Viridiplantae; phylum Streptophyta; class Magnoliopsida; order Magnoliales; family Magnoliaceae; genus Magnolia; species Magnolia kwangsiensis. The sequence continues at coordinate 29,056,515 of CM073579.1, forward strand.
ATGTGAATGTGAATGTTATAATATTTACATTTCAAGTATTATGGGGAATGTTGTAATAATTTAGATTTTAATTTTTATAATTTATTTCAATTCCTTGCTATTTATTTATACCTCTTCAGTTTGAGTTTTTGATACAATGACCTTTCTAGAAATAAGGTTTTCCTACCATAAACCCTTGGTTTTTGGTGTAAGGTTGTCCTTAGAACAACGTTTGTATCAACCTCTCACTACTTATTTATTGAGGTTGCTTTTCATTTTAGCATTGTGAATTGATTTTCTGTATTTGGCTATTTTATTCTTTAATTCTGCTGTTATTATTTAAAATTTGGCAGTCCTTTTCACCCCCGCCCCCTCTCTAGGACTTATAGCTAGGCCTTTTCAGACACCTTCGATGGCATTGAACAGCCTTCATGTCGTCGAATTAAACACCAAAATGTTCCAATGACTAAACATGTATTTTTTAGATTTTTTTATGATACTTCGATGAAACTTCAAAGTCATCGACGGTTCATCAATGGCATCGAACCCTTTTTGATGGCATCGAGCAAGACACCTAAAGTGTCCAACAACTAATCATGAGATTTTTGAATTTTTCTGATGGCATTGAGCAGCTGTTGATGGCATCGAACAACTCTCAATGACCTCAAATGGTATGTCAATGGCATTGATAGACCTTGTTGCTAAAATATTTGATACATTAACAACACAAAATAAGGTAAGAATTTTACATTTTGTATATTGGCCGGGCCAAAATTTGTAGGGGTGGAGCACCATGTGATGTTTTTTTTTGAATCTTCACTTCTCCTTATAATACATCCTATCTTGGAGCCAAGAAAGAGAAAGTCTTAGACATGTCCATCCATTTAGTTAGGGAGGCACTCCCTCCTTTCCTTCCACACTTTGAATGCATTTACACAAGCCTCCATTTTGATGGTTCTTAGTGTATGCATTGGGCTAGCTCAATGTGTGGGTTTTATTTATTTAAATATTAGGGAGAGAACTCTTTCATTAGAGGAACAATATTTTATTTTCTACATGGATTATATGGATTTTTTTTTGAGATTTTAACAATATCCAAACTGGGATCTTTTATAAATTAAAATCTAAAAAATTTTTAAAATTAAACTTCCATTATTTTTAAAATATTCACAAGTAGTTGGCTCCATGTGCAAGTGTTTTTGCTCTCTGTTTTTGTTTTCTTTCCTTTTTATAGATAAGAGATAGAGCCCTTTCACACGAGGAACAACAATATCTTATTTTTTACATTGATCACATGGAAAAAAAATTGAGATTTTAATGATATCCAAACAGGGATCCTTTGTAAAAATGAAAAACAATAAGGTCAAGTTAAGTATAGAGATCTTCGGGTTGGAATTAGGTTCGGGGTGAGATTGTGGGTCGTCTTGAGGTCTGGTTGGGTTCTAATTGACCCTCAACCCCTACACAAACTGAGTTGCACCCCTGATACTAAATGAAACTTTATATATATATATATATATATATATATATATATATATATATATATATATATATATATATATATATGTGTGTGTGTGTGTGTGTGTGTGTGTGTGTGTGTGTGTGTGTGTGTGTGTGTGTGTGTGTGTGTAATACCCCACCATGATGTGTGTGGAACATCAACACTGTGCATTTGATGGGTCAAGGGTATCCCAAAAATCAGTTGAAGCACATGGTGGGCCCACGTGAGTTTTGGATATGGCTGAAACTTGGTCTGACCCCTCATCCAAGTAGGACACACACAATTGGATGAGTTGGATTTGTCAACCACATCTCAGTGGGCCCAATACATGATTATGAATGTTTTAATGGGAGGGTAACCCCTCTTAACTATTATATATGGTGTGGCCCACCCAAGTCATGGATTGTCTTGATTTTTAAGCCCATGGCCCAGTATGGAATGGTGCATCTGACCGATGGGGGTAGGTGTTCGACACAAATCAAGGTGGACCCGCACAGCTTGACCTCATGGTTTACCTCATAGTACCATTCCCCCCCCCCCCCCCCCCCCCCCCACACACACACACAAGTGTGCGCGCGCGCGTAAAAGAGAAAATAAATAGATAATGGACCACTTGGTGTAGACTATTCAATTAACATTATTTCCCTAAGCGAATGATGCTCATGTGCCACTGACATAAGATCACCCGGGCATGGGATATACATCAAACAACAACATATGGATATGATTTTGTATGCAAAAAGAAAAAGAAAAAAAACATGCTTTCACGACTTTCTAGTGAAAAGTCATATCTTGAAATCATCCGTTGATACAAGATTTTTCAATTGGGTCACATATTGGCCATGTTCATGGAATTGTAGGCTTAAACATTTTACTATTGTTTATGTTAGCAAGACCTGACTTATTAGACCATGACAAAAGGGTCGGGTATAAATATTCTTTGATCATGTTCAATCAATTAAGAGGTTGTAAGACCCGTATCCTATCCCATACCGTTTCATAGGCCTCCGTGGTCCTCTTGGTCGAATTTCGGCAATCGTCGACCAGTATTCGATGTTTTCTTGTGATCCTAAGCCAAGTCCCGTATATCAGAGTTGACTCGACTCGAAACTTGTACCCCTGCGACCTCGCCATTACCACGGTTCTAATGCCATGACTCACACACCGATCCGATACCTAGGCTAGGAGATGTGGGCCCGCATTCATTCCGAAGAAACGCCGTGAGTTACGAATTCTGAGAGAATCTCTATAACATGTCCCATCAATCAATCAAGTCAAGTACACTCCATACCTCAAGTAAAAGCACCGATCCCTTCTTTGCCTAAGTCAACTCTCTCTCCCCACCCATCTCTCTTTTACCCAAAATTCAAACAAACCCATACCTCTCCATCCCTTCCTTACAACATCCATCACACATCCCTCTCCTCATATCTCTCTCTCATTCTCTAACTATTTTCTAAGTAGCCCATGGAGAGGAAAATGTCCATGGCTTCCATGGAGTGAGAGAGTTTTATGTGTAGCCCACTCCCTACCACTCTATCTACCATCTCCACCCTTCAAATCTCATCATCCTCCATCGAAGTTGAAGCTTAGGAGCCAAGGAGTCCATGGAGCTAAAGAAGGAGGCCATAGTGGGTGATCCATCGTTGATTTTTTTATTTAATGGTCCACTTGTGATGGGACTGTTGAGGCATAAAAAATGGCGAAGGATTGAAGCAAGAAGAGATAACGAGATAGAAAGAACACTCGAAAAGAAGAAGAAAGAGATAACTTTAAAGGGTTTGCGCAGGACCGCGCAACCAATGTCAGTTGTGCAGTACTGCACAATTAATATTCCTTGCGCGGGTCCGTGCAAGTGCAGTACTGCACAATTAATATTCCTTGCGCGGGTCCGCGCAACGTAAATGTCAGTTGCACGGGACCCCGAAACACGCTGTAGAAGTGGTCCTTTGCAGAGTGATCTAAAGTACTGAAAGATTTGTCTAACATCGCTAAGATTAGGATTTTCACACATGCGAGGGTCTATAAATACTCCTTTCTCTCCTTCATTAAAGGTAATTGAAGGTTTTCAAGAGGAGCAGAGTGGAGCACAAGACCAAAGGTAGGAGAGGAGTCTCCTGTCAGTTTCGCAGGACCGTGCAACCGATATCATTTGCGCAGGTCCGCGCAACTAGACTGCCCTGCAATCTGAGAAGATAAGGGATTGTTATGTCGTCGAAATCTATGTGTAAGGCTTCCCTTCTTCAGGCATTCTTCTATTGATAGGTTCAAGGAAGAAAGATTAGTCGATCGGGTAGACATTTCCCCTAAGTATTAGGGGATGACTGAAACAGGCGCTGTTGTGCTGATGAAATCTCTATTTCATTAAAGATTCGTTGATTAGCTCGACATTCCTCCTAAGTCCTAGGAGATGATCAAAACAGGCGTCGAAAGGTTGCCAAAATGAATTTTTGATACTTAAAGCATAAGTTATTTATTTCTAAATAATCTATTTTAGAATCAAGGCATATAAAGAGGATGTAAATGAACTTAGCATCAATGAAATGTGATGAATGTTTCCAATACTCTTTCTCTGCTATGTTTGAATAAGATAATTTTCCAAATCAAATGCATTTATTTCTTTGTCGAAATAAAATGGCGACTCTGTTGGGGAGATTTTTGTTATTGTCTTATTTAAATATTAATAGTGAAATTGTTATGAAGTCTCATCATAGTTTGGTCCTACGGATGCCAATATCGCGAGTCTCAGTGGGAAAATCCTCCCCTTCATCTCTAAGATAGATTATTTAGTTCTTTAAAATGCTGACTATAACCATTCTTTAAATCCAACTACAACCTGTTACTCATGGAAACTTCAGCAAGAAAGATGAATTTCCGATTCACTCCAATGGGATTCACGATGGAATATACGTCGGATCAGGTCCCAAATCACCCAACTCAGATTGTTAAAACTGTTAAAAGCAACATCCTAGCAACATCAGGAGTAGTATCTGCTTCGCCTGAGCCACTGGAAGGCGATGGGGTATGGACCGTTGTAACAACTTGTAGGATAAGGATGCAAAATGCAGGAAGTCTCAGAGTTAATCAGCCCTTGCCAAGAATCAGAGGACCAATAATGCGTAATGTGGTTAAAAAGAACCCTGGGCTCTCTCTGCCAGCAATATACCCTGGATCAATAGTACCATAATTCACGGAGTACGATTTTCCACCTTTGGGTACTTCAAAGGCTAAATGGTTGAGAGAGCAGAAAGGAAAGGTGTTGGTGATCGGTTCACTAATGTCTGCGCCACTTCAGGCTAGTATATCATGGTCAGTATCACCACAATCGATTGATGATGTGGGGTTTACAGGAAAAGCTGACGAAATCCCATCTTCTCCTATCTTCATAAGTCTCATCATGTCGGCCTATTCTTGCTCGACTCTAGTTACTGTTTCATCAAAGAGTAGAAAAGCTATAGTGCATATGTCAGGGACGAATCAAGAACGCGAAGCGACTATAGAGGATCGTATCAATGAAATGACAGAAGCCCAAAATGCATTAATGAAAGAATGTAGGAACCTCAAAGAGGCCTTGGCGGCCTTCATACATAATGTAGCCTGAATAATAGTTGTTGAAAAAGTTGTTTGAATAGAAAGAGAATGTGGAACTACTGGTCCTTACAGGTATCAAACGCCATATCCAAGAGAGGTGGATGATATTCCCTTCCCAGCCAGTTTCAAGTATCCGGGCTTTCAAAAGTTTAATGGGAAAGCATCTCCAGAAGAACATTTAATGCACTTCATTACCAGTATGGGAGATTTCTCTATAGTACCAAAGTATTGCTTACGGTTGTTTGGGGCATCACTGACGGGTAAGGTATTCCGATGGTATTCCAATTTGGTTCAAGGGTCAATCCGCACTTGGGAGCAGATGCGATATGTTTTAGCATCTCATTTTTTCTCTCCAAGTCAAGATGTTAGTATTGTTAAGTTGGCTTCTGTGCAACAAGGCGAAGGCGAATCAGTAAGGAGGTTTATAGACAGATGGAAGACATTGGGAACTTCATGCAAACAGCTACTAGAAGAAAGTGAATAAGTCAAGATATGTCTGAACTCTATAAAAAGGGAATTCGTAATTGGACTGGCCAGTGCCGACATCAAAACTTTTCATGATTTAGACGCTAAGGCTCATACTTTGAAATTGGTGAATCGGATAGTGCCGACATTTCACCATGATATAGCTTAGGGGGCTCCTAGTAGAATAACAGTAAATACTATTGATCGTTATCAGTAGCGTAATAGTGTAAGAGGTTTAAAGGAAGAAAATACAAGTTGAAAAGAAGAGTTGATTCAATCAAGAAGGTATAAAAAGGTCAGGATGCTCAATTCACATGAAGGGTTTGCATTCGATGAGGAAGATGTCATTCCAATGATGGACCAGTTGTTAGAAGTTGGCGCGATAGAATTGTCAAAACTTAAATGCCCTGAGGAGGCGACAAGACTCGGAGAGCAAAATTTTTGTCACTATCACTGCTTATTGGGACATCCAACAGAGAATTGTCATATATTGAAGTGTATTATACAGTGAATGATACACATGAATGAGATAATTATAGAAAATAGAACAAGCAAAGAGGTCATGAAAAGTACGGGTTTCAACTGCAAAGATTACATCGGCTTAAATTGCGAGAAAGGAATTTCTATTGGGATCGGCCAGGAAAGGCGAATAACATTTAAAGACATGGAGGCAAGGTTGTCAGTAAATATGGTTACGGTAAAAGAGCTAGCGAAAGAAAATATTGAGATAGTTGAGCGTCCTGATGCAGCTCCGAAGCAAATGGAGGACAGGAGGCAACTGACGAGGGACAGTTTGTTAGAAATAAACTTGGGTACGAAAGAGGAACCACGGAACACGTTTATTAGTGCCAACCTTTCTGAATAAGAGTCTACAGAATATGTTCAACTTCTTAGAGAAAATAAAGACATGTTTTCTTGGACGTATGCAGAGATGCTCGGATTGGAATCTTCCGTAGCGTTGAACCGACTAAATATTTCTAAGGAGAAAAGGTCGGTTAAACAAGTGCAAAGGCGATTTCATTCGGACCTGGTTCCCCTCATTGAAAAAGAAGTTAATAAGTTGATAAAGGTCGGGTTTATTAGAGCGGTTAAATATCCTAAGTGGATTTCGAATATTGTCCCGGTAAGGAAGAAAATGGATAGGTCAGGGTATGCGTCGATTTTAGAGACCTGAATGAAGCCTGCCCAAAGGATGATATTTTGCTTACAATAACTGAATTACTGATTGATAGTACAACTCCGTATGCCGTTATGCCCTTTATGGATGATTATGCGGGATATAATCAGATTCGAATGACCCTTAAAGATGAAGAGGCAACGACATTTAGAACTTCACTGAGAATCTTCTATTAAAAGGTTATGCCATTCGGACTTAAAAATGTTGGGGCAACATATCAGAGAGCGATGTAAAGCATTTTTCAAGACATGATGCACAAGAACGTTGAATGTTATGTTGAAGACTTGGTGGTTAGGTCAGGAGGCCATCAGGAATATCGTGAACACTTGGCATTGGTTTTTTAGCGACTCAGAAAAAATAATTGAAGATGAATCCCGTTAAATGAGCATTTAGAGTGTCCTCCGAAAAGTTTTTAGGTTTTATTGTCCTGCATAGGGGCATTGAGATTGACCCCGGGAAAGTCAAGGCTATTCAGGATATGCCGCCACCAAAAACATTAAAGGAATTAAAGAGTTTGCAAGGAAAATTAACATTCATCCATCGGTTCATTTCGAATTTGGCAGGGAGATGTCAGCCATTTCCTCATTTGACGCAAAAGGATACAAAATTTTTATGGAGTCAAGCTTGTCAGAATGCATTTGACTCAATAAAGGAATTGCTGAAAAAGCCACCAGTACTGGCAGCTCCAATGAAAGGGAAACCGCTTATTTTGTACACATCTCCTGCTGAATATTCTTTAGGAGCTCTGTTGGCACAAAAGAATGAGTTTGGAAAAGAAACAGCTCTTTATTACTTAAGTCAGACCTTGATGGGTACAAGATGCAATTATTTTCTGATTGATAAGGAATGCTTGGCATTAATATTCGCAGTACAGAAGTTGAGGCATTATTGTCTGTCGCACGATATAACATTAGTTTCAAGGGCTGACTCAAAAAAGTTTTTGATGACAAGACTGATGTTGTCTAGAAGGTTAGTTAAATGGATGCTATTACTTTCAGAGTATGCTATTACATACGAACCGGCAAAAGCAGTAAAGGGGCAGACAGTGGCAGATTTCCTAGCATCGCACCCCATAGTAGAATCCGAAGCCATCATTGATGACTTTTCGGATGAGCAAGTCATGCTGACTGAATCACAAAACCCGTAACAGATGTATTTTGATGGAGCTTCTCGAATATCAGGAGCGGGGGAAGGAGTGATATTCATTACTCCCCAAGGTGATTTACTACCCTACTCCTTTACATTAGGTATTGCATGTACAAACAATGAGACTGAGTATAGAGCCCTGATCATTGGAATGGAGATGGCTAAAGAAATGGAGGTAAAAACACCGCATATTTTTGGGGATTCTAAATTGATTATAAATCAATTGACAACTGAATTCGAAATAAGAAAGCAAGAACTTTTACCGTACTGTCAGAAGGCACAATAGTTTTTGGAACAGTTTTCCTATGTTGAATTCAAGCATATCCCCCAGTCAGAAAACGTAAAAGCGGATGCCTTGGCTAGTTTGGTAGCAGCTCTGTCTTGCCCTAATCGAAGCCCTTTTCAAGTAACTATAGAGGAAAGAAGATTTTTACCATCAGCAGAGGTTGTTGAAGAAGTTACTGAAGCTCTTCCTGTATCATGTCTAGAGATTACAATAGATGATTGACGTTAGCCTTTCATAAATTATCTCAAATTTAACATCCTACCAGAAGAATCTGTGCAGAGGCAGCAAATCAAACAATGATCAAGTAGATTCATCATATGCAGTGAAGTATTATATAAAAAATCTTATAACGGAGTATTGCTACGTTACTTAGGTGAGCAAGAAGCAGGTCAGGTGTTGCGAGAAGCACACTCTGAAGAATGTGGGGCACATCAAGCTGGTCAAAATTTATTTCATCGAGTACATAGAATGGGATATTTTTGGCCCACCATGTTCAAAGATGTAATAAGTTATGTGAAGCGATGTCATGAATGTCAGATTCATAGGGATGTTATACATGTTTCTTCAGAAGACTTACATCAATCAATTGCCTCTTGGCCTTTCTCAACATGGGGGCTCGACGTTATTGGTCCTATCAACCCACCCTCGTCCAAAGAAAAACAATATATATTGTGTAAGACCCGTATCCTAATCCGTATTGTTCCGTCAACTCCCGATATCCTTCCTGTCGAATTCCGGCAACCTGTGATTGATAATCGATGTTTGTGCGCAAACCTAAGCCGTATCTTATAGAATTGAGTTAGCTTGATCCGAGACTTGTACCATTGTGACCGCACAGTCCTGCGGTTCCAACGTCGCGACTCATGTACCGATCCGATACCCTGCTAAGAGATGTGAGCTGGCATTTATTTTGAGAAAATGCCGCGCATTTGCAATCCCAAGAGAATCTCTACAACATGTCCCATCTATCCCATCAATCACCTCTCATGTCAAGTACAAAGTTCACATGCTTTCTTTCTCCATAAGTCAAGCAAACCCAAAGTCAACTAACCCATCACCTCACCCATCACTCACCTCACATCTATCACTCTTACAACCACCCCTTTTCTCTCTCTTTCTCTTCACAAATTCCAAGCCACACCAAGCACTAAAGAAGTGCACGTCCAAGCCCTCCTATATGAGAGAAAAGTGATTTTTGGTGGCCCACCTTTCCATCCCAAAAACCCATCATCCTAGCCATCCATTTCCCATCTCCACCATCAAAGAGAAGCACAAGAAGAGTGGCTTCCCAACGGACAAAGAAGATCAAGCGGTAGGTGCTTCTATAGGTGTAGATTTCTTATTTTGATGATGGACCAAGTAAGGCCTACCGATCAATGGTATGGATCTCATTTTGGACCCTAAATGTGGCCAATGGCCCACTTTGATTTCAAGATCAATCCATGATGGGGTCATTCTCCATGGACTCCATCATGATGTTTAATTTCTTTGCATAAATGGTCATTTAGACCGTCCATTTCGGTGGAGAAAGGATCTCCACCGTTGATTTTGATCGGTGGACCCATATGAAATGGGACCGACTTAATGTATGTTGTAGATCATGCAACGGAGGGCCCATAGTGATGGGGTCCCTCCATCACACGTGTCCCACTCTATCTCTCTCTCTCCCTCTCTTTTCATTTATTTATTTATTTTTCTTGTGTTTGATGTAATGGTCGTGTGGCCCACTTGGATGGACCCCCACCATGAAGTAAGTATTATATCCAAGCCATCTATATGTGGGGTCCACCTTATATAGGTTGTACCCACACCATCCATCATGTGATGACCCACTTGAGCAAGGTCCACCTCAATGCATGAGCTATGACAAAACGTCCAGCGTCCAGGGAAGCTGGACGTCATTGTGCAAAACATAAATATTGGCTTGTTCCAAGCTTATGGGTGGCCCACTCATGTAGGCCCCACCTTCATGTATGTTGTTAATCCAAGTCGTCTATTCCCTTTCATGGCTCATTTTAGGCGTTAAGCCAAAAAATGAAGCTAATCCGTTCATTGGGCGGGCCATACCTCTCAAAACAGTGATTCTCACCATTTAAATTATTTTAATTTTTGCTACAAGCCTAAATGCATTCAATATTGGACTCATTGGGCTTGTCTTGAGCCAGGGGAGTTAGTGGACGGGGTGGATTTACGTGATGTGGGCCGCACATCCGAAAAACCGTAAGAATATAGTTTTTTTAAAAAAAATAAAAATACCTATACATGGGGCAGGGCTTGCTGCCCCTAACATAGCAGTAGCAGTAGTGTGCTGCGATGGGCGGTCGGACTAGGGGCCATGGCCTTGCATGTGGGCCCCACTTTGAGGTTTATTTACCATCTGACCCGTCCATATGGTGGGACCCTATCTTAAGTAGGCCTCACCCAAAAATCATCTTGATTCAGATCTCAGGTGGCCCACACCACAAGAAACAGCGGTGATTGAACTCTACCATTGAAACCTTTTTGGGCCCACGGCAGTTTTGAATCAATCTGATATTTGTTTTTCCTATTCATCCTAGTCTTTGTGACCTTATCAACCGGTTGGATGGAAAGCAAACGTTATGGTGGGCCCCACATAGGACCCCAAGATGTATGTGTTCTGTCCACACCGTCCACAACAGTGGACGGTGGAAGCCACTATGATGTATGTGGTTTAGTCACCACAGCACCTCCGTGATTTATGTGTTTTATTCACATCGTCCTCTCCCAGACGGTGGGACCTACCACGATGTGTTTGTTCTATATCCACTCCATCCATTGATTTCAAGATGAAAAACCATCCGGAAAGGAATGTTTTAGGAGTGAAATCCGTGTAGTCCACGGGTTAATCTACTTCGCCGTCCATTTTGTATTTAACGGTTAGGATGTTGCAACAGCCCGCATAGTTTCAGAATGCCACTTTGGTAAGGGTTAAATCTTCCTTCTGAACATAATAGACGGTACGGATCGATGATTTAAATGTGGAGTAGGTCGTGCTAAAAAATTTTTAAATGCACAGTGTAAACACTGTTTACGTAAATGAGAAATGTCATGCATGTACGTGATGTGCATGTAATGTACATATAGGTCCATGGTGATGATCGTGAGAAATCTGCTCCGTCCATCCACATTGTCAGCTCATTTAAAGTGTTGAGACTGAATTTGAAGTGTATCTAGATATCAGGCGGGCCCTAAATCATGATTTCAGGGGACGATCTATCAGTTTAGCCATTTCTAGAAGGATCCATGAGCTAAAATTTGATGTGTACGGGTAATTTGTAGTTCTTAGGCTGCATATAAAGTTTCGAGCTGATCGGATGGTGAAAACTCCGTAATCTTACATTCTGGATGGGTTTTTAGTCCCGTTTAACAGGACGCCTTATGAATTTTAATGGTGGAAATCATTTTCACCACCTATCTTTGGGTATGGTCCATTTGATATGCATGGGGCCAATTGGTGTGGCCCATTTGATATACATAAGGCCCATGTGATTAGGCCCATATTGATGTGTTCGTGGCCTGTCCATTGAGGCCCACCTTGGCACATGTATGAGGTCCATCTTGATTCATTTGTGGCCTTCTATTGAGGCCCACCTTAGTAAATATATAAGGCCCATATGATTAGGCCCACCTTGATGTGTTTACGGCCCATTGTGATGTATTTAGGGCCCATGGGTAGAGGCCCATTGTAACATATTTTCAGCCCATTTGTTAAGGCCCATTGTGGTGTATTCCCGCCCCATGGGTTGAGGCCCATTATGATGTATTTAGAGTCCATGGGTTGAGGCTCATTGTAATGAGATTCCATTGTGGTTTATGTGTTAACCTTTATGGCGGGCCATGTCTTGGGAACAATGTTGGTTTGACGTCCACATTGTACGGATAATGTTGGTTAAATGTTCACATTATATCTCTCCCTAGGGCCCATTGTTAGGCCTGTACTTGTTATGTGTAGGCCATGTAGGCCCATCTTCGATGTGAGGATAGTTCATCACTTTGTAACATGCTTAGTATAACACAATGCCTCATGCCATACGCATCATATGTATGCTTGATATGAGGAATGTTTAATCATAGCATAAGCTGTTGGGCTGAGACATTTATGGGACTCCCTATGAGACGGAGTGCCCACATTATAGCGTCGTACACACAAGATTGCTACATGACTGGATAGTGTGACTCATGCATCTCGCATATATGTGACTTGATCATTGTACGCCCTAGAGACATCAGGGCCTTGGCCTCCACAGGCACATCGTGGATGGCTAGATAGGACATCAAAAATAATTGATTCTAGCACTGTGGGCACTTAGGATGTCCTTAGGTGAAAATTTCAGAACCTCCTAGTACCAGGAGTTTCTCCAACGTCTAGACTGAGTGGAATATGAGCACCGGTGCCTATACCATGAGGCCATATCTCCGACTGTGTCATGGTCTGTTAGAAGGGGGTGTGGCCTTATCCGCCCGAGTAAGGGGGGCTATAAGCTAGGCTGAGTATGACCAGCTTGTAAATGGGTCTGCTATCGACGAGCCGGGTAGGTATTGACAGACTGCTGGCTAGGCGAATAGTGAGGTCTCTTCCACTCGCAGGGCTGTGCAGCTAGGGAGGAGGTAGTCGGTGTGGAGTGTAATAGACCCCGGTGATTTCTCAGAGAGGAACCGTACTGATATGTGGACTTGATATAAGGACTGACATGATATTATAACACCCCGTTACTGTTGTACATGTGGGCGGGCGCACATGGTCGGATGCTGATGTGGGCAGGTGTGATGTGGGCGGGGCTGAGGCCTGGGCTAGCTACCACACTGGGCGAGCTACCAGCGGTTGGCAGGCTACTGTGCTGACAGGCTATTGAGTAGGAGTTGCACACTCATTGATTCATCCATTCACTATCCACTCGGGTTGGCGGTGTGCAACTATTTGTTACGTGTACCTTCGCAAAGATCAGGATTTCAGTTAGGGAGCGCGACTAACCTGAGATCAGGAGTTTATCAATTGTGTTTGACTATCCAAATTTAAGTATGAGACTGGTTTGGATAGAATTCCCTTGTGATGGACCCCATAGCCTGTGATACTACGTACTATCATCCCGACTTCACTTCGGCTTGGTCATTTCATTCGCATCGCATATTGCATTTCATCCACGGCATATGACATTTTGGATTACTACGTTTCTGCACGTATATGGCTTAGAAGGACTTGACAGGATCTGCATATTACATCGCATCTGCAGTATATTCTATTTGGCTCATTATGATTTGCAATTGCATATTCTGATATTATGTGACTCATGGGCTTACCAGTATATTTTTATTTACTCTGATATTGTATGATTCATGACCTTGTCATTTTTCCTGTTTATCTCGATGATGTATGATTTACAAACTCTATTGTATACTTGGCACTTACCTTATACACACTTACACCACCCTCTAAGATTTTGTAAGCTTATGCACGATAGATGCGTGCAGGTGGCGTTAGGTTGCAGCAGCATTGAACTTGGAGCGTGTAACAGTTTTCAGGGGCTCTGATTTTGATATATGTACTTTCCTTTTAGCATTGTATTCAAGTGATTATATTAGTGGATATGTGATGATGATGTTGTCTTTATGATTTGGGTAAACTTGTGGTTATGCTTATTACAAGATAAATGTACGTTGGAAAATCCTCCTTATAGGATCCCAGGATCGGAATCTGGCGTATGCTACACTGGGAACCGAGAATGGGGTTCTATGGAGGCTGTCGGCACCAGATTCGGTGATCGGGATTCCTGTGAATCTGATTTCTGGGTTTGGGGTCGTGACATATTGACAGCAATAGATTATTTCTCCAAATGGACCGAAGCAGTTGCATTGCGCAATGTTAAAGAAAAATATGTAATAAATTTCATCCGACATGTGATAATATACCGCCACGATATTCCAAAGAAAATTGTTACAGACAATGACGCCCCTTTAAATAACAGAGGCATGGAAAAGTTGTGTCAGAAATTTAATATCCATCACTCGTTCTTAATTAACGCCTTACTATCCACCGGCTAACGAATTAGCAGAGGCATTTAATAAAACAATAGTCAAAATATTGAAGAAGACAGTAACAGGGAACAAACGTAATTGAGATGAAAGGTTACAGGAAGCTTTATGGGCATACAGAACTACTCATCGAATAACAACAAGGGTAACACCGTATTCGCTAGTCTATGGTGTGGAAGCAGTAATTCCAATAGAAATATAAATAGCGTCACTAAGAGTAGCAGTGTACCAGTCTATAACTGATGACGATAATGAAAAAATAAGATTGAAAGAACTAGATTTGCTTGACGAGAAACGTCTGGCTGCACAACAACGTTTGCAAGTGCATCAGGCGAGAATATCAGTCGCCTTTGACAAGCAAGTCAAGTATCTTTCTTTTAAAAAGGGGGATATGGTGTTGATGTTGAAGAGACCTATCGTAGTCACCCGTCGAACAGGGGGTAAGTTTGATCCTAAATGGGGTGGCCCGTACATAATAAAGCAAGTATACTCCAATGGAGCATATAGAGTTGTAGATTAAGATGGGCAAGGAATAAGCATACTAGTCAATGCTCGCTTCCTCAAGAGATACCGTCCGTGAAATAATTTCGATTTTGATCTAGCAAATTATCAAGATAATAATTCCTACATCAAAAGGGGGCAAGACAGGTGAGAAAAAAATTGTGAAATATATTTTTCACTATAAAATGTATATGGATAAAATGCAGAATTTTAAGCATATTAAGACATCGCCAAATGAAAAGTGTTGATGATCGCTGTCAAGTGATAATGATTACTATCAAGCATTAACGATTATCGCCGACGCCAAAGATTTCCATTAAGATCACTAGTGGAATAAATTATATAATCAACCACGTATAAAGTTGATGACAGCGATGAGACCTATGATTATAAAAAGGTAGCCCAGTCAAGCCAATGGCCAGCTGCACATGAGACCTATCAAGATTTCCATTTGGGCAACAGTGAGAAGCCAATGGCCCTAAAAAGCCCGTGAAGGCCATCGTACGCATACCTATGTAGGCAGCTGACGAAGCTAATGACTAAAAGCCTAAGGGCCAAAAGTCGACCAAAAGCCTAAGGGCCAAAAGTCGACCAAAAGCCTAAGGGCCAAAAGTCCTCAAATGGCCAGTTAGCATAACCCCCATGCCATCTGTATAGCTTTCCAGCAGTGTCACGGGGAATGGATGACAATGCCCTCCCGTGAATAGGCCTGACCCTGCAGATGACGAAAATAAGGGCCACAGTGTGAGCTTTAGATAGGCCAATCGTGTGTAAGACCCCCCCAGATTCATGGTTTGATTCTGGTACTAACTCATGAGAAAGGGCTTAAACCTACTCATTGATGGACTGATAACCATGGATTTGGTACCCTAAAGGTCACCTTGTGCGCCCCATGAACTCTAGAGAGTTACTGCGGCCAACCCTGTGCGTAATTTCAACCGAGTTCACCGCCCCGGTAGCTTCAATGGGCCCCTCTGATGGATCGCGGTTTGTGAACTCCCTAGGCAGTGAGAAGTCCAACGAACTCCTAAGAGTTATAGAGGCCATCACGTGAGACCCGACTCCACTACTCATGAGCTTAAACTGTGTGTGCAATTGATTGAATTGAAACTTAGCGCCGCCAATAAAATATAAATAAAATCATCATATAGAAAATCCTGTACTAACAAGCATAAATGTTTATGTTTTATAATTAGTTTTTATTGAATATCATGTTAAACTATGTGCAACATTCAAAATGCAATAAATTTATATTTCACTTTATATATATGCTCAAATATGAAAAGCATAAACTGAGTAATATTTAAAATGTAGCAAATTAATATTTCACTCTATATATGCTCAAATGTGTAATTGCCCGATGAACATTTTAAATATTAAGTAAACCAGATGCAAAAATGTGTTTCTCTTGAATCAGGTTCAAATCAGCGAAGATTATCCATCCTGCAGGGATATCAGCGAGATTCGCTTCAAAAATATTATCTTCTAAAGAAATCTTTATGTGACATTGACTGGGAAAGGGGGGCAGGATTTATATCTTCAAAATAATTTATGCTTTGGTCTTTCTGGTAATCCCTTATGCATGATGGAGAAATTCATATGCTGAGAATTATGTCATAAAGACTTCAAGTACCAGATTTGATGAATACAAAGAACAAATGAAATCATTATCACAAAGATCCAAGAAAAAGTTTATGCCAAGGAGCACAAGCTAGAAAAGACTCAGCAAAAGAAGAATCAGCGGATGAACCTCTGGAGCTAGAAGCGATATCCCAATAAAATTTAATAAAAAAAAAGAGAAGAAAGATCATCATTTGAAAGCTTGGGTTATGCAGATCATGAATAAAGGAAACAATCAAAGAAGGTATCACGGTAGGAGCAACATTAAAGAACAACCCTAGATACAGAATTAAAGGAAAAAATCCCTGGAGCTGATGAAAAGGAAATAATCGTTGGAATTGATCAAAGAGACCATTACAGCAACAACGGTGTTGGAAGCAAGTTCTCTGATCAAATTGCTCAGGGACGAAGTCGTCACAACTGTTGCAGAAGCGTGCTTCAATGAAAAGAGAATTTTATCCTCTCTAGTGAAACATCTGCTCAACATTGCTGGCAGGGGGCGCCATCATTCAAGTCTTCTGGTCGAACGCAATCATTCAAGCCCTTCGTTCGAGTACGAGCATTCCAATTTTCCGCTCGAGTACCATCATTCAAGTCTTTTGGTCGAATGCAATCATGCAAGCCTTTCATTCAAATGCAATCATCCAGTGTTTCGTTCGAACATGATCATTTAATCTTCCAGTCTTCCATGTGAGCATCATCATTCGGTCATCCTTCAATTGCAATTCATTTAAGATTCTTCAGGTGGAAGAAGATCGATCCTCCATTTGATTTCATAAATTAATCAAAGAAGGATCGAGGGGGCATCTGTTGAGGCATAAAAAATGGTGAAGGAATGAAGCAAGAAAAGATAAGGAGTTAGAAAGAACACTCGAAAAGAAGAAGAAAGAGACAACTTTAAAGGGTTTGTGTGGGACCACGCAACCGATGTCAGTTGCGCGGTACTGCACAATTAATATTCCTTGCGCGGGTCCGCACAACCTAAATCTCAGTTGCGCGGGACCCCGAAACACGCTGCAGAAGTGGTCCTTTACAGAGTGATCTAAAGCACTGAAAGATTTGTCCCACATCGCTAAGATTAAGATTTTCACACGTGCTAGGGTTTATAAATACCACTTCCCCTCATTCATTAAAGGTAATTGAAGGTTTTCAAGAGGAGCAGAGTGGAGCACAAGATCGAAGGTAGGAGAGGAGTCTCCTGTCAGTTGCGCAGGACCGTGCAATCGATATCAGTTGCGCAGGTCTGCACAACTAGACTGCCCTACAGTCTGAGAAGATAAGGGATTGTTATGCCATCAAAATCTATGTGCAAGGCTTCCCTTCTTCAGGCCTTCATCTATGATAAGTTCAGGGAAGAAAGATTAGTCGATCGGGTAGACATTTCCCCTAAGTATTAGGGGATGAGTGAAATAAGCGCTGTTATGCTGCTGAAATCTATATTTCATTAAAGATTCGTTGATCAGATCGACATTCCTCCTAAGTCCTAAAAGATGATCAAAACAGGTGTCGAAAGGCTGTCGAAATGAATTTTTGATACTTAAAGCATAAATTATTCATTTCTAAATGATCTATTTTAGAATCAAGGAATGTAAAGAGGATGTAAATGAACTTAGCATCAATGAAATGTGATGAATGTTCCCAATACTCTTTCTTTATTATGTTTGAATAAGATAATTTCCTAAATCAAATGCATTTGTTTCTTTGTCGAAACAGGGACCCACTTTGATGTATGTGTTGTAATTTAGAGGGGCCCATAGTGGCAAGGCCCCTCAATCTCATTTCTCTCTCCCTCTCTTCTTCAATTTTTTATGGTGATGATGAAATCATGTGACCCATCTGAATGGACCCCACCATGAAGTGTGTATTTTGTCCATGCTGTCCGCCGAATGGCCCACATGGCAATCCATTTGGACGGGCCCCAAACAAAGGAAAACACAAATATCAGCTTGATCCTAGAGTGTGGCCCACCTGATATAGGTCCACCATGTTGTGCGGGGCCACTCATACCGTCCATTCATGTGGGGCCTACAATATTAGGTGGGCCCCTTTCATCCAAGTCGTCTAGCATCCCTGGACACTGGACGCTGCCAGTTACATGGTCTCACACACCCACACATTCATACATATACATATATTGTATTTTATATATATAATATTATATATTGTAATAGATTATATGAATAAATATTGTAGTGGGCCACTTGTACGTGTGGATCCTACGGTGGCTCTTTTTTTTGTCATGTGATATTATAATATAATATATTATATTATATTGTATCATATGATATTATATTATATTATATTGTATTGTATAATATATATATATATATATATATATATATATATATATATATATATATATATATATATATATATATATATATATATATATATATATAATATAAGATATCAGGTGGTGGGCCCTATGTCGGATCCACCTATATCGTCAGCAACAGCTGACACTGCATCTCACGCAGCTACAGGCTGCTGTATCAATGCCTACTGTAGTGGGGCCCACCATGACGCATGTATATATCATGTCATCCATTCATTTTTATAGTGGGCCCTTCCTGATGTATATATAACATTCAAATCGTCATCCATTTTCATGGGCCCCCACCGGATATGTGTTATGTCAAGCCACCCATCCATTTTGAATCCCCACTATCCGTCTGATTTGATGGTGGGCCAGCGACGGATGTTAGCTGCTACTACACGTGCAGCAACAACACCCTAGACCAATGAAACAGATTCACTTCTCTGGTGGGCCACCTATGTGGACCCCACCCCCCTGATGTCTTTAGATATCCATGTCATCCGTCTGTTTGGAGTAGGACCCACCATGATGTATGAGTTTTATTCCATGCCATCCAGCTCACTGGACGAGTGGACCCCACCCTAATGGACGTGTTCTATCTATGTGGTCCATCCATCTGACGTGCATACGGCTCCACCATGATGCATGTGTTATAACCTAACCGTCCATTTATTTGGGCCACATCATCTCATGGTTTGAGACTAAAAATAAGGCAGATCTAATATTAAGTGGACCACACTATGTCCACCATTGAAAACCCTTTTGGGTTATAGGGTCCTGGTCCTGGACCAATGTGATATTTGTTTTCCCTTTACATTGGGGACTTTGTGACCTTATGAATAGTATGGATGGGAAATAAATGTTATAGTGGGCCTTCTAAATTTTTAACTGTGGAAATCATTATCACCACTGTTAGATGTGGTATGGACCAGTTGATCTCTTGATATGATTCATTTTTTTATATTGATTTTTAAAAGTAGATGAATTGTGTTGTACTCGGCCCTTTTGACTTGGCCTATTTGAATCGGCCTATTCGACTCAGCCTATTTGATTCAGCCTATTCGACTCAGCCATTTAACTAAACTTATTTAACTCGGCCTATTTGACTCGACCTATTCAATTCGGCCCATTTGTATCATCCCATTTGATTTGGCCGATTTGTATCAGCCCACTTGATTTGGTCTACTTGATCGACCCATTTGATTCGGCCCATTTGATCAGCCCATTTGATCCGGCCCATTAGATGCAATTGAGGCCCATGATGATGTTATTAGGCCCTTGTGCAAGGCCGTGGGCCCACTGTATGTTTAGCCCTATGTGGGCTACTCCTTGGGAGTAATGTTAGTTAAAGGACCACATTGATGGGCAATGATGGTTGAACGTCCACATTGTAATCTTCTCTTAGGTCTGAATAGGCCCATTCTCATCATTCTCTAGTGGGTTAACCTAAACGCATGGGCCCCATTGATTTTATCATTAGCTGTCCAACTATAAATCCCCACCTTGTGTTGAGGTTGATTATCAATGCCAATTATCGAGGCTAATTCTGATTGTCGATACCGATTCCGATTATCGAGGCTGATTCTGATTTGTTGGGGCCGATTGTCGAGGCTGATTCCGATTGTTGAGGCCGATTGTATAGGCCAATTATCGAGGTCAAGTATTGATGCTGATTTTCGATTGTCGAGGTCGGATATCGAGGTTGATTATCGAGGCCCAATGTGATGTATATGTGGCCCATATTTAGGGCTCGTTATAATATGTATTCAGCCCATATTTAAGGCCCAATTTGATGTATATGTGGCCCACATTTGAGGCCCATTGTGATATGTATTTAGCCCGTGTTTAGGGCCCAATGTGATGTATACGTAGCCCGTATTTGAGGCCCATTGTGATGTGTATTCAGCCGGTGTTTAAGGCCCAATATGAAATATATGAGGCCTGTGTGATGAGGCCCATTGTGATGCATTTGAGGTCCAGGGGATGGAGCCCATTGTGATGAATATTAGGCCCATGTAAGAGGCCCATCATAATGTGTATAAAGCTCTTGAGTGAGGCCCATAGTGTTGTATACTAGCCCATATGATGAGGCCCACTATGATGTATATTAGATTGTATGATGAGGCCCATTATGATATATTTGAAGCTCATGGGATATGGCCAATTAAGATTGTATATGGCCCATTAATGTGACCCATTGGATGTACATGAGGCTCATTGTTGCGGCCCATGTGATGTGGCCCACTTGATGTATATGAGGCTCATATGATGAGGCCCATTGAGATGTATTTCTGGCCCATGTGATGCGGCACTTGATGTATGTGGCCCTTGCGTGAGGCCATGAGCCCACGATATGTTTGGATTTATGTGGGCCATTCTTTGGGGGCAATGTTGGTTAAATGTCCACATTGTTGAGGTTGATTGTCGATGCCGGTTATTGATACCTATTATGAGTATGTGACAACATAACATCATGATATATGCCTATACGCATCATCTACATGTTTGTTATGAGATATGATTGATCATTACATATGTTATAGTGCTGATGGTTATGAGACTCCCTAATAGGCGGAGCTTATCTCACATGAGAGCACGGTATGCATAGGATTGATGCATGATTAG
Organism: Magnolia kwangsiensis; assembly: GCA_037074715.1. Classification (NCBI taxonomy): domain Eukaryota; kingdom Viridiplantae; phylum Streptophyta; class Magnoliopsida; order Magnoliales; family Magnoliaceae; genus Magnolia; species Magnolia kwangsiensis. The sequence goes on from CM073579.1 coordinate 29,077,774, forward strand.
ATTGTATGACTTATGCATCTTGCATTATGTGTTGTGATTACTGTACGCCCTAATAACATCAGGGTCATAGCCTCCACAGGCATATCGTGGATGGCTAGATGGGACACTGAAAATCTGTTATTAACATCGGGCTACCTTAGATGGCCCTGGATGAAAATTTTTGAACCCTCTAGGTACCAGAGGATACCTGTAAGACCCAACCCGAGTTCGCATGCGTGCATGTGTGTGAGTACAAATTTCATTTATTTTGGTCCTGCGATTCTACCGGTTAAATTCTGACAACCTACGACTTTCGGATAGTGATTGCAGTTATCCTTAAGTTTGGTCACGTAGACCTGACTCGGATTGACCCAAGACCTATGTCACTGCGACCGCATCATCGCCGCGGTTCTAACGCCACGTCTCATGTGTAAATTTGATATGTCCATCAAAAGTTATGGGTCGCGCATAATTTGGACCATTGATCACATGTTTTGGTAAGATCCACATGATTTACACGTTTCTCCATGTGCATGTTTATCAATGGTGATGACATCACCATTTTCATGATGACCTATGGCCTAGTGTATGGACCTATAGCCCCCAAGCAAGCATGAGATTTTTTTCTCCAACAAATAATCTTGAGTTATTTTTTTCAAAACAATCATGAGCTATCCTATCCCATGAGCACTTAAGTGTCTCTCTTTTCAAAACTCACCTTTTCTAAGAAATTCCATAATTTCACTTGTACATCTCTCCCATCTCTCTCCCCTTTTCTTCATTTCTCTCTTCTCATCTTTGCGAAAGGCCCTCCAACATCCACCATTGCTGAAATTTCCATCCCTCTTCCCTCTCTTTTCCCTCTAAATCTAACCATCAAAGACCTATCATCACCATAGAATCCTCTCTCTTGAGGCTTAAAGAGCATGGTGGTTGATGAATCTTGAAGATCCATCATGTGGGTGAGCATGTAGAATAGATTGCATTGATTTTCTTCATAGATCTTTTGTTGTTTCATATGGAGGGTGTAAGACTCACTACATCAATGGTGGATGTCCTACACAATTCCTTAGATGTGGTCTTTAGCCACTACTTGCATGCATGTGATCTTGATGGGGCCATTTTCCATGGACCCCATCTTGATGAGATTTTTTCCCTTCATCTATGCATCATGGGTCATCTAGACCTTAGATTCCTAGCTAGGGCCCATGCATGTATGGGATCCTCTTTGATCTTGCATGTGCATATTATTTCCTTCCTTATGGAGGGTTCGTAGAAGCGGAACCCTCCCTATGGCTGGCATATTTCCTTTCTTCTTCTCTTCTCCCTCTTCTATGGTTTGGATGTGATGATTGTGTGGCCCACCTAATGTGTCGTGCAACTAGGATTTTCAGATTTTTGGGACTTCTAGGCCCAAGTTACTAGACGCCCAGGCCCAACTGTGTTGCCTAGTTTTGTTGCTTGATTTGTAAGGCCTTTGGGCCTGATTTCCTGGATTATTTTGGAAGGGGATTAGGCCTGAGAGTTCTGTGACATATCAAGTTGGACCCCACCTTATGGAATCTGTGACTTATTTTCCATTTATTAATTTTATGGGCTGATCTAAACAACAACATGTTGCTGTCCAGATTGCTGGAATTTTTTTATGTCGTAATGTAGGCCTTGTTTGTGGCTTCTTTTTCCCTGATTTTCTAAATTTTTTTTGAGGTGTGGACCCCACCTAAAAGTATGTTAAACCTTACCTTCAAATGTCCCTGTTTGATCACCCAAAAGGGTGGGCCAAGGAGGGTGGACGGTTTAGATTTTTCTGGACTGTCCAGCCACACTGTTTGCTGGGAAAACATAAATATTAGCCTGATCTTAAAATGGTGGGTCACCTTTATGGACCTCACCTTGATGTATACTTTTATAGGAAGGTTTTCCTTGCATTTTTTCAAATTTACATAGACCTAGGCCCACTCAAATGGGGTGCAAAGGTCAGGAACAATAACATTGCTGCAGCAGAAAAATAAAATCTGGACCTTACTATCTATAAATTGCATGAGTTAAATAAAATACTTTTACTATCTCAAAAATTTTAAAATTTTACAAAAAAGTGTCTCACCCATGTTTGGACCTACCTGCACAATTTCAGGGCCAATGGATCCCATTTAGGCATCCAAAAGGGTGGGCCATCATAGTGGACTGATAGAAATTTCTGTTCTGCAGTCAAGCAACATAGTCCCCCAAAAATAAAATTTTAAAAATATTTTCTCCAAAGTCGGCCCATCTGTCTAAGTCCCACCTTGTTTCAGGATTGATGAGGGACCATGGATCCAACTTTTAGTAATTTTGAAGGCCCATAACCCACTCATTTGGATGACCCAAATTCAGGACAATTATATTTCTAGCAATACTTTCACCCTAAATAGATTGTAATTTTGAAATTTATTAAAATACTTTTGAGTATCCAAAAATTATGAAGATTTACAAGGAGGTGTCCCACCTATGGTGGGACCCACATACAAAGTTTTAGGACCAATGGACCCTTGTGCACACCGTGGTAAGGGCCGGAATGGCCCACCACGTTGGGACGTCCAGGTCAGTCTGATTTTTTGGACAGACCGTTTTATTTAAATTAATTAAAATATTTCTAAGTGTCCAAAAATTTTAAAATTTTGTAGGGGTAGGCCCACCCATGGAAGTATCATGTACAAAATTTCAGACCCAACGGACATTTGAACTGACCGTGGTGCGGCCGGGAGTGGCCCACCAGGTTGGGGCATCTAGCCTGCTTTGTGGGCCCACCTTGATGTGTTGTATATCCCACCATCCATCCATGTGGGGTCCTTAGTGGATTGATCATCTTTCCCTTTTTTGGTATTCAATTGGGGCCCATTGGGTAGATTTTTGGGCCCGATACCCCCCTAGGCCCATAAAGCTGCCTACACATGGGACATCCTTGCCTTAGTTTACTGCTGGGCTTGCATTCCAATGGCCTGACCTACTTGATATATGTGTTGCATATCCTCTCTCATCTGGTGGGGCCCACAATGATGTGTATAGGCTATAGAGATTAAATATTCTAAGAAATACTTCTATTGTTGGACTTCAACCAACCTATAAATTTAGGTAGGTTGGAATTTGGCATTGAGCCCAATAATTGTTACCTATAAATGTTCTTTTGGGGCAGTATGGCCCACTAGAATTGAGGATGATACAAGTCAGTTATCTTACCATCTTAATTTTTTTGGGCTTAATTAGTACATGATTAAAGGTCCATTCCAATTGGATTCTTCTTGGGCTAGTCTCCTAGTTAATTATGGGCCTTATAGCCTTAGTTGGGCTAGAACTTTTAATAGGCCCGTTGGAACCTTGGGTCCTATATTTACCATGTCATTGTGGTGGGTCTTATGGGTTAAATACTCTAGTAGTTGGGCCCTTGTTTTCCCACTATAATAAATTCATACTTGGGCCGAGATGTGAGGCCCAACTTACTTGTATTAAATATAAGGATTTTCCACATGTTGGGATAATGAGCTACCCATTAGGCCCACCAAATGAGTGAACCCATAACCTTTATGGTTGGGCCCTAACCTTGCTTAAGGGCCTACTAGGTTGCCTATATATTAGGCTTAATTAGTGTATGGCCCACTAGGCCATGGATTGATCGTGCCTTGGACCTTCCTTTACATACGTAGTAGGCTACCTTTTTGGGACCCAATTGAGGTTGAATGTCCTTCTTTGTGGCCCTAAGGTAGGCCCATAGAGGCCCTTATAGGTGGTTGAAGGCCCACCTTGGGCCTGGCTAGGACTGTTCCTCTTTAGGATCATGACTCTCTTAGCTTTTGGGTTGTCCTAGATTAATGAGCCCCTACTAGAGGATTTCTCCTCTCCTTAGAACACTTGTGTATGTGCCTAGACCTTTTCCCTCCTTAGGACGAGGGATTTCATATAAGTAGTACATTTACATGATCCATATGCATCATTTGTATGAATTGATTGCATTATGTGGTTGTTATTGAGGGATGAAGTTTCTCCCCTCGTGCACATTGTGTGCCTACGGCTAGTGCATGATTTGTATGTGTGACTCATGCATTAGTATCGCATTTCATAATAATACCACACTTACTTCATCAGGGCCTTGCATCCACAGGAACGTTCGTGGATAGCCGTATGTGTGAACACCGAAAATATAAATTGAGCATACCGGGTGCATAGGATGCCCATAGGTGAAATTTTTAAAATTTTCATGGTACTAAGGGAATGTCCCAATGCCGTAACTGAGTGGAAACTATGAGCGCATGAGAGTCTTATATCGTTAGGCTGTGACTCCCACTATTGTGTACTCGGTTGGGTAGGAATGTGGCCTTATCCGCCTGTGAGGGAGGGCAATATTATTAGGCGGAGTCTGACCAGCTCATGAAATGGGTCCGCTACCGCCAGGCCTTGTTTGTGATTGGCTGTCCACAAGCAGGTAGTGAGGTCTCTTACGCTCGTTTGACTGTGCAAGTCTATAGAGCGGTAGTTATTTAGTAGTGTAATGGACCTTGGTGATTTCTTTATGATTGAAAATGTACTTGATATGTGGTTTGATATGAGCATTGACATTACTTGCATCGTATTAGCATTGGCTATATAAGCCCTTCATGCATTACCTTAGCATGGTGTCTAGTACTCATTACATCGTATTCATGATAAGTCCTAGTAAGGCTAGTGATATTCGCATTGATCATGCTTGTCTCCTTGTACCTCCTACTAATCTTCTGTGCATTATTGTCATATACTTTCACCACCCTTTAAACTTTCTATAAGCTTATGCATGATTGATTTGTGCAGGAGACTCTAGGCAGGCGTCGTAACAGCAGATCGTAGAGTAGAGTTGTGCTTCAAAATTTCAGTGTTGCGGACTTCTTCTTCTTTTCCTATTTCCTTATGTATGACCTTTTGAACCTAATATAAACTTGTAAAAGTTCAAATTCATAGTGGATTTTGTGATGTGTGCCTTGGTTATTCTTAGATACACTTGCTACGATCTTGGGTATGCTCGTATTGGAATGATTATACTATTATAAAAATCCACCTTGTAGGATCCCAGTATCAGAACCTACCTTAGGAGCCGAGAATGGGGTACTATGGAGGTTGTTGGGCCAGAACCGGCCATCGTCCTTGTGAGTCCGGTTATTAAGTCCGGGGCGTAATAACGCCCCAACATCGAGACCGAGTGGATACATGAGTGCCCGAGTGCCGAATAGCAGGAGGCCGCATCTCTCACTATGTAGTGGTCGGTTGGGAGGGGGTGTGGCCTTACCCGCCTAAGGGAGTAGGCATAGCTAGGTTGAGTCTGACCAGCTCCTAAATGGGTCTGCTATCGACGAGCCAGGTAGGCATTTGTATACTACCGGCAAGCGGGTAGGGAGGTCTTTTTCACTCGCTGGGCTATGCAGCCTGCAGGGGTTGTAGCCAGTTTGGAGTGTACTAGAGCCCGATGATGATTCCAGATATGTACAGTACTGATTTATGGAACAGGAGTTGCATACTCAGGATTATATTCATTTATTTATTCATTCACTATCCACTTGGGCTGATGGTGGACAACTAATTGTTATGTGTACTTTTGTAATAGCCAAGATTTTGGTTGGGGCGTGCGACTAACCTGAGATTAGGAGTTTACTACACTGAGTCTGACTATCCAAATTTAGGTATGACACTGGTTTGGATAGAAGTCTCTTATGTTGGGCCCCATAGCCTACAATACTACGTATTATCATCCTGACTTCACACTACAGCTTGGTCATTTCATTCGCACCACATTGCATATTGCATTACATATGCAGGCATATGACATTTTGGGTTACTATGTTTTTACACTTATATGGCCTAGACAGACTTAGTAGGATTTACATATTACATTGTACACTCGACATCTGATATTTGTCTCTCTATGGCTTTTCATTTGTATAGCTGATCTGTATTGTATACTTTGCGATTGTATGATTTATAGACTTGTAGTATTTTCGTTTAGTCTGATATCATATGATTCATAATCTTACCAATAATTTTGATATTGTATGTTTAAGGCATTGTATTGAATACTTGACACTTATCTTGTGCACACACTTTCACCACCCTTTAAGCTTTCTATAAGCTTATACACGATAGATGCATGTAGGTGGCGTTCGATCGTAGCAGCAATGTTGAGCTTGGAGCGTGAAGCGGTCTTCTGGAGCTTTGAATTTGATATATGTATTTCTCTTTTAGCATTGTACTCAAATGATTATATTAGTGGATATGTGATGATGATGTTGCCTATGTAATTTGAGTAAACTTGTGGTTATGCTTATTATAAGTAAATGTACATTGAAAAATCCTCTTTGTAAGATCCCAGGATCGGAATCTGACGTATGGATGCTGAGAGCTGAGAATGGGGTACTACGGAAGCTGTCGTCACCTGATTCGACGATCGAGAATTTTATGAGCCCGATTTCCGAGTTTGGGGCGTGACCTACTTGGACTGTACCAAACTCAATGACCTGACTCTGTGTGGGCCACTTTGATGTCTGTGTTTTAACCACTCTATCCATCTATTTTGACAGCTCATTTTAGGACATTAGCCTAAAAACAAGGTAAATTCCATGGTAGAACCAACTGCGCCACATGATACAATGTGTATTTAATGCTTACTATTGAAAATTTATCGGATGCCACAAAAATTCTGGATCAAGTTGATATTTGTGCTTTTCCTTCATCCAAGCATGCGTGACCTTGTGAACACGATGGATAGTAAATAAGCATTATAGTGGGCCCTAGGTACCCCATCCTACTGATTTATTTCTAGCACCCAACCATAAATGCCCCATCATACTTTGGAAATGATAATTTACTTTAAGCTTTGATTTGAAGGGTTGAAAACCGATTTTAGAAAATAAATATTATTTTATAGTGTTAATAATTTTAAAAATGATAAACATCTTAATTAGTAAACTATTGTGGATAATATTTGAAACTCCGTTAAATCTTATTTTAGTGTTAATAATTTAAAAAACTGTAAACATCTTAATAGCCGGGATTGGGGAATACCCTCACCAGGACCTATCTAGAAAGGGATGGTCCTCTCAAAGGATTTGTAGGGCCCACTGGGATGTATATGTTTTATCCATTCCATCCATCCAATGACGGATCATTTTAAGCCATGAGCCCAAAAAGAATCCATATTGAAGGCTCAAGTGGACCGCACCATATGAAGCAACGGGGATTCAATTCCCACCGTTGAAAACTTCCTAGGATCTACTATGATGTTTAATTTCTATCTAGCCTGTTCATAAGGTCACATAGGCATGGATAAAAGAAAAACACAAATATCAGCTTGATAAATAATTTGTGACCCCGAAACGTTTCCAATCCCGAATATGTGGTCCACTTGAACCCTGAAAATGTCTCATTTTGGGGTTTGTAGCTTAAAATGATATGCAAAAACGAATGAAGGGTGTGGATAAAATTCATACATCACGGTGGCCCCTTAGAAGCCCCTGTACATTCCTAGCAACTCGACTCAGTAGACCTGAATCTTCCACCGAGTCGTGTTGGGAGTTTTCTAAAGTATGGTCAGAGCTTACGTTGGCAAGCGTTGCTTTCAGCTAGATTGAAGGCGTTTGTCATCTTGTCAAGATCACCAGGCTAGGTATTTTTCTACCGAATATACCTTTGAACTACTTCTCGAAAGGTTTCCACGTCAATATTCCACCTGTCTCAAATATCGGGTCCACCATTCCATCGGCGCTCGCGCAGTCACCTTCACAGACATTGACCCATTAATGGCCGTCTCATCTCATTCAAATCCACCCGTTCACGGCACGCCTAACCTTTTCCAGAAAATGAATGTTTCTGGATGAGTCACACTTTGGTAAGTGACCCTAGGTATACTCTGGACGCGGATTTCCTGGAAAGCCTTTCCCAGGATGTTCCCGCGGAATGATTCCGGGTGGGGCCCACTGCAATGTTTTTGAGAAAACTACTATGTTCATCCGTTTTCCGAGCTCATTTTAAGATATGCGACCAAAAATAAAGTATATCCAAAACTTACATAGGCCACATGAGAGGAAACAGTGGAGATTTAGTGACCACAGTTGAAACATTTATATGACCACAAAAGTTAAAGTATATCCAAAACTTACATAGGTCACATGAAAGGAAACAGTGGAGATTTAGTGACCACAGTTAAAACATTTATATGACCACGAAAGTCTTGTATCGGTTTAAAATCTCCATTTTCTCACTCCATCTCAGTGAAAGTAACTTTATAAATGGTTTGGATGAAAAACACAAACTTTAGTTTGATCCAGACTTTTAAGAAACCTAAGTAGTCTTCAATGACGATATGCATTCAATTCACACAGTTTCTGATGGTAGATATGCATTCAATTCACACAAGCTTTAATATCATATTCATGCCCTTTGTTGAGGGTCAAATATTATATATCAGACCCCATTTATTTCCTGAATTTACGAGCATGATACTGTTTAATGGCCCGTTTTATCGTGTTTATGTTGCAAGGTGATTTTACGAGCATGAATTGCAAAAAAGTATTAAAAGCATGGATTTAACGCTCAAGATTCACCAGAGCAAGGGACGGACCTCAGGGGACTGAGATCGACGGAATTACATGCTACAAATCTGCAAAAATGGAGGAATTAAAACTCAAGTGGCCTGAAGGACGTCCAAAATGCAAGATCACAGGGTTCCCGCCATCCGATTGTCCTGAAACTTCATATATGGGATGAAGGCCATAAATTAACCGTACACGTAAAATTTCAGTCATTGGATCACTATGGAAGTGCCTCAACCGACAGATCAGCCCATAAACCGTTGATTCTGGGCCCACCTGATATCTGGAACTGCCTCAAAATTGTTCTTGACGGTTGAAATAATATGAGAAAAGGATGAACGGTGCAGATTTTACAAAAACATTACAGTTGGTCCCACAAGTGTACGTGTGCATACACACTATATAAAGTGGCGACGAGCACCAAACCGGTCAGCAACACTAACCAGTGCCTGCACGACTGCTGACCCGCGTTCTCATGTAAAACGAGAAGTTGCTGTTTTCAGCAACTGCGTAACTGACCGACGGTCGATTTTGCGAACGGTTGTGGACCCCACCCATGATATGTATGGATGATCCAAGCCGTCCACCGTGTAGACAGCCGCAAGCACTACAAAATCATGTTTACACTTTTCATCCACGCAAGCACATGTGTGAGATAGAGGGGCCACAAAAGGGTTGCCCTGTAACGTTCAAATCTGGTCTTTTAGTGATTTCTTCTCTGGGACACGCCAATGGACATTCAAAACCACCCATTCTTGACTGAAATTTCATTCTGAATCCAATGAACGGGGTGGATTTTTCAGAAAATGCTTTTATGGGGCCCACCGATCACAACAGCCAAATGGTGAGAAAGGTTTCGTACATCCGCAAAAACTGACCTTTACAGGCGGTTGTGGCCCACCATCTTTGATCATATGACAGATCTGAACCGTCTATCATGTAGAGGACCCAAGAAAGTCCTAAGGGATGGTATTTCTTTAGAATTTGAGCGAGAAAAGTGGCAAATTTTGAGGAACTGAACTTGGCTGCGAAAAGGCTTTTGCTGCGCATGCGATAGCTTTCCAAATCCGATTCAATTCCGATTTTCACCACTCCAGCAGCTATATAAGGAGGTTTTGGACATGGGGATCAATTATTCAGACCTTGGGAGGAAGATCCAGATCTTGGATGGGTTGGAACGTCAGGAGAAAGAGAAAGAGAGAGAGAGAGAGAGAGAGAGAGAGAGAGAGAGAGAGAGAGAGAGAGAGAGAGAAGAGCTTTGGTTTTTCTTTCCCTTTTCTTTTTCTTTTCTTTTTTTCTTTATTTATTTGGATCTAGCACACATCATGTCTGGCTAAACCTCTTAGCTAGGGCTAAGAGGTGAAGCTTGTAGTGAGATGTGAGATTTTATTTTATGTTTTCAATTTAATTTTAATTCATGAATCGACGTTGATTTTAGTTGATTATTATGGGAATGTTTTTAGTTCTTAATGGTCTGTTGTGATTGAAATTATAATGGGTCTGCAATTGTTTTGAGCATGTATCTTCTGTTTTATGTTTATGACGTCAGGAAGCCCTGTTGTTCACCATAGTCTCTTGGGCATGGTCGGATGTCAGTACCCTTCCTAACCTTCATACATATGATTGGTTGGTAGTTAGTTTAATTCTGTTGTTTGCCATAGTCTCTTGGGCATGGTTTGGTTATGGAATCCATTCTAATTCATATACCTTTCATCTCTTTGAAAACTAGATCAATGGCAGTTCAGTAAATTCCATAACTCTTGAAGCAGGCATAAGATCTCCCTGATCTCTACAAATGGATCCTCTGAATCCCTTGTTACCCTTCTCTGATAGCTCCTTAGTTTTAGATTAATTAACCTACAATTATTTCACAATTGCTACTTGATTTAGAATTCATCTTATTCTAGTTCAAATCCTACTTAATTTTAGATTACGTATAGTTTCAGTCCCTTGTGATTCGACCTCGGTCTTACCGAGTTATTACTACATCACAACCCTGCACTTGGGGAGTGAACAAGTTTTTAACGCCGTTGCCGGGGACTGACGGCTACGATTTTCTGAAATTGATTAATTTTAGGATTAGTTTAAGATTGGGTTTTAATTTTTTCTGATTTTTAGAAACTAACCTATTTGTTTTGTAGGATTTTAAGATAGAAACTTCTAATTCAGTAAGCTCTTTCTAATTTCTATTTTCTAGTTTATGACGTTCCTAATTTGTTTTCTACTTTCTTTTTTAGGAATTTCTTCTTTTTATCTAGAAATTAGTTTACTTCTAATTAGGAATTTTCTATTCTTAGTCTTTCTATTTCTAGAAATTAACTTATTTTGTTTTGTCTTTCAAGTTCTTAACATAGTACTCCAATCTGGTAACTTCTCTCAAACTTCTTCTCTACCTGCTTTCCATATTGTTGTAGGATCTTTTCTTCTATTCTTTAGGATTAGATTCAGATTGAGGGTTTCATCATGTATATGAATGAGTGGGCACGTCCGTATGTCGAGATAGATTATGGAAAATAACCTATGTCTCAAAATTTTTCTGAAAATATCTTCAAGAACCAATCGGAATATGATGCTTCACCGATTAAGAAAACTTCCGGTGATTATCTGCGGGAGAATAATTGTATTCCACGAGTTAAGAGAACATTACGTGATTATTGGAATGATGACGCTTATCAACCCCCGACAGATGACCCGTATGATTCTGATCAGTGGAAACAGAAATATTTCGAAGATAAGCCAGTAAAATATCACGGTAATAACTCCCGTGGATCAACCACTAATGAATACCCACCAGAAACGATCTAGGAGGAGTTATCTCCGAGTTATACAGACTATATTGTTGGCATAAGAAAATTAGTATAAGCGCTTGAATCACGCCTTGATAGGCTAATGGAGGATAGGTCGTCTCAGCCTCAACCCAATCTAGAAATACAATGCAAGGAAAGTGATCCTCACTCTCTTTTGAAAAACTGTGGAATTTGAAATGAGGAGTGGGATTCCCTTAATGAGCATGTCGTTCAATTTCCTGAGGAGTCAATCTCGATGACTGTTCGAAAGAATGGTGAAGATACATTGATGTCTTTTAAATACATTGATGATGACACATCTTCCTTACATGACACACAAGATTTTAATGATGAGGAAGAGGTTAGTTTAGATGAACCTCAACCCATGCTAGGTGTAGAATGTGAGGAAAGTGATTCCATCCCAAATGTGCACTGCACTGGACTAGAACATGATTGTGATCCTGAATGTGCAGCCACAATCCCCCTGGAATCCCTCTCAAGTTTGGTCCAGATCAATGATCAAGACGTACATGAAGTGGTCGGTCATAATGAGCCACTCCCATCACTTGACATGTCTGATTAAAAGGTGGAGGATGAGCCCCTTATGACCAACCCTTCTAACTCTTGTGAAACACGTTTAGAGCACTCCCCTGAATTGAATGATGATATGATTCAGGAGAAGGAGGAGTTGTCCGCTATAACTCTGAAATTTGAAACAACTCAGTTGAGGCCACCATCTGAGCTGCACATATTTGACAATTCAACGCCTCAATTGAGTAATTTCAATGAACAGAGTGATCACATCGATGCTTCTCCGATTGATTTTCAATCTGTCTGTGCAGGATGGAGCAAGAGAGCATACATTCATCCATTTTCAAGGATAATGGATCCCTTGGGCAGATCATCACGGACTTCAATGACAAAAATGAGTCACGTTCATCTGAATTTCCCAACTCGTGGGATTGCTTGGCAGACTTTGCGGTTTCAAACGATCCCATGTTAAGAGACAAAGTGGATACCTTGCGAGACAACATCTCGGTAGTCATCACTGACCGAACAAACCCTTATTCTGAAACCCTCTCTTTCCCTGATCCTAAACGTCTACTAGTAAAGGAAGAGGAGCTGAATCTATAACCAAAGTTTGGAGCTTTGGAATATGTTGAGACTACATCACTTTTTAAGAAGTTTTCTAAATTTTATTTACTTGTAGTCTTTGATTCACCATGCGATACTAACATTGAAACTTCTTCTGTTATAGGTGAATCGTATATATTACGGATACCTCAAGCAATTCAATGGAAGATTTCTTATGAGGTACATAAGTCTCTCTGAAAAGTCATACTCCAGGGCACCCAAGCCTATCGCAAAAAGGGCTTTTGGATGATCCTGTTAAGAAACTTACTGAGAAACTTATCAAGACTACAACTCGTCCACTAGGGGTAACCTAGGGTTTAAAGGTGTAAGACCCATATCTTGGTCCGTACCTTTTCGTAGACTTTCACGGTCTTACCGGTCGAATTCCAGCGACCTTCGACCCTTAACCGATATCGACGCGCGACCCTGATTCATGTGCCGACAATCCGAGTTGACTCAATCCAAGACCAATACCATAGCGACCGCGCCGTCCTTGCGGTTCCGATACCGCGACTCACGCGCCGAGGCGATACCCTGGTCAAGAGATATGGGCCAACGTTCGGTGCGAGAAAACGCCGCGTGTTACGAAACCCAAGGGAATCTCTACGATGTGTCACATCAATCACATCAATCCCATCAATCAATCAATCCATCAAGCCATCACATGTTAAGTATACATCACTTTATTTCCTTTTCCCAAGCAACCACAAAAGTCTCCCAAACCCATACCTCTCTTACACAAAAAGCCACAAAAGTCTTCACCACCCATACCTCTCTTACACAAAAGCCTCAAAAGTCAAGCTTTTCTTACACAACCATCACTCACCACATCCATCCATCACTCTCTCTCTCTCTCCCTTTACAACTATCTCTCTCTTTCTCTCTTTCTCATTTTAAAAATCTCAAAGCAAAAGAGATCCCACGTATGGAATTTTACAAGAACTCCTAAGCTCCAAGTGGCCCACCTTCCTACCCCATCATCTCCCATCTCAACCTTCCATTCTTCATCTCATCCATTGAAGTTGAAGCCAAGGTGCCAAGAAACCCCTAGGAGCAAGAAGATCGGACGGTGGGTGCCTCTATAGGGTAGATTTACTTATTTTTATGATGGGCCAAGTGAGGCCCACCGATCCATGGTGTGGATCTCACTTGGGACCCTAAGATAAGGCCGATGGCCTACTTGGATCATCATGATTATTCCATGATGGGGCCATTCTCCATGGACCCCATCATGATGTTTATTTTCTTTAGAAAGGTCATCTAGACCATCCATATTGGTGGGAAAAGGATCCCCACCGTTGATCTTTAGTTTTGATGGTCACATGTGCAAAATGACCCACTTGATGTATGATTTCATGTAAGAGAGTGCCCATAATGTCGGGGTCCCTCCATCATAAGGCGTGTCCCACTCTCCATGTCTCTCTCCCTCCTTATTTCCTTTTATTTTATTTTATTTTATTATTTTTTTTATGCAATAGGGTTGTGTGGTCCACTTGAATGGACCTCACCTTGAGGTATTTATTTTATCCAAGAGTCCTTCACGTGGGGCCCACCTTGCATGTTGTACCCCCCCATCATCCATCAGGGGTGGCCCACTTCAAAAGGCCCACCACAATGCATATTTTTAAAGGAAGCCCACCGTCCAGTGTCTGGGACGCTGGACGTCCCTGTAACAAAAAAAAAAAAGAAAAAGAAAATGAGAAGCTTTGGGGTGGTCCCCTTGTGTAGGCCCCACCTTGATGTATATATTCGATCCAAGCCGTCCATCCTCTTACCCACATCATTTTAACCGTCGGGTAAAAGAATGGGACTGATCTAAGATCTTGTGGGCCATAGCATGGGAAACATTGGCGGTTACCATTGAACAATTTTCTGGTGTTTCTATGCACCCAAAAAATTTGAACTTCGGACTCTTTTTTTCTGTTGCGAGCTGTAGAACACTATGGCTGGAGTGGATTTCCAGGCTACGGGCCACACGCATGATTTTTGGCAAAATTAGAAATTAAAGGAGAGAGAGAGGATGAGTGAGGCAGCAATAGGCTGCTGCTGTCAGGCCAGCGCAGGCGCTGCCTGCGTTGTTGCAGCGTGTGGGAGGTGGCATCTAGCAAGGGACCCACGGCTCCAGCCGTGGGCCCCACCTTGATGTTTATATACCATTTAAACCGTTCATTGGATGGGCCACTGCCTAAAGTGGCCCCCCTCCAAAAATGAGACAGATCCAAAACTCAGGTGGCCCACACCACGTGAAACAGTGTGAATTGAATTCTACCATTGAAATCTGTTTTGGGCCCACTGAGGTGTTGGATGAAGCTGAAATTTATGTTTTCCCTTCATCCAGTTCCGAGTGACCTTATGAATGGGTTGGATGTCATCTAAACATCACAGTGGGCCCCGCATGGGACCCACAATATTGTATGTGTTGTAGCCCACCGTCTAGTGGACGGTGGCGCCCACCTTGTCACTGTAATGCCTCCACCGTCCAGCGGACGGTGGAGTCCTCCTTGATGCGTGCTGGACGGTGGAGCCTTCCTTGATACATGTGCCATCCTCACTGTCCAGCGACAGTGGGATCCACTATGATGCAGGTGATTGCATACAGACCGTCCACCCACTTGAAAAGATCATTTTAGGCCTATGGGTTAGGCCCATTTGAATGTCAAAAGGGCTATGGGATAGGCCCATTTGGTTTATAAAATGCTTATGGGCTAGGCCCATTGGATTCATTTAAGGCCTAAGAACTTAGGCCCATTTGATGTGTTGCAAGTCCATGGGACTAGGCCCATTTGATGTACTTTAAGGCTCATGTAATTGGACCCTTTTGTTGAAATTTTAAAAGCCCATGGAAGTAGGCCATTTGATATATTGTAAGGCCCATGGGACTAAACCCATTTGATTATAAAAGGGTCCATGGGATTAGGCCCACTGGATTTATTTGAGACCCATGAGTTAGGCTCATTTTATTTGATTAAGGCTTAGGGGTTTAGGCCCATTTGACTCATGTTAGGCCTATGGGTTGAGTCCCTTTTTATGTACATGTGGGGGCCCAATTGGTGTGGCCCATTGGTCACATATTAGACGCATGAGACTAAGTTCATTTGATGCAATCCAAGGCCCACGGTTTGACCCATTGCAATGCACATAAGACCCATTGGTGTGGCCCATTTATGTGGCCCATCTGATGAATAAAAAACCCATAGGATATGGCCCATTTGATATATATGTAAGGTCCAATGGGGACAACGTACGGTCCATTGCAATGTGTAAATCCATTACAGACTAAGTACGGATGTTTATAATGATCGTGCCTTGGGAGCAATGTTGGTTTGACGTCCACATTGCGAGTGTAATGTTGGTTGGATGTCCACATTACGACTCTCCTTAGAGCCCATTACTGGGCCGTACTTATCGTGTAAGGGCCGTCCAGGTCCATCTGCATTGTAAGATAGTTCATTTTATTATAACATGTTTAGTACAGTTTCATGACTCATGATCATACGCATCATATGTATGCTTGACGTGAGAATTGTCTGATCATATCATTTGCCTTCGGGCAGGTTGTTTATGAGCTCCCGATTAGGCGGTGTTGCCCTACATGAGCGCACGATATGCGCAGGATTTGTTGCATGACTGGATAGCGTGAATCATGCATTTCGCATTTGTGTGACATGGTTATTGTACGCCCTAGCGACATCAGGGTCGTAACTTTCATAGATGTATCGTGGTTAGCAGGATTGGATACCGAAAATCTTGTTCTACATGGGGTACTATAGATATCCCTGGGTGAAAGTCCCTAAACCCTTATGGTACCAAGAGGTTGCTCCAATGTCTAGACCGAGTGGGTAGATGAGCGCTGAGTGCCGAATACCAGTTGGCTGTGCTCTCCACTGTGTCGTGGTCGGTTGGAAGGGGGTGCAGCCTTACCCGCCCGAGTGTAGGGAGCAATCCTAGGCTGAGTTTGACCAGCTCGAGGAATGGGTCCGCTATCGATGAGTCGCGCCCGATATTGACAGACGGATAGTGTGGTCTCTTCCACTTACCTTATTGCGCGCGATGTGGCGGTAATCTGGTTTAAAGTGTACTAGACCCCGTTGATATCCCATATTTGAGCTGTATTGATGTGTGGACATAGATGAGGACCTGTATGCTTGAGTTGCATTGCACATCGCATGGCCTTGGAATGGCCGATACCATTCATGTCTTGCATTGCATACGCCTCATGATATTATGGTTCCATCTGTATATTCCGCATTACTCTGACATTGCATGTTCATATTACTACCTTGCGCACATACTTCCACCACCCTCTAAGCTTTCTATAAGTTTATGCACGACCGTTGCGTGCAGGTGACGTTGGATCGCAGCAGCGCTGAGGCAGGAGCACGTTGCTGATCGTTTTGGAGTTTTTGTTCTTTACCATTGTATTTTCCTTTATGCTCATTGTACTTATAAAGTTTTTAATCATAGTGAAAATGTAATGGAGTTCTTGATTGTTGTTTGTGGGTTATGCCTTTGGTTATGCTTATTACGAATCAAACTGACATTGAAAATCCTCCTCGTAGCATCCCAGGATCGGAACCTGGCGAATGGGAGGTAGGAGCCGAGAATGGGGTTCTACGGAGGCTGTCGGCGCCGGATTCGGCGATCGAGAATTTTGTGAGCCCGGTCTCCGAGTTTGGGGCATGACAAAAGGCTTGTTGCATACGCTAAATGCAATCGAGAGCACCTGCGAAAGTTGTATAGGTAGAATTTTATTTTTGTTATTTTTGTTTTTCTTTCTCTCTCGTACTAACCTGCTCTCTCACAGTGATCTTTTGGAAAAATCTCTCTCGATTCGTTATCCAGGTACTATCCTCCCATAACTTCTCATTTACTTTCGTTGTCTCATGTGCGTTGCATGTTTATATCTTTTACATTGAGGACAATGTAGATTTTAGGTTGGGGGTGGAGATTAGGTAACCTAATCAGTATTTTCTAAGTCTTGAGCAAAAATTGTGAAAATTTTTAGCATTTTTCTAGAAATTCCTATGATTTCGAAGTGATTTTGATGGATATCCTTGACTTAGAATTTTAAGATTCATTATGCTAATAATTTATGACTCTTAGATTCAGTATCTGTTAGATTTTACAGTTAAGCCTGAATTGTTAATCCAGAATTATAAGTTATAAACATTGATTGAGTCATGATTTCACAAAACACATCTCGCTTGCACATTAAGGTTTCAACTCAATATTGAAGGATTAACTTGGTAATCACTAAGCATGAAAAGAACCGGCCTGAGAAATTTTACCATCATGATTATAAAGATGAATTGAATAGGTTGGGTGAATGGTCTTCACCATAGGTTTGCTCCCTACAGGTGAAGGTTGATTCCCCAAGAATGACATGCGAAAAATATTGAATGACTTGTCTTCACCCATAGGTTTGCTCCCTATAAGTGAGGATTTGATTCATTTCATTGGCATTACTCTTAATGGAAAATCAAAAGTTGGTAGGTTGATCTATGAGGCAGGTTTCGGTTCAGGTTTTTGTTGAATCCTCTTATTGGTTATCAATGATATCTTAAAATAGAGAAGTGAATTTTAATGATGATAAGCCGAGATTATACTATACGACCATGGATCTCAATGTTTAGAAATTTTCTAATTGGTGGATTAATATTTTGAACTTTACTAGGAAGTGTACTGAGAGCTTGAGTCCAGGAGAAATTAATCCCCAACATTCATGAACCTTAGAATTTTTGGTATTTAGATTATTTGCAAAAAATCACTCGAGTTTATGGAAATCATCCTGTAATTATCAACTTATTTTTCGCATATTTTGCTCGGGACTTGGAAAATGCTGGTTGGGAGTTGTGTTGAGGGTCAAATATTGCATATTAGACCCCATTTATTTCCTGAATTTATGAGCATGATACTGTTTAATGGCCCATTTTATCGTGTTTATGTTGCAAGGTGATTTTACGATCATGATCTGCAAAAAGGTATTAAAAGCATGGATTTAACACTCAAGATTTACCAGAGCAAGGGACGGACCCCAGGGGACTGAGATCGACGGAATTACATGCCAGAAATCCGCAAAAATGGAGGAACTAAAACTCAAGTGGCCTGAAGGACATCCAAAATGCAAGATCACAGGGTTCCCGCCATCCGATTGTCCTGAAACTTCATATATGGGATGAGGGCCATAAATTAACCGTACACGTAAAATTTCAGCCATTGGATCACTATAGAAGTGCCTCAACCGACAGATCAGCCCATAAACCGTTGATTCTGGGCCCACCTGATATGTGGAACTGCCTCAAAATTGTTCTTGACGGTTGAAATAACATGAGAAAAAGGATGAACGGTGCAGATTTTGTAAAAACATTACAGTTGGTCCCACAAGTGTACGTGTGCATACACACTATATAAAGTGGCAACGAGCACCAAACCGGTCAGCAACACTGACCAATGCCTGCACGACTGCTGACCCGCGTTCTCATGTAAAACGGGAAGTTGCCGTTTTCAGCAACTGCGTAACCGACCGACGGTCGGTTTTGCGAACGGTTGTGGACCCCACCCATGATATGTATGGATGATCTAAGCCGTCCACTGTGTAGACAGCCACGAGCACTACAAAACCATGTTTACACTTTTCATCCACGCAAGCACATGTGTGAGATACAGCGGCCACAAAAGGGTTGCCCTGTAGCGTTCAAATCTGGTCTTTTAGTGATTTCTTCTCTGGGACAAGCCAATGGACATTCAAAATCACCCATTCTTGACTGAAATTTCGTTCTGAATCCAATGGACGGGGTGAATTTTTCAGAAAATGCTTTTATGGGGCCCACCGATCACAATAGCCAAATGGTGAGAAAGGTTTCGCACATCTGCGAAAACAGACCTTTCCAAGCAGTTGTGGCCCACCATCTTTGATCATATGACAGATCTGAACCATCTATCATGTAGAGGACCCAAGAAAGTCCTAAGGGATGGTATTTCTTTAGAATTTGAGCGAGAAAAGTGGCGAATTTTGAGGCACTGAATTTGGTTGCGAAAAGGCTTTCGCTGCGCATGCGATAGCTTTCCAAATCCGATTCAAGTCCGATTTTCACCACTCTAGCAGCTATATAAGGAGGTTTTGGACATGGGAAGAAATTATTCAAACCTTGGGAGGAAGATCCAGATCTCGGCTGGGTTGGAACGTCAGGAGAAAGATAGATAGATAGAGAGAGAGAGAGAGAGAGAGAGAGAGAGAGAGAGAGAGAGAGAGAGAGAAGAGCTTTGGTTTTTCTTTCCCTTTTCTTTTCCTTTTCTTTTTCTCTTTATTTATTTAGATCTAGCCCACATCATGTCTGGCTAAACCTCTTAGCTAGGGCTAAGAGGTGAAGCTTGTAGTGAGATGGGAGATTTTATTTTATGTTTTCAATTTAATTTTAATTCATGAATCGACGTTGATTTTAGTTGATTATTATGAGAATGTTTTTAGTTCTTAATGGTCTGTTGTGACTAAAATTATAATGGGTCTGCAATGGCTTTGAGCATGTCTCTTCTCTTTTATGCTTATGACGTCAGGAAGCCCTGTTGTTCACCATAGTCTCTTGGGCATGGTCGGATGTCAGTACCCTTCCTAACCTTCATACATATGATTGGTTGGTAGTTAGTCTAATTCTGTTGTTTGCCATAATCTCTTGGGCATGGTTTGGTGATGGAATCCATTCTAATTCATATACCTTTCATCTCTTTGAAAACTAGATCAATGGCAGTTCAGTAAATTCCATAACTCTTGAAGCAGGTATAAGATCTCCCTGATCTCTACAAGCGGATCCTCTGAATCCCTAGTTACCCTTCTCTGATAGCTCCTTAGTTTTAGATTAATTAACCTACAATTATTTCACAATTGCTACTTGATTTAGAATTCATCTTATTCTAGTTCAAATCCTACTTAATTTTAGATTACGTACAGTTTCAGTCCCTTGGGATTCGACCTCAGTCTTACTGAGTTATTACTACATCACAACCCTGCACTTGGGGAGTGAACACCCTTAAACCAGCTGGTAAAATGGATGGATGGCATGAATAATATACATACATCACAGTAGGCCCCACAAAGTTTACACTCAGTGCACTATAACCTTCTAAGTTACTCAATATGAATCCACTTCCCCAAAAACTATGGTCATGTAAAATTAAAGTAAGCTACACTATAGGAAATAATTATAATTAGAATGTAGCCCTTTATTAATCTTGTGTATGTTGTGAAAATATTGATTAAAAAATATTTTAAATAAAAAAAATTATATGTATATAAAAGTGTTTGTTCGAAAAAATTGAGTTTTTTGGTGTTTTGGGAAGTCCCATGTCGAAAAGGAGAGAATAAAATATTGCATTTATATATGGGGTGTGGAGTACCTTATTATTTTCTTAATAAATTCGTAGAGTACCGAGACTTGCATGTTGGCACTAGAACACATGTGCATGGGCACAATCATGGTTTCTGTGCGAGGGCATGGGTGTATGAGGCAGTGTGGTTGTATAGGTGCTAGTAACGCACCTTGCACTTTGTACATGTGCACCGTGTCACAGATACGCGAACCGGTGCGAGTCGTGGTGTGACAAAGGCTATGGGTCAGATGGCTGGAGTGTTGTGAGCGAGTGGTCTGAATGAGACCAGTCAGTCTTTTATAAACCCCGGAAACTAGCCATTTAAGAAAGGTGTAACTGCTCATGTAGTATTAAACCAAACCGTGTAGAAACTGCTACATGTGGCTAGCCCAACAGTCATAAAATGGCTAGCTAATGAATCTAAACGGCTAGCATGTAATAGCTGGTTACTACCAAAAAATCGACCAAAGGCTACGGATAAAAACCGTAGCCATAGACCTATGGCTACGGTTTTTATCCGTAGCGTGTCCGTTGCCGTAGGTGCCATAACAATAGGTCCAAAACCTATGGCTACGGATTTAATCCGTAGCTATAGAGTACAATAGCTACAGATAAAATCCATAGCAATTTTATCTGTAGCGAAAACTTCAAACTGCTACGGATATTATTTGTAGCTAAAAGCCTGTTGCAATATGCATTAATTGAAAAGGCTACACCTGTCAGATTGATGGCTACGGATATTATTCGTAGCTAAAGTCCGTAGCAATATGCCTAAATTGAAAAGGCTACACCTGTCAGATTAATGGCTACAGATATTATTTGTAACTAAAAGTTCGTAGCAATATGCCTAAATTAAAAAGGCTACACCTATCAGATTAATGGCTATGGTCAATAGCTGTAGCTATTTTGTACCTTACAAAATTATATATAATCATTTGTTCATTCAATTAAAACCTGTACAACCATTTATTCATTCAATTACAATCACTCATTCATTCATTCAATTACAATCAAATTATAATCCTTCATTCAATCAATTACAATCAATTACAATCCAATTCATTCAATTAATTACAATTATAATTACAATAATGCTGAAAATACAAATCTTTGGCTTCATTAGAGAAATGTGCTCGACTTCACCCTGAAATTTCAACAACTTCGTATATTCCATCATCCTACAAACAGTCATGTCATACATAAATTAGAATGCCCATTGAGAAAAAGAAAGACAAAGTGAAAGAAGTGCATCATGTATAACAACTTTTTGGTCATAGGTTATAGGCTTTAGATTTGGTTTAGGTTATAGGTTTTGGTTTAGGTTATAGGTTATAGGTTTAGGTTATAGGTTTTGGGATTTGAGAATGGGTTCGGGTTTAGGTTATAGGTTATAGGTTTTGGTTTAGATTAAGGTTATAGGTTTTGGGATTTGAGAATTGGTTCGGGTTTAGGTTATAGGTTTTGGTTTTGGTTTTGGTTATAGGTTATAGGTTATAGGTTATAGGTTTAGGATAAGGTTTAGGTTTAGGTTTAGGTTATAGGTTTTGGGATTTGAGAATGAGTTTGGGTTTAGGTTATAGGTTATAGGTTTTGGTTTTGGTTTTGGTTTAAGTTATAGGTTTTGGGATTTGAGAATGGGTTCGGGCTTAGGTTATAGGTTTTGGTTTTGGTTTTGGTTTAGGTTATAGGTTTTTGGATTTGAGAATGGGTTATGGTTTAGGTATAGGAAATCAGTTTCAGGTTTGGGATTGGGTTTAAGTTTGTGTTTTTAAGTTCAGGTTTATGTTTAGGTTAGGGAGTTGAGATTAGGATTAGGTGTAGGTTTCGCTTAAGGGAATTGAGTTTAGGTTATAGGTTTAGGGAAAGGTTAGGTTTAGGTTATAGGTTTTGGGATTTGGGAATAGTTTTAGGTTATAAGTATAGGTCTAGGTTAGGTTATAGGTTAAGGTTTAGGGATAGGTTATAGGTTTTGGTATTCGAGAATGGGTTCAGGTTTAGGTTATAGGTTTTGGTTTTGGTTTTGATTTAGGTTATAGGTTTTGGTTTTGGTTATAGGTTATAGGTTTAGGATAAGGTTTAGGTTTAGGTTTAGGTTTTAGGTTTTGGGATTTGAGAATGGGTTCGGGTTTAGGTTATAGGTTATAGGTTTTGGTTTTGGTTTTGGTTTAGGTTATAGGTTTAGGGATTTGAGAATGGGTTCGGGTTTAGGTTATAGGTTTTGGTTTTGGTTATAGGTTTTTGGATTTGAGAATGGGTTATGGTTTAGGTTTAGAAAATCAGTTTCAGGTTTTTTGGGATTGGGTTTAAGTTTGTGTTTTTAAGTTTAGGTTTAGGTTTAGGTTAGGGAGTTGAGATTAGGATTAGGTGTAGGTTTCGCTTAAGGGAATTCAGTTTAGGTTATCGGTTTAGGGAAAGGTTAGGTTTAGGTTACAGGTTTAGGAATTTGGGAATAGTTTTAGGTTATAAGTATAGGTTTAGGTTAGGTTATAGGTTAAGGTTTAGGGATAGGTTATAGGTTTTGGTATTCGAGAATGGGTTCGGGTTTAGGTTATAGGTTTTGGTTTTGGTTATAGGTTATAGGTTTAGGATAAGGTTTAGGTTTAGGTTTAGGTTTAGGTTATAGGTTTTGGGATTTGAGAATGGGTTCGGGTTTAGGTTATAGGTTTTGGTTTTGGTTTTGGTTATAGGTTTTGGTTTAGGTTATAGGTTATAGGTTTAGGATAAGGTTTAGGTTTAGGTTTAGGTTATAGGTTTTGGGATTTGAGAATGGGTTCGGGTTTAGGTTATAGGTTATAGGTTTTGGTTTAGGTTATAGGTTTTGGTATTTAAGAATGGGTTCGGGTTTAGGTTATAGGTTTTAGTTTTGGTTATAGGTTTTTGGATTTGAGAATGGGTTATGGTTTAGGTTTAGGAAATCAGTTTCAAGTTCGGGATTAGGTTTAAGTTTGTGTTTTTAAGTTTAGGTTTAGGTTTAGGTTAGGGAGTTGAGATTAGGATTAGGTATAGGTTTCGCTTAAGGGAATTGAGTTTAGGTTATAGGTTTTGGAAAAAGTTAGGTTTAGGTTATAGGTTTTGGGATTTGGGAATAGTTTTAGGTTATAAGTATAGGCTTAGGTTAGGTTATAGGTTAAGGTTTAGGGATATGTTATAGGTTTTGGTATTTGAGAATGGGTTCGGGTTTAGGTAATAGGTTTTGGTTTATGTTATAGGTTATAGGTTTAAGATAAGGTTTAGGTTTAGGTTTAGGTTATAGGTTTTGGGATTTGAGAATTGTTCGGGTTTAAGTTATAGGTCATATGTTTTGGTTTTGGTTTTAGTTTAGGTTATAGGTTTTGGGATTTGGTTTAGGTTATAGGTTTTGGTTTTGGTTTAGGTTATAGGTTTTTCTTTAGGTTATAGGTTATAGGTTATAGGTTTAGGATAAGGTTTAGGTTTAGGTTATAGGTTTTAGGATTTGGGAATGGGTTCAAGTTTAGGTTATAGGTTTTGGTTTTGGTTATAGTTTTGGGATTTTAGAATGGGTTCGGGTTTAGGTTATAGGTTTAGGTGTAGGTTATAGGTTTTGGGATTTGAGAATGGGTTTGGGTTTAGGTCATAGGTTTTGGGATTTGAGAATGGGTTCGGGTTTAAGTTATAGGTTTAGGTTTAGGTTTAGGTTATAGGTTTTGGGATTTGAGAATAAATTCGGGTTTAGGTTATAGGTTTTAGTTTCGGTTTAGGTTATAGGTTTTGGGATTTGAGAATGGGTTCAGGTTTAGGTCATAGGTTTAGGTTATAGGTTTTGGGATTGGAGATTGGGTTCGGGTTTAGGTCTTAGGTTTTGGTTTTTGTTATGGTTTTGGTTTAGGTTATAGGTTTTGGTTTAGGTTATAGGTTATAGGTTTAGGATAAGGGTTAGGTTTAGGTTATAGGTTTTGGGATTTGAGAATGGGTTCGGGTTTAGGTTATAGGTTTTAGTTATGGTTTTGGTTTAGGTTATAGGTATTGGTTATGGTTTTGGTTTAGGTTATAGGTTTTAAGATTTGAGAATCGGTTTGGGTTTAGGTTATAGGTTTTGGTTTTGGTTTTTGGTTTAGGTTATAGGTTTTGGGATTTTAGAATGGGTTCAGGTTTAGGTTATAGGTTTAGGTTTAGGTTCAGGTTATAGGTTTTGGGATTTGAGAATGGGTTCGGGTTTAGGTCATAGGTTTTGGGATTTGAGAATGGGTTCGGGTTTAGGTCATAGGTTTTGGTTTTGGTTTAGGTTATAGGTTTTGGGATTGGAGAATGGGTTCGAATTTAGGTCTTAGGTTTTGGTTTTGGTTTAGGTCATAGGTTTTGGTTTAGGTTATAGGTATAGGTTTAGGATAAGGTTTAGGTTTAGGTTATAGGTTTTTAGATTTGAGAATGGGTTCGGGTTTAGGTTATAGGTTTTGGTTATGGGTTTGGTTTAGGTTATAGGTTTTAGGATTTGAGAATCGGTTTAGGTTTAGGTTAAAGGTTTTGGTTTTGGTTTTGGTTTAGGTTATAGGTTTTGGGATTTTAGAATGGGTTCAGGTTTAGGTTTAGGTTATAGGTTTTGGGATTTTAGAATGGGTTCAGGTTTAGGTTTAGGTTATAGGTTTTAGGATTTGAGAATGGGTTCGGGTTTAGGTCATAGGTTTTGGTTTTGGCTTAGGTTATAGGTTTTAGGATTTGAGAATGGGTTCGGATTTAGGTTATAGGTTTTGGTTTCGGTTTAGGTTATAGGTTTTGGGATTGGAGAATGGGTTCAGATTTAGGTCTTAGGTTTTGGTTTTGGTTTTGGTTTTGATTTAGGTTATAGGTTTTGGTTTAGGTTATAGGTTTAGGATAAGGTTTAGGTTTAGGTTATAGGTTATAGGTTTAGGATAAGGTTTAGGTTTAGGTTATAGGTTTTTTGATTTGAGAATGGGTTCGGGTTTAGGTTATAGGTTTTGGTTATGGTTTTGGTTTAGGTTATAGGTTTTAGGATTTGAGAATCGGTTCGGGTTTAGGTTATAGGTTTTAGTTTTGGTTTTGGTTTAGGTTTTAGGTTTTAGGATTGGAGAATGGGTTCGGGTTTAGGTCTTAGGTTTTGGTTTTGATATTGGCTTTGGTTTAGGTTATAGGTTTTGGTTTAGGTTATAGGTTATAGGTTTAGGTTTAGGTTATAGGTTTTTGAATTTGAGAATAGGTTCGGGTTTAGGTTATAGATTTTGTTTATGGTTTTGGTTTAGGTTATAGGTTTTAGGATTTGAGAATCGGTTCAGGTTTTGGTTGTAGGTTTTGGTTTTAGTTTTGGTTTAGGTTATAGGTTTTGGGATTGGAGAATGGGTTCGGGTTTAGGTCTTAGGTTTTAGTTTTGGTTTTGGTTTCGATTTAGGTTAATGGTTTTGGTTTAGGTTATAGGTTATAGGTTTAGGATAAGGTTTGGGTTTAGGTTATAGGTTTTTGGATTTTAGAATCGGTTCGGGTTTAGGTTATAGGTTTTGGTTATGGTTTTGGTTTAGGTTATAGGTTTTAGGATTTGAGAATCGGTTCGGGTTTAGGTTATAGGTTTTGGTTTAGGTTATAGGTTTTAGGATTTTAGAATGGGTTCAGGTTTAGGTTATAGATTTAGGTTTAGGTTTAGGTTATAGGTTTTGAGATTTCAGAATGGGTTCGGGTTTATGTCATAGGTTTTGGTTTTAGTTTAGGTTATAGGTTTTGGGATTTAAGAATGGGTTCGGGTTTAGGTCCTAGGTTTTGGGATTTGAGAATGGGTTCGGTTGGGGTTTAGGTCATAGGTTTTGGGATTTGAGAATGGGTTCGGTTTGGGTTTAGGTCATAGGTTTTGGGATTTGAGAATGGGTTCGTGTTTAGGTCATAGGTTTTGGTTTTGGTTTAGGTTATAGGTTTTGGGATTGAAGAATGGGTTCGGGTTTAGGTCTTAGGTTTTGGTTTTGGTTTAGGTTATAGGTTATAGGTTCAGGATAAGGTTTAGGTTTAGGTTATAGGTTTTTGGATTTGAGAATGGGTTCGGGTTTAGGTTATAGGTTTTGGTTATGGTTTTGATTTAGGTTATAAGTTTTAGGATTTGAGAATCGGTTCGGGTTTAGGTTATAGGTTTTGGTTTTGGTTTTGATTTAGGTTATAGGTTTTGGGATTTTAGAATGAGTTCGGGTTTAGGTTATAGGTTTAGGTTATAGGTTTTGAGATTTGAGAATGGATTCAGGTTTAGGTCATAGGTTTTGATTTTGGTTTAGGTTATAGGTTTTGGGATTTGAGAATGGGTTCTGGTTTAGGTCATAAGTTTTGGGATTTGAGAATGGGTTCGGGTTTAGGTCATAGGTTTTGGTTTTGGTTTAGGTTATAGGTTTTGGGATTGGAGAATGGGTTCGGGTTTAGGTCTTAGGTTTTGGATTTGGTTTAGGTTATAGGTTTTGGTTTAAGTTATAGGTTATAGGTTTAGGATAATGTTTAGGTTTAGGTTATAGGTTTTTGGATTTGAGAATGGGTTCGGGTTTATGTTATTGGTTTTGGTTATGGTTTTGGTTTAGGTTATAGGTTTTAGGATTTGAGAATGGGTTCGGGTTTAGGTAATAGGTTTTGGTTATGGTTTTGGTTTTGGTTATAGGTTATAGGTTTAGGATAAGGTTTAGGTTTAGGTTATAGGTTTTAGGATTTGAGAATGGGTTCGGGTTTAGGTTATAGGTTTTGGTTATGGTTTTAGTTTAGGTTATAGGTTTTGAGATTTAAGAATGGGTTCGGGTTTAGGTCATAGGTTTTGGTTTTGGTTTAGGTTTAGGTTATAGGTTTTGGGATTTGAGAATGGGTTTGGGTTTAGGTTATAGGTTTTGGTTTTGGTTTTGGTTTAGGTTATAAGTTTTTGGGTTTGAGAATCGGTTCGGGTTTAGGTTAAGGGTATGGTACATGCAAATACAAATATAAACATGGCCTATCCAAATGGGCAGGCCCTTCCAATGCCGTCCATAGGAAATGGACAGCTTCATCATGGTCATAACAGCGGTTCCCACCTTTCAGGAACCCTCTCTCTTCCGGATAGCTCCGACGCACATCCGGGTCTGCTCCATTAATTTCAAGCAAATACATAAACACGACATGTCCAAATGGCCAGCCCCTCCAATGCTGTCCATAGGAAATGGACAGCTTCATCATGGTCATAACAGAGGTTCCCACCTTCTAAAGACCCCCGCTCTTCCGGATAGCTCCGACGCACATCCGGGTCTGCTCCATCGATTTCGAGCAAATACATAAACACGGTCTTTCCAAATGGCCAGACCACTCCAATCATGTACATTCTTGAGTCAAGAGACGTATCAGATGCTTGAATCTGAAATATGCATTTAAACATAAAATGACATTAGGAATCACTTCTCAAAACCGCAGACTGTTTTCTTTTGAAACTTGTTCATCTCACCTGAAAACCTGTCACATAATGAATAACTATAACCACAATGATAACTACACATGTGCATTCTTGACAAGAGACATACCAGATGCTTGAATATGAAATATGCAGCTCCAATCCTCCCACATGCAACATCCACCTGAAAGAATGCGCATAACCGTCATGCTTGAGTAATCAATACAGGAATCTACAAGTAAAACCATAAAACCATAGATACTCATGTACAATATACTTAGGTTTGGGAAACTTAGTGCCATCCACTCCCTATTCATTACAGTCGAATCTCGATTAACCAAGGGGTCCATTTTCAACCTGCACCTTGCCAAAAAATAAAGTTAGAAATTAGCCTAATGCACCATCCTCGTCAAAGTTAGAAATGAAGGAAGTGCTATCAAATGATTAGACCCAAACAAATATTATGTACCAAATACAATGTATTAAGGAGTTTGCAAACTTTTTAAGAAATGGTGGAAATGCACATCTTAGTAGCTTCATGCAACTTAGGGGCATATCAGATCAGTGGTCTGTATCATCAAACCATGGGTCCTGGACCCAAGTAAAATGCATATCCTCATGTAGAAGATCATGACGTTCAAATTGGAAGGAGTTCTGTTTATTTGTATGAGAGATTCAATGCATACGTCTGCAAGTTACCGCCAGTAAACATGTTCTCATAAGTAGTAATTGATAGAGGGCCAATGATAGAATGGAACTAGTTTCTATTAAGAGCTTAGCATGGCTTGCCTTTCTATTTACCAGTCATGATACGGACTGTTCATCTAGAGGTACTACTGTAAATGGCCCAACATGGCAAAAATATCAGGAATCAAGGATCCACCCTCCATTAGAAGGTGAACTAGAAACTACCTTTCTGGAGCATCATTTCTAACAGAGTATGGACAATGTCATCTTTGCTGAGTAAGTTTTTTGATGCAGCTTATCCACGGTGGAACCTAGATGAACAGTCTAGTTAATCATGTGGTGAGGTGGAATGTGTAAGCCTTCCGGCAATTTCTCTTTTATAAGGACATGCAGTTGAGAATGGATAATATATAGAGGAATTCTAGGATCCTCAAATTACAGAATTTACAATAAACTCACATTTCAAGATACAGTAAGCTAGAAAAGAAAAGAAAAAGAAAAAAGAAAAAGTAAGAAAAGGAAAGGAAAAAAGCAGAAAGCAGAGTGAAGAATAATTACAATCTGAAGTATTGATGAATAGGACTTGCACAAGAAACAATATATTAAGAAATATAAGGAAAATAGAAGATATAACTTTGAAATGAGACCAAGAGACTAGTTAGGAGTCACTGGTTCAAAGGAAAGCTTACACAACTCATCAACACGGCCAAGAATTGAGGCCATTGTCGGGGAAACTCAACCTTTGAAGTGCATAAATTAAGAGATGATATGTGAATGTTGTTACAATATGCACCTCTGCCATGGCCAATTCCAATGCCAGG
This sequence comes from Magnolia kwangsiensis, assembly GCA_037074715.1. NCBI lineage: Eukaryota > Viridiplantae > Streptophyta > Magnoliopsida > Magnoliales > Magnoliaceae > Magnolia > Magnolia kwangsiensis. The sequence goes on from CM073579.1 coordinate 29,107,475, forward strand.
TAAATGAGAGAGCATGTGGTTTGGTCAGCAGACATATCATAGGACTTCTTCCAACCATTTAGAAGCACAACCCAAATTGCTACAAGAAAGATTAAGATAATGATGATAGTTTAAATGTAATACAATAAACATAGTGCACAATGCAACAAGACATTTATTAGAATCTTTTTTAAAGAAAGAATTTGTTTGATTCTTGAAAAAAACATTTGTGGTTTATGCATAGTAACAAAATTTATATGTCATCAATAAGTTATAATGAAATTCAAGCATTGCCTTTAAGAAAATGAATTTCAAGTTTCATGATGGGAATATATCAAGCTGAATTTAAACAAACTATGCTTATGTCAGCTAGCTCGTTGGTTGAGCAGTTATCCCTGAAATTCGATATTGTCTAGATGACTCCTTCCAGTGGGAGGCATAGACCTTTACTCCCCTCAAGGCCTTCTTTATCTGGCAAAAACCAAACCATAAGTCAATGACACTAATGAGAAAAAGTTTCAAACAAAAGATCATGCTAACCAAAATGAAATCTCATTTACTAATGAGAACAAGTTTCAAACAAAAGATGATGCTAAACAAAATGAAATGTCATTAACCGTATGATAGAAATAAGAGCAAATCTATAACTCCCATTAAGCTATTGTTTGGTTGCACCAAATATCACGAAAATTTGTAACACAGTAGACTGATTAATCATGAATTTCATGATGTTTGGTTGAACCAAAATCCTATAAAAATAATTCATTTTCTCCAAAAAAAAAATGACAAATGCAGGTAGAAGTAATACCTTAACGCGGTCGGTATCAGATAACAGCCTTGTTGGATCTCGCAAATTAAGATACTGAGATACAAAATCTACAACTGGAATTGGTTCGTAAAATAATGTTGATGAGATATCTGTAGAAAGGGATAAAATGTATGAGTAAAAGAGACAAAATTACACATGATAGCTTTGGAGAGTAAAAAAATTAAAAATGAAAGAAGTTAATACTAGCAACATCAGTACATGTGCCAAAACAGTTAGAAACAACAACAATGACAACAATAATAATATTGTTTATTAACTTCTCCTTAAAAATTTTATACGTGATATGGGAAAAACACCATATTACATAAATCAATCAGAACTTAGACATGAGAAAACTGGAGTTCAGCAAACAAAGTACCAATGTTCAGTGAAAGCGCCATCTGTTTAGGGCGGATACTCTAACAGAATACCCTCCAACACCTAAGGGACTTCTTTCACCCAACTCAGGAGAGAAAAAAGATCTTTGCATAGGAGTATAACTGTGACCATCAAAGGCAGACAAAAGTTCATAACAATTCATATTGAGTGGTTATATCAAAAGTAAAGGGTAGCAAATAATTACTTGAATGAAGGCGATTCTCTTAGCACCACACCAAGCACTTGTATTGTCTCCTGTGGTGCATTAGACTATCTAGCTCATAAAAACTGCTTCAGATGGTGCAGATCAGCTCAAGCAGCAAACTTAATTACCACCTTAAACTCTCTGTCCCTTCTAAATTTTCAAAAAAACTCAAAATAACCATCAAGATAAAATAACAGGAACAAAAACCACAATTTAAGTGTTTTTTTAGGAAGGTCAAGAGAAACCATAGGGAAAATATGTAAAACAGAAGTCAGAAGAGAGAATGAGGCTTGACTAACAAACCCGGTCGTTGAACTAGTGGAACCTGTCTTATCTTTGTCGACCAACTTGATGACAAATTCTTTCGACTCAAATGGCAAAGGCCCAACTGTGTATAGGCTCTTTCTACCATCATAAACAGACTTTCTTCTACTCAAATGTGATTCCTTATACGTTGCTACAAGCTGTTGGATGATGGCATGATTTGTGCCTTGGGATGCAACCTTCGGAGAAATAGAAACCTAGCTCATTTGTTTTAGAAACAGAAAATACATTTGAAAAACAACTCAGCAAAACTATCAACATAAAGAAAAATTTGAATCCAATATCTATAAGAATAAACTCGGGGATTTTAAAGGAATCCAATCTCCCTTAGAAATACAAACAGAAACTTATCATTTAACAACAAGCAAGATACAAAAACAATCTACGCTCAAACACAATTCCACCCCTTCGAAACATCAATAAACAAAGAGAGACAATTAACAGATGATGCAGGTAATAAAAGTTTCCCATCCAAATGTGCAGTTTCTAAATGCGAACAGATTGACATATTGTACATGAGAATATTTATGTTTTGAACATTTGTCATAGAGAACAGTAACATAGAGAACAGTAAGTCCTACACAGCAAAAATAGAACTAAAACAGTTTATGGGACTGAATTGCACTTTCTGCAACCCAAGCCATGTCAGACTTCTCCCATTTCCAATGTTGCAATCTCTAGTTTCGGCACTACCTAATGCAGATCATCATTGTTATCCACCAAGAAGTGACCACCATGAGCTATGCAACCACACTTGCAAGCCTAGCATCCGTGGGACATCAAATGGGCTATACATGAGGTGAAGCCAATGGTGCAATTAACCTAGTGGGCCATAGAAGTCATCCATTTCAACTAATCAAGTGGTCCACATGTAAAAAATAATAGTTAGATTAATAAAAATTTCATTCATAGCTATTCAACAAATATCTATGCAATCACACATGCCAACTTGGCATCTGTGGGACATCAAATGAGCCATACATGAGGTGGAGAAAACAATGCAGTCAATCTAGTGGGCCATGGAAGTCATCCATTTCAACTCATCAAGTAGTCCATATGTACAAAAATAAAAATGCCATTCACGGATATTCAACAAGCATTAGCGAGTGGAACATCCCCATTATTGGGCCAGGAAATAGCCAAGTCATCCCTTTCACTGTTGGCACGTGTGAACACATGTAGAGCTGCATTATTCACATAGCAAACATCTTATCGCCAAACAAGCTAAGAAATAAAATGAATCCTAAAGAGCAAATAAGTAACAAGATACCAAAGGAGAAACATCATCTATATTTAACTAAGAATTTAAGTTAGGGCAAAAAGCAATTCAGAACTGGAATCAGTTGATCATATTTTTATTCACTGTGCTATGGCCGAGTCTGATTGGAATTGCTTCTAAGGTAGGTTTGAAATCAGCTGGATCTTCAATGCCTCATTTTGGGATTGGTTTTCTTTGGGATCCTATGGAGGATTTGGAGGGAGAGGAATAATAGGATTTTCAAAGACAGTCTTCTAGCACTGGTTTTTTTTTTTTTTTTTCTCACTTGCATGTGTGCTTAGAGAAACCCCATTAACATATTTGTCCATCATTTTACAGGCATGCATGCATTGTTGATCATGCTTATATACCAGCATCCATATAAACAATGGGAAAAAGAAAGACCAAACTGAAAGCATACCATTTTACACAAATCACATCTCTTTGGCATTTTAACAAACAACTCGTCTGCATTATTTTTCCAAATACTAAGAGAGGAGATGCCAAATAATTAAATGGGAAAAAGAAAGATGCATATCAATACCACCTATGGTTGCTAATTGATAGACTGTTAAAATATTTCAATAAAAAATATTTACAAAAAGACAACATTTGAATCAAAACGATAGTTCCAGAAATTCCACCCTCATCAAAAAAAATAATAATAATAATTCAAATTGAATTTTAATAATAACTAAACCACTCAGGAGGCATTTCCAGTACCAAAGCATGTCAACTGTCTAATGTTCGAACCAATCAGACAATGGAACAAGGTAATTATAAATATATGTTTTAATATCATATCCCTGCAGCCTATAAGATCTAATGAACTTTAAGATCGTTAAACAGTCATGAAACCCTATGTCATTCCATTTCTTGAGTGCCTCATATAAGAACCTTTCAATAATGAAATTGGAAAAAATAAATAAATAAAAATTCATAGGATTTTTAACAACACTAAACAAAAGGATGACAGAGTCCAGATTTTCCAAAAAGAATCACATAATGAACCAACATCTTGATTGTCATCACTAGAAAATTGGGTATTAGGGTTTCAACATTGTAAATCCCTAATTAGAATTTCAACATTGTAAATCCCTAATTAGAATTTCAACATTGTAAATCCCTAATTAGGAATTCACCATTGTAAAACCCTTATTAGGGTTTCAACATTGAAGATGCTCGATCTTAAGAGAGAGATTGAGCACGAGATCGACACAGAGAGAGAGAGAATGCTTGCGCCAGGGTGGTTGCTTTGCCGCTCGATTGAGAGAGACCACTACGGTGAGTAGCTATTGGAGTTACAATAGAAAGTGATTATGTGGAGAAGATGATTCTACTGGCAGAGGTTTCCTCGAAGCGTCGAGGATGCCTCATTTTCTTGTAGTGCATTGAGATAGCGAGAGAGAGAAAATGCTAGGGCTTTGAAAAAGGGATGATTGAGAGAGAGAGAGAGAGGGAGGGAGGGAGGAAGGGTTTTGTCCAGAAAGACGGACAGTCTGTTTTGCCCGCAGAGAGAGAGAGAGAGAGAGAGAGAGAGAGAGAGAGAGAGAGAGAGGTCGTAAAAACCATCTGGATGCATAGCTCTGTTTTGAGCGTGCGCCCAATTATTTTGGGCGTGGATTGGGTACCTACGTAGGGCCCACCATGATGTATATGATTTATCCACTCCGTCCATTTATTTTTATAAATATATTTATGCAATGATCCCAAAGATTAGTTATATTAAAGGTCAAACTGGACCACACCATATGAATCATGCGTGATTTAATCTCTATTGTTTCCTACTGTGTGGTCCACTTGAGCCTTGATATCCTCAATTTTTTATGATTATATACTAAAATTATATTTCAAAACAGATGAATGGATTAGATAGAACACATATATTCTGGTGGGCCTCAAAAAGTCCCTTATAAGACTGTCAATTTCTAGTGGTGTAGCTACTTTTTTGCTACAGATATAATCCGTAGTAATTTAGCTACGATTTATATCCATAGCTAAAAACCAACGTTAAGTCGTAACCTTTGCCCATTTTTTTGGTAGTGGTTCCACATGCATAATGGTCAGAAACAACCAAATAACTGTTAGTTTCTCACCAGCAGTACTAAATGGTCATATGGAGTTATGAACCTGAACCAAAACATCCAACAATCTTGGCCTATATAAATAGTGCATGGGTGGTTCATTGGACTATCACCAACTATTTAGATCACTATCAGATATAACCCAACAAGAAAAGCTCTAGTGACTTCTGATCAAGTCAACAAGGTTCAATACGAACCTTAGCCAATAGTCCTCAAGAAATATACTAGAGTAGTGGTCTAAACCCGTTACAATTTTCTAATAATCTCTCTGATCAGAGTTTTTTTAATGCTAGAAAAAATTGTGTACATAAAGTTCCATTCGTAGTTCTTCATGCTTATTAAACGTACCACATACAGGCTCATCGTATACTAGAAGCTATTTGCCCGCAACCTATTAGTAGTCTCAATCATTTTGAGAAGGGGTGAATAATGCTTTAAGGACAGTATGATCACACGTGCTTTAGCCTATCCTTAACATTTAGGTTTCTCTTATTATTTTATAGAAATTATAAATTTGTAATTTGCAATAAAAATCTTAAAGCATTATTAATATGGAAACTAAAGGCGTATCTTCCATCAAGTTGATGAAACATTATCTGATTCATCTCGATCAATTCGATAGAACCAATTTTACAAGCTGGGAAGATAAGATAAAGTTTCTCCTCATGGCCTTAAAGATTTGCTGCATCTTAAATCCAAATCTATAGCCACTGCCTGAAGACACTACAAGAAATCCCACCTTTAGCGACAAAAATTTTTGTAGCTAAAAAGTTTTAGCGACGAAAATTTTCATTGCTAAATTCGTCGCTAAAAGACCAAAGCAAATGGTTTTTAGCGACAAAAAATTTTAATCGTCACTAAAGGGAAGCTTTTTAGCGACGAATATTTTCGTTGCTAAAAAGTTTTTTAGCGACGAAAATTTTCGTCACAAAAAAACTTTTGCAAAACTTTAGTGACAAATAATTTCGTCACTAAAAAATATTTGCAAAACTTTTAGGTACAAAAATTTTCGTTACTAAAAATAATTACAAAACTTTTAGCGACGAATATTTTCGTCGTTAAAAAATATTTGCAAAACTTTTAGCTGCGAAAATTTTCGTCACTAAAAATAATTTCAAAACTTTTAGTTATGAAAATTTTTGTTTTTAAAAAATATTTGCATAACTTTTAGCTACGAAACGTTTCGTCGTTAAAAATATTTGCCTAACTTTTAGCTACGAAAATTTTCGTCACTAAATAATTTTGCAAAACTTTTAGCTACGAAACGTTTCGTCGCTAAAAAATATTTGCATAACTTTTAGCTGCGAAAATTTTTGTCTCTAAAAGTCTCTTTTAAAAAAAATTTTATTCCAACATAAAATTCCGCACAAAATTACTGATATACACCTATTACAATATATTTAATCATATTCATCCTGATATACAACTGTTATATAATATATTTCATCATATTCACATTCACATCCATCTAAACCCAAACTAGTGAATCCATCCAAACATAAATTACATTCATCTAAACATAAACAATCTTATCCACATCACATTCATTCATGCATAAATACATATAAGCTTAACATCATGAACAAAAATACCCTAAACCTAAACCTAAAACCTATCACCTATAACATAAACCTAAAACCTAAACTATAACCTAAAAGTTTAGGTTTAGAAAATCGAGTTCGGAATCGGGTTTAGGTTTGGGTTTTCAAGTTTAGGTTTAGGTTTAGGTTTAGGTTATAGGTTTTGAGATTTGAGAATTGGTTTAGCTTAAGGTTCTAAGTTTAGGTTTAGGAAATCGGGTTCGGGTTCGAGATTAGGTTTAAGTTTGGGTTTTCAAGTTTAGATTTAGGTTAGGGAGTTGAGATTAGGATTAGGTTTAGGTTTAGGTTTAGAGATTTGAGAATACATTAAGGTTTATGTTTAGAAAATCGGGTTTTGGTTATAGGTTTAGGTTTAGGTTGGGTTATAGGTTAAGGTTTAGGTTATAGGTTAAGCTTTAGGTTTAAGTTAAGGTTATATAGGTTTAGGTTTAGGTTTAGGTTATAGGTTTAGAGATTTGAGAATAGGTTTAGGTTAAGGTTAAAATTTTAGGTTTAGGAAATCGGGTTCGAGTTCGGAATCAGGTGTAGGTTTGGGTTTTCAAATTTAGGTTTAGGTTTAGGTTAGGGAGTTAATATTAGGATTAGGTGTAGGTTTAGGTTTAGGGACTTGAGAATACTTAAGGTTTAGGTTTAGGAAATTGGGTTCGGGTTCGAGATCGGGTTTACGTTTGGGTTTTAGGTTTAGGTTTAGGCTATAGGTTATAAGTGTAGGTTTAGGTTTAGGTTTTAGGTTTAGGTTTTGGGTTATAGGTTTAGGTTAAGGTTTAGGTTTAGGTTATAGGTTTTGGGATTTGAAAATATGTTTAGGTTATAAGTATAGGTTTAGGTTATAAGAATAGGTTTAGGTTATAAGTATAGGTTTAGGTTTAAGTTTTATGTTTAGGTTAAGGTTATAGGTTTAGGTTTAGATTATAGGTTTAGGTTTAGGTTAGGTTATAGGTTAAGGTTTAGGGAATTGAGTTTATGTTATAGGTTTAGCTTCAGGGATTTGAGAATACGTTAAGGTTTAGGTTTAGGAAATTGGGTTCAGGTTCGAGATTGGGTTTACATTTGGGTTTTAGGCTAAGGTTTAGGTTATAGGTTATAAGTGTAGGTTTAGGTTAGGGTTTAGGTTATAGGTTATAGCATTAGGTTATAGGTTTAGGTTTAGGTTTATAGGTTTTGGGATTTGAGAATAGGTTTAGGTTATAAGTATAGGTTTCGGTTAGGGTGTAGGTTAAGGTTTAGGGAGTTGAGTTTAGGTTATAGGTTATAGGTTTTTGGTTAAGGTTTAGGTTATAGTTATAGGTTTTGGGATTTGAGAATAGGTTGAGGTTATAAGTATAGGTTTAGGTTAGGTTATAGGTTAAGGTTTAGGTAATTGAGTTTAGGTTATAGGTTCAGGTTATAGGTTATAGGTTTAGGTTAAAGTTTAGGTTTAAGTTATACGTTTTGGGATTTGAGAATAGGTTTAGGTTAGGATGTAGGTTAAGGTTTGGGAAATTGAGTTTAGGTTATAGGTTTAGGTTTTTGGTTAAGGTTTAGGTTATAGTTATAGGTTTTGGGATTTGAGAATAGGTTTAGGTTATACTGATAGGTTTTGGGATTTGAGAATAGGTTTAAGTTATAAGTATAGGTTTTGGGATTTGAGAATAGGTTTAGGTTATAAGTATAGGTTTAGGTTAGGTTATGGGTTAAGGTCTAGGGAAACTACACTCACTATTTTCAAATCTCACGCGGCCACTTCATTCCCCCACTCTCTCCCTCGATTTCTCCACTTTCACCTCTCCATCTCTCTCTCTCTCTCTCAGTAAAAAAGAAGAAAAAAAAATCTCTTTTATGTTTTTTCAATCCATCTTCCATTTTCTTCTTAATAAGAAAATCCATATTTATTAATATTTTTATTTTTCTATTTTTCAAAAGAATGAGTTCGGACTCCGAAAGCGTCGCCTCCAGCACTCCTTCTTTCAACCCAAATTCTAACCAAGGACTCCAAAATTACCAAGTACTCATAAACATTCATTGCAAGTATTTTCAAAAGAATGAATTCGGACTCCGAAAGCATTTGCATGTGTCCAATTTTTGTGGAAGCAAAAAGTAAATGATTGATACACATTGTGCACAAGATGACCAACCTTGTATACACATTGTGTACAAGATGACCAACCTTGTATACAAATATAAATATATATATATATATATATATATATATATATATATATATATATATATATATATATATATATATATATATATTGTAAATTACTAAAATGATTTGTAAAAATGGATGAACGGAATGGATGAAACACATACATCATGGTGGGCCCCATGGAACACCGACCACCAGCCATGGGGTTAGTGTCAGGGAGAGTAGCCAATCCATCTCCTAGTTTTTAATTCTTGTGGGGCCCACCGTGATGTATGTTATTTATCCACTCTGTCCATTCATTTTAACGGATTATTTTAACAGTTGATCCAAAAAAGGAGTTGGATCTATGTGCCGCACCATGATGTATGTATTATATCAACATTGTCCATTCATTTGGAGAGATCATTTTATGGGATGATAAAAAGAATGAGTCAGATCCAAATCTCAAGTGGCCCCACCACCGAAAATAGTGGGGACAGTGACACCTACCATTGAGACTTTCCTAGGGCCACTATGATGTTTATTTAAGATCTAACCTGTTAATAAATTTAAAAAAAAGACATGGATGAAGAGAAAAATCAAATATCAGCTTGATCCAAGACTTCTGTAGCCCTCTGGAATTTTTTATTAGTAAGCGTTCAATCCCCACATTTTTTTTATGGTGAATCAACTTGAGATTTTGATCTGCCTCATCTTTTGACCCATGCCCTGAAATGATTTATATAGATGAATTTTTGTGGTGGACATTATTGTGGAACTATATAGGCCCCACCTAAATGACTACAGCTGTGACCCCTGTTTCCTGTGGTGTGGTCCACCAAAGTCTTCTATCTGCCTCCTTTTTGGTATCATAACCTAAAACAATCTGTTAAAATTGAGAAGTATATAAATCGATATCTCAGGTGCACCACACCACATGAAAACAGCAGTAATTGAATATCCATCATTAAAATCATCCTAAGGCCCACTGTACTGTTTATTTGACATCCAATATGTTGATTAGGTCATGCATGGCCAGATGAAAGGGAAAAATAAAAATCAGCTTGATCCAAAACTTTTATGGCCCCAAAATGTTTTTTAATGGTTGATGCTCTTTCAACATTGTTTCCTAGAATGTGGTCCACTTACAATTTGGATATATCTCATTTTGGTATCATACCGTAAGATGATCTTTAAAAATAGATAGACGACATGGATTAAACACATACACCATGGTAGGGCTCACAGAGCACCAACCACCAGCCATTGGATGGTATCAGGGAGAGTAGTTAATCCGTTCCCCTTATTTGTGGTGTCGTCCATTTAATCTTTGGATATGATTCATTTTTTTAGATAATTCTCTAAAATTATCTAAAAAAAATGGATGAACGGTGTTGGCTGATCCCAAAATTTTGGTAACATCATATGGGGCCTACAAAACTTACTAACATCAATTCTTAGGTTCTCACAAGGTCAGTAAGTTGGGTCACAATTTTGACCAGAATATTTAGCCCATTTTACATGTCAAGTCCATTGACTCTATTTTACTGATCATTACCCTCAATTTGATTAGTTACTCACCCCGATCATCCTACACATGAGAAAGATATTGGGCAAACAAGATTGAGCAACAATTTGAGTGAATTTTGATTTAAACATCTGAAGTTATTTACTCTTCAATCTGGACTGATCAGATTGTCCAAAAATGGTTAAAGGTTGTTCATAATATCAAAAATATATGAATGAATAGAAAACACAAACATCAGCTTGATCTAAAATTTCTATGGCCTCCAAGAAATTTTAAATGGTAGAGGTTCAATCACACTATTTCTTGTGGTGTGGTCCACTTGAGCTTTGTATATGCTTCCTTTTTTTCTTTAGACCTCAAATTATCTATTAACATGGATGAATGGAGTGGATTAAAAAAAATAACGGTGGACCCCACAGAGTTTACTTTGGTATGGTAACGAGTAACTTACATAAACGTAGTGGAGAAGGGTTTCCTTAAAACATTCATAATCATATATTGGGCTTGCCTAAATGTGATTCACATATCCAACCCACTCGTTATGTGTGCCCCACTTGGATGAGGGGTCAAACCAAGTTTCAACCGCATCCAAAACTCGTGTGGGCCCCATCAAGTGCTTTTATATTTTTTAGGATGTCTTCACATAGTTTTAGATGGTATGGCCCACTTGAGTTTTGTATACAAATGATTTTTGAGAATTCTCATAACCTAAAGGGGACACATCAAATCCATGGTGTTTTTGTTCAACATACATCATGATGGGGCCCACAAAACTTAATAACATCAATTCTTATGTTCTCACGAAGTCAGTAAGTTGGGTCACAATTTTAACCAGAATATTTGGCCCATTTTACATTTCTGGTCCATTCACTCTATTTTACTAATCAATACTCTCAATCTAACTAGTTACTTGCCTCAATTAGGCTACATATGAGAAAGATATTAGGCATAAAAGATTGATTAACAATTTCAGTGAAATTTGATTTAAACATCTGAAGTTATTTACTCTTCAATCTAAACTTATTAGATTATCCAAAAATGATTAAAGGTTCAATTAGTGGATGTGCCTAATAATTTAGTAATTTTATTTTTCATGGATAAATTTCAATTTCCATTTAAAAATAACATTTTTTTTTAAATTAATATTTTTTTACTCTTTTAACAAAATATCATTTTTATTATAAAATATTTCAAAAAATAAAATAAAATACAAACATGTGATATTCTTTTCAATATTCCTTTTCATGTGATATTACAAATAATTTAAATATTACCTTTTAATTTTATATATATATATATATATATATATAAAATTTTCGTAGCTAAAAGTAAATCTTTGGATTTTTTTTTTCAAAAATTGTTTATAGCCTTTAGTGACGACAATTTTCGTTGCTAAAAGTCTCATCAACGTTTTTTAGCCACGAAACTTTTCGTAGCTAAAAGTAAACCTTTGGATTTTGAAATTACAGCCTTTAGTGACGAAAATTTTTGTCGCTACAATTCTTATCTACGTTTTTTAACTACGACAATTTTCGTAGCTAAAAGTAACCCTTTGAATTTTTTTTTAAAATTGTTTACAGCCTTTAGTGATGATAATTTTGGTTTCTTTTTTAGCAACGAAAATTTTTGTAGCTAAAAGTAACTCTTTAGATTTCTTTCAAAATTTTTTTACAGCTTTAAGCGACGAAACATTTCGTCACTAAAAGTCTCATCCACGTTTTTAGCTACGAAACTTTTCGTAGCTAAAAGTTTTATACACTTTACATGTCTAACAGTCGCATTCACAGATTTTTTAGCTACGAAAAGTTCCATAGCTAAAAGTAACCCTTTGAATTTTTTTTTCGAAAATTGTTTACAGCCCTTAATCGCGAAAATTTTCGTTGCTAAAAGTTTCATCCACTTTTTTTAGCTATAAAAATGTTCGTAGCTAAAAGTAACCCTTTGGATTTTTTGGAGAAAAGTGTTTGCAACCTTTAACGATGAAAATTTGTGTCGCTAAAAGTCTCATCTACGTTTTTTAGCAACAAAAATTTTCATAGCTAAAAGTAAACCTTTGGATTTTTTTCAAAAATTATTTACAGCTTTTAGCGACGAAAACTTTCGTCTGTAAATGTCTCATCCATGTTTTTTAGCTACGAAAATTTTCATAGCTGAAAGTAACCCTTTAGATTGTTTTTGATACAGCCTTTAGCGACGAAAATTGTCGTCGCTAAAGGTCTCATCCACGTTAACCTTTTGGAATTTTTTTTCAAAAATTGTTTACAGCCCTTAGGGATGAAAATTTTCGTTGGTAATAGTCTCATCGACGTTTTTTAGCTACAAAAATGTTAGTAGCTAAAACTTACCCTTTGGATTTTTTTCCAAAAATTGTTTACAGCCTTTAGCGACGAAAAGTTTCGTCGCTAAAAGTCTGATCCACGTGTTTTTAGCTACGAAAAGTTTCGTAGCTAAAAGTAACCCTTTGGATTTTTTCGCAAAAATTGTTTATAGCCTTTAGCGACGAAATCTTTTGTTGGCGATGAAAATTTATTTCATTGCTAAATGTCACTTTTAGCAACGAAAAAAAGTTTCGTCGCTAAAAACCCTCTTTCTTATAGTGAGAAACCAATGTGGACACACCCGAACAGATTGTTATACGCAACAAGAGCTGAAGATGAACTCATGTGTCATGGACACATACTGGATGTCCTCTCTGACCGACTATATGATCTATACACACAAACGTCATCCGTAATAGAAATTTAGACCTCTCTAAAGTTTAAATACAAGACTAATGAAGATGGTACCAACAAATTCCTAATAACCAAGTACTTCGACTATAACATGGTAGTTAATAAATCGATCATTCTCCAAATCCAAGAATTGTAGTTAATTTTGAATAAAATCAAGGCTATTAAAATTGATCTTCCTAAATCGTTCCAAGTTGGGGCTATTATCACAAAATTATCCTCAATGTGGAAAGACTACAAAAAGAAGTTACTGCATAAGACTGATGACTACAACTGGAATAAATCTAGAAACATTTACGAATTGAGGAAGAATCCCACAACTACGATAAGTTAGCTAAAAATGGGAAATCGTCATCCAATGTTCATGCAGTAGAAAACACCCATAACAAGAATCCTAAGAAGGATGATTCCTTGAAACCCACTAAAGGGAAATTCAAGAAAACACAGAAGAAGAATAAAAAGTTCAAATGCCATTATCATGTCTGTGGAAAAACTGGTTATTATGCTCGTGTTTGTCGATATTACAAATCAAAGAAAGAAGCAAGTATAGTAGAGGGTGATATAATGGTAATGATTACTAAGGTTACACACAGTACAACAAAGTTCTCGGTTGGTGGTATTATATTGCGGCTACAGTACATGTCTACTATGACATATCATATTTTAAAACCTATGAAGATGTGACTAATGGTTAATGAAGTCCGATTGAAGGTCATGGGCAAAGGAACCGTGAAATTAGTGTTTACTTCTTGAAAAAATATGATCTTTACAAATGTGTTGCATGTCCCAGACATGAGGCGAAACTTAGTTTGTAAGGATCTTCTGGGAAAACCTGAAATACGGGTAGTGTATGAGTCAGGAAAATTGATTTCGTCAAGGAATGTGAATTTTATCGAAAATGGATAGCATGTAACAGAATGATTAAGTTTTCATTGAATGAAAATAACACTTTTGCGTATATGGGTTGAATTTGTTGCGTTATGGCATGGAAGAGTAGCACATATATGGTATATGTTGAGGCTCAAATATTGTATAGTAGACCTCAATTATTGCCTGGATTTACGAACATGGTACTGTTTAATAGCCCATTTTAATCGTGCTTGTGATGCAAGGTGTATTTATGAGCTTAGACTGAAATAGGGTGCTAAAAGCATGGATTTAACGCTCAGAATTCACTAAGGCAATGAACGGACTCTAGGGGACCAAGATCGATGGATTTACATGCTAGAGATCCAAAAAAATTAAGAAACTGAAACTCAAGTGACCTGAAAATCAGCCAGAAAATGAGATCATAGGATTTTCACCATCCGTTTAGCTCGAAACTGCATACATGGTGTAAGGACCATAAATTAACCGTACATGTCTATTTTCAGTCATTGGATCCCTCTGAAAGTAGCTTAACAAATAGATCAGCCCATAAATCAGTAAATTGGGGCCCACCAGGTATCTGGATATGCTTCAATTTTGTTCTCAACGCCATAAATGAGCTGAAAAAATGAATGGATGGAACGGATTCTTCATATACATCAAGGTGGGACCCACTGTACACTGTGTCTGTGCACAGAACACATACACTCACTGTGCTCCATAGAGGACAAGTCGGTAAGCGCTTGCTGACCTGACGAGTCTTATGCGAAAACGGAAACAGTTGTTTCCATTTTCGTAGCGTCCGCATCGACTCATACTCTGGCCCACCATCGTTCATCATGTGGTCCATCTGAACCATCCATTCATCCCAGGACGATAAAACGACCATACACACAGTGGTTTTTGAAACTATGCATGTATGTATGGAAACTGCGCCACTACATCTAATGGACGACTAGGTTACAATTTAATGGGCCACACCTAACTCGATCCAAAGCCAGCCATCTCTGAATGGTTTTTTGTTGTGATTCTAATGGACGGCATGGATTTCTCATTAGAATCTAATCATGGACCCCACCAATATCCCAGCGTAACATTTCGCAGGCTCTATTTGAGCATCCAAGAAACCCGGACATTCCAGGCTGTTATACGTTCGTAAGGAGGATCGAACTTGTGATCAGGACCATCCATACGTTGTAAAAGGTGGCCACGACTCCATCCATGAAGGTGGAATCAAGGTCAGGCCTTCACCATCCCAAATACCAGGCCATTCACATGATTTCTTTGCGGTTTCTCCACATGTTCTGTCGCAGCTGCGTATCTCTGGCTAAAACCTTACATAGGGGAGTGCGTAAACTCCAACCAACTCTATCCCAACCTTTGGCCAATTCCACTGTTTTCCTGCTTCTTATACAAAAGGAGAGAGAGAATGTGAAGGAGCATCTTGGTTTGGGCTGGATGTGGAGCAGAGAGACAGAAAGATAGTAGAGTTATTTTTCTTTCTTTCTTTCTTTCTTTCTTTTTCTTTTTATTTTATTTTATTTTGTTTAAGGGATCCAACCCATTCATATTGGGTTGAACCTCTTAGCTAGGGCTAAGAGGAGAAGCTTGTGAAGTGATGGCACTGATTCCTATGGGGCTGATTTATGTTTGAATGAATTTGATCTTACTTGATAATTAAGGAATGCCTTTAGTTGTTAATGGTTTATTGTGACTGAAATTATAATAGATTTGCGATAGCTTGAGTATTTCCTTTACCCGTTTGTGATTATGAAGTCAGGAAGCCTTCTTGTTCACCATCATCTCTTGGGCATAGTTAGATGACGGCACCCTTCCTACCATTCATACATCTCTCAGATTGACTATAGATCGGTTTAATTCTGTTGTTTGCTTTGTCTCATGGGCATGGTTTTATGATAGAATCCATTCTAATTTACTTCAATCTTATCTCTTTAAAATTGGATCAAAAGACATTCAAATTTGATTTTCAGGTTATATCTTCCAACTGGATGAAGATGGGACTCGAAGTCCAATTGAGTTCATGAATCGACCGTAGATCTCCCTAACCTCTACAAGTGGATCCTTGACACCCTAGTTTTCTACCTTAAAATTTCATAAGTTTTAGATTAGTATTCTCACTATTATTCCCTCATACTTACTTGATTTAGATTTCATCTTATTCTAGTTCTGGTTAATTTCATATTACGTATAGGTTTCAGTCCCTGTGGATTCGACCTCGGTCTTACTAAGATTATTACTACATCATAACCCTATACTTAGGGTGTGAACAAGTTTTTGGCACATTTACGGGGGACTGACGACTACGATTTTTTGAAATTAATTGGTTTTAGAATTATTTTAAGATTTTTACTAACTTTACTTTTAGGTTTTTCGTTCTATTTGATTTTTAAAAACTGACCAACTTTCCTGTTTTATAGGATTTTGATAGATTTTTTAAAGTGATAACTTCATCCTAATTTCTTTACTTTTTCTATTCCTTAAATTAGGTCCTATTTTCCAGAAACTAACTTCTTTTGTTTTCTTTTGTATGATCTTAACATAGGATCTTCTAATATGGTAACATCTTTCTAACTTCTCTTCTTACTTTCCATACTGCTATATGATCTTTTCTTTTATTTTTTTAAGATTAGATTCAAAATTAAGGTTTTACCATGAACGAACAAGAGTGGCTAAAGTGGGCACGTGAGTATGGTAATCTATGTCTAGAAAATGAGAGGTTTCATGAAAACGTGTTAAATGCTTATGCTTGGAAACAACCTGTGTCAAAATTTTTCTTAAACCATGTTTGAGAACCGACTGGAATATAATCCTCCACCAATTAAGAAGTCTATACGTGGTCATATGAGGGAGAATAATTACACCGCACCGATTAACAAAACAGTACATGAGTGTTGGGGTTATCATAACTATGGGAGTGAGAATTATTATTACTCATCCGATAAAAAGAAAATAATGTGTGATTATATTATGAGTGATAATATGTATTACCAACCATCATATTCTCCCACCTATGATCCGTATGACTATGGGAAACACAAAAATTAGAGAAATGAACCAATAACATATTATAATGATTATTCCCTTGGATCCCCTACCTTTGAGATTTATCTAGAAATGGTCCAAGAGGATTCATTTCAGCATAATATAGCTTGTCTTGCGAAAATTAGAAAATCGTTAGAAGTGCTTAATTCACGCCTTGATAAGGTAGAGGAAGCTCGTTCATCCTAGCCATAATTCATTCTAAAAATACAATGTGAGAAAAGTGATCCTAACTCGCTTTTGAAGAACTCTGAAATTTGAAATGAGGAGTTGAATTGCATTAATGAGCATACGGTTCAATGAGTCAATCTCGATGACTGTTCAAAAGAATGGTGAAGAGACATGGGTGTCTTTCAAATATAGTGATGAGGACACACTAGATTTCAAAGATGAGGAAGAAGTTGGAATGTGAGGAAAGCGATCCCATCCCAAGTGTGCACTGCACCGAACTAGAATATGATAAGTATTGAGATGACGATCATGAATGTGCAACCCCAGTTCCCCTGGAATTAATCTTAAGTTTGGTCTAGGTCAATGATTAAAAATCTTAGACGAAGTGAGTGGTTATAACGAGCTGCTCCACTTATCTAATGTGTCTAATTAAAAAGTGGATGAACTCCTTACAACTGACCTTTATATCTCTTGTGAGACGTATTTAGATGATTCCCTTGAATTGCATGATGATATGATTCAAGAGATGGATGAGTTACTCAATACGACTCTGAAATTTGAAACCACCCAGTTGAGGCCACCATCTGAACTATCGAGTTTTGACGATTTAATGTCTCTTCTAAGTTGTACCAATGGGCAGAGTTCGCACATCAATGCTTCGTCTACTGACCTTCAATCTGTCTGTGCAAGGCTGGAGCAAAAGATGTACTTCCATTTACTTTTAAGTACGATGGATTCCTTGGTCAGCGCATCACATACTTCAATGTGAAGCATGAATCACTCTCAGATGGATTTTCCAACTCTTCGGATGATTGTTTTACACACTTTGTAGATTTAAACGATCCCATGATAAGAGACATAGTGAATGCCTTGCAAGACAACATCTCGGTAGTTGTTACGGAATGAGAGAACCCTTATTCTGAACTCTCTTCTTCCCCAGATCCTAACTGTCTACCATTAAAGGAGGAGGAGCTGACAATGGAACCGAAGTCTGACACTTCGGAATGTGTTGAGAATACATCACTTCCTGAGAAGTTTTCTGAACTTTATCTACTTGTAGTCTTTGATTCACCATGGGATACTAACGTTGAAACTTCTTCTGTCACAGGTGAATCGTATATACTCTGGATACCTCAAGTAATTCAATGAAAAATTTCTTATGAGGTACATAAGTTTCTTTGGAAAGTCATACTCCAGGGCATTCAAGCCTATTGCAAAAAGGGCTTTTAAATGATCCTGTTGAGGAACTTACTGAGAAACTTATCAATATATTGGCCAGAAGAGGATCCTTGCGACATAACTTAGTAGTTTTTCTCTACTTTCATAGGACTAGGATAATTTACTTTATGTTGTTCTAGGATAGACGGTTTTATGCCATCAGGTTAGTTTGCTTCCTACATTATTTTAGGATAGTTTGCTTTCGTGTCTTCATTCTCTTGCTTACCGGCTTTCATGCTGCGATTTCTTGGAAAGTCTCTCTCGATTCGTTATTCAGGTACTATTTTTCTATCACTTCTCATTTACTTTTATTATCCAATGTTTATTGCATGCTTATTTCCTTTACATTGATGATAATGTATATTTTAGGTTGGGGGTGGGAGATTAGGTTACCTGATCAGTGTTTTCTTGATCCTAAACAAAAATTGTGAAAATTTTTAATTTTTTTTGGAATTTCTTGTGAATTTAAAGTGATTTTGATGGCCATCTTAGATTTAGAATTGCAAAATAAGTGATGTTGGTGATTTATGAATCTTGGATTCAGTTATCTATTAAATTTTACAGTGTTAATCCGGAATTAGAAGTTATAAACATTGATTGAATCATGATTTTACATGTCACATCTTGCTTTCACATTAAGGTTTCAGTTTGATATTGAAGAGATAACTTGGTAATCACTAAGCATGTAAGGAACCAGCCTGAAAAATTTGTTCGTCATGGTCAATTGAAGAAAAAGAAAATAGCTAGCTAAAAAAAAAAAAGAAAACCAGATACCTTTGTAAAGGGTTTGGTGAATAATCTTCACCATAGGTTTGCTCCCTATAGGCGTAGATTTAATTCTCCATGGATGATATGTGAAAAGGGTTGGGTGTACAATCTTCATCATAGGTTTGCTCCCTATAGGTGATGATTTGATTCCCCTTCTTGACGTTACTTTTAATGGAAAAATCAAAAGCTAGAAGAATAAAAAGAACTATAAGGCAAGTTCTGGTTTAGGTTGTGGTTGTCTTGAATGCTCTTTGAATCATCAATGTTATCATGGAAATTGACGATTGAATCTCTTAATGAGACTACACTATACACCTATGGAACTCAATGTTTAGAATTTTTTTTAATTGATGGATTAATACTTTGAACTTGATTATGAAGTTTATCGTGTGCTTGATTCCAAGAGAAATTAATGATCAACATTTATGAATCTTAGACTTCTAATATCTGGATTGTTTTAAAAAATCACTCAAATTTATAAAAATTGTCCTGTAATTCTCAACTTATTTTTCGCATACTTTGCTACGGACTAGCAAGAAGCTGGTTGGGGGTTGTGTTGAGGGTTAAATATTACATATTAGACCCTAGTTATTGCCTGGATTTACAAACGTGGTACTGTTTAACGGCCCATTTTAATCGTGTTTGTGATGCAAGGTATATTTACGAGCTTGGACTGAAACAGGGTGCTAAAAGCATGGATTTAGCGCTCAGAATTCACCAAGGCAAGGGACAGACTCTAGGGGACCAAGATTGATGGATTTACATGCCAGAGATCTGAAAAAATTGAGAAACTGAAGCTCAAGTGACCCCAAAATCAACCAGAATGCGAGATCACAGGGTTTCCACCATCCGTTCAGCTCGAAACTGCATACATGGCCTGAGGACCATAAATTAAATGAACACGTCTATTTTCAGCCATTGGATCCCTCTGGATGTAGCCCAACGAACAGATCATCCCATAAATCAGCAAATTGGGGCCCACTTGGCATCTGGATATGCTTCAACTTTGTTCTCAATGCCTTAAATGAGCTGAAAAAAAATGGATGGAGCGGATTCGTCATATACATCAAGGTGGGACCCACTGTACATTGGCGTGTGCACAGAACACATGCACTCACTGTGCACCATAGAGGACAAGTCGGTCAACGCTTGCTGACCCAACGAGTCTCATACGAAAATGGAAACTGCTGTTTCCGTTTTCGCAGCGTCCGCATCGACTCAGACTCCGGCCCACCATCGTTCATCATGTGGTCCATCTGGACCGTCCATTCATCCCAGGACGACAAAACGACCGTACACACGATGGTTTTTCAGACCCATGTGCGTGTATGTATGGAAACTGTGCCACTACAACTAAAGGAAGGCTGGGTTACAATTTAACCGGCCACACCTAACTCCATCCAAAACCAGCCATCTCTGAATGGTTGTGTTGTGATTCTAATGGATGGTGTGGATTCTCATTAGAATCCGATCATGGACCCCACCAATATCCTAGCGCAAGATTTCGTAGGTTCTATCTGAGCGTCCAAGAAATCCGGACATTCCGGGCTATTATACATTCGTAGGGAGGATCAGACCTGTGATCAGGACCGTCCATACATTGTAAAAGGTGGACACAACTCCATCCATGAAGGAGGAATCAAGGTCAGTCATTCACCATCTCGAATACCAAGCCATTAGCACAATTTCCTTGTGGTTTCTCCGCATGTTCTGTCACAGTTGCGTATCTCTGGTTGAAATCTAACATAGGGGAGTGCGTAAACTCCGACCGACTCTATCCCAGCCTTCATCCAATTCCACCGCCTTCCTGCTTCTTATGAGAGAGAGAGAGAGAGAGAGAGAGAGAGAGAGAGAGAGAGAGAATGTGAAGAATCATCTTGGTTTGGACTGGACGTGGAGTAGAGAGACAGAAAGATAGTAGAGTTGTTTTTTTTTCTTTCTTTTTCTTTTTTATTTTATTTTGTTTTGTTTAAGGGATCCAACCCATTCATGTTGGGCTGAACTTCTTAGCTAGGGCTAAGAGGAGAAGCATGTGGAGTGCGGCTAATTTATATTTAATTGAATTTGATCTTAGTTGATAATTAAGGAATGCTTTTTAGTTGTTAATGGTTTGTTGTGACTGAAATTACAACAGATCTGTGTGGCTTGAGTATTTCCTTTTCCTTTTTGTGATTATGAAGTCAGGAAGCCCTATTGTTCACCATCGTCTCCTAGGCATGGTTAGATGATGGCACCCTTCTTACCATTCATACATCTCTCAGATTGACTGTAGATCTGTTTAATTCTATTGTTTGCTTTGTCTCATGAGCATGGTTTTGTGATGGAATCCATTCTAATTTACTTTAATCTTATCTCTTTAAAACTGGATCAAAAGACGCTCAGATTTGATTTTCAGGTTATATCTTCCAACTGGATGAAGATGGAACTCGAAGTCCAGTTGAGTTCATGAATTGACCGTAGATCTCCCTGATCTCTACAAGTGGATCCTTGGCACCTTAGTTTCCTACCTTTAAATTTCACAAGTTTTAGATTAATATTCTCACCATTATTTGCTTATACTCACTTGATTTAGATTTCATCTTATTATAGTTCTAGTTCTGGTTACTTTTAGATTACATACAGATTTTAGTCCTTATGGATTCGACCTCGGTCTTACTGAGATTATTACTACATCACAATCCTATACTTGGGGTGTGAACAATATAGTACCTTAAAAGTCATGGTTAAGAATGGTCTAATCTCATACATAGATAATGCGAATGATAAATGTGAACTGTGCATACGATTTAAAATGATAAAAAAATAAATTTGTTTCCAAGTTTCGAGAGATTATTTCAAGTATTGAATCTTGTGCATGGTGATATCTGTGAGTTGAATGACATTATTATTCATGGAAGTAGAATGTACTTTATAACCTTTATCGATGATTGCTTTAGATATCTGTATGTTTACTTATTAAAGAGGAAAGATAAAACGTTAAATATGTTTAAAGTATATAAAGCGGAAGTAGAAAATCAAGTAGATAAGAAAATAAAAATTCCCTGCAATGACAGATGGGGAGAATACTTCTCAATTGAATTCTCTAACTTCTGTGAAGATCATGAATTAATACACCAATGTACTGCACCATACACATTGCAACAAAGTAGTATAGTAGAAAGGAAGAATATTACGTTAATAGAGACGATCAATACAATGCTAATAAAAGCAAAGTTGACACTAAGTCTATGAGGTGAAGCATTGCTTGTAACATGTCACATTCTAAATAGAATTCTTTTTAAGAAAAATACAACATCACCATAAGAAATATAAAGGCAGAAAACCTAACCTAAGGTTTCTTAAAGTGTGGGGGTGTTTCGCTTATTGTAAGACTCCTAATCCCAAAAGAACCAAGTAAGACCTATGGCTATAAAGTGCACTTTCATAGGGCATGCATAAAATAACAAAGTATATAGACTCCTAAATCTATAGTCTAACACTATTATAGAATCCAGAGACGTTGAGTTCTTTGAGCACTCACTATCCTTGAAGTCAAAGGATAATGAAGTCCAAACTCTCAATAAAGAACTAGTGAGTAAATTTCTATAAGAGGTGGAAGCTTCAAGCGAGCCTCGTAGGACCCACAGGGTAAGAGTAGAAACAAGTCTTAACTCTGATCAGATAAACTCTCAGCATATTTTTTTCCCTCTCTTAGAAGGAGATAGATAAATTTTATCCGGAAGATACCTATAATAATAACAATAAAAAATTACGCTAAAAAATTCAGTGATGCTATGTCTTTTGGAGACTCAACTTTTTAGAAGAAAGCCATTAACGATGAAATTAAATCTATAATGACAAATTAAACATGCGAACTAATGAATTAACTTACCTTCAAGTTCTAAACCCATAGGTTATAAGTGAGTATTTAGGAAAAAAATATCACATTAATGGGATTATCTAAACCTTTAAAGTTAGATTAGTAGCTAAGGAGTTTAGACAAAAAGAATTAATAAATTATTTTGACATATATTCTCCAATTGCTAGGATAACTTCCATTAGAATTTTATTCGCGCTAGCATCCATACATTATCTTCACATCCACTAAATAGATGTAAAGACCGCTTTCTTAAATGGTGACCTAAATGAGGAGGTATATATGAAATAACCCAAATGGTTCGTTCTACCAAGAAATGAGAAGAAAGTTTGTAAATTGATTAAATCTTTATATGGAATAAAACAAGCGCCTAAACGATGGCATGAGAAGCTTGATTCAAAAGCACTATCTCATGGTTTCATGCATAATGTAACTGACAAATGTATATATTTTAAAATTAATAGTAACTGTGTAATTATTATTTGTCTGTATGTTCATGACATGTTAATAATACGTAATAAAATGGAAGGTGTAATTGAAACAAAGAAGTTTATGTCTTCTATAGTCAAAATGAAGAATCTTAGACATGTGGATACCGTCTTAGGTATCAAAGTTAAAAAACATAATGGGGGTTATGTAATGCGTCAATCTCATTACATTGAGAATATATTAAATAAGTTTAACTATCTTAAAATAAAAGAAGCAAAAACTCCATTTGATCCAAGTATCAAGCTGAATGAGAATAAATGAAGAGCAATTGCACAATTTGAGTATGCAAGTGATATAGGCAGTCTAATGTATGCTATGCAATGCACTAGGCCTGAAATTGCATATGCTATGACTAAACTCAATTGGTTTACTAATAACCCCAGTGTGGAATGTTGAAATGTTATTAGTAGAGTTCTTGGTTACTTAAAAGCAACCAAAGACTTATGACTATTTTACTTAAAGTTTCCTCCCGTAATGAAAGGATATACCGATACGAGTTGGATATCGAGTACAGGAGGATAATAAGTCCACTACATGCTGGGTATTCACCTTAGGAGGTACAACTATGTCTTGGAGATCTAAGAAACAAACCTGCATAACTCAATCGACTATAGAGTTTGAGTGTATAGCCTTAGCTACAACAAGCAAAGAGGCTATGTGGCTTATGGATCTTTTATTAGAAATCCATTTTTATGTGAAACCTATACCGGTTGTGTCACTACATTATGATAGTGAAGCTACATTAACTAGAGCCTACAGTGGCACTTATAATGGAAAGTGTAAACATATAAGTTTATGACATGATTATGTGAGATAATTGATTTAAGATGGAATCATTATAATTTCCTATATGAAATCTAGCAATAACTTGGCTAATCATTTTACTAAATCTCTAACGAGAGAAGTAGTAAAAGCAACATCTAGAGAGATATGGTTAAAATTCTTCAACCAAAGTTCCACCAGTTATGGAAACCCAACATAAAATTAAAAAATCTCTAAGTTTAAGTTCAATAGGTAAAAACAAGTTACTAATATATACAAAGTTTCATAAAAACATAATATAAAACCTCATCCATAATAGACAAGTGTTAAGTGTTATAAATAGATGGTTAAGTCTTATGTAAGACCCGTATCTTGGTCCGTACCTTTCCGTACACTCCCGCGGTCGTACCGGTCGAATTCCGGCAACTTTCGACCCTTAAATAATATCGACGCGCGACCTGAATTCATGTACCGACAACCCGAGTCGACTCAACCCGAGACCTATACCATAGCGACCGCGCCGTCGTTGCGGTTTCGATACCGCGACTCGTGCGCCAAGGCGATACCCTGATCAAGAGATATGAGCCAACGTTCGGTGCGAGAAAACGCCGCGCGTTGCGAAAACCAAGGGAATCTCAACGATGTGTCACATCAATCACATCAATCCCATCAATCAATCACCCATCAACCCATCACATGTCAAGTACACATCACTCTCACCCATTTTCCCAAGCAACCACAAAAGTCTCCCAAACCCATACCTCTCTTACACAAAAGCCAACAAAGTCTTCTCAACCCATACCTTTCTTACACAAAAAGCCACAAAAGTCTTCCTAACCCATACTTTTCTTACACAACCATCACTCACCCATCCATCCATCACTCTCTCTCTCTCCCTTTACATCACTCTCTCTCTTTCTCTCTTTCTCATTCCAAAAACTTCCAAGCAACAAAAATTTCAAGAGCTCCCACGTATGGCATTTCTCCAAAGACCTTAAGCTCCAAGTGGCCCACCTTCCTACCCCAAAAATCCCCCATCTCAACCCTCCATTCTTCATCTTAGCCATTGAAGTTGAAGATAAGGTGCCAAGAAACCCCTAGGAGCGAGAAGATCGGACGGTGGGTGCTTCTATAGGGTAGATTATCTTGTTTTTATGGTGGACCAAGTGAGGCCCACCGATCAATGGTGTGGATCTCACTTGGGATCCTAATATGTGGCCGATGGACCACTTGGATCATCATGATCGGTCCATGATGGGGCCATTCTCCATGGACCCCATCATGATGTTTATTTTCATTTAGAAAGGTCATCTAGACCGTCCATATCGGTGGAGAATGGATCTCCACCGTTGATTTACATTTTTAACGGTCCCATGTGCAAGGGACCCATTTATTGTATGTTTCATCGCAAGGGAGGGCCCATAATGACGGGGTCCCTCCATCACAAGCCGTGTCCCACTCTCCATGTCTCTCTCCCTCTCTCTTTTATTTTATTTTATTTTATTGCAATAGGATGATGTGGCCCACTTGAATGGATCCCATCTTGATGTATTTATTTTATTCAAGTGGGGCCCACCTTAGACGTTATTCCCATGCCGCCCATAATGTGATGGCCCACTTCATCAGGGCCCACCATCTTCAAAAGAGAGACAAAAAAAAATATATTTTAAAACCGTCCAGCGTCCCAGACGCTGGACGTTTCAATGAAAGAAGAGAAAAGGAAAGGAAAAAAAAAGGGATTTTTGGGTGGCTCCCTTGTATAGGCCCCACCCTGATGTTTATGTTCTATCCAAGCCGTCCATCCTCTTACCCACGGCATTTTAGCCGTTGGGTAGAAGTTTGGAGCTGATCCAATCACCTGGTGGGCCATAGCGTCAAAGATCGCACCCTCACCATTCAAACATATTTTTCTTAATTTATTTCACATCCAAGCATCAAAAAAATTCAAACTCTAGACTCATTTGGACGGCGTCGAGCCACTGATCGCCATAGACGGGTCGGATTTTGGCGCAGCGGGCCCCATGTGTCAAAAACCCCAAAATTTTAAATTTTGCCCCTTTTCTAAAATTCCATGGCAGAGGCTTTGCCTCTGCCTCTGTGAGTGTCAACGCCTGCACGGTCCAACGCATGCATGGGCGTGGGCGGACGAGCGTGGGGGCCCACGGCCGTACGTGTGGGCCCCACCAAAGATGTTTATTTGTCATTCCATCTGTTCATGAGGCGGGCCCCCTTCTCAGGCGGGTCCCCTCCAAATTTTGGCATGATCCAGTGCTCGGGTGGCCCACACCACAGGGAACAGTTGAATTGAGTCCTTGCCATTGAAAATTTCCCTGGTGCCCACAGGAGTATTGGATTAAGCTGAAATTTATGTTTTACCTTCATACAGGTCCAAGGGACCTCGTGAACGGATTAGATTTCAAATGAACATTATAGGGTGGGCGCCACATGGGACCCACAATGATGTGTGCGTTAAAGACCACCGTCCAGTGGACGGTGGCGCTCACCTTGCCGTTGTATTGCTTCCACCGTCCGCTGGACGGTGGAGCCCTCTTGATGCATGTGTTTTATGCACGCCACAGCGGGCGTGCAGTGTGTGTGCGCGTGCTGTGTGGGTGTGTATGCGTGTGTGGGTGTGTGCATGTATACATATACATATATACTTATATATATACTATATGTATTATAGGTATTATATGTACATATTATTACTGTTATAATAAATATGATGGTAGGCCCTCATGTGGGCCCCACTCTTGATGCATGTGATGCATCTAGACCGCCCATCCGCTATAACATATAAGGCCTTTGGGTTAAACCCCTTTGCACTGTAAAAAGAGCCTATGGGCCTAGGCCCACTTGATATGATCCAATCCCATAGGAAGAGGCCCTTTTGATGTACTTCAGGGGCCCATAAAGATTGGACCCATTTGTTGCATTCTTAAAGCCCATGGTTGTGGACCCAATTGTTATATTGAAAGACCCATGGGACTACACCCATTTGATTATAAAAGGGTCCATGGGAATAGGCCCACTTTGATATGCATGCAAACTCATGGATTAGGCCCATTTAAATTATTTAAGGCCTAGGGATTTAGGCCCATTTGACTCATACAAGGCCTCTGGGTTGAGGCCCATTTGATATACATTTGGGGGCCCAATTGGTGTGACCCATTTAATACATATTAAACTCTTGTGACTAGGTCCAATTGATGCAATCTAAGGCCCACGGGTTTGACCCATTGCAATGCACATAAGCCCCATTGGTGTGGCCCATTTATGTGGCCCATCTGATAAATGAGAGCCCATAGGATATGACCCATTTGATATATATATAAGGTCCCATGGGGACAACCTACGGTCCATTGCAATGTGTAAATCCATTACAGACTAAGTGTTGATGTTTACAAAGATCGTGCCTTGGGAGAAATGTTGGTTTGACGTCCACATTGCGAGTGTAATGTTGGTTGGATGTCCACATTACGACTCTCCTTAGGGCCCATTACCGGACGTATTTGCCATGTATAGGCCCTCCAGGTCCGTCTACATTGTAAAATAGTTCATTTCATTATAACATGTTTAGTATAGTTTCATGACCCATGATCATATGCATCATATGTATGCTTGATATGAGGACTGACTGATCATAGCATATGCCTTCGGGCAGGTTGTTATGGGCTCCTGGTTAGGCAGTATTGCCCTACATGAGCGCACGATATGCGCATGGATTGTTGCATGACTGAACAGCGTGAATCATGCATTTCGCACTTGTGTGACATGGGTATTGTACGCCCTAGCAACATCAGGGCCGTAGCCTCCACAGACGCATCGTGGTTGGCAGGATTGGATACCGAAAATCTTGTTCTACATAGGGTACTATAGATATCCCTGGGTGAAAGTCCCTAAACCCTTATGGTACCAAGAGGTTGCTCCAACGTCTAGACCGAGTGGGTAGATGAGCGTTGAGTGCCGATTACCAGACGGTTACGCTCTCCACTGTGTCGTGGTCGGTTGGAAGGGGGTACGGCCTTACCCGCCCGAGTGTAGGGGGCAATGCTAGGCTGAGTCTGACCAGCTCGAGGAATGGGTCCGCTATCGACGAGTCGCGCCCGATATTGGCAGACGGATAGTGAGGTCTCTTCCACTTACCTTATTGCGCGCGATGTGGCGGCAATCTGGTTTAGAGTGTACTAGACTCCGGTGATATTCCATACTTTGAGCTGTACTGATATGTGGACATTGATGAGGATCTGTATGCTTGAGTTGCATTGCACATTGCATGGCCTTGGGATGGCCGATACCATTCATGTCTGGCATTGCATAGCCTTGGTACGGCTCATGACGTTTTGGTTCCATCTGCATATTCCGCATTACTCTGACATTGCATTCATATTACTACCTTGCGCACACACTTTCACCACCCTCTAAGCTTTCTGTAAGCTTATGCACGACCGTTGCGTGCAGGTGACGTTGGACTGCAGCAGCGCTGAGGCAGGAGCACGTTGCTGATCATTTTGGAGTTTTTGTTACTTGCCATTGTATTTCCCTTTATGCTCATTGTACTTGTAAAATTTTTGATCATAGTGAAAATGTAATGGAGTGCTTGGTTGTTGTTTGTGGGTTATGCCTTTGGTTATGCTTATTACGTATCAGACTGATGTTAAAAATCCTCCTCGTAGCATCCCAGGATCGGAACCTGGCGAATGGGAGCTAGGAGCCGAGAATGGGGTTCTACGGAGGCTGTCGGTGCCGGATTCGGCGATCGGGAATTTTGTGAGCCCGGTTTCCGAGTTTGGGGCGTGACATCTTAGGACTCTTAATGAAATCCAGTCTGAAAAGACATTATCTTAATAGTAACAGAGACACTAGAAAGATTTCACCTATGTGAATATAGAGATGGTGTCATCTTTCATGAGAGTTGGAGTTTTTCTCAGGATCGTTTATGAAATACGATAAGCACATAGCTATTAATTGTACTGAATAAGATTTGTGGAAACTTTAATAACATAAAGTAAATATGTTTGGTTTCTTCAACTTTTTTATCTAGGAATAGTTGGTACAAAGCTGCGACTACCAGGAATTTCGATAGAGCTTTGAGATAATAACATTAAGGAAATATTCAAATTGAAAGATATATTTCTTTATGCATATAAGTTGTTTATATTTCGGTAAATATTTCTTTTGAAAATACTTTTTCAATCAAGTAGGGGATTGTTGTGAAAATATTGATTAAAAAATAATTTAAATAAAAAAATTATGTGTATAAAAGTATTTATTAAAAAAAAAGAATTTTTTGGTGTTTTAGGAATAGTCCCATATCGGAAAGGAGAGAAGAAAATATTGTGTTTATACATAGGGTGTGGAGTACCTTATTATTTGCTTAGTAGATCCGTGGAGTACCGAAACTTGCATGTTCCAGTGTGAAGCACTAGAACACACACGCGTGATCACACACACGGGCACAGGTATGATCATGATCATGGTCATTGTTATGGTCTCGGGCTTGTTGCGAGGGTGTGGGCATGTGAAGTAGTATTGCAGTAGAAGCGTAAGTGGCACACTGTGCACTTTCTACATGCGCAGCGCATTGTGTCACAGATAGGTCGCTCCCTCGCGACCTTACGCGAATCGGTACGAGGCGAGTGTGAGTCACAACGCGATAGAGGCAATGAGTTAAATGGCTAGAGTGTTGTGGGCGAGTGGTTTGAATGAGACCAGTTAGTCGTTTATAGACTCTGGAAACTAGCCGTTTAAGAAATGTGTAATTGCCAATACAATATTAAACCAGACCATGCAGAAACTGGTGCATGTGGCTAGCCTAATAGTCATAAAGTTGCTAGCCAATGAGTCTAAATGGCTAGCATGCAGCAGCTAGTTGTCTCACATACGTAAGGGTCAAAAATAGCCAAATAACGGCTAGTTTCTCACCAACAGTCATAAACATTCATGGAGTTATGATTCTAGACCAAAATGTCCAATAATTCTGGCCTATATAAATAGTGCCTGGATGGTTCATTGGACCACCAACCACTCGATTCACTCTCCATACAACCCAAAAAGAAAAGCTCTAGTGACTTCTAATCAAGTCAACAAAGTTCAATATGAACCTTAGCTAGCCGTCCTCAAGAAATAGGCCATAGCACAATAATCTAAATCAGTTACAATTTTTCTAATATTATCTATGATTTGGAATTTTATTTTTTTTATCTGTCACACAAATATGTGTACACAAGGTTCCATTTGTGGTTCTTGGTACTTACTAAACGCGGAACCACATACAAGTTCGTTATATATCTTAGAAGTTATTTATCTGCAACCTATCAGCAGTCCCAATCATTTTTTTAAAAGGGCCATTAATACTTTAAGGATAATGTGATTACACGTGCGTCAGCTTGTCTTTAATATTTTAGTTTCTTTTATTATTTTATAGAAATTATAAATTTATGATTTGTGATAACTTATATGTCATTGTATTGATTTACATGCTATACTTCATCACGATGAAAGAATTATCCAAAATTCATAGGCCATTCATATGAATTTGGAGACTTAGTTAGAAGTATTTTGGAGTTGGCCCACCTGAGTGTTTGAACCATCCTGATTTTAGGATCAAGCATAAAAAGAGGAAATGTGCGATGATGGACGGCGTGGGTTTCATACAGTGGTTTCTCCCACTTTGGTACCCAGCGCGAGGTACCTTGGTGTTGTCCTTTCCTGGCTGCTCATCTAAGTCTCTCTTTAGCTTTTGAAAGTCAGAGAAAAAATAGCCCCTTGTATGACAAATCATTGTTGCTCTTCGTTTCCACATGCCGGTTCCTCTGCAACGATTGCATGATAAGCTTATTCTACAGCTTTGTGTGTGGGGACCACCGTGATGTAAGGCCCACATCCACTCCATTCGTAGGCTGTATCTGTTCAAGTTAGCCAATGCATGCAAAAAACGTACCAATTGAAAGGAAAAGTGAGTCACACTTTAGGGAACCGTTGGAATGAGGATGCCCACCATTAAAACCTTCTAGATTGTGTGTGGGACCAAATTTTCTTTGTATATGCCATCCAATCCGTTCATAAGATGCACTCTGCTAGGATGTATGGACGCTTAAAAGATCAAGGCCATTTTAAAACTCAGATGGCCATTTCAAGTGGTTATACATGGTGTGGAACAGCCAATTTTTGAAACGGTCTGATTTTTTGCATCTAACGAGGAAACCAGAGTTAGGACATGGCGGATGGAGTGGATGTCGTGCAAACATGACGGTGGCCTGGTTCTTATGACAATAGAGCGCCATTTTGCATGGAGTTTGTATAAGTGGGGCCATGTTTTCGTGATCCAGACCAATGAGCTTGTAGTTCTCATCGTGGATAGGCCATGTACAAAAAATTCTTGTAAAACGGACACCTATTAAGAAGAAACGCACGAACTTCCCACATTCTCTGGAAATACATTTGAAAAATGTGTGGCTAAGATATTCCAATTGCAGAGACTTCGGCACGTAGCTGATCTATAAAGGATGCCTTCATCAAATTAATGACTTGAACAATCCAATCATGGCCCCTCAAAAGGAACTTCATGCGTATGGGAATCAAGGAAGCTGATAATTAGATAGATTAATCAGGAACCCGAATGTGACAGAGCATTTAGTATAAGAAAAGTTACTTTTACCTACGAATATTTTCGTAGGTAAAAGCCTATTTTTGTACTTCTGACCAAGTTACTTTTGCCGACGATTTAATTTCGTAGGTAAAATGTTTTACCAACGTTTTATTTCGTAGCCAAAAATATTGAAAAATATATTTCCCTTAACTTCGCAGCTAAAAAAAATTTACAAAACGTTTTGCCTACGATTGTTTTCGTAGCTAAAACGATTTACCTACCAATGTTTTCGTAGGTAAAAATTATGACAACAATTTCACCTACAAATAATTTCGTAAGTAAAATTATTTACAAAAGTTTTACCAACGAATTTGTTTCGTAGGTAATAATTATGACAAAAATTTAACCAACGTATAATTTCGTAGCCAAAAATATGGCATGAGTTTTGCCTACGAATTGTTTCCATTGATCAAAATTATTGCAAAACTTTTACCTACGAATTTGTTCGTAGGTAAAAACTGTAGTAAAAGTTTTACCTACAAATACTTTCATAGTTAAAAATATTTTCAAAACTTTTACTACGAATTTTTTCGTAGGTAATAATTGGTAGAAAAGTTTTACCTACTACTAATTTCGTAGCTAAAAATATTTTCAAAACTTTTACCTACGAATTACTCCGCAGGTAAAAATTGTTACAAAAGTTTTACCTACGAATTTTGTGGTAGCTAAAAATAATTACAAAACCTTTACCTATGAATAGTTTCGTAGGCAAAACTCTTTATAGAACCTTTTCCTACGAAGTAACTCGTAGCTAAAACCTTTTCCGAAACTTTTACCTACGAATTGTTTAGTACGTAAACCATTTTGAAAACATAAACCAACAAATATTTTTGCAGGTGAAAATACATTGAAAACATTTACCTACGAATAATTTTGTAGCTAAAAAAATTACTGAACTTTCCCCTACGAAAAGTTTCATAGGTAAAAACTTGTATGAGACTTTTACCTATGAAAATCTTCGTAGATAAAAATCCGATGTTACTTTTACCTACGAAAATTTTCGTTGGTAAAAGTGTCTTTTTTATAAAAATGTACCTACAAAATATTCCTGATATACACCTGTTATATATAAATATTTCATCATATTCACATTCACATCTATTCAAACCCAAAATACGTAGATCTATCCAAATATAAATTACATTCATTAACATAACATTCACTCACAAATAAAATACAAAAAATATAAGTTTAATATCATAAATAAAATATAAAAAATTATAAAAATGAATGCAGAGGAGGTGGAGCATCAGTGGGTAAGCATCTCCATCATCCGTCGCTCATGCTCCACCCGCATCTCCTCCATCCTCCTCTCATTCTCCTCTCTCTCCCTCGCCTGCTCCTCCATCCTCCGCCTCTCCTGCTCCTCCCTCTGCCTCATCAGATCTTCCATCCTCCTCTCCTACTCCTCCCTCTGCCTCGTCAGATCCTCCATTCTCCTCTCCTGCTCCTCCCTCTGCCTCGTCAGATCCTCTATCCTCCTCTCCTACTCCTCCATCGCCTCTCCAGCTGCTCACTCTTCTTCTCCCGCTGCTCTTTAATGTCATGGACGACGACTCGTAGCTGTTGAACCTGTTTCTCTGCAATATCAGCTCGACGGGTGGCGCTCTCGCCAACAACGATGAATCGGGTAGAGGCAGCTCTCGCGGGTGCAGTGAGCTTAGCACCATGGCCAAGGCCACGCACATATCCAGAACGGGTGCCAAGCACCTCACTCAGGATCTATGGCTCACTCCGCTGAGTACCATCGGGAGTGGGCTGACTACGTAAGGTGTCCATCGCCGCCTGTAATGAAAACATATGAATTTTCTCTAAAAAATGGTATTATTATAATGTAATGTAATTAAATATTACAATGTAAGAATTTTTATCCAAATCTCCCCGGCTCTAGGATGTACCCAAGATCCTGTCACCTGTCGACAGTGAGTCCCTCTGTAGAGGTCTACTGATCCGGGCTCCTAACCAGTGACGGGATCTCCCTGCGCAATCGAAAGGACAACTGAGTTAATATAAATGCATGAAAAGAATATATCAACTTAATAATTACTAGTAATTTCTTACCATGCTGTGACGAACTTCTGTAAATGACTTTGAACTAGCTACGTGGTTCACTTCTAACTTTCCTCTGTTGTCAGAATTTATTTTGCTTCTCTTCTGAACACATTATTCATAATACATTGTTATTAATAACAATTTAATTGTTACATTAAAATATCATAAATATGTAAATATTATCTGAAAAGAATCAGATGAAAATTTATCGCAGAGTATCTGCCAGTCGCCATCGGTCACGTGTGGCGGTGCGAACAGTGCGCCCTCCGTGTGGCTCATACACTGCTTGTACCACTTGTATAACATGGAGCCGTACTCCTTGAACCGCTCTTTGATCATGTCGTCGACATCATAAAAAATGTGCGGAACACTCAAATCGAAGTCAAACTTATCCTGCAGTTTCGTAAATAATGGATTAAGGCAATAAACTTATTAAGAAAATAACTAAACTATAAAATAAACTTTTATAAAATAAATTTTAAAAAACTAAAATTTACCTGAAGGTTAAAAGTATAACTTTTGGGATTTGAGAATAGGTTTAGGTTAAGGTTATAAGTATAGGTTTACGGTTAGGTTTTAGGTTATAGGTTATAAGTATAGGTTATGGGTTAAGGTTAAGGTCTAGGTTTAGGTTATAGGTTTGGGTTTTGGGATTTGAGAATAGGTTTAGGTTAAGGTTATAAGTCTAGGTTTAGGTTATACGTATAGGGAATGGTTTACGGTATACGTATAGGTTTTAGGATTTGAGAATAGATTTAGGTTATAAGTGTAGGTTATAGGTTTAGGGAATGGTTAGGTTTGGGTTATAGGTTTTGGGATTTGAAAATAGGTTTAGGTTATAAGTATAGGTTTTAGTTGGGTTATAGGTTAAGGTTTAGGGATTTTAGTTTAGGTTAAGGTTGTAAGTTTAGGTTGAGGTTACAATTATAGGTTATAGGTTAAGGTTAAGGTCTAGGTTTAAGTTAAAAGTATAAGTTTTGGGACTTGAGAATAGGTTTAGGTTAATGTTATAAGTATAGGTTTAGGGTTAGGTTTAAAGTTATAGGTTATAAGTATAGGTTATGGGTTAAGGTTAAGGTCTAGGTTTAGGTTATAGGTTATGGTTTTGGGATTTGAGAATAGGTTTAGGTTAAGGTTATAAGTCTAGGTTTAGATTATAGGTATAGGGAATGGTTTAGGGTATAGGTATAGGTTTTATGATTTGAGAATAGCTTTAGGTTATAAGTGTAGGTTATAGGTATAGGGAATGGTTAGGTTTGGGTTATAGGTTTTGGGATTTGAGAATAGGTTTAGGTTATAAGAATAGGTTTTAGTTGGGTTATAGGTTAAGGTTAAGGGATTTTAGTTTAGGTTAAGGTTGTAAGTTTAGGTTAAGGTTACAATTATAGGTCATAGGTTACGGTTAAGGTCGAGGTTTAGCTTAAAAGTATAAGTTTTGGGATTTATGAATAGGTTTAGGTTAAGGTTATAAGTATAGTTTTGGTTATAGGTTAAGGTTTAGGTTTTGGGATTTAAGAATAGTTTTAGCTTATAAGTGTAGGTTATAAGTTTAGGGAATGGTTAGATTTGGGTTATAGGTTTCGGGATTTGAAAATAGGTTTAGGTCATAAATCGGGTTCGGGATCGGGATCGGGCTTGGGTTTGGGTTATAGGTGTAGGTTATAGGTTTTGGGATTTGAGAATAGGTTTAGGTTAAGGTTATGAGTCTAGCTTTAGGTTATAGGTTAAGGTTTTGGTTTAAGTTATAGGTAGAGGTTTTAGGATTTGAAAATAGTTTTAGGTTATAAGTGTAGGTTATAGGTTTAGGGAGTGGTTAGGTTTAGGGTATAGGTTTTGGAATTTGAGAAAAGGTTAAGGTTTAGGTTATAGGTATAGGTTTTAGGATTTGAAAATAGTTTTAGGTTATAAGTGTAGGTTATAGGTTTAGGGAGTGGTTAGGTTTAGGGTATAAGTTTTGGGATTTGAGAATAGGTTAAGGTTTAGGTTTAGGAAATCGGGTTCGAGTTTGTAATCGTCCTTGGGTTTGGGTTATAGGTATAGGTTTTGGGATTTGAGAATAGGTTTAGGTTAAGGTTATGAGTCTAGGTTTAGGTTATAGGTTAAGGTTTAGGTTTAGGTTATAGGTATAGGTTTTGACATTTGAAAATAGTTTTAGGTTATAAGTGTAGGTTATCGGTTTAGGGAGTGGTTAGGTTTAGGGTATAGGTTTTGGGATTTGAGAATAGGTTAAGGATTAAGTTTAGGAAATCGGGTTCAGGTTTGGAATCGGGCTTGGGTTTGGTTTATAGGTATAGGTTTTGGGATTTGAGAATAGGTGAAGGTTAAGGTTATGTGTCTAGGTTTAGGCTATAGGTTAATGTTTAGGTTTAAGGTAAGGGTATAGGTTTTGATATTTAAGAATAGTTTTAAGTTATAAGTGTAGGTTATAGGTTTAGGGAGTGGGTAGGTTTAGGTTATGGGTTTTGGGATTTGAGAATAGGTTAAGGTTTAGGTTTAGGAAATCGGGTTCGGGTTTGGAATCGGGCTTGGGTTTGGGTTATAGTATAGGTTTTGGGATTTGAGAATAGGTTAAGGTTAAGGTTATAAGTCTAGGTTTAGGTTATAGGTTAAGGTTTAGGTTTAGGTTATCGGTATAGGTTTTGGTTATAGGTTCAGGTTTAGGTTTAGGAAATCGGGTTCTGGTTGGGGATCGGGTTTAGGTTTGGGTTATAGATATAGGTTTTGGGATTTAAGAACAGGTTTAGGTTAAGGTTATGAGTCTAGGTTTAGGTTATAGGTTAAGGTTTAGGTTTAGGGTAAGTGTATAGGTTTTGAGATTTGAGAATAGTTTTTAAGTTATAAGTGTAGGTTATAGGTTTAGGGAGTGGGTAGGTTTAGGTTAATGGTTTTGGGATTTGAGAATAGGTTAAGGTTTGGGTTTAGGAAATCGGGTTCGGGTTCGGGATCGGGCTTGGGTTTGGGTTATATGTATAGGTTTTGGGATTTGAGAATAGGTTTAGTTTAAGGTTATGAATCTAGATTTAAGTTATAGGTTAAGGTTTAGGTTTAGGTTATAGGTATAGGTTTTGGGATTTGAAAATAGTTTTAGGTTATAAGTGTAGGTTATAGGTTTAGGGAGTGATTAGGATTAGGGTATAGGTTTTGGGATTTGAGAATACCTTAAGGTTTAGGTTTAGGAAATCGGGTTCGGGTTTGGAATCGGGCTTGGGTTTGGGTTATAGGTATAGGTTTTGGGATTTAAGAATAGGTTTAGGTTAAGGTTATGAGTCTAGCTTTAGTTTATAGGTTAAGGTTTAGGTCTAGGTTATAGGTATGGGTTTTGGGATTTGAAAATAGTTTTAGGTTATTAGTGTAGGTTATAGGTTTAGGGAGTAGTTAGGTTTAAGGTATAGCTTTTGGGATTTGAGAATAGGTTAAGGTTTGGGTTTAGGAAATTGGGTTTGGGTTTGGAATTGGGCTTGGGTTTGGGTTATAGGTATAGGTTTTGGGATTTAAGAATAAGTTTAGATTAAGGTTATGAGTCTAGGTTTAGGTTATAGGTTAAGGTTTAGGTTTAGGGTAAGGGTATAGGTTTTGAGATTTGAGAATAGTTTTAAGTTATAAGTGTAGGTTATAGGTTTAGGGAGTGGGTAGGTTTAGGTTATGGGTTTTGGGATTTGAGAATAGGTTAAGGTTTAGGTTTAGGAAATCAGGTTCGTGTTCGGGATCGGGATCGGGCTTGGGTTTGGGTTATAGGTATAGGTTTTGGGATTTGAGAATAGGTTTAGGTTAAGGTTATAAGTCTAGGTTTAGGTTATAGGTTAAGGTTTAGGTTTAGGTTATAAGTATAGGTTTTGGTATTTGAAAATAGTTTTAGGTTATAAGTGTAGGTTATAGGTTTAGGGAGTGGTTAGGTTTAGGGTATAGGTTTTGGGATTTGTGAATAGGTTAAGGTTTAGGTTTAGGAAATTGGGTTCGGGTTTGGAATCGTCCTTAGATTTGGGTTATAGGTATAGGTTTTGGGATTTGAGAATATTTTTAGGTTAAGGTTATGAGTCTAGGTTTAGCTTATAGGTTAAGGTTTAGGTTTAGGTTATATGTATTGGTTTTGAGATTTGAAAATAGTTTTAGGTTATAAGTGTAGGTTATAGATTTAGGGAGTGGGTAGGTTTAGGTTATGGGTTTTGGGATTTGTGAATAGGTTAAGGTTTGGGTTTAGGAAATCAGGTTCGGGTTTGGAATCGGGCTTGGGTTTGGGTTATAGTATAGGTTTTGGGATTTGAGAATAGGTTTAGGTTAAGGTTTTAAGTCTAGGTTTGGGTTATAGGGTAAGGTTTAGGTTTAGGAAATCGAGTTCAGGTTGGGGATCGGGTTTAGGTGTGGGTTATATGTATAGATTTTGAGATTTGAGAATAGGTTTAGTTTAAGGTTATGAGTCTAGGTTTAGGTTATAGGTTAAGGTTTAGGTTTAGGGTAAGGGTATAGGTTTTGAGATTTGAGAATAGTTTTTAAGTTATAAGTGCAGGTTATAGGTTTAGGGAGTGGGTAGGTTTAGGTTATGGGTTTTGGGATTTGAGAATTGGTTAAGGTTTAGGTTTAGGAAATCAGGTTCGGGTTCGAGATCGGGCTTAGGTTTGGGTTATAGTTTTAGGTTTTGGGATTTGAGAATAGGTTTAGGTTTAGGTTATGAATCTAGGTTTAGGTTATAGGTTAAGGTT
This sequence comes from Magnolia kwangsiensis, assembly GCA_037074715.1. Classification (NCBI taxonomy): domain Eukaryota; kingdom Viridiplantae; phylum Streptophyta; class Magnoliopsida; order Magnoliales; family Magnoliaceae; genus Magnolia; species Magnolia kwangsiensis. The sequence continues at coordinate 29,146,067 of CM073579.1, forward strand.
TAGGTTTAGGTTATAGGTATAGGTTTTGGGATTTCAAAATAGTTTTAGGTTATAAGTGTAGGTTATAGGTTTAGGGAGTGGTTAAGTTTAGGGTATAGGTTTTAGGATTTGGGAATACCTTAAGGTTTAGGTTTAGGAAATCAGGTTCGGGTTTGGAATCAGGCTTGGGTTTGGGTTATAGGTATAGGTTTTGGGATTTAAGAATAGGTTTAGGTTAAGGTTATGAGTCTAGCTTTAGGTTATAGGTTATGGTTTAGGTTTACGTTATAGGTCTAGGTTTTGGGATTTGAAAATAGTTTTAGGTTATAGGTTTAGGGAGTGGTTAGGTTTAGGGTATAGGTTTTGAGATTTGAGAATAGGTTAAGGTTTAGGTATAGGAAATCAGGTTTGGGTTTGGAATTGGGCTTGGGTTTGGGTTATAGGTATAGGTTTTCGGATTTGAGAATAGGTTTAGGTTAAGGTTATGAGTCTAGGTTTAGGTTATAGGTTAAGGTTTAGGTTTAGGGTAAGGGTATAGGTTTTGAGATTTTAGAATAGTTTTAAGTTATAAGTGTAGGTTATAGGTTTAAGGAGTGGGTAGGTTTAGGTTATGGGTTTTGAGATTTGAGAATAGGTTAAGGTTTAGGTTTAGGAAATCGGGTTCGGGTTCAGGATCGGGATCAGGCTTGGGTTTGGGTTATAGGTATAGGTTTTGGGATTTGACAATAGGTTTAGGTTAAGGTTATGAGTTTAGGTTTAGGTTATAGGTTAAGGTTTAGGTTTAGGTTATAGGTATAAGTTTTGGGATTTGAAAATAGTTTTAGGTTATAAGTGTAGGTTATAGGTTTAGGGAGTGGTTAGGTTTAGGGTATAGGTTTTAGGATTTGAGAATAGGTTAAGGTTTAGGTTTAGGAAATCAGGTTCGGGTTTGGAATCGGGCTTGGGTTTGGGTTATATGTATAGGTTTTGGGATTTGAGAATAGGTTTACGTTGAGGTTACGAGTCTAGGTTTACATTATAGGTTAAGGTTTAGGTTTAGGTTATAGGTATAGGTTTTGAGATTTGAAAATAGTTTTAGGTTATAAGTGTAGGTTATAGGTTTAGGGTATAGGTTTTGAGATTTGAGAATAGGTTAAGGTTTAGGTTTAGGAAGTCGGGTTCGGGTTTGGAATCGGGCTTGGGTTTGGGTTATAGGTATAAGTTTTGGGATTTGAGAATAGGTTTAGGTTAAGGTTATGAGTCTAGGTTTAGGTTATAGGTTAAGGTTTAGGTTTAGGGTAGGGTATAGGTTTTGAGATTTGAGAATAGTTTTAAGTTATAAGGGTAGGTTATAGGTTTAGTGAGTGGGTAGGTTTAGGTTATGGGTTTTGGGATTTGAGAATCGTTTTAAGTTATAAGTGTAGGTTATAGGTTTAGGGAGTGGGTAGGTTTAGGTTATGGGTTTTGGGATTTGAGAATAGGTTAAGGTTTAGGTTTAGGAAATCGAGTTTGGGTTCGGGATCGGGATCGTGCTTGTGTTTGGATTATAGGTATAGGTTTTGGGATTTGAGAATAGGTTTATGTTAAGGTTATAAGTTAAGGTTTAGGTTATAGGTTAAGGTTTAGGTTTAGGTTATCGGTATAGGTTTTGATTATAGGTTAAGGTTTAGGTTTAGGAAATCAGGTTCGGGTTGGGGATCGGGTTTATGTTTGGGTTATAGGTATAAGTTTTGGGATTTGAGAATAGGTTTATGTTAAGGTTATGAGTTTAGGTTTAGGTTATAGGTTAAGGTTTAGGTTTAGGGTAAGGGTATAGGTTTTGAGATTTGAGAATAGTTTTAAGTTATAAGTGTAGGTTTTTGGTTTAGGGAGTGGGTCGGTTTATGTTATGGGTTTTGGGATTTGAGAATAGGTTATGGTTTAGGTTTAGAAAATCGGGTTCGGGTTCGGGTTCGGGATCGGGCTTGGGTTTGGGTTATAGGTATAGGTTTTAGGATTTGAGAATAGCTTTAGGTTAAGGTTATGAGTATAGGTTTAGGTTATAGGTTAAGGTTTAGGTTTAGGTTTTGGAATTTGAAAATAGTTTTAGGTTATAAGTGTAGGTTATAGGTTTAGGGAGTGGTTAGGTTTAGGGTATAGGTTTTGGGATTTGAGAATAGGTTAGATTTTAAGTTTAGGAAATCGGGTTCGGGTTTGGAATCGGGCTTAGGTTTGGGTTATAGGTATAGGTTTTGGGATTTGAGAATAGGTTTAGGTTAAGGTTATGAGTCTAGGTTTAGGTTATAGGTTAAGGTTTAAGTTTAGGGTAAGGGTATAGGTTTTGAGATTTGAGAATAGTTTTATGTTATAAGTGTAGGTTATAGGTTTAGGGAGTGGGTAGGTTTAGGTTATGGGTTTTAGGATTTGAGAATAGGTTAAGGTTTAGGTTTAGGAAATCGGGTTCGGGTTCGGGATCGGGCTTGGGTTTGGTTTATAGGTATAGGTTTTGGGATTTGAGAGTAGGCTTAGGTTAAGGTTATAAGTATAGGTTTAGGGTTAAGTTTTAGGTTATTGGTTATAAGTATAGGTTATGTGTTAAGGTTAAGATCTATGTTTAAGTTATAGGTTAGGGTTTTGGGATTTGAAATTAGGTTTAAGTTAAGGTTATAAGTCTAGGTTTAGATTATAGGTATAGGGAATGGTTTAGGGTATAGGTATAGGTTTTGGGATTTGAGAATAGCTTTAGGTCATAAGTGTAGGTTATATGTATAGGGAATGGTTAGGTTTAGGTTATAGGTTTTGAGATTTGAGAATAGGTTTAGGTTATAAGTATAGGTTTTATTTAGGTTATAGGTTAAGGTTTAGGAATTCTAGTTTAGGTTAAGGTTACAATTATAGGTCATAGGTTAAGGTTATGGTCTAGGTTTAGCTTAAAAGTATAAGTTTTGGGATTTAAGAATAGGTTTAGGTTAAGGTTATAAGTATAGGTTTTGGTTATAGGTTATGGTTTAGGTTTAGGTTATAGTTATAGGTTTTGGGATTTGAGAATAGTTTTAGGTTATAAGTGTAGGTTATAGGTTTAGGGAATGGTTAGATTTGGGTTATAGGTTTCAGGATTTGAGAATAGGTTTAGGTCATAAATCGGGTTCGGGTTCGGGATCAGGCTTGGGTTTGGGTTATATGTATAGGTTTTGGGATTTGAGAATAGGTTTAGGTTAAGGTTATGAGTATAGGTTTAGGTTATAGGCTAAGGTTTAGGTTTAGGGTAAGGGTATAGGTTTTGAGATTTGAAAATAGTTTTAGGTTATAAGTGTAGGTTATAGGTTTAGGGAGTGGTTAGGTTTAGGGTATAGGTTTTGGGATTTGAGAATAGGTTAAGGTTTAGGTTTAGGTTATAAGTATAGGTTTCGAGTAGGTTATAGGTTAAGTTTTAGGGATTTGAGTTTAGGTTAAGGGTGTGGTACCTGCAAATACAGTTATAAATAAGATATAAATACGGCCTGTCCAAATGGTCAGGCCCCCTAATGCTGTCCATAGGAAATGGACAGCTTCATCATGGTCATAACAGCGGTTCCCACCTTCTAGGGACCCCCGTTCATCCAGTTAGCTCTGACGCACATCCGGGTATGCTCTATTAATTTCTAGCTAACACAAAATACGGCCTATCTAAATGGTCAGACCCTCCTAATACTATCTCATAATTAATGGACAGCTTTATTATGGTCATTACAACGGTTCTCACCTTTCAGGGACCCCCGCACATCCGGATAGCTCCGACGCCCGGGTATACTCCATTAATTTCGAGCTAATACAAAAATACGGCCTGTCCAAATGGCCAGGCCCTCCCAATGTTGTCCATAGGAAATGGACAGCTTCATCATGGTCATAGCAGTGGTTCCTACCTTCCATGACCTCCTCTCATCCGGATAGCTCCGACGCACATCCGGGTCTGCTCCATTAATTTCAAGCAAATATATAAACACGGTCTGTCTAAATGGCCAGGCCCCTCCAATGTTGTCCATAGGAAATGGACAACTTCATCATGGTCATAACAACGGTTCTCACCTTCTAATGTTGTCCATAGCCTGTGAGTGCACTGATTGTAATTCATTCGCATGGGAAAAAGAAAAATAAACAGCTTTTCTACATACACACCACCATAGGACCAAAAGTGGAAAGGGGATTTATAAGCAGTTGATATCTAGAGCATGTGGTGCTAGACGGGGAATTTGCAAACAGTTGATGACAGTAGCATGGTGACAATGCCTAACGAGCCCGTAAAGCATGAAATGCATAAATGTACTTCCATTGGACCAAAAGTCAAAAGGAGATTGGCAAATGGTTGATGCCTAGAGCATGTAGTCCCAAACAAGCCCACTAAGCATAATTATGCAAAAATGTAATGCAATTGGAGCAAAAGTGGAAAGAACGTGCTCAAATAGTTGGTTATAGGAAATAATATGAAGCTAACCGACAAATGTTTACCACACAACTCACATGTTAACACAATCATACCTAACATTGCAATTTAGCTTGATTATTGCACAATATCAGGGAAGCAAATTCGAAACAATTAATGTCTTATCAAAAAGAAAAATAATTAAGCCACTAGCATACAAATTGTTAGACAAAGTCACAAGGCACAACTGCAGGGAATTTTTAATTTTTTTTTGAACGGTGACTGCATAGCCAAAATTGATGGCAAAGTTACTAAAAAACAAATAATGTGCAATCTCTATAATCTTGCAGTTATGCCTTTCATGAATTAATGAAATTTTAAGTTACCAAAGAAGGTTTAAAAACCACCAAACTGTGACTACTTTCTTTTTACTAATAAAACTTCACTTTATTTTAATGAATGAGTGCTTTATTTCACAAAAAAAAAAAAAAAAAGTTCACTGATAAAGGCAAAGAAATCAACTAAAGGGACAAGGAAAAATAAACAAGTCAAGTTGAGATCTAGCTCTTTCATCAAAATGTAAAGTCGATCAATCCATGCAGCAAGATAATAACCAATAGTGTGAATTGAAAGAAGGGACCTAGGTGAGAAATTGAATAAAATTAAAGTAGAGAGTTAACAGAGAGAAAACCTCAAGAAAAATAAGATACATGGAGCAAAGAGTTAACAAAGAGCCACTTCCACCATCTTTCACTCTCAGCATTTGCAATACCATAAAATAAAAGGCAATTGCTAGACATATTATCAACAGGTAAAAAATGCCACCTAGTTGACAACTAGGCAATTTCTTCCTAGATTCTCTCCGTATTCTCATGTGATTAGATTCAACGGCCACTCCAATCACCAACAAGACCTCAACAACTCCAAAACAAACTCTGCAATTGCACCAAAACACTTATGTTGTGTTTGGATGCACAATTGATTTGAAATTTGAACATTCAGTTTCATCTAAGAGGAACAGACAGATAAACAGTGTTTCCAAGCATTCACAATGAACAACTATACCTAAAATTGCACTTCAGGTTTTTTTTTTCTTTTCTTTTTCAAGTCCAACTTAGAAGTAATGTCATTGCATGTTGGTGCAAGATTCTCAATATGAATGATAAGGAAATTCCAGTTTCCATATTTCCACACTATCAGTCTCTAAATTGCAATTCAATTTGATAGTGCATCCAAACGCATCCTTTGACATCATTATTAGTATTAGTAATGAGAAGATAAAGATAATGATTCCCTAAAACAGGACTTCGCACATGCCAATGTTTCAAGTTTTTTCAATCCTGGCTGTTCATCAGCTCGACGTCCCCACCAAGTATGTGTGACTGCCCTAAAATAGGACCAATTAGGTCATCAAGTGGGTCACAAGAATATGGAAAAATTGGGAAGTTAAAATTGTGTGTGCGTGTGCGTGTAAAATAAAGGTGGGTCACCGACTCAACGTCCACCGACTTAAAGGGAAAATATCACCGCATTGACACCAACAAGAAGAGCTTTTCTTGGGCAAAATGGGAGACCATATTTGACCAAAGGTAGTCAGAGCCGAAAAAAGAAAATATAGAAGTTTGTAAACCAGATGCCCCACAATGTGGAATGGCTAGAAAATGCTGATTTGGATGCAAATCACAATCCAGTTACTTGCAATTTCAACTTGAAATGAATATAATTGTATTTGGGTCATCTTCTCTTAATAGAACCGAATGTTCACAATTCAATTCAGTTATGTGTCCAAACAAGACCCAAGCAAGAATAAAATCCACATTCAAATTGTAGTTGTGTTGGATGCACAAAGTGATTTGAATTGCAGACATTCAAATTAACAAAAAGTAGTGATCTTCCAACTTGAAAGTAACATAATTTCAATCAGGCTAGCCATTGTAATCTGACTCGATTGTACATCCAGACACAATCTAACGTAATAGAAACATTTGGGAAGCCACTCAGGCTGAGGAAATCGAAAACATGTTTGAAATAACAAAGACAATCATGGGAAGGCCCCACCAATATCAGAGATGGAATTCAAAAAAGGCAATCACTAAAAATTTGAAATGAGTCCCTCCAAACTGTAACTTGAGAGATGAAAATTCCAGGTAAAATCAATCAATCTAAAAGAGACGAACCCACAAATCAAATACTCCAAGAAGGTAAATATGATCTAAAACTACACACTCAAAAAATAAAAATAAAATAAAAATAAGAATAAAAGAAATGCTATTGTATTAGAGAAAGCCAATCTATTTAAAATTTTAAAAGGCAGCCAAAGCAGAATACCAAGGAAAAGCATATGAGCCCAAAAATAGAAAAGGAAGTCACTATTAACACCCACCCTTTTGATTTGCATGCACCCATTTTCAACTTTTGTCAATTACAGTACAAAAATGTGGTATATAAAAATGGAAAAATGGGTGCATGAAAATCAATCAATTAGGCGTTTATATCCTTTCCCCAAGGAGAAAAAAACACATTAAGAACAATTCCTATTCCCAAACCTAACCTAAAATGGGTGCATGAAAATCCATCAGGGTGGATGCAAATATCATTTCCAAAATACAAAGTAATATCAATAAAGATGAAATCCACCATATCCATATCAAAAATCCAAAATTTTAGAAAGGATTTGAAAAACAATACCAGCATGCTTGGAGAGATGATGTGCTTCTGCAGCCTCCCATTTCCCAAACTGCTCTCCACACTTATGACAACTCACAATAGAAGAAGATCCATTTGAATCAGCCTCATGAGAAGCTCTTGGAGCTGACGAAACAGCAACAACTCCACCACCACCACCACTAGAAACAACATTTGAAATAGCAGAACCTCCAAAGTTAGGGACTTCTCTATCTGAAAGGAAGTCAGGAGCAGCCGTCCGATCGGAAGAAGAGAGATCGATGGCGGAGGATTTCTCTGATCGGAGAAAGGGATTTGGCAGTGCGGCTTGTATTCCATAGATCTCTGATTGGAGAAAAGAGTGTCGGGCACAATAGAGAGAGAGAGAGAGAGAGAGAGAGAGAGAGAGAGAGAGAGAGAGAGAGAGAGAGAGAGAGAGAGAGAGAGAGAGAGAGAGAGAGAGAGAGAGAGAGAGAGGGTTTGGGAGAGGGGTGTGCGTGCAAGAGAGGTTCGAGGGATTTGGGTTTTGGGAGGGCCGGGAGGGCGGGAGAGAGCGAGAGCGGGATTTGGGTTTTGGGAAAGGCTTAGGTTTTAGAAAATGGATTGGCTACTCCCCCTGCCACTAGCCATTGGCTGGTGGTCGGTGCTCTGTGGGCCCCACTATGATGTATGTGTTTCATCCATTCCGTCCATCTATTTTTATAGATCATTTTATAGCATGAACGAAAAAATGAGTTATATCTCAATTTCAAGTGGACCACATTACAGGAAACAGTGTTTAGTGAACGTTGACCATTAAAAATGTCTTGGGGCCCATAAAAGTTTTGGATCAATCTGATATTTATTTTTTCTCTTCATCCAGGTATTTATGACCTAATCAACTAATTGAATGTCAAATAAACAGTACATTAGGCCTTAGGAGGATTTTAATAGTGGATATCCAATCATTATTTTTTTCCTATGGTGTGGTCCACCTAAGATTTATATCCCTATAATTATTTTTTGTAAATTATTAAAATGATCTGTAAAAATAGATGAACAGAATGGATGAAATACATACATCATGGTGGGCCCCATGAAGCACCGACCACCAGCCACGGGGCGGGTGACGGAGGGAGTAGCCAATCTGTCTCCTAGTTTTTAAGTCTTGTGGGGCCCACCGTGATGTATATTATTTATCCACTCCGTCCATTCATTTTAACGGATCACATTCTAATGTATCATATGGACATTATTGTGGAACTATATAGGTCCCACCTAAATGACTATAGCTGTGACCACTGTTTCCTATGGTGTGATCCACCAAAGTCTCCTATCTGCCTCCTTTTTGGTATCATAACCTAAAATGATCTGTCAAAATAGATAGACAGAGTGGAGGTGTAGGATTTGCACGTAGTTTGGCAAGTGACCCCAGCACCAGCAGTCCACGAGTCAAAGCTCTATAGGCTACGATGATGTATGTGTTTTATCCACATCGTCCATCCATTTTTCTAATAGAGTTAGGGTGTGAGCTCAAAAATGAGTTAGATTAAAATCTCAAGTGGACCACACTACAGGAAAACAATGATGATCGAACATCAACATTTAAAAATTTCCCATGGCCTATTGTAATGTTTATTTCTCATCCAACCTATTGATAATATCACATGCATGGATGAAAGGAAAACACATGTATCAGCATGATCCATAATTTTTGTGGCTCCAAAAAGTTTCCATAATTTTCCAGAGATTTGGATCTACCCTATTTTTGGCCTTATTGGCTAAAATAAGTTGGCAAAATGGATGGACAGGGTAAATAAGACACGCATTTGATGTGTCCCCTTTAGGTTATGAGATATCTTAAAAATCATCGGTAAACGAAACTCAAGTGGGTTAAGTCGGGTTCTTGGGTTGAGTCAGGGGTGAGTTAGGTGTTGTGTTGGGTCAGATTAGGAGCATGCTCAAGTCGACTCGAGGTAAGCTCGTCTCAATTCAATTTACCAGCTTGCCTCAAGCTCGATTCAAAAGATTTTACAAACAAGTAAAACTCTAATGGTAAGCTCAAAGAGAGCACGGATGACTCAAGCCAAGCTTGGCCCACCTCGCCAAGTTGTGATTGAATCCCTACCATTCAAAACTTCATAGATTCCAATGAATGCTTATTTGCCATCAAACATATTGATAAAGTCACAAACACTTAAATGAAGAGACCACATAGATATCTTGTTAACAGAGAGCCTTTATGGCCCTAAAAGAAGTTTTTAGCGGTTAATCACCCATTTTTCCTATTCTATGATCCATTTGGAATTTGGAACTGCATTTTTAAGATAATGCCCTGAATTTAGATTTCAATATGAATGGACGGCGTGGATGTAGTCACATACATCACAACGGCCCCATAGTTAGGGTCCCACCCATGTCTGTGGATCCACGGTCTCACCTAATCCGCTTTCGCAATCCACGAGGGAGATTTCAAACTTTTGGCTGGCCAAACCTGGACAAGGGCATTTTCACTTTTCAATGGACGCCGATTGGACCAGTCCCTAACTAGAATCAGGCCACCGCGATGTATGGTTTCATCCACAAAAGCGGATTGGCTGGAGTACCACACACTATCGACCTGGCTAGTGTGTTGTTGACGTCACGAACTTATGTGGTCCCATCGTGACGTAAGTGTTATATCCAGACTGTTCGTCCACTTGCGTTGTAAGGCTTTTAGCCAAAAAATATATAACTGATCCAAAAATCAATTGTACCACACAAAAAAAAAGAACTAAGGGATTCCTTTTAGGCATCATAGAAGTTTTGCATTTACAAAAAATGAGGTATATCCCAATCTCAACTTGACCACATTATAGGAAACAGTGTTGAATGAGCGTCGACTATTAAAAACCTTTTGGGGGCAATATAAAGTTTTAGATCAATCTGATTTTTTTCCCATTCATCAGGGCCTGTAGTACCTAATCGAGCAGAACTTATATTACTTACAAGTAACTTGTAAGTTACTTAGCCGGGATGATAGGAAAAAATAAATATCAGCTTGATCCAAAACTTGTATGGCCCATTAATGGTCAATCACCACTATTTCCTATGTTATGGTCCATCTGATAATTGGAATTGCTTCAATTTTTAGATAATTCCCTAAAATGATCTGAAAAGTTTAATACTTTCATGAAATTTATTGAATTGATATTCTCAGTTATGTTTGGTATTACATAGATGGAATTCATGTATAAAAAAAATGATGTGGAGATATGAGATCAATTTTAGGAACTATCAAATGTGGCCTATACGATGTTTATATGAAATTTACCCTGATTAATAGATGCATCACTTCATTTTAGTAGGGTTCACTAATTCTTGAAGTCAAATTCAAGCCATTTTTTTTTGCAAGTTATTGACTAAACTACATACACATTTTTAAATTCTCATATGTAGCCCATCATGATGTTTATGTAAAATCCACCCTAATGATCGAGTGCACTACCCTATTTTAGTGATAAAGACTAAAAATTAGCTTGATCCATAACTTAGGTGGGTCATCCAAAATAAAATAGTAACACACATCCTCTAAATTATTTCCTGTTGTGTGGCTACCTAAATTATGAATGAGTTTGATTTTTAGTCTCGATGTCAAAATTTTAACTTGGCATTTCACTACAAAAAAAATGGCCAAAAGATACAAACTACATAAGTATTTGGCCTCGGATATAAACCCTTACTACGGTTTTAATTCATAGCTAAAATGTTGCTACACCATTAAAATGACCGGTGGTGTAAGGGGCTTTATAGGGCCTAAAAATTTATATATGTTATATCTAAGCCATCCATCTATTTTGAAATATTATTTTAGTATGAAAAATGAAAACTCAGCTACATCGAAGGCTCAAGTAGACCACACGATAGGAAAATTTGAGATTAAATCAAATTTGCTTCCTATGGTGTGGTCCACTTGTGCATTCAATCTACTTTGAGTTTGGTATTATAAACTAAAATAAATAATTAAAATTAATGATCAGAATGGATAACCCAAATACATCATGGTGGGCCCCATAGAGCTCTTGATAGGACCGTCCAGGTCCGTCCCACGAAAGGCCGCCCAAAAATGGGCGCCTGATCAAAACCGGACCAGCAGCCCACTGCTCCGTTCTCTCTCTCTCTCTCTCTCTCTCTCTCTCTCTCTCTCTCTCCATCTCTATTCCCCAATCCTCTCTCCCTCCCAATCTCTGCTCCATCTTCTCATTCTCCTCCCTCTCTCTCCAACGCATCTCCGCCCTCTCTATCTCTCTCTCCCTCTCTCCTTCTCAACCCAAACCTAAACCCAAACCCTCCTCTCCCAACATCCATGTCTTGGGATGGTGCTCTCTCCTCTGACCGATTGAAAGTCCAAGGCAAAAATCATGTCCGGAGATCAGGAAAGGCCTGAAGCTCCGCAGGTGCGAGGTGCGTGTAATGGTATTTTCATAGTTCTGATTCTGGGTGTGTCATTTTTCGATGGAAATTAGGGTTTCGAGGGAGTGATCGGCGGTAAAAAATCAGGTATATTGTTCTTCCTTCATTTCCTTTCTTATAATCTATGTTGAATTGAGATTTGATCGGAATTAGGTTTATCTTTGTTGAATCCCTTGTTATGCTTTTTGAAATGTTGATTTATGGTTTTAGTGGAGAGATCATTGATTGTAGAAATGAGTCGGTTTTGGTTATGAGATCATTAAGGATAGAAGCTTCTTCAATGACCTGATATGCATGATTTTTTGTTCTTATATTTACAATAATGATGCCAACTGTGGTAACATTGATGATGCCTTGAGGTTGTTTGGTAAAATGTCTGAGAGAAGGTATTTATAGCTTTTCCACAACTTCTGAAGTTTGGTTTGATGCGTTCATTGTGGCGATGTGTCTCTATTACTGTCTGATGTACCATCATTGAATGCTTCTTCAGCAAAATTTTTCACAAGATGATTGGAGTAAAGATATCAGAAAACGTGTTATTGTCAATCATTGAATCTGTAGGAGTGGTTCTGCATTGGAATAATGAGTAGTTGAAGACAATTGTCCTTCTTGAGATATGGCAGAATTGTGTACATAGTAGGGGATTATATCACTTTTAATTTTGTTCAATTTTTTACTGTAAACTGTTTTGAGGGTATTCTCCTTTACCATGGGGACATGTAAATATATATTGCTTGAAAATTTTCAAACCTTATTTTATTTTATTGTTTGAAAATTTCCAGTTAGGAATTGAACCTCTACTAACAAAAAATCAAATTAGGCTTGCTTCTTGTTTCCATCGCATGTCCCTACTTACGAAGAAGAGCAACTCATTTTCTGAATCGAACCTAACTTATTTTTATTGCTTTTGTTTTCTAGCATTTATACCATGAATTGCAATGGAAGCTTAGAACTTCCAATGTAAATTTATAGTCTGGTAACCGCATATTATTGTCCTCAGCCATTTAGAGAAATTGAATGATTTTCCGCCTTTAGCATTCAAAATATTTTTGCCTCAAGCTCTATTCTTAAGTGTAATTCACTAAGGCATGAGTTTCACATGCCATATTGTTGAGGGTCAAATATTGCATAACAGACCCCAGTTATTACCTGAATTTACGAGCATGATACTGTTTAATGGCCCATTTTATCGTGTTTGTGTTGCAAGGTGACTTTACGAGCCTGGACTGAAAAAGGGAGATTAAAGCATGGATTTAACGTGTTGATGAAACCAAGGCATTAGACGGGACTACATGGGACCAAGATCGAGGATTCGCACACCAGAGTTCAAAGAAATTCTAGCCACTCACCCTAAAACGGGCCTAAAAATCGTCAACAATGCAAGATTACAACGTTCCCACCATCAGTTTGGTTCAAAACTTTACATATGGCCTGAGGACCATAAATTAACCGTACGCGTCGAATTTCATCCATTGGATCCCTCTAGAAGTGGCTCAATGGTCAGATCATCCCATACATTGTCAAATCGGGGCCCACCTGCCACCTAGATATGCTTCACTTTTGGTCCCAATGCCTAAAATGATATTACAAAGTGGATGGACGGAGTGGATTACTCGAGAACATAACAGTGGACCCCACATGATGCTGTGCGTGTAATAAGTGCAAGCACACTGGCCGTGCACCATAATTGGAGAAATCGGTCAACAACGCTGTTCGATTTTTTCTTTTCTTTCTTTCTCAAAACTACTTCACGAACGCAACAGCGTTCCTTTGTACGGTTGCCGATTTCAACAGTGGGGCCCACCCATCATCATTTCAAACCATCCAGACCGTCCATTCATTTTCTGAGTGAAAACTGACCGAACAAAGAAGGGTTTCCAACCCTATGCCCGTATACAGAGGAGAATACCATTTAAAAACAGACTGAACGGCAGATAAAAATACTCTGTGAGCTGCAACGGCAGACAGAGAAAATCTACAAATACGACCGGTTTTTCATTATGCAGACAATGGACGATTTGGATTTACCATCAAAATAAGATAGTGGGCCCACCGACACCATCGACGCAAGAGGAAATCGCGTCCTCTGTTCGGTCTGCGAAACAGAGGCTGCGGGTCATCTCGACGGGCCATCATCGTGGACCAAATGGCCGATCCGAGTCGTCTATCATAAAGAGGGGAGCGATATAGTCAGACCCATGTTGATCTCGTGTTCCCATGCATGTGCACGTGTTAAGTTCAACGGTCACAAAACGGACAGCCTGCACTGATTGCATTGTAATTTCTACCATTAGCTGCGTCAAAAACATTCCAAATCGGATTATTTCCAGCTGAAATTTCACTGCAAACACAATAGACGGAGTGGATTTCCTACATACCAACTGAAGAGGGCCCCACTAGGATCCAGCGTAACGCTTACGCGGTTCCTGTTTCGCGGACGTGCGCAGGAAAATTCAGCTGTGTAAAAGGAGTCCACATGAAGTTTTCCTCCACCGACCTGATTTGGCTGCTATAAAAAGGAGATCTACGGCTGGAAGAAAAAAAAAAAAGTGGGAAGGAAGGCTTGGCTGAGACGTGGAGCGGGAAGTGGCAAGAAGATTGTTAGTTTAAGAGTTTTCTTTCTTTTATTTTCTTATTTTTCTTAATTTTCTTTCTTTATTTATTCTTTAAGAGTCAGCCCATTCATGGCTGGCTAATCCTCTTTACTAGGGCTAAGAGGTGAAGCTTGCAGTGAGATGGGAGACTTTAACTTATACCTTTGATTAAAGTTTAATTTATGAATTGAAGTTGGTTTTAGTTTGATTTTAATGGAAATATTTTTGGTCTTTAATGGTCTGTTGTGACTGAAATTACAATGGGTCTACAATACTTTGAATATTTTCTTATCCCTTTTATGTTTATGACGTCAGGAAGCCCTGTTGTTCACCATTGTCTCCTGGGCATGGTCGGATGACGATACCCTTCCTAACCTTCATACATGTGATTGGTTGGTAATTAGTTTAATTCTGTTGTTTGCCATAGTCTCTTGGGCATGGTTTGGTGATGGAATCCATTCTAATTCATATACCTTTCATCTTTTGAAAACTAGATCAATGACAGTTCAGTTAATTTCCATGATTTATGAAACAGGTATAAGATCTCCCTAATCTCTACAAGTGGATCCTCTGAATCCCTAGTTACCCTTCCTCTACTTTCTCTTAAATTTAGATAATTATTCTATCATTATTCCTCAAATCACAATTAGTTTAGATTTCACCTTATTCTAGTTCTAATTCTACTTAATTTTTAGATAACGTACGAGTTTCAGTCCCTTGGGATTCGACCTCGGTCTTACCGAGTTATTACTACATCACAACCCTGCACTTGGGGAGTGAACAAGTTTTTGGCGCCGTTGCTGGGGACTGTCGGCTACATTTTTCTGAAATTAATTAGTTTTACGATTAGTTTAAGATTATATTTTCTTTTTAAAATTTTCTAATTCTAGGTTTAGAAGCTTAGTTATTTTCCTTATTATAAATTTTTCCTAACTTTAGAAACTTGCTATTCTTCCTTCTATCTGATTTTTAGAACTAACTCCATTTTTCTGTTTTGTAGGAAGCTTCTAATTTAGTAAGCTCTTTCTAATTCTTCTTTCTTTGGAAATTCTTCTTTTCTCTAGAAATTAGTTTACTTTTAATTAGGACTTCCTATTATTAGAAACTAACTTGTTTTGTTTATTCTGCAGGTTCTTAACCTAGGACTTCAAGTTTGGTAATTTCTTTCCATCTCTCACCTTTATTTTCTAGATTTCTACTACTTCTTTTCTCTTAGGTCTAGGTAGAATTTAAATCGAGGGCTGAGTGTGTTTTATACCCCAGTGGGCACGCGACAACACTTGACGTCTCGTGACTGAAGGAGGATTAGTTGAGGGGTTGACTGTCCATCGCAGGACTAGACACCACTTGAATTCTCCTGAGACAGAGGAGGTTATGGCTGAAAATCAACCTGAAGCACTACCCCAACCTAGGGTTGAGGACGTACATGATGAGAATGAGGTGCACCACGCACCCCCGCCTCGTACTTTATGAGATTATTTATAACCGGCGGGGGTGAGTACGCCTTCATGTATGATTTTTTCTGAGAATACAAGACAGATGGACATCAAGCCAGGGGTTATCCAACTCCTTCCTAAGTTCCATGGGCTCGAGTTTGAAGAACTGTATCTACATCTGAAAGAGTTCGACGAGATTATAACCACCTTATACTTTCCTAATGTATCTGAGGATACTATTAGGCGAAAACTCTTTCCATTTTCCTTGAAAGAGAAGGCTAAGACGTGGTTTCACTCACTGCGTCCTAGATCCATTGGCACATGGAATGATATGCAGAGGGAATTTATGAAGAAATTTTTCCCACATAATAAAACAATTACCCTTAGAAAAGCAATCATGAACTTTGTCCAAAAGGAAGATGAAACATTCTTCCAATGTTGGGAAAGGTTCAAGGATTTGGTCAATTCATGCCCATAACTCGGCTTTGAAATGTGGCACATTACAAATTTTTTCTACGATGGACTGACATCTTCCATGCGCCAAATGGTCGAGACAATGTGTAATGGCGAATTCATTAATAAAAATGTTGACGAGGTATGAGATTATCTCGATAGTCTGGCTTAAAAAACACAATTATGGGACTATTATCCAAATCCGAACACTACGTCTAGGCCGACTCATTCGAAGGAAAAGGGCGGAATATATCTCCTGAAAGAGGATGATGATCTTAACACTAAGGTGGCTAATCTCACCAAAAAATTTGAGGACATGGAAGGAAAGAAGGAAAAGGTTAATGAAAGTGTTTGCGACATCTGTGATTGCAACATTCATACTACTGAAAATTGTCCTTCAATACCTACCTTTCGAGACGTATTCAATGAACAATCTAATGCCGTAAATAACTATGAAAGACCTTTCAATGGACCACCCTCTAATACATACAATCCTAGTTGGAAAAATCATCCAAATTTCAGTTGGAGGAATGGACCAACGGCTACACCTCAAGGTCTCCTAAACCAAAATTCAACTCAAGAGAAACCTCAAGAGGATTTGGTTCTAAAACATTTTCAAAAGCAAGAGCTTTTTAATAAGGGTATGATGCAAGCCTTTCAGGACCTTACAAAAGCAATACATGAACTTAAGGCTGAAAATACGATTGGAAACAAGGGGAGCTTCCCAGCTCAACCTCTTCCCAATCCTAAACCGCATTATAGAGTTAGTGATCCCAGCTCTTCAAATCAAATGGGGCACGCTAAATCCATCACCACTCTTAGGAGTGGGAAGGTTATTGATAAAACCCTTTCGGTTAGGCCCGAAAAGCCTCAAGAACCAGAAGAGGACAACAATGATGGATCTAGTGATGCCCCACAAAAATTTGAATCGGAACCTTTAGAGAAGCCAGTTGCTCCGTTTCCTCAACGGTTGGTTGAACCAAAACGTCTATCTAACTCTCAGGATATCCTAGAGGTGTTGAAACAAGTGAAAGTCAATATTCCTCTGCTTGATGTTGTAAAATAGATACCTTTATATGCTAAATCCTAAAAGACTTATGCACGACCAAACGATGAAAAAGTGTTCAAAAGAAAATTTTCTTAATTGAGAAAGTGAGTGCCATCCTGAAACAAGACGTGCCGTAAAAATTCAAAGATCCCGGTTGCCTAACCATATCATGTGTAATCGGGAACTATCGAATTGATCACGCACTTCTTGACTTAGGAGCGAGCGTCAATCTAATTCCCTACTCGGTATACCAACAGTTAGGCTTGGGTGAATTAAAACCCACTCGAACCATACTACAACTTGCTGATCGTTCTGTTCGTGTACCAAGAGGGATCATCGAGGATGTGTTGGTCCAGGTTGATAGATTCTACTACCCTGTTGATTATATCATCTTGGACACCAAACCCATCAATGACACGAGCACTTAGATTCCCGTCATCCTTGGTCGCCCATTCCTGTCCACTTCAAATGCAATTATCAATTGCAGGAATGGTGTTATGACTATGTCTTTTAAAAATTTGACATTGGAATCGAATATCTTTTTCAATAACGGCAGTAACTCAAAGGATGATGACGATTTTCACGATGTTAATATGATTGATTCTTTTGTGGAAGATAGAACACCTCTTACCTTATCCTCTGATCCTCTAGAGACGTGCCTGGACCACTCCCATGATCTTGATGATAATATAATTAGGGAGACGTGTGTCATGCTGGATACTGCACCGGTACTTGAAATTAACCGGTGGAGGCCACGAATTGAAGAATTGCCCCAAATTGATGTAGTGCCTCTACCGTCTAACCTCAAGCCACCGAAGCTTGACCTAAAACCTTTACCCTCTGATTTAAAATATATTTATTTAGGTCAAGATGAGACATACCCGGTGGTGATCTCTGCTCACCTGGAGAAAGAACAGGAGAGTATGCTCATATCTACTCTCATCGAGCATAAGGGAGCTCTTGGATGGACGATAGCAGACCACAAAAGAATTAACCCATCGATTTGTACTCACCGCATATATCTTGAGGACAATGCAAAGGCTGTTCAGCAATCACAATGTAACATCCCAAAAATCGGGGGGTCGAGCAAAAACCCAACTCCCGAGTTCCAAAATGTTATTTGTGCAACATAGATATGTATGATTGAATGTTGTCTGTGATAACGTATTAAACATGAGTGAGATTAAGCTAGAACCGCATATCATACTCCAGAGACAGTTAAATTAACCAGCGGAAGTCTGTAATAGTATGTATAACATATATAAACTGTTGTATGTCTCCAGAGTGTGAACATGTTACCAGGTTATATACATACATGTATACTCCAAAAGTAGACAAAACGAATATACATGAGTGCACTAAAAATATAAAATGACAAGTGTCAAAGTATCTAATCAACCTCCCTGTAATCCCGTCAATCAGAACACGCATAAAGGAGGGATCCTCCTCATCATCATCAAGTCCAGCTCCGCCTCGCAGGCCGCGCCATCATCTGCAATCACAAAAGGGTCTGGTGGGTGTCCAGGAACACCGTCCCGTAACGTGGGAGTGAGTAGCTAACTCAGTGGAATAATAGAGCAAAGATTAACATGTTATCAAATCAATCATGCGATAATAGTAACGCAGTAAATCAAACAATCCTAATACTGTTGTTAATGCAATTATGACATGACGTGATGTATGCCCTCACCGACGATCACCCTCATGCGGCAACATCTTACGACCGCGGCATGCCACACTCCCTAGAGTGCTCCACATCTTCCAGGCACATGCAATGCTATGGTGATATGATTTTCGAGTTGTTATTAGTCCATTCAAACAGCAGGATTGGGAAACTAAGGTACTTCCCTTGTATCAATCCCAACACAGATCCTGTCTAGGGTCGTCACTCCTAGTAATCTCATACGATGTATATTTTGTAGGTCGCTGCAAGGGCTGCCAGGGCTGTTGCACGCACTCGTTGCACCGCTCCCCCATCACCTTATCAATACAGGCCTACCGTACTCTACTGCAACGGAAGGGTCGCCGCCTCCCGTGGACTCAGAATACGCTCGCGGTCACTACAAAGGGCTCGTCGCCTGATCAGTGTAGGCCGACAGCTAGAATATAGTGTCCCATACCACCACAATCTGCTCACGAGTCTAGGTGCTCACTGGTCACTACGGGGAGGTTTGTGGCCCCAGCGTAGGCCGACAGCTCGACCACGGTGTCCAATACCACCATGCCCTGCTCATGAGTCTTCGTGGATCAAGGTACCATGGTTAACAGGGTTTACAATGGTAAGTTCAGTACCCTAGGTTCAAGCAGTTATGACACATACAAGGTGAACATACATCGGCCAGTCGGGTTACTTGACGGGCTCGACTAGCGCGATCGCATCTCAAGTCGAATGACATGAAGTGCGTAAAATACTTCGCGTGGCCTAACCACTGCCGTCAACTCCAAACACGACTCGCGTTCATCGACGCGTCGTTCGTGGCGAAGATAAGCTAACCACGAATTTGCTCGGTTACCGACTGCCTGGACTAGGCATAGTCCCAAACAATCATAGAATCACATCAGCAGTTGTGTAAGGGTAATGGAAATGAAATACAACCATGAGAGCATGTTAACACATGTTATTACATACAACTTAAGCAAATCATCGTACACATGTCTTTCACACATATAATGAAATTAAGCATGTCGCCAACATATAGGAAATCCTCTCCATCAACATATTAATTGAGAATTCAATCTCAAAGTAACTCATAAGGAAATCATCAAGCACATGTTATAACATGCAGCTTAAGCGAATCGTCAAGCACATGCATTTCATTCATATCATGAAATCATGCATATGGCTAACATGTAGGAAACCATTCACACCAGCATATTAATTGAGAAATCAATCTCAAACTAATTCATAACACTATTTAATTCAATACATACTAATACAAGCATTTATACAAACACATACACTACACACTTAAGTCTACATATAGTATGTCGACCCGAAGTGCGCATTTAGGCGAATCTCTTCGCCAAACTAATTATGCACGTATTCCTAACATCCTAATGCGACAACATATCATGTCAATCACATCAGCAAAATATGAATGAAATTTATACTTCCTACAAATGACTAAAATGCCCTAAATCTCATATTCTTCGTTAGTTTACGAAACAGGAAACGGACAGTATGTTGTACATGTCAAACGGCGTTGCCGTCAAGAATCTACTATTAAACGACATTGAAAGCTTTGGAAACAGTCAATCAAAGCGTCTAAAATCCACACCTTTTCCCTTATAGGTGAAGTGATTCGAACGGAGCGTATACGCTTCGTCTACGGCGACTAAGGAACCTGATTTACGAGATTTATCAACTAACAAACTATGGAACTAAAGAAGCATCAAATCAGCAACTTTCTAGGGAGTTTTCTTACCTGCAAATGCGGAGAAATCACCGGCAAAGTGATTGGAATACGCCGCTTAAGCACGTGCAGCAGCAGCAGGGAAAGCTCTCCCACCTTCTCTCACAAACTCTCACCTTTTCTCTCTCCCAATCTAGGGTTTTTGCAAATTCGGATGGGAGAGAGGAGTGAGGGTTTCAAGCCCTTTTATAAGCCCAAACTTGCCCGAAATAGACTCGGGAACAAGTTTCACTTGAGGGGTAACCAAATCGGGGCTGTTTCGGTCCAAAAGATGCTTTCTGGTGGTCCCCTGGTCGAATGCGATCGGACTTAAGCTCATGCATACCAGATCTAACGCGCATTAAGTTTTCAGTCCGGCAGGGTTCGCAGATCGCACGTGGCGGACCAGTTTCAGTTCAGCGGTCACCGCACGTAGATCAGGGCTGGAAGTCTCATAATAATAAATAGAAATTTTTCCTGATCCGAGGGTGTAATCTGGATGAATTCTGACGGTCAGAATGCTTAATACTGACATGTCAAGTCGTGTGCCAGATTTGAATTTGAAATTCCAATTCTATCCCTATTCGCGGTCTCTTCAGTCCGGGCTCAATGAAATAGTCTGTGATTATCGGTTTGACTTGATTTTTGAAATGATTGTCAAGTCCAGCTGGGTGGTTCTAACGGTCTAAGATAGGAAGTAACGGACTTTCAATGCGCGGTCTAAATCCAATACAAGAATTCAAAGTGGTCCAGAGAACAAACCCGCTTAGAGTTTGATCCGAGGTTATAGAGTATTATGGAGTCATACGTTCTACTCGATTTAGGTCTTGTAGAACGTATTTAAAGTGATCAGGGACTGTTTCCCAGCTACTCTAGCGTTGCGCTAGCTAACTTACGCTAAATTTCCATAGGAATTAATCCTAAGTGGTTTCTTTGGCTATGAAATTGGGTTCTCAGCGATTTTTCAGGTGTTTTAGTTGACCCATTGCCTAAGGACGTCAAATCCCAGATTGGCCAAAATTCGGGGTGTTACAACAACGTAGAATGAATCCAAACATGAAGGAAGTGGTTAAGGCCGAGGTTCTCAAACTATTGGAAGTGGGGATCATATACCCCATATCCGATAGTCAATGGGTGAGTCCAACTCAGGTGGTTCCTAAGAAGTCCGGGATCACCATCGTAGCCAATGCCAATAATGAACTCGTGCCGACCAGAGTTATTACTGGTTGGAGAATGTGCATTGACTACAGGAAGCTGAATACCATCACTAGGAAGGACCACTTTCCTTTTCCCTTTATAGACCAGATCTTGGAAAGGTTAGCTGGTCATTCCTATTACTGTTTCCTTAACGGGTATTCAGGTTATAATCAGATTGAAATCACCCCTGAAGATCAGGAAAAGACCACATTTACATGTCCCTATGGCACCTTTGCTTACAGAAGGATGCCATTCGGGTTATGTAATGCCCCTGCCACCTTTCAGCGATGCATGATGAGTATCTTTTCTGACATGGTGGAAAAATATTTAGAGGTCTTCACGGATGATTTCTCTGTTTTCGGTTCATCTTTCAGCGAATGCTTAGCAAGTCTTAAATGTGTGCTAAAAAGATGTGAAGAAAAAAATTTGGTACTTAACTGGGAGAAGTGTCATTTTATGGTTCAAAAGGGAATTATCCTTAGGCATATCATCTCGTCCAAAGGAATCGAGGTAGATAGGGCAAAAATTGATCTTATCTCTAACCTACCTCCACCCAAGAATATCAGAGACGTGCGATCCTTCTTAGGACACACAGGCTTTTACAGACGATTCATAAAGGACTTTAGTCTCCTCTCTCGTCCTTTATGTAATCTTCTTCAAAAGGATACACCATACGAGTGGACTGAGCAGTGCCAAGAAGCTTTTACTAAGCTTAAGGGCATGTTAACCACTGCACCTATCATGCAGCCACCCGACTGGAGTCTTCCTTTTGAACTTATGTACGACGCCTCTGATTATGCTCTTGGAGCGGTTCTAGGCCAGAGAAAAGATAAGTAGCCTTACGTTATTCACTACGCAAGTAGGACTCTAAATCCTGCCCAAGTGAACTACTCGACTACGGAAAAGGAACTCTTAGCCGTAGTGTTCGCTTTGGAAAAATTTAGATCCTACCTGATCGGATCTAAGATCATCATCTACATAGATCACGCGATACTTAAGTATCTTCTTTCTAAGAATGATTCTAAGCCCCGCCTGATACGATGGATCCTTCTACTCCAAAATTCGATTTGGAAATTAAAGACAAAAAGGGAGTAGAGAACGTAGTGTCCGATCACCTTTCTCGCCTTAATACCTCTTATTCCCTTGAGGCGACTCATATTAATGATATGTTCCCTGATGAACAACTGTTTAGAGTCTCCCATTCACCTTGGTTTGCTGATATTGCTAATTATCTTGCTACAGGTTCCATACCGACATATTGGACATCGCAAGATAAGAAGAAATTCTTTACCAAGGTTCGTAACTTTTTCTGGGACGATCCATATTTGTTTAAATATTGCCCAGACCAAATCTTTAGGAGATGTGTGCTAGACGATGAGCATCAGAGTGTCATCTCCTTCTGTCACTCACAGGCCTGTGGTGGTCACTTTTCTGCTAAAAAGACCATGACTAAGATTCTACAGTGTGGCTTTTACTAGCCCACTATGTTCAGGGACACTCATGAGTTTTGTAAAGCTTATGAGCGTTGTCAAAAATTGGGAGCATTGTCCCGTCGAAATATGATGTCTTTGAATCCCATCCTTATCATTGAAGCATTTGATTACTGGGGCATTGATTTCATGGGACCATTCTCCCAATCATTTGGAAATCTGTATATTTTGCTCGTCGTAGACTATGTCACTAAATGGGTCGAAGCAATTCCGTGCCGCAAAAATGACCATCGCATGGTCATTAAATTTTTGAAAGAAAATATCCTGTCACGGTTCGGAACGCCTCGAGCCATCATTGGTGACGGGGGCTCACACTTTTGTAATAGACCATTTGAGAGTTTAATGAAGAAATACGGTATCTCTCATAAGGTGAGCACCCCATACCATCCACAGACAAGTGGATAAGCTGAGATTTTCAATAGAGAGATCAAACATATCCTGAAAAAAATGGTTAACCCTAACCATAAGGATTGGTCAATCCGATTGACCGATGCCTTATGGGCGTACCGTACTGCTTTTAAAACTCCTATTGGAACATCTCTCTTTAGATTTGCTAATGAGAAAGCTTGTCACTTGCCCGTGGAATTGGAACATAAAGCACACTGGGCGATCAAAAATCTAAATTTTAATTTGGACAACGCTGGCTCGTTACGCAAACTTCAGTTGAATGAACTTGAAGAAATCCGGAATGATGCGTACGAAAACTCGAGAATTTACAAGGACAAGACGAAGGCGTTTCATGATCAACATATTTTACAGAAATCATTCACGTCAGGTCAGAAATTCCTTTTGTACGATTCTCGACTCCACCTCTTTCCAAGTAAGCTTCGATCTCGTTGGACCGGCCCTTACATTGTTGTCACTGCTTATCCTCATGGGGCCATCGAGATAAGAGATCCCGACAATGGTAAGGATTTTAAAGTAAATGGACATCGATTAAAGCCATTTGTCGAGACATTTGATTCAGAGGACATGTCCATGCCTCTGATTGCTCCTGTTTACCAGGACTGATCTCCTAGTCTGATAGAGGTATAAGTAGGGTTATCGCTTTCATAGGATTAGGATAGTTGCTTTATTTGTCTGGCTGAAGACGATAAATTTAGCGCTCCTGGGAGGCAACCCAGTTTTTCCTTCCATTTCATTTTCTAGTTAGATCGTTCAATGTTTGTGGGTAACATTACTACAAACCCTCACGAGACTACAACTCATCCACTAGGGGTAACGTAGGAGTTTAAAGGCTTGTTGCATACGCTAAATGCAATCGAGAGCACCTGCGAAAGTGGTATAGGTAAGATTTTATTTTTTTATTTTTGTTGGTTTCACTCTCGTACTAACCTGCTCTCTCCCAGTGATCTCTTGAAAAATCTCTCTCGATTCGTTATCCAGGTATTATCCTCCCATCACTTCTCATTTACTTTCGTTGTCCCATGTGCAGTGCATGTTTATATCTTTTACATTGAGGACAATGTAGATTTTAGGTTGGGGGTGGGAGATTAGGTTTCCTAATCAGTATTCTCTTAGTCTTGAGCAAAAATTGTGAAAATTTTGTTAAATTTTTCTGGAAATTTCTGGGAATTCTTATGAATTCGAAGTGATTTTGATGGATATCCTGGATTTAGAAGTTCAAGATAAGTGATGTTGATAATTTAGGACTCTTGGATTCAGTATCTGTTAAATTTCGCGGTTGAGTTTGAATTATCAATTCATGATTAGAGGTTTTAAACATTGATTGAATCATGCTTTCAGGACACGTCTCGCTTACACATAAAGATTTCAGTTCCATATTGAAGGATGAATTTGGTAATCACTGAGCATGAAAGGAACCAGTCTGAAATATCTTGCCATTAGGGCATAAAAATTGAAAAGGCTGGGTAATTAATCTTCACCATAGGTTTGCTCCCTATAGGTGTGGAGTTAATTTTCCATGAATGATATGTGAAAAAGGTCTAAGAGTACGGTCTTCACCATAGGTTTTCTCCCTATAGGTAAGGATTTGATTCCTCTTCTTGGCATGACTATTAATGGAAAAATAAAAAGTTGAAAAGATCAAAAGATGAAATGTATGAGGCAAGTTTGGTTATCATGAATTCTCCTGTTGATTACCTATGATTTCATGCAGTAACAAATTGAATCTTAATGTTGATAAGTCGAGATTACTTTATATGCCCATGGAACTCAACGTTTAGAATTGTTCTAATTGATGGATTAATACTTTGAACTTGATTATAAAGTTTACTGTGTGCTTGAGTCCATGAGAAAATAATTTCTAACATTCACGAATCTTAGATTTCTCATGTCTGAATTGTTTTTCAAGAAATCACTCGAGTTCATAGAAATTGTCTTGTAATTCTCAACTTATTTTTCGCATATTTTACTCGGGACTAGCAAAATGCTGGTTGGGGGTTGTGTTGAGGGTCAAATATTGCATATCAGACCCCAGTTATTACCTGAATTTACGAGCATGATACTGTTTAATGGCTCGTTTTATCGTGTTTGTGTTGCAAGGTGACTTTACGAGCCTGGACTGAAAAATAGAGCTTAAAGCATGGATTTAACGCGTTGATGAAACCAAGGCATTACACGGGACTACATGGGACCAAGATCGAGGATTCGCACACCAGAGATCAAAGAAATTCTAGCCACTCACCCTAAAACGGGCCTGAAAATTGTCAACAATGCAAGATTACAACATTCCCACCATCAGTTTGGTTCAAAACTTCACATATGGCCTGAGGACCATAAATTAACCGTACGCGTCGAATTTCATCCATTGGATCCCTCTAGAAGTGGCCTAATGGTCAGATCATCCCATACATTATCAAATCGGGGCCCACCTGCCACCTAGATATGCTTCACTTTTGGTCCCAACGCCTAAAATGATATTACAAAGTGGATGGACGGAGCGGATTACTCGAGAACATAACAGTGGACCCCACATGATGCTGTGCGTGCAATAAGTGCAAGCACACCGGTCATGCACCATAATTGGAGAAATCGGTCAGCAACGCTGACCGATTTTTTTTTTCTTTCTTTCTCAAAACTATTTCACGAACACAACAGCGTTCCTTCGCACGGTTGCCGGTTTCATACAGTGGGGCCCACCCATCATCATTTCAAACCATCCAGACCGTCCATTCATTTTCTGAGTGAAAACCGACCGAACAAAGAAGGGTTTCCAACCCTATGCCCGTATACAGAGGAGAATACCATTTAAAAACAGACTGAACGGCAGATAAAAATACTCTGTGAGCTGCAACGGCAGACAGAGAAAATCTACAAATACGACCGATTTTTCATTATGCAGACAATGGACGATTTGGATTTACCATCAAAATAAGATAGTGGGCCCACCGACACCATCGACGCAAGAGGAAATCGCGTCCTCTGTTCGGTCTGCGAAACAGAGGCTGCGGGTCATCTCGACGGGCCATCATCGTGGACCAAATGGCCGATCCGAGTCGTCTATCATAAAGAGGGGAGCGATATAGTCAGACCCATGTTGATCTCGTGTTCCCATGCATGTGCACGTGTTAAGTTCAACGGTCACAAAACGGACAGCCTGCACTGATTGCATTGTAATTTCTACCGTTGGCTGCGTCAAAAACATTCCAAATCGGATTATTTCCAGCTGAAATTTCACTGCAAACACAATAGACGGAGTGGATTTCCTACATACCAACTGACGAGGGCCCCACTAGGATCCAGCGTAACGCTTACGCGGTTCTTGTTTCGCGGACGTGCGCAGGAAAATTCAGCTGTGTAAAATGAGTCCACATGAAGTTTTCCTCCACCGACCTGATTTGGCTGCTATAAAAAGGAGATCTACGGCTGGAAGAAAAAAAAAAAAGTGGGAAGGAAGGCTTGGCTGAGACGTGGAGCGGGAAGTGGCAAGAAGAGTGTTAGTTTAAGAGTTTTCTTTCTTTTGTTTTCTTATTTTTCTTAATTTTCTTTCTTTATTTATTCTTTAAGAGTCAGCCCATTCATGGCTGGCTAATCCTCTTAGCTAGGGTTAAGAGGTGAAGCTTGCAGTGAGATGGGAGACTTTAACTTATACCTTTGATTAAAGTTTAATTTATGAATTGAAGTTGGTTTTAGTTTGATTTTAATGGAAATATTTTTGGTCTTTAATGGTCTGTTGTGACTGAAATTACAATGGGCCTACAATACTTTGAATATTTTCTTATCCCTTTTATGTTTATGACGTTAGGAAGCCCTGTTGTTCACCATCGTCTCCTGGGCATGGTCGGATGACGGTACCCTTCCTAACCTTCATACATGTGATTGGTTGGTAATTAGTTTAATTCTGTTGTTTGCCATAGTCTCTTGGGCATGGTTTGGTGATGGAATCCATTCTAATTCATATACCTTTCATCTTTTGAAAACTAGATCAATGACAATTCAATTAATTTCCATGATTTATGAAACAGGTATAAGATCTCCCTAATCTCTACAAGTGGATCCTCTGAATCCCTAGTTACCCTTCCTCTGCTTTCTCTTAAATTTAGATAATTATTCTATCATTATTCCTCAAATCACAATTAGTTTAGATTTCACCTTATTCTAGTTCTAATTCTACTTAATTTTTAGATAACGTACGAGTTTCAGTCCCTTGGGATTCGACCTCGGTCTTACCGAGTTATTACTACATCACAACCCTGCACCTGGGGAGTGAACACATATGTTTAGATTTTACCTTTGTCATGCTTGAAACATGTTAACATAACATATAACTATATCATGAATGCCTTGTTATTAGAGGCAACTTGGTCTTTTCTTTTTGTTGAGCTCCAACCTGTTGCCAATCTGAGGAGGTGATGTTGCCATTTGGATTTTCGAAATCCAATCTCATGTATGATGAAATAAGGTTAGTTAGAGGTTTGTTGAGCCCATGTACAAGGCCTACCTTCTAATGACATCACATGTGCCACCATGGCAGACAATGCAATATCAAAGCCATCCATTAGGTTGGTCTAGCTGTCAAGATGTTCTCACCCAAAAAATCAGGCTGAAGGAGTAGAGCATACATACCATCCTAACAGTGAGCATCTGAGAAGTGAGCAGTGCATAGGCTGGCTCCCATTGTGAAAATGATCATATATGAAAAAATCACCTTGGTTCACTAATCATGCATAGGCTGGCTCCCATTTTCATGCTGGATACCACCTTAGACACCACTAAAATGTTCCACACTAGCCCACAGTTTCAAGTTTGATACTTGTGCTGTGTCAAAGTTTGTGGGGTTTATTATAGTATAACATGTCATGGATGGATGGTGAAACACTTGACTTCTACATCTTTGACACCCAATTTTAAGCATCAGAGAGATAGGAGAGGGGTTTGGATGAGAGAGTGCGGGGGACGGAGAGATTGGAAAGGGGTTTGGGTTTTTTGAGCGCCCAATTTTAAGAGGACGCGCGCTCGATTTTTTGAGTGGGG
The DNA here is from genome assembly GCA_037074715.1 of Magnolia kwangsiensis. NCBI lineage: Eukaryota > Viridiplantae > Streptophyta > Magnoliopsida > Magnoliales > Magnoliaceae > Magnolia > Magnolia kwangsiensis. The sequence continues at coordinate 29,174,544 of CM073579.1, forward strand.
TCTGGTATGGCTCTATGAGCCCCACCATGATGCGTGTCAAACATCTACCCCATCAGTCAGATGCACCAACCCATGTTGGGCCCAGGGATTAAAAAACAAATCAATCTATCACTTGTGTGGGCCACACCACATACAAAAATTGAGAGGGGTTACCCTCCATTAAAACATTTATAATTATTTGTGGGCCCACCATGATGTATATGACCTATCCGTGTCATCCATCTACTTTACCATGGCATTTTGAGGCATGAACCGAAAAATGAAGCAAATCCAACGTTGAAGTGTCCATCAAGAACCCACATCCAAGCTATTCATCAGGTGGGCCTCATCGGGACTTGAATTTTGGATCATACTAGTTTTCAGGGGTGGTGAACACGAGGACTTGATGATCAGAGTGGATAGCACATGCTTTGTGGGCCTTATAGAGTTTCATATGGTATGCTCTACTTAAGATTTGAATCTGCTTTATTTTTAAGCTCATACACTTAAAATAAGTTGGCAAAACATATAGACAACATGTACATACATCAAGGTGGGCCATTAAATACCTAGTGGAATCACAGTTAGAACTCACAGATACTTAACGGAATCCGTTCATCTTTAATAAGATTGCGGGCCATTAAATGAATAGGATTTTGAAAGTATCTATGAATTATTAATGATGGATATCCAAGGTTAAGGTTTTCATATGGTGTGGCAACCATCCATTACACATGCCATACATGTATATAAGTTCATACCATCCAAATCATCGTCCCACAACAATTGAAAAGTGATAGGAGATAGTCTTATAAGACTTTAGATGGAGCAAGTTACCAAGCAAGCACTATAGGAGATAGTCTTATAGGACTTTAGATGGAGCAAGTACGAAAATCATAGTGGTAGGAAGCAACCCATCAACAGTTTGTCATATAATTTTAGATTATAAATTAAAAAATGAGGTATATCCAACACTCAAGTAGACCACAATATACTATTGAAACTTTCTTAGGACCCACCATAATGTTTATTTGTCATTTAACCTATTTATAAGCCATATAGACTTGGATGGAGGGGGAAAAAACAAATATCAGCTTGATCTAAACTGTTGTGGGCCTAAGAAGTATTCAACAGTAGGCAGTCAATCTCATTTGTGTGGTCCATCTGAGAATTAGATTTATTCATTTTTAAGTTCATGCAACAATATTTATAGGAAATATAATGAGCTTAGCACGAGTATGACGGTTGATACCCATGCCATCTCCCCTACATTCATACATGTGTACATGAACCCGGACAGTCCAAGAGTTGGATCCCACCTTGGATGGGTCATAACCTGAAAAATGATCTGATCAAATGATCCTAGTATACTGATTAATGGACTTACACATATTGAATGTGTACTTTTTCCCATACTTTTTAATCATCCATTTAGAGCCCCTTGTTTAGATAGTTTGGATAATAAATCAGTGTAATGTTTGGCTAAGAAGTAAGAACTAATAATTGTGGAACCAACACAATGATATTATCTGACATACACATGAGCTACATGTATGGAAAAGAGAACAGAATATCACTTGTACCAGACATCATGTCATGAAAACTGTAAAACTACCGTCAAGATCACACTTAAGGCTTGTTGGGGAGTGTGGATTTGGAACCAACAGGATTTGAAATTCTCCTGTCATGTTTGGCACCCTGGATTTAGAATCCCTTGCAATCTAAAAGTAGTTATACATAGTATATTTGAGGAATTTTAATTTAATTACTATATCAATGTTAATATTTTTAATTAGTGTATGCATATGTAATGTTTGACACAATGGTTGTAATAAGCCTGTTAAAATATATACTTTCCCCCAAAATGATGAAATTCCAAGTCTTGGATAAGCGACAAGCACAAGATCACATCCAAGTCACTAACCAACGATTTTTAACCATTGACTTGCATAGGCAATGTTTGGATAACACGGATCTTTGTATTAAAGTAATTATTACTCGCAATTGATAATCTAATTGTTTTGAGATATCATCACTAAGCCATGTACCCAATAGATTAATAGCATAGTTACACACATGTTACACATGCATTTTCTCACCACTTGTAGTGTGGTTCACTTACCTTTCAATCTGCAATCTTTTTTTAGCTCATGCCTTAAAATATCAGTAAAAAATGAATGGACCATGTGGATAAAAATATAAACATTATAATAGCTCCATAGAGCTCATGATTGGACCATCCATCTCTAGGTAAGACCTAATGGGAATAGTATCTAATGTCCCTACATAGCTCATGACAGAACCATCCATCTCTAGCTAAGTACACATGAGCTACATGTCTTGTAGTAGTAAATGTCAGAAAAAAGCTTTATGTTAAATGGTTTAAAACTCATATTTTAAAAAACCATAAAATGTAAATTTGATATTAAATATTTATTTTTTGATTTTAACTTAAAATAATGGTGTTTCTTTGTTAAAGTTGGTGTTGAACTTACACCATAAACAAACTAAAAAACACATGTTAAAAGAAAAGAGTCTTGAAAAGGGGTTTTCGAAAACCCCTTTTTTGAACCCTAGAATGCGACACAAGCTCTCCTCCACTTCTTGGATTCTCTCAATCCACAACGACATTGAAGGGGAGATTTTGGCCTTGACACCACAATATAGTTTCAGGTGGCAAACTCTGTTGAACCCTCAATGTGCATCTGTTTTTCTGGATCATTTAAGCCATAGGTGTTGGTGTTCAATGTGCATCACTTAGGTTGCAACATTGCAATAAGATTTATATTAATGAAAGAAATATTAAAACCATATATTTTCTTATGGTTTCTTTGCAACATTAGTAGAACAAGCTAATTCTACAACTAGGCAAGTTTCTCTGCAACATTAGCAGAATAAGCTTATTCTACAACTAGACAGCTACCTAGTGACATTTGTAGAATAAGCTTATTCTACAATATGTGTGGAGCCCATCATGATCTGTGCAAGGTTCCACAGTCCATCATGTGTCCCACAGTCCATCGAATTTGGGATTAGGAAATTGAGGATTTGGGTACCCAACTCCCTCTTCGAATTTGGGGATTATGGTACCCTAATCACATTTCGAATCTGGGGGTTTTGAAATGGCCACACAAGTAGATTTATTGAAGATCCGAAGAATGCCACTGGTATGGTTAGATGAAACCAACAGATGACAAAGAATGTCTTTGCAAGTGGTTAATTAGTAAGACTTATTACCCACTTCATTTTTGTTTACCTCTTAATCCATACTTCAACTTTCTATGATCAAATCATTTTTTTTATTTTTGTGAAGTGTTTAATTATTTCTTTATATAGAAATCTGCACATTAATTGTTTGAAAAAATGCTTCAACCAACTTTCTATATAGAAATATACACACTAATTGTTTGAAAAAATGCCTCACCCAAGTGGGTGTCCTCCGGTTTTGACATGCATAACTCAATGTATGGTTAGATGAAACCACTATTGTCCATCTGGTTGACCTGACCTTTTTTCTGTTTAAAAGTCTTTGATTGGATGGTCAGCATCAACTTATTATCAAATTGATTTTTGAACAATGGTCATTCACAAAGGGTATCTTCTGTGTGTAAAATTCAAGATTGCAACTAACAAGGCAGGTCACAGATGTCTCTTCAATTGGCAGAACTGGCAATTTTATTTAAACTGCTAATACTTTTTTCGTGCGAGACCTCCTTATGAGTGGGCAAGCCTGATTTGTTTTTTTATTTTTTATTTTTTTTTCTTTTGCATATGCTCACCTTCTATATAATTGTTTGCATGCATTCCTTTTAGTGGCAGTATCCTAATTTTTGTTGTTGACAGAGAGCATTAATGACCCAAGAAGTTTGAATTTTATGGTCAGTCCATACGTGTGCATAAAGACTGACTATCTATGCACCACTACACATGTCACTAGGTCACATGGGTGCATCAACCAAGCCGTCCATCAGGTGGGTCCTAAAGTTTAACTGATCTACCACATTAATCCAGCTCATCAACACATTATGTGGTCTGGATTGTAGAAAAAGGTAGATGGTCTGGGACAATATTGCCAATTTTATCTAGCTGCTTATTTCTTATGTAAATCATGGCCCATCTGATGAGTTAGCAGGGGCATCTACACAATGGGAAACAAAATAATGGAAGGCTTTGGTGATCACCATACCTGTCATATGCTGTGTCACATAGATGGGAAGATGGATAGGAAGAAAAATGAAGAGAAAAATGGAAGGAGTAAGCAAGGAAAAGCATACTCGGATCTAAGGCCTGTTGACTGAAGCCAAGGTTTCTGCTTCTGCCAATACAATCTTCTTTCTTTATGAATCACGTAGAAAAAAACAAAAAATGAAGCTAGTTATATATAGAGCAGCAAGCTCATCCACATGCCTCTAATCATGCCACATGTGGGTAATATAACCAAGTTGTCTATCGTGTGGGTCCTACTGAGAAAATTTGCCAAGCAAAGTACCAGAGGACTCTTCTTTTTCTAAGATGTGGCCATCCCTCTTCTATGCTTTCTCTTTTCTTGCCACCTTTGAAAAGCACAACTGGCAGACGCCTTTGCGTAATAGAAGGAGAAAGCATCTAAAATGCATGAAATGGAAAGAGTGTAGGTACTCTGTAAGAGTAACCATAATTCATATGCAAATAGACCATGTAAGTCTTCCAATATTTCAATTTGTGAGTGAACCATACCATTGATGTGTTGGGCCTCATTACAAATAGACCATGTAAGTCTTCCAATAATTCATATGCACACTTCCAGTTTCTTCAAGTGAGGTCATGGTTGAGTGATCCATACCATTGATGTGTTGGGCCCCACTACAAATAGACCATGTAAGTCTTCCAATATTTCAATTTGCGGGCAAGGAACAACAATCCAATGGAGTCATCGAATGATCTTGGACCATCTTTCACTTTGTACAAGTAGGGCCGGTACTTTAGATCCAAACAATTGGTCACTTTATCACTTCATGGATGGATGTTGTTTGTGACAATTAGCCCAGCAAGAAAATCTGGCCTTTCAATTTGTGGCTGTGAATGTGATGGTTGAGAAACAACAACGGTTCAACACAATTCAAAATGGCCATACAGATTGCATATCATGATAAAACTGAACCATTAGTGTTGTGTGTTCTATTTTATACTGTTCTCACCTAACATAGGGAACTGTAAGAAAGGTCCCATGAATTTGTATCATCATATCTAGAAAATGAGTCATGTAATATGGTTGAATGGTTAGTTTTTAAAGGAATGATTTCTTTATCATGTTTCAGTTTAGGACTGGGTGTTGGTTAAATAGTTAATTTTTCTAGGGATGTTTTTTGTATCATGTTTTATTTTAGGATTGGTTCCTTGTTTTATTTATTTATTTTTCAAGTCATTAGAATTTAATGTTTTGTCTAGATTAGCAGTCTGTTTTATCCACTTGCTTGGATGCTAACATTATGAACTTCCTTAACACATGTTGCTTATATTTAGGGATACACGAGATAAACACATTTTAGTAATAATGGTCTATAGCTTCTCATTTGGTGTTGATACATTGGTTTATTTGGATAATGTTATAATTGAATCATTAATCTCACATCCATCTCTTCTGTTGGTTTCCTGCCATGTCATATATGCTAGTTTCACCCAATTGGTGTTTGATGTTAGATAGAACTAATATCTAGAACCTGGACCAGACCCCAACCTGTTTTTTATGGGCTGTGCAGTTCCAAAATGGTCCAACCTGTCTGACCTATGATGTTCCCATGACAACATAAATTAATAAAATAGATATTTGACCAGTTGACTCAACTGCTCATATGAGTGGAGAGATTGTGAAGGATGTTGTCCATAGACTTCAAGTGGGTTGGAAGAAATGGAGATGTGCCTTGAGAGTTTTTTATGATACCGAGTTTAAACTAGCCATTACATTCTCTGGCACAAATATTTTTAACTGTGGAAAACAATCTTAGAATCTCCATCATGCTGTATATATGTAGTTTCTCTTTCACTTATGAATTTATTTCTCTACCTAGTTTTAAAACTAATGAGTTCTTCATACTAATTTCATATAGCATCTCTTGGTATCATCAGATTTTGCCTCCATGCAGTAACATCTACTGCATCAAAGTTTCTACTGAAATGGTTGTTTCAGTATGAACATGAGCACAGACAATGGTCGGCCACTATCTCTTTGGGACTGATATCAAGTTGTTTACATGCAATGGATTTAAGACATTCCAAATCATCATCGAACTTCTTGAGGTACATACTAGTTCATGCATACATACAAATGCCTACCCAGACCCGGATGTGCGTCGGAGCTATCTGGATGAGCAGGGGTCCCTCGAAGGTGGGAACCGCTATTATGACCATGATGAAGCTGTCCATTTCCTATGGACAGCATTGGGAGGACCTGGCCATTTGTATAGGCTGTATTTTTATATTTTCTCGAAATTAATGGATCATACCCGGATGTGCGTCGAAGCTATCTGGATGAGTGGGGGTCCATGGAAGGTGGGATCCGCTGTTATGACCATGATGAAGCTGTCCATTTCTTATGGACAGCATTGGGAGGGCTTGGCCATTTGGATAGGCCATATTTTTGTATTAGCTCAAAATTAATAGAGCATACCCAGATGTGCGTCGGAGCTATCCGGATAAGCGGGGGTCCCTTGAAGGTGGGAACCGCTGTTATGACGATGATGAAGCTGTCCATTTCCTATGGATTGCATTGGGAGGGCCTGGCCATTTGGACAGGCCGTATTTTTGTATTAGCTCAAAATTAATGGAGCATACCCGGATGTGCGTCGAAGCTATCCGGATGAGCAGGGGTCCCTGAAAGGTGGGAACCACTGTTATGACCATGATGAAGCTGTCCATTTTCTATGGACAGCATTGGGAGGGCCTGGCCATTTGGATAGGTCATATTTATATCTTGTTTATATCTATATTTACAAGTACAACACCCTTAACCTAAATTTAAATTCCTAAACCTTAACCTATAACCGACCCTAAACCTATACTTATAACCTAAACCTATTCTCAAGTCCCAAAACCTAAACTTATAACCTAAACCTAAACCTTACCCTAAACTCAAATCCCTAAACCTTAACCTATAACCCAACCTAAACCTATACTTATAACCTAAACCTACACTTATAACCTAAAACTATTTTTAAATCCCAAAACCTATAGCTGTAACCTAAACCTACCCACTCCCTAAACTTATAACCTACACTTATAACCTAAAACTATTCTCAAATCTCAAAACTTATACCCTTACCCTAAACCTAAACCCTAACCTATAACCTAAACCTAGACTCATAACCTTAACCTAAACCTATTCTCAATTCCCAAAACCAATAACCTAAACCTATACTTATAACCTTAACCTAAACCTATTCTTAAATCCTAAAACTTATACTTTTAAGTTAAACCTAGACCTTAACCTTAACCTATGACCTATAATTGTAACCTTAACCTAAACGTACAACCTTAACCTAAACTAAACTCCCTAAACCTTAACCTATAACCCAACTAAAACCTATACTTATAACCAAAATCTATTATCAAATCTCAAAACCAATAACCTAAACCTAACCATTTCCTAAACCTATAACCTACACTTATAACCTAAACCTATTCTCAAATCCTAAAACCTATAACCCAAACCTAACTGTAACACCCTGAAAATCGGGGGTCGAGCATAAAATCCACTCTCGAGTTCCAGAACATTACTTATGTAACATTTTCAATGATGGATGAATGTTGGCTGTATGAGTGCATTAAACATGAATGGGATTATACCAAAATAACATATCATACTCCAGAGATAGTTAAATTATGCAAGCGAAAGACTGTGTTAGATATATAACATATATAAACTGTTGTAAGTCTCCAAAGTGTGAACATGTTACCAGGTTAAATATCTACATGTATACTCCAAAAAAAATGAACAAAAGAATATACATGAGTGCTCCAAAAATATGAAATGGCAAGTGTCATGGCGTCTAATCAACCTCCCTATAATCCCATCGATCAGAACATGGTCTACATAGACCCGCCTGATAACCGCCTATAAGAGAAATCCTCCTCATCATCATACAAGTCCGGCTCTGCTTCACAAGCAGCGTCATCATCTGAAACTAAAATAGGGACTGGTTGGTGTATACAACACCATCCCGTAACATGGGAGCGAGTGGCCAACTCAGTGGAATCATAGAGCAAAGGTTAACATGTTATCAAATTCATCAAGCGATAATGATAAAGCAAGCAAATCAAACATTCCTAAATACTGTAATTAATGAAAGAATGAAATGACATGATGTATGCCCTCGCCAACATACTCCCTCATGCGACACCATCTTATGTCCGCAGTATGCTTTCTTCTCTCAGTGCTCCACATCTTCCAGGCACATGCAGTGCGATATGAATATGATTATCGAGTTATTATTAGTCCTTTCATACAGTAGGATTGGGAAGCTAAGGTACTTCCCTTATATCAATTCCCAACAATGATCCAGTCTAGGGTCGTCACTCCTAGTATTCTCATACGATAATATGGTTCTAGGTCGCTGCAAGTGCTGTCAGGGCTATTGCACACACTCGTTGCACCGCTCCCCCATCACCTTATCAATACAGGCCTAGTTTGTACTCTTGTTGCTACGAAAGGGTCGTCGCCTCCACATAGACTCAGAGTACGCTCGAGGTCACTACAAAGGGTTGTCAGGGCTGTTGCACGCACTCGTTGCACCACTCCCCCTTCACCTAATCAGTGTAGGCCGACAGCTCGAATATAGTGTCTCATACTACCATAATCGGCTCACGAGTTTGGGTTGCTCACTGGTCACTACGGGGAGGCTCGTGGCCCCAGCGTAGGCCGACAGATCAACCACGATGTCCCATACCACCATGCCCGGCTCATGAGTCTTAGCGGATAGAGGTACCATGGTTAGAGGGATTTTCACTGGTAAGTTTGGTACTTTAGATTCAAGTAGTAGTGACCATACATGGTTAACATACATTGGACTAATCGGGTTACTGGACGAGTTCGACTAGTATGAGCGCCCGTTGAGTTGATCGACATGAAGTGCATAAGTACCTCATGTGGCCTAACCACTGTCGACAAGCAACGCACGGCTCGGGTTCGTCAAACATGTCCTGCGTGGCGAATAGAATTCAATCACGAGTTCAAGTCTGTTATCGACTGCCTAGACTATAGCATAGCCCCAAACACTTGTAATCTGAATCAGTAAGCATATGAGAGAGACAGAATTGAAATATCAAGTAATCCAAGCATGTTATCAACATATTATAGGGTACAACATACGCAGTTAAGCATAGACAAGCATTTCATATATAAGGAATTCAATTCAACAAAGTACATGAAGGAAATCATACACATCGTCAACATAGTTGAGAATCCTATCTCAACACTAGTCTACAACACCATTTACTAAGTACTTACTCACGCAAGCATTTATACAAACACTTAGACTACACAACTCCAACGTACTTGACGTATGTTGATTTCAACATATAATATGATAGATCCTTATATCAAGGAGATGTATAATACACAACAATCATGTTCTTACATTCAATACATATGGCAGGCATAAATCATATTGATTTAGGCATTTCAACAAACACTTAGACTACACTTAATAACATATATAGCATACGTTGGCCGAAACATGTATTTGGGCGAATCCTTTCACCAAATAGATCATACATCCATAACTAGTATATATGCATGGCAAAATTTATACGTATACGGTATTTCCTATAAATACCTAAAATACCATAAATCTCATATTCTTCGTATGTATTCGAAATAGAAATCGGTCGCTAAGTTCTACATGTGAAATAGCATTCTTGTCAACAATCTACCATTAAACGACATTGAAAGCTTTGAAAAATGGTAACTTAAGCATCTAAAATCCGCACCTTACGCCATAGAAGTGTAACGAATTCAATAGAGACTCTAAGTCTTCGTCAACGTCGATACGACGACCTATAACACAAGGTAAGTTAGCTACTTAGCTACTTATACCTATAGGAACCTTAAAATAGGTTAGGGTTAGAGTTTTCTTACCTAGAATGAAATCAGAATCGCCGAAATAACGATACAGAAGGGTGGATGAGGCACGTAGAGAGATTGGGAAGAATCCTAGGAAGCAGCACCAACTTCTCCTTCACTTTCTCTCTCTTTTCTCCCTCTTAGAAAGCTAGGGTTTGGAAATTCATATGGGATTTGGAATGAGGGTTTTAAGATCTATTTATAAGCCTAAACTTAACAAAAATAGACTTAAGGCCAAGGTATACTTAGGTTATAACCAAATCAGGTCTGTTTCGATCCAACGGAGTACTTCTGGAGGTCCTGTTACTAAATACAGTTGAACTTAAGCTCTCTAATATTGGATCTAGGTCAAGCTCAGTTTTCAGTCTGGTCGGGTTTCCAAATCGACCGTGGCGGACCAGTTTCAGTTCAACGGTTACGGAAACTCGATCACATCTACAAGTACTATGACATGTAAGGGCCACCTATCCTGATCCGAGGGTAAATTTGGGTCAAATTCTAATGGTCAAAATGCTTTAAAATAATGTGCAAGTGAAACGTTTCAAATTTCATAAAAATATAATTAATTTTTTAAAAATCTTCATTTTTCAACCCTCTTTACTCTGGGCTAAATAAAATGGTCTCAGGACATCGTTTGAGCTTGATCTTCTAGGTGATTGACAAGTCTAACTAGGCGGTCATAATGGTCTAAGTTTATAGCTATCAGACTCTCAATGCGTGGTCTAGAACCAATATAAAGTTACAAAGCATTCCCAGGAGTAACTAGGTTTAGAGTTGGATCCTAGATTTCAAGGTAACATAGCGTTAACAATTCTAGAGGTTTTGGGTCTTACAGATCGTATTTAAAGTGGTTGGTGCTAATTTGGCAGAAAATCTAGTGTAGCGCTAGTTAATTCACGTTAAATTTTTTAAAAATTTGGTTCTAAATGATTTCTCGGGCTTTGGAATTGAGTTCTAAGAGGTTACCAAGGTGTTATAGTTGACCCATTGCCTAAGGACGCCTAACTCCAGGTTGATAAAAATTCAGGGTGTTACACTAACCATTTCCTAAACCTATAACCTAAACCTATTCTCAAATCTCAAAACCTATACATATACCCTAAACCATTCCCTATACTTATAACCTAAACCTAGACTTATAACCTTAACCTAAACCTATTCTCAAATCCCAAAACCCTAACCTATAACCTAAACCTAGACCTTAACCTTAACCTATAACCTATACTTATAACCTATAACCTAAAACCTAACCCTAAACCTATACTTATAATCTTAGCCTAAACCTATTCTCAAATCCCAAAACCTATACTTATAGCCAAAACCTAAACCTTAACCTTAACCTATAACCTATACTTACAACCTTAACCTAAACCTATTCTCAAATCCCCAAACCCATACCTATAACCCAAACCTAAACACTATCCCGAACTCGAACCTGAACCCGATTTCCTAAATCCAAACCTTAACTTATAACCTATACTTATACCTATAGCCTAAACCTAAACCCTAACCTATAACCTAAACCTAGACTCATAACCTTAACCTAAACCTATTCTCAAATCCCAAAACCTATACCTCTAACACAAACCTAAACCCGATCTCGAACCCGATTTCCTAAACCTTAACCTTAACCTATAACCAAAACCTAAACCTTGACCTATATCCTAAACTTAGACTTATAACCTTAACCTAAACCTATTCTCAAATCTTAAAAATTATACTTACAGCCGAAACCTAAACCTTAACCTTAACCTATAACTTATACTTACAACCTTAACCTAAACCTATTCTCAAATCCCAAAAGCTATACCTATAACCCAAGCCTAAATCCAATCCTGAACCCGAACCCGAACCCAATTTCCTAAACCTAAACCTATACCTATAGCCTAAACTTAAACCTTAACCTATAACCTAAACCTACACTCATAACCTTAACCTAAACCTATTCTCAAATCCCAAAACCTATACTTATAGCCAAAATCTAAAGCTTAACATTTACCTATAACCTATACTTACAACATTAACCTAAACCTATTCTCAAATCCCAAAACCTATACCTATAACCTAAACCTAAACCCGATCCCGAACCCGAACCCGATTTCCTTAACCTAAACCTTCACCTTTAAGCTAAACCTATACCTATAGCCTAAATCTAAACCTTAACCTATAACCTAAACCTAGACTAATAACCTTAACTTAAACCTATTCTCAAATCCCAATACTTATACTTCTAGCCGAAACCTAATACTTAACCTTAACCTATAACCTATACCTACCATCTTAAACTAAACCTTTTCTCAAATCCCAAAACCTATGCCCATAACCCAAACCTAAACCCGATCCCGAACTCGAACTCAATTTTTTAAACCTAAATCTTAACCTATAACCTAAACCTATACCTATAGCCTAAACCTAAACCTTAACCTATAACCTAAACCTAGACTCATAACCTTAACCTAAACCTATTCTCAAATCCCAAAACCTATACCTATAACCCAAACCTAAACCTGATCCCCAACCCGAACCTGATTTCCTAAACCTAAACCTTAACATATAACTAAAACGTATACCTATAACCTAAACCAAAATCTTAACATATAACCTAAACCTAGACTTATAACCTTAACCTAAACCTATTCTCAAATCCCAAAACCTATACTTATAGTCGAAACCTAAACCTTAACCTTAACCTATAACCTATACTTGAAACCTTAACCTAAACCTATTCTCAAATCTCAAAACCTATACCTATAACCCAAACCTAAACCCGATCCCGAACCCGAACCCGATTTCCTAAACTTAAACCTTATCATATAACCTAAACCTATACCTATAGCTTAAACCTAAATATTAACCTATAACCTAAACCTAGACTTATAACGTTAACCTGAACCTATTCTCAAAACCTAAGACCTAAACCTTAACCTTAACTTATAACCTATACTTACAACCTTAACATAAACCTATTCTCAAATCCCAAAACCCATACCTATAACTCAATCCTAAACCCGATTTCGAACCTGAACCCGATTTCCTAAACCTAAACCTTAACCTATAACCTAAACCTATACCTATAGCCTAAACCTAAACCTTAACCTATAACGTAAATTTAGACTCATAACCTTAACCTAAACCTATTCTCAAATCCCAAAACCTATACTTATAGCCGAAACCTAAACCTTAACCTTGACCTATAACCTATACTTACAACTTTAACCTAAACCTATTCTCAAATCCCAAAACCTATACCTATAACCCAAACCTAAACCCAATCCCGAACCTGAACCCGATTTCCTAAACCTAAACCTTAACATATAGCCTAAACCTATACCTATTGCCTAAACCTAAATATTAATCTATAACCTAAACCTAGACTCATAACCTTAACCTAAACCTATTCTCAAATCCCAAAACCTAAACCTTAACCTTAACCTATAACCTATACTTACAATCCTAACCTAAACCTATTCTCAAATCCTAAAACCCATACCTAAACCCAAACATAAACTCGATCCCGAACCCGAACCCAATTTCCTAAACCTAAACCTTAACCTATAACCTGAACCTATACCTATAGCCTAAACTTAAACCTTAACCTATAACCTAAACTTAGACTCATAACCTTAACCTAAACCTATTCTAAAATCCCAAAACCTATACCTCTAACCCAAACCTAAACCCGATCTCGAACCCGAACTCGATTTCTTAAGCCTAAACCTATACCTATAACCTAAACATAAACCTTTACCTATAACCTAAACTTAGACTTATAACCTTAACCTTAACCTATTCTCAAATACTAAAACCTATACTTATAGCCGAAACCTAATCCTTAACCTTAACCTATAACTTATACTTACAACTTTAACCTAAACCTATTCTCAAATCTCAAAACCTATGCCTATAACCCAAACCTAAACCCGATCCCAAACCCGAACCCGAATTCCTAAACCTAAACCTTAACCTATAACATAAACCTATACCTATAGCCTAAACCTAAACCTTAACCTATAACCTAAACCTAGACTCATAACCTTAACCAAAACCTATTCTCAAATCCCAAAACCTGTACCTATAACCCAACCCTAAACCTGATCCCCAACCCGAACCTGATTTCCTAAACCTAAACCTTAACCTATAACCAAAACCTATACCGATAACCTAAACCTAAACCTTAACTTATAACCTAAACCTAGACTTATAACCTTAATTTAAACCTATTCTCAAATCCCCAAACCTATACTTATAGCCGAAACCTACACCTTAACCTTAACCTATAACCTATACTTGAAAACTTAACCTAAACCTATTCTCAAATCCCAAAACCGATACCTATAACCCAAACTAAACCCGATCCCAAACCCGAACCCGATTTCCCAAACCTAAACCTTAACCTATAGCCTAAACCTATACCTATAGCCTAAACCTAAACCTTAACCTATAACCTAAACCAAGTCTCATAACCTTTACCTAAACCTATTCTCAAATTCCAAAACCTATACTTATAGTCGAAACCTAAACCTTAACCTTTACCTATAACCTATACTTACAACCTTAACCTAAACCTATTCTCGAATCCCAAAACCTATACCTACAACCCAAACCTAAACCCGATCCCTAACCCGAACCCGATTTCCTAAACCTAAACCTTAACCTATAACCTAAACCTATACTTATAGTATAAACCTAAACCACCTATAACCTAAACCTAGACTCATGACCATAACCTAAACCTATTCTCAAATCTCAATACCTATACCTATAACCCAAACCTAAACCTGATCCCGAACCCAAACCCAATTTTCTAAACCTAAACCTTAACTTATAACCTAAACCTAGAGTTATAACCTTGACCTTAACTTATTCTCAATTCCCTAAAGCTATAACCTAAAACCTAAATGTATTCTCAAGTCTCTAACCTTAACCTAAACTTGAAAACCCAAACCTAAACCCGATCCCGAACCCGATTTTTCAAACCTTAACCTAAACCAAAACCTATGAGTTAAACCTTAACCCAAACTGATATCCTATAACCCAAACCTTAACCTAAAACCTAAAACCTAAACCTAAACCTAAAACCCAAATGTATTCTCAAATTCTTAAACTTAAACCTACACCTAGTCCTAATCTCAACTCCCTAAGCTAAACCTAAACCTAAACTTGAAAACCCAAACCTAAACCTGATCCCAAACCCGAACTCAAACCCGATTTCCTAAACCTAAACCTTAACCTATTCTCAATTCCGTAACGCTATGAATAATTTTTTATATTTTATTTATGATGTTAAACTTATATGTATTTATGTGTGGGTGAATGTCATGTAGGTAAGATTGTTTGTGTTTGGATGGATGTAGCTTATGTTTTAATGAATGTAGGTTATGTTTGGATGGATTTACATAGTTTGGGTTTAGAGGGATGTGAATGTGAATATGATGAAATATATTATATAACAGGTGTATATCAGGAAGAATATGATGAATTATATTATAACAGGTGTATATCAGGAATTTCGAGCTGGAAAATTTAAAAAAAGAAAAGGCTTTTACCTACGAAATTGTTCGTTGGTAAAACACTTTACCTATGAAAACTTTCGTAGGTACAATTCGCAGAACCATTTTTTTACCTACAACAGTTTTCGTAGGCAAAAATCTAAACGGTTGACCTTTAAGTTAAATAATATATTTTTACCTACGAACCATCTCGTAGGTAAAAGTTTGATGTACATTTTTTTACCAAGAGTGATACATATTTTTTACCTACGAATAGTTTCATAGGTAAAGGTCTGATATACGTTTTTTACCTACGAAAATTTTCGTAGGTAAATGTCAGACCCGTATCCTAGCCCGTACAAGTTCGTATGCCTTCGCGGTTCTCTCGGTCAAATTCTTGTGACTCGCGACTTGTAATCGACGTCTACGCGCGATCCTAAGATGGATCCTGTCGGCCTGAGTCTGCTCGACCCGAGATTCATATCATTGCGACCGCATCATCGCCGCGGTTCCGATGCAGCGTATTATGTGCCTAGGCGATACCTAGTCCAGGAGATGTGGGCCGCGTTCAGTTTGAAGAAAACACCGCGTGTTGCAAGTTCCAAGAGAATCCATCACATCAAATGTCAAGTACACTCCCATCACTCACCATTACTCACACCCATTCCCAAGTACAACCACCGTCCCCAAAAGTCAACCTTTTCTTACAACAAAGTACATACTCACATCACTCACCATTACTTCTCTCCCATCATCTCTCTCTCTCTCTCTCTCTCCCTCATTTTTCAAACTCCATCCCTCTCCAAGTAACCCACGTCCATGGCTTCCAAGAGGAGAAGCTAGTGTGACCCACCTTCCTTACTCCCATCTCCACCGTCCATGATCGATCTCAACCGTTAAAGTCCATCTATTGGAGCTCTAGAGGCTATGAGCGGAAGAAGAAGATAAGATCCTAAGGTGGGTGCTTCTCCTTCTCTCTCTTTATTTTATTTTATTTTATTATTTCTTTTTGTGTTGCTAATGAGGTGTGGCCCACCTTGATGGTGATCCACGTTGTCCATGTGGGACCCACCTAGAATAAGTTTTATTCACACCGTCGAGTGACCAAACAGTGGGATGCAGGTCTGAACGTTCCATGTGAAAACAAAAATATAAGCTTGGTTTGAAACTTTTGGATGGGCTGTTCATGTAGGCCCCACCTTGAAGTATGGGTGTAATCCACACTGTCCATTCGTTTCCCCAGCTCATTTTAAGCGTTGAGCCAAAATATGAGTCCATTCGATCTTCTAGCAGGCCATAGCATATGAAACAGTAGTTTCTACTATTGGAAACCACACTGTCGTTTCTATACATTGAAAAATATCAGATTTTGGGCTTGTTTAGTTTATCTTGAACTATGGGAATCAGTGGGCTGGGTGGATTCGCCTGATGTGGGTCCCACGCGTGAAAAACTGCGAGATTACCTGATTTCAAAAAAAAGGGCATGTGGCTGCTGCAGGAGCTACTGCTGTCAGCAGCGTGCGCAGGCGGGTGGACGGGCGGGCAGACGGATAGCAGGACCCACGGTCGGTCGTGGGCCCCACCATGATGTGTGTTTTGTATATCCATACCGTCCAATTTGTAGGCCCTTAGGGCATTGGGCCGCCCTCCAAATACTAGCCCCATATAAAGCTCAGGTGGCCCACATCATAGGAACTAATGGTGATTGAATGGCTGCCATTGAAACCCACCGAAGCTTTGGGTCAATATGAAATTTGTCTTTCCTATTCATCTGGGTCCGTGCGACCTTTACAACAGGTTGGACGGCATATGAACATCATGGTGGGCCCCACGTGGGACCCACTGATGTATGTTTTGTATTCCACACCGCCTGACAACTCGGACAGTGAGGCCAACAGTTGTGCATGTGTATCATCCATACCGTCCATTCACGGTGGAGCCCACTGTGATGTGGATTTCAGCCACTCCGTGCATTTGTTTTGCTACAGCAACAGCAGTTGATGCTGTCGTCAGTAGGCCTGAGGGTCTAATCATGAGGTATGTGTTATAAACTTGACCGTCCACTATGTGGACTCCACCTGGATGCATGGATCGGATCCACACCGTCCAGGTGCATGGACGGTGGGCACTGATGTATGTGGGCCACACTGATGTATATGTTTACATCCAGTCCGTCCAACATGGGCCTACCTTTCATCCGCACCATCCATCCCATATGAGGCAGATCTATCAGGTGGACTGCACCAACGGTGGACGAATGAACGTCATCCGGTGAAATCCTTTCACAGAAGTTCTGGATTAATATATAATATGATTCTATTATATATATACATATATATATATATATATATATATATATATATATATTATGGTGGGCCCCATGTGGGACCCACCTTTGATGGAAACTATTGGACGGTGTACCTACAGCAGCAATATAGCTGTTGTATTTCCATTGACTAACCTCGTGGACCCCATCATGTGGTCCCAGTTATATCCCAACAGCATATCCATTTGCTAGTGGGGCCCACCTTAGATATGGTATCCACGTCGTCCATCTGCCATGTACAGCCCACCCTAATGCTTTACATCTACACCGTCCTTGTTGTGATCCACCATGATGCAGGTGTTGTATCTACAACGTCCAACCATTTTGAGAGATAATTTTATGGCTTGGAAAGAAGAATAAGATAGATCTATTGATTAGGTGGACCACACCGCAGAAAACAGTGGAGATTGAATGTCCACCATTGAAACCAATTTTTGGGTCACAGAGGCTTTTGGATCAATATGATATTTGTTCCCTCCCTTAATCTAGATCTTTGTGACCTTATGATCAGATTGGATGGGGAATAAACTTTATGGTGGGCCCTGTGTTTAGTTTAACAGTAAGAACCATTATCTCCACAGTTAGTTGTGGTATGGCCCGGATGATCTACCGTTGTGATTCATTTAGGTAACTCCCTAAAATGATCTCTAAAAAATAGATGTATGGTGTAGGTTGCTTACCCAGAATGGTAGGCCCGATTTGACGTTAATGAGGCCCACCTTAATGTATTCTGTGGCCCATCTCAGAGGCCCACCTTGATATATTTGTAGCCCACTTGAGGCCCATTGGTGCGGCTCATCCATGAGGCCCATCATGATGTGTATTTGAGGCCCATGTGATAATGCCCACCTGCCTTGTATTTAAGGCCCATATGATGGGGCCCATTGTGATGTATTCCTGACCCATAAGATGCGGCCCATTGTGATATATATAGGCCCAGGCATGTGACCCATGTGATGCGACCCACTTGATGTATATGAGGCCCAATGTGACGTATTTATGGCCATCCATTGAGGCCCACCTTGATGTGATGCATAATGGATAAGTGTGAGAGGCCCATTGTGATTTATTTGAGGCCCCGGTGCGGGGCTCAACTGATGTGTATTCGAGACCTGATGCTATGTATATGAGGCCCATGTAAATAAGCCCATCTTGATGTAATCGTGGTCCGTCCATTTAGGCCCACCTGTTGTATATATTTGAGGCCCATGTGTAGGCCCACCTATTATGTATTTAAAGTCCATGTGATGTAGCCCATAGTGATGTATATTAGGCCCATGTGATGTAGCTCATAGTGATGTGTATTAGGCCCAGGTATGTGGCTCACCCGTGAAGTATATTTGAGGCCCACTTGCGAGGTATTCGAGGCCCATGGGCGAGGCCCAATGTGATGTATTCGAGGCCTAAGGGCAAGGCCTGATGTGATATATATGTGGCCCATTGAGATTGTATGAGGCCCATGGGACATGGCTCATTGTGATATATCCGAGGCCCATGGGCGCGGCCCATCGAGATGTATCTAGGGCCCATGGGCATGGCCCATTGTGATACGTTTGAGGCCCTTGTAGGAAGCCCAACGCGATATATGAGAGGCCCATGAATGATGCCCAATGAGATGTATGTGTGGCCGTTACGTTGTTTATGAATCCCTTATGTAGGCCACTCCTTGAGAAAAATGTTGGTTAGATGTCTTCATTGAGGGGCAATGATGGTTAGATGTCCTCATTGTGACCTTCTCTTAGGCCCTGTTAGGCCTATTCTCTTCGTGGGTGAACCCCAAATAAGTGGGCCCCATTCACTATAGACGGATGGCTCTGTGTTATCGAATTTGATATAACCACGGTCGAGTGCCGATCTTTGTGTTATGGTTGATCGGCTGATCATCTATGGACCCCGCTTTATTTATCTGTTGATTATCGGTATCGATTATCGAGGCCGACGCTGATTATCGACCCTGAGTATCGGTGTCACTTATCAATGCTGATTATCGGCGTCGATTGTCGTGACCAATTTCTGATTAGCGATCGAGGCCGTTTATCATGACTGATTGCCGATTTCGACTGGCGCGACCGATGTACTGATTTCGATTATTGACTGATTTCGATTGTCGAGGCTAAGTATTGAGGCCGATTTCGAATGTCGACACCGACTGTTGAGGCCGACCTCGATTGTCGAGGCCGATTTCGATTGTCAAGACCGATCGTCGAGACTTATATGATGTACATGCGACCCGTAGTTAAGTTTCATTATGACATATTCATGGCCTATGGGCAAAGCCCATTATGATATGTATTAGGCCCATGAGCAGGGTCCACCTGTTGTGTATATGTGGCCCTTGAGTAAGGCCCATCGTGTTGTATATTAGGCCTTTGTGTGAGGTCGTGTGCCCATTATATGTTTGGCTCTATATGGCCATTCCTTGGGGGCAATGTTGGTTAAATGTCCACATTTTCGAGGCCAATTGTCAATGCCGGTTATTGGTATTGATTGTGAGTATATGATAGCATAACATCATGATACATATTCATATGCATCATCTGAAAGTTTGTTATGAGATGTGATTGACTATTGCATATGTCATAGGGCAGGTTGTTCATGGAGCTCCCTGATAGGCGGAGTTGCCTCACATGAGTGCGTGGTATGCGCAGGTTTGAGGCATGATTGGACTGTGCGACTCATGCATCTTGCATTTGTGTGACATGACCACCATACGCCCTATAGACATCAGGGTCGTAACCTCCACGGGTATTTCGTGGATGGCCAGATGGGACACTGAAAATTTGTTCTACATGGGGTGCTATAGATATCCCTTGGTGAAGGTCTCTAAACCTTCTTGGTTCCAGAGGTTGCTCCAACTTCTAGACAGAGTAGATGCATGAGCGCATGAGGGCCATATACTGTTAGTCCGCGTCTCCCACTGTGTCATGGTCGGTTGGAAGGGGGTACAACCTTACCTGCTCGGGAGGAGGGGGCAATGGTAGGCTGAGTTTGACCAGCTAGAGGAATGGGTCCGTTATCGACGAGTTGGGCCCTATATTGGCAGGAGAATAGTGAGGTCTCTTCCACTCACCTTATTGCGCGCGATGGGGCGACAATCTGGTTTGGAGTGTAATAGACCCCGGTAATTTTTCAGAGAGGAACTATACTGATATGTGGACTTATCGAGTAGGAGTTGCATGCTCATTCCTCCATTCATTCACTATCCACTTGGGCTGGTGGTGCGCAACTATTGTTGTGTACCCGTTATGGCAAGGATTTCAGTTGGACGCACGACTAACTTGAGATCAAGAGTTTACCACGTTGAGTCTGACTATCCAAATTTAGGTATGAAACTGGTTTGGATAGAAGTCCCTTGTGGTGGACCCTGTAGCCTGCGATTCTACGTACTAATCATCCCGACTTCACACTCCAGCATGGTCATTTCATTCGCATCGCATATTACATTACATCCGCAGGCATATGACATTTTGGGTTGCTATGTTTCTGCACCTATATGGCCTAGACAGACTTAGCAGGATTTGTATATTGCATTGCATTCTCGGCATCTGATATTTGGCTCTTTATAACTCCTTATTGCATATCTGTTCTATATTACGTATTTCGATATTGATTGACCTATTGACTTGTTCAAACTTCGCTTACTCTGTTATCGTATGATTTATGATCTTGTCAGTATTTCTGCTTATTTTGATAATGTACGATTTATGAATTTTCAATAATTTCGGTATCGTATGATGATGGCATTGTATTGAATACTTAACACTTACTTTGTGCACATAGTTACACCACCCTCTAAGCTTTCTATAAGCTTATGCATGATAGATGCATGCAGGTGATGTTAGGTTACAGCAGTGTTGAGCTTGGAGCGTGCAGCGGTCTCCTGGAGCTTGATTTTCGATTTATGTATTTTCCTTTCAGCATTGTACTCAAATGATTATATTAGTAGATATGTAATGATGATGTTGCCTTCGTGAATTGAGTAATCTTATGGTTATGCTTATTACTAGTTAAATGTACAAAAAAAAAATTAAAAAAAAAAATCCTCCTTGTAGGATCCCAGGATCGGAATCTGGCATATGAATGCTAGGAGCAGAGAATGGGGTACTATGGAGGCTGTCGGCACCGGATTCGGCGATCGGGATTCCTGTGAATCCGATTTCTGGATTTTGGGGTGTGACAGTAAAAGTCTGATATACGTTTTTTACTTAAGAAAACTGTTGTAGGAAAAGGTCGCAACCACATTTCGTGTCTATGTTAGAGAGTATATTTTTACCTGCGAACCATTGTGTAGGTAAAAGTCTCCTATGCGTTTTGTAGCTACGAAATCATTCGTAGGTAAAAGTTTCTCAAATATGTTTTTACCTACGAAAATAGTGGTAGGTAAAAGCCTTATAGACGTTTTTTGCCTACGAAATCGTTGGTAGGTAAAAGTAATCTTTTCAGTTTTTGGTTTCTTGAAAAATTCAAAACACTTTTACCTACGAAAATCTTCATAGGTAAAGATCACTTTTTCCGAGGCAAAAGTAAACTTTTCGAGTTTGAAATTCAAAACACCCTTTATCTACGAACATTTTCGTAGGGAAAGACAGCTTTTACCAACGAACTTATATTTTGTAGGTGAAACTAAACTTTTTGATTATTTTCAATTGAAAACACTGTTTACATACAAAAGGTTTTGTAGGTGAAAATAATTTTTACCTACGAAATTAAATTTCGTTGGTAAAAGTAATCTTTTGAATTTTTAAGTTATTTTAAAAATTCAAAATAACCTTTACCTACGAATATTTCCATAGGTAAAGATGTCTTTTACCTACGAAATTGTATTGCGTAGGTAAAAATAAGCTTTTCATTTAATTCGAATTGAAAACAGCCTTTGCCTACAAAATGTTTCGTAGGTGAAAATAGCTTTTACCTACGAAATTAAATTTCATCGGTCAAAGTAAACTTTTCGATTTTTAATTTATTTTAAAAATTTTAAACACCCTTTATCTAAGAAATTTTCGTAGGTAAATATATCTTTTACCTACAAAATTATGTTTTGTAGGAAAAGTTCACTTTTAGTATACCCAGGAAAGGTAGAAGTGAAAACACCTTTTACCTATGGAACTTTTCATAGGTAAAGATGACTTTTACCTATAAAATTTGATTTCGTCGGTAAAAGTTTACTTTTTCCTTCGAAAATATATTTCATCGGTAAAAGTCATCTTTACCTACGAAAAATAATTTCGTCGGTAAAGACCATATTTGCAACAAGGTAATAATGATCAGGAGAGTTTCAATCAGGACCGTCCATCTAATCAGCCCTGTCGTGGATGGGCCATTGTTCAATAGACAGTTCTAGTGGTCTTAGCAATCACTTTTTTGCGTTTTTCTTCTATGAACGTTGATCATTTTGAAAGCAGCTGATCCGATGGACGCCGATTTTCTATGAAAGCCTGGGCTAAGATGCTAGGTGGGGCTATCGTGATGTTTGTGAAAAATCCACACCGTCCATCCTCTTTGGAGAGCTCATTTTAAGAAATATGATCAAAACTGAGGTCGATCCAAAACTCAAGTGGGCCGCATGAGAGGAACAGTGGGAATTCTGTGACCACCGTTTGAAACATTCCTATGGCCACAAAGTTTCATATCCAGCTAAGTTTTTGTGTTTTCACTTCAGCCTATTGGGAATGATCTTATAAATGGTGTGGATGGCATATAAACATAAGTATATCCTAGGAAGGTTTCAATAGTAGGAAATTCTTTCCTGGTTTTCCATTTAAGTGCGGCCCACCTAGCATCCCACCGCAGGTACTTCCTGCGGAAGGCTCTGGCAGGAAATCCGTGTCTAGTTCCAGTAATAAAAATAAATAAATAAATAAATTTAATCTTAGCCATCACTTTCTGAACCATTTTGAATGCAGCTGATCCAACGAACGCTGGCCTTTGGCAAGAGGTTCCTGTGCTGAGATGCTAGATAGGGCTAACCTGATGTTTGTGAGAAATCCACTGTCCATCCGCTCTGGGAACTCATTTTAGGACATACAATACAAAATGAGGTGAATCCAAAACTCATGTGGGCCGCACGAGAGGAAACCATGGGGATTCAGTGACCACCGTTTGAAGCATTCGTACGGCAACAAAGCTTCATATCACGTTTAAGCTTCTGTGTTTTCACTCTATCACAATAGGAATGACCTTATAAACTTGTTAGGACAGCATATAAAACTCAAGGTATATCCAGGAAGGTTTCATTGGTAAGAAATTATTTCCCTGGTTTTCCCTCTCGCACGGCTCACTTGAGTTCAACGTCATTTAAAAAATAAAGATAAAATAAAATAAAATAAAATCTGTCCTAAAATGAGCTCTCAAAGCTGATGATGGCCTATGTGGATAAAACCCATGCGTCATGAAGGCCCCTTAAAGCCTTTATCCGTTCGTATCTAGGGACAGGCCGGTAGTATATATCCAATCGAGTCCGAATATGATAGTACACGTGGCAGAAGGAATTATCAAACAGGGGACGCGGATTTCGTTGGAAGTTCCTGGGCTGATATGCTCGGTGGGCCCACCTTGATGTTTATGAGAAATCCACACAGTCCATCCATTTTTCCAAATCATTTTAGGGAACAAGCCCAATGCGTCCATCATATTCTCATGGCCTACCTTATGTATTTAGATATTCCATGCATATGCCTTGTTGTCGGTTGAGGGCGGAAAAAGATATAGATGCAGATGCAAATGTATGAGAATTAGTATTCTTTACGATTTTGTAAGATTTTGTTTTTTAAGTTGGGTCACGAGTATAGTGAGTAGTTTATTCCCAACAGAGTCATAATTTTGTGGACTCTGGAGGGAGGATTTTGTGGAGGACAGGAGATTGACTCTCTTATCCACTGCTTTCCTCGCTCGAGGGCTTTCGCTTAGAGGTAAAATATGTTATATTTAATTAGAGTCGCCATAATCAATTATTATAATTCTATAGTCGGTTATACTTTGTAGAAACGCTTAGAATTAAGAAACCGAGAATCCTTAACCCTAAGATTACTCATGAATTTGTGTTTCAGAGATTCCAAGTAAGGGACCGCGGTAACAGAGAGAGAAGGTGTTAGACACATACTTTACTCATATGGATGTATGGTTTTTACTTCACAAGATCTGACTAATTTCTGAGGAATAAGACTACTTCTCGCATGCAGAAAATGTAATGCGATGTAATGACAATGGTGACTGATCGATCCGAATTTCTGATGGGCAAGATCCGATTATATTGGTAAGCCGTAGAACATACGTTTGAAACGATCAAGTGAAGGGTGCACAATAAGTAGAAATGTGATGTATGGGATGCTTGATGTTGTATTAATGTTTACGATAAAATGATGACTAACCGGCTAAGGTTTTTAGTGGGCCAGTTCTGATTATATTGGCAAGCCGCAGAGCATACGTGAGATAGTCAGATATAAGAAAATGATGGAATTCAATGTATATGACAAAACGATGACTATCTGGCTAAGATTTCTGGTGGACTTACTCTGATTATATCGGAAAGACTTAAAGCATACGCCAGCTAGTTAGATGTAGGAAAATGATGGAATACAATATAATGTTAATGTATATGTGGAGCAAGGGGATTGAGAAGGGAATGAATGTTGCACGATGCTAATGCTCTGATTTGACAAAACTGATTGAAGCTTGAATGGTTGAATGGACACTAGTATCATAAAGTTAGATCGAATGGCTTAGATTTCAACTTATGTTGCTCAAGAGGCTTGGACTCTAGTTGGGCTAGGCTAGGTTCTCTCTCACTCTCACTCTTACTCTCCTTTGTGGAGGAACAGATCAGGATCTGCTGGATGTAATGAGGGATTCCCTCTGAATTCCTGATTCTTGAAATGAGAAGAGGACATGGTTATTTATAACTTCCAAACCTAGTTTTGTAATAATATCTCAGTGGTTGAAGGGTTATGATTAAAGATTGTTACATGGCATCATCTCAGGGGGTTGGAGGAGATAGTAAAATGATAATTTTGGATAAGTAGATGGACATTAGAGTAAATACACCTCAACCTCACACTTAAGGTCTAAAAAAGGGAGATTCCACATGCTTAAGGGATGCCACCCTAAAAAGGGGGAGTGCTATGTGGCCAGCGGCAAGCTGGTTGCTGCCAGACTGCACTTAGACTCCTTGATTAGACTCCTTGATTTCATAGGCAACCTCCTCCAAGTGTGTGGAGGCTTTGTTACGAAGGTTGCTATATTGAGGTTCTGCATATTTCTCCGATTGGGCTTGCTTTTGGTCTTAATTAGGAGAGTTAACTGGGTTGTTGGATTAGATAGGTTGACTAAGTGAGTTGACTCAGTGAGTTGACTAGGTGAGTTAAACTCGTCGAGGTGACTCAAGGATTTAGAATTTTAGGTTTCTATGGTTTGGTGTTAGGTTGACTAGGTTGACTAGGTTGAGTTTAGGGTTTTGGATTAGGTCTCCTAGGGTTTAGGCTTCTAGGGTTAAGGTTTAGGATTTAGGTTCCTAGGGTTTAGGTTGACTGGGTTGAGTTTAGGGTTTATGATTGGGGTTTTCAAGGTTTAAGCTTCTAAGGTTAGGGGTTTAGGATTGGAGTTTGGTTGATCATCCATCAGTTCAAACTCAGACATCTTATCAGCGTAGGGTGGGGTGTCTATAAAAGGTACACTATTAGGCTATAAAGGGGTGCTACACTACTTGAAAAGCATTCAAGGTATTATGTTAGTGTTTAAAAGGAATGGTGATAAATAAGAAAATATCATTAGATATGTGGATGTTGATTTTGCTTATCACTCTTGTAGGTGGTCTGATTAGTTAGAAATTGATGTTACAATTGACGGTTGCTCTATCTACCTTTGAACTAGAGTATATGGTTGCTATAGAAGCTATAAAAGAAGCTTTATGTTTAAAAGGCTTGGTCATTGAACTTAGTTTAGAACATGAGAAGATCGATGTCTATTGTGATAGCCAGAGAGCTTTGCATTTAGCTTAGAATCAAGTCTACCATTCAAAGACCAAACACAAAGATATTCAATATCATTATATTTGAGAGGTTATCTTTGAAGGTGAAGCTTGTTACAAGAGAGAAGTTTATTTAGTCCAAGAGTTCTCTTGGGCTTAAAGTTACCAAAGAATTGGTGGTCTTTAGACAATTGTTAACTAAGACTTACCTAAAATAGTAAAATTTACTAAAAATAACAAGTCATATGCTAACCTTGTCAAATGATTCCTGACATGAAAAGGATCAAATCCTAAGAAGACATGACATACTAAAGGTATAAGATGAAAGATATACACCCTACTTGAAACTTATTGAAAATAGTAAGCTTTCCGTAAATCTGCGATTTTAAAGAGGAAGTAGTCATTTTCTTATGAAACAAGTGATGTGATCGTCGTACGAGTGTTGGTTGATCCCGAATGGCCCGTTCCAGTCAAAATTCATAAGTAATGAATTTTGTAAGTCATCCCGGATCAAAAGTGTAAGTGCTAAAATGTTGAGCACACTTTAGTTGTTAAATTTCGTCAAGCAAAAATAATTTGACAATTGATCTTCAAGATCAGTTTATGTTTAAGAGAAGTTCTAGCTTAATCAATAGAAGATTAAGCTCAAGACTGTGTAAGTGCTATGGTTTTCTGGCCCGTATGATTGTCAAATTTTGGAGTGTTAAAACCTCTCAATTTGTAGTGCCAAAATCTCTCTTATAATCTGTCTTATCCAGCTCATAATGAAGTCTATGCATCTCTCAAGAAGAAGGGTCTTGTGTTCAACAACTTCAAAGGCAAGTGTACTAGTTCATGTTTATGTACAACGTCAATAGTGAATTCAAGATTTCAAGATTCAAGAGTTCAAAGCTTCGTACAAGTCAAGACAACATACTCAATTTCAAGCTCCTATGTTAATAGTCAGTTTTAAGCTTGAAGAGTCTCAAGTCAAGCTTCATCCTATGATAAGATTTCAAGCTTCGCCAACTTCAAAGAACGACTATCAACTAAAAGAAAAAGAAGCTCAATGTTCATACTTCACTAACAAGCTTTGGATGACCTTAGATTGACCGTAGGGTAGGTTATTTTGAATACATAATTCAATTGATTCATTTTATAAGTGAATAGACTGTTTCTCAACTAGCCCTGGACTCTGTTCGACTAGTCGTAGCACTGGCTCGACCAGTCCAAGAAATTTCAAGACCAGTCCTAAATTTGTTAAATTTTTTCAAAATTTTTTGTTGAGCAATGACCAGTCCTGGAGACTGCTCAACCAGTCGTGTGAATAGTGCATGACTCGTTCACGACCAGTCCTGCAGCTATGACTCAAAGTCCAGCAACTATTTTAGGTTTTTCATGACCAGTCGTGGAGGTCCCTCGATTGGTCGTGGAACGAATTTATCCGATCGTGCTCAAAATTTTAAAAATCCGTTGATCCTACGACCAGTCGTAGCGTCCACAGGACCAGTCATGAACATGATTTCTTCACCTATAAATAGAGCACGATTTTCAGAGTTTAATATTCAATTCAAGTAAAATCAAGACAACCCTCTGAGAGATAATTTTGTAAACTTCTTAAGCTATATTGTACATATTTAATATTTTCTTTTATTAGCTTTGTTATATTTGATTTTGTATTATGCATTCCAATCTGATCTAAAAGAGGGATTGAAGTATTCTCGCTTCTTAGAATCAAAATCAAATAGAGCTAGCCCAACTTGATTTAATTTAAAATCAATTAAAATCGAGAACCATTTCATAAGTGAGTGTGGACATTAAACTTCTATATTCGAACTTCTACTCCGATTTGGTTCTTCCATGTTGTAGTCAAAGGAGAATATCCAGGTATTTTATAGTTTTGCAAATTCATTTGTTTTGGTTTCTTTGAGATTAAGCCAAAAAAATCTCTCAGTTTTGGTTATCTAGGGTGATCTAGAAAACTCAGAGTGCAGAGTTTTTTGAATTGTGTAAGCCTCCCCCCCGCCATCAGAATGGTCCATACTGGCCCCCAAGGACATATAGCTCGACCTTTTCAGAATGGTCCATACTCAAGAGAAGATCAAGCTCAAGATTGGCTAACGTTCAAGAAATGATCAAGTTCAAAGTCAAGATGAAGTATCGAGACTTAGTTCAAGTCAAAAGGAAAGTGGATGTTCGAGGATTCTGCTCCTATCTTTATAATAGGAGAATCTTCGAACTCTAAAAGAAAGACTCTAAGAGATTCAAATTGTAAAGAGAATAATTTCAAAAACTCAAAAACTTTTCAAGTCTCTAAAATAAATAATAATGCCATCAGCTATAAGCATCAAAGGTATAATAAACCTCCCTTAACTGAAAAAATTATGGACTCACTTAAAGTGCTATTGAAATCAAACTTGGATAAGACAGAAGTATATAGAAAAAGGAGAAATCCTAACTCCCAAATACAACGAAAAATAAGAGATCCTTTTAAACCTAGAACCGTAATGAAATGGGTTCCAAAGGTTAAGTGTCTTGTTGCCCACACAGCTTCAAAGCTATTAGTCATTTAATATGGTACGTTAATAGTGGATGTTCAAGACACATAACAGGTGATAAGGTGATAATCTCAAACATCAATGAAATAAATAGAAGCTCGGTTATATTCGGAGATGGAAGCAACTATAAGATTATTAGTCAAGGTAATGTACAACTTCCTAATTTGTCTCTTTTTAAAAATGTGTTATATGTTGAAGGACTAAAATATAATCTTTTGAACATATCTCAAATTTGTGATAATACGCATAATGTAAAATTTTCAGTTCACGGATGAGAGATTATAAATGAGAAAAGAAGTGCAATATTAAATGGTCACAGAGTATCTGAAAATTACTATATAATTGATAACTCAAGCTCATCAAATCATTCATGTTACATGGTTTAAAAAGACAAGACTGAACTATCGTATAAACGTTTTGGACATGTGAATTATACAGATATATATAAATTGAGCAAAAGATATCACTTACATGGCCTACCCAAACTGAAAAAGATAGAAAAAGTTTGTAGCGCATGTCAAATTGACAAGAAAATTAGTAGTCACAAGAAAGTGAACTCTTTAGCCACAGATATACCTCTTGAACTTCTACATATGGATTTAATCGGACCAATTAAAACAGAGAGTAAAGGTAGAAAGAAATATTTTTTAGTTGTAGTTGATGACTACACTAGATATACATAGGTAGCCTTTCTGAGAGAAAAATCAAATACTTTTGATGAGGTTAAAAAAATTTTAAAACGTATTCAGACTGAAAAAAAGTTATCTATGGTCAAATTTAAAAGTGATCATGGTACCGAATTCAAAAATACCAATTTTGAGAAATACTGCAATGATCATGGTATATCGCATGAATTCTCTACATCAAAAACACCTCGACAAAATAGAATTATAAAAAGAAAAAATAGAATTCTTCAAGAGATGGCTAGTGTAATGCTAAATAGTATGAATCTACTAAAAAATTTATGGACTGAAGCTGTTAGTATTGCATGCTGTATAATAAATTGTGTTTATATTAGAAAAGCTAAAAACAAAACAGTTTATGAATTATGGCTTAATAAAAAGCATACAGTTAAATATTTTTAAACTTTTGGAAGTAAATGTTTTATATCACGTAACCATGAAAATTTGAAAAAATCCGATGCCAAGAGTAATGAGAGAATATTTCTACATTATGCTCTAAATAGTTGGGCATACCGTATTCTTAACAAAAGAACCAGGGTGATACAAGAATCCATGAATGTTGTAATAGATGATCGACAAATCACACTTAATCCTAACA
Source organism: Magnolia kwangsiensis (assembly GCA_037074715.1). NCBI lineage: Eukaryota > Viridiplantae > Streptophyta > Magnoliopsida > Magnoliales > Magnoliaceae > Magnolia > Magnolia kwangsiensis. The sequence goes on from CM073579.1 coordinate 29,205,214, forward strand.
AGATGATGATGATGTCAATTTGATTAATATACTCAACTCTTCATCAAAATCAGACAGTACTGAGTTAAGGTTAGTCAAAGACTATCTGACTAATCAAATACTTGGTAACCCTTACTCTAGTGTTCAAACAAGAAGACAACTAGAAAAATATGTAATCATATCTACTTTACTTCCCAAATTAAACCAGCCAATGTAAATAAAGCACTCGCTGATAAAAGTTGGATTAATGCCATGCAAGAAGAACTAAATTAATTCATTAAAAATGATGTATGGTATTTGGTTTCTAGGCCTACTGATAAACATATGATTTGAACCAAATGAATTTTTAAGAATAAAACCGATGAAGTGGGAAACATTATTACAAATAAAGCACGTTTGGTTATATAATGGTATACTTAAATAGAAGTTATTGATTACGATAAAACCTTTACACTAGTTGCGCACCTTAAATCAATCAGGTTATCTATTTTCATTGCATGCCATAAAAATTTCAAAAATTATCAAATAAATGTCAAAAATGAATTTTTAAATGGTAATTAGAATGAGGAAGTATATGTTGAACAAACAAAGGATTTTGAAGATCCCAAATTTTCGAATCATGTTTACCATCTTAAAAAGGCTTTTTACAGTTTAAAACAAGCTCCCAGAGTATGGTATGAAAATTTTACTAAATTTTTACTTAGTCATAATTTTTTTATGGGTAGTGTTGATAAAACTCCATTCGTCAAGAAACGTAATGATTATATCCTAATAGTTCAGATCTATGTCGACGATATCATTTATAGATCTACGTGCGCTAACTTATCTATTGAGTTTTCATATCTAATGAAACTCAAGTTTGAAATGAGTATGTTTGGAGAAATAAACTATTTCCTTAGATTAAAAGTTAAACAACTTGAAGGTGGGTTGTTCATCTCACAGGCAAAATATGCATTGAACCTTATAAAAAGGTTTGGTTTTGAGAATAGTAAAAATTTCAATACTCCAATTAGTACGACACTTAAACTCTCAAAAGTTGAATTAGGTAAAAGTATAGACTCTCGTCTATATTGAAGAATGATTGATAGTCTTCTATACTTAACTGTTAGTAGACCTGACATTGTATTTAGTATTGGAATATATGCTATATATCAATCTAATTATAAAGAATCAAACTTAACTGCTTTTAAATAAATAATCAGATATGTCGCAAGTTCTGTGAACTTAGGTCTATGGTAACCACATGATATATCTATATAAATTTCTGGATATACAGATGTCACTGGGAAAGAAATGTTGATGATAGAAAATCTACCAGTGGTGGATGTTTCAACGTTGGAAATTTCTTAGTATCTTGACTCAGCAAGAAACAAAATTTCGTATCTCTTTCTACAGCTGATGCTGAATATATTGCAGAAGGAAATGCTTGCACTCAACTAATTTAGATGAAAAGAATACTAGTTGATTATGGAATTACGTAAGATATAAAAACTTTGTATTGTGATAATTCAAGCACAATTAATATATCCAAAAATTCAATTCAACATTCTAGTACGAAACATATCAACATACGATATCATTCTATTCGAGAATTGGTTGAAGACAAGTTTATCATGTTGGAATACATTCAAACTATGAAGTAACTTGCAGACATACTGACTAAGCTACTTGATAAAGCTAAATTTTCCAACTTGAAGCATGATATTGGTTTGTGTATTATTAAATAATTATTTTATTTGTCTTTATTCTTTTTTTTTTACGTTTATTTTTTTAATACATAAAATGATAATAAATTTTAATATAAAATAAATATGTCAAAAAATGCAAAATTTTAAAATTTTTCAACTAGCCGAGCACATGCTGGGGCTAGCCAAAGATCACACATATCTCACCCAAAAAATTGGAAAATCCCAAATCCATTTCATTTCAAATATTCTTCCTCAGCTAGCCGGTGCCCCATTCGATCGACCCATCTTCCAAACTTGGTAGTAAGTGATTTCCTTTTAAATTTCTTTTAATATTTAGTGGTCTTTTGCTAGTAAATCATATTTAAATAGTTTTTTATCATTTGAAACCTTATTTGTTGTGGGTTTTGATCAAAATCTGATCTACTCATTTTTCAATCATTTTCTTGTGCAAACTAGTATAAAGTATATATCTAAGAAAACGACTCGCAAAAACCATGCTAGTTTTTCTTCTAGATCAACTCTTATTTGTATAAGAACCCTATGGTCACCGAAAGATGATCCGGACTATGTTCGGGATTTTTGTACAGGAGATATCATCATTGAAAAATATGTTAACGTAGACCACATTGCTCGTTATGATCTTGTTCTCATTCTGTCTAAAGTTGGTTGGGAACATATTTTGGGATGGAGTGGATCGGGTTACTGCTCCATTGTGCAAGGCATGTATGCGTCAATTTGTGATGTCTATTTTGAGAATTTGACATTCGCAGTTAAATTTTTTTAAGGGACATTCACAATAATGCCTTAAGTTATTTCAGCGTTAATGGATATAGTTTGTGCGAATGATGACATACCTATTGCCACATTATCAGAGAAAATGTCCAACTCTAAAAAATAAGCAATCACCCATAAATTATATCTCTTTAATGCAGAATGGCGGTCGGGTAATGCCCTCCTCGCAAACCAAATGATCTAAATATCAAGTACTGCATCGAATTTTCACATCTAATATTTATCCTCGAGCCAAGAATAAGGCTGATTTTACTCCCTTCATGGTTAGAGTCTTTCATTCTATTATGTCTAGTACGCATGTTTGTTTACTATATTTTTTTTGTTATATCATTATTCAGTTTTGCTTGCATCCCAAGCATGGTTCGATTCCCTTTGATTATCTTATGACTTACTTTCCGTTTCATTACAATGTTCAAATTCCAACGTTTGAGGCACTAGGATCTGAAATTCCGTTTAATAACTCTAATTTGAATATGATGAACCTTAAACCTCTTCATGGATAAGATAAAGAAGAGGAGGAAGCACAACCAGCTACAAACACCACCATGGAAAACATCTTTAATGAGTTGAATGATGATTCAGATGATCCAGCTGATTCTGACTACAAGCCCTCTCAGGTTGATGAGAGACTTAAATCATTAGAGGAGAAAGTTTAAGCCTTGCATGTATCGCAAGATTCATTGGCACAAACCTAGAAGTCTACAATGAAGTACATGAAGAAGTACTTCCACCGCATCACCCGAAGTTTGAGCCAACATGATCCATCGATGCCTGCTACTTCTTCCTCTAGGTCGGATTGGCACAAACCCAAAAGTCTATAATGATTTTCATGAGCTAGCTTGTGCTCGAAAATAATAAGAATTGTATGAGGTTATTAAGGTGAACCTGTGAAAACCTTTTTATAGTGCAAGTCAAAATTACGAGGGTAGTAATTTTGGAAGTGGAGTAGGTGTGGCTGTTTTAATGCACCAAACCACTATAATCCTTTGTGTCATTTGGTGAATGCCTTTATTTTATTTATGGTGAATGATTGTATTTAATTTAATTTAACTCAAAGGTTACTTGAATCAATGCTCTTAGATCTTAAAAGAATAGTATAATTTACTCTCTTTAGAATCAGACTTGAAAAATCTGAGATAAAAGGAATTGAAAAAAGCTATATAAATTAAATTGTAAATACCTTTCAATAGCTTGCTAATAACTTGAGTTTCTCTCTCTTATTGAAGGATTTTGATAATTAACTTGTGTAATTCGGAATGAGAAAAAATCAATTTATAGGAAAAGAAGTTAGAACTTTGGCTAGCCTAAGTTAGACTTCAACTAGCATACGTTCAGCGGATTCGGTTCAACGAATTTCGGATCACGTAGGATAAGATTTATCTAAAATTCAGCTGGTCCGAGGTCAACTTCGGCTGGATGAACAACATAGTTTAGCTGGCCGAATTCCCTCAAATCTTAAAAAGTTTTGTTGCTGGAATTTGCCTCAAACTTTCTTAGGCTAGCCAAATTTCAAGCTCGGGCTAGACCAATTTGTAAAAAAAATCAGTTGGGCTGGCTGAGAAAGCTTAGGCTAGCCGAACTAAAAGTTAAGCTGGCTAAATTCCAAGCAAAATAAGTATAAAAACCAAAAATAACATATTTTTGAAAGCGCTTCGTCCTAAGGTCTTTCTAGGGTTTTATACTACCTGAAATATATCAATTATCTAATTCTTCTTTAACTTGAACTAAGTCTCGAAGCTTCATCTTAATTTTAAGCTTGATCTTTTTTGAACATTAGTCGATCTTGAACTTGATCTTCTCTTGAGTATGGACCGGTCTTGAGCTTAATCTTCTCTAGATTGAGCTTGATCTTTTCATGAACATAGACCAATCTTGAAGATATATTATCAAGTTGTTTTGGCTTGATGAAATTTGAGAAAAAAAGTGTGCTTAACATTTTATCACTTACAATCTCCCCCTTTGTCAATTTTGTGACAAAAAAAAAATATCATTACGGATATGTAATCATTGTAGTCATGTAACCTGAAGTAAGTCTTGTAAAGGATCTTCTTGTAATCTTCAGCCTACTAACCGATGAAGCTCAACCGGCACTCAACTGGCACTCCCCATGTGAAAACATATATAACATTCCATATACATACATAGTATTCATGCCATTCATTGCATTTAATTCTCAATCATTTCATTCAATTTCCCCGATAGCATGGATCATCACAATCATTCTACTTAGATTTTGTCTGAGATAGCCTGAAAGTCTCAGTTTGGGTTTGATTGTGATAGCCCGTGAAAATCACAAGAATTGTATAAGGTTATTAAGGTGAACCTGTGACAAATTTTTCATAGTGAAAGCCAAAATTATGAGGGTAGTAATTTTGGGAGTGGAGTGGGTGTGACTATTTTTAAAGCACCAAACCACTATAATCCTTTGTATCATGTGATGAATGCTATTATTTTATTTGTGGTGAATGATTGTATTTAATTTCAGTTGAGTGGTGAATCTTGTAATATTTTAATTTATTCTTGCATGTTTGAGGTTTTGATTTTGAAGAAATTCATGAAATAAGATTGTCCTACCTAAAAATTTAGGTGAAGGTTGCCCTATGAATTGTTTGGAATCAAGGTTTCAATAATTAAGCAATTGAAATCTTTTCTATATTTGCATATTCATCACTTATTTTGATTATTTAGCATTGTCCTAGGAAAACTTAAGCTCTCCTTTTTAAAAAGTTATGGCCAATTTATGATTTTCACTTTGGGCAGCCCATTCTCCCTATCTGGAATGAAAACCTTCACTAGACTGCACCCAACATGATCCCTAATCTAGGTATTAGTTAATAGAATGCATAAGCTAACCCTTATGACCTTAAAGCAGTGAAAGAGGGCCCTTTACAAGTCAAGAGAGTACATTGTCAGTTCAACCGACACCTCGTGACTTTGACCAGTGGGAGGAGCTCCGAAAGTAGGAAAATAGGTGTGGATACTGTCAGTCTGAACGAGTAATCATAGGTTCCTGTCGGTCTGAACAGCAGGCTACTTAAGTGACCGACTTGAGAAAATTTTTTGAGGATATAAATACCCATTCTTTCACATTTCTCTCATTTGGGAAACCCTACCCAAATTCTAGGGTTTTTGAGAAGAGAGAGAGAGAGAGAGAGAGAGAGAGAGAGAGAGAGAGAGAGAGAGAGAGAGAGAGAGAGAGGAAATTGAGAAGGAAGAAGAGAAGGAAGAAGAGAAGGGGAGAGGAGATCTCCCACATTTGGATCATAGGAGCTACATGGAACCTTTCTCGACCGAAGAAGCTTCAAATAGGAGCCGGATTCCACATCCCTTGGTTAAGTAAGAGGGCTCTAACCTTGTTGGAAGAATTTCCCCAAATTTCTTAGTGTTTTGAAGCTAATAGGTTTGAAAAGCCTCCGTATTCTTTCATATTTTGAAAATCCTAACCAACATGATCCTTAATCTAGGTATTAGTTGATAGAATGCATAAGCTAACCCTTATGACCTTAAAGCAGTGAAAGAGGGCCCTTTACAAGTCAAGAGAGTGCATTGTCAGTTCAACAGACACCTCGTGACTTCGACCGGTGGGAGGAGCTCTGGAAGTAGGAAAATAGGTGTAGATACTGTTAGTTTGAACGACTGATCATAGGTTCTTGTCGGTCTAAACAACAGGCCAATTAAGTGACCGACTTGGGAAAATTTTTTGAGGATATAGATACCCATTCGTTCACATTTCTCTCATTTGGGAAACCTTACCCAAATTCTAGGGTTTTTGAGAGAAGAGAGAGAGAGAGAGAGAGAGAGAGAGAGAGAGGAAATTGAGAAGGAAGAAGAGAAGGGGAGAGGAGATCTCCCACATTTGGATCGTAGGAGCTACATGGAACCTTTCTCGGCCGAAGAACCTTCAAATAGGAGCTGGATTCCACGTCCCTTGGTTAAGTAAGAGGGCTCTAACCTTGTTGGAAGAATTTCCCCAAATTTCTTAGTGTTTTGAAGATAATAGGTTTGAAAACCCCCCGTATTCTTTCGTATTTTGAAAATCCTAACCTTAGGGTTGCTCATGTTAAGGTTTGTGTAACACCCAGTACTTTTCAGTACTCAAGTGTTACCATGAGAACCTAATTTAGTATAAACACAAACCCGATTTATGTTGACATTCACATACTTTAGCCTAAATCTGACCATTGGGGATAACCTCTATTCGTAGATCAAGCCATCTAGCCATTTAGTTTCAAGTTAGACTATCTCATCATCTAGGGATTTACATTTAAACGTAGGGGACTTAATTTTAGGCACTCAATTGTCATAAAATGTTAAATAACACTTTGTTAGATTGATTAGGCCACATCAAAATCAATTTCAAGACCAAGACCCACTTGATCCACACTTCATTGGCTTCAAGACCCCTGGGAGTGCAAACTGTTGCTCAAGTACTCATATCAGCTAACCAACCGTGGTAACCACTCTCAAATTCCCTCTATATGGGCAAGGGAACTGTAGAAACTATGGGAGTCGAATTTAGAAATAATCTAACCATCAGGTAGGTGGGAATCGCAACCCGAACCCAAAAATAAAAGTGATATGGCCCATCAGTGCAAGGTAACATCAATATAAATAAAATAATGGGCCTAAGTGACTTGTTAGTTAGAAGAATGGTTCAAATTCATGATTGGACCACATATTGTGTCACGCCTCAAACTCAAAAACCCGGCTCATAAAATTTCCGATCGCCGAATCTGGCGCCAACAGCCTCCGTAGAACCCCATTCTTGGCTCCCAGCGCCCATTCGCCAGGTTCCGATCTTGGGATGGTACAAGGAGAACAACATCAGTTTGATTCGTAATAAGCATAACCAAAGGTTCCGATCTTGGGATGCTACAAGGTAGTAATATGATCATGTAATATCAGAGTAATGCGGAATATACTGATGGATCCATGAATACTATCGGTCGAACCAAGGCCATGCGATGCAAGGAATGAATGATGTCGACCATACCAAGGCCATGCGATGCGAGGTGCGAATCAAGAATACGAGTCCTCATCTAAGTCCACATCAATACAGCTCAAATATGGAATATCACTGGGGTCTAGTACACTCTAAACCAAATAGTCGCCCCATCGCGCACAATAAGGTAAGTGGAAGAGACCTCACTATCTGCCTGCCAATATCGGGCCCGGCTCGTCCATAGTGGACCCATTCCTTAAGCTGGTCAGACTCAGCCTAGCTTTGCCCCCTACTCTCGGGTGGGTAAGGTCGCACCCCCTTCCAACAGACCACGGCATAGTGAAAAGTGTGACCTTCTGGTAATTGGTATTCGGCGCTCCTATATCCACTCGGTCTAGACGTTGGAGCAACCTCTTGGTACCATAAGGGTTTAGGGACTTTCACCCAGGGATATCTATAGCATACCATGTAGAACAAAATTTTCAGTATCCAATCCTGCCAACCACGATACACCTGTAGAGGCTACGACCTTGATGTCACTAGGGCGTACAGTACCATATAACATAATGCGAATGAATGAATCACACTATCCAGTCATACAGCAATCCTTTGTGTAACGTGCGCTCATGTAAGGTAACACTGCCTATCCCGAAGCCCCTAAACAATCTGTCCGAAGGCATATGCTATGATTAGTCACTTCTCATATCAAGCATACATATGATGCGTATGATCATGAATCATGGAACTATATTAATCATGTTATGAAATAACGCACTATCCTTATAATGCAGATGGCCTAGACGGCCTACACACAATAAGTACGGGCCTAACGATGGGCCCTAGGGAGAGTCGTAATGTGGACTTTTAACCAACATTAAACTTGCAATGTGGACGTCAAACCATCATTACATAAACCATGTTGGGATCACACATTACAATGGACCTTAGGTACATCCTATTGGGCCTTAAATACATCAAATGGGCCATATCATATGGCCCATATATTCATCAAGTGGGCCACATCAATGGGCCGCACCAATGAGCCTTATGTATATTGCAATGGGCTATAACCCTTGGGCCTTAAATACACTAAATGGGCCTAATCTTATGGGTCTTATGTGTATTAAATGGGCCACACCAATTGGGCCCTATATGTACATCAAATGGGCCTCAACCCATAGGCCCCAGTACATCTCAATGGGCCTTAACCCATGGGCCCCTAATACATCAAATGGGCCTCAATCCATAGGCCTTACATATATAGAAAAGTGAGCCCCAATGGACTATCACAAATACATTTAAGATGGGCCTCATAACATGCCAAGGTGGGGTCTACTTGGACTATGGATCTGGCTCATCCTTTATGCCCATGCCATAAAATGGGCTTTCCAAATGGATGGATGGATTGGATGCAACCCATACATCATGGTGAGGGCTCACATGAAGGCCCACTATCATGTATATTATATATAATATAATATATAAACTACATATGGTATATATATACAATATTACATATAATATTATATAATATTATATATATATACACACACACACACACACACACACACATACACCATCCTACACGTGGGGGGTAGGTCTCACCGTCTAGTGTGGACAGTGCGGATGGAACACATAAATCATGGTGGGTCCCACCGTCCAGGGGTGGACGGTGCAAACAGAATACATAAATCATGGTGGGTTCCACCGTCCACAGCCGTGGACGGTGTGAATAAAACACTTACATCATTGTGGGGCCCACCATAACATTTGTTTTCCATCCAAACTGTTGGTAAGATCGCATGGACCTGGATGAATAGGAAAAATAAATTTCATATTGATTCAAAACTTCTGTGCCCCATAAAAGGGTTTCAATGGCAGAAATTCAATCACCTTTGTTTCCTGTGATGTGGGCTATCTGAGCTTTGGATGCGGCTAATCTTTGGAGGGGGCCCACTTCAAGAAGGGGCCCACCATATGAATAGGTTGGATGACAAACATACATCATGGTGGGGCCCTCAACTTGAGTCGTGGGTCCCTGCCCACGGACGTCTAGCGCACCAGGATGTGCGCGCATCCTGCCACCAGCAGCAGCAATGCTGCTTGCTCTTTTAAAAAAATAAAAAAAAAAATAGGTGTTTTTCTAAGGTTTTTCAAATGTGGGGCCTGCATCAGGTGAATCCGACCCAACTGTTGGGTCCCATTGCTTAATATAAGCCCAAAAAGTCCAATATTGAATATATTTTGATGAATAGAAACAGTGGGTGATTATTTCAACGGCAACCACCATAGTTTCCTATGTTATGGCCCACCAGTGCTCAGATCAGCATCATTCTTTGACTCATCGCCTAAAATGATCCAGGGAATGAGATGAATGGCGTGGATTAAGTCCATACATCAAGGTGGGGCCTGCATGAGTGATCCACACAAAAGTTTATACCAAGCTTATATTTGTGTTTTCCAAATGACGTCCAGCATCCAGGGATGCTGGACGGTTTGACATTCCAAGTGTAAAGGTGTGGGCCTACTCAAGTGGGCCACCAGATGATGGATGGTGTCGATGCAACACATATAAGGTGGACCCCACTTATAGATGACTTAGATAAAGTACATATTTCATGGTGAGGTCCATCCTGGTGGGCCACACAAACACATCGTCAACACATGAAAAGAAAATGAAAAGGAGAGGGAGAGAGAGAGAGAGAGAGAAAGAGAGTGGAACACGCGTGTGATGGAGGGACCCCGACACTATGGGCCCTCCCTTGCAATAGATCATATATCAAGTGAGCCCCAATACATGTGGCCCCACCAAATCAAAGATCAACGATGGAGATCCATTTTCCACCAAAATAGAAGGTCTAGATGACCCTTATCAACTAGAAAGTAAACATCATGATGAGGTCCATGGAGATTGGCCCCATCATGGTATGATCATGATGATCAAAGTGGGCCATCGGCCACATCTTAGGGTTAAGTGAGATTCATACCATTGATCGGTAGGTCTTACTAGGCCCATCTTAAAAATATAAAAACTACCCTATCAAAGCACTCACCGCTTGATCTTCTTGTTCCCTTGGCTTTCTTTGCTCCTTACCTTCGATTCCAATAGAGGAGATGGAGTTTAGATGGTTGAGATGGGAGATGAGATGGTGGAGAAGTGGGACACACTTGTTGCTTGGAAGGCTTGGAGGGGCTTGAACATGTGGTTATTCTCTAGCTTCGGAAAGTGATTTTGAAAATGAAGGAGAGAGAGAGTTGTAAAGGGAAAGAGAGAGTGATGGGGGATGGAGTGATGGATGTGTTGAGTGATGGGTGTAAGAGACTTTTTAACTTTTATGGGAAATGGTGTAAGAAAAGTATGGGCTTGTAAGAGACTTTTTGACTTTTGTGGTTACTTAGGAATCGGTGAAAGTTGATGTATACTTGACATGATTTGATTGATTGATGTGACAAGTTGTAGAAATTTTCTCAAAATTTACACGCGCGGCGTTTTTCTCGCACCGAACACTGGCCTACATCTCTTGACCAGGGTATCACCTTAGCGCCCGAGTTGTGGCATTGAAACCGCGACGATGGTGCGATCGCTATGGTACAAGTCTGGGGTTGAGTCGACTTGGGTTGACGGCACGTGAATCAGGGTCGCGCGCTAATACTGGTTAAGGATCAAAGGTTGTCGAAATTCAACCAGGAAGACCGCGGAAGTCTATGAAATGGTACAATCTAGGATACGGGGCTTACATATTATCATTGGATTGATGATGATTGGCCCTCGATGGCCATATTTCAGTTGAAATGGTCCATCCTTTGGGCTGGGTCTTAAATCAGGCGGACAAAATGAATGAACGGAGCAGATTTGTTGGATGCATAACAATGAGCCCCACATTTATCGCGTGTGCACAGCATGTGAGTGTGCTCGCAGTGCACCAGACCTCCAACGTAGTCAAACAAGCACTGACCTGCGCTCGTATGAAAAATGAGATTTTCTCCTTCCTTTCTTGCCTAGCAGAAGTTTGAACCAACACCGTCCCTTCTCACCGTTCATGGCCCGCCATCAAAGAACACCTCGATGATCTAAACCATCCATATTATAGTGAACCTAAATCTATACAATAGTTATCCTTTTTCACCGTTGGATCACACAAATGTGTACAAACATGTAGGTGCAAGATGACTATGAGCAACCAATTTTCTAGAAATGGAAACTGTCTTGCTGCTACTAGGCTGGCAATTCGCATGACTTCACTTCTTTCCATCTTAACCGTCCATCGTGAAGCAATACTAGCCCTACACTTAAAGCGATGTTATCTAGGGTTTCCTCTATACCGAGGGGAAAACTGTAATGCCCCGAATTTTCACGACTCAAGTATATGACTCGTTTCCCAAAATCCGAGTGTTAACCTTAAAGGATTGTCAAATTCAAGTGTACATTTTATTACCTTCATCAAAGTTAGCAAATGAGCGTAGTGTGGACAAATCGATATAAAGGAAAATTTCATTATCATTCAAATATAAAAGAAGCTGCCCATAATGACTTATACAAACCAGTGTCTCAGAATTTAACAAGTACAATATTTAAAAGAATTTAATACATGAAGAATAGAAGAAAACATATAAATATAAGCCGCAAGATCACTGATGTAGAACGTGTCACAGAGATATTCCCAGCATGGTTGAGCCACGAGGAGATGGACGTGAATTGACCGATGGAACAATCTCTCACAATTGAACAGGCTTTTGTTAAACAATCTGAGGAAACAATAGATATATATATCCATTAGTTGAAAAGAAAGAATATATGGAACCTGCGAATATCTTAAAAAATTTGAAGTCGATGTTGCACGAGTTTAAGGAGATTGTGCTCGATGAACCCTCCAATAAATTGCCTCCCATACGAGATATACAAAATCACGTTAATCTCGTCTCAGGGGCAAGTCCGCCTAATTGCCCACATTATCAGAAAAAATATGAGATCTTAAAGACAGATGTGAAGGAACTGACTAATATTAGTCAAATCAAGGAAAGCATGAGTACATGCATTGTGTCAAATGTGAAGGAACTGATCAATATTAGTCAAGTCAAGGAAAACATGAGTATATGTATTCTGTCAGCTCAAGAGCTTAATGTCAAGTACGAAAAAGGGGCTAATGAGCATCGGCGTCAGAAGTTATCTCAGACTCATGTGCCAAGTCTCTTGCGTAACTCGAGGACGAGTTTTTTTCAAATGGAGGGGTCTGATGTAGAACGTGTCACAGAGATATTCCCAGCATGGTTGAGCCACAAGGAGATGGACCGTGAATTGACCATAACTTTTGATCCGGGTATCATTGCGGGGCGTACAACCTATCAATCTTTACTGAAATGGGCCATCTGAGGTGAATAAGGATTCGTTATCTTTACTGAAATGGGCCATCTGAGGTCGATTTGGTATTAGAGCAAGGATTCCCCTCGGGCCGATGCCAAATAATAAGATTCGTTATCTTTTGGAAAGAATGTAAGCTTTCCACCAGGAGAGTCAGTTGACCATGTAAGGGCTGCAGGCAACCCTCAACCGTATTGCGGATGCGCTAATTCCGCCCCGAGCTCAAAGTGATGCTCAACCACCTATGGCCGTTGTACGACACAATCCCACTTTTCGCAAGGCACCATTAGATGATGGTTCATCACAGGCCACCACTTCGATTATGAGGAAGCCGTTATACATGCCAAAGGTAGAGATAGAATTAGAGAGATACAACATCTTTCGAACAAGGTGCACTGCATACAAAAAAGTCTGCAATGTGATCATCGATGTAAGGAGCGATAAGAATTTCGTGTCAAAAATAATGGTGGAGAAGCTAAAACTGAAAAATAAAAAGACACCCATCTCCATACACGATTGGATGGATCAAAGAGATCAACAAAACAGACGTAACTGAATGATGTCATATATCTTTTTTCATTTGTAAATATTATAAGGATGAAATAATGTGTGACATGGTCGACATGGAAGCTTGTCACCTGTTACTTGGTCAACCCTAGTAAAATAATATTAATGCTACACATAGGGATCGGGATAACTTATTTATCTTCTTTATTAAAGATGGAAAAAAGATTATCCTCGCCCCTATGGGAAGGGAGAACCAACCCAAGACTTCTAAAGTTGAGGAACAGTCTCTCACAACTGAACAGGATTTTGTTAAACAATCTGAGGAAACAATAGATATATATATCCATTAGTTGAAAAGAAAGAATATATGGATCCTGTGAATATCTCAAAAAATTTGAAGCCGATGTTGCACGAGTTCAAGGAGATTATGCTCGATGAACCCTCCAATAAATTGCCTCCCATACGAGATATACAAAATCACGTTAATCCCGTCTCAGGGGCAAGTCCGCCTAATTGCCCACATTATCAGAAAAAATATGAGATCTTAAAGACAGATGTGAAGGAACTGACTAATATTAGTCAAATCAAGGAAAGCATGAGTACATGTATTGTGTCAAATGTGAACTGATCAATATTAGTCAAGTCAAGGAATGCATGAGTACATGTATTCTGTCAGCTCAAGAGCTTAATGTCACGTACGAAAAAGGGGCTAATGAGCATCGGCGTCAGAAGTTATCTCAGAATCATGTGCCAAGTCTCTTGCGTAACTCGAGGACGAGTTTTTTTCAAGTGGAGGGGTCTGATGTAGAACGTGTCACAGAGATATTCCCAGCATGGTTGAGCCACAAGGAGATGGACCGTGAATTGACCATAACTTTTGATCCGGGTATCGTTGTGGGGCGTACAACCTATCAATCTTTACCGAAATGGGCCATCTGAGGTGAACCGACCCACCAAGTGGTTCGCATCTGTCCGTTTCATCAGAAAATGCGCGCTTTCAGCTCAAAAACAAATTTTTAGGAAACTTTTACTATTTTTAGTAATTCTGATTTTTTTATATTTTTAGAGTTTTAGATTTTCTTTCCTTTTAGAAATAACTTTTAGTTATACTAGGACTCTTCTAGAGAAAGTTTATTTGTAATTTTTATTTTTAGAAATTAGGCCTTAGAAGAGTTTTATTAGAATTAGGATTTGTGTTAAAGTTAGAATTTTGCTATTTTTGGGTAATTACAAATTTTAGTTTATTTTTTTTCTATATTAATGGTGTAAGGAGACACAATAGAGAATTATCAATTATTCAGCAAATAATTTTAAATTTTATTAGAGTTTATTCCTATTCTCTTACTTTCTTTCCTCATGGATTCGAGAGTCTCTGTGAGGAGTCCAGAGAAGCTCCGTGGATTCGGAGTAGTTATCCTTGAGGAAGACGGTGATCGACCTCATCAAGTTCATCCCCTCGTTGATTTGGTATCAGAGCGAGGATTCCCCTCGGGCCGATGGCAAATAATATAGGTATGAATCAAAATCATGTGAACGGTGATTCAGGGATTCGTTATCTTTTGAAAAGAATGAAAGCTTTCCACCGGGAGAGTCACTTGACCATGCAAGGGCTGTAGGAAACCCTCAACCGTATTGCGAATGCACTAATTCCGCCCCGAGCTCAAAGTGATGCTCAACCACCTATGGCTTTTGTACGACACAATCCCAATTTTCGCAAGGCACCATCAGATGATGGTTCATCACAGGCCACCACTTCGATTATGAGGAAACCGTTATACATGCCAAAGGTAGAGATAGAATTAGAGAGAGACAACATCTTTCGAACAAGGTGCACTGCATACAAAAAATTCTGCAATGTGATCATCGATGTGAGGAGAGATAAGAATTTCGTGTCAAAAATAATGGTGGAGAAGCTACAACTGAAAACAAAAAGACACCCTTCTCCATACACGATTGGATGGATCAAAGAGATCAACAAAACAGACGTAACTGAACGATGTCATATATCTTTTTCCATTGGTAAATATTATAAGGATGAAGTAATGTGTGACGTGGTCGACATGGAAGCTTTTCACCTGTTACTTGGTCAACCCTGGCAAAATAATATTAATGCTACACATAGGGATCGGGATAACTTATTTATCTTCTTTATTAAAGATGAAAAAAAGATTATCCTCGCCCCTATGGGAACGGAGAACCAACCCAAGACTTCTAAAGTTGAGGAACAGTCTCTCACAACTGAACAGGCTTTAGTTAAACAATCTGAGGAAACAATAGATATATATATCCATTAGTTGAAAAGAAAGAATATATGGAGCCTGTGAATATCTCAAAAAATTTGAAGCCGATGTTGCACGAGTTCAAGGAGATTGTGCTCGATAAACCCTCCAATAAATTACCTCCCATACGAGATATACAAAATCACGTTAATCCCGTCTCAGGGGCAAGTCCGCCTAATTGCCCACACTATCAGAAAAAATATGAGATCTTAAAGACAGATGTGAAGGAACTGACTAATATTGTCAAATCAAGGAAAGCATGAGTACATGTATTGTGTCAAATGTGAAGGAACTGATCAATATTAGTCAAGTCAAGGAAAACATGATGTCACGCCCCAAACTCGAAAACCGGGCTCACAAAATTCCCGATCGCCGAATCCGGCACCGACAGCCTCCTTAGAAGTCCATTCTAGGCTCCTAGCTCCCATTCGCTAGGTTCTCCCATTCGCCAGGTTCCGATCCTGGGATGATACGAGGAGGATTTTCAACGTCAGTTTGATTCGTAATAAGCATAACCAAAGGCATAACCCACAAACAACAACTAAGTACTCCATTACATTTTCACTATGATCAAAAACTTTATAAGTACAATGAGCATAAAGGGAAATACAATGGTAAAGAATAAAAACTCCAAAACGCTCAACAACGTGCTCCTGCCACACGCTGCTGCGAACTAACGTCACCTGCACGCAATGGTCGTGCATAAGCTTACAGAAAGCTTAGAGGGTGGTGAAAGTGTGTGCGCAAGGTAGTAATATGAACATACAATATTAGAGTAAAGTGGAATATGCAAATGGATCTATAATATCATGAGCCATACTAAGGCTTATGCGATGCAAGACATGAATGGTATCGGCCATCCCAAGGCCATGCAATGTCAATGCAACTCAAGCATACAAATCCTCATCTATGTCCACACATCAATACAGCTCAAAATATGGGATATCACCGGGGTCTAGTACACTCTAAACCAGATTGCTGCCACATCATGCACAATAAGGTAAGTGGAAGAGACCTCACTATCCGTCTACCAATATCGGGCGCGACTCGTCGATAGCGGACCCATTCCTTGAGCTGGTCAGACTCAGCCTAGGATTGCCCCCTACACTCGGGCGGGTAAGGCTGCACCCCCTTCCAACTGACCACGACACAGTGGAGATCGTAACCGTCTGGTAATCGCCACTCAACGCTCATCTACCTACTCGGTCTAGACGTTGGAGCAACCTCTTGGTACCATAAGGGTTTAGGGACTTTTACCCAGGGATATCTATAGTTCCCCATGTAGAATAAGATTTTCGGTATCCAATCCTGCCAACCACGATGCGTCTGTGGAGACTACGGCCCTGATGTCGCTAAGGCATACAATAACCATGTCACACAAATGCGAAATGCATGATTCACACCGTCCAGTCATGCAACAAATCCTGCGCATATCGTGCGCTCATGTAGGGCAACACCGCCTAACCGGGAGTCCATAAACAACCTGCCCAAAGGCAAATGTTATGATCAGACAATTCTCACGTCAAGCATACATATGATGCGTATGATCATGAGTCATGGAACTGTACTAAACATGTTATAATAAAATGAACTATCTTACAATGCAGATGGACCTGGATGACCTATACACAATAAGTGCGGGCCTAACAATGGGCCCTAAGGAGAGTCGTAATGTGGACATCCAACTAGCATTACACTCACCATGTGGACGTCAAACCAACATTGCTTCCCAGGCATGATCTTCTTAAACATCGCTACATAATCGGTATTGGGATTACACATTGCAATGGACCTTAGGTTCATCCCATTGGGCTTTTCATATATATATCAAATGGGCCATATCCTATGGGCCTTTTATTCATCAGATGGGCCACATAAATGGGCCACACCAATGGGTCTTATGTGCATTGCAATGGGTCAAAACCTGTGGGCCTTGGATTGCATCAAAAGGGCTTAGTCTCATGTGTCTAATATGTGACCAATGGGCCACACCAATTGGGTCCCACATGTAGATCAAGTGGGCCTCAACCCATAGACCTAACATGAGTCAAATGGGCCTAAACCCCTAGGCCTTAATCAAATAAAATGGGCCTAACTCATGGGTTTCAAATAAATCCAATGGGCCTAATCCCATGGACCCTTTTTATAATCAAATGGGTTTAGTCTCATGGGCCTTACAATATATCAAATGGCCTAGTCTCATGGCCTTAGAACATATCAATTGGGCCTAAACTCATAGGCCTTAAATATCGAGTGAGCCTAAGCCCATAGGCTTTACATATCAAGTGGGCCCAAGTTCTTAGGCCTTAAATGAATCAAATGGGCCTGACCCATAAGCATTTCATAAATCAAATGGGCCTAACCCATAGGCCTTTTGCAATGCAAGTGGGCCTAACCCATAGGCCTTAAATAAAACAAATGGGCCTAACCCATAGGCCTAAAATGATCTTTTCAAGTGGATGGACGGTCTGGATGCATCACGTGCATCATGGTGGGTCCCACTGTCCAATGGACAGTGCGGATATAGTACATACATCACACAGGACCCCACCATCCGCTGGACGGTGGAGGCCACACATACAGAAGTGGGCGCCACCGTGGTGGGTGCCACCGTCCGTCTGGACGGTGGACTTAACAAATACATCATTGTGGGTCCCGTGTGGGGGCCACTGTAATGTTTAAGTACCATCCGACCCATTCATAAGGTCGCTCGGACCTGGATGAAGGGACAACATAAATTTCAGCTTGATCCAACCCTTCTGTGGGCTAAAAAAAAAATGGTTTTCAAGGGTAGGGGTACAATCCCACTGTTTCCTATGGTGTGAGCCACTGTAGTTTTAGATCTGGCCGAAATTTGGAGGGGGCCCACCTGATGATGGGACCCGCCTCATGAACCGATTGGATGACAAACAAGCATTATAGTGGGGCCCACGCGCAGGGTCGTGGGCAACTGCGTCTGACCGCCTGCCCTCACGGCTGCACGCAGCAGCGTGCAGCGCTTCCCGCTGACGAGAAGGCAGTTTTTCTGTGGTTTTTCGCACATGGGGTCCGCTAAAATGAAATCCGCTCCGGCCATTGCGTTCTGTGGCTCGCAACAGGCGAAACGAGTCCAGAGTTTGAATTTTTTTATGATTAGAAAATGAAATAAAATTTAAAAAAAAAAGATCCTTGAATGGCAATGATGCATTCTTCGATGCTATGGCCCACCAGATCTTCCAATCAACCCCAAACTTCTGCCCAATGGTTAAAACACTGTAGGTAAGAGGGTAGACGGCTTGGATAGGGAATATACATCAAGGTGGAGCCTACACAAGGGGGCCACCCCAAAAGCTTCACTTTTTCTTTTTTCTTTTTTTTTTTGTATAGGGACGTCCAGCGTCCCAGACGCTGGACGATGGGCCCCTTATTTTTTTTTTTAAAAAAAAAAAGATGCATTGTGGTGGGCCTTTTGAAGTGGGCCACCACTGATGGATAATGGGGGGGGGGGGGGGTACAACATGCAAGGTGGGCCCCACTTGAAGGACTCTTGCACAAAATAAATACCTCGAGGTGAGGTCCATTCAAGTGGGCCACACAACCCTATTGCTTAAAAATAAAATAAAATAAAATAAAATAAAATAAAATAAAATAAAAGAAATAAAAGAGAGAGAGAGAGAGAGACATGGAGAGTGGGACACGCCTTATGATGGAGGGCTCCGCCACTATGAGCCCTCCCTTGAATGAAAACATACAATAAACGGATCCCTTTGAACATGGGACCATCAAAAATGTAAATCAACGGTGGAGATCCATTCCCCACCGATATGGACGGTCTAGATGACCTTTCTAAATGAAATAAACATCATGATGGGGTCCATGGAGAATGGCCCCATCATGGAATGATCATGATGATCCAAGTGGTCCATCGGCCACAACTTAGGGTCCCAAGTGAGATCCACACCATGGATCGGTGGGCCTCACTTGGCCCATCATAAAAATAAGAAAACTATCCTATAGAGGCACCCACCGTCCGATCTTCTTGCTCCTAAGGGTTCCTTGGCACCTTAGCTTCAACTTCAATGGATGAGATGAAGAATGGAGGGTTGAGATGAGAGATCTTGGGATGAAGAGGTGGGCCACTTAGAGTTTAGGGATTCTTAGAAAATTCCATACGTATGGGCTCTTTGTTGCCTGGAATTGAGAAGAGAAAATGAGAAAGAGAGAGAGTGATGTAGAGAGAGATGGATGGATGGATGAATGATGGTTGTGTAAGAAAGTATTGACTTTTGAGGATTTTGTGTAAGAGAAGTATGGGTGGTGAAGACTTTAGTAGCTTTTTGTGTAAGAGAGGTATGGGTTTCGGAGACTTTTGTGGTTGCTTGGGAAAAGGAATGAAAGCGATGTGTACTTGACATGTGATGGCTTGATGGATTGATTGATTGATGGGATTGATGTGATTGATGTGACACATCATAGAGATTCCCTTGAGTTTCGTAACGCGCGGCGTTTTTTCGCACCGAACGTTAGCCCACATCTCTTGACCAGGGTATCGCCTCGGCGCGCGAGTCGCGGCATCGGAACCGCAATGACGGCGCGGTAGCTATGGTATTGGTCTCGGGTTGAGTCGACTCGGGTTGTCGGCACATGAATCAGGATCGCGTGTCGACATCGGTTAAGGGTCGAAGGTCACCGGAATTCGACCGGTAAGACCGCGGAAGTCTACGGAAAGGTACGGACCAAGATACGGGTCTTACACATGAGAACATGTATTTTGTCAGCTCAAGAGCTTAATGTCAAGTACGAAAAAGGGGCTAATGAGCATCGGCGTCAGAAGTTATCTCAGACTCATGTGCCAAGTCTCTTGCGTAACTCGAGGACGAGTTTTTTTCAAGTGGAGGGGTCTGATGTAGAACGTGTCACAGAGATATTCCCAGCATGGTTGATCCACAAGCAGATGGACCGTGAATTGACCATAACTTTTGATCCGGGTATCGTTGCGGGGCGTACAACCTATCAATCTTTACTGAAATGGGCCATCTGAGGTGAACCGACCCACCAAGTGGTTCGCATCTATCCGTTTCATCAGAAAATGTGCGCTTTCAGCTCAAAAATAAATTTTTAGGAAACTTTTACTATTTTTAGTAATTCTGATTTTTTTAATATTTTTAGAGTTTTAGATTTTCTTTCATTTTAGAAATAATTTTTAGTTATACTAGGACTCTTCTAGAGAAAGTTTATTTATAATTTTTATTTTTAGAAATTAGGCCTTAGAAGAGTTTTATTAGAATTAGGATTTGTGTTAGAGTTAGAATTTTGCTATTTTTGGGTAATTATGAATTTTAGTTTATTTTTTTTCTATATTAATGGTGTAAGGAGACACATTAGAGAATTATCAATTATTCAGCAAATAATTTTGAATTTTATTAGAGTTTATTCCTATTCTCTTGCTTTCTTTCCTCGTGGATTCGAGAGTCTCTGTGAGGAGTCCAGAGAAGCTCCGTGGATTCGGAGTAGTTATCCTTGAGGAAGACGGTGATCGACCTCATCACGTTCATCCCCGCGTCGATTTGGTATCAGAGCGAGGATTCCCCTCAGGCCGATGGCAAATAATAAAGGTATGAATCAAAATCCTGTGGACGGTGATCTAGGGATTCGTTATCTTTTGGAAACAATGGAAGCTTTCCACCGGGAGAGTCAGTTGCCCAAGCAAGGGCTGCAGGAAACCCTCAACCATATTGCGAATGCGCTAATTCCGTTCCAAGCTCAAAGTAATGCTCAACCACCTATGGCCGTTGCATGACACAATCCCAATTTTCACAAGGCACCATCAGATGATGGTTCATCACAGGCCACCACTTCGATCATGAGGAAGCTGTTATACATGCCAAAGGTAGAGATAGAATTAGAGAGAAACAACATCTTTCGAACAAGGTGCATTGCATACAAAAAAGTCTGCAATGTGATCATCGATGTAAGGAGCGATAAGAATTTCATGTCAAAAATAATGGTGGAGAAGCTACAACTGAAAACAGAAAGACACCCATCTCCATACACGATTAGATGGATCAAAGAGATCAACAAAACAGTCGTAACTGAACGATGTCGTATATCTTTTTCCATTGGTAAATATTATAAGGATGAAGTAATGTGTGACGTGGTCGACATGGAAGCTTGTCACCTGTTACTCGGTCAACCCTGGAAAAATAATATTAATGCTACACATAGGGATCGGGATAACTTATTTATCTTCTTTATTAAAGATAGAAAAAAGATTATCCTCGCCCCTATGGGAACGGAGAA
Organism: Magnolia kwangsiensis; assembly: GCA_037074715.1. Taxonomy (NCBI): domain Eukaryota; kingdom Viridiplantae; phylum Streptophyta; class Magnoliopsida; order Magnoliales; family Magnoliaceae; genus Magnolia; species Magnolia kwangsiensis. Next base: position 29,227,039 of record CM073579.1, read on the forward strand.
CCAACCCAAGACTTCTAAAGTTGAGGAACAGTCTCTCACAACTGAACAGGCTTTTGTTAAACAATCTGAGGAAACAATAGATATATATATCCATTAGTTGAAAAGAAAGAATATATGGAGCCTGTGAATATCTCAAAAAATTTGAAGCCGATGTTGCACGAGTTCAAGGAGATTGTGCTCGATGAACCCTCCAATAAATTGCCTCCCATACGAGATATACAAAATCACGTTAATCCCATCTCAGGGGCAAGTCCGCCTAATTGCCCACATTATCAGAAAAAATATGAGATCTTAAAGACAGATGTGAAGGAACTGACTAATATTAGTCAAGTCAAGGAAAGCATGAGTACATGTATTGTGTCAAATGTGAACTGATCAATATTAGTCAAGTCAAGGAATGCATGAGTACATGTATTCTGTCAGCTCAAGAGCTTAATGTCACGTACGAAAAAGGGGCTAATGAGCATCGGCGTCAGAAGTTATCTCAGACTCATGTGCCAAGTCTCTTGCGTAACTCGAGGACGAGTTTTCTTCAAGTGGAGGGGTCTGATGTAGAACGTGTCACAGAGATATTCCCAGCATGGTTGAGCCACAAGGAGATGGACCGTGAATTGACCATAACTTTTGATCCGGGTATCGTTGTGGGGCGTACAACCTATCAATCTTTACTGAAATGTACCATCTGAGGTGAATCGACCCACCAAGTGGTTCGCATCTGTCCGTTTCATCAGAAAATGCACGCTTTCAGATCAAAAATAAAATTTTAGGAAACTTTTACTATTTTTAGTAATTCTGATTTTTTAATATTTTTAGAGTGTTAGATTTTCTTTTCTTTTAGAAATAACTTTTAGTTATACTAGGACTCTTCTAGAGAAAGTTTATTTGTAATTTTTATTTTTAGAAATTAGGCCTTAGAAGAGTTTTATTAGAATTAGGATTTGTATTAGAGTTAGAATTTTGCTATTTTTGGTTAATTACGAATTTTAGTTTATTTTTTTCTATATTAATGGTGTAAGGAGACATATTAAAGAATTATCAATTATTCAGCAAATAATTTTGAATTTTATTAGAGTTTATTCCTATTCTCTTGCTTTCTTTCCTCGTGGATTCGAGAAGTCTCTGTGTGGAGTCTAGAGAAGCTCCGTGGATTCGGAGTAGTTATCCTTGAGGAAGACGGTGATCGACCTCATCACGTTCATCCCCGCGTCGATTTGGTATCAGAGTGAAGATTTCCCTCGGGCTGATGGCAAATAATGAAGGTATGAATCAAAATCCTGTGGACGGTGATCCAGGGATTCGTTATCGTTTGGAAAGAATGGAAGCTTTCCACCGGGAGAGTCAGTTGACCATGCAAGGGCTGCAGGCAACCCTCAACCGTATTGCAGATGCGCTAATTCTGTCCTGAACTCAAAGTGATGCTCAACCACCTATGGCCGTTATACGACACAATCCCAATTTTCGCAAGGCACCATCAGATGATGGTTCATCACAGGCCACCACTTCGATTATGAGGAAGCCGTTATACATGCCAAAGGTAGAGATAGAATTAGAGAGAGACAACATCTTTCGAACAAGGTGCACTGCATACAAAAAAGTCTGTAATGTGATCATCGATGTAAGGAGCGATAAGAATTTCGTGTCAAAAATAATGGTGGAGAAGCTATAACTGAAAACAGAAAGACACCCATCTCCATACACGATTGGATGGATCAAAGAGATCAATAAAACAGAGGTAACTGAATGATGTCGCATATCTTTTTCCATTGGTAAATATTATAAGAATGAAGTAATATGTGACGTGGTCGACATGGAAGCTTGTCACCTGTTACTTGGTCAACCCTGGCAAAAAAATATTAATGCTACATATAGGGATCGGGATAACTTATTTATCTTCTTTATTAAAGATGAAAAAAAGATTATCCTCGCCCCTATGGGAAGGGAGAACCAATCCAAGACTTCTAAAGTTGAGGAACAGTCTCTCACAACTGAACAGTCTTTTGTTAAACAATCTGAGGAAACAATAGATATATATCCATTAGTTGAAAAGAAAGAATATATGGAGCCTGTGAATATCTCAAAAAATTTGAAGCCGATGTTGCAGGAGTTCAAGGAGATTCTGCTCGATGAACCCTCCAATAAATTGCCTCCCATACGAGATATAAAAAATCATGTTAATCCCGTCTCAGGGGCAAGTCCGCCTAATTGCTCACATTATCAGAAAAAATATGAGATCTTAAAGACAGATGTGAAGGAACTGACTAATATTAGTCAAATCAAGGAAAGCATGAGTACATGTATTGTGTCAAATGTGAAGGAACTGATCAATATTAGTCAAGTCAAGGAAAGCATGAGTACATGTATTCTGTCAGCTCAAGAGCTTAACGGCAAGTATGAAAAAGGGGCTAATGAGCATCGGCGTCAGAAGTTATCTCAAACTCATGTGCCAAGTCTCTTGCGTAACTCGAGGACGAGTTTTTTTCAAGTGGAGGGGTCTGATGTAGAACGTGTCACAGAGATATTCCTAGCATGGTTGAGCCACAAGGAGATGGACCGTGAATTGACCATAACTTTTGATCCGGGTATCGTTACGGGGCGTACAACCTATCAATCTTTACTGAAATGGGCCATCTGAGGTGAACTGAGCCACCAAATGGGTCACATCTGTCCGTTTCATCAGAAAACGCGCGCTTTCAGTTCAAAAATAAATTTTTAGGAAACTTTTACTATTTTTAGTAATTCTGATTTTTTAATACTTTTAGAGTTTTATATTTTCTTTCCTTTTAGAAATAACTTTTAGTTATACTAGGACTCTTCTAGAGAAAGTTTATTTGTAATTTTTATTTTTAGAAATTAGGCCTTAGAAGAGTTTTATTAGAATTAGGATTTGTGTTAGAGTTAGAATTTTACTATTTTTGGGTAATTACGAATTTTAGTTTATTTTTTTCTATATTAATGGTGTAAGGAGACATATTAGAGAATTATCAATTATTCAGCAAATAATTTTAAATTTTATTAGAGTTTATTCCTATTCTCTTGCTTTCTTTCCTCGTGGATTCGAGAAGTCTCTGTGAGGAGTCCAGAGAAGCTCCGTGGATTCGGAGTAGTTATCCTTGAGGAAGACGGTGATCGACCTCATCACGTTCATCCCCGCGTCGATTTGGTATCAGAGCGAGGATTCCCCTCGGGCCGATAGTAAATAATGAAGGTATGAATCAAAATCCTGTGGACGGTGATCTAGGGATTCGTTATCTTTTGGAAAGAATGGAAGTTTTCCACCGGGAGAGTCAGTTGACCATGCAAGGGCTTCAGGCAACCCTCAACCGTATTGCGGATGAGATAATTTCGCCTCGAGCTCAAAGTGATGCTCAGCCACCTATGGCCGTTGTACGACACAATCCCAATTTTCGCAAGGCACCATCAGATGATGGTTCATCACATGACACCACTTCGATTATGAGGAAGCCGTTATACATGTCAAAGGTAGAGATAGAATTAGAGAGAGACAACATCTTTCGAACAAGGTGCACTGCATACAAAAAAGTCTGCAATGTGATCATCGAAGTAAGGAGCGATAAGAATTTCGTGTCAAAAATAATGGTGGAGAAGCTACAACTGAAAACAGAAAGACACCCATCTCCATACACGATTAGATGGATCAAAGAGATCAACAAAACAGTCGTAACTGAACGATGTCGTATATCTTTTTCCATTGGTAAATATTATAAGGATGAAGTAATGTGTGACGTGGTCGACATGGAAGCTTGTCACCTGTTACTTGGTCAACCCTGGCAAAATAATATTAATGCTACACATAGGGATCGGGATAACTTATTTATCTTCTTTATTAAAGATAGAAAAAAGATTATCCTCGCCCCTATGGGAACGGAGAACCAACCCAAGACTTCTAAAGTTGAGGGACAGTCTCTCACAACTGAATAGGCTTTTGTTAAACAATCTGAGGAAACAATAGATATATATATCCATTAGTTGAAAAGAAAGAATATATGGAGCCTGTGAATATCTCAAAAAATTTGAAGCCGATGTTGCACGAGTTCAAGGAGATTGTGCTCGATGAACCCTCCAATAAATTGCCTCCCATACGAGATATACAAAATCACGTTAATCCCGTCTCAGGGGCAAGTCTGCCTAATTGCCCACATTATCAGAAAAAATATGAGATCTTAAAGACAGATGTGAAGGAACTGACTAATATTAGTCAAATCAAGGAAAGCATGAGTACATGTATTGTGTCAAATGTGAAGGAACTGATCAATATTAGTCAAGTCAAGGAAAGCATGAGTACATGTACTCTATCTGCTCAAGAGCTTAATGTCAAGTACGAAAAAAGGGCTAATGAGCACCGGCATCAGAAGTTATCTCAGACTCATGTGCCAAGTCTCTTGCGTAACTCGAGGACGAGTTTTTTTCAAGTGGAGGGGTCTGATGTAGAACGTGTCACAGAGATATTCCCAGCATGGTTGAGCCACAAGGAGATGGACTGTGAATTGACCATAACTTTTGATCTGGGTATCGTTGCGGGGCGTACAACATATCAATCTTTACTGAAATGGGCCATCTGAGGTGAACCGACCCATGGGTCGCATCTGTCCATTTCATCAGAAAACGCGCGCTTTCAGCTCAAAAATAAATTTTTTAAAAAATTTTACTATTTTTAGTAATTCTGATTTTTTAATAGTATTAGAGTTTTAGATTTTCTTTCCTTTTAGAAATAAATTTTAGTTATACTAGGACTCTTCTAGAGAAAGTTTATTTGTAATTTTTATTTTTAGAAATTAGGCCTTTGAAGAGTTTAATTAGAATTAGGATTTGTGTTAGAGTTAGAATTTTGCTATTTTTAGTAATTACGAATTTTATTTTATTTTTTTTCTATATTAATGGTGTAAGGAGACACATTAGAGAATTATCAATTATTCAGCAAATAATTTTAAATTTTATTAGAGTTTATTCCTATTCTCTTGCTTTCTTTCCTCGTGGATTCGAGAAGTCTCTGTGAGGAGTCCAGAGAAGCTCCGCGGATTCGGAGTAGTTATCCTTGAGGAAGACGGTGATCGACCTTATCACGTTCATCCCTGCGTCAATCACACAGCTCCTCCTGGTGAACACAGCCATGCATCCCTGCCGATCGTACCCTGCTCCTCATCAAGTTTAAACATGCATATTACTAAAGCCACCTGTACTACTTGTACGATTGTATATTTGATGGATGAGTGACCAATTCAGTGTGAATTCCCCTCAAGATTACACATCACCGCATTAAGTAAGAAATGGTATAAAACATTTAGACAACCAAAATAGAGTAAATGCAGTCTTATTAGATGCATGGATGCTTGAATGCAATCATGGACCCAAAAAAAACATCCAGACAATTTGTGCCCCGAAAAAAACATTCAGAGAGGCTGTGCCTTGGAAAAAACATCCAAACAGGCAATGGAGTCGTCACCGAAGGATGTGACTAGTCATCAGCGCAACACTCGACGTAATCGTATGGGCATGAGTGATCCAAGTCATCATCAAAAATCGAATGGCTGGTTATAAGCGCAACATTCAGCGTAATTGCAGGGCAAAGTCATCTAAGCCATCGAATATGTTATGTATGCATGATTAGTCAAGTCATTATTAGTCCATTTACAACCAGCCAGTTTAGATAAGCTCAAAGGTCACTACGGGGAGCACATGGCCCAGCGTAGGACGACGGCTCGGGCATAGTGTCTCATTACCACCATCCCCTGCCCATGAAGCTACCATCTTAGGATGTTTAATGGAAACCAGTCGACTAGTGGCCAATCATATTACAATATATGGGGCTTACCATCGCATGGTTGCACGGTATAAAACATCAAACCCATATAAGGAAAATACCAGAACAAAGCCACATAGGGCGATATCAAACAAGCCACATAGGGCAATTATCAAAATAGGCCTCATAAGGTGAGTATTAAAACCATGCGATAAATAACCATCCTTGAAAACCATTGGACACAACAACCCTGGATGGTAGGCTCACATCAATGATCCATTTAGACCATCACTTAATAACCACTAAATCAAAGGTCCCTTTTAATCACAACCAATTAGGTTACATCCCAAGTATGGGTGTACATTTATAGGTGGGGGGTTTTTCACTAATGTACTAGTTTAAAGTCCATAAGCAATACACAAATAATCCACAAGCATGAACAAATATACAAGATGAACATTAAGTACGCAAAATAACAATTCAATTTCTACTAGTTAACACATGTGATTATAAGAGAGAGATATCAATTATAATTTTTAATAAAAACTATAACTTAAGCTAATGAGAAGATGGAAAGCTCAAGAGGAAGAATCATCACCTCATACTTGAATCACCAACTGATGTTGCTAGGAAGCGTATGTACCCTTAGAATCGAATCCTACCATGAATGGTGAAGTTGTACGTGAGATCAATGTTCTACAAAGCGTCCATGGTCTAGATTAATATAACCTAGTGCTTGGATTACTTAGGTTTTCAATATAGAATTATGGTTTTATTCTAGAGTCTAGTCCCATACTTAGATTTTAGGATTTTAATGTAGAGTTTAGAGTTTCATCTTAAGATTTAGTTCTAGGTTTAGATTATGGAATTTGAACTCTATTTCGTGTGGCATTAATGGTATTGTTAATGAGAGTAATGAATGAGTAAAATTAATTAATAAATTAGTTATTAATTTTAAGAATATTACAATAGCTAATGTTATATTAAATTATCCAACAACATAGGAATAATGATACTAATAGTGACTCATGATAGTAATAACAATGGTAAAAGGAACCTATGGTGATATCTTAGAAAATAACTTACCAATTTGTACGATTAGGATCATAACTTATGGTTTAGGTTACTTAGACTTAGGGTTTCATCCATTAATCTAGCTTTAGGCTTTGGTTTAGAGTTTGAAACCTAACTCATATAATTAATTCATAATAATATTATAATGAAGTAAAAGTAAATAATAATTGTCTATTAGCGCTAACCATGTTAATCTTATGGTCAATAACGTACAATGACAAAATAAGTATAGCATGATAAATGTTAATATCTAATATCCATAATACTAATACTAACAAAATTACCCTACCAATGATTAGCTATATTCAATAATTTGTAATAATTATAGTAGCGTTAATGAGGATAATAAACGCTAAGATCTGCCATTTGATAATTACTACCTTGGATTATAATAGCTAGTTATAGCATAAATGATCTAATAATGTCTATTTAAGTAATCAAACCTAACACTATAACACAAGAGGTTAGAGTGTTTTATACCTTAGCAGTATTTGAGTGTGGCCCAACACCTACTCTAGCGAGTCAACTCAGTAGTGAGTCAGGACTCAATTCCCTTTCCTCTTCTCTTTCTCTTCTTGACTCTCTTTTCTTCCTTCTCCATTTTTCATCAGCTGAAAATCCAGAAACATCTAGACTGGACCAAACTCACGCCCAACACGGACCAAACCAATCCTGATACTCACAACCCGACCCAGCTGGCTCGTCTCGGGTCGAGTTTGAGCAACAGCGTGGTGATGGTGTAGCCACACCACCCCAACACTCTCTCTCTCTCTCTCTCTCTCTCTCAGTCCATGGCCTTCTTCTTCCTTTTCTTTTCCTCATGACCCAACTGACTGGAACAAGCCTAACTTTTCCTGAGTTCTTCTTAAACTCAGACCGAGCTCGGGTGTGGTATAACAGCAACGGACAGCATTTGCTCTCCACACCACACTCGCTCTCTCTGATTCTTTCTTCTTTCTTCCCTTCTCTTTCCATTCTCTCTTTCTGTCTTCCTTGTTCTTTCCCTGTTTCTCTTTCTCTACTGCACCCAAAACTCTATCAATAGAAGATTAGCGAATGAGGATAGCTGAGGAAGACGACTCGCTGTTAATGGCGTCTTGAAAACCTCCTCTCTTTCCTGCAATCCACTCCTTTAGGAAGGTTTGTATCGATCCTAGGAAGCTTATAGGTAAAGGTTTTCAGAACTCGGGGGAGATTTGGGCAGTGGGTTCGCTAGAGGAAGGAAATGGCGATTTTTCTTAGATGGCTACGAGAATGGAGGTTGAGCTCCTGTTGCTCGATCTGGCTCCTTTTATTCACTAACCCTAGCATCCCAGAGCCGTCAGATTGATGACAAACGGTCCGAATTTATTCTGGTTGAAACTGCCATTAAATACCATGGGTAGGAAAACCAGTCATGGTTTTATTTGCAAGCCCTAAATCCCTAGCATCGGACGACTGAGAGCATCCTAAATGGACGGCCGAGATCAGCTAAAGACCCCTCACATGGATCACCAAGCTGGCGCACGAAAAACAGTTTCCATTTTTAGAAACGAGTGTTTGTAGGGTCTATATACGTCAAGGATTGTGCGCATGCACACGCATCCTAACATGTGAAATGGACTGGGTTTTGGTCAGCACTACCTCCCTGATCGGATGGACGGTTCAGATCAAGAACGTGGACCCTGGTTTGTGGGCCACCATCGAAAACATGGATGTCTGTTCGTCCTCTGCCAAAAATCAAAGAGAAAGAGAGAGAGAGAGAGAGAGAGAGAGAGAGAGAGAGAGAGAGAGAGAAGAGAGAGAGAGAGAGAGAGAGAGAGAGAGAGAGAGAGAGAGAGAAATCTCTCTTTATTTGGAAAGACGCGGGTCAGACCCGCCTGACCGAGCTCCATGGTCCCGTGCACCACATGTGCACACGCCCTATGTACACACATCATATGAGTGGGGTCCACAGTGATGTTTGTGATAAATCCACTCTGTTCATCCCACAAAGTGGGCCCTGTCATAGTTTCTGACCAAAGATGGGGTGGATCTAAATCTTAAGTGGGCCATACCCTAAACTTCCAGTCCCAACGGTGAATTTCTGTCGATCTAATGGTTGGATCAGTCCGAGTTCGAATATAAGCGGTTAAAAGGGTTTAAGGGTTCATTTGAGGCTTTCATCATGCGTTGTTAACTAACACCAATGTTAATATGGATTTTCTTGTAATTAAAATAATTAAAAACTCATACATACCATGACTCTCTACCAAATACATATATATAAATATAATTTCTAATATTAACATGCTACTATTTACATGTTATTAATCACGTATTTAGTAATGTATAATTCTCAATATACAATATCCCATTACACCTATGTATGGATAGAAAATTATACAATATCTCTTTTAAAATCTCATTGTTAAATAATATACCATCTTATTAAAATACCTCATAATTTTTGTATAAAATATTTAATACTACGTTGATGTTTATAATTCAATTATACACCGTAAAATTATTATCCATCATGCCTAGTTAATAAAATATTATTTTCATAATACTCTATGTGTATTAAATATATAGGTGCAGACTGTTTTTTCAACGGTCAGATTTAAACAAGGATGAACGTAAGTGTTTACTTAGGCCTGACTTGTATTTATGTTAAGCTTGGTTATACAGTAACACCCGAGTACTGGAAAGTACAGGGTGTTACAATCTACCCCCCTTAAAGAGAATTTCGTCCCCAAAATTCAGTGCTTCTATTATTATTAGGGACGATAATAATATCCATTATTTTCCTACATGTACAAACGTATGCCACTAGGTCCCCAAAACTGAGGCCGTTACAAAAACACTGGCTGGTTTTGGTTGGGTTGGCTGCCTATAAATGGAGCAAATCTGGGGTGTTTATTTTCAATCCCAGGGTTTTCATCGGGCTAAGGCAATGCTATAAGAATGGTAAGAGGTGAGTGCAATTCAGGTCTTCTTCCTTAATCTTACCACAACCCTAGAAATCGAATGAGCTTTTGTTCGTCGAAACCACCGGGTAAATCACCCCAAAACTCCGAAACCTCCCTCCCGTAAGCTCCTTGGACCGATTCTTACCATCCCCAAGGCTTGGATTGAAGAAAACTCCATCAGATGACAATCCGCCATTACAGCTGGTGCTTCCCTGAGAGCACAAGCTCTTCCCCGCTGTTATCATAACCCGCACTGAGGCAGGCTCGTCAGGTCATGCTGTTGAGCATGGTTTGGAGAGAAAGAAAGGGGTAGAAAAGAAAAGAAAGAGAATGAGGGAGAGAAAGTGTCGTTGTTGTGTTGTCACTGTCATTACCACACCAACTCAACTCAAGCTGATGTCAGGTCCAGTCGTTGTGGGAAGCAGCAGAGGAAGAGGAAGGAGAAAGGAAGCAAGAAGATAAGCAGAATGATGAAAAGAATCAGCAAAGGAGGAGAAACAAGGGAGAAAGAGAGAGATACATAGAGCTGCTACTGTTGCCACACTAAGCTTGGCTAATCCAGTAGCTGAGTTCGGGCCGAGTCTTATGCCAAGTCTCGCACCGAGTTAGGGGCTAAGTCTAATGCGTTGGGTATGTGTGATCAGAAAACCTACCACCAGTAATCAGGTCACTGTTGAGAAGTGGCGCCTATTCTGCCAGGTAACGAGCTTGAACTAGGTTTTAGCTTACTTGATATATCAACTCAATAAGTTGTTGTGTAAGTTCGGTTAGAACCCGACCTCTTGTTCGCTCTCTGATCCGTGATTCACCGGCCACTAGGTCGATGAATAATCTCTCAAAATCTGTTAGAATCCAACGGTTTGTTATCAACTTTTTAAGGCCACACGGTAGATGGATCTAACTAGATTATGTTTGCAAATGGTCGACTCAACACCCACCGATGGAATTTGGATTGGGCTTGTTCTATCTAAAATGAATTCGGTCAATAAGTCACCATGGGTTCATGACAAGCAGTTGTAGTGTAAGCTGTGTAAATGAGCTGGTAGGATGTTTAGACCTTTACCAGATTGACTCAGTGATTCTTTTCTATTTGATTTTAGGTATAGATCTAACTCTGATTCTTATCGTTTTCTTTTTATAGCATCCTATCCTCCACTAGGTCGTGGCCATGTGGAGATCGGGTTGTGTTAAATTGTTTGTGGTTGAAACCAATTTGCATCATAGCGGGACACACAACTAGGGAATTTGAGTTCCCAAACTTCTCATCTCTTTTAAATGTATTCGAATTGGGGTATTCAATTTCGAGTGATCCAGCCTATTGGTGAGGACTCACCCTTTGAGCTTCCCACTTAAGTTTATCAATCTAGATATAGATGATGATATGATTCTCTCATTGAGTTACCTACCTCACTATTGAATATGCTAATTTGTTACGCAACTATTTCATGTGTTTACTCTAAAAATCACTGTTTATTGCTGGATTCTTTTGTGCACATTTACTCACACCAAACCGACCTTAGGTGGCACCAAACAGTTTGTTATTTCTGTTGTAGCTCTTTGTAATTTCGTTAGTCTTTTCTCTCTCATTTGCACTTGGTAATTTCCTTAGATCTTTGGCACTAATTTTTGTTATGGACAGATGTCTTAAATCTGTCTGTTGGTCTGTCGATGATATCGACAGGGCGTTGATGACATCGATGACAGTCATCGATGACATCGAAGGTTGCTCGATGCTATCGATAATTCACGAAATTATTCACCCCTGGTCGCTGGACAGTTTTAGTCCGTTCTCGATGACATCGATGGACCTTCGATGTCATCGACAATGTTATGAAGATTTTCTACGAAAACGCAGATTTTACGATTTTTGTTTCCTATTTCGATTCTACTTCTTTCTAAACTTATATAAAGGGG